>CM035841.1:326090546-327517033 GCA_020510985.1 Pholidichthys leucotaenia | reverse complement strand
TAAAGAAATGCTCACATCTCCAGAGCTTCATTTCACTGCACTATCACAAGAACAGCATTAAGGGAAATGCTGATGAACCTTAGTTTGAGTGGTTTTCTTCTTCATATACTTGTTTGACACTTTTATTATAGGTATAAAACCAATGATGCATTCTAAATAAATAATTGTGTTTCAGAAGCAATAAAGCTAAATAGAATTATCAAGCTCATAACTGAATGAAGACATGGCAATAAACTCCTGTAGACAATCAGGCAGTTGTGAAACAAATTCCCTCTTGTATGTATCTCAATAAAGACTCTGCCCATGAAAGGAAAAAAACCCAACATTAATACATACATTATAAACATATTAATTACCTATGTGCCATAAATAACTTTTATGGCGTGATGGAAAAGACTTACAGTGGCAGATCTCTTTGGCTGGGTCTTCAACCTTTTGGGCTTCTGAGGTCTTTTTGTTGCAACAGGCACTGAAAAACGGAGACATAATTGACTCAAAATGCAGGAAGGAGGAATGAACTCACAAATATAATGTTAAAGTCTAAACTGCCTTATATTAAATTTAATCAGTGCACTGTTGATTAGAGTTTGATTCTGCCATTGTGAGTCAAATTTGATTTTACCTCTGACAATATACCCAGCAGTGCATTTCATTCTCATAGTGTTTTCTATGCTGTTTTGGTTACAGACATTGAGTTATGCTCTTGTTCATTTTCTTGAGGTTAGGATTCAATCATAGTAACTTTATTACATCCATGTGCTGTAATTTCCATCCATCCATCTTCTGCCACTTAATCCTTTTCGGGTCACGGGGGGCACTGGAGCCTATCCTAGCAGCTTTGGGCGAGAGGCAGGGTACACCCTGGACAGATCGCCAGTCCATTGCAGGGCCAACACGGAGAGACAGGCAACCATTCACTCTCACATTCATGACTAAGGACAATTTAGAATCACCAGTTGACACCAATTAACCTAATCTGCATGTCTTTGGCCTGTGGGAGGAAACTTGAGTACCCGGAGTAAACCCACGCAGACATGGGGAGAACACGCAAACTGCACACATAAGGGTCACTGATGGTCAAGGGGTGGGATTGAACCCATGATGGTCAGGGGGAAAATCGATCCTGTGACCTTCTTGCTGTGCTGACACAGTGCTAACCACTGCTCCACTGTGCTGCCCTGGCATGTGCTATAATTGGAGAAACTCAAAATCTGTATACGTCAAACAGGTTCATTTTGTCTTCTTTTAATTATTTATCCTTTTTTTTTTTTTTTTTTTCCTTTGAAAGACAAAAGTAAAATAGAAAGATGTCTTTACCTTCTTTACATGTTTCAACTGCACTGCAGCCTTCATCAGAAGAGAAGCCTTCTGATGAAGGCTGCAGTGCAGTTGAAACATGTAAAGAAGGTAAAGACATCTTTCTATTTTACTTTTGTCTTTCAAAGGAGAAAAAAAAAAAAAAAAAAAAGGATAAATCAAAATCTGTATGGGAAGACAAGAACCTTAAAGGGGTCATTGACTGAAAAATTTTTTTGTATAGGTTTTAACCCTCTGAAATGCATCTGTTGATCATGCGATTATCAAAAAATACCAAAACATTAACTTCTCTTTAAAAAATCCACACAGCCTTTATCTTGTTTTTTCTCTCAACAAAGCCATTTAACTCTTCTGGATATTTTCCTGTACAACAAGAAATGGGAAACATCACTAAATGGTAAACATCACTAGCCTTGATGCTGCCTTCTGCTTTTTTTATTGCCCAGCCTAGCTGTCTATCATGTAGGTGCCGGATGGAGAGCCAGAGGCATTAGTTTAAGAGCTAACAGTGGTCCTAGGAAGCTTGCAGTTATATTATTTTCTTTAGATTTCAGTCACCTGGTTCACTAATCCACAGTTGATAATATAGCTTGCTCCATTCTGGCTTATTTTGTTGTATTTTTGCCGTGATGCTACATCGTTAGCACCACCAAGGCATCTAGTTGAAGCTAACAGTTTAGCAACTCATTCACAGATGTTTCTATGCTTATTGTACTCCAGGGAGCGGTCATATCCTATCAGCTATGGAAACCATACACCCCTTGCCCCTGGTGATGCATTATTTCATCCATCCGTCTTCTTCCGCTTAATCCTTTTCGGGTCGTGGGGGCTGGAGCCTATCCCAGCATCTTTGGGTGAGAGGCAGGGTACACTATGGACAGATCGCCAGTCCATCGCAGGGCCAACACAGAGAGACAACCATTCACTCTCACAGTCATACCTAAGGACAATTTAGAATCCCCAGTTGATACCAGTTAACCTAACTTGCATGTTTTTGGCATGTGGGAGGAAACCGGAGAAATCCCAGAGTAAACCCACGCTGACACGGGGAGAACATGCAAACTCCACACAGATCACTGTTGGTCAGGGGCTGGGATCAAACCCAGGATCCCCCGGCCAAGGATGAGTTGCTGTGCTGCTGCAGTGCTAACCACTGCACCACCGCGCTGCCTCATTATTTCATTAATTCTTTAAGACAAATTTACATTAGTTAGCTCCGAGCTAGGGTCTAGCCAGCTAAGATTGGCAATAGTGGCAAAAGAGGGATGGCAGAGTTAGATACAACCTTAGAGATTTAAAGAGATATGCAGTGAAACCAGCCATTCTCAGACTACAAACAATAATTTTGCTGCAATACTTTAATAATTAAAGAAAATTTTACCAAAATACAGTGGTGTGAAAAAGTGTTTGCCCCCTTCCTGGCTTCTCATTTTTTGTATGTTTGTCACACTTAAATGTTTCAGATCATCAAACAAATTTAAATATCAGACAAAGATAATACAAGTAAACACAAAATGCAGTTTTTAATGAAGGTGGTTATTATTAAGGGTAAAACAAAATCCAAACCTACATGGCTCTGTGTGAAAAAGTGACACCTCCCCCCCCCCCGTTAAAACATAAATTAACTGTGGTTTGTCACATCTTTGGAAAGTGGAGTTCAATTTCTCTAGCCACACCCAGGTCTGATTACTGCCACACCTGTTCTCAATCAAGAAATCACTTAAATAGGATCTGCCTGACAAAGTGAAGTAGACCAAAAGATCCTCAAAAGCTAGACATCATGCTGCGATCCAAAGAAATTCAGGAACAAATGAGAAATAAAGTAAATGAGATCTATCAGTCTGGAAAAGGTTATAAAGCCATTTCAAAAGCTTTGGGACTCCAGCAAACCACAGTGAGAGCCATTATCCACAAATGGTGAAAACATGGAACAGTGGTGAACCTTCCCAGGAGTGGCCAACTAACCAAAATTACCCTAAGATTGCAGCAATGATTCATCCAAGAGGTCACAAAAGACCCCACAACAACATCCAAAGAACTGCAGACCTCACTTGCCTCAGTTAAGGTCAGTGTTCATGACTCCACCATAAGAAAGAGACGGGGCAAAAATGGCCTGCATGGCAGAGTTCCAAGACAAAAACCACTGCTGAGCAAAAAGAACATAAAGGCTTGTCTCAGTTTTGCCAGAAAACATCTTGATGATCCCCAAGACTTTTGGGAAAATACTCTGTGGACTGACGAGACAAAAGTTGAACTTTTTGGAAGGTGTATGTCCCATTACATCTGGTGTAAAAGTAACACAGCATTTCAGAAAGGAACATCATACTACCAGTAAAATATGGTGGCGGTAGTGTGATGTCTGGGGCTGTTTTGCTGCTTCAGGACCTGGAAGACTTGCTGTGGTAAATGGAACCATGAATTCTGCTGTCTACCAAAAAAATCCAGCTGAGTCGCTGTTGATGACGCAGAGGAGCTGGCCCAAAACCAGCAATGTTGGCATGCACTGGTTAACCTGATTGGCTCTACGCATGGTGATGGCCATCAGCCCTCACCCTACAGGAGTAGTAAGTATGTAAGTAAGTAAGTAACCAAAAAATCCTGAAGGAGAATGTCCGGCCATCTGTTTGTGACCTCAAGCTGAAGTGCACTTGGGTTCTGCAGCAGGACAATGATCCAAAACACACCAACAAGTCCACATCTGAATGGCTTAAGAAAATCAAAATGAAGACTTTGGAGTTGCCTCGTCAACGTTCTGACCTGAATCCGATTGAGATACTGTGGCATGACATTAAAAAGGCGGTTCATGCTCGAAAACCCTCCAATGTGGCTGAATTGCAACAATTCTGCAAAGATGAGTGGACCAAGATTCCTCCACAGCGCTGTAAAAGACTCACTGCCAGTTATTGCAAATGCTTGATTGCAGTTGTTGCTGCCAAGGGTGGCCCAACCAGTTATTAGGTTTAGGGGGCAATCACTTTTTCACACAGGCCCATGCAGGTTTGGATTTTTTTCCCCTTAATAAACACCTTCATTTAAAAATTGCATTTTGTGTTTATTTGTGTGATCTTTGTCTAATATGTAAATTTGTTTGATGAGCTGAAACATTTAACCCCTTGACGCCTAATGTCGCGAATTCGCATCAATCCAAAAAAAAGAAACAAAAAAACAACATTTTCAATTATGCAAAAAATAAAATTAAAAAAAATTGTTCACAGTTGGAAATAAATTCAGGCGTCAAGGGGTTAAGTGTGACAAACACACAAAAATGAGAAATCAGGAAGGGGACAAACACTTTTTCACACTACTGCATGTCACAAATATTTCATTAAAATGTGTGAGCTGTTAAAATGTGGAAAAAGTGGAATCAATGACCCCTTTAAACTGAACCATTAGCCATTGTGACCCTCTTAATGGTATGGCTATGAATATCTTTCTCATGTTTAACATAGGGTAACTTGTATGCCTTAAGTTAGATATAGATGAGTCTGTAGTCCAGTGGGTCCCTTGGTCACAGGAGTCATATTTGATTTCCTGAAACACTGGGCAAGAAATAAAAGGCAGCGTCTTAGTTCTTTACCTTTGGATGCTATGTGCAGTGGTGGCTCTTTTGGTAGTTTGGGTGGTGGTACTGCCACTCTTATGTCATTTTCCTGTCTGATGTCTTTCTGTTGTGCTTTTGGGGATGAGCTGGAGGAACTGCTGGAGCTGGTTACGGTCTCTCCTGAGCTGTATATGGTACGATAATACCTTATTGTCAGATGCATGTCTGAAATTAGTTTTGCATAATTACAGCTTGAAATTGCAGCAACACATAAACCACCAAACATGACAAACATGTACATCACCCACCTACAGTCGTTCCCACACTACAAACATTCATGTCATGACAAGACAAATACACAACACAAGAGCAGCTGAAGATGGTGATTAAAGCTCCTTGTTCAATCTCAGAATTGACTGGTGCTCAAAAGAATTTTTCAGTTTAACCTTATTGAACTGTGGAACCCTGTATCTCCAGCCTGATGGCAACAGCCTATATTCAGGATGTGTTCAGGAGCAGAAGTGGAACATTTTAGATAAAGTGAGTCAAAGTCCTCTCACATTTTTATTCCAGCCACTCACTAACTCAGCTGATAAACTAATAAGCACAGCTCACAAAGGTGAAGGCAGTGAGTTCTTCTACCTGACTGTAGAGTTGTGTTTATTAGAATCAGCTGGGATAGTGAATGGCTGGTACAAATATGTGACTGGACTTTGATTTGCTTAATCCAGAATTTTCCAACTTTGAAGTAAATTGCTTATATGTAATTTAATTTTTTAAGCAAAAGACTGAACATGTTTAAAATTTATGGAGCCACTAAAGTCCTGAATAGTATTTTTAGCTTATTCCGACAAAGCTGAAAGGAGCTAACGTGATGATGCAGTGTCCGTCTGTCCGTCCGTTTGTGTACATTTCACAGGAATCACTGCTCCTCCTAGGCATTTTCCCCAATACTCACCAAACTCACACACAATGATCCTCAGGTGAGTCTCCAGATTGTGGTCAAGGTGAAAGGTCAGGAAATCTGGGGACTTACATAATTTCAGAAAAATTGCTACTGCACCAAGGCAGTTGCCTCAGTGGTGGTCACCAAACTCACAAGGATCCTCAGGTGGGTCTGCTTCCAGGTTGTGCTTAAGATCATTGCCAAAGGTAAGGAGATTGGGGCATTTATGATTTCACAGAAAACATTACCCCCACCCCACCCGTCCTCCCACAGGCCATTGACCTTGACCTTAAGCACAGCTGAGATCCCAGCACTGGGATGATTTTGTCAGGCCGGAATGAGCTACAGTGATCCCTCGCTACTTCGTGCTTCACCTTTCGCGCCCTCAGTGCATCGCGGATTTTTCAAAAATATTCATCAAAAATTCAAAATTGAGAAAAAATGGGCGGGCGCTAGCAGAAGGCAGGGAGACTACATTACAACATCCACCTCTCTGACCACTGCTCCACTCCTCTCCGCCCACCTCTTCACCGCTCGGGACTCTCGCAAGCTGATTGGCCGAGACGTTTTACCTCGCAAGCTGATTAGCCGAGACGTTTTACCCAGCTTCTCTCCCATACCCAGCGAAGGAAGACCGCATTCATTGTTCTTTATCGCTAGTCTCGCCGCGTGGAACTTTTCGCTGTTCTCTTGTGCCTTTTTGTGCGAAATAGTCTTCCCGTCGAGCCACTACGCCGCCTCCTGCAGCTTCTCCAGCTCTATCGGAAGCTGCCCTCGACGATCCTGCGCCTCTAGCACCTGACGATGAGGCGTCACCTGAGGAGCAGTAAAGCTCTCATTAACCTGTGCAGTAAATCATCTTCATCTTGAGTTACGTATCTTGTTATAAGAATAAAAGAGTTCTAAAAACATATTTATGTACACTTTATTTACATCTACGTATGTATGTACACTTACACACACATACACACACACGTATCATAGAGAGAGAGTGAGAGAATGAACGTACGTATTATTTATGGGTGACGTCATAAGGGGTGACGCTACTTCGCGGTTTTTCACTTTTCGCGGTCGGTTCTGGAACCCATTAACCGCGATAAGTGAGGGATCACTGTATACCATTATTGATAGTCTGGTTTAATCTTATGAACACAATCTTTAATGCTATACACTGAGACGAATATCTTGTGTGAACAACATATCTTGTACACATTTGTGATTTTTTTTTTAACAAAAAATCATGCGTAAACAACTTGTTTGTTCCCTGAATATAAATATAACAGAAGTAACTAGTAGTATCAAGGTGTGAGATTAAAATTTTAAAAATGCAAATAGTTATTTTTAAAGTCAAGATTACAGTGGAGAAAATAAGTATTGAACACATCAACATTTTTCTTATTAAACATATTTCTAATGGAACCACTGACCTGAGATTTTCACCAGATATCAGTACCAACCAAGTAATCCATACATACAAAGAAATCAAGGCGACTGTGTTCACAAAACAAGTTATAGTTAATAAAGTTGAATGACACAGTGAATAAGTATTGAACATATGAAGAAAATGAGGTGGTAAAAGGCATAGAAAGCCAAGAAACCAGCTGAAATCCATCAGAATTTCGGAAGCCATCCCATCCCCCATCAGTGCAAATTAATTTCATCTGGTTAAGTCCTGACAGACAACCTTTAACCCCTTGACGCCTGTTGTCGCGAATTCGCATCAAACTGCTTCCGCTCCAAATGCAACCAAAATACCATCTGTATTCCTCCACTTCCAGTTGGAGCACTTCCAACACATACCTAGGAACCTTTTGCAAGCATTAGTTTCTCGTAGGAACGGTCAGAGACAGAGCACCATCCATTTCCTGATTGCTAGGGTTAGGGTTATGGTTATGGTTAGGGTTAGGGTTAGGGTTATAGTTTGGCAGTCATGAGAGTTGAAAATACTGAAAATAACTTTGTTGCATAAATAAAAGACTCTTCATACTTGAGATGGGAACAGGTGCTTTTTTACCATAGATGCCTGTTGTCGCTAATTTGCATCATACCTAAAATTATATCTATTTTATGTGCTATAGTCAAATTAACTTTCTCAACTTAATTTAGCATCTGCTTGAAAGCAAAAACACAAGTGAAATTTTTTTTTTCATAATTGGAAATAAATTCAGGCGTTAAGGGGTTAAAAAGGTCTGTGAATATCAGATTGCCACACCGTTGGTGGTGGTAGGATGCGAAAGAGGACAGCTCCTGAAAATCTGGAAGAAGTGGATATAATTCAACTAGGAGGAATGGAGGTGGGAAGCGGGGAAGAGGAAGTTTAGAGCATGGTTGAGTCTAAAAGAAGCAGATGTAGATGTCAAGAAACTCAATCAAGACCGTTATCAAGTGCTGAGGAATCAGAGGATGAATGATCCTGGAATGAACAGAAGGACTGGAAAGTAATCATTAAACTTACTCAGGAAGGGGCATTGTTTCGTGAGTGGAACCCAATTAAGCTCACAAATGCAATTAATGGGTTACTTGGAGAAGTTTTAAATGCAATGGTTCTTCATAGTGGTTCATTGCTGTTTACATGTAAAGATAGTGTTCAACAAGGAAAAGCAATCAGTCACTCAGATGGAGGGGAAAAATGTGCAGTGTTCAGTATTGGAAGGAAACAAGGCAATGAGAGGAGGGATATTGGGCATTTCAACGGCTGTCTCAACTGATGAAATAATGAGGAACTTAACTGGAGCAAAAGTGACGGCGGTACTGAGATTGAAAGCTAATAGAAATGGCGAAAAATGTGATAGTCTGTCAGTAATGTTAAAATTTGATGAAACAAGACTGCCAAGTAAGGTGTATATTGGCTACATGAGCTATGAAGTCAGACTTTACGTTCCTCCTCCACTCAGATGTTTCAAATGTCAAAAGTTTGATCATGTAGCAGCGATATGCAAAGGTAGACAACAATGTGCCAGATGCTCCGGTGAACATGAATATGGCAAGTGTGAAAGAGGAGCCAAGTTAAAGTGCTGTAACTGCGGTGGTGAACATAGCTCTGCATATCGAGGTTGTGAAGCCAGCAAAAGAGCAGCAGAAATTCAGCAGATAAGTCTTCCAGGGATTAACATATGCAGAAGCTGTGAAAAAGGTTCCAGCTAAAAAGTGGGAGTGGACTCGAACAGGGAAAGTGTGCAGACTTGCCATGCATGCGGTAGAATTAAGGAAGATACTCTGGTTTTGAAGGAAAATAATTTTGTCTTTTTTGTGGTAGATGTGATAAACTGCACTGCGCAGACTTCCAAGAAAACAGAAAAAATCAAAATTATTGTGAAAGCAGCAGAAACGTATCTTGGCATTAAGGGGCTACATTGGGAAGCAGTTGAGGACTTGTTAAGTGGGGGACCTTTAAGTTCAAAGACATCATGGACTGGTGGATCAACCGCCAATCAAGTCTAAAGGAAGAATAATAATAATGAGACGAGCCACAGATACGGATTACAGAGGCGCAGATACGAGAGTAAAGAAGAACGTCACAAAGCTATGAGGAAAACGTCATAAAACTATGAGGAAAACATCACAAAGCTATGAGGAACACGTTACAACGTTATGAGGAAAACAGACAGAAAGACAGACATATTTAAAGTGTGTGGCGGTAATGCACCTGCAGGCTGGTTGCCAACCGCCAATCAAATCTAGAAGAAGATTGTCACACCACAAAGAACTCGTGATGGGTAGAAGCAAAGAGCTCTCTAGACCTTCGCAACCTTATTGTTGCAAAACATAATGATGGTATTGGTTATAGGCGCATTTCTAAACTGCTGAATGTTCCACTGAGTACTGTTGGAGCCATCATCCAGAAGTGGATAGAACATCATTTTACCATAAACTGGCCACAACCAGGAACTCCTTGCAAGACTTCTGATAGAGGAGTCAAACGAATTAGAAGAGTTATCCAAGAGCCAAAGACCACTTGTGGAGAGCTCCAGAAAGACCTGGGGTTAGCAGATACTGCTGTTTCAAAGAAAATAAGTAATGCACTCAACTGACATGGGTTCTATGCCCGCCCACCTCGCAAGACTCCATTGCTGAAGAAAAAGCATGTTGAAGCTCATTTAAAGTTTGCTGCACAACTTTTGGGCAAGCCAGTAAAATACTGGGAGAATATAGTCTGGTCAGATGAGAAAAAAATTGAACTTTTTGGATGCCACAACACACAGCATGTTTGGGGAGAAATGGCACTGCACATCCTAACACGGTGTGGGGGTGTTTTTCAACATATGGTACAGGCAGAATCACTCTAATCTTCTTTTAGATTTGATTGGCGGTTGGCAACCAACTTACAGGTGCATTACTGTCACTGACTTTGATTATCATCACTCTATATCTTTATTACTCTTCACTCTATCACATCACTCTATAAAAGCAAGAAATCTGTGTGTGTCTGTCTGTGTGTGTATCAACGCTTCATAGGACATCAAAGGACGGCCTATGATCTCTGCCTGAACATCATAGGATGTCCTATGAATTCAGGCATCATAGGACAACAAATGTGTCTTTATGATGTCACACAGACCACAGAGCTCATAGGACGATTTGTCTTTATGATGTCACACATGGATTTGTCTATGTATCGACAAATGTGTCTTTATGTCACACACCACAGAGAGCATAGGATGATTTGTCTTTATGATGTCACACATAGATTTGTCTGTTATGATGTCATATGGTCTCTGCCTGAACATCATAGGACGTCCTATAGGACACAGACAAATGTGTCTTTATGATGTCATAGACCATGTGCCTTTGAACTCAGGCATCATAGGACACATAGACAAATGTGTCTTTATGATGTCATAGACCATGTGTCTTTATGATTTTCATGATCCTGTCCATGAACGGAAATTACGACGCAACTGTCCCTCAACCAGTGGTCTCAACGAAGAAGAAGACCACCCACCAGATGGAGAGCAATAGAATTACGACAACTGCTGCACGTCAGAAAAGATGCCTTGAAGATGAAACACCTGAGGTTCCAGCAGTACATCGCACCCGTCAGACAGGAGGACACCCTTCACCAGCATAGGGTACGACAGACTTTGAAGCACGTTTCTAGGGCATCATAGGACGGCCTATGATCTCTGCCTCATCATCATAGCGTGTCCTATGAACTTAGGCATCATAGGACAACTCGCCATGCCTACATGATGGCAAACGTGTAACCTTGATGAATGCCAGTCTACACTACAAATGTGTAAAATGCCAAGCAAAGCGCTGATTTTCTCTGGGTGCTCTGGTTTCTTGGTTTCTACAGGCATGCACAGGCCTTCCTGAACAGGGTCAAAAGCCACTTTTTCAGGATTGTGCCCATGAACTGGAATTACGACGCACCTATCCCTCAACCAGTTAAGTGGTCTGAATGAAGAAGAAGACCCACCAGATAAGAGAGCAATAGAATGAGGAGAACTGCTGCATGTCAGAAAGGATGCCGTGAACATGAAACACCTCAGGTTCCACCAGTACGCCGCAGGCATGACTGTGAACAACACAGCCGTCTGAGACAGGAGACCCTTCAGTAGTCTGAACGAAGAACAAGAAGACCCACCAGATGATGTCTCTGATGGCACATAGAGCACATGACTCCCTACAAGACATATACAGTGATCCCTCACTTATCGCGGTTAATGGGTTCCAGAACCAACTGCAAAAAGTGAAAAACCGCGAGGTAGCGTCACCCCTTATGACGTCACCCATAAATAACACGTACGTTCATTCTCTCACTCTCTCATATGATACGTGTGTGTGTGTGTGTGTGTGTGTAAGTGTACATACATACGTAGATGTAAATAAAGTGTACATAAAATATGTTTTTAGAACTCTTTTATTCTTATAACATGATACGTAACTCAAGATGAAGATGATTTACTGCACAGGTTAATGAGAGCTTTACTGCTCCTCAGGTGACGCCTCATCGTGAGGTGCTAGAGGCGCAGCATCGTCAAGGGCAGCTTTCGATAGAGCTAGAGAAGCTGCAGGAGGCGGCGTAGTGGCTCGACGGGAAGACTATTTCGCACAAAATGGCACAAGAGAACAGCAAAAAGTTCCACGCGGCGAGACTAAGCAACACGAGCGATAAAGAGCAATGAATGCGGTCTTCCTTCACTGCATGGGCATTCGGCAGGGAGAGAAGGTGGGTGAAACGTCTCGGCCAATCAGCTTGCGGGGTGAAACGTCTCGGCCAATCAGCTTGTGAGATTTCCGAGCCGAGCCAACACGAGAACAGCGAACAGAGAGGTGGATTTTTGAGTTGTGCGGGCTCTCCGTGTTGATACCTGATGTTCTAATGTAGTCTCCCTGCCTTCTGCTAGCGCCCGCCCATTATTTCTCAATTTTGAATTTTTGATGAATATTTTTGAAAAATCCGCGATGCACTGAGGGCGCGAAAGGTGAAGCGCGAAGTAGCGAGGGATCACTGCATATAGACACAGGTAAGCAACATAACACAGAACAGTGACAGGCAGGAGAAGAAGTAACAAGCAGGGGCAAACAGCCCAGCTGGCAGGGTATATTTTGTGTGATTTTTATGTTTTGCTGCATACAAAAGCTGTCACATGTGATTGCCGCTTACTGCTTTGTTGCTATACCAACTGTCCTGTAACTGGCAAGAATTCTGTTCCAATGCATCCCCTCTACAGGCATGCATGGGTTTCTACGGGCATGCACGGGTATACACTAGTTCATATAATTGAAGGAAAGCTGAATGGACAAATGTACAGAGACATCCTTTGGGGCAGTGGTAGCCTAATGGTTAGGGATGTGGACTGGTGACTGGAGGGTTGCCGGTTCACTCCCCGGACTGGCAGGATCAGATCTGGGTGGGAAAGATAACATAGCAGTGTTTGCCCCACCCTCCTTAACCTCACCGTGGTGCCCTTGAGCAAGGTCCTTAACCCCAACTGCTCTAGTGGAGCCGCTCAGTGGCCACAGGTCAGTCTGTGGTTGTTCTGGGCAGCTTCCAGGTGCGAATGTGTAACTGTCTGAATGTGAACAGGGCGTCGTTGAAAAAGAGAGGTTGCCTTTCAATGAAACTTTCCTGTGTAAATAAAGATTACATTAAATTGATAAGAAGCTGTTGCCATCTGCAAAGATGCTGAAGATGAAATGAGGGTGGACATTCCAGCAAGACAATGATCCCAAACACACAGCCAAGGAAACTCTCAGCTGGCTCCAGAGAAGGAAAAAAAAAAGCTGCTAGAGTGGCCCAGTCAGTCGCCTGACCTGAATCCAATTGAAAATCTATGGAACAAACTGAAGATCAGAGTTCATAGAAGACACCCATGGAACCTTCAAGATTTGAAGACAGTTTGTGTGGGAGAATGGGCTAAAATCACTCCTGAACAATACCTGTGCCTAGTTTCTCCATACAGGAGGCTTCTGGAAGCGGTTATTACCAACAAAGGCCTTTCTACTAAATACTAAATGAATTTCACCAAGCGTGTTTAATACTTATTCCCTGTGTCATTCCACTTTATTAAATATAACTTGTTTTGTGAACACCATTGCCTCGATTTCTTTTTATGTATGGATTGCTTGGGTTGTTACTGATATCTGGTGAAAAGCTCAGGTCAGTGGCTCCATTAGAAATATATTTATGAGAAAAATGTTGATGTATTCAATACTTATTTTCCCTGCTGTATATGGTTAAAGCTTCACAAATTTGACAAGCTAGAATATAATGAGAAATATATAGTCATCTTTCTTTATAAATATCTGCTTATCAAACAGTCTTATAAATATTATTTTTAATAAACAACATACTAACCTGCTTTCTGGACATTTGACCAGGAGATAACTTGCTATGAAGAAAGTAGAAGCAAGACATGACATCTTAACAAGTGTTTAAATAGGAATCCCAAATGTGAACATGCTAAAGACTAACAGTAGTTTTACTTTTGAGTCTGTGTCTTCTGTAGAAGTACTGGCAGGTTAGGACCAAAGTGAAAAGAAAAATGGACAGCAGGCCCAATGAGCAGATCAGCACAGCACACAGATACACATCTGAAAACAGAAACAAAGCCCTGCTGTCACTGTGAAATGTTCAGCTATTAGGAGAAATACAAGGTAGATGTAAAACGTACCTGCAAATAAAAGTCTCAGTCCTTCACTGCTGCCACCTTCAGGAGTGTAGTGCACTAGAGAAATAATATGTCATAAACAACAGGACATGATAGGAGGATAGAGAACTGGGCCAGAACTGTGTTTCTTTTTAAACTGCCGTTGTCTGTGAGCACTGGCCCAACACAGCAGTCTTTGTGCCTTCCAGAAATCCAAACCACTGTGAGGGAGAGTCTGCTGCAACATCAACCGATCTGCAAATGCACACGCCTAGCTGTGTTGCTTTTCTTGGACAGTGTTTGGGGGGTTCCCTGTTTCTCTGCATATCCCTTGCTGAATATTTCAGTGACTACAGGTCATTGCTGTTATACAGTAAATGATTTATTATCTTTAAAAAAAAAAATTCCTTTTTTTATTGTGGGTAAAAAAAAAAAAAAGCTTAAATGGAAAAAAGGTGGGTAAACCAAAAAGATTTGGAGTCATCACGTGTCTCAACAGTTAATATGTATGCTGTGAGTTTGGATTAGTGTGTATTACATAGAAAACTTGTTGTGAGACACCACTGCTGCTAAAGGATTCATTCAAAATGCTCACACCAGATCACCTTTTCAGAGACAAATTAGCTCAAGATAATTGCTTGTAAAAGGACTAAAGAGTTTTAATCTGGATTACAGTGTGACTGTAGAAAACCACTGCATTGCATTTTAGCACCATTACATCCAAGCTAATGGCAGTAAACTGCAGATCTGACCTTTCTCACTGCTGATAAACCCCACATCTGACCAGTGAGTGCATCCAGTCCCGGATCCAGTAGTTGGCTCTTCAGTAACAGATATACAAAGTTTGTACAAATGTGTCTTCTGAGTACCAACAGTAACAAACAGCACAAATCTAATTTAAATAACATACTCCTCAACGCCATCAGGTACAACTCTAGGCCCATCTGCTTTCCATCAGCCATGAAGACAAATGTGGAAAAAGAAGCCAGTCACTGAAACTCAGTTGTAAACTTGAGGTCACAAAGTAGTTTTCCTCTAAGAATTAATTGTACAAATTATCCACTCATTTTGCCAGTTTAGAAAACAATGGGAAAATGCTAAACATTTAGCTGAAGGATTGAATTGAGAAATGTTGGCGAGGTTAAATGGTCATCGTATCTGGCAGTGCTTCTTTGTTTCCCCTCAGTAGGGTGTAGCCTTTGCTCTTCGATCTGCAGAATGAAATCTGCAGACTGAGGGGTTCCCTGAATTACAACATTTTTTCCCGTCTTTGTTTACCCTTTATAATGTTGTGTTTCTGCTTCTGTGGTCAATGCATGTCGGAGATGCCTGAGGTTGTGTGGCTTCCTTAATGGGACATTGCCCTGAATATAGGGCAGGGCGTTGTCAGGCCCAGTCCAACCAAAACCTTATGTTTTATTTTTTTGTATAAATCTATTAAAAGGTAATCTGTACACATGAGATTGATTTGTACACAAAAAAGTTTGATCAGTCTTTAATGAACCTCATTGAATACTCCTGATTATCCAGATAGGATTGAAATTGGATTATGAATAAATATATCCCTGCATGTGATTTTAATTAGGTATTTACCATGCATCTTCTGTTTATTGTTGATTTCTGCAGGAACTTTGGCACTTGCCAAATGAGTTGCATCTGAATTCTCCAGTAAACCATTCCTGGGTCGTTCATAAATGTAAACCCAGAGTGCTGAAGTGAGACTTTTTGAACATTACAGCCCAACATCATCTTACCTTTTACTCCTTAACAGACAGGGATATTGTTGAGTGTGGTTTGGATGGATGAGCTCATTGTTTTGAGATGGAAATGCCAGAGGATTGGGGTCACATACTCAAACACATAGGCAGCACTTTTTATTTTTTTGGGCAAATACTGTAACTAGAGTGTCAGAAAACCCGTGCAACACATGTCTGTCTGTTCATTTCTGCTTTGGGAAAAAGCTGCTGTTGATTATTTGGTTGTGTCATTGCTTGATAAAGTGCACCCATATTAATTAAGTGTTCTCAGGCGTATGGTTGTTTGTAAAGGTTTGTCTGTTGGAACTTTGGCAGAATTAAACCAGAAGTCCCCTCCTCTCTTGTAAGTGGGTGATTCAAAAAAGTTTGAAAAAACATTACACAGACGTTCATCTTAACATTAACAATGTTTGGCATTTCTGTTTTTACTAGTTTATTTTCAACTAATTGTATTTGCCACACAGTAAGTGACCCCTACTCATCATTTGCATTGAACCTTTTGTGAAAAATGGGGGCTGACCTGTCACATTTAAGCTCATTTGATAAGGTTAAAGCTTTGCTATTTGAAACTTATGGTTCAGAATTGATGAGCAACTTGATTCGGAAACAACAAATTCCCCGGCTAATAGGCTCATTGCACCATAGGGTTATCATCTTTTTTGGAATAAAAGAGTGAAGTGTTGTACTTCCTGTCCAAGCATTTCCACAGTGGTAAAACAGTTTTCTGAGCAGCAAAAAGAGCTAGAAAGGAAGCAAATAAGCCTGGATTCAAAAATTAAGAAGAGATGACTGGCTTTGCAGCCCGTTAAAAAGTCAGCCTTACATTGTTGGGTTCCCCTTGGTATCAATTCTTCATGCTATAATTTTGGAAATTAGCTTCCAATCATTTTCCATTGATCCTACACAATGAGCACAGTGACTAGTTAAGATCCATAGACAAGTTCATGCCTATAAAAATTATTCTACTGAAACTATAAATTTGTAACAAAAAGCCATTCATGCAACAGGGACTCAGATTTTTGAGTACAAAACTGTTAAAGGGATCATAATACCTAGAATCTCCAATGTACAATGGGGGGCAGAGCCTTCAGTTATCAAGCTCCTCTCTTGCGGAGCCAGCTGCCAATCTGGATTTGGGAGTCAGACTCGATCTCTGTTTTTAAGAATAGGGTTAAAACCTTCCTTTTTGATATAGCCTACAATTAGGGAGGGATCATATGTTTCTGAACCCTCCCTTAGTTACGCTGCTATTAGGTTTAGACAGCCGGGGGACCTCCAGTAATTGCACTGGGCTTCACTCCTTTCTTCACTCTCAATGAAATATTTTTTTTTTTTTGCTGGTCATTAACATCTGTTTGTTCTCTCCCATAGATTGAGTCCCCATCGTGCTGTTTGCTCTCTACATGTCTGTTCTTTTCATCTTCTCTATCCCCTCACCCCCCAGCCAGTCGCAGCAGATGACTGCCCCTCCCTGAGCCTGGTTCTGCTGGAGGTTTCTTCCTGTTAAAAAGGAGTTTTTCCTCTCCACTGTCGCCAAGTGCTTGCTCACAGGGGATCGCCTGATTGCTGGGGTCTTTCTGCAATTGTAGGGGTTTTCCCTACAGTTGAAAGTGCTATGAGATGACTGTTGTTGTGAAATGGTGCTATATAAATAAAGTTGAATTGAACTGAATCATTGAAAAATTGTGTTTTTTAGGTTTAATCTTCTGATTAAGGTTCCAAGGTTGTCATAGCCAGGAGCGGCACTGGGGTTAAGCTCCCAGTGCTCATAAAATGCTCCTTACGGCGTGCGTCTCGAAAAGCCTCTGACAACTAAGTCCAACTCCTAGCCTGCCCGTGTGGTTTAGTCTCTAAGCCCGGCGGAACTGCTTTTACTAATAGGAGAAGGGGCGAAGGCAGATCTCTGGCGCCTTAAAACCAGATGCTTCGGGTAGATGGTGGCTCGTCAACCTGGTAAGGTAGCCCATCTAGGGGAAGGTAAACCCTGATTTCAAACCTCCGCTGCCTTGCGGCACACCCGGTCACGGGAAAGGCTTCGGGAGTCAACCCTGAGGAAAAATCCGGAGTCAGAGCCCCTAAGGCAGTTCTCTGTTGTGCTCAACATTGTTCTGGCAGCTCCTGCGACGGCGCTGGTGCCAAACTGTAGCAGCCCTGCTGTTCCTTTGGATTCATCAGTGATGTGGAGAGGGGGGACATGCTGCATGGGTAACATCTTGTCCTCCATATCTTCCTGCCCAGGCTTGAATCCTACCAACGCCCAACGCTGGAAGGTAGAACACCGGTGTGCATTGGCCTGTTCAGCCACAGGCGGTGCTGTTCCAGCAGAGTAGACGTTTAGGATTCTCTTCCATGGTCATCATAGACCGACGGAGGCCGACGACAATCTTCTGAAATGTGTCTATTGGTCATGTGATTATCAACACTCACTTCTCATTAAAAAACCCCCCACAATCTTTATATTATTTTTCTCTCTAAAGGAGCCATTTTAACTCTTCTGGGGTTGCTACGGAACATCATGAATGCGGTAATCTCTGCCTCAATATCCACCTGCTGCTGTATTTTTGGCCAGCTGAGCTGTCTCCTTGCAAACGTGAGCAGGGAGCCCAAGCTAACACTGCTAGGTAGTTAGCTTACCAAGCATGGTTTATATTATTTTCTTTAGATTTTAGTGATCCTAATAGTCAACCCCGTTTCCACCTGGTTCACTAATCCACAGTCGATAATACAGTATATCTCATGTCATTCTGGCTTATTTTGCTATGTTTTTGCCATGATGCAACATCGAACCATTAGCACCTCCAAGGAGGCTAGCTGAAGCTAGCAGTTTAGCCACTCATTCAGGAATGTTTCTGTGCTTATTGTACTCTAGGGACCAGTCATATCGACCACTGAAACTACACACCCCTGTCCCCCTGTGATGCATTATTTCATTATTTTTTGGAAAGACAAATTTATGTTAGTTGGCTTAGGCTTACTATCCGAGCTAGAAGCTAGCCAGCTAGGATGAGCAATAGTGATGTAAGGGGGAGAGCAGCGTTAACTGCAGTTCTTGGGCATTTAAAGAGGCATGCATTGGAAATGAGCATTCGGAAAAAAATAATTCACAGATATGCTGCAATAATTAAATAAGAATTAAGACCTGTGTGAGATGTCAACATATGGAAAAAGTGCAGTCAGTGGCCCCTTTAACACTAGAAGACCCAGAGAGGGGCCATTTGGCCTTTTTGGCTAGAAAACCCATAGGGGGACCATCAAGTGGCCACAAGAGGGCTAAGGGCAGAGATTGCTACCACAGATGTCATGACTACAGAGTCTGAGCCCAAGATGGAAGCCACTTTACCTGATCACAGCTACTGCTGTGAAAGCAAATGAGCTGGCTAACGAGAAAGAACAGTTGTGGCAGAAGATCAAGATTACTCAGCATAAAATGGTGAACGAATTTTTCTTTTTATAAATTAACCCCTAAGTATTGCAGCCAGTTTTCCTCAAAATGCCTAAAAATACCATACTTCAAGTAAATCTGATTCTTTCTTCACTGAGTAGCATTAGAAAATTTGAAATGTCCCACAAGTGGGACACCAGAATTTTAAGAAGTTTAAAAGAACAGTTGTAGCATTTAGCCTCTTCACTTCTAAATGGTATGTTTTGTCCTTTCAGTCACATTTAACTAATTTTTGGTTTACCCTTTACCAGGATGTACACTGTTTTAGCATCTTGTTCGCTAGTAAACCTAATAATACAGCATTGGTTGGTTGAGGCAACCTCTCATATCTAACTCATTGACTAATACTCTATTTAATTTATCAAATAAACATGAGCTGACAGTTGACAGGTCCAGATCCCGCCACTGCTCAGCACATCAATCTGGTCCCCATTCTTCCCATTAACAGCCAGATAAAAAAACTTTGTCTTTCATCTCACAAGTTTGACAGGGACAGCAGATGGAGTAAAAGTGCACATTTTTACCTGTCAGCTGTGTTGTGCTGGTACCATTGGAGGATGCTCTCCATGTGTTCCTGTGTTTGCGGATCTCCTGGACTTTACAGGTATAAAAACCCTGGTCCATATCCATCACACTGAGAATCCGCAGCCGATACACCTCTCCCTCCATTTCCTCATGCAGACGAAACTTTGGTTGGGAAAAACGACGGGTGTAGTTTCCATATAGCTTCATTTTCTTTATGCCCATCCTCACAATTAGAAATTGAGAGGGTTGGAGTGTTGGGTGAGAGGTGGGTGGGAAGGAGAAAGGAGGGAGAATGGTAGGTGCAGAAAGAGGAGAGAAGAACCATCGAAGAATGAGGACACTGGAGCTCCTCTTCCTTTGAGACACCAGACAGGACAGTGTCAGGTTGTCTTTTTCTGTGACCGAGATGATGGGCCCCGGGGTCACGGTCACATTCAAGGCATGGCATACCTCTGTCAAAGAAAAAAGTTAAAAGAGCAGTATATCTACTTCAGTTATAGTTTCTGTTTTTTTAAACTATACATACACACATGCTACTGAATATAAGATCAATATTTGTGCTTGTATTATTTTTACAATTTTTCCCCAAATGCTTAAATAAATAAAGTAGTCTTGTTTTCAAAACTCTTCATAGACTCTGGATTATCAACATAACTTCTTAACTTCATAACTTTCTATGACTCTGTGGTGGCATCAGCCATTCTGTATGGAGTGGTCTGCTGGGGCAGCAGCATCACATTTGTTGACAGGAAGAAACTGAACAGGCTAATCAAGAAGGCCAGCTCTGTTCTGGGGTGCTGCCTTGATCCAGTGGAGGTGATAGAGAAGAGGATGGCGGCTAAGCTGCCATCTCTATTGGAGTCTGAGTCCCACCCCTTGCTGGACACGCTGAGTGCACTGAGGAGCTTGTTTAGTGACAGGCTGCTCCAGCCAAAGCGCACGAGAGAGATGTTTCGCAGGTCCTTCCTACTTGCTGCTGTTAGACTTTACAGTTGGCCCTGCTCATTGAGGCCACACATAATATTACTATTTTGCACTAATAAGGAATGTTCCTTCCAATCCACTGTTAATATCAGTGTTATTGGTCACAACAACATATTGTTGAATAATTTAACTAGCACTGTATATACCGTTTTACTTATTTTATCAAATGTAAAAACTATTTTACGTTTTAACTTTTTGCACAGTATATATACTGTTTCTGTCCTATTTTATTATTTATTATTGCTCTGAATGCTACTATTCCCTTGCTGCTGCAGTACTGTATACAGTATTTCCCCATTGTGGGACTAATAAAATCTGATATTATCACTCCACATTAGCTCATTTGTAGTGCTGCAATGATTAGTCAAATAATCGACGAGTGAATCGACAGAAAACTATTTGACAACTAATTTGATAGTTGACTAATCACCTCTGCACCCCTTTCTACCCATGTCAAACTTAGGAAAAAGAAATTCTGAGGGAGAAAAATCACAACTTTCTGAAAAAAAGCTGCAAACTTACAATTTTAAAGAAACCTATTGCCCAACAAAGCGTCGCAAATCCTTAAGCATGAAAAAGTAACACATTTATCAGGGGAACAAAAAACCCACAGATTTCTGGGGGAAAAAACACAAGTGTCTCAACTGCATACATCATTTACAAGACAAAAAAGCGGCAAATTTCAGAGAAAAAAGTTACACATTTACATGGAAAAAATGGCAAACTTAAGAGGAAAAAATTAGTAGAAAAAGGTCGTGAATTTGAGAAAAATGCTACAAACAAGGAAAAAATCTGAGGGGAAAAAAATAAAAATTTTGGGAGAAAAAAGTTGAGAGAGATATACAATTTTCCTATGGAAAAAAGTCACAAAATTTTTTGATTTTTTTTTTTTTTGTATACTTTATTGATCCCCAGAGGGGAAATTGAGGGCATCCACCTGGATGGATGAAGCAGCCACGGTACGGTGCTATCCCTTTACCATTCACACCTAGGGCCACTTTAGAGTCTTCAATTAACCTAACCTGCATGTTTTTGGCCTGTGGGAGGAAACCGGAGAAATCTCGGAGTAAACCCACGCAGATACGGGGAGAACATGCAAACTCCACACAGATCACTGTTGGTCAGGGGCTGGGATTG
Source organism: Pholidichthys leucotaenia (assembly GCA_020510985.1). NCBI lineage: Eukaryota > Metazoa > Chordata > Actinopteri > Cichliformes > Pholidichthyidae > Pholidichthys > Pholidichthys leucotaenia. The sequence continues at coordinate 327,495,288 of CM035841.1, read as the reverse complement.
AACCAGGGATTCCATGGCCAAGGGTGAGTTGCTGTGCTGCCGCAGTGCTAGCCACTGCGCCACCGCACCGCCCACAAATTGTGATGTTTTTGAGGAAAAACATCACAATCTTGCAGAAAAAAGTCAAAAACTTATCAAGGGAATAAAAATTTCTGAAGGGAAAAAAACTCAAATGTCCAAATGATTAGGTAACTATTTGAAAAAAAAAAAATGGATAACAAGAATAATCATTAGTTGCAGCCCTACTGTTTAGATGGTAACACACACAAAAAACTAAATTATAGCATGACACATGATCAACTTTTATCTTTGAAATTTCACTATTTCAGCAACATCTTTGCTTTCTTTACCATGTAAAAAATGAATAAGAAATAAGAAATGCAGCTGTTTGCTTTGATTCTTGAACTGTTTTCTACAATAATCGTGCAAAAAGTATGTAAAAAATCTTGAAGGAAAAAAATATTCTGGAATGTCGAACCCAGCACCACATCCCCATTCATGGCATCACTGAATGCCTGTTCATACAGAGAACTCTTTTCTGAGGCTTAGGAAGTAGATTTGCTCTGTATTGTCTATAGAAGTCTGTTTTTCTCAAAAAAATTACTGAATATTCTCTCTCTTTCCGTGCCTGACTCGTACCTGTCTGTCTATCTGCTGTGTGTCTTGACACACACCTATCTCATCAGATGCTCATCTTTCCTTTACCTGGAGTTGTACCGGGAGGAGGGGCTCTCCTTGGGGGTTTGCCAGGGGTGTGCATTGGTCTGTGTCCAGATCGGAGATTCACAGCTTTAAAGCTCATTGACAAACTGTAGTAATGATTTTACCTCTAAAGATGTATAAAATGTTCAAACAATGGCTGTAGTTCCGCCGGTTCCGCCGGACCAGCGGCGCCACACGAGTCGGCTGCCTGTTGCAACAGCCTTTTTTTTTTATCTTCCTTCTTCTTTCTACACCTTTCACTCTGTATATATATCACGGACGCACGGATCACCCCGGGGGTCTCCCGGGTCGGCGGACGGAGCCACGGTTTGCAGCGGGAGACGTTACAGCGGGGAGGAGCTAGTGCTAGCTAGCACTTGGCCGCCGCCCGGTGCTAATGGGAAACTCGACATACCGGGAGCTGTAGCGAAAATGACGCGGGTACCGGGCTGGAGTTTAGGCGGCGTGAAAGAAATATAAGACAGAATAATAAAGAGCGATGGCAAGAACCAAGCAGACCGCCCGTAAAATCTACTGGAGGAAGAAGCCCCCCCCCCCCCCCCCCCCAGGAGACAGCTAGCCACCAGGGCTGCTCGGAGAGGCGCTCCGGCCACCGGCAGAGTGAAGAGGCCTCGCCGTCACAGGCCCGTGGCTCTGAGAGAGATCTGTCGCTGCCAGAAATCCACGGAGCTGCTCATCCGTAAGCTGCCCGTCCAGCGCCTGGTGAGGGAGATCGCTCAGGACTTCAAGACCGTCCTGCGTTTCCTGAGCTTCGCCGTCATGGCTCTGCAGGAGACCAGCGAGGCCCACCTGGTGGTCTCTTCTTCGCTAAGGGGGTCACCATCATGCCCAAAGACTTCCAGCTGGCCCGCTGCATCCGCGGAGAGAGAGCTTAGACTTTCTGCTGCACATTCACCAGCCATAATGCTCTGCACTGTGTGTCTATATATATATATACATTTATAGTAATATGGACATATGTTTACTAGATGTTGTTTTTTCTTGCCTTCTGATTGTTGCTCTGAGTGTTGCTATCCCTATGCTGTTGCAGTCCTGGAATTTCCCCATTGTGGGACTAATAAAGGCTTATCTTATCTTATCTTATCTAGTGTTATATTTGTTCGTTTGTTTATGGTTTTACGGTGTCTCTCCTCACACACGCTCTCACAATGGGGTATTTTCAGGCAGGCAGACTTTTTTCAACACAAACCCGGCACTTCATACACATGGTCAGGACAGACACAGGAGGAAACGTCCACCGGCAAGCTGGGGGAGATGGAGGAAGGGATGGTGTGGGAAAACTCGTGGGTGAGTGTTTTTTTTTCAAATAACACACACTGTTTTTTGCTGATGTGTTCCATTAATACTCAGTGTAAACATGGAAGTGAGCCCAGTGCAGTGGCACATTTGATTGGTTAAACTGGATTCATGCTGCACCTCCGTTGTCCGCGTACGTGCAACCGGAAACCTCGTGTGATGAAATGTACGTCATCGTCTCCACTCCACTAGTGTACGCAGGGCTCTACTGCTGCTGACCACGTGCAGCCTAAATTATGTGACTGCGTGGCCTGCCCACGATCTGAACACATTGACAGAGCATGCGCAAGACTGAACGTCCCATTCATGAGATGGCGCTACCAACACAGAATACAAAGACAAAGTAGACGAGGAAGAGAATGGGGAGGTGGAAAAAAAAGTGTGTCACTCTTGTGTTTTATAGCCGGTGAACAAACTGGCGTATTAGCACATTTGCGCAGCCCATAGGGCTGGGGTGAAACTACAAATAATAGTTGTGCGCATGCATCAACTGCTTGGCCTGGTAGACGAAAAAGTGAGCATGTACAACGCTGCATGCGTGCCGGGCTTGTCCAAAGCACACGCGGACCAAAGCGGACCAGAAGGGAAATGCAGTGTGAATAAGGCTTTAGACTGAGCATTTGAGCGTTACTTGGGGACAAATTTGATTGGCGAAATTGGCGGAAGTTGACAACGATTGGCCAAAATTGCAGGAAAGCTGCAGTGATTGGACTAAAGTTGCAAGGTTGTGCAAAAGACACAGCCAATCAAGGATTTTGCGTGAATTTGTGCAATCGCAACATTGCGAAATACTGGAGGGACTGATATTTCAGCCTATAGCGCATAAATTGCTTTGAGTTTCAATTTTAAAAATGTCTACTGTAGATCACAACTTTCATGCTTCAAATATGATGTAACAAAGTAGTACTCAACTTCATATCTTTTTAATTTATAACTCAAGAAAATCCAAGAACTTTATAACTATCCCCTTTCTAGTGTGAACTGTCTCTTTAAATTACTAATAAACAAGGACTAGTGCATGGAAAAGTCTGAGATCATTTTTACAAGATGTTTGATTTCCTGCCAATTAAACACAATTATTGCATTTAGACTAAGTAAGTTTATGTGCACACCCACGGTGTCTTGTTGTGTTTCTGCTGTCGGTGCTTAAACTATCACTGGCTCTACTTATGTGTCATTCCTTTACCATATGGAAATTCAGTCTTTTTAAGCTAGAAAGCATAAAAGGACTGACAATGTTAAACCGAGAGCATGCTATGTGGGCACCTATTTCACTTTCCTGTTTGGCCTTGTGTTTTGTTCTGTTGCCAGCTGGGGTCAGAGACGTGGTGTCTGGTCACAATGTGTGTGATCAAAAGAGCAAAGAGAAGTTACAGGTGGGAAACATTCATCTTCAGTATGGAACAACCAGAATCAGGCAAGGAGAAACACGGAAAGATAACACGGACCATCTGGTCTGCCATGCTGTCTTTGGTGTGTGTGTGTGTGTGTGTGTGTGTGTGTTTTGGGGGAATCTCCTTTAGGGTCTCCAGGGCCTGTCAAACATTATATAATGTGGCAATAAAAGCAGCAAGCCAACATAATACACAAATGAACACAACAGAAAGATTGTAGTGTAGAAAAAGTCCACTTCCTGGCAGTAAATGGAACATAAATTAAAAGCTGAGGTTTTCTCTGATCACAGAATAAACTTTCTTAAATCTCTAGCTGGATTAGGTTTAACAGACAAGTCTGCAAAGGTTTTTTCCAATATAAAAATGGTCAATATTGCATATGATGATTTTCTTGTTGCAGTATTGGCTCTTTGATTGAGGTTGTTTGTTTATTCCATGTCGCTATCACATCAGTTTCATCTTTAGACACTTTTGTTTTCTTCTTTGTGCATGCTCACTCTCCTACTGATATGTATGGCTGTAAATGAGGCGAGCTTACCTGTGACCAGAACCTTAGTCAGGACAAGGACCACGACAGAGAAGTACATTTTCCACAGTCAGTGAATCCATAAACTCAGACCCAAACTGAACACAAGCAGCCACATTCAAAACACAGCCTGAGCGCACAGCCCGCCAGAGCCCTCACCATTAACTCTTCTCCTCTTTCTCTCTTTTCTGTGTAATATGAAACAGTAAAGGCTCTGTTCCCACTTAGAAACTCCCACTCTCTCCAAGCACAGTCTCTCTCACTCTCCCTCTAACTGTGGGTCTCTCTCTCCTTTCTCTGTGTGTCCTGCAAAACGTAGGAAATGTCATTTCCTGTGTTCAGTGTTCCGAATGTGTCCTGGACCATGGCCCAAAACCCCAGACCTCTAAAGTGATGGTCAAGTCCTGTGGCTTGTGTGTCTGTGTGTGTCTGTCATAATGCATATACAATAAATTGCTGAAAATGCATTTTCATGTGCAACTCGGAAAGTCTGGGGATAATGTGCATCTTACATCTCCCAGTATAGCTTAAACGCAAATGCTGATGTTGATTTTTGTGAGCTTTGTGTCTATGTAAGTGTGTGTGTGTGTGTGTGTAAATGCATTTATGTGGATCCACATGTGTACTGGGACCTCTCCCAGCTGCTGGACAGAGTGGCATGGGCTTGTCTCTGGCTGTGGTTGTCAGACTGTCCCAGCGGTATGAAGCCTGCTGCTTTATTGGGCAGACTTAACTGCTGAGGCAGGGCTTCTGCTGGCGCTTTGAGTTCTGCCAAAGCCAAATAGAATTACACAACAGATTTAAACCCCTCAACTTATATGTGAAACTATCTTGAAAGAAAAGATTAAATGGAAATGTTTACCTAAGTAGGCTACGCTTAAATAAGACCTTTTAAAAGATTTGTTTTGAAAACACAAATGGATTAGCAGATGCAGTTTAAGAAAAAGTTTTGTAGTTTTATGACTTAAGGGTTACTGGATTAGTGACTGTGCTGAAATTATGGTTTTGCTGACTGTGGGGGAATATAAGATCATCTTGACCCCATCTTTTACTCAGGGTTTCCCTTAAATTTTCCTTTACCAGTGTTTGGTCAAGGAGAAGAATCACTCTTCTCTGCCCCACAGTGGTCAAAGCAAGTTACTGCGTTTAAAAAAAAAGCTGGGGGTATATTCAAGCACTGTCATCACAGGAGTGTACATTTAATGTTAGTTTGTGAATCAAGGGAAATTAAGAAAAGACATTTTCACAATATATTAATTCCACAATTGGATCCCATATGTATAGTAGGTGAAGATTTAAAACAGTTTTTTTTTTATACAGCAAAAAAGGGACACAAACATCACCAATAAAATGGGATTATCTTTTTTTTCCCCTCAAAAGTTCTCTTGATATATTATTGCATCCTCTTAATGACTCCTAATTGTGTTATGCAATCTGTAAAAATATTCTCTTTTAATTTTAAGTCACTCAGACCCTGGGCGCACCTTAACAGTCGGAGCAGGATGTCAGATAGTAATATTGTGTTGTTATTGTTCGAGTTATAAAATGAAGCCACCATGCTGCACCAATCTATTAAAAATCCTTGTTTTGAACCTCTACTGGGTGATTCAAAGACAGCCAGTCTGAAGATGAATTACTTAATTAAATAAAGTGTGTTTTTATTATCTGAGTAAGCTCATGTCACACTACTCTTTCACAGCAACACAGAAACATTCTCAAAAACTTAAAAAAATAGGCTACTGTATGAAATAAAAGCTTAGCAGCAGTCAAATCACTATGTATTCACTTTGATACGTGGCTGAATGCACAGACTATGCTTTACACCATCAGAAAATATTCAGATGACGCTTTTGGTTTCATGATATTTCATGCATCATGAAATGGCAAAAAGAAATTTTTACAAACAACAGCGTTGCCTTTTGAGCTATGACAGCAAATGTCTATGCTTAACAAGCAGGAGAAATGTTTCTGTTCTCACATTCAAAAGTCAAATGGAATGGTGAACTTTTAAAAGAATAAATAAACTGATAGCTATTCTACACAAACAGCATTGAGAATTTAACAGCAGGTCTCAGCCAAACTACAACCCAAATTTTTCTGAGATTATTTTCTTGTGAAAGTAACTTATATAAACATTTATAATATAAATTACATTATATTATAATTCATTCTCACTGGGCTTGTGGGTATTTTATGCCAGTCTCACCAGTCAGACACTTCCATAAAGTCTTCCAGTTCACTCATGGCTATTATTTCTCTGGGATGATATTGAGAGTGGGCTGAGGTATCATTTTCACAAACTGAGTTTCCTGCAAGCTGGCTGTTTGTGTCACACTCTGGGAATGACTCAGATGAGCCACATGTGCTGTAAACTGTGTTAAATGTTTTGTTTGCATCGTTAACTGTGTCCATGTATGGAGTCTTCTCTGGACTGTAGCGGTGTGCTTCAGATTTCTGTCCTGTTTGTATGACTGGATGACCAGAGCTGTGACTCTCCTGGTAGAGAGGTGCAGGAGCTGGTGAACTATGGGTGTGCACAGAGGTAACAGCTGGGGAGTGGAAGCTTTGGGGATAACTGTGGTAGCCTTGATAAAGCAGATACTGCTTTCCAACTGAAGAGATCTGGGAGAAGGGCTGTGGTGGTGGGTTGAGGTGCATTTGGGGTTGAAGCTGGGGTTGCGGATGTGCTTCCTGGGACTGAGGTTGTGAAAAACTCTGACCAGCTTCACGGACATTCAGCTGAACATACTTCCCTGTCTCTGGATCAAAGAAGGTCTTTGTTTTCACCTTAACAGGCACATCCACTACGAAGTACTCTCCAGAACCAAGGTCTTGCAGCACTTTGCGCTGGGTCAACGGGTAGGCCTGGGGATAGCTTGACTCCACATGGTACTGTGTCACTGGAGCTGTGTGGTTGGTATGGAGAGTAGAAGAAGAGGGAACATGAGTAACTGTCTTAAGGGCAGCAGGGTTGGAAGCAGGGCCAGTAGCATGAGGAGATGTAGTAGGGAGGGAACCAGCCGCAGTAGCATGAGGGAGAGAGATGGGACCAGTGACATGAGGGGAAGCGTGGTAGGAGCAGTGAGAAGGTTGGTGTTCTGTATGGGAAGAAGGCAAGCTAGACCCCTGTACTGGAGCATGAGCAAGGGAAACGGGTGGGGAAAAATGAGTGGAAGCCACAGCATGGTGGTCGGAGGAGCATACCTCAGTGAATGAGGAGGATCGAATGCTGGACATCTGTTTTTCAACTTCAGCTGGGTTTTCTGATGCAACTTTTGAAAAGGCTTTCTTTGTCCTCTGAGTAGCTAGCCTTTTAGCTCTTCGCAAAGCTTTCTCACTTTTTGGGGGAACAGCTGGAGGCTTGCCCAAGCCACGAGACATATCACTGCTGAAGCTACAGGCCGATTCAGGTCTGTCATAATCGTACAGACCTCGTACATCTGCCAGGTCTGTTCCACTGGTGACAATGCTCTCCACACTCTCTGATATGTTGCTGATAATAGATCGTGAGTCATCTTCATCCATAGCAATGCTTCTCCTAGAATAGGGCTTGTGATGAGTAAGGGGTGTGGTGTAATCCTGGGATGAAGACGCTGACTGATGAGTTGAAGAGTCACTGATAGCAGCACATCTGTTTAATTCTTTGTCAGAATGGACTGGAGTTCCAGCACTGTGCCTTGTTACCTCCTGCTCTTCCTGTGTTCTCTCTGTTCCCCTTTCCATCGGTGAACCCATCCAGGAATTCTCCCCAAAGTTCTTGTGGAATCTCGGTTTGACTGACTTTGTGAAAGTGGAGCTTCGAATGGTGTTATCCTTTACTCTGAACATCAAGGGCTTGGTTCCAAGAGCAGGAGAAGAACTGTTGGATCGATTAAGAAATGGAGCTGGAGATGCAGTGCCATGTGATTGATGAGGTCTTGTGAAGGATACTGAGTTATCAGTCAGTTCATGCCCTGGTAGATTGTTTTTTGTTTGGGAAGGTAAAGGAGAGCTAAGTTGTCTTTCCTTGGGCGTTCTGTCTGGTTCTGCTGAAGTAATGGCATAGTACTGGAGAGCATCCATCTGTGCTGCTTGTTTTTGCTTCTCCATTCCCCTTTCTCTATCGGCTACTAACTTTTCTTCTTGTTCTGTGCTCTTATTCTGGGTTTCATCCTGTCTTTGCGCTGACACCTTCTCTTTTCGTGATGCCTGGCTCTCCTCAAGAAATCTAGCCCTTTCGTCTTTGACTTGCACTTTGATTTGTTTTATGATTTTTTCATTTTCAACACCTTTCTTCTCTTTCTGTTGTTGAACTCTTAGCCATTCTTCTTTTGGTTGTCTCATCTGTGCTTCAACCATGTGCTGTGCTTGGTTTTGCTCCTGGATATTGTTACAATTTTTCTCTTCAAAGTTATAATCAGTTTTCACCATGTCTCTTTGTTTTGTTTTGTTTTCCTCCACCAAATAAGGGAGCATATTCATCTCAGTCTGATTAGTTTGCTGTTGCTCCTGAATTACTCTCTGATATTGCTCTTGCACATGTGCAGTTTGTTTTGGCTGATGTTGCACAGTTTTTTTCTTTTGCTCTTGCTCAACTGTCTTTTGTTGTATCTCTTGAAGAAATCCCCTTTGTTGCTCCTCTTGGGCTTGTGCCTCCTGAGTGTGTGTCATGTGTTGCTCCTCCACTGCAACTCTCCTTCGCTGATCCACCTGTGTAGCTCTTCTTCTTTGCTGGTCTTCATATGCAGTTCTCTTTTGTTGCTCTTCTGCAATTCTCTGTTGCATTTTTTGGGCAACTCTTTGCTGTTGCTCTTCTTTTGCAGTTCTCTGCTGATGCTTTTCTTGTATTACTGTACTTCCCAGCCCTTCTGCAGTTCTCCTGCTTGGTTCTTCTTGTGCCGCTCTCCTTTGCTGCTCTTTTTCTGCACCTCTCCTTTGCTGCTCTTCTTCTGCTGCTCTCCTTTGCAATTCTTGTGCTGCTGTTCTTTGCAGCTTCTCTTCTGCAGCTGTCCTTTGTCGTTCTTGTGCGGCTCTTCTTTGACTTTCCTCTTCTGCAGCTCTCCTCTTCTGCTCTTCTGCAGCTTTCCTTTGCTGTTTGTATGCTACTGTTCTTTGCAGCTCCTCTTCTGCAGCGCTCCTTTTCTGCTCTTCTTCTACAGTTCGACTTTGCTGTTCTTGTGCTGCTCTTCTTTGTTCCTCTTCTTCTGCAGTTTTCCTTTGCTGCTCTTCTTCTGCAGCTCGCCTTTGCTGTTCTTGTGCTGCTCTTCTTTGTTCCTCTTCTTCTGCAGTTTTCCTTTGCTGCTCTTCTTCTGCAGCTCGCCTTTGCCGTTCTTGGGCTGCTCTTCTTTGCCACTCTTCTTCTACAGTTCTCCTTAGCTGCTCTTCTTCTACAGCTCTCCTTTGCCGTTCTTGTGCTGCTCTTCTTTGCAGCTCTTCTTCTGCAGTTTTCCTTTGCCGCTCTTCTTCTACAGCTTTCCTTTGCCGTTCTTGTGCTGCTCTTCTTTGCTGCTCTTCTGCAGTTTTCCTTTGCTGCTCTTCTTCTACAGCTCTCCTTTGCCGTTCTTGTGCTGTTCTTCTTTGCAGCTCTTCTTCTGCAGCTCTCCTTTGCCGTTCTTGTGCTGCTCTTCTTTGCAGCTCTTCTTCTGCAGCTCTCTTTTGTCGTTCTTGTGCTGCTCTTCTTTGCAGCTCTTCTTCTGCAGTTCTCCTTTGCTGTTCTTGTGCTGCTCTTCTTTGCTGCTCTTCTGTAGCTCTCTTTTGCTGTTCTTGTGCTGCTCTTTTTTGCAGCTCCTCTTCTGCAACTCTCCTCTGATGTTCTTTTGCTGCTCTTTTTTGCTGCTCTTCTTCTGTAACTCTTTTTTGCTGTTCTTTTACTGCTCTCCTTTGATGCTCTTCTGCCGCTCTCCTTTGCTGTTCTTGTGCTGCTCTTTGTTGTCTCTCCTCTTCTGTAGCTCTCATTTTCGGCTCTTCTGCAGCTCCCCTTTGCTGTTCTTGTGCTGCTCTTCTTTGTCTCTCCTCTTCTATAGCTCTTGTTTTCGGCTCTTCCTCTGCAGCTCTCCTTTGCTGTTCTTGTGCTGCTCTTTGCCTCTCCTCTTCTGTAGCTCTTGTTTTCTGTTCTTCTCCAGCTCTCCTTTGCTGTTCTTGTGCTGCTCTTCTTTGCCTCTCCTCCTCTGTAGCTCTTGTTTTCTGCCCTTCTTCTGCAGCTCTCCTTTGCTGTTTTTGTGCTGCTGTCCTTTTCTGCTCTTCTTCTGCAGCTCTCCTTTGCTGCTCTTCTTCTGCAGTTCTCATTTGCTGCTCTTTTTCTGTGGCTCTCCTAAGCTGCTCTTCTTCTGCAGCTCTCCTTTGCTGTTCTTGTGCTGCCCTTCTTAGCCTCTCCGCTGCTGTAGCTCTCGTTTTCTGATCTTCTGCAGCTCTCCTTTGCTGTTCTTGTGCTGCTCTTCTTTGCTTCTCTTCTTCTGTAGCTCTTGTTTTCTGCTCTTCTGCAACTCTCCTTTGCTGTTCTTGTGCTGCTGTCCTTTTCTGCTCTTCTTCTGCAGCTCTCCTTTGTTGTTCTTGTTCTGCTCCCCTTTGCTGTTCTGTTTCTGTGGCTTTCCTCTGTTGCTCTTGTTCTGCTGCTCTTCTTTGCTGGTCTTCCTGTGCAAGACTTCTGTGTTGTTCTGCTGCTACTCTCCTTTGTTGCACTTCTGTCACATCTCTCATCTGTTGCCTATCTTGTGCAAGTCTACTTTGCTGCTCATGTGCAGATCTCCTTTGTTGCTCTTCAGGTACTTTTTTCGATTGTACATTTTGTGCAGCAATCTTCTGTTGTGCTTCTTGTTGGGTTTTCCTTTGCTGTTCCCCCTGTGCAGCTCTTCTTTGTTGCTCTTCATCTGTAGCTCTCTTTTGCTGATCTTGCAGTGCTGTCCTCTGTTGCTCTTCCTGGGCAGGTCGCCTTTGTTGTTTTACTTGTTCAACTCTCCTCTGTTGCTCCTCTAGAACAATTTGTCTCTCTTGTTCTTCTAGTGCAGCTCTTTTTTGCTCTCCTGTATTTTTTCTCTCATCCCCAGTCTTTATTATTTTCTCCCTCTTTTGTTGTTTTCTTCCCTTTCCCTCTTCAGTATATTTTGGTCTTGGCCTCTCTTCATTTTGATTAGCACTGCCGTCTATCTGTTTTGCTTTTCTTTCTTTTTCTGCTCTTCTCTCCGCTTCTCTCCATTTTTCTCGTCTCTCCTGGATCTGAACAGAACTGGCCTCACGCTGTCTTGCCAGTCTCTCCTGCTCCCTCTGATAGGCTTTCCTCTCTTCTTCTGCTTGGGAAGCTCTACTTTCCTCTATTATGTGTTTAATTTGTTCTTCTCTTTTTGTGCGTTTGCCGCTGGACTCTCGTTCCTCCTCAGGTAGTGTGGTTCTAGCTTGCTGCTTTGCCTTAGTTTCTTCATACTGATTTGGAAATCTTTGCTTTGTTAGTTTATCTGTAGTTTTGGCATCTGTCTCAGACAAAGTATCTTCATCTTGTTGTTTTTCAAGAGCTTGACATTGTCTTAATTGTATCCTGTTTTCTTTCTTGTTCTCTATTTGCTCCATGGTTGGATGTGCCAAATAACTTTCATCTAAGTATGTCTCTCCTTCAGAAGTTGTTTCCTGATGCTTGATTACAGAAGATGAGTTCATTGCTTGTAAAGTATTCTGACTCGATTGGCTACTTTGATCTATATGATTGACTTGTTCTCCGCCAGCTTCAGGGACTTGTTCTGTGTTTGTTGGTGGTGGCTTGTTCCTCTCATTATGATGCTGATATTTAGCTTCATTGTCCAAAATGCTTTCTTCAGTTCCTTTGGCATGTAAAAGTGTTTTTTCTTGTCTTTCTTTGTCTCTGAGTTTAAACATCCCAGTTCTTTGATGTTCCTTGTCCGTAATGGGAAACACTATTATTTTGGGCTCTTTATTCACTTTGGAGGCCACCTCTGTCTTATTTGGCAAACCTTTCTCTTTCACAGAGACTTCTTGAGGATCAACAGTAAAGACAGGACGCCTGCTATAGCGAGTGTGTATTAGTGGAAAGAAACCCTCCTTTTTGTTTGGTGGGAATTCCTGAAATGCGTCAGTTTGTTTGTCCTCTGAAACGATCACCTTTAATCTTGCATAATCTGCAAGTGCTGATATCTCCGGTATCGTGGCAACTCTTTGCTTTGCTTTTGGTTTAACTTCACTTTTTTCCACATTTTCTGTTGGGTATTTTGAATCTCTTGAGATTTCTTTGTCTGTTGCTCCTGAAGGGTTCTGGTTCTCGATGTGATGCTTTCTGCTGTGATTTGCTTGATTTGTCTCTGTCTTATTGTAAATACTTTGCCTCTCTGTGAAGCCATTAGTTGATTTAAAACTGAGGTTATCTTCACTTTTCAAATTTTCTCTTTTCAGGTTGTCATCTTGAATGTTAAATGTATCTAAATTGGCTGGCTTTACTTTATCTTGATCCACAGTAAACACAAAGGCTTCAAAATTTCCTTCCTTGTTTGATTCCTTGTTGATGGCTGTTTTGGCTTCATGTGTCCTTAGATTTGAAGTATCTCTATCAGTTTCACCAGTTTGATTTGGCTGATTGCTGGTTTCTTGTATTCTTTGTATTTGAAAGTAGTCTCCCTCCATTGCTTGTATATTTGATTCATCTACCGACTTGTCTATTGTGTTTCCATTTTTAAGCTTTTCACTGTTAAGTTGAGTATTCTCACTTGTCACATTGTTGCTGTGCTGTTGTTTGCTGATTTTTAATGAATCAGAAAGTTTTGTGGCACTGGACAATACATGTTCTACACGTAATTTGTCTTCTAAACTGGCTTTCTCGCTGCACGTTGGAATTGCATCTTCATTGTTTAACATGTCTTCACAGCTACATGACAGAGCTTGATTATTTGCATTAGCTGTGATGTGTTTTCTCACAGTTTTCATATGATCTTCCTTAGCTGCTGCTGCTGGCACAACTCTGATGGAAATGCTGTCAATATGCACATCATCATCTTGGTAAATATTTTTTCCATTGCGTGTCGCATTGCAATCATTGCTGTTTTTGTCTTCTGTTAAATTGTTCAAAGGACTAAAGTTGTTTAATTTTTCTGCTGAGTCTTGGTTCTTTTCCTCAAGTAGTGATAAATTCTTGGATTGTAGTGTGTTTGCCATATCTATATTCACTGTTGGCTTGTCAGCACGTTTTATCAAAGTTTCAACATTGCTCGTGTTGATTCCAGTGTTCACAGTTTCAACAGTTATGTTCTCATTGTTATGTCCCATTTCTAGTTTTTGTGGATTTTTTATTTCATCTATCCTGATTTTTCTTGTTGAGTGTCCTCTCAGCAATTTATTTGCCTTGTTGTCCGTCTCTTTTTCTTTTATGTTCTGTTGTAGGAGGATGGATTCAGCTTCCCCCAGCACTTCATTTGATGCACTTTTGTCTTTTTCATTCTGTGTTTCTGATTGTATTTCCTGTTTTGGTTTTGCTTTTGAAGTACAACTTTCTTTCTGAGGACTTGTTCTTTTCTCAGTTTCCTTCCCTGTCTCTAAGTATGAATGCTTTTGCACATTTGCCTGTTTTATATCAGCTTTGTCCTGTTCTTTTGTTTCATGTGTGTTCTTTGTCTTTACTGTACTATCCTTCTCTGAAGAGGGATTTCCTTCACCAAAGCCTATATTGGGATGACACTTATCAAGGATTGACTGGTTCTCTTGTTCTATTGAATTCATCTGTTTTTCATTGGTGCTGTTACCCAAGGTATTGTCCACAGTTGGCTCTCTTTCTTGTACAGTTACTGTTATTCCCACAATCTGTAAATTGTCTTCCACTCCAGGAGACTTGTTTGCACCAGTGACGAGAATTATTGAAGGTACCAAGTCATCATTGACTGCTTTGTTAGGTGTAGCATTTTCGGTCATCCCAATCTGGGAGTGTGCAGCAATACAATTTACAGCTTGTGTTGGATCCTCTTTCTTTTTATTGAAAGCATCAGTGTGAATGGCTGATATGTCCTCAAATCCTGTGTTATTTGTTACAAAGCTTTCACCATGATTTGCTTGCTGTTCTTCTTTGTCCATCTTAGGTGCTTGCTCTTTACTGTTAATGGTCAACTTAATTTCAGTATGACTCTCTTCCTTTTGGTTTTGAACCAAGACCTCTGTTGTGCTATTAATAGTACTTTCTGTCGGTTTTGTTCTGGGTGGTTCTAGCCCATCACTCTTTCCGGTCATTGGGGTTTTGGGAACCTGTTTCTGTATTTGATCTTCTATTGGAGATGTCTTTGTAGCAGAGCTTGGAGGTAAAACAGACTTGACTGATTCTTGCTGTACTCCCAAAGCTTCCATCTGATGCTTGGGGGTCATATCACAGGATGTTACATTTTCCAGCTTTTTAGGCACTTCCCGTGATGGTGGCCTTTGTCTTATATTAACAGTCTGACTTCCTGATAATTGTTTAGTTGAGTTTTTGGGTATGGGCCCATCTCGTAAAGCGCAACCCTTTTCTTTAATTGCTGAAATCTCTTTTTCAGCGTGAGCTTTTATCTTGGAAGTTAGAATCTCCTGCTTGATCTGAGCTTTGTCTTTATGGGACAATGCTCTGGGAGGAGTAAAATGTAGATCTTTAGCTGGACATACACTGTGCTCAGCTGATTTAGTTTTTCTTTCAGAGGCAAACTGTTTAGCTGTCTCAGGACATTTTTGTTGTGAATCATCTGCATCCTTCACAAGATCATGTTTTCCCAACTTTTCAACAGCGTTTTCCTTGATTTTAATGTTCCTTTGTGTTCCTTCCTTTGTGTCACCATTGGATCTTTTATCTACGTTGTTGATGGGGCGAACATTTGTGCTGGATAATTTGAATTCTTTTGATGACTCACTGTAAACATATTGACTTTCTGCCACTTCACTAGATTTGAAGCTGGTTTCTTCCGCCTTACATTCTCTGTTAATTGTTGTAAAAATATCTTCAGGGCTATTGTCATCTTTTATTTTTTCTTTATTTGCGCTCTCAGTTTTATCAAATGCTACAGTTTGTGTTTCAGTGGCATAATTTGAAGAAACATTTTCTGCTGAAGAAACTTTGTTTCTGCTTGTTGAAATTGCATTAGTAAAACCATATTTTTCCCTCAGACGTTCATAATCATCAACTCCAATCTCATTTTGGCCGCTGTTATTTCGGGTAACTGAATCTTCCTTCTTTTTAAGCGTTTGCACTGCCTTATCCTGTTTGTAATAATCATCATTTTTATTGGCACTTAACTTCAAAGGATCATTGTTCTTTTCCTGATTATCATCTTTTATGACTGTATGTCTGACTTTTTGCTCACCTCTCATTTTCTCCTTTATTTTTGCCAACTCTGCTTTAGCTTTAGCTAACTCTGTTTTAACTTGCTCAACTCTGTCTGGCTCACTTTTGACTTGTGTGGCTGTAGATTTTGCTGTGAGTTTACCTGACTTCCCCTGTATTTTTTCAATGTCTAATAACTTTGTTTTAGCTTGCTCCACTTCAGGGTGTCCTACCTTTGCCCAGTGTGTTGTTCTTTGTTCGAGTTTTTCATCTTTGGTTGGTCTTATCTGTGTTGTAGGGTGGTCTGGATTTACCCGTGCTACATGAATTGGATCGTTTTTGTCCTTCACTTGTCTAATATCCTCATCCTTTATGTAGTCTGCTTTGGCTTTCTTGATATCAACTGTGTTTGTCTTTGCTTGTTCTGCTTTGATTTGTTGATCCTTTCTCAGTTCTATTTTTGTTTGTTCTGCTTTTTGACTCTCTGCTTTAGCCTGTTTTGTATTAACATTTTTTGTTCCAGTTTGTCCTGCCTCTCTCTGCTCTTTTGTTGCTTTCTCTTCACTTACTTCTCCCTCAACTTCCTCGGCATTAATCCTTTGTGTGATCTTCTCAATTTTAGTTTGTTTTATTCTTGCCTGCCCAGTTTGATCACTTGGTTCAGTTTTTATACACTCTTCTTTTTCTATTTCTGCTTGTTTTGCTTTGACATGCTTTTCTTTCTTCTCATGCATTTCCTCAGACAGTCTTTCATCTGTAATATTTCTTGATGTCTCTGTTACCTTCTGTACTCTGGTTTGCTCAACCTCTATCTGCTCCTCTCTTGTGCCTTCAGGCAGCTTTTCTCCAGACTCTCCTCTCCGCTCTTCATTTATCTCCCCTCTGTTAAAATGTTCTGTTTGACCTTGTTTTGCTCCTTCCTGCTTGGTAATTTCTGATTTGGCCTGTTCTAGTATTACTATCTCTGAACCATTTTGTCCAGCTAAAATTAATCTAGATGATTCTGCTTTGGGCTGTTGTGCATGGGCTGCCTGCTGAGCTTTTGACAGCTCCTTTTGGACATTTTGCACATGTGTATGTTCTGCCATGACCTGTTGGGCCTTCACCTTAGCACACTTTGTCATAGTTGGGGCAGAAGTTCTATCGGTCTCTGACAATGTTTTTTTCTGCACATTTTCAGATAGTGATTTGGCTCCTATTGGCTGGAGGCTTTGAGTTCCATGACCATTTTGAATAAAAGGTTTGTCTTTGACAGAAAAAGGTTCAGACTGGCTTTTGTTGTCTTGATCATTATTTCTGTTATTAATCGGTTTCAAAATATTATCTTGCTTTTCATTTTCTTTTTTGTGTCCAGAATTATTTTCAAGTGTAGTTTTCTCTTGAGAGGCCCTTGGCTGATTTTGGACGCCCTCCTTCAACTCTGATTTTTCATGTTCTTTTGTTAAGCTCACTTTCTGAGTAATATTTTCTGTTTCTTGGCTGTTTGTCTGTCTCTGCTTTGAGGAAACATTATTGTACACATGGTTTTTGTTTTTAAGTTGCTCATATTTTTGTATCTTCATGAAGACGCTGTCCACTGTTTCGTCTAAAGACTGGTTAGTATTTTCTTTACTTAATGAATGTCCTCGGTTTGAATTGTTTTCGGGACTCAGAGTTGGTGCTTCTGTAGTTGTATAAGGGGGTTTAAATCTACATGAATCACCTTGCAGAGTTCTTGTATTATCTGCTATGCTTTGCTGATAGGGAGGAAATGATGCTAAATTTTCATGGAGATTCCGTCCATTAGTTAGCTGAGTGTTTGTGTAATTTTGTGGTAGGAGGTCATTGAACCCAGAGTGATAAACCATCTGAGCTTGCATCTGAGCTGTCTGGTAATCACTGAAAGTATTTTCAGGATATTGGCAGGTTTGCGATATTGCAGGTTGAGGGTTTAACAACCCATAATTATAGTATTGGTTTGCAGCTGTATTTGTTCTTGTGAATTCTTCTGGCTGGGGAAAATGACTATTTGGATTGGGATAATCAGGCATGTCTATTACAGTCTCTTTAAGCTCTTGGACTGAAGGTTGTTTGTTTTTCTCTGATGGTTCCAAGGTTTTAAATTTTGTAGGACTGTAGGTGCTTTTTACTCTTTTCCTGTTGTCTTTGAGATTAAAGAGAAGGCTCGAGGCTCGTGATTTGTAGCTTGACATCCGAACATCAGGCGTGGCTCCCCTGCTTTCAGCTCGTACGGGGGGATGCTCCACAGGCTGAGGAGAAACTGCATAATCTGGCTCTTGATGTGTAGGCACTGAATGTGTCAGCATCTGGCTGATCAAGGGATTTGTGCTTGTGCTGTTGTTGATCATGTTGTTGCCAAAGAAACTTAAATTGTCATTGTTGCAAAGTACCCCTTGTTGATTATCAATGATACCTGAAGTGATATTTTGCTCTGCTATCATTTTGATTTTATGCTGGAGGGCTTTCACTGAGCTGATGGTGTCCTGGACTCTTCGAGACA
Source organism: Pholidichthys leucotaenia (assembly GCA_020510985.1). Taxonomy (NCBI): domain Eukaryota; kingdom Metazoa; phylum Chordata; class Actinopteri; order Cichliformes; family Pholidichthyidae; genus Pholidichthys; species Pholidichthys leucotaenia. Next base: position 327,477,601 of record CM035841.1, on the reverse strand, counting down.
TCTCGGTGGTGGGAGATGCAGTTGATGGTCGATGGGATGGAAACCTTTTAGTTCCAAGACTTTGGGACCTCCTCCTATGAGGGTAATGACCAGCTAACTCTGACTCACACCTTTTCTCAACAGCTGAAGACTTCTGCAGTGTTGTGGAGGATGAGGTGGGGTGTGGATGAGTTGGAGGAGCCACAGGTGCCAAGTTATTCCTTGGGTATATGACACCTCTGTGATGTGCCAGTGGTGGATACTCCTGTGAAAGCTCCTTGTACATTGGTGTCTTGTATGATTTAGCAAACTCTGAGCTGTGCATAAAGCCTGAAACTTGTCCATACTCAAAGGGGAATCTGTCATGATCTCGCCATACTTTAAAGGGACTAAACTCACTGTGTATGAAGAAGTTAGAGCTACACTGTGCGGACAAGCTATGTTGGTTGTGCGGAGATCTAATAACGGAAGAATTGTTTGACAGGTAAGCCACTCCTGGCACTTCAGAACCAAAAGAGGATGAATGGGCATGATGGGATGGGAATGGGCCAGTAGGAGGAAATTGACCGCTCTGAAAATTTTGTTGGTATGATGTTGAGAATTCAGAAAGTTCCCTTTGGATGCTCATCAGAGCTGATTTGTCCCAGCTTGCCTCATCATTCCACTCTTCAAATTTATCTTTGATTCCAACATCATCTCTGTGTCCCTCAGAGTTAAAAGCCTTTATGAGAGAGGAAACTCTGGAGCGGCTTCTGTAGTGCTGCAAATTCAACTCTGCAGCTCCATTGCTAAAGCAGGACAGCTGCTGCTCTTCCCGTAGAGACTTTAGCTGTTGAGAAGTTTCCACAAATGAGTGCTGGAATGTGGCAGAAACCCTCCCCTGCTTTCTTTCCCCATTACAATCCCACCCTGGATCTCTTTGGATCTCAGCCCCATATATTCCTCCATGGATCCAGTTCTGTCCATACTGCTGCACCTTCTGGCTGAAGTTCTCATGAGCATCTCTCTTAAAGCCCCCCCTCTGTTGCTCTCTGTCCTCTTCATTCTGGCCAAAAGCTAACTGTTTGTCTCTCTGGTTGCAGGGCGAGGACAGACCAAGGTCTAAGTCATTATAAACAGCTTCATCTCCAATGCAGAGACTTCTGAAGGCTCTGTCTGTCAGATTACTGACCTCACGGTCATTCTCATCGAGGAAGGAGCCCCCACTGGACGTGTCGCTGTAGCCGCCATCGCTGTGCTTTCGACGCCCGCTACTCTTTCGGCCAGAACGTCGCTTTTCAACTGAGGTCATAATGCAGAATTGCAAGCAGCTAACTCTATCTTCAGTTGTTCAGTCATTCATACAAACATAGACCTCATAATAATTCACGCTGTAGGATGTTGGAGCTGCATCACCCAGAGTCCGGGGTCTCCAGTCAGGATTTTGGAAAAATCAGGATCTCCTATAGCATTGTGCCTGTGAGCTGGCCTTTGTCCAAAACAGTCCAAGTGTTTGTAGATTTCCTAAAAAGATAAAAAAAAAAATCATAATCAGCTCAAACTTGACAGTCCACTAACAAATCAACGCAAAAACTGTTAGAATATGATGTTTATAATATCCTGATCTAGGGGTATCGTGATACTGATAATAAATGTGATATGCCATTAATGCACATAAAATATATCATATGTTAGTAATCTGACTGCCTTTTCACAATCCATTCAATCCAGTTTTTGTTCTTTTTGTACAGTTTTGTACAGTTATACATAACAATAATTTAAAAAAAAAACCCTTAATGGTCAATTTGGCTGACAGGAATATTATTTTTTGTTTTCACATTTTCTTCAGGTAGTGTGATGCAAGGACGTGCACAGACATTTTTAGGGGCTGTTCTCCTAACCTGAAGCAAGGTCAAAATTACAAGGAAAAATGAATTTAAAAGACAAAAGTCACAAATTAATTAGAAAAATTGCAAATTTATGAGGAAAAGAGTAACATGTTGTCACTGTCTGGCATAAACCTTGTAACTCCAAGTTTAAACCCATTCTACTGGTCACCTGTCTCTGGGTGTTTGTTTGTTTGTTTGTCTGTTTGTTTTAACTAATATCAAACCAATTATAAGCATTAGAAAACCCATGTGAATAAATCTGGTAGCTGCTAAATTAATCCATTTTCTGAAAAATGTCTGGTCTGGAGATACAAGATTTGTACTGGACAGTGACTGTACAATTACAATCACTGCAAATGTATAACAAAACAAGAAATGTATAAAATACACAAAATTTGTGAGAAAAAGTTTTAAATTTTAGAGAAAATGTAATTGCAAGAGAAAAGTAACATATTTAAAAGGGGGAAAAATCATTTTTTCTAATTCAAAATATCATTCAAAGACATTAGGGAAAATGCTGAAAGTTATAAGAAAAAAGATGTGAATTTATGGCAAAGTCACAAATTCAGGAAAAAATAAGTTCAGTGACTTTTTCAATGTCTCCAAATTAAAAGAACCAAAAAAAGAAGAAAAATATTTTCAAACGTCACGAAAAAAAATAACCAATTTTATTAGAATGTTCCAAAATCACACATAAAAATTCCAAATTTATAAGGAAAAAAACTCAAACATGCATATTTAAGAGAAAGAAGTCACAAATTTTAATGCAAATATAAGAATAAAATAATGTTACATGAAAAACAGTGAGAAAAGCAAGGAAAAAACTGCAAATTTACTAGTATAAAGCAGTGTTTTTCAACGAGGGTTCCCTGGAGTGTTCAGGTTTCTGTGGGAAGTTTTCTAATTTCACTTCTTTATTGGTCCAAAAAAAAAATTGCACTTAATTTGCTGCTGTTATGCATGGGTTCTGTAGACATCCATGCACCAATGCACAACAACGGCAAATTATTTGCAATTTTTTTTGGACAAAATAAGAAGTGAAATTAGAAAATTTCCCACAGAAACCTGAACACTCCAGGGAACCCTCGTTGAAAAACAGTGGTAAAAGTAACACGTTTATGGAAAAAAAGGCACAACCAGGTTTTTTTTTTCTCCCTCTGGAGTGAATGCTCAGACAAAGATATGGGTTGTTGTGCCTGCAACAATAGCCCATACCTGTACACGTCCCTGCTGGGATAATTTTGTCATAGTTCGAGCCACAATAATCATGTAGTGAAAATCTGACACTGTTTTAAGGATGTCAAGATCCAAATCCTGGTATCCTTAAAAAAAGTCTTGTGTTCATGATTACTGGCTTTGATAGAGCCCATTATTCTTTTGCATTCAGTAGTAATGTGATGTATGTGTTTCTTAAAACAGCCCTGTAAATCCTTCCTCACAGTCACTATGACCTTCAAAGACATGTTGAGAATAAAACTACACTACACTGTTGCTAGGCACAATGAAGGCAGACTCACGTGAGTTATTTTGATCATCAAGATGCGTCTTTACACATTTAGAAAAGCGCACAAACACTGTCTTTGGATTGAAGGCTAGATATTGATGTCAGTTTTACTATATTCTAATGTTAGAATTGTTAACACATAATTTTCTATTAACTAGGCCTGAGAATCATCAATATCTTCCAAAATCGATTCACTTCCTATTCAGATGGTACTGATTTGATTCAATATCAATTCAGAGATTTTTCCATTAAAATGACTATTTTCCTTTCATATGAAAGAATTTCTAAGAGACCCAGTGGTGTAAATGTAAAATAAATATATGAACATCAATGTTCAGTCACACAAGAGACCTCCTCTAAACCTCCTATCAGTTTCACACATGAAAAGCCATTTTTGTACACAATTGAGCTTAGGATTTTGTGAAGCGATTCTTTAATATTTTAAACCCACCCCTACTATTAACAATTTTTTGTTCTAATGCTCAAGTTTTGATTTAAGCTTGTAGACGAGGGTCATATCCAGCTCTTTCTGTATGAGTCTAAATAAAAGGTGTTTAGGATTAAAAGCCAATTGGTCCCATAAAGAGAAGAGAAAAGGGGACAAAAATAGCAAAGTTGTACTAATTTGAGACTGTAGAGGTAATAATAGAAGGTTCACTGCAGGTCAAGCAGCCAAAACATTTTAATGGGGAAATTTAGCATTTCCAAGCCAATCACGGGTTGAGCAAAGTTGCTGAATTGTAAAGTCTTTTTTTAAAGAATATAACCATTTTCTTACAAACCATATAGATGAACGCTGGGACAAACTGTTTTTGCTTTTCATCGTCCTCCCGTTTGTTCTCATTAACTGTTTGTGGAGGGCTTGCTCAGCAGTTTTAAACCTACTGAATTGAATCAAAATGTGTAGCAAGTATTGTCCAAAATATGAAATTTAAATCTTATATATTCTCCTGTTCTAATCCAAGTATACTAGCCCTTTTATCATGTACTCACTGTTTTTAAAATCTATTACCTCTGCATTCACAGGCACCTACCTCATGTATATATTTTGGTTAAATACACTGCAGCTGCTGGGCAGCCTTCATCGTACTCAGAATATCAGTGGGTCATTAATATCTTTTAATCTGGAGCCTGTCCATCTCATGCACATCATCAGTAGAGCTACTTACCACACTGCTGTACTGACGGGAAAAGGCAGCAACAGCCAAGAGTTGTGCAGACATAAATGTGGCTCAATTATATCATGCACTGGTTTTTTTTTTTTTCTTAAGCAGAATACTTACACAACCAGGCATACATTTACTGTGCACATTCTTTCATTTCATTAAAAGAAGCATGCAAAAACCGGTCAAAACAACACTCTTGTTGCATTTAGAAAGGCAGACTGACAGTACATACATTAAGAAGATGCTTAAACACATGCACTGTTGTGGTATCTCTGCCTAATGTGTTTCTCACGCCAGACTGTCAGGTTGATTTCTGTTCATTCTTGCATGTAACAGGTTTATTTTTGTCCTGTGACGAGCCTCCAAGTCTAAAACCTGACACCAAAGACAAATCACTTCTAGAGTGACTGGTCTGAAGAACGCCCAACAGCAGTACGTACATCTGTCACTTTTGAAAGGAAAGGCTAAATGTTTTTAAACATCAGAAGGATGAGATCACGGTTTCTTAGTGAAGTTGAAGAGTGCACTTTCTAAATATGTGCTGTTTGTAGTTAATATATATATATATATATATATATATATATATATATATAACATAGAATGAGATATAACATTTATATTTGTAAAAGAAAACGGTAATCAACATCTTTGAATACCACATTTATGCACATCTCACGTATCTTACCTTCCAGTTTCACGATCCATCATTTGGACGTTATTCCAAACTGCTCCAAAGCCTCTGTGTTGCCACAAAGGCCTCGCTGTTGATCCAGTCGCTTCTCCTTTCTGACGGCTCCTTTTAATCGACAGCAGTCCAAAGCAAAGCCCAATATGTAATCCACAGTTGGGTCTTAGAGCATCTGACCAGCAGCCGGCAGCCAGGCTCGGGGCAGGAGAGCAGACAGAAATAGAGGAGCTGTCCCAGAGAGAGAGTCCGCCATGGGGGACAGAATGAGGGCTCGGGCTAGCATGCGGGTCTGTGAGATCCTTTGGTGTCAAGTGTCAGATGGATGAAACAAACAGCCTCGCCACTATTTATAAATCTGGACAGCTACTGTTGGTCATCAGGAGCTTGGACCAAGTTGTCAGTAAACTGGGAAAGCCATGCAACTGACTGAGGAAGTTAAGATGTCTGTTCTAAACACGGAGAAAAATCCCAATTCCTCAGGTTGGGTTATTATGGTGGCTGTTGGGCGGGTAGGGGATGGAGGGGTTCAGGTTTTCGTGCCCAGGAGACATAAATAACAGTTGCCACACACTGAAGTGCCACCCTCTTCTCTGAACAGACCTGACAAGCACTACAGGGAGTGTCAACAAGTGGCTCTTGGCCATCATCAACCCACTTCAGGACACTTGAATGGCGTACTGAATACAATGCATGAGGACCAGTGGCAGACCTGTGCTTAGCATCACTGTGATATATTTTAACCAGAATTTTTATTACAGTACTTAAACTATGGATGCCTAATCTTCCTAACTACAGTCTCACTAACTCCTCTGCAAAAAAGGCCATGAGGCAAAGGAAAGGGGGGGGGGGAAGTGCACCTCCCCTTTCCCCCTCCCCTCCTGTAATGTGCTGCTATAATAGGAGATTGCTGTAGCAGATAGTTTCCTGGGATTCTTGGCGGGCGCGGGGCAGTAGGCCTGACAGGATGATGGACACACACACATGGGCCTTAATGGAGACGCACTCCCCCACACAGACACGCGCACATACAGACAGGCAGGGCAGGACAGCTCGGTGAACTTTAGCACAGGCTGAGGCGCTCCACTCTTAAAGAGAATCTCTTGCACCTCCAGGCACATTTGCCTCTTATTCAGTTGTTTTCCTCTCCACTTTTAGCTGTGGATTTCATCAGTGCCAATAATCAGTTTCAGCTGTTACATCCTTTCGTTTTGCTTCTTTATTTTTGTATTTATTTAGTATTAAGAACTCATATATATCTCACCGTCCGTCCACAATGTGGGGTCAGATTTGTATAAGCGGTGAAAACACCAGAAACCTGTCATGAACGTCTGGTCGAGTTTCCTGCTCACTCATCCCCTCTAGTGGCCAAATTGAGGAATGACATCTCCATGTGGCCTCTGCAGAAATCAGGACTGTTTTTTTTTGGCACAGGACTTCTTGCACTGAGATTCTTGCACACTGCAACTCTCAACTTTGCTTCAGCGTACTTTTATTCTGAAGCTACTGGGGACTGTCAGCATTGATCAGAACGGCTGAGGATGCTCTTCCCCGTGCTGAGTAAGGAGGAGCAGAGCTGTGGTTATGTGGCAGACAGCAGACAGGACCATTACTCGCTGCATTAAGATATGCTTTGTTTGTATAATCTCCATTCAGAGATGAGCCTGATTGATTCTAATTGATTGGGTTATTGATCAGATCTGTTGCAGGAATTAAAAGCACAGACGATACATTAGCTGGGGTGTTTTGGGCCTCTTCAGTGGACCAGACCTGAATGCACTTTTTAGTCTGCGAATGGTCAAATTTGGATGTTACACATAATGTCAAGAAAAGGAGCCGTAGCCTGTGCATGTAGGAGTCTTTCCGGAGTGTGTCATCTCCTTCTGTGGACGGGTGCATGTGTGCAGCGTCTCCCCGTTACAGGACATATTTTCCCCACATCCCTGGAAAAATATTTCATTATTGCAACAAAAGAAGCCCATTAACTGCACTGTAAGAACAGAGTTCAACTGCTGTCCCCCACATTCACCATGTTTGTCTGCTTTTCTGGCCGCTCTCCAGCTAATTTGATATAACAATGCTCCACAGAACCGCCTCAGGACTTTTTTTAGGTGACAGAAAATTATCAATGATGCCACATGCACAGCTGAATGTCAACACCAACTTGACTTGTTTATGAAATATTAAAGCAGTGAATTATGGGCACCATGCAGAACTTAATGATGATCGGAGTCATTATAACTTCAACATCCTTTGTTTTGGCTAATGATTAAATTCCACAACTGCTGTATTCAATTTTGGCGAGATTGAATGTGTTTTCCACTTCTTTTGTATGAGTTGGCTGGATTCCGTCATCCAAAACTGGTGCATTCTGGAAATGGAGCTGATTTGTGTGAGGATATTGTGTTATCATTAGCTGCCATGTCACTGGGCTCAACAGCTTTGCTCTGGAGCTTTCTCCAGCATTAAAACTTAAATCATTAAATAAGGACATGTTGATTTTTTTCTTTTTTTGGTACTTTTTGTGTGGGGAATTAACTGATCCAACAGATGACCTATTATATGGCATATGTACTTGTACAATAATGTGTTAGAAAATGCATCAAAATAGACATAATTGATTTTGTGAATAAAATGAGAATAAAGGTAAAACAGTTTATATATTTTTATTTAAAGGTGTGTATAAACGATATCACATAGAAACCCTGTCAAATGTTTTAAAAGAAATCTTAAAGTCACAGTTCATAAAAGTATGACTTTATTGGTATAGTTTTAATATATTTACAACATGCACACACAGTGTAAAAAAAAAAAAAAAAAAGAGGATGCTCTGTGTACAACCTGGCACGACTTCTGACATTATCTCCCTCTCCCATGTCACCAGGGTGTCGCCTCATCTATTATTGAGCCAGTACTTCATGGTAATACATAATTTCTTATCAATTATTCATGATAATGTGTGTGTAGTTTACTTAATTGTGTTATTGACTATCAAAAGTAATTTCCTGAAAATCCTCAAGGACGCAAATTGAATCAGCCCAACTACTGGTGGTGTGTGATCGGCGGTTAAGTATCCGTCGATCCTTTATTCAAGAGTCATCCTGGTTGGGGGGGAGATATCTAGAAATAACAGATCAACAAATGTACTGTCCGTGACGAACGGCACCATGAAAAAAAGCCCTGAGGAGATGAGAGATGACCTTTTTCAAAAATGTAAATTCAACAATTATAAAAAGCATATATCACATTTAATAGGGATTATTTAAAATAAAATGTAAAGAGAGAGGAAGAGAAGATAAACGTTCCTAAAAGTAAATAAATAATAAGAGTCGTGATGGCGCTCCATTCCCGGCTTTAAGGGAAGCTGATAAATAATGTATCAGAACAGATGGCTGGAGCGAGAGGCAACAGGAGAGGAACATGAGCAACTACATCTTTAATTGTTTTAAAGAACATGTCACAACAGGACTGGCGTGTTCCCCTGTCTGCTGGCGCTACAGATGCGCTAACAGAGTGGAGGGGAACAAGCGCCGCTCCCTCACCGAGTCCGCTTCAGCCTGACTGAGGTTCACACATGGACATAACCGTACACATTTACACAGAATGGGTAATTCATTTTTAAAGTGCACTCTCACTTTAAGTCAAGAATTGGATTGTTTGAGCCCACAGCATATTGCCAAAAATCCTGTGAAATTCTCACCATCCTGCCATCAGTTCTACACTAAGTTCACATGCATAAATCTCACAATGTAAGCATCTGTCCTCCTAATCAGAATGAGAGAGACTCCACTTAAATTCACATTGTCAAATACATCTTTGTTGGTACATCTTCATTAGTCCACTGAAAGAGTCCAAGAGTGCACGAAGACAGAAAAAGATCCAGAACCACAGTTGTGCTTTAATGGGGGAAGAGGGATGAGGCCCCACTTACTGAGCATTTTTCACAATGATAATTTAGTGTCAAATATATACTATAGTTTGCATCCATACATCTTGATTTTAGCAAAGTCATGTCCCAGCTTGTGTCTGGAGTCCGTCGGTCGTTGTGCTTAGTTTCTCGTATAGGACCACAGTAGTTATAACAGGCACGATCACACAGATTAAGAATATCAGTACATCCACGTTTGTGTCCGCCGCCTCACTTTTTCTCCAGAAGTTCCTTGGAGCAGTGAGGGTGTTTGTCAGGACTGCTGCCCAGGACAGGCCCCTTGCTGGCCGAGTTGGGACTGGAGCTGTCGCCGCCTCTTCCCACGGCACTGGGCACTTCAACGGCGGGACCTACTGTGGGCCTCACCACCCCGGCTGCGCTCACTCCCACTCCAGACAGGACCCCCACGCTGGAACCGGGTCCGGCCGCTGCACTGAGCAGGTTGGCAGACTGCAGCACGGCCTCCGAGTGCTCCCGGGCCTTCATGCGCAAGGCGGCCACGCTGGCTGTGCGGTTGCCCTGACAACCATAGGGTGGCAGGAAGGACAAGCCCATGGGGTCAGAAACACAGCAGGAGCACAAACCGTTACCTGGAACAAAACAGAAGAGTGATTTCAGACGAGTGAAAACTTGATCTTAAACACTGGCAGCCCAATCAGAGTCATGCTTACCTTTCAGAGTGGCGACCTGTGAGAGGGCCTGGGCGTAGGTGGCTGAGTTCAGGAGCGAGCCTGGTAGACACGATGGGAAGAACGGACCGCCGGGACCCACCGTCCTGTTGATACTGGTGAGAAAAGACAAGCAGATTTATGCTAGTAAATCTAGTCCCATCTCCAGCTATTTCTGAAATACAACACAATCCTTTTTAACTTATTTTTCACCACCCACAACCAATAGAAGATAAAAGAATAGCCATTTATCCGCACTAGAGGTTCAAAAAAATCTGCTGTCCTTACTGTATATCACAGATTTCTCCCAGCAATGGGTCACTGCTTTTGTTCCTCTGGGTCTTTTCGTACCTTTGCTGTATCTCCAGAGGTTCTTTAGGTTTTCTGGCCTGGTCCACTGGAGACTGAGAGTTGATGCCACGAGATGGAGGAGTGCCCTCGCTCATCTGCTCTTTCCCTCCTTCAGGGTCTGAGCTCCCTCTCTCCGTCTTCCTCCATTTTGCCCGCCGGTTTTGAAACCAAACCTGCATTTAAACAAAAGAAGAAGACATGAAGCGATGCCGATAGATGCTTTTTAATAATTGTTATAATTGTCTTTTTTTTAACATCTTAAAGTATTTATCGCCCATATTTCTTTGGCACATCACAGAGAAACCACAAATGTTTGCAAGTTAAACAAATGCGCCGTTTCCTTTGTTCGGTGACATATCAAGAGGAGTTCAGGTCTGTCGCACCCCTGCACCCCCAGTCCCCCAAAACTTCACCATCCACGCAGCTGAGAACACATACCTACAGCCAAGTTCTGCTATCTTAATCAAATGAAGGTCACTGCCTATAACAACATTTAATTGAGCAATTTTTCATTATCATATTTTAATGACTTCCCACTGACAGTTGTGCTGCCCGGGAGAGAGAGGCGGCAATGATGAAGTCGTTTATTTCCCTATTTAGTGATTGTTTGACAACATCAGATTCGATTAGGACTTGGTTCTAGCAGGCATTAATCATGATGCGTGAATGGAGGCTGGAGTGCGTGCATGTGCTCTGCCTCTGCTCCCATTGTGTGCCCGGGTACAAATGATGTCAACAGCCAAACAAAACACGCGCATTCATTCGGCATAAAGAAAAGGACAACATTCTGGTGGCAGGACAACAATGCAGCCCATGGACTTATCTCACCCCTGCACCTTCCAGCTAGAAGTCGTGCCCCCCCCCCCCTCACACAGCACCCATCTCTGAATGGGCTATAATTGCTCCATTAATCTCAATTTGCTGCGTGCTCTTAATGCGGGGGAGGCCCATTGACACTTTACAAAAAGGGGGGGCCCCACAACACTACAACAGAAAGGAAATTTATTTTCTAATAATAATGTAAGTTTAATATCCCTGCATAGTGCGGCTGGATTCATGTTAAGATTTAATAATAGGAATGTGGTAATCGGATTAGGAGGGGAATAATTTGTTTACAATCCCTAATTTACAGCGCTGGATTCCATTATCAACCCCGCCATTGGGTTTAAGCGATAGTAAGATGACCCTGGGGAACAAAAGGCAAACTATTATATTTCCCACAATTAGATCTGTGCGCACAACAAAACCCAAAAGCAAATCTGGAATGCAGGAAATTACATACAGGACACATAACTTAATTACATCTGGCCAAGTTTATAACGGCGCACATGTGGAGGGCAGGGGCGGAATATAAATTGCCAGATTTAAAGGTGTGTGTGTGTGTGTGTGGTACACAGACTTCTCCCATCTTTCTAAAGCGTTTTATTTTTGAGGACGTTTTTCGGGATCTGCACGGATGATGCATTTGCACCTCTGAGACGCGGACAAATTAGTGAGGAACATTATCGCTGCTTAATTATGAATGACCGATTAATCAGGCTAATCTAATATTCACCATTATGTTGATGTTATTAAAGTGCATCGCCTCGGAATGACAGAGTGGCTTAATTTCGCCTCCCCTTGGCGTGGTCAGGACGCGGTGCCCCCCCCCCCCCCCCGACCCCGCAGCCTACCTGCACCCTGGCCTCGGTCAGGTTGATCTTCATGGCCAGCTCCTCCCGGGTGAACACGTCCGGGTAGTGGGTCTGCGCAAAGACCGCCTCCAGAGCCTCCAGCTGCAAAGACACACACCACCGCTTATGCTTTTAAAACCATCCTGCATATTTTCACTTTTTTTAAAAAAATATAATTGCTATATTTTTCTTTTGTCCCTTTTCTTTCATTTTCCTGCAAAAAAAAAAAAAATAGTGACTCATTGCACTCACGATCACATCTTCACGTGTCCCACTTTTATTTGCACTTGATAAAGGCCTTAACCTCTGATGGAACGGTTGCCTAACTTTCTGCTTTTAGATCACACATTCCCGTCAAGTGTTAGTGAAGTTAGTGTAATTTCTGCCCCCGATAGAAAATGAATTACCTGTTGCAAAGTAAAAGTTGTTCTGTTTCTGCGCTGTTTCCTCCGCAGGAATCCATCATCGAAATCGGTAGGGGCGTGGTTGCCAAAACCGCCAGAATTCACTAAAAAAAAAAAAACAATAAAAAAATAAAAATGAAAACCATATTTTAAAATTGTTCACTTCAACTCAATAACGATTAAATCAGTCCAAACTGTGGGTGCAAAATAACTTATGTCTTGTTTAACGTAAAAGTCCCATTTTGTGTTTCCATTAGTTGCATGAAACATTGATGTCAGGAGGTCTGAAGGGAGCCATGAAGGACAGAGAGCCATGACACCCAACATCTGTGCCCGGCACAAAACGCCCCCTCTGCCCCGGGGCCAAACCACCAGCAGATGGAAAATCGGACTGAACCCTTCACGTGTTCCAATTAAATGTTGGTAAATAAATTAGCATATTTTATATATATTTTCCATTTTTAGTTATTTCAATTTTTTAAATTTGGTTGTAGCTTGCCTGCATAAAATATTTTTACCCTATATGTTTTGGACTGTGAAATATAGTGTAACATTCTTTTTAATTTAAGCACGACATTGCATATTAATTTTACATTCTTTAGTTTTTTTTTAATCGCATAATATTTAAAAAAAAAAAACGAGAGGAAATCAATTTCTCACACAGGCCGATATTCTGCGGCGGCGCACACACGCCTTTATTCTAATAAAACTTAACAAAAGTGACATCAGAAATAATAAGTTTCTGGCCGAAAACGCCAACAGGAAACGCGGCAGAAGAGCGGCGAGGCTGTGAACTCACGCGTGTTGGAGCGGCAGCACTCTCCGTCCAGCTGCGGCGGACAGTGGAAGTAGAACATCCTGGAGCGAAGCTTCCCAGATCCGACACCGAACCTGCAACACGGACAAAAGTTTTCAGCCCAAGCCTCTCGGCTCCTATACGGAGTGTTTCTGCTCTGTGATGGTGGGGGGTGGGGGGGGGGGGTGGCTGCTGAAAGTTAAACGGAGCTAAGAGGGAGAAGAAGCGAACGGGACTCGGATGAGAAGTGGATGCGAGTGAGGGAGCGCCTACCTGCAGTGGAGGGGCTGCCGACGGCAGAGGTTGGGCGCTCTGGAGAGAGAAGTGGCTGCTGCGCTCCCCCCGACTGTGGGTGTTTGTGTCTGGGAGTGTCCACATCTACCTCTCCTCCAACCCCACCCACCTTCTCTTTTCTCCCTCTCGCTTTCTTTTTCCAACACGCACACGCACGCACACGCACCACTCACATCTTTCTCCGGGAGTGTCCAGATGTCTATAACTGTATAACTGTCGACAGTGTTACGGCTTTCAGCTAGTGTCTCAAAATCTCACGCCTAATTGGTCCTAATCGGATTATCACGGCTTTGTCTCACTCACCCCCCACCACCACCACCACCCACCCCAACTCCTGGTGTGTGTGTGTGTGTGTGTGTGTGTGTGTGTGTGTGTGTGTGTGCGTGTGCAGGAGATGGGAGATGTGCCCAGGGTGGCAAACAGCACTTCTGCTCCGGTGCAAAAAAATAATAATAATAATATACAGTATATACAGTATATACTCATCACTAGTGACTGTTATTCCAGAGTCAAGCATATTCCCTAACCATAAACATGCACACATACCGGCCGCACTTTTTATTTGGTTCTTTCATATATTAAAAAAAGGAGGATGACTGCTTTTGGGTTTTAGATTGACTGTCGGGCGGGTTAATTGCTCGTCAGGGTGTGTTAGGGGCTTCACTTTACAAGGGGCTGCGCGTGCAGAGCACTCACAAGGCCAAATTTTTGATTTTGTTCACAGCAAGGGGTCCCGCGATTTATTTCGCTTCCTCAGATAAATGATGTGCTGCGGGACCCTTTCAATTAGTTTTAAAGCGCATCTGGGACGGCAGAGCGCAGACGCCGTGCGTCTCTGAGGTGGAGGCAAAATGAGGCTTCGAGAAGCAGCTGAAATTTAGAAGAGGAGTGCGGGATTGGACTAAACCACATAAAGTGCAGAAAATCCCTTCTAATGGCGCGTAATTGGTTCTGTAATATCATTACAGGCGGATAATGGCCAGTTACAGGGCCCCGCGCTATTAAGGCTTTCCCTGGCGTGCAGCGTTTATGTTATTAAAGGGGGAATATAATGATATTTTAGTTATTAAATGCGCGTAATTAATTTATGCACCACTGAAAATAAAGTTGTTATTATGACCTCGGTGAGATGCGTGGAGAAAATTGAAATCAAATAACGGTTGATAACTTTATCCCAATATTTGGTCTAGACAAACTCTGACAAGAGTGTATGCAGGCCTGAAGTGTCTGCTTCCTGTCAGCGCCTTTCCACTTATCCTCTGATGATGAAAAGACTCGAGGAAATTATTCATCTCATCTCCAAGTCTGCAGACAATTTTACAAATAAAATTTAACTAGTCCTAGATTTGCAGAAATCATGTACCAAACCAGGGCCGCAGAATTTATACTCCTCTGTTGGGACCAATTTCAGCACCTTGGTCAGTGCCACACTTCAAAACTCAGTCATGACATTTGGTGAGACACTAATCTTTATATATGCAGTGGCTATAAAAAGTCTGCACACCACTGTTCAAATGCCAGGTTTTTGTGTTGTAAAAAAATGAGACCAAGATAAATTATTTCAAAACTTTTTCCACCATTAATGTGAGCTATAATCGGTACACCCCAATTGAAAAACAAACTGAAATCTTTTAAGGGGAAAAATAAAAAACTTAAAATAACCTGGTTGCATAAATATGCACACCCTCACTCACACCCACACCCCATGCGGCTGTGTTCAGAATTAACCAATCACATTCAAACTCATGCCAAATGGGAGTCAGCACACACCTGCCACCATTTAAAGTTCCTCTGATTAACTCCAAATAAAGTTCAGCTGTTCTAGTAGGCTTTTCCTGACATTTTTATAGTCACATCTTAGCGCACAAGCCATGGTCTGCATAGAGCTTCCAAAGCATCAGAGGGATCTCATTGTTCAAAGGTATCAGTCAGGAGAAGGGTACAAAAGAATTTCCAAGGCATTAAATATACCATGGAACACAGTGAAGAGTCGTCATCAAGTGGAGAAATTATGGCACAACAGTGATATTACCAAGAACTAGATGTCTCTCCAAAACTGATGAAAAGACGAGAAGAAAACTGGTCAGGGAGGCTGCCAAGAGGCCGACAGCAACATTGAAGGAGCTGCAGGAATTTCTGGCAAGTACTGGCTGTTTAGTACATGTGACAACAATCTCCCATCTTCTTCATATGTCTGGGTTATGGGGTAGGGCTGCAAGACGCCTTATCTTATGAAGAAAAACCTCCAAGCCCGGCTATATTTTGCAAAAACACATTTGAAATCTCCCAAACGCATGTGGGAAAATGTGTTATGGTCCGATGAAACCAAGGTTGAACTTTTTGGCCATAATTCCACAAGGTATATTTGGTGCAAACACAACACTGCTCATCACCAAAAGAACACCATACCTACCTACAGTGAAGCATGGTGGTGACAGCATCATGCTTTGGGGCTGTTTTTCTTCAGCTGGAACTGGGGCCTTAGTCATGGTGGAGGGAATTATGAACAGTTCCAAATACCAATCAGTGTTGCCACAAAACCTTCAGGCTTCTACTAGAAAGCTGAAGATAAAAAGGAACTTCATCTTTCAGCCCGACAATGACCCGAAGCACACATCCAAATCAACAAAAGAATGGCTACACCAGAAGAAGATTAAGGTTTTGGAATGGCCCAGCCAGAGTCCAGACCTGAATCCGATCGAACATCTGTGGGGTGACCTGAAGAGAGCCGTGCACAGGAGATGCCCTCGCAATCTGACAGATTTGGAGCATTTTTGCAAAGAAGAGTGGGCAAATATTGCCACATCAAGATGTGCCACGCTGATAGACTTCTACCCAAAAAGATTGAGTGCTGTAATAACAGCCAAAGGTGCTGCAACAACGTATTAGTGTAAGGGTGTGCATATTTATGCAACCAGGAGGGTTGGGGAGGGACCCCCATGGTCCCTCCCCAAGGAGAGACCATGGAGGTCCAGTGCTGTGTGGATCAGGTGGCGGTCAAAGGTGGAGACCTTGGCAGTCTGATCTCAGGCTTCCTAAACTGGCTTTTGGGACGTGGAATGTTACCTCTCTGGTGGGGAAAGAGCCTGTGCTGGTGCATGAGGTTGAGAGATACTGGCTCAATATAGTCGGCCTCACCTCAACACACAGCTCCAGTTCCGGAACCAGTCTCCTGGAGAGGGGCTGGAGCTTGTCCTACTCTGGAGTTGCCCCGGGCGAGAGGCAGCGAGCAGGGGTGGGTATTCTTGTATCCCCCCACCTTGCTGCCTCTATATTGGAGTTTCCCCCGGTGGATGAAAGGGTTGTTTCCCTGTGCTTTTGGGTTGGGAAACGGGTCCTGACCATCATTTGTGCCTATGCACCAAATAATGGTTCAGAGTACCCACCCTTTTTAGAGTCTCTGACTGGGGTGCTGGAGGGTGCTCCTCTTGGAGACTCCATTGTCCTTCTGAGGGACTTCAATGCGCACGTGGGCAATGACAGTGAAATCTGGAGGGGGGTGATTGGGAGGAACGGCCTACCCGATCTGAACCTGAGTGGTGTTCAGTTATTGGACTTCTGTGCTAACCACAGTTTGTCCATAACAGAACACCATGTTCAAGCATAAGGGTGTCCATATGTGCACCTGGCACCAGGACACCCTAGGTCACAGGTCAATGCTCAATTTTGTTATCGTGTCATCAGACCTGCGACCGTATGCCTTGGACACTGAGGTAAAGAGAGGTGCAGAGCTGTCAACTGATCACCACCTGGTGGCGAGTTGGATCCGATGGCAAGGGAGGATGCCATTCAGACCTGGTAGACCCAAACATATAGTGAGGGTGTGCTGGGAATGTCTGGCTGAGGCCCCTGTCCGGGAGGTCTTCAATTCCCACCTCTGGAAGAACTTCAACCACATTCCGAGGGAGTCTGGAGACATGGAATCTGAATGGGCCATGTTCTCCACCTCCATTGTTGAAGCGGCTGCCCAGAGCTGCGGCCGCAAGGTCGTTGGGGCATCTTGTGGTTGCAACCCCCGAACCAAGTGGTGGACACTAGTGGTGAGGGGGACCATTAATCTGAAAAAGGAGTCCTATCAAGCTTGGTTGGCTTGTGGGACTCCTGAAGTAGCTGAGGTGTACCGGCAGGCCAAGCGGAGTGCGGCTCGGGTGGTTGCTGAAGCAAAAACTCGGGTATGGGAGGAGTTTGGTGAGGCCATGGAACAAGACTTTCGGTTGGCCTCAAAGAGATTCTGGCAAACTGTCTGGTGGCTTCCTGGGAAGGTCTATGCTAAGGTACTGGAGAGGAGAGTCCGGCTGTTGGTCGAACCTTGGATTCAGGAGGAGCAATGTGGTTTTCGTCCTGGCCGTGGCACATCGGACCAGCTCTTTACCCTCTTGAGAATCCTCGAGGGTTTGTGGGAGTTTGCCCAACCAGTTTGCATGTGTTTTGTGGACTTGGAGAAGGCATTCGACTGTGTCCCTCGTGGCTTTTTGTGGGGGGTGCTTCGGGAGTATGGGGTATCGGGCTTGTTATTATGAGCTATTCGGTCTCTGTACGACCATTGTGAGAGCTTGGTTCATATTGCCAACACTCGGCTGGACTCATTCCCAGTGAGAGTTGGACTCTGCCAGGGCTGCCCTTTGTCACCGACCTGTTCGTAATTTTTATGGACAGGATTTCTAGGCGCAGCCAGGGAACGAAGGGTGTCATGCTTGGTGACCACAGGATCTCATCTCTGTTGTTTGCAGATGATGTTGTCCTGCTGGCTTCATCCAGCAATGACCTACAGGTCTTGCTGGGATGGTTTGCCGCTGAGTGTGAAGCGGCTGGGATGAGAATCAGTACCTCCAAGTCCGAGTCCATGGTCCTCAGCCGGAAAAGGGTGGATTGCCCTCTCCGGGTTGGGGACAAGCTCCTGCCCCAAGTGGAGGAGTTTAAGTATCTTGGGGTCTTATTCACGAGTGAGGGGAGAATGGAGAAAGAGATTGAATCCGGATCGAAGCAGCATCTGCAGTGATCCGGACGTTGTACCGGTCTGTTGTGGTGAAGAGGGAGCTGAGCTCTAATGCAAAGCTGTTGATTTACCAGTCAGTCTACATTCCTACCCTCACCTATGGTCAAGAGCTTTGGGTAATGACCGAAAGAACGAGATAAAAGCGGCTGAAATGAGCTTTCTTCGTTGGATTGCTGGACTCACCCTCAGAGATAGGGTGAGGAGCTCAGTCATCCGGGAGAGGCTCAGAGTAGAACCGCTGCTCCTCCATATTGAAAGTTGCCAGTTGAGGTGGTATGGGCATCTGATTAGGATGCCTCCCACTTTAGGTGTTTTGGGAACACCCCTCTGGGAGGAGACCCTGGGGCAGACCCAGGACTCACTGGAGAGACTATGTCTCCCAGCTAGTCTGAGAACGCCTTGGTATCCTCTCTGAAGAGCTGGAGCAGGTGGCTGGGGAGAGGAAAGTCTGGGCTTCTCTGCTTGATCTGCTGCCTCTGTGACCCGGACCTCCGGAGAAGTGGTAGAAGATGGATGGATGGGTTATTCTAAGTTTATTTTCCCCCTTAAAAGATTTGTTTGTTTTTCAAATGGGTTGTACAGGTTATAGGTCACATTAAGGGTGGAATAAAGTTTTGAAATGATTTATCTTGGTCTCATTTTTTTTACATCACAAAAACCTGGCATTTGAACAGGGGTGTGTAGACTTTTTATATCCACTGTTTATCATCAGATTAATTCAGGATTTTGCAGTGATCTTAAAAGGCTCAAAACAGCAATTTGTCTCCTTTATAAAGTGGATTTATTTGGCATACATTTTAACCAAGAGAAAACTTGGAAGCATTACAGTGGTGTATTGCATACATTACAAATCAAGAGTTTTTAATAAAAAAATATGGCATTAGTCATCTTCCACAAATAAGTGGAATGTATTTCAAAGAATTCAGTGAATTCTAATTAATAAGAGACCCTCTCCTCTTAAGCTTTATAACATATTTTACAAAATCTGATGCACGTGAGGTTATTAAAGTCAAAGATTTGGAGAGTAAACAACAGACATAACAGAAACAGATATAACAGAAAAGACGACAAAAAATGCATTACATTACAGTTTCCCTTCAAGACTAAATGGTTTGTGTGACTATAAGCCAACTCACCACTCTCACACTGCAATAATGCTAAATTTTCCATTACCCAACTTAAATGTAGACAAATAAAATTTACCAAGTAAGTTGGAGGAAAAAAAAGAAAGTACGGTTGATGTTAACAGTTCTTTGCTGGTGCTTGACTTAGCGATAGCTCTCCTTCAGTCTCCATATGCCCTCCTGTCCTGCAGGCCTATGAAAGTCACAGATGTTCCTGAGTAGCTCTCTGAACACGGGCGCCTGTTCCTGAGTCAGTCTTGGTTGGAAGTATTCCAGCACTTCCTGCGTGGTGGCCTGTCCGTCCACATTCGCCTGGAAGGCCACAAAGTTATGCAGATCCACCAACAGCTCATCGTGCTCCGTGGGTGGAGCAGAGGGGAGGCTTCTTCCTGGAGCTCTAGAGCCATCTTCCTCCTCCTCCAACTCCTCATCTGCTTCGTCCCTCCTGGAGGGAATGCTGAGGTGATTACGGGCTCTCATCTTCTCCAGCAGAAAAGTGGAGGACAATGGGGCAGAGTTTGAATCACTATCGGCCCCCTCGCCACTGAAATGAGCTCTTGAACTGGGTTTCTTTGACTTCTTTAAAATAGCGGCATCCTAAATTTAAGAACAGATTGTCATAATCAAAGAGGCGTAAGAAAAACAAAGTGTGAGGATTTTTAAAAAAAAAAAAAAATAAGAACACTACTGTTACCTTGCATTTGCTGTGAGTAGGGGTAGACTGTACAGGAGGTGCAGCTAAGAGAGAATTCTTCTTCTGGCCAAAGCGTTTCCTGAGAGGGCAAAGAGCAAATATTTTATGCTGAAAATGAGATTTAAAAAGCTCAACACATGATAATAACAGCTTTAACCATTTAGTTCCTATAGTGAGGAGTGCAGCAATGTGGGCAAAACTGCACATCACAGAATCCATTCACCAACAACCAGAGACCCAATCAGTGTTCCCAGATTTTGTTTATTTACCTTTTGTTCTAGACACAAATAGAAAGGAGGTGCTTTTACCTTCTTTACATGTTTTGACTGTTCACTGCAGCCTTTGTCAGAAGTGTCATCTGATTGCTGCAAGGTGTCATTTTATCAGCTGTCTTTCGTAGGTGGGGCCTGCCCAGCAGACCTGTCAGGTCCACTGAGCTGGCCCCGCTTTCTGCCGTCCGATGGTCTCTGGAGAATGTAGTCCCAGGTGCGGGAAAGCATAAAGGCCCCCTCATCCTGGTTCATGCTATCTTTTCCCTGCTTCCTGATTTCTATGGCCTCCTTGTTGCTCTCTGATCCAATGAGATTGGAGAGCAACAGACACACTGATTGCTGCGAGGTGATAAAATGACACCTCGCAGCAATCAGCTGACACTTCTGACGAAGGCTGCAGTGAACAGTCGAAACATGTAAAAGAAGGTAAAAACATCTTTCTATTTTTGTCTTTAATAAGAACAAAAGGTAAATAATTAAAAGAAGACAAAATGAACCCACTCGAGCTTTCCCAGATTTTGTGCAGCAAACAACCCCATTTTTTGAAACAAACCAATATAATCTGACTCACACATTTTTTCTCCCACATGTGCATTTTTGGGTCAGCTTTGCCCATTTTTGTGCCTCATAAAATCTGTAAACTGTCTGCCCACACACACAAGCAACTTTCTGCAGAAACAAGCTCAAAGTTTTGGATTCTCTATGTAAATGGAAACTCAGGTAAAAGAAATCTGTTACTGTCAAACAATAACAGCGTTCTAATTATCATTTTTGTTCATGTGAAAATCCACAAATACACATGTATCAGTCCTCAGCACCCCCCCCCCCCCCCCCATACAACAGGATATCCAGTTGTAAATACTCAACATGTTAGATATTTATGATATACAATTACATTTTTACACCACTAATAAAAATATGTTATTGGATGACAGCCAAAAATAACCCTTCTTTTTCCCCCCACACAGACTTTCATGCAACCAAATCCTAGTCAAGCAGTGAATTAAAGAGCATTGGCTATCAAATCTAGACTGCAGATTCTGAGTATCAGTATGAAGATCACAATTTGTAGAGGTTAAAGACAACCCACCTAGTGGGTGGAGGAGGTGGTCTATTGTAGGGTAATCTGCACTGTTGTCGAGAAAGTTTAAGAGCTTTAAGGGCATCTTTGGCTACCCTGTTGGCCTCTGCTTCAACAAGAACATAGTCAGGGTTGGAGGACTCCATGATGGTGTCATGCTGCATCACACTGTGGATACCTGAAGGGGCCCACAGAAGAAACACAAAAAGAATCAAACATCCTGCTTACGAAAAGTAACATAACAGATTCAGTTTATGTGCTAGAGCTTACCTGATTTCTTGAAAAGCTTTGCTAAAACATAATCATCTGATTTTTTCTGGTCTTCTGCCACGTTGTCTTCACTCTCTGCCTTCTGATAAGTGCTTTTCTTTACCAAATGAGAAATCCGGTGACCTTCAAATCGAGCGTCCCGGGAACGTTTGTGTTTCTTATGCTTGTGTTTGTCCAAGTCACCTGTGTCACAGTGTTTTCTCTTCTCTCTGTGTTTATGTGAGCTCATCAGGACAGTGTCTTTGTCTCTGTGATGATGACTGCTGGACAGATTTGATTTTGTAGCTGCTGCTGGTATGGTTGCCTCACAATTTATGTTATCTTGTCCCGAGTGAAGAAGACCATTTCTGTTGGCACTTTGCTCACCCTTGGGCACATATGTTTTACCCAGAGAATTTTTACTGGGGTTTTCTTTTTTTACTGCAGGAATTCGTATCCTTTCTGCACTCGTGTACTCATGGTTTGTTGAGGAGTGTTTAAGTGCGTGGCTGCCATGAGAAGACCCGAGTCTCTCTGGTTTTTTGGGAGCTTTGACATCAGAGCCTGTACCTGTTTAAAGATAAAAAAAAAAAAATTAGAAAAAAGAGCCATTTTTGCAGACTAAATAATGTAATAACAAGGTAAATAAAACAAAAAATAAGCAGACCTGCAAAAATGGCACTGGTCTCTGTTCCCTGGTTCCCATCAGGGTCGGCCAGAGTAAAGAGCTCATAGATGTCATTTGACTTGAAGAACCGCCTTTGTTTGGGATCTTTCAGAACACGATTAGTGAGGAACTGTTTGAATATTTGCCTGAATAACAAACACACAGAACACTGAATTACATACAGGGATGTAATAGGCCATTTTATCTCAGCAGGCAATACTGATCTCCTGTCTTCACAGAGTAATTTGGCTGATGAATGAGAACATTAGTTAATCTCACCACTGTTGGCATCAAAAGAGAATGCCTGCAGTTTTTGGAAAGCACTTCATAGAAAAAACAAACAAACAAAGCAACAGTTTAGAAGTCCTCGATTGGCCATTTAATAATGCAGGAAAGCTTTGCAATTACTGAGAACTGGGAGGGTGCAAGTAGTAATTAGTAGGCTTATCCAGGACTTCGTGGACTGGTGCCATCGGAACTGCCTCCAGATCAACGCGAGGAAAACTAAGGAGCTGGTGGTGGACTGCCGCAGGCATGGGCAGCCCCTCACAGTACCAGTAAATATACAGGGAACAGACATCGAGATGGTGACATCCTATAAGTACCTGGGTATTCATCTGAACAATAAACTAGACTGGTCACACAATACTGATGCACTCTACAAGAAGGGACAGCGCAGGCTGTTCCTGCTGAGGAGACTCAGGTCTTTTGGTGTACAAGGGGCGCTGCTGAAGTCATTCTATGACACGGTGGTGGCATCAGCCATCACTTTTGGAGTGGTCTGCTGGGGCAGTGGCATTACTGCAGCCGATAGGAAGAGACTGAACAAACTGATTAAGAAAGCTAGCTCTGTCCTGGGGCAGCGCCTTGATCCGATGGAGGAGATAGGAGAGAGAAGGACGGTGGCTAAACTGTCATCTCTGCTGGAGTCCGAGTTCCACCCTATGCAGGACATACTGAATGCACTGAGGAGCTCATTTAGCAGCAGACTACATCATCCCAGGTGCACAACCGAGAGGTTTCGTAGGTCCTTCCTACCAACGGCTGTCAGACTGTACAACCTAAGCAGGGCTGCTCACAGAGATAGCAAAAAGACGTAACAAACTAATAGTTTTTTGAATGCAAAAGATGCAATAGACTTACACAATGGTCCCCTCCGGCATACAACTAGGAACATACCGGTCGCTATGGAGGGTGAGAATATGTATGGGCACATAATCATACCATGTAGGATAACTAAGTAGACGGTTATGCTGTTTCATCCCACCTAGCAACAATGCTCTGCACTGTGTGTGTTTATATATTTGCATATTTATTCCATCTAGCTACAATGCTCAGCACTGGGTGTGTTTATATATTTATATATCTACATATTATTCCATCTAGCTACATTGCTCCGCACTGTGTGTGTTTATATACTTGCATATTTATTCCACCTAGCTGCAATGCTCCGTACTGTGGGTGTTTATATATTTACATATTTATTCCATCTAGCTACAATGCTCTGCACTGTGTGTTCATATATTCATATATTTATTCCATCCAGCTACAATGCTCTGCACTGTGTGTCTGTGTGTGTGTGTATATATATATTTTATAGTAATATGTACATATGTATATTAGCTGCTCTTGCTTGCTTGTTTTTTTTCTTGCCTTCTGATTGTTGCTCTGAGTGTTGCTATCCCTGTGCTGTTGCAATCCTGGAATTTCCCCGTTGTGGGACTAATAAAGGCTTATCTTATCTTATCGTAATGTGGCAGTGATGTAAGCAATTAGTCATGTCATTACCAATATTCACAAAATCAAGAGAATGAAAATGTAAATGGGGACTGGATGAGAACAAAAACAATAGCCAGCAGAGAACTTTTAAATCTCTTCTTTACTGAGTTCTATGTTTGAAATATTATGTGTCAGAAAGTGCATTATGGGGCTGCCAGACCTGTGGAAGATTTTATTTACTTCAGTCACAAAATTGTACAGAAATCTGCTTTTATTTACATTTGTTTGTTTACTGCTGTTTGAGTAAAAAATGATCTGCATAGACCTTGATCTCAGTGGGCTTCTGCTTGTGAAAATTTACTCTGAAATCCTTGTTTCAGATGATGTCACTTCCTTGTTGGTGGTGGGTATTGAACTTTATATATTAAGTACCTCAAGTATTTGAATAAGATCAAACAACATCTGACTCGAGACTACCCAGAAGCTATCCTGCAATGATATAATCTAGTACAGTATTTTTCAACTTTTTTCTGAGCCAAGGAACCCTTTTTTACACTGAAAAAATCTAGAGGAACTCGGGCTGTCACGGTGGGGGAATTTTCCCTGCAGTGACAGTGGATAGCTCAACAGCACAATATGCGGTATTACTGTAAATGTTTTTAGGACCCTGTGGTCTCGTAATTTAGACAGGGTTCATAACTTATGTGGCAAATGATGGAAGCTATATTGAGAAACTTGCTGCAGCTCCGCACTCAACTTATGTGCGTGTGTAACAACTGTGCGGAGCTCAGGTCTTCCTACAGTCATGAACTGCCGATTCTGTTTAAAAAAACAAAAAAAACCTTGATCATTTTCATAAAGCAGTGGTGGTAACTCCAGCATTTCAACTACAGGGTGTGTGGACTGGTTGGAGACAGCTGCAACATTCAGCTTATTTAAACGGGATAGACTCCTGCAGGACCCTGCGTAGCTCTTGTCTCTGTGTCTCTCCATGGTGATTTTTGGATAATACCGCTGTCCGAAAAATCATGTTCACACAGCAAACAAGCAATGCAATATGCAGTAGCAGAGCTTAATCATAAGGATCATAAACACGCCGCTCAGAAGGAGCCCATCCAGCCATTATTTTATTAAGTTTAGGATATTTCCTCACCTCATTCCCCCCCATCTGTCACAAACAATCTGATCTCACAAAAGTAGTGCAAATAACACACTTTATGCCCAGCAAACATGCTGCTGGCAATAAAAATACACTTCATTTAACAATTTATTTAATATTCAATAGGGGCTCATAAGTGAACAAGATTTAGCCACACACAAAAAAGTGAACACTGTGGTTTTTGCGGTTGTTCGTTATCCTCCACAGTAGGCTTGTCCATAGCGTGGTACTACATAATTGCGGTTATTGCAACAACCCCACCAACCAAAACTGTTATAAAATGTAAAAAGCTCAAACATGCAGGCCAGCACTTTGCCACGCAACAACCAATGGACTTTGATATGGAGCAATAGTTTTATGCGCTACTCTAGGGGTGGGAATCGCAAGGGACCTCACGATTCAGTTTGAATTGCGATTCTTGGGTCACGATTTGATCCCATCACTATTCGTCGATAATCACGACATCGTGATAATCGAGTATCATGATCCCATATATTTCAAATTTTTTCACCTTATTCAACCTCAAATCATGTCCTAAAGTAAAAGTGCTGACATCTTTTTCATATAATGAAGTATTTTCAGGGCTTCATTTTCCACGGAGACACGTCTCTGCACACAGGGAGGGCAGTGGACGGTGCTGTGTGGAATAGACTCCCACTCCAGCTACTTTATCTGACTCTGTGGAGTGTTTTAAAAAGCAGCTGAAAACGCTTTTATTAAAGGAGGCTTTCCATTGAGTTTGAACTGCTTTTTAATGGTAAGTCTGATATTTTAAAATGATTTTAATCTTGTGTTTTGACTTGTAAAAAAGGTAAAGCCAACTTTATTGTCATTCAATCCATACAGCCAATCATGTACAGTAGAATGAAATTACATTTCTCTTCTCTACAATGTTAATCACATCTACAATCAGAGGGGTTGCTGCCATGCAAGGCACCGCCACAAATTTCCCTCCTCCATTCCATTATTGCTGAGCACCAAGCTGGATGGCCCCCCAGACGCTTCTTCATAGCAGTCTGTCGGGGGCCACAATGACTGTTTCATTTAGGTCTGATCAGATTCCTCCACACAGCTCTGTCCTTCGCCTTCTGCTGCCAGGAACTCCTGACCTTGTTAACCCGGGCGACGTCCGAGCTGGTATGAGTTGCTCTCTGACCATCTCATGAAACTGCTTGCAAAGTATTTGAGTACTGCTAGCTTTTGCTGGACTAGCAGCACATTCTTGGCAGACAGAGAATGTGCAAGGACACAGTGGCAAGGACAGTGGCAAGGACAGGCCAAGACAAACTTGACTCCAGTATCTGTTGCAGGAAGGTCCAATTTTATATGGTCTTCGGCATGACCCGGCCGGGATTTGAACCCAGGCCTCTTGGGTGTGGGGTGGATGCTCTGCCAACTAAGCTACCACTCCGGTATATGTTGTTTTTGTATTTTTAAAATTATTTTTATCTATCAACTTCCTTTTATTCCATTTTATTGTGCAGCACTCTGTGATGATATGTCTGTGAAAAGCGCTTCATAAATAAACTTAACTCACTTGCCGCTCAGAGAAAAAGTTCCATGCTGGTGACTTTAGCTTAGCCGTTGCTGATGCTGCTCCAAGACGTGTGCTGGCCCGCCGTATTCCGAGTGTTTTTTCTTTTTTCTGTGCAGCGCTTCTTACGGGTTGTGTATCATGTCAAGGTCTTCCATCTTTGTTATAAAATCCAAAAAAGCCCGACATTTGAGCTAACTTTCAGCTAACTGCTTCCTAACTTTCAAAGCTGGCTGCAAATCACCGAGACAAGCTATGACTTCACTTGACTGGGTGTTTGCTTTGCATCATCTAGTGGACTGAAGATGCCAATGATTAACTGATAACCCTAAAGTATACACTACCGTTCAAAAGTTTGGGGTCACTTAGAAATTTCCTTATTTTTGAAAGAAAAGCACTTTTTTTCAATGAAGATAACTTTAAACTAATCAGAAATACACTCTATACATTGCTAATGTGGTAAATGACTATTCTAGCTGCAAATGTCTGGTTTTTGGTGCAATATCTACATAGGTGTATAGAGGCCCATTTCCAGCAACTATCACTCCAGTGTTCTAATGGTACAATGTGTTTACTCATTGCGTCAGAAGGCTAATGGATGATTAGAAAACCCTTGTGCAATCATGTTAGGTCTGCAATGCTGTAATTGCTGCAAATGGAGGATTCTTTGACGAAAGCAAAGTTTGAAGGAAAAAATTATTATTTCAAATACAAATCATTATTTCTAACCTTGTCAATGTCTTGACTATATTTTCTATTCATTTTACAACACATGGTGGCAAATAAGTGTGACTTTTCATGGAAAACACAAAATAATTGTCTGGGTGACCCCAAACTTTTGAACGGTAGTGTATGTGTGCAATTTTTTTAAAATAAAAGATCGATCCGTGTGTTTATGGATCGATGCATTGTCGCCAGTGCCAAGTATCGTGATCTATCACTGAATCGAGCTTTTTTCCCACTCCTACTCTTACTCCCATTTCCTCATATAAAGATTCAAATATGTGGCTTTTCAGAGGTTGTGTCTTGACAAAGTTTACCACCTGCATGATATCATCCAACACAGGAGCTAGGTCTGCTGGTAAAGTCTTGGCAACAAGCACCTCATGATCCAAGCAACAGTGGGTAACAACATCTGGGTGTCTCTTTCACTCTGCCTATGAAGTCCCTGGTGTGCCAAACCATGGTGGCTGCTCCATCAGTGCAGGGCTCAGTTCAGAGTCTGAATCTTTCCTCTTCAAATATTTATCCATTGCTGTTTTTCATGTCTTAACAAGGACATTAACCTCCGTAAAAGACATGAAGAAGATCAGGAAGAAAAAGATTATTGCTTTCATACTACCACTTTACTAATATGGAAGAGCCACTACAAGCACCCATGCACAACAATGGCATATTATTTGCAATTTTTTGGACCAATTTAGAAGTGAAATTAGACAATTTCCTGAGGGACCATGAAGGTTCTCTCAAGGACCCCAGTTGAAAAACAAGGATCTAGCTGATGTTCATTTGAAATGTTATATGGGAATTATAGCTCTTCGCAATGTTATGAGCCTCATTCAGGAAACGTAAAAGACCTAAGATGCTAGCATGTCCAATAGGGCTTCACTATGGCCTACTGTCAATCAAAAACACTGCCTGAGGCAAGCGAAGCTGGATGAAAATGGAACTTCACATGCCATAAATTTTGCACTGGTAAAAAACATAGGAAGATTTTCCACACTACTGCATCACATTTTCACATTAAAATTGGAATGCATTAAAAGAAGGTGCTTCCAGACCTGTGGTAGATTTTTTCCTCAATGGTCCCTGCTGTCAGAAGCCTGTAGATTGTCACTTGCTGCTTTTGACCAATCCTCCACGCTCGTTCACGAGCCTACAAAGCCAGTACAATCACTTAAGCAGCATAATTTGGTGGAGTAATTTCAAGTAAAGCAGCAAGTTTAACTAATGGAAATGCCTGTGAAAGACAAAAACTGCCCATCTACATAAAAAATAATTTTATTTACCCATCCTACTATATAACACCTCAAATTGCCTAAAACACTAGGGATCAATAATGCACCATATAGAGGTTTTGAATAATATGTGACATTTATCTTACATTTCATCAGTCTAACCTGTGTGTCAGTGCTGGGGTTCCAGTCTGGATCATAAATGATGACTCTATTGGCTCCAGTCAGATTGACTCCCAGACCTCCAACTTTAGTGGTCAACAAGAAGATAAAAATGGATTTGTCCTGTAGCAAAGAAATGCAAAGGAGAATGTTGAAGACTGCCCCCAGTTTGCGCTCCTTTAAATAATCAGTAATCCTGATGAAAATCCTCAGTAATTTAACATTTATCACAAGTAAAATTACAATCATCTGTTCAATAATCAAATTCTTTAGACAATGTGTTGACTTAGGTTGGTCACACACAGGAGGATTTTATACCCAAATCTTGGCCCCATTTGTCCTGCACAGTGATTAAGGTGTGTGATGTCAATTATTTAAGTGCTCCTGGTTGAGTTGGAGCCCCACAATCTTAAATTGTAAATATCAAAAATGTTGGATAGTTATACTTCCAACTTCTGAAGAAATACCCACACAGCCTAAGACAGCGAGCCGACCTGCAAGTGCCATAAACCAGAAGTCATGTCTGTGTTGTCTAGGTTTCACCCGTTTATTTTTTTTAAAATTGCAAACCACAATAGCTGGCTGATGACCTTTACAGTCCTTCACATTTGTTTATATTCTAAAGTCATGTTTCAATGTCACATCTCGTGTGAGATCTCGTGTTAGTGTTGTGTCATCTGCCCATCTCACTGAATCATTTAGTGTGTTTGAAAGATTATAAAGTTAAAAAAAAATCAGTTTAAAGCAGTGTTTTTCAACCTTTTTTGCCTTCTTACATTGGAAAAAAATCCCACGGCACCCCATCAACCCAAAATGTTATAAAATGACACTGTAGCCTATTACTGCATATCTAATGACAATTTAGTCTTGTAATTAGGTCTGTAACAAATTTTTGGCAGACAATAAGTTTTTAATAATTTTTTCATTTACCCCATATCTGCATTATTGGTCAAATGCTCCTTTATACCATACTGTGGGGAAATGGGGGCTCTGCATGTCTGAGCTCAGTTTTGTTCCCACTTAAAAAAAATTGAGTTTGATGGTTAGGTTTTTAATGCATTTTTCAGTTTTCATTACAACTGTTTTCAAATATAGGCCACATACCGGGTTGTAGACATCACTTTGCTTTCCTTGCTCATTTCCCTTCAGTCCAAAATGCTCCCACACCGGAGCTTTGGAATTCCATCCATCTCCTATCCCACTGTCTTTAGGCAGAGGCAGGGTACACTCTGGACAGATCGCCAGTCCATCGCAGCGCCAACACAGAGAGACAGACAACCATTCACTCTCACAGTCACACCTAAGGACAATTTAGAATCCCCAGTTGATGCCAATTAACCTAACTTGCATGTTTTTGGCCTGTGGGAGGAAACTGGAGTACCTGGAGAAAACCCATGCAGACACGGGAAGAACATGCAGACTCCACACAGAAGGGTCACCAATGGTCAGGAGGTGGGATCGAACCCATGATGGTCAAGGGTGGAATTGATCCCATGACCTTCTTGCTGTGCTGCCACAGTGCTAACCACTGCACCACCAAGCTGGAATTCAATTTTCTATTTATTCTTCCAACCTTTGTGGAATTGTGCAGCTGTCAGGAAACAGCCATGAGCCATCCAGCTACGCTCACATTGTAATTTGTTTATACTCTATAACATACAAATCAGCATTGATATTTCACCGTTACCAGGAGAATACATTTGTTTGAAGATGACACTTCCCAGAGACGGATGGGCCGGGATCGCTCCATGACAGTTTTATCCACTGAGTGTTTAGTGATGAAAACAGTCAACATCAAGATAGTTTCTAGAAGAGGTAGTGACATTTTCCCAGCTTTTGTGAACATTGTGAACTCATACATGACATCATTTTTGGGGGAATTTCCACAAAACGTACATAGCAGCTCCATAAAATATGACAGTAACCCCACATCTCCACAGGGTGAATTTTTCCATCAAGAAGAAGACGAAAGATTGCATTTATACTGCCACTCGCAGACATGGAAGAGCCACTACAGGCACTGACGCACAACAAAGGCAAATTATTTGCAGTTTTTGCACCAATTAAGTAAAATTAGACAATTTCCCAAGGCACCCTGAATGATCTCTCATGGCACCCTAGGGTTGTCGCAGCACCCCGGTTGAAAAACACTGGTTTAAACTACTCCGATGTCTGTGGTCTCCCACATTTTTTAACACTGGTTAAGATTTGAAATCCTCCCATGTGTGGCCATCTTTTATGGAACGTTCAGACACTGACCAAGTTTAACGTAAGATAAGGCTGGGCAAAACTACCCTGAAACACTCACTGTTCAAATGTTTGGATACACTGCCACATATTCAGTGAAAAGCACAGTGTATCCACTTTGAACAACAGACTGTGCTCAATAAGTGTTTCTACCACGGGGTGAACAGCAATCCACTCAAGTATTTGCCCCTCAGGACAGGATTTTCATGTGAAACACACAAAACCATTAGGGACATGTAACCCTTACCTCGTTGTAGCGAGCGATGAGTGGCTGACGGGATGATATCGCGGTTGTGCCATCCATCTTCAAGTACGAGTAGGCATTCTCCCTTACAAACACTTCCAAGATGTCCAGCATCTGGAAAGGGAGGAGACAGCAGAGGGATATGGTGAGGAGGTGCAGAGAGGAAAAGAAAGGCTGAGTGTTGGATTATCTCTAAAAGGATTAGAGCAGATTAATATTACATGGACAGTGATACCAACAGGGAGGGTCTCAGGTTCTCTCTGAGGTATAATCTCATTGGTATTGACTACAACAGCTGGGACCTCAATCACACATATACACTGTCTCACTGCTGCTTTCTCTCTCACACAAAAAAAAATCAGATTTTTATTTAGCTAGTAGCAAATGCAAAATTGTTTAATCAAAGCGGAGAATAAATCACATCTTTCCCATACAAAAATCCATCTCAGAAAATTGATAAAACCATTATAAAAATGTACAATAATTAATATTGGCAGCTGTTTTGCCAGAACAATCAGACAAATTAGATTAAAGTGACGTGTTCCTAACCTGTCTAGACTGAGTGAAGAGCAGGACCCTGTGTTTCTGTTTGAACCAGAGCCGCAGCAACGACTCCACCACCATCAGCTTTCCCGATCGTTTCCAGAAGCCAAAATGTTCCTCCTCAGTCAGCTGGTCCTCTGGGATTCCTCTCAACATCCGGGGCCCACCAGAGAAAAGGTCCGGGTGGTTACAGATCTTACGGAGTGCTATCAAACCAGAGAAAATCTGAGCAGCACAAAAAGAAGAACACACACACACTTCTCAAAATGCTGCTGCATTTCTTAAACTGTTGGAGAAAATCTTTGGTAGATTTTACTGCATTTTACAGAGTTGCACCTTTAAAAAGAAACACATCTACATTAGTCTACAGGAATGAGTTACATAATTTATTTACGGACAATGCTTTTCTTGATGAAGGCCCTGTGGTCATTGCATTAGTAATGCTGGTTAATGGACTGAGAGTGGCCGATGAATACATCTGTATCTGTGTGTACGTATGTGCAATCTGTGGTCACTTCTGGTTCTCCAACCACGTCCATTTGGTCAGTGGTGATAAATGGTAGAGTCTCTCTCTCAAGGGTCTGGCTAATGTGAGAAGAACAACTGTGGCCGCTTTCTTAAAGTGAACCTCTTAAACAGCACCGAAGTCAAGCGATTAGGAGTTAAACATAATGCAATCTTGGCAAAAATTATTTAAATTCCACAGATGCCACTTTCAGGTCGTGATCTTTAACTGTACTAGAGATCATATAAAATGTGTACAAATGAGTGTGAGAGGTGAGTGAAAACTCAGGTTAGGTGGTTAAATAATGAATAAGCCTCTTGTTCCTGGAAGTCTTTCATTTGAGAATGTTTTCCCCCTCTTAAGCTTGTAAGGTGTGTCAACCAAGAAGAGCAAACGGCAAACAAAGTGAATGTCTTACGAGTATAAATCTTACCTGCATGTCCCGATTTAGTATTTGATAGACCTCTTTGGAATCTAAGAAGCTCTGATACACTTGACGCTGTTCCTCTGTTAATCTGCAAAACAGAACCTACACACACGCACACACACACACACACAGAGGATAAGAGTGTAATGAGCAGTGAACATCTACTTTAAAGCCCCTTGATGAGGTGAAGTGAAATTAGGAGGAAGAACTGGGGGTTTTTTTGTTTGTTTTTTTTTTGAAGCCACTGCTGTCCTCAGGGATTGACTTAATGAGCAGGAATGGACTGAGGAGTTCACTAGCGTCAGCCACAAGGACAGACCAGAGACTGGCCACCTTAATGAATACCTGCTTCTTTTACTTTAGTAGGACTTTATTAGCTGGTTTCACCTGACAAAGGTCATGCACATTCATCAACTAGTCCTTAGATTTGACACGCAGGGTCACAGCCAATCAGATAAACACCTCCCCTGTTATGAGATCCAAGTGTTACAAGGCAGTCTGAGACCAAGCTGGGGTCAAATGTTTTAGAGTATGATGAATACCTGTTCGTTTTTGTCAGGCAAGGAGAGATTGACCTTGACGTCCGCCTTCATTCTTCGGAGCAGGTAAGGATTTATGGTGTCTCTCAGCACACACGCACACTTGTATGCAGTCTGGACCTGAAAATTTGCAACAAGACAAAGAACCAGCATTATGGCTGGATTACACGAAGGGGGTACAACGTTTAAATAAACCAGATTAAATCACAGTTAAAGCAGTGTTGCACCAAACTAGTTTGAAATTAAATCAGATTACATTTAAACCTCTCTTTAAACAAGACTAAACATAATTATTTTGCATAAAAAACTTTGAACTGCAGTTAACACTGTGACTAAGAGTTAACTTAAACTAACCAGCTGAGGAGGTTTAACTTTTGCAGTGACTATTTTTTTTGGTGGATTAACTAAAATGGAGTTCATTAAAAGAAAGACAGACTCAACCCATTTGAGTTTTACAATGAAGAGTAATTTATATCAGTATACCCGATTTTAAAAATGGTTTTAGAACAGTTGTCTTCTGTGGTGAAGGCCTCCCTCCTATGATAAACACCTTCCTCACCACCATCTTTTCGGATTCCGACTTCAACATTTTCCAGGAAGCTTTAAGTTAAGGATTTCTGAATTTGTCACTGTGCTGTCATGCACTTTCATCTTCTATGAGCTGGCCATATCGTTCCATTAATACAGCCAACAAGTTTTTCCTCCTCAAAGGAGGGAAAATTTCAGCGTCTCATCTGAGCATAGTTAAGCTAACATTTTTTTTAGCTAGGCAACAAGCTGCCCCCTTCCAATACACTTGGCTTTATAAAACCAAGCTTTATTTGAAATGGTGCAACAGAACTTGGCTCAATTCTAAACTTGGATTAATTCATTTTAAACCTAGTGTTGCTTAACTTTGATTACAGCCAATCTTACAATAAATTCAGCTTTATTGGTGCAATCCACTCCAAGAGCTCAATAAGTCAAGCAAACAAACAGCTGCATCTGTCGGTGTTTGTTTCCTGAGGCGTGACTGTTGTTTAGCCACTCTTCTGCTCTCTCTTCACCTCACTCACATCACTGTCCCTCTGAGCCGTATGAGCCATTAAACATTGATCAGAGTGCTGCTGTCTCAAGGGACAGAAGCCTCTTTCATCAGTACTACTGGACAGGTCCATTTTAAACAGAGGGGGAGTCTGAGAAACACTCGGTCCCACCCAACACTGGAAGCCACGCTGCAAATGGCCTGCTACACTGTATCTAGGGCCAGAGCTAAAAGCCTGTTAGCCTTTTAGACATTAAGTCACAGGGGATTTATGGCGGGATCAAAGATACCCTTAGCAAAGCTGGAGGGGACAATAAAGCAGTGGGATCCCGAGATCAGAGTGGAAAAAGACGAGGAGAGCAGCGTAGGATCCAGTGATCTCTGCACTAGTTTGCTGAGCAGATTGACATGGGGGGAAAAAGTCTGCTGCAGAAATGATCTCATACACTTATTCTCATAAAACTCAACCCAAAACACACATTTTTACATACTGCTTGTTCCATATGCTGTATACACATTTTGTGTCTCATCCAGGGCACGATTTGTTGCTCTGATAATTTTGAGAAAAAGATAAGATAGCAGAGCTTTGCCCTCCCTGACCATTTAATAACATTAATAATTAGTAAAGGATTTTATTATCGACAGCGGAAGAAGCATCAATAGCGATCTTAAATAATTGAATCTATAGAGTCAGTAGGTTATTAACGATTGGACACTAATGACAAAGAGCCACAATTTAGCTTGCTGTCTCTCTCTCTCTCTCTAACACAAAATGCCCATCAGTTCATATCAAAGGACTACATTATCCTGCACAACTGTTAATGGCCTCCATCTAGCTCTCCCAAATTATGCATACAGTAAACGCAAGTGAGTAACTTGTGATTTCAAATGTAAGATCAGAGCCATTTATGTTATGATGTGACAAATAACTGGCTAGTTTGAGGAATATAATTAACAGGTGCACTTAAAACACACACACAAAGCTTGTTAAAATAGCAAATACACAATAAACATGGTCAGAGATTAAAATAATGAGGTCTGTAAAACATTCATTTAATCCCTGTGAGCCAATATCCAAGAGAATGAACTGAGGAGCTGCATCAAGGCCCAGTATTAGCTAAATTAGGATCAGGTTTAACTGTGAATGACGCAACACAACTGTGCTATTCCACAAACCAAAATACTGAACTGGAGGTGCATGTAACAGGCCCTCCTTAATGATCTACGCCACTCGCCTGGGCCTACAAAACCTTTAGCCTGGACCTTAACAAAAAACATGTGGCGAACAAAAACTCTTCATGGCCCAGATGAGCTAAGACTCTTATTTGTACGATGATTCGTGCACCTGTACAGGTGAGGCGTTACTGTATCCTCCCATGGTTATTGGCACAGAGAACTGCTCCATGAAGACTGGCAGTGTCCCCAGTTTTCCAGGGAAGACAAAGTCAAACAGTGACCACAGCTCCTTCAAATTATTTTGCATGGGTGACCCCGAGAGGATGAACCTGTGAGGGGTGCGAAACTGGAAAAGAGGAAAGAAGAATGTTATTCGTATATTTACCACAAAAACTGATGACAGAAACTTTAAAATCAGAATCAAGCTCTGGAGAAAAAGAGACACAAGAAAAACTGATAACCTATATGTCTGTGCGTATACATCACCTGTTTACAGGCAACGGTTACCCCAGCATTTGGATTCCTGATTTTATGGCCCTCGTCCAGTATAGCGTAGTGCCAGTCGTAGCGCTGTAGGGAGTCCTGCATATTCCTCACAGCTGAATATGAGGTGATCAATATGCCGTGACATGATACTATTTCTGGAATCAACTTTTCCTGCAACAGAGATGGAACAAAGACACAAACCTCTATTAGTTATGTTTCTGTCAAATCAATGACAGACTCTTGGTGTTATCTTGCAGTAATTATCTCATCCTAAAAACAGCTCAATTCTATATCATTAAGAAAAACTAAAGCTTCTCTTTTTAGTTTGAATTTCTTTCACAAAGTTTAATTTAACAAATATTGTCAGAAGAACTGTCAACTGTCTGCTACCTTTATGAGATACGCACACATCCATTTAAGCTTTTCATAATAAAAGCATTTAAAAAGTTGGAATAATTTTAGAAAGTGCCGAGTTTGCCATGAGTTTAATAGGTGAGAAAATAAATAGTAACCACAGGATTCTGTCCAGAGAATCCAGTGTTCATCATCTTCTATTTTTAAGCCCACTGAGCAGAAATTTAAGGATTATTTCTCAATTTTGAGGATAATTAAGATCTAAGGATCTGCAGACACCTTGTGAACTCCAGAGGAAAGAGCTGATGTATAAAAACTCTCAAGTTAAATTATGAATACACAACATGCCTTATTACTAGCGAAGGAACCGGTTTCATGTAGAACTGCTACTCTGAAAGGAGGCCACCAGGTATGAAACTCCTTCACCCACTGGTGCATGACTGTGGCTGGGCAGACAATGACGGTCGGGCCCAGACCAACATATCTGCAAACAGACATAAGATGCAGTTAATCTCAGTAGAAGATGTTTAACAACAAGGAACTACTGATACTCTTATCAAAATTCTAAAGCAAATTATTGTAATCCTAATATTACACAGATAAAATGACAGAAAATTTATTTTGCTTGACAAAATAAATCATTTATGTAGCTGCATACAGTATATGTTTCATTAATTCAGAAATAAGAAAAGCAAAATGCTCTTGTCTGTGCCTACAAGAGATAAATTGGAAGAGCAGAGACACATCCTCGGCTCTACTGTGAAAATTTACAAGAACATTGTCAAACACACAAACAAACACACGGGCACAAACACCAAAGATACACTAATGGGCTGGTACGAACCTCCGCCTGGTGGAAGCTATTGATACTGGGCCATAATTGAGTTTGCGAGCAATCAATTTGTGGGCGTCTATAGTAGACAGAGTATTGACCATCAGGGATGCTCCACCCACTAAATGCAAGTGTTCGAGGAAGTAAAACCTGATTATCATCACCCCTTTTCCATGTTTAATGGGGTTATTTATTGGCACTCACCCCCACACCGATTCCATGGGTCTGAAGTTCATTTTAGGCATTCACAGAGACACCCACTCAGCCAGTACTGGTCTCCATCTCACATACACACACACATGCGCAGAGTGTCAGTGTTTTCTCTGATGCCCACAGTAAAAAAGTGAAGAGTCTGATAATTGAAACACGTTTAATAATTCAGATGAACACTCTCAAGCAGAAATCCCCCTAATCAAATATTCATATCATACAGACACACAGTCTCTGGACACAGTTTGCGACTGTGTGTGTGTGTGTGTGTGCGCGCACCTGTAGTTGGACCCTCTAGTTCTCAGTTTGCTGTAGCTCAGTCCAGCCAGAAAGCTGATGACCTGGATGGTTTTACCCAATCCCATCTCATCTCCAAGGATGCCGCCCGCCTGCTGACAGTGGAGTTCCCAAATCCACCGCACACCCGTCTGCTGGTACCTGAACACGTTATAGAACGTACGCAAACATGAGCATCCAAAGAAATACACAACAGAGCGGCCTGAAAAAAAAAAAAAAAATAAAATCATCACACTAAAATCTCTCATTTGTGCTCGTCAGGAACAATCCATGTGTCATCGTGTGCAACAGAAACATGAATAGTAAGAACCTGTAAGCAATAAAAAATGTCATTACGTTGATTAATATAAGATTATACTATAACTGTATCAATGAAAAAATTATGGTAAATACAGGCAAGCATGGCATTCAATACAGGTTTTAAAAAGTAGTCGCTAACTGTCACCTGTTCATTACTAGTAAACTATAGCAGCATTAAATAATCTTTGGTTAATTATTAAAACTGAAGTAATGTGTGCGATGCAGAGCAAAGTACACGGATAAATATTTTATAGCTACTCCTCCCTTGTTATAGTTCTTCCACTGATAAAAAATGAACATCTTTATGTAAATGTATGCACATCTGAAATAACACTTACTCATAATCAATGTTAGGGACCAGACTCACTTGTAAAGTTTTTTCCAGAGGAAACCTGGAACTTTAAAGCCTTCGTCAAATTCTGCATCACTGTCATCCGTGAGCTCCTCGCCTCTTTCTCTCTTCTCCTCTCTTTCTCGGAGGCGCTGCCGCTTCCATCTCCTAATTAGAAAACAAATACAGAGGAAGTTTTAAGTGAGAAGTTAAGAAAAAATGATATGCATGAGCACAAAGAACAAAAACTTGCTTCATGTCTTGATAAGATGAATCAAAAACAAAAGTGTACTGTATAAAGAAACGGTCCAAATCCACTGTGATGCTTCATGTAAACACTTTCAAGGTGGACTCTTCTGTCCATTTTTTTCCTGTAGTTTTGAACCCACTCCACCCAGTGAATGCTGGGTTCAGCTTCACCCCTAAACAGGGATCATCTCTTTGCACATCTTGTTTATTTTAAGCCTCGTCTACACAGGTGTATGTACAGGAAACATTTGGAGTTGTGGGTATTTCCCTTGAGCAAAGCAACGTCTACATCAAAAAAAGGGAAATGTAAAGGAGAACAGTTTTAATAGTGCAGGAGAGAGGGCAGTTAGAGGCACAGTCGTCACACAGCAAATGAAGATTGATACAGACAATTAGTAGTGCGAGTTCCCCAGAAAGGTGCGAGGTGCAGAGGATAAGAATCCATCTTCATTTGGGCCTGGTCCTGTCACCCTGCCACAAAACCGGTCCTTAAGCTAGGCCTGGGAGACCACAGTCTCTAATTAAGTCAAGACTAAGCATTGGTTCAGTTAATTACACTTTTCACTCCCCACTCCACCTCCCACCAAACAACAAATACTGCCCACTCTAATAATATCATTCCACATATAAGCTAGTCGCACCATCCGCGCCATGTCTGTGCTGTCGAATTGACATTCAGTCAGAAAAAGGACACATGCCAACACAATTTATTTGGCAGCTATAAATATGAAATCTCATTAGGGCTGCTCTTCCATTAATTTGAGCATTAGAGTGAGTGAGTGTATAAAACCATGTGCAGGAGGATAATTAGGCCAGTGTGAGAGCAGAGAGAGAAGAACAGGGAGTGAATTTGCTTAGTCAAGAAACAGCTGCCAATCTCATCTGGGATTAACTCTCTTTCTGCACTATGGAGCCAGCAAAATCCAACTGCTTTTTTTCCCCCTTTAAGTAAAGGAATAACAATAGCACAATTGCACCACTGCCATTACAAATGTCAAGCAAAGTAAAAGGCCCATTCTGGTGTTAAACCCATTGTTCTCAGGCCTGGATTTCTGACTTCCCTTATGAAGACGATTGGTGGACAAAAAAGTTTTCACACCTTTGTATCCAGCCATAAATCTAAATACAGATTCTGGGATGGTACCTTATTCTCTGCCGGTAGTATTCCACATCACCATCGTCTTTGTATTTTTTGGCTTTGCCCTTATCGTCATCCTCTTCTTCATCTGAACTGTCAGGGTAGTATTCTTCCTCACTCTCCAATTTCTTTACCTTTTTCCTCCAGCTCACTTCAGTTTTTCTCTTGTATGGTTTCAACTCATATTCTTCATCGTCCTCCTCTCCAAAGCCCTCTTCTATTGCTTCTCTCTCTTCTTGTTCAGGATCTATTAATTCGTCACTGGGCAGATACTCTGACCCCTCACTGTCCCACTCCTCTCCTTCAGTGTAGCGTTTCTTCCTTGGCTTTTTGAGCTGGGGCTCAGCTTTTGGTCGAGCTTTGGGATGGGCCTTTAGTGCAGTTACCTGCAGCTTTTGCATGCGCTTACTCAGTTTTTTATCCTTGGAAGAGGACATAGTGCTTTTGGATTTCACCCCGGTCTCCTTGTTAGGACTAAGACCAGAGCTTTTCTTCTTCTTCTTCTTAAGCAGGGGAATTTTCTTCCTTTGTGTGGCTAGTTTGGCCTGGTCTGCAAGGTACTGGTCAAAGGCAGAGTTCTCTGCAAGCATCACTTTTCGAGGCTCCTTCTTTACTTCTTTTTGTGGGATTCGGGTTCCAAAAGGAGTCATGTGACCTTTGCGAATGAGCTCCTCCCATTCAGTCTCCTGCACGGGCATGAGCATGCTGCCCAGAGAAGATGGTCCAGGTTCTGAATGCAACACAAGAGCAGATACAGGTACAGAAACAGAAGAGCGTGAATTTTTAAACAAAACCGTGCAGTTTTTTTTTTTTTTTTTAACCGTCAGGACAGACAAGCATGTGTGCAGGAATATCACAGGATTCTGAAAAATCAGTCTGGGGTTCAAGTTTAAGTGGAGTTTAAGATTTTGGTGAGTGAGCACTAAAGCAATACTGACACAAATTTAAAAGACAACAGTTGTAAAAAAAAAAAAAACTCATTATGGGAAGTTACTTTCAAACATGTAAATTCAGCTGTGTACTGGCTCCAACCTGTTCAGTCTGAAATATGTTAATGCTTTTAAGTTATAAATTTGTCATGTCAGTGTTCCCAGGCTGCAGTATCATATGCAAACATGGTTTACACCGCTTTCTGTGCCAGTAAAAGTGTTGTGTTGTTGGTGACAATATGAGCGGGCAGAAAACAGATCAGCAATTAGAGGAAGTGATGAACAAGATTTGATATAGATATTTATATCAGTTTTTTTTAATTGATATTCATTTTATAATGTGACATCAATAAATGTGCTGTTTTGTCAGCAATGCAATACCCCAACCCTGTGCATAGGATTTGTTTCCAAATGGCCCTTAAACTACTCAATCACAGAAAACATATGCCGACTAACTGTACATACAGTCATGTGAAAAAGTTTGGACACCCCTTTAAATATCCATCCATCCATCCATCTTCTACCGCTTTTCCGGAGGTCCGGGTCGCGGAGGCAGCAGTTCAAGCAGAGAAGCCCAGACTTCCCTCTCCCCAGCCACCTGCTCCAGCTCTTCAGAGAGGATACCAAGGCGTTCCCAGACCAGCTGGGAGACATAGTCTCTCCACCGAGTCCTGGGTCTGCCCCGGGGTCTCCTCCCAGTGGGACGTGCCTGAAACACTTCAAGTGGGAGGCGTCCAGGCGGCATCCTAATCAGATGCCCATACCACCTCAACTGACTCCTTTCAATGTGGAGGAACAGCAGTTCTACTCTGAGCCTCTCCCGGATGACTGAGCTCCTCACCCTATCTCTGAGGGTGAGTCCAGCAATCCTACAGAGAAAGCTCATTTCAGCCGCTTGTATCCGTGATCTTGTTATTTCGGTCATTACCCAAAGCTCGTGACCATAGGTGAGAGTAGGAACGTAGATTGACTGGTAAATCGACAGCTTTGCCTTAGAACTAAGCTCCCTCTTCACCACAACAGACCGGTACAACGTCCGCATCACTGCTGATGCTGCTCCAATCCGTCTGTCAATCTTTCGCTCCATTTTCCCCTCACTCGTGAACAAGACCCCAAGATACTTAAACTCCTCCACTTGGGGCAGGAGCCTGTCCCCAACCGGGTTTCCACCTATGGGACCCGGCCGGGCTCAGCCCGAAGGAGTTACATGAGTCCGCCCTCCAGTGGGCTCACCACCTGCAGGAGGGATCATGGGGGTCCGGTGCTATGTGGATTAGGTGGCAGTCAAAGGCGGAGACCTTGGTGGACTGATCCCTTTAAATATTCAGTCCTTTATTAAGAAATGTTCACATATCTATGTCTCACCTTGTTTTTGTTTTTATTTGCATTTTTTAACATTTATTTTAGCTATTTTAAGTGGGAATGAATGTGGGGTGTCCTAAAAAAGATGGGGGGTGTCCTAATTTATTCCTCACTATTTGTTTGGAAATACATTTTACAGAAAATTTGAATAAAAGTCTTTAACTCATTTTAAATTGTTTAGTTGCATTACATGAATCTCCCAGTATTTTTATCATTGATATTCAATATCCATATGTCCAAATATATTAAAAAAACCCACACACAGGCTTATACAGGGTGTCCTAATTTTTTCACATAATTAGTCATTCCCCAAATACCCCATGTAGGGCACCTATGATATACAGTGGTGTGAAAAAGTGTTTGCTCCCTTCCTGATTTCTCATTTTTTGTATGTTTGTCACACTTAAATGTTTCAGATCATCAAACAAATTTAAATATTAGACAAAGATAACAGAAGTAAACACAAAATGCAGTTTTTAAATGAAGGTGTTTATTATTAAGGGTAAAAAAATCCAAACCTACATGGCCCTGTGTGAAAAAGTGACCCCCCCCCCCCCGTTAAAACATAAATTAACTGTGGTTTATCACATCTTTGGAAAGCTGAGTTCAATTTCTCTAGCCACACCCAGGCCTGATTACTGCCACACCTGTTCTAAAGAAATCACTTAAATAGGACCTGTCTGACAAAGTGAAGTAGACCAAAAGATCCTCAAAAGCTAGACATCATGCTGTGATCCAAAGAAATCCAGGAACAAATGAGAAACAAAGTAACTGAGATCTATCAGTCTGGAAAAGATTACAAAGCCATTTCTAAAGCTTTGGGACTCCAGCGAACCACAGTGAAAAGCCATTATCCAGAAATGGCAAAAACATGGAACAGCGGTGAACCTTCCCAGGAGCGGCCGGCTGACCAAAATTACCCCAAGAGCACAGCGACAACTCATCCGAGAGGTCACAAAAGACCCCACAACAACATCCAAAGAACTGCAGGCCTCACTTGCCTCAGTTAAGGTCAGTGTTCATGGCTCCACCATAAGAAACAGACTGGGCAAAAATGGCCTGCATGGCAGAGTTCCGAGACGAAAACCACTGCTGAGCAAAAAGAACATAAAGGCTTGTCTCAGTTTTGCCAGAAAACATCTTGATGATCCCCAAGATGTTTGGGAAAATACTCTGTGGACTGATGAGACAAAAGTTGAACTTTTTGGAAGGTGTGTGTCCCATTTTGTCTGGCGTAAAAGTAACACAGCATTTCAGAAAAGGAACATCATACCACCAGTAAAATATGGTGGTGGTAGTATGATGGTCTGGGGCTGTTTTGCTGCTTCAGGACCTGGAAGATTTGCTGTGGTAAATGGAACCATGAATTCTGCTGTCTACCAAAAAATCCTGAAGGAGAATGTCCGGCCATCTGTTCATGACCTCAAGCTGAAGCGC
Organism: Pholidichthys leucotaenia; assembly: GCA_020510985.1. Classification (NCBI taxonomy): domain Eukaryota; kingdom Metazoa; phylum Chordata; class Actinopteri; order Cichliformes; family Pholidichthyidae; genus Pholidichthys; species Pholidichthys leucotaenia. Next base: position 327,434,043 of record CM035841.1, on the reverse strand, counting down.
ACATGGGTTCTGCAGCAGGACAATGATCCAAAACACACCAGCAAATCCACCTCTGAATGGCTTAAGAAAAACAAAATGAAGACTTTGGAGTGGCCTAGTCAAAGTCCTGACCTGAATCCAATTGAGATGCTGTGGCATGACCTTAATAAAAAGGCGGTTCATGCTCGAAAACCCTCCAATGTGGCTGAATTACAACAATTCTGCAAAGACGAGTGAGCCAAAATTCCTTCACACTGCTGTAAAAGACTCATTGCCAGTTATCACAAACACTTGATTGCAGTTGTTGCTGCTAAGGGTGGCCCAACCAGTTATTAGGTTTAGGGGCCAATCACTTTTTCACACAGAGGCATGTAGGTCTGGATTTTTTCCCCCCCTTAATAATAAAACATCTTCATTTAAAAACTGCATAATGTGTTTTCTTGTGTTATTTTTGTCTAATATTTAAATTTATTTGATGATCTGAAACATTTAAGTGGGACAAAAATACAAAAAATGAAAAATCAGGAAAAGGGCAAACACTTTTTCACACCACTGTATAATTTAAAAGACTTAACAGATTTCTGTCATATTAGTCACCCAATATGCATCTGATCATTTCTTATAGAGGAAATTACTACAGAATAGCTATCTCAGTCAGAAAACTAGATTAAAAACCAAAATGACAGTACCTTCTTCTCCATCATCCTCTGCCAAAAGCTCGGCTCCAATTTGCTGAATGTCCTCGTCTCCCAAAATGGCTTGAAGTCTCTTCTGCTTGGCTCGGATTTTCTTCAGCTGTTTCTCCTTTATAAATTAAAAAAAAAAAGTCACATCAGCATCAATGTTATATCAATATCATCCACATTATACAATTAAAATTAGAATATCTGTCATTTTTGAAGCAAGATTCATGCTACATTTCCGCTCTGGTGCGTGCCCACTTTGGACGAGGCCGGTGCACACGCAGTTGTGTATATACTTCACTTTTTTTGTCTACTAGGCCAAGCGGTTGACGCATGTGCACAACCGTCATTTGTAGTTTCACCCCAGCCCTATGGGTAGCGCAAATGTGCTAACATGGCAGTTTGTTCGCCGGCTATATGAAAGTGAAGAAACACGAGAGCGGTGCACTTTTTTTTGTAGCGACAACAATGGCATCATTTTAAGGAAGAGGAGGAATTACTGTTTTTCAGTGTTCTTGTCTGCTCAAGCTGCTACTGCTGCAAAATGATTTGCGTATGTTTATTCTTGTCTTCCTCTTCTTCGTCTACTTTAACTTTGTCTGCCGTGTTGGTAGCGCCACCTCGTGAATGGGAGGTGCAATCTTGCACATGTGCAGTCAATACATCCAGGCAATGTGGTCACAAAATTTGGACTGCATGCGGCCAACCGTGGAGAGGGTCTGCGGAGCCGAGCGGACGGGAGACGACGGTGTAATTTTTGTCATACAAGCCTCACGGTCGGGGACAGCGGAGGTGCAGCATGAATCCAACTTTAGTGTTTCACCTTATTTTCTTTCTGTCGTTTGACGGATTCAATCTTCCTGCTGATGTCTTTGCTGGAGGCTGCGTAGGGGGACAACTGCTCGATAATCTTGTTGATATGTTTTAAAGATGCTGTAACAGACCTGAAATACAGATGATTACATGTGTATCCTCTTGATACTTTATAAAATTATTACAAGATGATTGAGTGTATATAAATGAAAATATTTTATTAAATATTCCATCTCAAAATTGAGTACAGAAGAGGACAGTTTTGAGACTGCAGTTAAAAATTATGTGCTTGCTATGTTGACATGCACACTAATAAACTGATTTTAATCAAATTTGTAGTTATCTGATTAATCCGGTTGTCATGTAAACGGCATAATCCAGTATTATCATATATACAGTGGTGTGAAAAAGTGTTTGCCCCCTTCCTGATTTCTCAATTTTTTGTATGTTTTTCACACTTAAATGTTTCAGATCATCAAACAAATTTAAATATTAAACAACGATAACACAAGTAAACATAACATGCAGTTTTTAAATGAAGGTGTTTATTATTCAGGGAAAATAAAATCCAAACCTACGTGGCCCTGTGTGAAAAAGTGATTACCCCCTAAATCGAATAACTGGTTGGGCCACCCTTAGCAGCAACAACTGCAATCAAGTGTTTGCGATAACTGTCAATGAGTCTTTTATAGCACTTTGGCGGAATCTTGGCCCACTCATCTTTGCAGAATTGTTGTAATTCAGCCATATTGGAGGGTTTTTGAGCATGAACTACCTTTTTAAAGTCATGCCACAGCATCTCAATCAGATTCAGGTCAGGACTTTGACTAGGCCACTCCAAAGTCTTCATTTTGTTTTTCTTAAGCCATTCAGAGATGAACTTGCTGGTGTGTTTTGGATCAATGTCCTGCTGCAGAATGCAAATGCACTTCAGCTTGAGGTCACAAACAGATGGCCAGACATTCTCCTTCAGGATTTTTTGGTAGACAACAGAATTCATTGTGCCATTTACCACAGCAAGTCTTCCAGGTCCTGAAGCAGCAAAACAGCCCCAGACCATCACACTACCACCACCATATTTTACTATTGGTATAACGTTCCTTTTCTGGAGTGCTGTGTTACTTTTATGCTGGATGTAATGGGACACACACATTCCAAAAAGTTCAACTTTTGTCTTGTCAGTCCACAGAGTCCACAGAGTATTGCGAAATGTGATTTTCTGGATTTTTTTTTTCTCATTTTGTCTCTCATAGTTGAGGTATACCTATGATGAAAATTGAAGAGCTCTCATCTTTTAAGTGGTTGAACTTGCACAATTGGTGGCTGACTAAATACCTTTTTGCCCCACTGTACTGTCAACATGGACAAACATTTCAGGAACATGAAGTTAACTTATACAATGCTTAAAAATTAAGGATATGAATGTTTTTTACAATCTGGATGTAAGAAAATAGAAAAATGCAGATATTCTAAAGAGAGCATCTGTGAAAATGGCAGAGGCAGAAGTACAACCCTGACTGGCAAAACCATACTGTAAACTAGATGGAAAGTTTGAACTTTACATCATGTAATTGCAGGGGAAAAATCCAGCTATTGACTGAAACATGTTAACTTTTTTTAATCAATAGCACATAGCTTAAGTGCATGCAAATGTGTCACATCTGAGGGAACCTGTGGTGGTCGTCTAAACACATTCAACTTGAAAACATTAGGCAAAGTATTCCTTATTTGGTTAAATAATTATTGCCAGCCATCTACCACCAGAGATATATGCAAATACTACAGCCGGCATGGCCAGCCAATGAAAACTCTGCGTGCAGCCATGACATATGCGGATGTGACGTCACCTCGTTGTTACTGAAAAGTCGATACTCAGCGTGTAGCAGCGACTACGGTGCTTTTGTCAGTGTTTTTGTTCTGTTATGGCTGAATTATCGGACTTTGAGGAAGAATTCGGGCAACATGGCTACAGGTTTGAGCCAGAAAGGTGTTCTGAGGGTGAAAATGACACTGATTCGTACTGTTTTCCCCCCTCCCCTCAGGTAGAAGACTTCGGTCCATTCGGACTAAAACCTCCCGGCACATGAACAGCTTTTTCCCCTCTGCCATCAGACTGCTGAACATTAAGTGACTTATTGACTCTCGTGCACTATGTACAGCAGCTCAACCAGACTCATGTCATTCATCACTGTTTTTTCTGTTGCATTATCAACTGCACTGTGGTACCCCATATTATCTGCTACTTGCTAATTTTTTTAAAACTGCCTTGACTAGTACTACTCATTATTACTATTATTATTATTATTACTTATTTTTCTACACTTATTGCACGTTTTTAGTCCTTCAGTTTTTTAGTTTATTTCTTTATCTCATCATGTTTTTTAATGTTGCAGCATGGCACCGAGACAAATTCCTAGTTTGTGTACTACATGAACAATGGCAATAAATCTGATTCTGATTCGTTGGAATCTTCAGATTCCTCGGAGGAAAATGCTGCTATAAACTGGCGTGCTGGCCGAGCCAGTATGGCCAATGCAGACTGGTGCAAATGTGGCCATTGTGTTCGGCAAAAAACTGATGTTGAATGTTGGGGCTTTATTCACACACCGCACTGTTAATAGCAGCAATTTTTACCTGCTCCGGTCGCCTCGCTCTCTCCACTCATCCGCCAATTCACACACACCGTTCGCTTCTCGGGGCCATTCCACACACACGGGGGCGCGCCTCGGCTGCGCGCACGCACTCACTCACGTTCACGCACTGAGCTGCCCTATCTAAACACACGAGTTAGACACATCTTACAACACGAGATTGTGCAACCACTTTTCCGCGACGATCTTCCGACAAGGTGTGCTGGGTTTGGGTACACAAAAGAAGTGTTTATCTTTGTTTTTTCGCTTATTATTGAGACATTCAAAGGCTTTACATTCTGCCATTTTGCGATATCCATATCCCGACAGCTGAAGCGTCCTGGCAGGCCATGTAGCCGCCAGTATGGCTGCGCCCATGTTTTGCTGACATAGCAGAACTAGCACATCAGCAATGGATTTATATCGCATGGCTTTGAACTTGAACTTGAAGTTGAACTTGAACTAGAACATGAGACAGGGGCTCAATATAATATTTTTTTTTCACGACCACCACAGGTTCCCTTTATTACTATTAGGCGATCATGTGCTATCAGATTATTGTAACCATGTTCATTATAAAGAAACGTGAAAGACGTCAGCACAGTTTAGGCAATCAAATACATAATACATACTTACAGAGACTTTCATATTCTTCACATATTCACATTATTATTGTCTACTCAACAAAACAGTTATGGTGCTAAAAAGACTGGATTTATCGTCATTTACCTGACATCGTCCAGCACAGACTGGTACTCCTTCTCAGCTTCAGCTTTAGCGGCGGCCTGATTGGCCTCCTGTATTGCCTTGTCCACCTGCTGCAGAACACCTTGCTCAAGAACATCTTGGTCGTACACGGCCACACCGAGGCCTTGGAGTTCATCAGCACCAGAACTGGCAGAGGCTGCTTGGATGCGCTGTCTATCAATCTGCAGCAAAGCCCCAGACCTCTTTCCAGCTAAAAACAACAAAGGTGACATATCAAGTAAGTTTGGGCTTTTCATGATAACTTGTCAGATAAGTCTGCTCTCTCTCAGAAGTGCTGCGCAGCTGACTCACCACTGGTGCTCGCCCCTGGCCCAGTGTTGACAGGAAAGGCTGCAGCAGCCTCAGAGCCCTGACCGTTTTCAAGGAAGGTACAGACTGCAGATCCCCCTGTAGCTCCATCCTCCTCTATCCCCCCTGGTGTTAGGGCAGTGCTAGCCGGGCTGGAGAGAGAGGCGGACACCTGGTCCTCTGTTCCTTCTACAGGCATGGTGAAGCAGCTGTCAGAGAGCCACACAGACGGTCATTTACATGTCAATAACAGCGCTCAAGTCACTCACATTATTGTCTCATCTCACACTGAAAATGAGTTGATCAAAATTATAAAATGACTAAATATAGTTTTTGACTGCCTTCCTTTTTACTGAATTTACAGAGGCTGACAACTTTAACTGGCAGGTTTAGTTAAAACCACAAACAAACTGCATTTACTCATAACTTTTGCACAAAATTCTCCTTTTCATGAGCAATTTTAATGCAAAATAGCACATTTTTGAAGAAAAAAAGTATTTTTGCTCAAGTTCATTACATTATTCTCTTTGAGTGACTTTTGTTTTTACTTATTTGATCTGAATATGAGTCATGTTTTGACTTCATCAGAGTTTCTTCCCATCAGCTCTGGCTCAGAAAATATCTAGTTTATTAGTGCCTGCTGTTTCTTTCTATGAGTTAGCTTGTATTAAAGGGCACGCATGGATAGTTTATCATAGATTTTCCCCACATTACCACATCTAAGAGAAAAAAAAACACAAAAATTATGTCAATAAAGTTGCACATTTACAGTAAAATGTACTAGAACGAATGACAAACTTATGAAAAAAAGACAAATTCACAAGAAAAACTTGTGCACGTTTAGTTGGTAAAAAATTTAAAATTCAATGTAATAAATCCATTAGAAAAAAATTACATATTAGGAAAAACAACAAATCTATCCCAAAATGGGCAGGTTTACAAGAAAAATGTCACAATCTTGGAAGAAAAACAATTTGAGGAGAAAAAAAATCACAAACTTATAAAGAAATCGTTAAATTTACGAGGAAGAAGTAGCAAATTCATGAGAAGAGTAACAAATTTAATAGAAAATATAATTTCTTCTAACTCAGAGTGTTTCTGTGACTACTTTTACTTATAATTAAGCAGGTAATTTCAAGAACGTTTCTTTGAATACAATGCCCGACTATACCCACCTCTGATTAGAATACACTAGCTTGTGAAAGCAGCATATTAAACAACGGTTGTTTTTTTCACACACATTAAATAGCGATAACAAAATTAAATCTAGACATAACAAAAGCGTGGAATACATTCATGGCGTCCATTTTAATAAAACAATATTGGGGGAGACATTTAAAAAAGTTTATAACACTAACACTATTTAAAAACGTGTTAAACACCCTGACATGAATCCATTGTTTACGTAGCTAGGCTAACCAGCTAAGCTAACAGAGAGCCGATCATCATCAGCTATTCTGTTACTTTAAACCATCGAGACACACATTCACAAAATGGGCTATACCTGTGATACCAGGGCTGTCCAGGTTGAATCTAAGACATTAAACCGAGCGTCGAAGCGACAATGACATAAAACCACTTACGAAACCACTTACACAACAGCACCGGCTCGGTTTATGTCAAGCTGGCTGCCCGCTTCCTGTTGGTATCCAGTGGCAGAAATCGTCATGCTCCGTGTTTGATGATTACCTTGTAGAACAGCGCCCTCTTGTCGGTGGACAGCCACACTGCAGCATGTCCTCTAGATGGCGCCACGAAACCACTTATTCTAATCACAGGGGACAAATTAAATATTATTATGTGGGTCTGCAACTGCATAAAGAGGTTTCTTCAGCTTCTGCTGTAAAAAAGAGAAATTTTGAGCTATTTTGCGGGAAAACCCCATGGAGATACAAACATGTTTGAGCTTTAAAGTGAAGGTAGAACAGCTGAGGTATATGCGTAAAGTGCTCGTTTTAAATATTCTGGAAAAATAGGGGCTTTTCCTGTAGTAGCTGTAATTGCTTGCAAATTTGGATCCCTTTCTCCTAAATTTGAAACTTGTAATTTGTGTTTTTTATTCTCCTGAATGTACTTGTTTCTGCTCATAAATGTGCCTTTTCCTCCCAGTTCCTCCCAGTAAAGAGCTGAAGTCCGAAATTTTAAGAGCAAAGCAGAATTATAAATCAGAATTGGAAAGCAAGATGGCAACAAAGAAACTTGGTTCAGCCTGGGCCAGTATGAAAACTATTGCAGGCCTTCAGAGCACAGAGCGCAGTAATCGTGTGTTTTTAGATGGTTTTAATTCAGACACAGAGCTGGCTAATGCTCTTAATTGTTTTTATGGTCGTTTTGATTCCTTTGATTTTAGCACAGAAACCCAAGACTTGAAACAGAAACTCAGAGACAGTCAGCACTTTCATATTGAGTTGCAGGATGTTAAAAAGGCGTTCTGTGCTGTAAAAGTGAACAAAAGTCAGGGCCCTGATAATATATGTGGGCGCTTGGTAAAGTCCTGTGCACATGAACCGAGTCCTGTGTTTCACTACATTTTTAATAAGTCCTTACAAACACAACATGTGCCTAAGATCTGGAAAGAAGCCGTGGTTGTCCCCGTTCCAAAATCCAGCTGTCCTAAAATGGTAAATGATTTTAGACCAGTTGCCTTGACTTCAATTTTAATGAAATTTTTTGAAAAACTGGTCAGATGTGAGGTCCTAAAGCAGACTGAGCAGGCATTGGATCCTTTGCAGTTTGCCTATAGGCCCCACAGAGGAGTGGAGGATGCCACTGCCACTCTGTTTAACATGCTTTTTGAACATCTGGATTTTAATGGGACACACGCCAGGCTTTTATTTGTGGACTTTTCTTCCGCTTTTAATACAATCCAACCTCATATTTTAGTTGAAAGGCTCCTGCAACAATTTGATTTGAGCAATAATCTGGTGGGTTGGATTCTGGATTTCTTAACCAACAGGACGCAGAGAGTAAGGGTCAATGGTACATTGTCTGAACAAAAGTGCTCTTCTACTGGCTCTCCTCAGGGGTGTGTGTTGTCACCACTGCTCTTCATCCTGTACACAAACATGTGTCGGAGCAGACATGACAACAGACACATTATAAAGTATGCTGATGATTCAGTTGTTCTCAGTCTCCTCCAGGATGGTGAGAGTGGCCATGGCCCAGTAGTTGATGATTTTGTTCACTGGTGTCAGGATTCCTACCTGCAGCTGAATACGACAAAAACTAAAGATATGATTATTGACTTTAGGAGGAAAACTCCCAGGCACAAAGTCACTGTACTAAAAGGCCAAACCACCAAATGTGTACAATCTTACAGATATCTTGGAACAATTATTGATAGTAATTTAAACTTTGAAGAGAACTGTGAAAGGGTGTGCAGAAAGGGTCAGCAACATTTGCATTGTTTAAGGAAACTTGCACACTTCCAAATTGACTGAACCATAATGACAATGTTTTATCTGGCTTTTATTGAATCTGTTTTATCCTTTTCTTTAGTGTCATGGTTTGATCAGATAAAACTGAAACAGAGGAAATCCTTGAATCAGGTAGTTAGATGGTCCAGTCGTTTGCTTGGTGAGTCACAGCTGAGCCTGACATCCCTGTACACCAGACAGGTACAGAGGATGGCTACCTCCATTTTAAAGGATGACTCCCACCTTTTGCACTGTAACTTTCAGCTTCTTCCCTCCAGACGGAGGTTTGCTGTTCCAAAAAGTAAAACCCAGCGCTACAAAAACAGCTTTGTTCCTGCCGCTGTCAAAGAGTTGAACAAGTTGTAACAATATATTGCACATAATTTAGTTACCTATTTATTAATTTTTATTTTATATTTACTTATTTTTGTAGGTTTTTATTTGAGTTCTAAATCTTTTATTGGGTTTTCAGACTTTTGAGTTTTTAACCTCTCTGTCTAGTCTTTAACTTTTTAATATGATCCTTCTCTCTTATCTCTTTGTTTTTCTCTTATCTCTTTGTCTTATGTCCTGATTGATGGAGCCTTGAGTACTTTTATTGTGTTTATAGTCAGCTTCATGTGTGCCTGTGTTTGTGTTTATGTTGAATGTAATTGTGGTTTGTAATATGGACGTCACCTGACTGCAAAACAAATCTACCTACGGGTACAAATAAAGTAACCTGAACCTGAACAGTTGGTGAAGCTTTTTGACATGATTTTCTTCTTTTAAATTTGTAATTTTTTTAGCAGTTATACTGAGGCTTTATGAAGAATATTTATGACTTTTCTTCTTACAAAGAAGGAAATTTGTTCACGCATATTTAAGACTTTTTAAGCAAAATATGCATTTTTAATAAATATAAATTTGGGACTGTTTTTCCACATTTTTCATAAATTTGTAACCATTTTTTTTAAAAAAAAAATAACAGTTAATTTCAATTACTTTTTCACATAGGGCCAGGGAGGTTTGGATAGTTTTTTTTCCTTTAATAAATGAAGTCATCATTTAAAAACTGCATTTACTCAGGTTATCTTTGTCTAATATTAAAATTTGTTTAGTGATCTGAAGCATTTAAGTGTGACAAAAATGCAAAAATATAAGAACTCTGGAAATGGGCAATGGGCACTGCAGATGTATGTATCAACTTAGATATAGTACAAACAAAAGACATTTGCAAGGTTGCAATCCATCATTTGTTTTTAATGAACAGACAGGTAACAGCTTAAAGACGCAAACTTCAGATTCAGATTCACTTTATTAATCCTCAGAGGAGAATTCAGTTTGTCCTTTGCTCAGAAGGAATAAAAAATAAAATACAGAGTTAAAAGTTGAATGAAATAAAAATAATGAAATACACATATCTGCCACTGAGTGAGGTGTGGGGATGAAGGGTCTTCTGTAGCATTCAGCCCTGCAGTGCAGCGAGATAAGCCGTGCACTGCAGGTGCTTCTGATTGGTTGAAGCTTGGAGAAAATAATGCAATAGTGAAGGTGTTCTGGCGACATGCAGAATCCCAACACCTTACTAAGAAATGTAATGCTAAATTTGTCAGTGGTGTGTAATTGTTTTCATTGATTCTGTAAAGCAGGCATTTGTCATTAACTTGAGCTCTGCCAAATATGTGCATCTCACAGGAAGTTTATTTCCACTGTCCTGGAACAATAAATGAAAGATTTAATTAAAATATCCTCTCTGCTTTCCACTGCAGTGCATAAGCAGAAGCCAGTAATCTTCCCAAATACTCTTATTTGTGTAAATAAACAGATCTACATAGGGGATAGATATTGCTGCAACAGGGCTCTTAATGTGTAGGAAAACCGAGACACTGGTCTATTTTACTTGCTGTACGGCAGATGTGGGTCACCTTCAGCGGAAGTTCTCCAGAGACACTTGAGGCCATTTAAATAAAAAAAGTATAGAACCTAAAGTAAAGTGTGTCCTTGTAGTTTAATTAGCAGAAGACCTACAGGGTTTACAGGTAGCCCGCAGACACATGTTTCCTTTGTTTCATCAGTGGATTTAACAGTCCCATAGATAAAAGCGAGTAAATGTCAAATAAACTGTCAAGCTGCTCATGAATAACCCACAATGACAAATAAACTGATGTATTCCCTCAGTGTTGTGATTGAAAAGATGAGCTGCAGAGAGGAATGTAAATGTCCTGTTTCTCTACCATTTCTTACTTGACATTTTTTTAACGCAGAGGGTTAAGAAATATGCGTGTATTGTCTGTAAATCACAATTTAAATGAAGCAAAACTAGTTTGATGGACCATAGAGACTCACAGTATGTAGTGAGTGGCAGAGGTGTTTATTTTAATGCACATGTGATAAATTCTGTTTTAGATCTATGGTCGTAGGAGGGTACGGAGCAAATTTCAGTGGGATGGGGTGTGCTGTTAACACTGCTGTGTCTTGTATTGTGACAGTAGAATAACAAGCAGAGTGAGATTTAAAGACAGTGCTGGAAGTTTACGGTCATATGAACGAAACTCGGTGGGCCTGCTGCTCAGACACTGTAGGTGATTTACACTGGAGTACAAGTCTGTTATCTCCTGCTCAATGTCCTCCTTGTTTTGATAACAGAGCTTCTGTCTGCATGGCCTTCATCAGCTGTCTGGGACTAAATAAATGTCTATGTGATGAAATCATTTTATGAGGAATTCTGTCAGACAAAAGGACACAAGTGTGGGAGTCCAAACCCCGTGTGAATGACTTTTACAAGTTTATACAGTGCTACGCTACACAGGTTTAACAATTATATCTGCGGAAGGTGTTGGTTTGTTATGCTGCATCTTTTCTTAATGAGGAAAATATATTTGAATCCTCTTGATCAACTTTGTAATGTATAAAATGCATCCTTCTATTGTTTTTGGATTCGTGTGTTTTTACTCTTTCTGAAGACTTTTACTGAGACTGCTGAAATCATCTCATCTTCTCCAGCAGGTTAAAATAACCATTTCCATCCTCAAAGTGCAAATGCACAATTCCATCATTTTCAGGGTTGATGGTATTAAATGTTTTTTTTTCTTTTTTTCTGTCTTGAGAAATTCCACAGCCTGAAGGCATTTTCTTTCCCTCACACTTCATTCCTAAAGTTAATATAAGATATTTGCTACAGTTACAGTTCATGATCTGTACTTCTCAAAGAAGGCACAAAAAGAGAACACTGATCTTTTTTAGAGGTGTTATTTTAATTACTTAGAAACAAAATCTGCATAAAGACTGAGTTGTTAGCACTCTAGCCTCACAGAAGGAAGGTCCTGCATTTACATAGGCATACGAGGGTTGCTCATTAAAGATTTCCCCAGATCCACTTGTTTTTATTGTAGGAGGCTGAAACTACATATGCATAGTAATACATATCTCTCTTGGTCATGTGGTAATTTGTAGCTCTGCTCTCCTAAGAGTTTCTGTTTTCCAAGTGCTAAGGTGCAGTAAAGTATGATAATGGAGCCAATTGAATGCAGAGTGGACATCATGTTCCTGTACTTGAGAGGCCGCACATGTTTAATGAGATGAAATAGACTTATAGGGAGGATGCTCCATCGTATGAGGTAGTCGTGCACTGGCATCAACACTTCAAGTGTGGTTGGACAATGGTGGAAATTGGATGGTGTCTTCAACAGTGACGCGCTGAGGTCAACAGTGCGTCACTGATGAAGACACCATCCAGCAAGCGGAGACCACCATTTTGGAGGATCACTGTGTAGCCTTTTGCCAACTAACCCAAGATGTCAAGGGGTCTGTGGAAAAAAAATCATCCTTGGCCATGTGCACATATGAAAGTTGTCTGCACAATGGATTCATAGTTGCTCACAATTTCCAGAAGCAGGGACGAGAAAACCAGGAGGACTTTTTCAACAGATGCAGGATGAAAAATGGCTCCATCACTATGATCCAGGGACTAAAGCCTAGTTGAAGCAGGCTGACTAACCATTTGCAAAGAGGATGTGCGTCCAACCCTCAGTAAGCAAGGCCATGCTCATGGTCTTTTGGGACCAACATGGAGTATTGATGATGGATTTCCATGTAAAGAGTACCACAATTACTGGGACTTACTACACTTCACTGCTGAAGAAATTGTGGAAGGCCATTAAAACCAAGAGGCATGGCATGCTCACAAAGGGTGTCTGCTCGAAATGAGCTTCAGCCCTCTTCTTAACAAACCTTAACCATGTGGCTTGCTTTCAACCCATAGTTGTATCCCTTTATGCTGGACTCATACTACACTCCCATTTTGCAGTTTCCCGTGAAGGGGGTGTCTTTTCCCACCATAACATTCACACTAATTGTGCCAAACATTAAGTCACATAAATTTAATAATAAAATATCCCAACAGAATATGCACAGTAAAATGACAGTCTAACTTTTCTTTAAATCATTTGCCTAAAGAAAACATGCTTATTAAGTTAAAGTTGCCCCTCCAGGGCAATAAAAGAGAGGAGGAGCCAAATGCCAGGCAAGTCTGATGAACCATAATTTATTAATAGAAAATAATACAGCTCATGGGCTGAAACAAAACAGGCTTCAGACACCAGGTTACAGGCAGGATTACAGGTAAAACAGAAGCATGTGTGAGACACCAACAAGAGATAAGGACACAAACTGAGATGCACATATATAGACAGAGGGGTAATCAAGAAAACACAGGACAGGTGAGCACAATCAGGGGCAATCAAAGACAACAGGGCATGGCAATGGGTGCAGGAGACATGAGGGAGTGAGATGAAAGGTAAACAGGAACAGAGGATGCACAAGATACATCAACACAGGACTAGGGAGTAGATATGACATGTTATCTGGCCCAGGAAACATGCACGCAGGCTCGTTATTCAACAACAGGTGTATGAATGCATGAGTGAGGAATGTAAATGTCTTCTTGGGGACTGGAGAGCACCGAGGGCAGAACAGAACACCATACAGCCAGGCAACCCTGAGGACAGAGCAGAGGACAGTGGATGAGCAATTATCACGGCGAAGTGATGAAAGTTGTAATGTGGCTTACTTGCAAATGTCTTGGTGGCTGGCGTTGGCAAGAGATGCTCCCGCCTGGGAGACAGCGCCCTGCTGTGCTCGACGGGGAGAGACTGAAGAGGTGAGGTGATGAAGGGATTCTTCCGCCGCCAGGAGGATCCACCTGTGCACAGGGGAAGATCTTGGAAAGCAGGTAAGTGATAATCTTACGTGAGGATGACGAGTAGCGGCGTTGGCCGAGAGGAGTAGGCAAACACAGAGCTGAGCATGGAGATGGGCTGACGGCTCCAGGCCGAGGCTGCGGGCAGAGCAGGTTAAATAGAGGCAGCCTAATGACGCACAGGTGTGCGCACGGCTGGAGCAGATGACAGGCGGGAGCAAGTTATGACAGTACTCCCCCCCCCCCGAGCAGCGCCTCCTGGCGCTGGCTTGTCCGGGTGCGCCCGGTGGAACTCCTCAACGAGTTGCTTGTCCAGCACGAAGGAGGGGGGCACCCAGGATCTCTGCTCTGGGCCATAACCCTCCCAGTCCACTAAATACTGCAACCCCCGGCCCCGACGTCAGGAGTCCAAGATAGCAGTGACGTCCCATGCCGGGTGTCCGTCGATCATTCTAGGAGGGGGCGGCGCCTTGGGGGGGGGGCAGAGAGGATTAGACACCACCGGTTTGACCTGAGAGACATGAAAAGTGGGGTGAACACGGAGGGGGGGGGGAAGAGCCAAACGCACAGCCACCGGATTGACTACCTTTGTTACAGAGAAAGGTCCGACGAAGCGTTGAGTCAGCTTCTTCTTTTCCCCCTTCAGGTTAATATTCTGGGCTGACAACCATACTTGTTGACCCACCAGGTAGCGTGGCGCGGACCTCCTGCGGCGAATAGCAGATTTGGAGTTGCGCGATGCCATGCGTGTCAGGGCCTGGCGCGTCTTAGTCCATAGCCGTCGACACCGTCTCAGGTGAGCCTGGATGGAGGGGACTGCCACCTCACCTTCTTCCTCAGGGAACAGCGGGGGGTCGTAATCTAAAGACGCCCGAAAGGGGGACATCCCAATGGCTGAAGACAAGGTGGAGTTATGGGCATACTCCACCCAGGGAAGATGAGTGCTCCAGGAAGAGGGGCTGGAGGAGGTGACGCAGCGCAGAGCGGCCTCCAGCTCCTGGTTGGTGCGCTCGCACTGCCCATTCGACTGTGGATGATGTCCCGAAGACAGGCTAACCGTGGCTCCCAGAGCGTTGCAGAAGCTCTTCCAGACTTTGGACATGAATTGTGGCCCCCTATCAGAGACGATGTCAGCTGGGATGCCATGCAGCCTGACCACATGCTGCACCAAAAGGTCGGCAGTCTCGCGCGCCGAGGGGAGCCCGGGGAGAGGCACAAAGTGGGCAGCCTTGGAGAACCAGTCCACAATGGTCAAGATGGCATTATATGAGTTGGAGATGGGCAGGTCAGTGACAAAGTCCAGGGCAATGTGTGACCAGGGCCTACCGGGGACCGGCAGGGGGTGGAGAAGACCCGCAGGGGGAGAGTTGGATGACTTATTCATGGCACACTGAGGGCAGGCGCGTACGTAGTTGGAGACATCCTCCCGGAGCCCGGGCCACCAAAAGGACCGCTGGAGGAGATTCACTGACCGGGAGACACCAGGATGGCAAGTGAGCTTTGAGGTATGTGCCCAGTGAATGACGTCACCTCGGACCGATGAAGGCACAAATAGTCTCCCCGCTGGCCCGCCGCCAGGGTCGGGTTCAGATTCCAACGCCTTCAGGACCTTGTCTCTGATGGACCAGGAAACAGCCCCCACGACGCACGAAGCAGGAACAATGGTATGGACCTCCTCTTCCGGTGCTTCTGGGGCGAACTGTCTGGACAACGCGTCTGACTTCTTATTTTTGGACGCCGGGCTGTAAGTGATAGTGAATCTGAACCTAGCAAAGAACAGCGACCAGCGCGCCTGGTGGGCATTCAGGCGCTTGGCCGCCCTGATGTATTCCAAGTTCTTATGGTTGGTCCAGACCACGAAAGGCTGAGCTGCCCCTTCCAACCAGTGGCGCCACTCCTGCAGCGCGAGCTTCACGCCCAGGAGCTCTCTATCGCCAATGTCATAATTACGCTCGGCCGAGGAAAGGCGCTTGGAGAAGAAAGCGCAGGGGCGCAGCGCCCCGTCCGTCGGGGAGCGCTGAGACAAAACTGCCCCGACCCCAGTGTCAGACGCATCCACCTCGACAAAACACTGCAGCGCTGGATCCACAAGAGTGAGGACCGGGGAGGATGCGGATTCCTTTTTTAGGGTCTCGAAGGCCGTCTCCGCTTCTGTCGTCCACTGGAAGTGCACCTTAGGCGAGGTGAGGTGGGTCAGAGGGGGAGTGATGGAGCTGTACCCTGGAACAAAGCGGCGGTAAAAATTAGCGAACCCCAAGAATTGCTCAACCTGCTTCCTCGAGGAGGGGGTGGGCCACTCGACCACCGCTTTAACCTTGGCCGGGTCGGGGAGGAGCTGATTGTGCGAGACAATAAAGCCCTGGAAGGAGGTTGTATTAGTGAAGAATTTGCACTTTTTAGCTTTGATGTACAGCTTATTCTCCAAAAGGCGTTGAAGGACACGCATCACATGGACAAGATGCTCCTCCCGAGATTGGGAGAAGATCAGAATATCATCCAGGTAGACGAAAACGAAGACCCCCAGAAAATCACGAAGAACATCATTGATCAAGTGTTGGAAAACGGCGGGAGCGCTGGTAAGCCCAAACGGCATGACAAGGTATTCAAAGTGGCTGCTGGGCGTTTGGAAGGCTGTCTTCCACTCGTCACCCTCCCGGATCCGGACGAGGTGATAAGCGCTGCGGAGGTCCAACTTGGGGAACCAGGACGCCCCCTGGAGGGAATTGAAGGCCGAGTCCATCAGCGGCAGAGTATAACGGTCCTTCACTGTGATGTCATTAAGGTCTCTAAAGTCAATACATGGCCTTAAGGACCCGTCCTTCTTCGCCACAAAAAAGAACCCAGCACCCAGGGGGGACGAAGAGGGGCGAATGATGCCGGCACTGAGGGATTCCCGAATATAGGTGTCCATGGCCTCCCGTTCTGGGGCAGACAGGCTGTAAAGGTGGCCAGATGGAAGAGGCACCCCCGGCAGGAGATCGATGGCACAGTCATAAGGGCGATGGGGTGGGAGGGACAGTGCCTTAGATTTGCTGAACACAGGGCCCAGGTCGTGAAACTCTGGCGGGACTACAGAGAGGTCCGGCGGGGTGGGGTCAAGGGCGGGGGGGAGCACAGACGGGGCACAGGCCACAGACAGGAGACAGGTTCCCAAACAAAAGGTGCTCCAAGCTAGGATGCAACCGGTCTGCCAATCAAAAACAGGGTTGTGGAGGCGTAGCCATGGGTAGCCTAAGATGATGGGCGCCGTAGAGGTGGGAAGGACATAGAAGCTAAGGCCCTCACGATGATTGCCGGAGATGATGACGGGAATGGGCTTGGTCTTATGAGTGACCTTCTCAAGGAGAAAACTAGTGAGAGCGACGACATGAAGAGGAGTGGGCAAGGCTTGGCACTGGATGCCAAGGCGGATTGCCAGACTCTTAGAAATAAAACTTTGTTCAGCCCCCGAGTCCACCAGTGCGTGAGATGCGTGACCAATGGAGTTGTGGCAAAGTCTAATTGGGACCTGACATTTAGAGAGGGGATCTGACTGGGTTACGTCCGCGAGGCCCCCTACAGCGACTCGTGGACTTCCCCTTTTGGCTTCACCGGGCAGGCTTCCAAGAGATGCTGGTCGTCTCCGCAATACATGCAGAGACCCAGCTCCCGGCAGCGCTGTTTCTGCGCTAAAGGAAGTCTAGCCCGCCCGATGATCATAGCATTGGGATCGTCGGCGACCTCCGGGGGAGGCAACGCCAGGGGGCGAGACTGAGGAGCGCGGGTGAGAGCTCCGCGCGAGCGGCTGAATGATTTCCGCTCGGCGGCCTGCTCCCTCAGCCTGTTATCCAAACTGATGGCCAAAGAAATTAATTCTGGCAGCCGATCCGGCTGGTCCCGGCAGGCCAGTTCATCCCGCAAATTAGAGTTTAAACTGCGGAGGAATAGGCTGCAAAGGGCGGCATCACACCAACCAACCTCTTCCGCCGCCACCCGGAAGTCGACAGCGTAGTCAGCCGCTAAGCGGCTACCCTGGCGAAGGCTAAGTAGCCGCTCGGCCAATACGTTATCGTGATCCGAGCGGTCAAAGACCTCAAAAAAATCTTGCACAAACTGGGTATAGGTCAAGGTTGTGTAGCTGGGCTTCGCCATAACGGCGTAAGCCCAGGCTAACGCTCGCCCTTCCAGAAGATTAGAAATGTACCCAATTCGGCTTTGGTCTGACGGGAAGTCCCCAGGCATGCGCTGGAACACCGTCTCACACTGCAGAATAAACCTGCGTGCTCTGCCGAGCTTTCTGCTGAAGCGCGCGGGGGTGGGAATAGGAGTGAGACGGGTCGGCGGACCTGGGGCAGAAGAGTTGGCTTGGGGAGCAGGAGGAACTGACCCGCCGAGCTGGGACGGAGGGAGCGCCTGCGGAGGATCGAGGCGGTCCAACCGGTTAGTAATGGTGGTTAGCTGATTGAGGATGACCTGCTGTTGATGAACAATTAAGTCCACCCGAGCCTCAAGGTTGGAGAGTCGGCGTACGTACCCACTGTTCGCTGGGCCGCTGTGCTGGAGCCGTACTGACATGTTATCTGGCCCAGGAAACACGCACGCAGGCTCGGGTGAGATTTAAGAGTTTTATTCAACAACAGGTGTATGAATGCGTGAGTGAGGAATGTAAATGTCTTCTTGGGGACTGGAGAGCACCGAGGGCAGAACAGAACACCGTAGAGCCAGGCGACCCTGAGGACAGAGCAGAGGACAGTGGATGAGCAATTATCACGGCGAAGTGATGAAAGTTGTAATGTGGCTTACTTGCAGATGTCTTGGTGGCTGGCGTTGGCAAGAGATGCCCCCGCCTGGGAGACAGCGCCCTGCTGTGCTCGACGGGGAGAGACTGAAGAGGTGAGGCAATGAAGGGATTCTTCCACCACCGGGATGATCCACCTGTGCACAGGGGAAGATCTTGGAAAGCAGATAAGTGATAATCTTACGTGAGAATGACGAGTAGCGGCGTTGGCCGAGAGGAGTAGGCAAACGCAGAGCTGAGCATGGAGATGAGCTGACGGCTCCAGGCCGAGGCTGCAGGCAGAGCAGGTTAAATAGAGGCAGCCTAATGACGCACAGGTGTGCGCACAGCTGGAGCAGATGACAGGCGGGAGCGAGTTGTGACAGTTAACTATGATAAATAATAATGATAATAGTCACAACTCAAAACCAGCCAGGGACAAATCAACATACAGTGGGGCAAAAAAGTATTTAGTCAGCCACCAATTGTGCAAGTTGTCCCACTTAAAAGATGAGAGAGGTCTCCAATTTTTATCATAGGTATACCTCAACTATGAGAGACACAAAGAGAAAAAAAAAAATCCAGAAAATCACATTGAAGGATTTTTAATGAATTAATTGGTAAATTCCTCGGTAAAATAAGTATTTGGTCAATAACAAAAGTTCATCTCAATACTTTGTTATATACCCTTTGTTGGCAATGACAGAGGTCAAACGTTTTCTGTAAGTTTTCACAAGGTTTTCACATACTGTTGCTGGTATTTTGGCCCATTCCTCCATGCAGATCTCCTCTAGAGCAGTGATGTTTTGGGGCCGTCACTGGGCAACACGGACTTTCAACTCCCTCCAAAGATTTTCTATGGGGTTGAGATCTGGAGACTGGCTAGGTCACTCCAGGACCTTGAAATGCTTCTTACGAAGCCACTCCTTCATTGTCCGGGTGGTGTGTTTGGGATCATTGTCATGCTGAAAGACCCAGCCACGTTTCATCTTCAATGCCCTTGCTGATGGAAGGAGGTTTTCATTCAAAATCTCACGATACATGGCCCCATTCATTCTTTCCTTTACACGGATCAGTCGTCCTGGTCCCTCTGCAGAAAAACAGCCCCAAAGCATGATGTTTCCACCCCCATGCTTCACAGCAGGTATGGTGTTCTTTCTCCTCCAAACACAACAAGTTGAGTTTTTACCAAAAAGTTCTATTTTGGTTTCATCTGACCATATGACATTCTCCCAATCCTCTTCTGGATCATCCAAATGCTCTCTAGCAAACTTCAGACGGGCCTGGACATGTACTGGCTTAAGCAGGGGGACACGTCAGGCACTGCAGGATTTGAGTCCCTGGCGGTGTAGTGTGTTACTGATGGTAGCCTTTATTACTTTGGTCCCAGCTCTCTGCAGGTCATTCACTAGATCCCCCCGTGTGGTTCTGGGATTTTTGCTCACTGTTCTCGTGATCATTTTGACCCCACGGAGAGAGCTCTTGCGTGGAGCCCCAGATCGAGGGAGATTATCAGTGGTCTTGTATGTCTGCCATTTTCTAATAATTGCTCCCACAGTTGATTTCTTCACACCAAGCTGCTTACCTATTGCAGATTCAGTCTTCCCAGCCTGGTGCAGGTCTACAATTTTGTTTCTGGTGTCCTTTGACAGCTCTTTGGTCTTGGCCATAGTGGAGTTTGGAGTCTGACTGTTTGAGGTTGTGGAAAGGTGTCTTTTATACTGATAACGAGTTCAAACAGGTGCCATTAATACAGGTAACAAGTGGAGGACAGAGGAGCCTCTTAAAGAAGAAGTTACAGGTCTGTGAGAGCCAGAAATCTTGATTGTTTGTAGGTGACCAAATACTTATTTTACTGAGGAATTTACCAATTAATTCATTAAAAATCCTTCAATGTGATTTTCTGGATTTTTTTTCTCATTTTGTCTCTCATAGTTGAGGTATACCTATGATGAAAATTGGAGACCTCTCTCATCTTTTAAGTGAGAGAACTTGCACAATTGGTGGCTGACTAAATACTTTTTTGACCCACTGTAACAAGAGACAAGATAGTGGAAATAAACACAATGACCAAACTTAGACTGAGGCAGAGGAAAAATAATCACATAATGAAAATCAGAATTAAAGACACACAGGGAAAAATAAAGCAAAACAAACCAGGATAATATCAAACACAGAGAACCAACAAAAATGAACTTAAAGCGTGAGCATGGTCTCCAGGCCATGCTCAGACTCTAACATATTGTTTCCCATCAGTCCTTATGGCTGCATTCATCCACAAAGCTACAATATTTTGAGACAATTAAAAGTGCCTGTCTATATTTTTGTAACAGGATAAGCTCATTATATGTTCTGTGAAAGACTTGAATGTTATATACAATATAAAGAAATCTAAGCTGCACTGATATAGAAGCTGTTTGGGGGTAATTATATCAAAATTCTGACTGTTGTCAGGGGTCAATAATGTCATCGACTGGCACGGGGGATGGTTGTCAGCTGTTCCAGCAGAAAAAAGACGTATCCCTCTGTTGCAGAAAAAAAGAAGAAAACTGGCAAGAAAATGCACACAGGATGAAGGTAAGGCATTTACTAATGATGTATTTGTACTTCGGGGGAGGAGAGAGCTGAAGAGACTATTTTTCCTGTCCATGTACGTACACTTCTTTTACCTCAGAATAAGTTTTAGAACATGTTCAGTCTGCTGTATACTGCTCTGAGAGCTCTTATTGTGGGAAAATCTGAAGAAAGTCAGCACAGTATTGGCAGTAATTACTTCATTTTCGAGTGAGAAATGAGGTTTGTGGTGTAAGAGAGAGAGGAAGAAAGAGGAAGACTCACTCCAAAAAAGTGAGAGTTGGCAACACTGATTGCCCATACCCTGGTGCTTTCTCTGCAATAAATCAATTTCATCACTCACTTATCATTGTACATATTAGAAATAGTGTACGGGCAGATAATTTTTTCTTTATAATGTTCATTTTTCACATTTTGATCATTTTTGTAACCATACTGTATGGTTTAATAGTTCATCCAGTTAACTTAGCATAGCGCAGCTGTCGTGTTGTTTATGTGTCTGCCTTTCCAAAAACCACTGCAAGGGCTGTAATAGACCTGTGAAACTCACCGAAACATATACTACTCACAAAAAGTTAAGGATATTTGGCTTTTGGGTGGAATTTCAGGATGAACCTAAAATGCTCTAACCTTTACAGGTGAACTTAATTTGACCTTCTCTAACCTTTGGAATGCATGTGTCCAACTGTTCAATATTTCAGTACTTTTTGTGTAACTTGCTGTTCTCTAACAAGGTGCTTAAAGGCAAAATTCACAACAGGTGCTTGATCCATGAATTAAGCAATAAATTTTCTGGTTCAATTAGAATTGGTATTTAAACAGTCCTCTTCATCATGCTGTTCACATTTTGACATCATGAGACCAAGACGACACCTAACAGTTGATCAACAGTACCTTGCCATTGCGAGACTTCAAACAGGATGTTCTCAGAGGGAAGTGGCCACTGAGCTTAGAGTGTCAGAGAGTGTCATCAGCAGGTTGCAACAGAGATACAGAAAGACTGGAAGAGTCACAGAAAGGCATAGAAGTGGACATCTTTTGGTGACATCCCACATTGATGACCGCTTCATTGTGAGCAGTGCCCTGCGAGATCGGATGATGAATGTCACTCAACTCCAGGCACATTTAAGGGAGATGAGAGACACCCAAGTGTCATGTCAGACTATTTGAAACATTTATATCAGCTTGGTCTGTGTGCTAGATGGCCTGCAAGGGTACTTGACCACACCACCAGGCACAGGCATCATCGTTTGCATAGGCCGGAAAGCATTTAGACTGGACAAGGGACCAGTGGGCTTCAGTGTTGTTCTCTGATGAAAGCTGATTCACGTTGAGCAGAAATGATGGCTACCAATGATGTTGGAAATGTCAAGAAGAGCGCTATGCATCAGCCACTGTTGTCACCATGTTACAGTCTGGGCAGGTGTGTCTAGTCAATACAGAACTGCCCTACACCTTGAGAGTGGTACAGTGACAAGCCAATACGACCTGAATAACATCATTAATCCAGCCATTGTGCCCCTGCATTAACAACACAGGCCTAATTTTATCTTCATGGCCAACAATGCTCTAGCTAATCAAGGTCACACCATTTAGGAATGGCTGCAGGAGACTGGGGTACCTCAGCTGGAGTGGGCTGCACTTTCTCCAGACCTGAATCCCATAGAAGACCTATGGGATCAGCTGAGTCGCCATGTAGAGGCTCGTAACCCTGCACCCCACAACCTCAATGACCTGAGGGCCGCCCTTCAAGAAGAGTGGAATGCCATGCCTCAGCAGACAATAAGTCAACTTGTGAACAGCAGGAGACATCTTTGTCAAGCTGTAATTGATGCTCAAGTTCACATGGCAAGTTTTTGAGACAATGACATTTTTTGTTGTGGTATACTCACCACTGTCGTTGGCTTTTGTTTCAATAAATTGTTTGCGATAAGGAAATGACCATTGCATGCTTCTACTTAAACACCCTACTTTCATGATATTATATCACTGTAGCGTGAACTTTTTACTTTTCCCATAAATTTCACCCGAAAGCCAAATATCCCTAACTTTTTGTGAGTGATGTATGTCTGACTCCCAGTTGTTACCTGATTGTTTTAATATTACTTTGTGTATGCAGAATCCCTTAGTTATTGCTGTTACCATTACTGTTATTTATATTAGCCTAGTTAGCTTGCAGTGGCTAGTGTTGCGGCGGATGATAAAAAATAAGCAGCGATGCTGTGGTTTTAAGTAGAGTTTTATTATATCATACCGCCGCCACGAGCTCCGCTCCCGGCGCCGTGCATGCACGCCGGGAGCGAGCCCACGACTCTCAGAGAAGGACGACACAATGTCTGTGTCCAGCAGCAGCAGTTGCAGAAGTGAGATTGAGAGAGCATTTGCGTTACAGAGTTGCAGCATATATACCCAACTACAACAATACATCAAAGAGCATTCCCCAGCAGTTGGCATGATCAAAGAGATAATAGAACAGGCATGAGACATTTGCATTTGAGAGACATATTGATCTCAGTCCCTAGGTCACAGTAAGGACAGGACGCATGAGCACAATGCATGAAAGGCAACATCAACATCACAGAAGTGAGCCAGAAGAAGTGGGTCTGTCTGTAGACATTAATACACACATTTCACTGTTCTGTTAATTGCTCTAGCCGAGCGCTGTGTCTGTCCAGTCTGTTTGTGGGGGTTTACACCAAACTGCCACACGCTCCCCCCCAGAGGGCACGGCAGGGGGCCGAGACCTCGATAATCCATCTATGGGAGCGAGCTGTGGGAGAAGCTCGCTGCAGGCGGAGGGGGAGGGAGGGGAGGGGTAGTAAGTGCCGGCAGGGGCGGTGAAATCGTCCGAGCCGCGCAAAAATTGCTTGCTGCTCCGCAACGTCGAGGGGCTGTCCCGCTGCGTGTGCGGAGATCACAAGAAGAAAAATTTGTCTCTGATTCCTCTCGTGGCCATGAAGAAAAGCAGGAGCAGCTGTAAGAAAAAAAAATAAAAGCAGAGGGACTGGCGTGTTGACTTTAGGGCAGGCGCAACTCTAAAGCCTCGGGAACCGCAGACAGCTGAATTCCCCTTGTGTGCCGTGGCTAAGACCATAAAATCCAGTGAGCAAGCTGCGGGCCTCAGGTGTACAAGCAAGCCTGAAGGGCCAGTGTGCAGCAGAAGGAAGGCGGTCAGTGAAGCCGTTATTGTCCCGTGCGTGGTGTGCCGTCCTCGTAACTCCCCGGTGCGCGCACGGGGGTTCCGTGCGTGGGTGGGCCGCTGGAGTGGCGAGTCAGGGTGCAGAATCTTGGTGGAGATCGGCACAGACGGCGCCGATAAAATCCAGGTTTGGGCTGTGGCTGCAGCTTGGCCATGGTGTGCTGGAACGGTAGGAGGAAATAGACGATCTTTCGTCCCTCAGGCTCGTGCAGATGCGTTGGAGCGGTGGGAGGGAATAGACGATCTTTGGCACCGCTCGGCCGTGGTGCGTTCAGGTCCACGTGCTGCGTTCTCCGCCGGCCATGGAGGACGCTGTCGTGGAGAGGGGACGAGGTGCCTGCGCTCTCGTGTGGAGGAACTGCGAGCGCGGCCGGTCCAGCGTGGATGAGCAGATCTCAGATGTGCAGATCTCATCCTGAAGAACGGGTCACCAGTGCAGCTGTCCAGATCAGAAGGTTACTTTGCACAAAACGTGTGCATGTTCGGGGTAACCAGTGAAGCGTTCACTGGCAGCGTGTTCTTTTCTGCCTTCAGGTCATGGTGCGTTGGGGCGGCGAGAGGGAGGAGACATCTTGTGTCCCTCGGCCGGTTCAGCGTGGATGTCCAGACCAGAAGGCTGCGTCGCACAAAGCGTGTGCATCTTCAGGGTCACCAGTGCGGCGGATGATAAAAAATAAGCAGCGATGCTGTGGTTTTAAGTAGAGTTTTATTATATCAT
The DNA here is from genome assembly GCA_020510985.1 of Pholidichthys leucotaenia. Lineage (NCBI taxonomy): Eukaryota > Metazoa > Chordata > Actinopteri > Cichliformes > Pholidichthyidae > Pholidichthys > Pholidichthys leucotaenia. The sequence continues at coordinate 327,409,040 of CM035841.1, read as the reverse complement.
ACCGCCGTCACGAGCTCCACTCCCGGCGCCATGTATGCGCGCCGGGAGCGAGCCCACGGCTCTCAGAGAAGGACGACACAATGTCTGTGTCCAGCAGCAGCAGTTGCAGAAGTGAGATTGAGAGAGCATTTGCGTTACAGAGTTGCAGCATATATACCCAACTACAACAATACATCAAAGAGCATTCCCCAGCAGTTGGCATGATCAAAGAGATAATAGAACAGGCATGAGACATTTGCATTTGAGAGACATATTGATCTCAGTCCCTAGGTCACAGTAAGGACAGGACGCATGAGCACAATGCATGAAAGGCAACATCAACATCACAGAAGTGAGCCAGAAGAAGTGGGTCTGTCTGTAGACATTAATACACACATTTCACTGTTCTGTTAATTGCTCTAGCTGAGCGCTGTGTCTGTCCAGTCTGTTTGTGGGGGTTTACACCAAACCGCCACAGTGTGTTATTTATTCTTGTAATAAACTTTGACTCACTTGGACTCAAATGAACGTGAATGAGCTCATGCAAAGAATGCACAATACATGTCCATGGAACAGTGAAGTGTACAGTCAGCAATGTTATGCAGTCGTCATACATGTCCGCCTGTCCCAAAAAGGTGTAATGTCCACTGCCCCTCAGTGCCCAGGCCACGAACCAGGCTTGCTCGCATTCTCTGCTCTCCGTGTCTGCCCAGGTTCGCAGCATCCGCGTAACTGCCGAACCACTCGAACCAACAGAGCCATGAAATGGGTGGCTCACCTGGGGCATCAAGCAACGACAGTGGTGGCTTCAAACGTGCTTTCATTTTGGGGTCGTTAGGGTTTATTCTTGTTGCCATTTGTTATGTCTGGAATCACGACAGTGGAGGCAGGAGTCGAACTGAACACAAACTTTATTACAAACACAAAAGGTGGTACATGTGTTGTATCAATATAGCCATAAGCTAACATATAACTAACATAGGCTGCTGCTGTTACAGAGGTGGAGCTCCAAAGACCACAGCTCACGCCAAGAGTCCTCTCAGATAGGCACAGTGTGCTGACGTCACCCATGTGTCCTATATCACATCTGTGCTGCCTATCTGTTAGTATTTCAATATCTAACATCACCACATCCAAACACCACAGTTATCATTTTTTAAATTTCATTACAAATCATATTAAATTTACTCAGGTGCACTAGTAATATTTTCCTGTAGATTTAAATTGCTTGAGTCAACTTGAAAGCTTTAATCTGAATTTTAGATTGACAAATCTAGCTTGTTTCCTTCTTATAGTGTACCAGATTAAGGCATTGCCACAAATTATCTTCCACTTCTTTACAAGAATAGGGGCCCCCAAACACAGTGTTGCATAGTGCTGCCTGCAAGATAGCACCCCAGTTCTCAACTCGTATGTTGCCCAGACCGAAGGATGGTCCTGCTTCTTTGAAATCCTTCCTCACCCTCCCTTACTCTCCTGACCTTGCAGCATCTGACTTCCATCTCTTTCCAACCATGAAGTCATTTTTGAAGGGGAAGCACTTCCAAGTTGTGAATTTCACGATTCACCTAAAGGTAACATGTTTCTTCAATTTGACCATGTTCACATATTTAAAATGTAATATAGCCGCAAACAGCAATCATCGGGTTCCAAGCAGGTGTGGACTTCAAGGTCTTGTATTGCTTAGCAACAGCATTTAAAATCTAAGGTCTGCTACACATTAGTTTTTAAAGCAGTACTATGTAGCTTTCTTGCTCCGTGTAGGAACACCAAAAAGGCCACAACCACGACGACCATGACCCCAGCCAACCACAGGGCTTTTTGTTGTTGGAGGCTAAATTTGTGCCCTTTGATTCATTGCTGGGACCAAGGAAACAGTCGCCACAGCTGCTGTCCCCCCAGTAATCACACAAAAAAAGAGCTGTTGAAGGCAATGTGGGCACACTCAGGCTATGGATGAAGTGACATTCACTGAGTCAAATCTTGATTCGATTTGATCAAAATAATTTTGCAAATATTATCTTGAGGTGAAAATCTAACATGCTGCATTAAAATGTAGAGAAGACCCATGCTGTACTTCAGTTGTTGTTTAGAAGAGCAAGACCTCCCTGGCAAGATTCAAACCCAGGACCTCCTGCTTTCCAAGAACTCACCATAAGCACACAACTGCTTTAACTTTCATGCTTTCTTAAATGATAAATGTTCAATTGAAAAGATTCCCAGCAGCAGTAGAAGTCAACTTTATTGTCATTCAGTGCATACAGCCAATCATGTACAGTAGAACGAGATTACATTTCTCCTCTCTACAATATTAATCACATTTAGAATTAGAGGGGTCGCTGCCATGCAAGGCACTGCCACAAACAACTTTTTCCTTCCCCCATTCTATTATGCTGAGCACCAAGCTAGAAGGCAGGAAGTACCATCTTTATATGGTCTTTGGTATGACCCGGTCACGGCTTGAACCCACGACCTCCTGGATGTGGGGCGGATGCTCTACCAACTAGGCCACCACTCTGGTAGTAGTACAGCAGTACTACCAGTAGTACAGCATTTAAGACTTAATGTGCACTATAAGTTGTTTTCAAATGCACAGGAGAGGTATGTTGCACTTTAGATGAATGACACATTAACAGAAGGATTTGAACCTAGGGGTCCTGCATGACAGACAAGTATCTTAACCCTACACCACACCCTCAAAAAAATATGTTCCACTGACAAGACAAAATGGCTGACAGAGGTTTCATAAACATGATTTTTTTGAACGTTAATGTAATTGCATGACATTTGGTGGTTAGCTGAAGGATACTATTGTGATTGTGAGTCTAAAGTTTCATCAAATCTGAATCAGCACACCTGGAGTTAAACCCCAAACTACATGCCAAAGAGAAATTTTATGTTACGTGTGGCTCTGGGGAGCCACACAATGAGAGCCAAGGGCGAGCCAGTGAGTTGTGATGTTTTATTGAAGGTAAGGGTGAGGGATGAGGAAAGCACAGATGCTCATACACAATAACACTCATGAGCAGTACAGCGACAGAGATAACCGTTGGCACTGGGCGTAGGGGTACACAACAAGAGAGCTCACAGCGGGTAACACTCACGGGTTTAGCAGCCAGAAGAGTAAAGAGCTGGCACTGGGCAAAGGACTCCAATACACAGAACACTCATACAGGATGGTACTCCCAAGTGACACAGTAAGGCCAGTAGCGGGCTAGCACCGGACATGGGGGTACAAAGGCACAATACTCCTTACGGGAAACACTTACGAGTTGTGCTGAAGATCAGGCAGGGACTGGCACCAGACGAAGGGGCTCCAGCCTAGCAGTGCTTATGTCGCAGCCCCGAGTGATTGAGGCTGCTCCTTTTTATCCTCATTGGCAGCGCCCCAGCTGATGAGGATTAATTGGCCCCAGCCGTCCCGTAACACTGACAGCTGGGAGCCTGCTGAGACGCTGTCCAATGAGAGGCAGGGATAAGGGACATGGTCTGAGCGCCGGGGCCCGGCGTCATCCCATGGTGACATTTTATAACTTGATTAGCCTAGAAAATCTAAACAGATTAACATTTTTGGATAATTTTAACAACTTTTCGTAATCAACGTCTGTAGATGATCTCTGCTTAATTTCAAGCAATTTGGATGAATGGCCTAGGACAGGGATCTGCAACCTTTGCCAACCGAAGAGCCATTTTGCCAGTCTCTGACTAAAATAGAAGTGGCTGCAATTTGACCTTTAAAATAAAGGTTATGCTGCTTACAAAGTTTTTATATACATAGCTCTGAATATTATGTGGCATTAATTAGAATTAGAATTCATTATTCAGAATAATTAATTAGAATTCATACTACAACAGTGGAAAAAACTGTCAAGCTTTATATATAGCTTCATTCATGAATTAAAAGTATTACAAATACAAATTGTCCTACTTTCAGTAGTGATCACACAGCTTTAGTTCCTGATATTTTAATAAATTAAAGATGAAAGTTTTATTTAGAAACTACTTTTCATCCTTTTTGTTTCCTCATAATGCTCCTCATTCATGTAAGAATTTGGACATGGCTGTGCTCATGTCCTCGCTTTAGGTTCATATTTGTTCTATTATCTTCAGGACATGAGTTCAGTCCATGTCCTCGCCCTTAGTCATTATGTTTTCTCTGTATTTCCCTGCTTCAGCCTTAGGTTGGTCATGGTGTTTATTTTCGTTATCATGTCCCTAATTATGTTGCAAAGTTTTGTTCTTGCCCTGCTCTTATTATTATTATTATTATTATTATTGGTCCTGTGTTCATGTCTCAAGTGTATCCTCTGTTCCTGTTTGCCTTTTGTCTCAGTTCCTCATGTCTCCGGTATCTGTAGCCATTCTCTGCTGTCTCTGATTGCCCTGATTGTCCCCATCTGTTCTGTGTTGCTGTGATTACCCACTGTTTATATATGCCCATGTCAGTCTATGTCAGGTGTGGCGTCCTTACCTCCTGTCGGCATTATTTCATGCCTCTGTCTGTGTAATCATGGTTTTTGATTCAGTCCTGTATTTTTACATGCCAAAGTATTTTGCCAATGAGTTTTGTTCTGTCAGTTTGGTTTTGTGTTTATTTCCAGCCCATGTGCTGTGCTTTATTTTATGTTAATAAATCAGCAAACTAAGAGTTTCTGCAATTGGGTCCTCTCTTCTGCCCAGCTCAGGCACACACCTTGACAATTCAAATGTATTAATATAATATAAATCTGTATCCTTCACCTGTTCTCTATACTCTCAATTTGACAACTAGTGGATTGGTTGTCTGATAATTGGTTGTCTGATAGTTGTCTTGGTTCTTGGTTGTCTGATATTCTGCAAATTAAGCCAATTAGAAACAATTACAGCAGAGTGAAAAAAAAAATTAAAAATACCTTTTTTTGTTGAGCTAAATGTTGGTTATGATTTTTAAAAAAATGCATGGCATTGATAGACAGTCCGCACATATAATTCATTATCCCAAACCCTACAGGTAACAAACTAGCAGTTATCCCACAGACAAAAAGCTGAAAACATTCTTAAAATATAGGCTAAGGCTCACCTCTACATCACTGTCAGAGAATTGTCTCTTTTTTTCTTTTTTCTTTACAAATTGTGAGGGAAAACTGTTGGCTGTAGGTCTTATTTTAGGCAAGTATAGCTGGTTGATGCCATTTCACAATAATAGCACATAACACACAACCATTCGTAAAACTAAATTGCTGTAAAGGGCTTTTATTTTTACATAACTCAGGAAGTATTGAGTTTTGATGGTGAAAATAAATTAGTAAATCCAGAATTTATAGTGCAGGCGACTGATTTTTTTTTAAGGTTATTGAGCAGGAATTCAAGGATTGTTTCTCATTTTTAAGGACAATTAAGGCATTGATTTTAGATAATCACATTAAGACTTTTTATGGACCTGTAGACAAGGCCGCCTTAATGAATGGGCTAGGCTGGGCTGAAGATCAGGGCCCCATCATGAGCCAGTGAAAAAGATCACATTGTTGTTAATTGGTCAAATTCTATGTCCATCACTTGATATTCCTGTGTGGCTGCTGATCGGTCACATTTACAAGTACCTCACGTGGGTACCACGTAACAATAGCCTATCAGAGGAATTGTTTTGGCTTAAAATTAGAATTATACGGTAAAGTACTTGAAAGAGTTAGTGTCATGTGGTGATCCTCGCGGATCACCAAGAGACGCCAAAGAGTTCACCAGTGAGTTTGGCAAGATGTTATTTTATTACAGACGTGACACAACAAGGCTATGAACCCCTCAGGGCAACACACAAAAACGAGGCTTGAGCTCGTAGGGCCAACCCCAGCCACTACGAGCTAAACTGTGACAAAGCTACACACACGAACCTGACATGAAGGTCTACGGCGCTCTCAAGCATGACGAGGCGTGGACCAAGACTTGGCAAAGAAAGTTTGACAATAACTCCTGACAAGATCAGACGGGATGTTGACTGATACGCCTGTGTCTTACCGTCGCTACTGCTGGGTTTATAAAGGCGAAGCACTAACGACGGTAATGACAACCAGCTGACCAACCTTGACAGGCGGAAGCCCCACCGAGCACCTTCACAATAAGAGCCCGGTGAGGCCAGAATACAGCCCGCAGCTGTCAAGGCCGGCAGCGAGTAACACTTAGCCCGAGCGCGATCAGAACCAGTGCTTGGGTCATAACAGTACCCTCCCTCCACGGGCGGACTCAGAACGCCCCAAGGAACCACCCTGCCCCCCCCACCCCCCCAGGGTGGGAGGCTGGGGACAGGTGCGGAGGGAGAGAGACCAAACCAAGAACAAAACAGACAGAAAAAATATGCAGGACAATGACAAGACTACCAAGAAAATGCACAAGGGAAAGAACAAAACCAGAACTACAGGGTCAGAAAAATACAAGACTATGACAAAATATCAAATATTCAAATCAGATAAATAAAGCTCAGGAAAATAAGGCAACATTAGAACATAACACAATTTGCCAAAAAGTCTCAACTCTGTTACAGGGAGCATGGGATAAATACGAGAGAAAAAAAAGGGTCTTGACCCAAAAGTTAAAACCAGAAAAAAAGGACTTCTCACCTGTGTGAATTCTCATGAGAGTTTCCAAAAAACTAAATACAAAAAACAGAGCATAACTCGCTCAAACCAGACTATACATACATCAAAGGCTACTGCAAGACATGAAACGCCAAATACAAAATACAACCAGGACGAAGAGAGAAAAAAAAGCACAAACACTGACAGACAAACCCAGGGACCCACTACCCCCCCGACAGAGACCAAGTACCACAGGAAGAGAACAGGTGGTCTCCCCGCGTCCAACAGCCGGCCAGTGGTCACAGGAGGCGGACCAGGCGACTCACCAGAGTCCAAAGTCCCACACGTCCGCTCCTCCGATGGTTGAACTAGGTTGCCCCAAGGCACACACAACAGGTCGGGTGGCCGAACCGAGGCGCCGAACCGGCGAAACAGTCCCTCCGGCGGCCGACCCGTGTCCCTCAGCCACCAGTCCAAGGCATCAACAACGCGCAGTGGCCTCCCTGACGAGGACAACACTCGGGAGAGCCGGGGCGAGCGAACAGAGACCCCCACGGCCCCTGGCGATGATGTATAGGGGCGGTGACTCTGAGGGGGCAGATGAGCAGGGCGAGTCAGAAATCCGCTCCGCGAAGAAGGGTCTGCAGCTCCTCCTCCGCCTATGGACCATGCTAGCGCTGCATCACCGCTGAACCCAGATTGGGTCCCAGCTGCACCCACGTTGGGCCCCAATTGGGCCAGAACCGCACCCACGGTGGACCCCGATCGAGCCTCCGGTGCACCCTCGTTGGACCCCGATTGGGTCGGATCCGCACCCGCGGTGGACCCCGATTGGGCCTCCGACGCACCCACGTCGGACCCCGATTGGGCCAGAAGTGCCCCTGCGGTGGACCCCGATTGGGCCCCCGGTGCACCCACGTTGGACCCCGATTGGGCCGAAACCGCCCCCGAAACCGCCCCCGCGGTGGACCCCAATTGGGCCTCCGGTGCAGCTCCGCTGACGAACTCCACCCCTGAACCTGGGTCCTCCAACTCGGTGACACCGACCCGTTCCATGCCGGCAACACTGCAACAAAGCTCGAGGACAGGAAAACCAGGATCAGCATCACCGGTAGCAACGGAACTCAGCGAGACGAGCTCGGGCGCAGCAGACGGCTGCTCCTCACTCGCCTCCCCGAGAGGCAGGCAAAAATGCTCAACAGGGGACAGAGACAGAAGAGGGAGCACTTGCCTGCACTCGGGTTCCGTTGCCACCCAGGACTCCGACGATCCAGGTTCTGGGCGACTCTCGTCAGCAGACTCGGATTCAGCTGCGTCGGGCTCCGCAGCTGACAAGATGTTATCAGCAGCCTGAGGCTCCTCCCACGCTGCTGTCCACGCCGATGACCCGTATGGTGTGGGGGCGGGAGACCCTCGACCCACTGGCTCGGACCGCTCCGGCGAGGAGACCCGGGGACGCTTCTCCGTCGGCTCAGGCTCCGGGCCGCAGTCTGCTCTTCTCCTCCGACCGAGACGTGGCTGCAGGGCCGGATCCAGGCTTTCCAGCACTGCAGGGGCCCTCTTCATCCGACGACGTTGGCCTGGCGTCGCGGACCGCTCAGCGGGGGAGAACACAGAGGCAGCAGGTTTAGTTATTTCATCCACAGCAGGTGGAGGGAGCTCGGGGGGCTGGGAACCCCGAACTCCACCCCCAGGAGTCAGACAAGGCAGAACAAGGTCAAGGTGTAACAAATTATTGTGCACTTGCCTTCCTCCCGGGGCCGAGATGGTTCCTGCTGCAGGAAACGTTGTTCCTCCTTCTCCCCGCTGGGTGGCGACAGAGGACCCCCTGGAAGGACGAAGCGGGGCCGCTCTCGGAGGTTCGCTGACGGGATACGCCGGCAGTGAGTCCAGCCGAGGATTCTGCTGAGGGTTACCCGCGCCGTTATGCCGACGTTGTCGTCGGCCCCCAGACGGCGCGTACTCCTGGACCTGCTCCGGGACGGGAACGGGACACCAGCGTGGGGAGCGAGGATGCCTCCTCCTCTGCTTCCTGCTCTTCTCCTCCAGCCCACGAAGTAACTCGCGCTGAACGGCGAGTTCCTTCCACGTCGTTATCACCTCCAGGTGGTCGTAACAATCGAGGGGAAGGTTGTCCAAAAGCTCCTCAGCGTAGTCCAAATGCCTGCGCACATCGCTGGGAGCGACGCACAGCGTAGCGGTGAATAACATGCAGTCCATGTACTCCAGAACCTCCGCTAGCCTTCTGTCCAGGCGCCGACCGCGGCCCCTGGATGACGGCATTCTCCCAGCAACAGGCACCCAGACAGGGAAGAACAAACAGTCCAATTATGGCACAAACTCACGGTGAAAAGGCGTCTCGGTGTGGCGCCTCCGTTTAGGCGACCTGGCAAGAGTATACTGTCAGGTGGTGATCCTCGCGGATCACCAAGAGACGCCAAAGAGTTCACCAGTGAGTTTGGCAAGATGTTATTTTATTACAGATGTGACACAACAAGGCTATGAACCCCTCAGGGCAACACACAAAAACGAGGCTTGAGCTCATAGGGCCAACCCCACCCACTACGAGCTAAACTGTGACAAAGCTATACACACGAACCTGACATGAAGGTCTACGGCGCTCTCAAGCATGACGAGGCGTGGACCAAGACTTGGCAAAGAAAGTTTGACGATAACTCCTGACAAGATCAGACGGGATGTTGACTGATACTCCTGCGTCTTACCGTCGCTAGTGCCGGGTTTATAAAGGCGAAGCACTAACGACGGTAATGACAACCAGCTGACCAACCTTGACAGGCGGAAGCCCCACCAAGCACCTTCACAATAAGAGCCCGGTGAGGCCAGAATACAGCCCGCAGCTGTCAAGGCCGGCAGCGAGTAACACTTAGCCCGAGCGCGATCAGAACCGGCGCTCGGGTCATAACAGTTAGTGTTGTTAAGATTCTAGGGGTATGGTTTGATTTCCGTCTCACTTGGCAGATACACATACAAAAAATACTAGATAAATGCAAGAAGACAATAAATATCATGAGGTGTGTAGCTAGTAAAGAGTGGGGAGCGAGTCAGGATTCAATGAAAAGATTGTATGATAGTTTGATCAGATCAGTAATGGATTAGCATAGCATATAGAACAGCAGCAAAAACTCAGTTAAGGAAAATTGAAGTAGTTCAAAATACAGCATTAAGAATATGTTTGGGAACAGTAAAACAACTCCAATATCTGCATTGCAGACAAAAATGGGGGAGATACCATTACACTTAAGGAGGCTTCAGTTATCATTAATTTATTATGTAAAATTAAAGGAACACTATCAGGGTCAGCCAGCAAGGCAAGCAACTGAACCAACATGGGAGATGGAGAAAGGGAAAAGGGAATGTTTTGGGAGTAGTATAGATAAGTTTGCAGGGAAAATAGGAGTAGCTAATATGTCAGTCAGTTCATCGGTTGAGTATCCTCCACATCCCCCATGGCTGATGTTGTATCCAGACATTGATTTACCATTGCATGATAGGAAGCATAGTCACTGTAGAACAGCCACAGCATACAGAAATCAATTTTATGTTTTTTTTTTTTTGAAAATATTCACTGACAGTTCAAAACATCCAGCTTCAGGTTGAGCGGCACCTGCTTTTGTCATTCCAGAACTTGAAGCCAAAAAGTCAGCTCGAATATCAGACCATGTATCAATCTTTTCTGCAGAATTAATAGCAATAATTATGATGTTGAACTGGATTGAGTAATCCAAACCAATTAAGGTGTTAATATGTACAGATTCTTTGTCAGTTCTCGAAAATCTTCAATCAGGTAATAGAAGTGAAAGACAAGACCTAGTTTGTGAGCTGTTAACATACCTCAATGTAATTTGCAAGTTAGGCATAGTGGTCAGATTTGTCTGGATTCCTGCTCATACAGGGATCCTTGGAAATGACTTGGCAGACAAATATGCAAAAAACGTCATTCATTCAGAATATATATTAGTATGGTCAAGCCTTGGTAGGTCAGAGATCAAATCAATAATAAAAAAGGGAATTACAGAAATGTGGCAAGAGCTCTGGAATAATGGTGATAAGGGAAGAGATCTATATTTCATTGAGCCAGTTGTAGGGTAAGTAAGAAAAGAAAGTACATATCGAAGACAAGAGACTACTTTCACTAGATTGAGAGTGGGGCCTCGGGGAGCTGGGCCACCAACACATGCCAATTTTTTAGCCTTGGGGGATATGTATCAGCATTCGCTTTCTGAGTTTCCCGCACTCATGGTGCCCACCTTTTCTGTTACTGTGACCAAGCATGGGGTCAAGCATTTTATCACCACTAAGGGCCCGCTGGTTTTTGTGAGTTTGTGCCGCCTGGACGCAGCTAAGCTAACCATCGCGCAGGAAGAGTTTGCCAACTTGGAACGTTTGGGGATCGTTAGGCACTCCAATAGCCTTTGGGTGTCCCTGCTGCACATGGTACAAAAGTCTAATGATTCGTGGCGGCCGTGCAGTGATTTCTGTCGCCTAAACAATGTCACTGAACAGGTCCGCTACTCCATCCTGCACATACAAGATTTTTCGATGCACCTGGCCGGAATGCGTATTTTTTCTAAAGTCGATCTGGTCCATGGTTACCACCAGGTCCCGGTTTGCGCCGAAGATGTCCCAAAATCGGCGGTGATAACACCTTTTGGCCTTTTTGAGTTTTTTACACATGCCGTTCAGGTTAAAGGGCGCAGCTCAGACTTTTCAGAGGATGATGGACGTGGTGCTCTGCGACTTGCCATTCATGTTCGTCTACTTAGATGACATTCTGGTGGCTAGCGCATCAGAGGAGGAGCACCTTTCCCATCTGAAGCAAGTTTTCCGTCTGTTGGAAGCACACGAGCTGACAGTTAACCCAGCGAAGTGTCAGTTCGGGCTGCCAGTGATCGATTTTTTGGGCTATCGCATCTTGCTGGAGGGTGCAATCCTGCTGCCGGATAAGGTACGAGTGGTCTAAGATTTTCCGCATCTGTCGACCATGAGGGTGCTGCAGGAATTTTTGGGAATGGTCAATTTTTACAACCGTTTCCTTCCCTGGGCAGCCCAGTTGCTGCAACCGCTGTACGGCACGCTCAAGAAAAAGAAACCCGCGGATAGCTTTGACTGGACCCCCGACTGGGTCCGAGCGTTTACAGGTGCCAAAGGGGCACTCACTAATGCAGCTCTGCTGGCCCACCCGTTCCCATCGGTGTGGATAGCGCTCACTACAGACGCGTCTGACGTTGTGGTAGGAGCGGTGGTGGAGCAGTACGTCTCCGGTTTGTGGCAACCTCTCACCTTTTTCAGCCATACTTTGCGCGACAACGAGCATAAGTATAGCACTTTTGACAGAGCGCTGTTAGCCCCCCGCCTGGCCATGCGTCACTTTCAGTTCTGGCTCGAGGGTTGTGAATTTACCACGTTTGTCGACCACAAACCCCTAACCTACACAGTGTCCAAAGTCTTGGAACTGTGGTCAGCCCGGCAGCAACGGCACCTAGCTGCAATTTCGGAGTTCACTACCGACATTCAACATGTAGCCGGTAAACTTAATGCCATGGCTGACTGCCTGTCGCATGCATTAGTTTCCCCGGTCTATGTGGGTATTGATTTTTCTGCCATGGCCGCCGACCAGCCAGGGGACGCAGACATTTGCACGCTCCAATCCGCGGGTTCTGGACTAAAACTGGAAAACAGGGCAGTACAAAAGGGTTGCCCCCCTTGCTTTGCGATATCTCCACCAGCCGTCCCTGCACGGTGGTTCTGAGTTCTTGGCGCCGCCGCGTTTTCTAGGCTGTCCACTCTCTTTCACAACTGGGTGTAATGGCTTCGGTTAACCTGGTGGGGTCTAAATTCATCTGGCCCCGCTTACGCAAGGATGTGAAAGAGTGGGCTGCGGCGCGCATCGTGTCCCAACGGGCTAAGGTCCAGAGGTACACCAAGGCCCCCCTCGAACCTTTCCGGATTCCAAGCAGGAGGCTCAACCATGTACACATGGATTAGGTGGGCCCCCTTCCGCCACTGCAGGGGTTCACGCACCTTTTAATAATAGTGGACCGCACCAAGTGTTGGCCAGAGGCGGTTCCACTGGCTTCCACAACATCTGCCAATGTTGCCCGCGCATTGTCCTCCTGGGTCACACGTTTCGGTTCCCCGTTAGACACTACTTCCGACAGGGGTCCCCAGTTCATTTTGGAACTCTGGTCCGCGATGGCCAAGAGCCTGGGGGTCAAAATCCACCGCACCACTACATACAACCCGCAGGATAACGGTTTGTGTGAGAGGTTCCACAGGTCACTTAAAGCAGTGTTCAGAGCCTCGTTGACAGACGCGAATTGGGCTGACTGCCTGCCTTGGGTCCTACTGTGGTTGCGCTCCATGCCCAAAGAAGATTTGGCAGCTTCCCCAGCGGAGCTCTTTTTTTGTCAACCATTACGGATCCCAGGTGAATTTTTGTCGGAAAGTCCTGCGCCCGGTATGACTCATCCACTCGCATTTTTCCCAGGGCAGGGCCTAGCGACGTTCTGGGGCCAGTGTACCATTGTTTTCCCTGCACTTTCCTTCCGAAGCGTTTGGAGAATGCTAAGTTTGTTTTCATTAGACACAATGCCCACCAAACTCTGCTGCATCCGCCTTACGACGGCCCTTTCAGATTTTTGGAAACTGGGGCGAAAAATTTTGTGTTAGATTTTGGGGGGCGTAAGGAAACCATCTCTATAGATAGGCTGAAGCCCACTTATGGGTTAACAGATGAGCAGGTGGTGCTGGGCCAGGCTCCCCGGTGTGGTCGTCCACCTACGATGGGTCCACAGGTTTGTTTTCCCCCTTCAGAGAGTTGTTGGCAGGAGACCAAATCTTTCCCCTCCCCACCTTTTCGCCCTACAGAGGACTGTGCACCAGAGACTGAGTCTTCTCCCTATCCACCCCAACAGGAAGGTCCTTCGGCCAGCCCGGCGGCTCCACATTACAGCCGGTACGGGCGATTGCTCAAGCCCAAGGCACCGGACGGTTAGGGCCCCTTCTGGGTGTTTGAGGGGAGGGGGTGGCACACCGGGAGGTCTTACTCTCACCCAGTGACCTTGGGAATAGGGAGAAGGGGTGAGAAATGGAAATATGTGCGCCTCAGGCGGGAGAGGCGAATATAGGTGCTGTGGCACCCAGTGGGGGAGAGTGGAAAGTTGGAGATGCAGAGGTAGGCGCCAGAGCGCCAGGGGGGAGAAAAGATGTTAAGAATGTGCCTTCACACCTGGGACTGCAGGTGTGAATGTATTGTGATGTTATGTGTAAGATGTATAAAAGGTTTGCTTTGGCAACCAGAAGTCAGTCTTGTTTTGAGGATGGAGGAATAAAATCTAAACCTACAAAGCTCGTGTTTCATCTTATCAGTCCTCCACAACACTGTTTATTTTGGGGAAACATGAAAATGGGAATTGTAGCTTTTGTACTGTGACTGAATCAGTGGAACATGTTATTATAGAATGTAAAAAATATGCAATGGGGGGAAATTTAGCTTAAGAGGAGTACTAGGCAAATTGTTAAGGGATAAAAGTTCTAAGTATTTATTTGAATTTCTGAGGGAAAGTGGCCTGTACAAAAGGATATGATTTTTTTGATTAGTCTTTAAGTCATAGGAGATCATTCCTCACCTGTGGGTGGTGGTTATGCAGTAGTTTGGTGTCAAGCACTGTAAAACAAACACGAAGAAGAAAAAGAAGAAGAAGAATTGTTTTGACATGTGACTATGCAAGCACCAGTGGGAGGTAAGAAGTAATTAGCTAGGTCAAAATGTCAGGAAAAAATTTGAAAGTGGCACTCATAAAATTATTGCGAGGAAAAGAGCTGAGGAAAAACAAATTGCTCAAACAATCCTGATGTAAAGGATTTTTCTAAGCTGGAGCATTGAGTGGATGAGGCTTCTAATTACTGCACTGAGGAGACAGGTGGGCCATTAAAGCACTCACCTGGAAGAGAAGGGAGAAGGGAGAAGAAAAACCATGGTTGCTTATATCAGACAGCTGTGCGTGGGACAGTGGACTCCAAACTTGGTAAAAAGTAGACTGGATCAAGCATGCATCTATAGAGTAGGACAATATTCATGAGCTGGACTTAAAGGACATAATGAAGGATTTTTCTTTAAAGAAGGCTATAAGAAAAAACTTCTAAAAAGGTAAGACATGCTATTTGCAGTGCTTTTCAGCCACCTGTGCAGGTTTTTGATTGTTGCTGTTGTTCATTGTTTGGATCAGGAATACTTCACTGATGTAATTTTATGCTGAAGGCACTAGTATCTGTCACACTGTAAACATGGAAATCTCAGTATGGTAAAATATCTTAAATCAAGGCTTTTTGTTTGTTTTTGTCTCACAAGATAATTTTGGCAAAAATTTCTTTTTGTCATGGGAGTTTTCTGTAAGATTTTACTTGCTTTACAAAGGTTTTTACTTGTTTTAAGCAATTTAATCTTACTTTTTTGGCCGATATTTTTTCTAATTCTAGAATTATCTATTGCCAGAATTTTTTTGTTTATTTTAAGTACAATTATCTGCCAACAGAGCAAGAAAATTTGACTTGTCAAATTGCTTAAAACAAGTTAAAACTATCTTAAAGTGTCACTGGCAGCGAGACCATGCCCCTCCCCTCCTGCCGCACGTTTGTCAACTCATCACTGCACCTAAGGCAGAGGACACACCTGTGCCCGCTCATCAGCCAGCGTACTTAAGGAGGCTTCCTCCGTGCAGTCAACGCTGGCTCGTCTGGGCATACTGCCCTATTTCAGGCAAGCAGGTCATTTTTGGAACAAGTATAGACACGTCGTATAGCAGTTCTCTATTCTTCTATTTTCAGGTTGCTGCCATCGTGCGGGTGTGTCTCGGGACTGCGTGCGCTCTCCTGCCACCTCATCACCTCTCCCAGCAACGAAACTTCACCCCGTCAGGCACTCCAAGCTCATTCCCCTTCCCTACTGGTTTGTCTATTCCCCGCTGGAGTTCTGCCAGTCCTCTCCCGGAGTCCCGAGTAAGTGGTAATTTGACTCGCTCATTTCCCCGTCTCTGCTTCTCCGCTGACAGCTCTCGCTTTTCTCTCCACAGGTGGATTGAATCTTCTGGCGAGTGGCTGTTTCCTTAAAGAGGCGCTGTTTCCTCCATTTAATAAATCATTGAACGTTCCCCCCTTGTGTGGTTCTGTTTTGTGCTAGCATTGTGCACTTGAGCTGTCAGCTAATCATAACATGAAAGCATGTAAAAATTTCTTACAAGTAGACTGCGCCGCAAGAATAAATATGTTGTCAGGCAAAAAACAAGCATAAGCAGCCTTAATTTATTTCATTTTACTTATGTTTGGCTTTTTGCAGTGTAGTTGTGTTTTCTAGCTCACAGTTGCATTATCTCTCCAAGAGAAACAAAAATGAGACTGTAGTGGCTCAGAAGGTAGAGCAGGTTGCCCAATAAGCAGAAGAATAATCAGAGGATTGGCGCTTTGAATCCCACTACCCCCCACCTTGCTGTTGTGTTCTTGGGCAAGACACTTTACCCACCTTGCCTCCAGTGTGTTCATGGTTCATGGCACTCGTGTACAAATGTGAATAAATGTTCCATAGTGGTCGGAGAGGCCATGTTTCTGTCAGTCTGCCCCAGGGCAACTGTGGCAACAGAGGTAGCTTACCACTGTCATTGTCTGTGGAGTGAATGAATAATGGACTCATTGTAAATGTGTTTGGGTGTCATGAACAGTGCTATATAAATGCAATCCATTATTAAAAACATGGCTGTTACACATTTTTAAACTGAGATTCTCTTGGGGAAGGGGGGAGGGGCTACAAAACCTCAGCCCCAGGGCCTAACAGCAACTTAAGGTGGCCCTACCTGTAGATACTATTGAGGTGGCTGTTTTTCTCCTTGTTTGAGTTCTTGTGGAGAAATTCTTTCCACATAGCAATAATACTGTGATGGCCTGCTTGGATGTGATTATCCTCTCCAGCTGCGCACACACCTGTTTCTCATCATGGCTGGGGCTATATTATCCACGCTGCCCTGGAGGACCGTGCAGAGTTGTCTGTCTTACTCCATGAAGACCACGCATGCCTTCTTTGATTCCAGAGACCGTAGCCTCAGCCTGACTGCTTTCCAGCTGTCCACCTACAACCTGCCTGCGCTTGGAAGGAAACTCTCCACCACGCAAGTAAGCCTCAGCCTTCTCTCACCATTTCCACATCAGTCCCCTGTGCATAGGTGGAACCCCTCGGCGGCGGACCCTGTCCCACCTGGCGGCGGACTGAACCTCACCCTCTCACGAACTACACCTCCACCATCTACTTGCTGCAACGGGCTCTGTGGATGCTGTCCTCCTGGCCATAGCTGCTGTGCTAACCTGAGCATCGCAACATCTCTACAAACAGTAAGCTGCAGATTAACCGGCACATTCTCTGCTGTGAAGCCACTAACCATCCTGCCTCTGTTTATCCCTAGGGTTGCCAGGTCGAACGGCGTTCTGCTCACCCCCAGCTGCAGCAAGAACACTCAATCACACATTCACTTTATTGTAATAAAGATAATTGTATCTACTCTGGTCTCCGAGTCTGCTCACTGGGTCAACAAACCATGTCAAATACATGCAAATTAATCTGTCCATACAGAATTAAACTCTATTTTCCTCTGTGATTTTACTTTTTCTGGAACTGTTCATGTCTTACCGAGGGCAGGAGAGGATAAGCAGGAAGCTGCTGCTCTCTGTGGTCTCTCCACATACACTGCACACAGAGGCTCAGAGGCTCTCGGTGCGTGTGAGCCACTGTCGGATGTGACGCATGGTTGACAACATAATAAATTAATTAAAAAATATATTTTATGTTCATGAAAGTATGTGTTTCCATTGAGAAATGTATCCAATAAACAATAATTTCAAAATTAAAATTATTAAAATGAACTTTATTAATTTCTATGTGTTTTGAGCTATAACTGCAGGGAGCCAGAGCATGGGGGCTGAAGGGCTGCATGCGGTTCAGGAGCCGTGGGTTGCCACCCCCTGGCCTAGGAGGAGTTCATTTTGAGTTCACTTGCACATTTTTGAAAATATGGCGCAGAAAACTTCATTTTCAGAATTTGCCACCATTGACAAAAAGTTATGAAATGTTTGAGTGAATAGAGTGATGAAAGAATTTTTAATCTAGGGCCAACCGTTCTTGAGATATTTGCAAAAACTTGAAAGTGTTTATCATAGCGCCACCTATGTATGCAGTGCCTTGATTTTTGGTCTCTGAGTAGTGGGGAGAGTTTCTGATCAGACTATAAAATTTAAAGTTTTCACACATTACCGTTTTTGTTCCCTATGCACTTTTAGCGGAGAAGAAAAACAAGAAGAGCAATAGGTTTCCCGCAGCACAGCTCCATGGAACGCTAATAATTTTATCAAAATAATGCATGAAACCAAATGTAACTGGAAAATTAAAATAGGATTAAACAAAATCTTATTCTTTGGAAAAGCTAATTTCTATAGAAAACATGAAAAGGCATTGGTATACACATTATATTACTAAGATGGTGATGATAAGGAGTGTATTATTATTATTTATACTGTGACACTTCTGATTTTCTTGACGAAACAAAATCCTCTAACTTGTTCTTACTAAGTACTGCACACATGACAAAATCTTCTCCTTCACTTGGATTTCACAGTAATACCATAAAACACTCTACAACACCACGTTTGGTTGAGTTGGAGCCTCAGGGCTTTACTGGGTAGGCCTCAAACTGGTTAATAAATCAACATGAGTAAAACATGTTTATGTCTATATTAATGTATATTCAAGCCACACTGTACTCTACATGTGTGGCCATGTTGCCAGTGGTAAGAGCTCCCATGTGTCCTTCTGTCCCAGCAAATTCATGTCTGTGTGTCTGACGGTAATTATGGGGGCTGGCTGGGTTCTCATTCAGCTACATCCGACCACGACCCTGCTGCCGTAGATGTCTAATTCATCTGGTTGTGATTTCACCTAACAGCAGGTGTGCATTTACACACAACCACATGACAACTGTACACTACTGTGCTCTTGTAAATATCCCTTTTGTCAGAAGAGAATGGTGAGCCCTGGAGAACAGAACTAATCCTTTACTTCATATAAAAACCATTGAAGTGATTCCTAGGGCATTCTTGAAAACACCTGCATGCAACCTGGTTCTGTTGCATTTCCACATACTTCCAGGTCAACTTGCATCAACACATTACTGAGAGTTCACACAACACTATGTGTTTGTATCCTCAAACACAGCTTGAATAAACCACACTAGACAGAATCAGGATAAGGCCCGTGTGCTTCAGTGACACGTCACATGAAACCACCAGAACCACAATGTGCGCTCATATGTGTTGTATGTGTCCAGGCATGTTTATGTGTGTTTGTGTGAGTCAGTTTGGGTATGTCTTGCTCTCTGGTGACAGCTACAGTCTTCTTTTTAATGTGGCCTTGAGGACTTCAACCAGTGATAGCTGTAAACCACAGAAAAGGGATCATAGCTGTTATAATGATACACAGTGGCAGCAGTGCCTCATCAGGCCAGAAAAACACAATCTGATACAAGCAGAGGGAACAATACACAGCAACAGATGTAGAAATGGCCCAAATGGTGATTACACTCCTAAACTCAGATTTGTTTTTTTCATGTCACGGGGCTTATTTCAATGTTTACTTGACAAAATATTGTATTTACACGTCAAAACTTTATTTAAAACCTCAGTGCGTACTGCATTTTTCCCTCATGTTTCCACACTACCGTGTCAAAGTATGGGGAAACACACAGAAAGCAAACACTAATTCTGTTATTATTCTTCAAAGAAAAGAGTGAGAATTATTAATGGGGCAGATTACTGTGAACCAACATGTTATTTATAAAATTACAAGCATTAAAATATTATGATCTAATTTCTGCCCTGATAATGTAGAAACTGAAACAAAATCTACTTTCAAACTGTATTCAAAGGCTGTTTGAATTAAGAGAGACACGGTGCGAGTTCAGAGGAAAATATAAGCAAGGGCGGACCTGGGTTGTGTGACGTCCAGGGTAGACTGTCTCCCTGATGACCCCCCTCAATCAATCAATCAATCATGGTTTATAATTTAAATTTAAAAACTATAATCATAATCATCAGTATTAAATCAGAACAGTTTGAAATGTTTCACTCTGCTTGTATGGAATATTGAGAATGCTTACTGAATTATCTTGCAAAAGACATTAACTTCAAAAAAACTACTTTAGTGAAATAGTTTTTTTATGCAATGTTTCTATTTATTTTTTACTTACTTCCCATTTTTTTAACTTTCCATGGGTAATCCCTTTGTCATGTGTGTGTTTCTGTTGTTTGGTCGTCTACTGTCATGCTGCTGTTACACTGTAATTTCCCAGTTTGGGATCAATAAAGTACATCTACTGTATCTATCTATTTAGCTTGTTACATCTTACAAAGTAAAAACTGTTAAAAAACCCCCACAATCAATAAAAAAAATTCATCAACTCATTTTTATTGTTATTTCAGTCAAATATCAGTTTTGTTTTTATCAGTTTTGTTTTATTTTATTTGTCCAGCCCTATTCTGTCCACATGAGGTTCCAGAGGTGTGACTCTTCAGTGGTCTCATGATTAGATTATGATTCAGGCATTAACGATTTGAATGTAAAATGATTCATGATGCAGCTTGATGTATCTATGCTGCATCTTCATTTAAAGAATATTATATGTATTTTTCAGCATGCTTTAGGCTGCGTGTCCACCAAACGCATTTTTTCCATTCTGGGTGGCTATTTTCCATTCATTCTCTATGTAGTCCAGCATTTACAGCGCTGAGCGCCCTTGGTGCTGAAATGCTCTTGGCGGTGGCTGCTTTTTGTCGCGGCGCTTAGAGCTGTAAAAAGTTAAACTTTTCAGACTGCAGCTGAGCTTGTCAGTGTCAGATCTTAAGCAGCCAATCAGAACTGCTGTGTGGGCGGGACATAGGACACCGGTACTAGTCTGTACTCAGACTCCTGCTTTCCGTGTCATCATATTTTACATTCAGAGCTACTAGAAAACGCTTCCTGTCATTGTTATTTAGAGACTGCTATTAAAAAAATCAGTAGAAAGTCTGGCAATAGGAAAAGCGGAAGTACTGAGCTGAGAGTGACAAGCTATTGCTGGGATACAGGGCACAGACTTTTTTTTTCCCAGAGCTCAGCGGCCAAAAAAAAGCTCAGGGCGGTTGGGGGACAAAAACCGCGTTTGGTGGACACGCAGCCTTATTGTAATTTATGAAAGGAAAAAGACACAATAAAACAGAAATAATAAAGTTTGCAAAAATGCAAAAAAACAAGTTAAAACAAACTGATAATTTTTTGTCTGGTCTTTTGTCGGGATAGCCCAACCAAACTTGGAAAACAGATCAGTCATCACCAACAGATAAGTGTCACCATGGCAACCAAGTGACAAATAATCTATGGCAACAGTCTCAAAGGGATAAGATGATAAAATAGGCACTAAGGGTGCCCTTACCTCTGGGCCTCTTTTCTGCTGGATACAGCTTATACAAGACGATGTCCAGGACTACAGATCAACACTCAAACCTGGGCCAGTAGAAAGTTTTCCTCAACAAGGCCTCAATCTTAGCCACACCCATGTGACCAGACACCCTATGGGACTTCTCCCACAACTCATAGGTCTGTCTGGTGGGTACAAGCATTTTGATTAAGGCTTAGGCCAGTTTGGCGCTCCTGAGCCTTCCGTTTCAAAACACCCTCATGGATGTGCAGCCAGCTCCATTCTCGTAGGAGGCGCCTTACTGTAGGCAGGCTTGCTTTCCTGGTTTCAGCTCTTGGGAAGCAACCTTCAGCAACCCAATCCCTCACCTGGCACGGTGTTGGGTCTTCCTCCTGCCAGTCTTTCCAATGATCTTTAATTTCAGGGGCAGGCTCTGAGGTAGCCTCCAACTCTACTGTCACCATCTCCACCTGGGCCTGCGGGATGGATCCAATCTCTTGCAGTAATCTGGACAGAACATCACCATTATGATTGACAACAACATGGCGATACTTAAGTTTAAAGTCAAAATTTGCCAACTGTGCTACCCACCGCTGTTCAGTGGCCCCCAAGTGTGCTGTATCCAGATGGACAAGTGGGTTGTTGTCTGTAAAAGCCAGGAACCCCTTATCCCACAAATACTCAAAAGCTCTAGCTTAAAAGAGTTGTAGTTCTGATCATTCCTCTCATTAGGATGCAAGCTTTTGCTGGCATAAGCAACCCCTCTATTTTGACCCTCCTGCAGCTACGCCAACACGGCCCCCAAACCTCCTAGAGTTGCATAGAGGTGGAATGGTTTTGAAAAGTCGGCATAGGCCAAGATTGGGGCACTCACCAAAGTAGTCTTCAGAGTGATGAATGCTACCTGCTACTCTGGAGTTCAGTCAATTATGCTCTTCCCCTTCTGTGTGGCTGTTTCCACTAAAAGAGCATTAAGAGGTGCTGCTATTTTGGAAAAATCCTTGATGAACCTTCGATAATGCCCCACAAACCCAAGAAATGATCATACCTGCTTGATAGTTGAAGGGATTGGCCAGTCTCTTACAACAGCAGTCTTTTCAGGATCTGTAGATATGCCGTCTTTAGAGATGACTTGACCAAAGTAGGTGACCTCTCTCCAGAACAAGTTACATTTGTGAAGCTGCAACTTCAAGCCGTGGACTGCCAGCTTTTCAAAAACCTGCTCCACGTGTTGAATGTGGGTATCGAAATCGGGAGAATACACGATAACATTGTCCAGATAGATCAGGAGAGAATCCTTCACCTGACCTCCCAGACACTGCTGCATTAAGTGCAGAAATGTTGCTAGTGCATTGCAGAGGCCGAAGGGCCTCCTCTGGAACTCATAATGGCCCATAGGAATAGTAAACACTGTTTTTTCTTGATCTTTTGGATCCACCTCCACCTGCCAGTATCCACTAGCAAGATCAAGGGTGGAATACCAAGAAGCTTGCTTCAGACTAGTGAGGGATTCTTCTATCCTGGGAAGAGGACAGGCATCTTTGTGAATAAAGGCATTAAACTTCCTGTAATCTACACAAAAGCGCTAGGAGCCATCTTTCTTTTTCACAAGGACGATGGGTGCCGTCCAAGGACTAGAGCTCTCCTTGATGACTTCATTGTCCAATATCTTCTGAAGGAGTTCTCTCAACTCTGGATTGAGACTTGGTGGTATCGGCCTATAAAGCTCCCTGCTGGGGGGTGCAGAGCCAATCAGAATTGAGTGAAGCATAGCACTAGTCTGCCCCAAATCCTCCTCTCCTGTTGCAAAACTCCTTCCATCACTGCAACAGGGCATCCATCTTCTGCTGTTGTTCAGTGGACAACCTTTCACCTTTCAGCAGGTTAACTGGGTGCTGGTCTGTCAAAGTGATCTGATTGACCTGAACATCCACCTCTACTACCCCTGGGTCTGAGGTCTTCAACACTAGATCCTTCTCCCCCCGGATTTGGCTTGGGTCAATCTGAAAAACATTAGCAAGGGGACGTCGCTGGGGTATAAGAATGGAATAGGGGTTGAGATTACATACCTTTATGGGAAGGCGTCCCTTGGATAGCCAGGCGACAGACCATGTCACTTGCCAATCATCATCTCTTTCTGGCCCTTCCACCATGGCACAAAAATCGGATGTGATCTCAACCCCATACAGGTGTGTCCACAACACCATTTCGCTAATCTGTCCATCTGATGGTTTGGCCTGCACCACTTTCTGGCAGACAGCAAAGGCACATTCCCAGTCTTCTTTAGCCTGTAAGGACATAGTGGTACCAAACGTGGTCAGCCCAGGATGAATTCCCTGGAACACTTCCTTCCAACAATGTGAGAT
Organism: Pholidichthys leucotaenia; assembly: GCA_020510985.1. Lineage (NCBI taxonomy): Eukaryota > Metazoa > Chordata > Actinopteri > Cichliformes > Pholidichthyidae > Pholidichthys > Pholidichthys leucotaenia. The sequence continues at coordinate 327,385,640 of CM035841.1, read as the reverse complement.
TACTTTCATCCCAAGGATACCTCTCGCAGCATTAAGGCATTCATCTTTAATGCTATTGACCCCTTTACCTAGTATTGTGATGCCTACCACTGAGAAATCCAAGATAGCTTAGCCAGTGTAGAGAATCTGCAATCCATTGGCAGCCTTTAAAGTAAGCCAATGCAGATCCACTCTTCCAAGCTAGATATTGTTACAGCTTGTCATGGCTGTGGCACTGCAATGCATGCAATGCATGATGCGCAGGCAAACTCTGACTTCAGTTCAGTTTCCAACGCTTTAGCTTCACTAACCACCTCATTAAAGGACATTGTGGGTGTTCTACGCACCTGCCGTTGAAGCTCCTGTTGCACCATACCCGGCCTCAAACCCAGGACAAGCTGGTCTCACACAGTCATCTCATCTTGAACAGATCCAGCTGGTTCATGCGCTCGCCATGAGGAGAAAAGCTCACGTTGCCTGAGAATAGAAGCAGCTACAATCTCCTGCTCCTGTTTATGATATTTAAAGAACATTGCCTGAAGCTGGGCTATTGGGACAACATGTCCATACACTCTCCTTAATTCTTCAAGAATGGCTGTACTAATTGAGCGTCTGATTGGATCCAATAGCAGTATTTCTCTTTTTGCTTCCCCCTCAAGTGCACCAAGAATAAAATCAACTTTCTGTTCTTCATTTAAGCATTGTGCCCTCAGCATCGCCTGAACCTGTCCATCCCATTCTGCAAAACTCAACTTGGGTCACCATCAAATTATGGAATCCAGAGTGCCCCCATAAACCATGGCATCATCATTACATTAATCACTGGTGCACCAGTGGTAACATTTTCTAACTGGGCCCCATTTTCTTGTGCTTCACGATGTCCTGAAGCTTCAGACTGCAGTACATTTTCATCATTCATTCTGAACTGTGTGGTGTGGAAAAGGGAGTCCTGCCAAAAAACGCCACTTATGTAACAGGTTTGTAAGCTGTTAAATATCCTTTAAAGGTTCAGAATCCTAGCCACACCAACACAGATTGAAGGACAGCACTTAGTTTAAAATCAATGTCCTATTTATCAACAATTCTTGGCCAACACAGAGAGCAAATGAATAAACATCACTGATAAAAAATACAACAATTAACTCTTCTTCATAACCGGACCGGACACCAGACAGTGGGAAGACAAGGGGCGGAGGGGTGATAATGTATGTGAACAACAGATGGTGTAATCCTGGGCACATCATGATTAAAGAGCAACACTGCAGCAAAGACATTGAGTTCCTAGCTGTTAGCATACAGCCTGTATATCTCCCTAGGGAATACTCACACGTGATCTGCATTGTTATTTATGCAAATCCATTTGTGAACGCTGGGGCAGTGCGTGACATCATCCACTCAGTCACTTGCAGGCTTCTGACAGAACACCCAGATGCTCTCCTCCTCATCTTGGGTGATTTTAACCATACTTCATTGTCCTCCATTCTGCCCACGTTCACCCAGTATGTCACGTGCCACACCAGAGACAATAAAACACTGGACTTATTCTATGCGAATTCTAAGGAGGCTTACACCTCATCGCCACTCTCCCCACTCGGGAGATCGGATCACGACTTGGTTCACCTCCTGCCTGTGTACAAACCCCTAGTACACAGACAACCTCCTGTTACCCGCACAGTGAAAGTATGGTCTGTGGAGGTAATGGACACTCTAAAGGACTGTTTTGAAATCACTGCACGGGAGAAGCTCTGCGATCCACATGGTGAGGACATCGACAGCCTCACACACACCATGACAGACTACATCAACTTCTGTGTGGACAACACCATACCCACCAAGACCATACAGTGTTGCTCAAACAACAAACCCTGGATCAACCTTGGCATAAAGTCCCTACTGAAAGAAAAGAAAAGGATCTTCAGGGCCGGAAACAGGGAGAAGCTGATGTTTATACAGAGGGAGCTAAGGAGGAAGATCAGGGAAGGCAAGGACAGCTACAGGAAGAAGATGGAGGACAAGCTGCAACGGAGTGACATCGGCGGGGTCTAGAGAAGCCTCAAAAACATCTCTGGGCTCCCGAATACCTCCTTCCAGGCCACAGGGGGCAGGGTGAACAACCTGAACCTGTTTTTTTTAACAGGTTTGACCAACTGCCCTCCCCTCCACCTGCACACCAACCACTGCTGCCTCTACCGTCATCTAGTCCTGCTGTCCACCCCCCTCCTCCGACACCCCCCCCCTCACTCCCAGCACACAGCCCCCCTGCCCCAACCTGACCCTCACTAAGACCCAGGTGAGGGCGGAGCTGAGGAAGATCAAGGCGAGGAAGGCCTCGGGTTTGGACTGCATCAGCGCAAAGCTCCTCAAGTCCTGCACAGACCAGCTGTGTGGGATTGTGGAGCACATTTTCAACCTGAGCCTGAAGCTGGGGAGGGTACCACAGCTGTGGAAAACATCCTGTGTGGTACCCGTACCAAAGACTTCCCACCCCAGAGACTTGAACAGCTACAGACCAGTGGCCCTCATATCTCACCTGATGAAGACCCTGGAGAGGCTGCTCCCTGCTCACCTCCGCCCGCTGGTGGGACCAGTGATGGATCCACTCCAGTTCACCTACCAGCATGGCATTGGGGTGGAGGATGCAGTGATCTTCCTCCTACACCGTTCCCTGTCCCACCTGGAGTAGCCTGGGAGCACGGTGAGGATCATGTTCTTTGACTTCTCCAGTGCTTTCATCACCATTCAACCGGTGATCCTGAAGGACAAGCTACTGTGCGCAGGGGTGGACCAGCACCTGTCATCGTAGATCCTGGACTACCTCACAAACCGGCCATAGTTTGTGAGAACCCAGGATTGTGTGTCTGACACTATCATCTGCAGTACGAAGGCCCCCAGTGAACAGTTCTGGCTCCCTTCTTGCTCACCCTCTATACTGCGAACTTTTCACACAACACACCACACTGCCATCTACAAAAGTTCTCTGATGACTCTGCGATCGTCGGCCTCATCGCCGATCGAGATGATGCAGAGTACAGAAGACTTATCCAGGACTTTGTGGACTGGTGCCATCAGAACTGCCTCCAGATCAATGTGAGGAAAACTAAGGAACTGGTGGTGGACTGCCACAGGTGAGGACAACCCCTCACAGCACCAGTAAACATTCAGGGAACAGACATTGAGATGGTGATATCCTACAAGTACCTGGGTGTTCATTTGAACAATAAATTGGACTGGTCACACAATACCGACACGCTCTACAAGAAGGGACAGCGCAGGCTGTTCCTTCTGAGGAGGCTCAGGTCTTTTGGTGTACAAGGGGTGCTCCTGAAGATCGTCTACAACTCGGTGGTGGCATCAGCCATCACATTTGTAGTGGTCTGCTGGGGCAACAGCATCACAACAGCCGACAGGAAGAGACTGAATAGACTGATCAAGAACACTAGCTCTGTCCTGGTGCAGCACCTCGACCCAGTGGAGGAGATAGGAGAGAAGAGGATGGTGGCTAAGCTGTCATCTCTGCTGGAATCCGAGTCCCACCCCATGCAGGACACACTGAACGCACTGAGGAGCTCATTTAGCAGTAGGCTGCACCATCCTAGGTGCACGACCGAGAGGTTTCACAGGTCCTTCCTACCTACGGCTGTCAGACTTTATAACCTAAGCAGGGCTGCTCGTAGAGGGTGTAAAAAAAACCAAAAAACTTTATGACCTAATAAGTACTGAATGCACAAAATGTTACAAATTTGCACAATAATGGTCCCCTAGGCTGACTCAAATACAAAATATGCTGTATGGGTACATATTCATACTATGTGGGGTAACTGAATAGACTGTTATGCTGTTTATTCCATCTAGCTACAATGCTCCATGCTGTGTGTATTTCTGTGTACATATGTATATTCACTGCTGTTATTATCTTATCTTCTAAATTATTGCTCTGAGTGTTGCTATCCCTGTGCTGTTGCAATCCTGGAATTTCCCCATTGTGGGACTAATAAAGGCTTATCTTATCTTATAAAACACATTCCAAAAGGAGGTTGTAATACCACACAGTCCAGTCCAGTCTCTAAAAGCCACCGGGTTTTCCTTGCACCAAGAGAGAAAAATCATCCTCCATTGCACAACAGTCCAATCCAGAATCCAGCGCCGGGAGTTTCACGTCTCTGCCCCACTGTTGGAGAAAAGATTGGAGAAAACCACAATCAGTGCTCAGCTTGGCTCGTTGCTGGTATCAAAATCTCCCCTTTGGGCAGATGAGGATTGAAAGGCAGCACTCATGGGTGCAGGCAGAGGTGTGGTGCAAAAATAATTTATCAACAGAAAAACACTGAAGCAAATGAAAGGCACAGCATGGGGGCTGAAGAAACAACTCAGAAGTTGCAGATGAAAATAAACTCACGGGCAACTTGGGACACAGGCTAATCACAGAGAGGAACAATGGGGAATCAATGACGAGGATGTCAGGCAGAGCACATGCAAAAACTGACATAAATAGGGGAATAGATAATGAACTTAACGTCAGACAGCTGGGCAGACAATCAAGGGCAGCAGGTGAGGAAAACAGGATGGGTGGGGCTACAATGACACTCATAGACAGGGGATGCACAGGAGACATGACAATGAACATGCAGGACAACACACAGAGAAATACAGAGAGAGCAGTGGCTAGGGATGTGGAGTTGGAACAATAGGTAAACAGATATAAACACAGACCCAGGGCCAAATAGAGGAAGACATGGAGGACAATTAATGCAAATGATAATCAAGAATAATCATAGAGAAAACACAGAATGAACACAAGGCGTGGGCATGATCCTAGAATCCTGCCCAGATCTGACATAATTCCCCCTTTAATAGGTTGATTCCAGACACCCCTAAAAGATTAACAAAGCAACACCAAAGGGCGGGAGGAGGGGGACAAGGCACGGCAGGAAGAAACAAAAGACAGGAATAACAGAACAAAAAACAAAACAAAACAAAAATTTCTATCAGGGGTCCATTTACAGTTCACAGGTCCACTGGACAGAGGAACAGGGTGAGTCAGGGGGCCGACACAGGTCCATGGGGCTCCAAACCAGAGTGCAAAGTGTATCAGATGGCCTGCCCAGATCCCCAGGTCGCCAGATCGTGAAACAGGGTGGGTCAGGAGGCCTTCCAAAGTCCAAAGGACCCCAACCCAGAGAGCATGGCTGGTCGGGTGGCCTCCGTGAATTCCTAGGCCACTAGACCAGAGTGCAAGGTGATGCAGGAACCATGAACTTGGAGAACAATAACAGTGGAGCCCTTTGCTCAGGGGCTTTAGAATCAGGGAACAACATAAGATCTTTAAACTCAGGAGGCAACGTAGGATCTTTAAACTCAGGAGATGATACAAAAACCCTTGGCTCAGGGGACAACAGTACAGGAGCTTTAAATTCATAAAGTGATAATAGGGGAGTTCTCAGCTCTAGAGACAACATAGAAACCTTAAACTCAGGAGGAAACGACATGGAAATTTTAACCTGTATTGTGGCAAGGTTTCAAGGAACAGATAGCATTCCCACTGGCACAGGTGCAGTGCTGCGTCTGTCATGTGATATGACGTGGCCAAAAACTCCCCAGTTGATTTAAGTTATACAAGGGATTCCACCTTACAAGGTGGCAGACACGTATATCTTACTGCTCTTATCTTGGAGGACTTATGGCAGACATAGAAGCATCCTTCTGGACACCAGAGAAGAAGAAATTTTTAGACAAACAAATGTGGACATTACCGATCGCTGTGGACATACTCAATCCCAGACGGAGGAGCCATTTGCTCCCAAATTTGCCAACTATGATTCTAAAAAGAGATTATTTAGCTTATGAAGGTAAATGTTTACATTTTGTTATAACAGAGGGTGGGCGAAGCTGGTTGATGTTCACCTGCTGCTGCCCCCAGCGCCATGTAACTAGACAACAATCGCGCCGGTTCCATGTCGTCATATAAGATAAACTGTGGCGGAATAAAAGTGAAATTGAGGTGGGATAATCATAAGAGTTTCTGGATGTGGGAGAGAAAGCGCAAATGACCGACAGAAGGCAAAATAACGACCAGGATGGCCGAAAATGGACGAAGCGAGAGCCGCCTAGCCAGTGGTAAGTCTGACGAATTTCTTTGTTTGTTGATATTCTACTAATGTTTTGTGTCATGACTGATATAGTAATTCAGCCCATATGCAAGATGCAGCAACAAAGAGGCAATCAAACAATAGCACACGTTTGAGTTTCTTTATTAAATAGCAAAAAACCCTTGCACAGCTACAGAAACAGTCACTTGCCAGAGGAAGGAGCCTGTGGAGAGAAGACGAGAGCTGTGAGAGGAGGAATGGAGTATGGGAAAATGGGCAAGCCAAATTACCACTTATGTGGGCTCCGAGGGAGCACCGGCAGGACTCCAGCGGGGAATAGACAAACCAGCAGGGTGGGGAATGAGCTGGTGGTGCCTGACCGGGTGGAGGTTGACTGTCGGTGAGTGGAGATGTGGTAGGAGAGCGTGCACAGTCCCAGCAAGACACCCTCACAATGGCAGCAACCTGAACATAGAGAAAAAGCGCACAAGTTAGTAATTTTCTTTCACCAGTGTGAACATGACTTGCTGTCTTTTAAGGCAGTATACCCAGACAAGCCAGCATTGAATCACTGAAGGATGCATCCTTAAGAATGCTGGCTGATGAGAGGGCACAGGTGTGTCCTCTGACTCAGGTGTGCTGATGAGCTGAGGAGAGATGAACGGATAGGAGGGGGTGCGCTCTCGCCACCCATGACAGTTCTGGTTCATATACTTTGAAGAGAAGATAACAAATACAACCAAAACAAAACCGGTGATAAGAAAACAAAACCATCCTTTGTGGAAATCTGTCCAAAAGTCCATTTTTGACCAAAAGTTATCTAATTTGTTATGGCTGCATTGCATTATGCAAATTAGATGCGTAAATTTACTCCTATCTCAAACTTTGGATCATATTCTACATCTTTCTAATTGACAGTAAGCCATTATCTCTTACCACTTTCAAGTTACAGCCTTGGAAATTTCTGACATTTGAACTGAATATTTTCTTGAAAAAAATCTTGACCACTAGGGTCTTATGGCGCAACGGAGCACCTGTGGCAGTCATTGGGTTAAGCTCAGGGAGTGACATGAAATCTTTAACCTCAGATGAAGACAACATGGGAACTCCTTGCTCTGGAGAAAATAATGTATGAATCCCCCTCTCTGGTGAAAACAAAATAGGAGCTCTTTGCTCTGGGAAAAGCAATACAGGATTTTCTTGCTCAGAAGAAAACAACATAGAGGTTTTAAACCCAAGAGATAACATGGAAACCTCTTGTTCAAAAGAAAACATGGGGGTTTTAAACTCAGGAGATGATGTTGGGGCTCTTTGCTCTGGAGACCACAAAAGAGCTTTTTGACTTAGAGATCACAAAGGAACTGTTTGCTCAGAAGACAACAGCATAGAACCTGTGAGCTCAGATGGTAACAGTGGTGCTCTTTGCACAGAAAATAACATAGAAGTTCCTTGTTCTAGAGGTAACAATGGAGGAGTCTTTTGCTCTAGAGACAGTACCCGAGAGACCTTCAATGCAGGGGCTAACAGTGACTGAGGAGTGGCAACCCCACTGGGAGATGACTGGGGAACGCTGACCACACTGAAAAGCTACTGCTGGAGAACTTTGACCACGGAGAGTACTAGAGCAGTGATGTGCACCTCGGCAACTGCTGGAGCAGTGGCGTGCACCTCGGGGGCTGCTAGAGTAGCAACGTGCACCTCGGGGACTGCTGGAGCAGCGGCGGGCACCTGGGGGGAAACTGAAGCAGGGGTTGGTACTTCAGGGACAGCTGGAGCAAGCTCATGCACCTTGAAGACTACTGGACCTGCAGAGTGCACCTCAGAGAAAAACAGGGAGAGTGGGTGACCGCTCACAAACAGGGGTGACAGCAGAAGCAGGAGGTGGGGGCTCAGAAGCAGAAGGGGGATGCTGCTGAGCCCCCTCACCCTAAACAAGGCAAGACATCTCATTAGGTGGTAATGAGCAACGAGTATGTACTTGCCTGTTCCGCTGCTCTGCTGTCACTGATGGAGAATAAACCAGCGTGGAGTTGGTGACTGCTGCTGGGGCAGTGGGTGTTGGCACCTGTGCAGCAGATGAGGGACCCGGCCTTGTGGATGGAGGATGATGTGAAGCTGGCACTACAGCTGCCATGGGAACCGGTGTCGTGGAGACCGGTGTTGCAGCTGCCATGGGACCCGACGTTCCAGCTGTCACAGGAGCCGGCGAAGGCGGTACACTCTCCTCCAGCCCGTGGGGTGGCTGTGGGGCTGGTGAGAGTTCCGGGGCTGGAGGGTGCAGGGCCAGCTCTGAAAATGTCCGGCAGATATGACTGCAGGCTGAGGCGAGCAGCTCCTTCACCTCAGGGCAGAAATGCAGGCTGGGGAACCTCTCCACAATCTCCATGGAAACCTCGAGGTGAGTAAGTGCCTCTTCCGATGTGCAGAAGGTGCAAGCATTTGCAACAAGGGACTGGAATGTCCAAACTGCCCACTGCTCTTTCATGTTGGAGCCGCCGGCCGCTGGCCTGCCTGCTGAGTTCTTGTTTGCTGGCGTCCTACTGTCAAAATCTGCTCTCCGGGCAGATGAGGGTTTAGAAGCAGGACTCATGTGTGTAGGCAGAGGTATGGTGCAAAAATAATTTCCCAACAGAAAAACACTTAAGCAAATGAAAGGCACAGCATGGGGGCTGGAGAAACAACTCAGAAGTTGCAGATGAAAATAAACTCACAGGTAACTTGGGACACGGGTTAATCACAGAGAGGAACAACAGGGAATCAACGACAAGAATGCCAGACAAAGGACATGCAAACACTGACATAAATAGGGTAATAGATAATGAACTTAATGTCAGACAGCTGGGCAGGCAATCAAGGGCAGCAGGTGAGGAAAAACGGGACAGGTGGGGCTACACTAACACTGATAGGCAAGGGATGCACAGGAGACATGACAATGAACATGCAGGACAACATACAGAGAACTACAGAGAGGACAGTGGCTAGGAATATGGAAAACATGGGGAGTTGGAACAATAGGTAAACAGATATACACACAGACCCAGAGCCAAACAGAGAATCAGAATCAGAATCAACTTTATTGCCAAGTATGCTTACAACATACAAGGAATTTTACTTATCACTAAGGTGCGCTCGTTTCTAAGCGCTCCCTAATGACCTAATGAGGAAGACATGGAGGACAATTAATGCAAAGGATAATCAAGAATAATCACAGAGATAACAAAGAATGAACACAAGGCGTGAGTATAATCCTAGAATCCTGCCCAGATATGACAGCTGGCACTACAATTCATCCATACTCGAGTTACTACATATTCAAGGAAGTGCAGGCCCATCTGTGGAATCGGCATTTATTATGAAGTGCGGTGTGATGATGCAAACTTCCGGTTGCATCATCACACCGCCCTATATACGGGTTGTCCGCCATTCGGGCTGTCTCTTGCCCAGGACAACTCTGCATATTGTGCATTTACTGTGTAGTGACCAGTCTATTAATAAAGCAGTGTTCCAGTGCAACCTCTTCGTCCATCTCCTTTACTACCAGGTTTGTGGACATAACATTTGGCGACTGAGGATTAACCAATGGAGGCGTGTGTTACAACATTGAAACCTTTCCTGGAGCTTCCCAGCGAGCTGCTGGTGCCATGGCCTTGCTAATTGGAGGCTTTCCGGACCTACATCATGGCTTTAGACCTCAGGAAGCTAGATCAGGTGAGGACGCAACCGCTCCTTATCCACAACCTGGGTTTCGAGGGCCAGAAGATTCTGCTGACGCTCGGCATGGCGGACATGTACAAAGATGTCGTGAAGCTACTAGCTAACCACTTTACCGAGCTGGACAGTGTGACAGTGCGACGAATTCACTTTCACCAGAGACATCAAAGGGTCAGTGAGCCAATTCAACCGTTCGTCGCTGACCTCAGACAGGTATCTAGTGTGTGTCATTTTGGGCTGTTGCAAGAAAAGATGGTGCAGGACCAATTGGCCGAGCACACGTGTAGCGCTGGGCTACATGCTAGATTGCTAACAGCGCCTAATGACTTAAGGTTAGCTAAAGCAGTTGAGCTAGCCCTCCAGTTGGAAGCTGTGGATAAGCTAGCTTCGGAGTTAAACTGGCACCAGTCACAGAAGCCACTAGAGACGACAATGACATTGGCAAATGGGGTGGACCCGAAGGACGATGAAAGTATGGATGAGGACTATATGTCATGCGGTGGCCCTCGCGAGCCACCTATAAGACGCACACAAGTCACCAGTGAGTTTTACAGTGAGTTTATTACGGTGAAAAAGGTGTTTACACAAGCTGCTGCGATAATGACAGAGTCTTCGCAGAACAGGAAGCATAGGGCTATACAGCACACTACAGGTCCAAAGCAGGAGACAGTCACACACAGTCAGGCTTGGTAATAATTAGCCACACGGGCTGCTAAGGCAGGGACTTACAGAACAGTTAACACCCGGGGGGAATAAGGCTAACGAGCTCACTTACTGGTCCCGGTGAAAGACGGTCAAGCCCCAAGGCAGCCAAGGTGTGAATATAGTCCAGGCATCCGTGATGATGGGTGAACAGAATAGCGATCAAATAACGATCATGCGATCAGATTAGTGACCATAGCGATCAGACACTGCTGCGTTGTCATGACGCTAGCAGTCAGCTTAAATAACCCAGGTACTGATGACAGATGACACACAGCTGACTGACCGTTGACAGGCGGAAACCCCTCCGAGCACTTTCACAATAAGAGCCCGGAGAGGCCAAAATACCGCCCGCAGCTGTCAAGGCCGGCAGCGAGACAAAACTTTAACCCGAGCGCGTTCAGAACCGACGCTCGGGTCATAACACTATAAGGCTTATGCCGTGAGCCAAAGGTCTGCCCCTAGAAGTCCCAGTTGCATTAGTTTAAAGCGAGAGTGTGCCCAGCAAGAGGGAAGTGATGCAGTGTATGTGGTTGCCTAAACCATTTCGCCAGAGTGTGCCGGCTTCCAGTGCCGGAGAGCCCGCCAAGGGGGTCAGCCCGTCTGCCTACAATGACCAGCAACTCGGTGAGTCCAAGCGCCAGAGGGTATTCTTATTGTACAGTGGAGTTGGATGGAGTGGCTTTGCCGTTACTGCTCGACACGGCGGTGGTGCGGTCGATGCTGAATTGGGCCACGGTGAAAAAGTTCTTCCCACATCACAGGATCAAGAGTAACCCAGCACCGCTGTACGGCTACGGCGGGAATAGACTGTGCAATGCTGGGACTGTGGAGTTGACTGTTCACTATAAAAATGAAGTGATGTGTGACTTCCTGGTGGAGGTGCATGGCGATGATATCATGAGGTGTGACCTGTTCTATGGACTGGGTTTCGCCATCAGGGACAGCGCTGGGTCTGCCACTAGAATTCATCAGCCCCGGTGGACGACGATGTTGTGGTTTGGGATGAGGTGCTTTTGGACAGTGCCAGCACCGGGGTACTCACTTTTAGCTCAGTGGAGGAACCGGACAGGTTCAGTACCCTCGCTCGGCCAGAGGTAGTGGGGAGCCGAGTGGGCGGGTGGGGCGTCTGACCCAACGAGCAACACCGGGGAGGCACTGGACTCTTTTAGTGCCCATGCTGGATTTTGGACAAAAACAGGTGATGGGTCCGCTGCTATGGAGGTGTCTGCTGCATTGCCACGGCGTAATGACGGGGTCAGACAAAAGGGGCTGCCGCAGATACAACAGCATGTCAAACCAAGCAAGATGCCCCTCCAGGTCATGGACTGGGTTCGGGTTCGGGCCGATGATTGACCAGGGCAGCTGTTGGCCGGACCACAGTCGGCGAAATATCGGGCGCCCCTGAGGATTGTGGCAAAGTTGGGAGTGGCATGTTTCCGGCTGATGGATGGCTTGATCTGCCATGCAAACCAGCTGTGGCATGTCCAGGTGGACGCTACGCAGGAGTCAGCGAAGGTAGTGTGGGATCTGGGCTCCTGTGTTCTGAAGATTTGTCCTTACCCCGGGGATTTGCTGCTTCCAGGGACACACCTATAGCGGGGTTGCTGTGGGGCCCCCTGCCCGACCCACCACCACCATAGGGGGCACTGTAAAAATAAAAAGTGAACTGGACATTGTTTAGATAGGAACACGACCGGACTATGATAAAACAATAAGAAAAGTGGCAGAATAAACCACTTTGCCGTGCGGGCCATGTGGCAGTCAACCCACTGGTCCTAGCCTTTGTTTGTTGTTCTTGTGGTTTTATGTTTGGGGTTTGTGTTCCAAATTTGAGCGGGTTTAATTGGCTGTGTTTTCTGATTTTGTAAAGGGGGGAGAATGTGGGATTGGCATTTATTGTGAAGTGCGGTGTGATGACGCCGCCTTCCGGTTGCTTCATCACACCACACTATATACGGGGCGTCCGGCAATCGGGCTGTGCGTTGACTGTGTAGTGACCAGTCTATTAATAAAGCAATGTTCCAGTGCAACATCTTTGTCCGCCTCCTTTACTACCAGGTTTGTGGACATAACATCATCATGTCTAATGTCCATCTCAGCATGGCTTCCAACTCCCACGCCGGAAGACCTGAACCCACGACAAGGAGAGGTGACCACAGAACACAGAGACAAGACCGCCGCAACCCCCCCCCCCCCATTTCTCTCATCAGGAGTAGAAAAACCCCAGCTGACAGCGAGTTCATTGATTAATCATCTCCAGCTGGTAAGTCACTTAAGTGCTGTTCACCTTACACAGTTAACAGATCCACAATGGAAAAACAAACAGTTCAATATGTCCATCACACCAACAAAATATTCAAAGGTCAATTACGACTATCACTGCAACACAAAATAAAACATCACCCATGCATATAATAAAAGTTTGTCATAATTCCCACTGCTTACAGTTAACAAAGATACTGTTCACAAACACACTATCTCCCGACATATACGTACATACATAATTCTAATTTATACATTATGAGAGCACATCATATCTTTCACACACACAATAGATCTGATAACACACCAACAACACCACATCACTTACCAAGAAGGCTCAAACTCGCTTCAATTTCCTCCACAAACTGAGAAGAGCAGGAGTCCCACCCCCCATCATGTGCTCATTCTACCAGGGCACCACTGAGAGCATCCTCACCAGCTGCATCATGGAGTAGTACGGAAGCTGCACCACCTCCTGCCAGAAGACACTACAAAGAACAGTGAAAGCAGCCAGCAAGCTCATCAATGCCCCTCTGCCCCCCCTCTCGGACATCTACCATACCCATCTCACCTGCAGAGCCATCAATATTGCGGGCAACACCTCCCACCCCTCACACTCCCTCTTCAGCCCTCTGCCCTCAGGGAAAAGGTACTGGGGCCTCTAGGCCTGCTCCACAAGACTGCTAAACAGCTTTGTTTTATTTAATTTCAGTGAACCTGTAACCACGTGACTATGATCCTTGGGACAGGAGCATTATACCAGATGAATCACACCTGTGGATGCACATCTTATATATACCCTTTGCATCCACCCATTCTTCCTCTTTCTATCCTCTTGGTCAGTAAGAGCTTATACCAGTCTGTTTAACATTGTGTTTTTGTATGCTGTTTGGGCTGCCTTACCCTGGGTACCCGATTGCTGTGTCATAAAATTGTTGTGTTTTCTGCTGAATGAGAGAAGGCGTGCCTGCTTAGAGGTATGCAATATACATTTGCCTTCTTTTCAGCCAGAACTGTCAACAGTTTAGCAACGTGAGGTATGTACTACCCTTACCTGCTTAAGGTTTGTGATGTATTTTTGTGCCTTCTCTTCAGGCAGAATAACTGTTTAACAGCTTAACGGTACGCGATATGTTTTATCTGCTTGGGATATGTGATATATTTTGCCTTCATCAAGCAGAAATTGCTTAACAGTTTAACAGCATGGTACAATTTGCTGTTAATTCTGTGTTGATTTCTTTTTCTTGACTGACAGTTGTCTTCAGGGAGACATCTTCTTTGTCTGGGTACTGAGTGCTCCTGTGCTTGGTGCACTCTCGCCACCTTTTGTGGGGGAGTGGTACTGTATACAGGTGGGACCTGAAATCTGATATTGCTATGCTGTCTTCTGACTAGTGTGCTTGTACCTCATGGAACAGCTCTTTGGTCTGTTAATAATAATAATAATTACTGTCTTGTTTTCTCTCCCATTGTTCTTTTGGAGGAATAATGGCTCCTGCGAGGAGTGAAGGAGGGGGAATTAGCCCGGACACTTGTATGCCACCAGCCCAGGGCTCCATCCCTCCAGGTTCAAGTGCTTCAGCTGGAACTGGGAAGGCCAGCAGGAAGCAGAAGCAAGTTGAAGGAAGCCAACCACATGATCCAGTGGGTGGACTTCATGCAAAGCCAATTGGAGAAAGTGCGTAAGACCATTGAACATATTGCTGCAAATCACCATCGCCTTTGCATATGCCACACCAGGCTCCCGTATGTGCCCTGAGACTGCATCCTGATGCAGTGTCTCTCATGGCCTCTGATAACCTGGGTAAGACCATCAGCTATGGCTGTGGTGCCAGTGGGAGAGTGGATGTCTCTCTGAGGATGATGATGAAATTGACGGTGACTCTCCGGGTGAGAAGACCTTCCTGAGTCCTATGATATATCTGCCCAGGCACGGCTCTCTGGGGCACCATCGGTTGCTGGGATTCCTCCCCCATCGTCTTCGCCTAGGGCTTCGGCTTTGGACAGAGATCCTGCAACCCAGAAGTGGGTTCCCTTGCCAGGTTATCCTGACTGTGTGGAACATCTGCAGAGGTAGTGGGTGCATCTAAGAAGGCTGCTGCTCCTCGTTCTAGACTCAGTATTTAGAGTGGTACTGCGGAGCAGGGCTTGGATGGTGCGTTGAAGGTGGCTCTCCCTTTGCACTGCTGGCTGGAGCGCCCCCCACAGGCAGCAAGTCTATATGCCACCCTAACAGCAAGTATCATGTCACTGATGGATAAGTGGCTAGCCCCTACGAGTCTGTGGCTATGGACTCTAGGCTGGCAAATGCTAATACACTTCTTTAGTGTATTTAGAAGGTCTGATAAGGGACCTAGAGTCAAAAGCGGAACTGACCTTTTACTGGAGTTGGTAAAGGTGGTGGACACTGTGATTCAAGGAGCTAGCTCACAGGCTACAGCACTTGGGAACTCCCTGGCCAGCTGACCATGGCCCGACGGCATTTGTGGTTGAGTCATTCTTGATTGGCGGATATGGACAAGGCTGCTGTTTTGGAGGCTGCGGTAGTGCCTGGTGAGGTCTTTGGGTCTGCAGCAGAGGTGGTGTTGGACGAGGTGCAGAAGGTGAGACTGTGCACGCAGTCCTTTTGTTGGCCAGGACCATCCAGGTTGAGCGTCCGGAGACCTCTTGAGGGGGTGAAAACCCACAATGGCTTTGTTTCACAAAGCCAGGTTCCTTTCAGAGTTCGGGTCACCTGAGGCAGAGGGCCTCTTGGCAGTGGGTGCAGGTTCAGCAACACTCATGTCCACACTCTCGGGAGTGGGTAGGCCATATTCTTACCAAGCCCCGCCAGCGTCTCTCACGGTATGCTTCCCCTGACATCAGCCTTCTTCGCAGCACACCTCATGAGTTGCCGTCGGTACACCTCATGTCCATGGGTGATCGATGAAATGAAGTGTGGATACCGCCTACAATTCAGATCTCATTCCCCAACTTCAAGGGGTTTTGGAAGCAAAAGTAAGGAGGACACTCTTGCTGCGGTTCTGGGCAGCGAGGTCTCTGTCCTGCTGGGAAAGAATGTAATACGGTCTCTGTCTCCAGGAGAAGAGAGGCGAGGCTTTTTACACTGCCTATTCCTCGTCTCCAAGCGAATTGGGGTGTGACACACATAGCTACCAGAGGACTGCCCCCCCCCCCCCACTGTAGCTTTTGCTACTTAGAGTGGCTGTGTGGCCTAAGGTCAGAGAAACAGAGATAGGTGCCGCCTTATACACCATATGGTGTCCCACATGCTGTGGGAGGGAATTAACTAACTAACTAACTAACTAACTAAGCAAACCAGGGGTCTCCGTCCGGTTTTGGGCCTGAGGTGGTTGAGCAGGTATCGCAAGGTGCTCCCTGCTTATTCAGGCCATAGGGCCTGGCGATTGGTTCACAGCAATGGACCTTCATGATGCTGATTTCCATATTCCCGGCCACAGGAAGTTCCTCAGGGTTCCTTCAGGACAAGCCTTCAGTTACGATGTCCTGCCTTTTGGCCTGTCCCTGTCCTTGGATGTTCACCAAGTGCATGGACGCTGCACTTGCCCCACTGCGGCAGAAGGGCATTCGAGTTCAGTTATCTGGAAGATTGGCTGGTTTGTGAGCCATCAGAAGCCGTAGCAAGGAGCAATATGGAGACCATATTGGTTTAACTGGTGGCACTCGGGATACATTTGAATGCGGTAAAAGGCTGCCTGGTTTCAACCAGGGTTGTTGAGTACTTGGGGCTCACCCTGGATTCAGTTGCCATGAGGGCATTCCTGACTCCAAAGAGAGGACATACTATCAGGGAATGCATCTAGAGCTGCATTTCACAATGGACTGTATCAATGCAGCAGTGCCAGAAGAGCTTAGACCTCTTACTGCAGCTGCCCAGGTGGTGCCACTGAGTCTTTTACATGCTCATCCCCTTCACCGGTGGTTCGCGCTTCAGAAGGTGGTTTTGCCCAGAGACAAAAGGAGGAGACTCATTCTTCTGAAGGAGCCTCATGGTTCTCAGGTGGTGGAGACACTCATCAGCAGTTTGAGATGGTGTTCCCCTGGGCCAACAGGGCTGCAGGGTGACCATTACAACCGATGCCTCGAAAGCAGGCTGGGGTGCAGTCTGAGAGGGCAGGTTAGTTTGGGGACACTAGGCTCTGGAACAGCAGTCTTGGCATACAGTATAAACCATCCCAAGATGAAAGTGGTGTGTTTTGCTCTGGGGCTTTTTCTTCCAGTCATTCAGAGCAGAAAAATTCTGGTACGGAAGGACAGTGCAGCTGTGGTGTTGTACATCAACCAGCTGGACAAACTGAGGTCTCCCTCTCTCCATGTGAGGGTGCGTCATCTGCTCTTGTTGGCTGAAGCCTGCCAGGTCCACTAGGTACAGGTGCTCTGAGTGTGCCTGGCCTCCAGTGAAACTGTTTGCATTTCCACTACTGCCTCTTCTGCCAGCTTTCCTCATGAAGGTGAGACTATTGTCTGTTAAAGTAATTTGATGGCCCCAAATTGGCCACAAAGACCATGGATGGCGGAGATCCACGAGATGTTGGAGGGCCGTCCTTGGCCTCTCCCAATCAGATGGGATATGCTCTCACGGGCACAGGGTGGGATTTGGCATCCGAATCCCCAGCTCCTGAGGCATCATGTATGGCCCTTGGACGGGAGCAAATGTGCAAACTTGGCTTAGAGAAGGAAGTTAGACACCATGCAGGCTTCACCATCTACCCAGCTGCAATGCAGTGTGAAGTGGAGAGTGTTTTTGAACTGGTGTCAGACCAAGGGTGAGAATCCCTTGACATGTCACATCTCTGTTTTTTTCCACCAGTACCTCTTTTCCTGAGGTTGGGTGGAGTCAACTATCAGTGGCTTCCTGGCAGCAAAGTCAACTGCCTATGAAAAATGTGATGGCTTGTTGCTTGAGACGCACTCCTTCGCTAGGCAATTTTTGAGAGGTGTAAGACGGAGCCGCCCATCCCGGTATCCTTTGCTGCCCACTTGGAATCTCCAGACAGTTCTCAGGGCTCTATGCTTGCCCCCTTTTGAGCCACTATCCATTGCTGGCCTTCATCTGATCTCTGGGAAGACTGTTTTTCTCTTGGCAGTTGTCTCAGCCAAGAGGGTCAGTGAACTGAATGCGGTCTCTGTGGACGCAGCATGTCTTTGGTTTGATGGTGATTGGTTGGCCCACCTGTGGCCCAGCCCAGCTTTTCAACCCAAAGTGCTACTAGTGGGGTTGTTTTCCCACCCTCTCATGCTTCAAGCCTTGTACCCCCCCCCCCCCCACACACACACACACTTCTTCAGAGGCTGAGAGGCTCCTTAGTTTGTGCTGGTAAGGGCCCTTTAGGTTTATGTTGACCGTACGAGGTCTGTCCGCTATTCAGATAAGCTTTTGTGTTCTAGCCTCTAAATTTAATGACTTGGCTTCTGTTCCTCATCATAATTTAAAAATTAAATGTGGTTTGTTAAATATTAGGTTTCTAACTCCCAACTCTCTGCTAGTCCATGATCATCAGATTGAATTAATATCCCTTAAAGAGACTTGATTAGGGCAAGAGGATTATGTTGGTTTAAATGAATCAGCTCCTTCTGGTTATTTAAACTGTTAAAATCCCCAAAGTTCTGGTTGTGGAGGAGTAGCAACAATTTACCATTCCAAATTACTAGTCAATGTAAAGCAAAAAACGTTATAATTCTTTTGAGGGCATGGTCCTGAGTGTTTGGCATTTTAGCAATTTTAGGTTAAACCCAATTTTATTTGCCATATTTTATTGTCCTTCCTAAGTCTACTCAGAGTTTTTATCCCAATTAGCTGAGTTCTTAGCAGACTTAGTGCTGAAATCGGATATAATAATTATAGTAGGGGACTTTAATATAGATGTAGATGTAGATAGTGATTGCCGTAATATGGTATTTAATTCAATATTAGACTCGATGGGTTTTTTTCAGAAAGTAGGAAATTCTACTCATTATCTCCACCACACGTTGGACATTGTGCTGACATATGGCATAGAAATAGAAAATCTGGTAGTGTTTCCTCATAACCCTGTACTGTCAGACCATTATCTGTTAACTTTTATCTTACTATTTTTGACTATTTGGCTCCTAAAGAAAAATATTACTATAGTAGCTGTCTCTCAGATGATGCTGTTACCAAATTTAAGCAGATTGTTTCCTCAATGCCATGTGTCAGCACAACGGAGATAAGCTATAGAGGGCTTGCTCCTTCTGTAATTGATAGCATGGTAGATAGTGTTATAGCTTCTCTGCATCAGACTCTAAACATGGTGGCCCCTTTAAAAATGAAAAAGTCTAATCAGAGATTTCCAACTCCTTGGTCCAACACAGAAACTCATAGTTTAAAACAGAAGACTCATCAATTAGAAAGAAAATGGCGCTCCACTAAATTAGATGAAATCTATTTAGCTTGGAGAAATCAACTTCTAATTTATAAAAAATCTCTTAGGAAAGCTAGAATAAGTTATTATTCCAAATTAATAGAAGAGAACAAGAATAATCCCAGGTTTCTTTTCAGCACTGTAGCCAGGCTGACAAAGAGTCAGGACTCTGTCAAACCTAGCATTCCCTTAGAGCTTACTAGTCAGGACTTTATGAACTTTTTCAATAATAAAATTTCATCTATCACAGATAAAATCAGTCAGATTCTTCCCATTGTTACCTTAAATACAGTAACTACTACAACTCCTTCAATTAATATCTGTTTGGATGAGTTTACTCCAATTGACCTTTTAGAGTTAGATAAAATAATTTCTGAATGCAAGTCTTCAGCTTGTCTTTTAGACCCTATTCCTACCAGGTTATTTAAAGAAGTCTTCCCATTTATTGGTAGCTCTATTCTTCAAATAATCAATTCTTCATTAACATTTGGTCATGTACCACAGGCCTTTAAAACTGCTGTAATTAAATCCTTACATAAAAAGCCAATGGTGGATCCAGGAGTTTTAGCTAACTATAGGCCAATCTCTAATCTGCCTTTCATTTAAAAAAATCTTAGAAAGAGTTGTTGCTGCGCAATTATTTGACCACTTGCAAGGAAATGTTTTTTTTTTTTTTTTTGAAGAGTTTCAATTTGGGTTTAGAATCCATCATAGTACTGAAACAGCTTTAGTGAAGGTCACTAATGACCTCCTTATCACATCTGATAATGAACTTGTTTCTGTACTTGTCCATTTGGACCTTAGTGCAGCTTTTGATACTATCGATCATAATATTTTACTTGATAGACTAGAATACCTTGTTGAACTTAATGAAACTTGGCTGCAGTGGTTTAAATCTTATTTTTCTGATATGTTCCAGTTTGTTCATGTCAATGAGTATTCTTCAAACTCAAAGCTCTGTCACGGAGTTCCACAGGGATCTGTGCTAGGCCCTTTTCTTTTTAGTTTATATATATCACGATGCTGAGCATGAGTGGGGAACCATGCTCAGCCTTCCAGGTTATTTAAGTCATTTTTTGCATTTCTGTATCTGTTTATTCTGTTTTTTTGTATGGGTTGGCACATTTGGTTATTAGGGTTGCCCTTGGTTTCTGATTGGGGTTCTCCTGTTATTTAATCTTAGTTTGGGTTTTATGATTTTCTGTATTATCTTGTATTTATTTTCCTGTTTACATTTGGCTCTGTTTGTTTTTGTATTATCCCATATTCTTGGTCTGGTCATTTTAGTCTTGTTCATTATTATTATGTGTTTTGGATCATCTGGTATGTTACATTATTTTTCTCTGTGTTTATATTTGCGTTACTGTCACCTTTGCTTTCGGTTCTTCTTTGATATATTGATATTAGTATTCCAGTTTTTGTATCCCTTGGTTCTGTATTTTCTGTTGTCTTCACCTTGGTTGATTATAATCATACTCTGTTCCTTACAGTATCTTGGTTTTCATTCAGCCTAGTTGTGCTTTACGTTGACAACGTGTATTGTTTACATCCTCTCTCAGCCCAAGTTGGTGGGTCATCACAGCTGTCATCTGTTATCTGATTGTTCCTCGCTCATGTACCCACACCTGCAGTCATTTGTGCCAATTTCCTTGTGCCCTATTTGGAGCCTGCTGTGCCACTTCCCGGTGCAGCGATGTAATCCCTTTCTTCAGTCGGGTATTCCCCATTGCTCTTGGCAGACATGAGTAATTTGCCAGTCTGTATTCCTGCATGTGTCCCACGCTTCTCATTGTTAATCCTGGCATTCCATTGCCTTAGCCTCCATGCTGTTTTTTCCGTTAGTCTGCTTTTGTAATCAATTAGCCAAATTAGAGGCTTGACTTAAGGAAATCAAAGCTTGGATGACTTGTAATTTCTTGCTACTAAATTCAGATAAGACTGAAGTCATTCTAGTTAGCCCAAAAACCTTAGAAATACCTTTCCAAATCAAACTCTTAGTTTGGATGTAGTTACTCTTTGTCTTAATCGTTCTGTGAGGAAGCTTGGAGCTATTTCTGATCAAGATCTGTTCTTTAATTCACATATTAAGCTTGTTTCTAAGACTACCTTCTATTAATTGTGTAATATTGCCAAGATTAGAAGCATCTTGTCTCAGAGTGATGGTGAGAGACTAATCCATGCTTTTGTTAGCTCTAGATTAGATTATTGCAACTCTTGTCAGGCTGCCCTGAAACATCTTTAAAAAGTCTTCAGCTGATCCAAAATGCTGCAGCAAGAGTTTTAACAGGTACTAGAAAGAGAGATCACATCTCTCCGGTTCTGGCCTCCCTTCATTGGCTTCCCATAGAATTTAGAATTAAGTTTAAAATCCTTCTTCTCACTTACAAAGCTCTAAATAATCAGGCCCCTTTTTATTTAAAAGATCTGATACTACCCTATCATCCTAACAGAACACTACACTCCCAAAATGCAGGATTACTTGTAATACCTAGAATCTCCAAAAGTACAATGGGAGGCAGAGCCTTCAGTTATCAAGCTCCTCTCCTTTGGAACCGGCTGTCAATCTGGATTCAGGAGTCAGACTCGATTTCTTTTTTTAAGAAAAGGGTTAAAACCTTCCTTTTTGATACAGCCTATAATTAGGGAGGGATCAGGTGCCCCTGAACCCTCCCTTAGTTATGCTGCTAATAGGTTTAGACAGCCGGGGGACCTCCAACAATGCACTGGGCTTCACCCCTTTCTTCACTCTCAATGAAATATTTTTGCTGGTCATAACATCTGTTTGTTCTCTCCCATAGATTGAGTCTCCGTCGTACTGTTTGCTCTCTACATGTCTGTTCTTCTCTTTGTCTTCTCTATCCCCTCACCCCTCAGCCAGTCGCAGCAGATGACTGCCTCTCCCTGAGCCTGGTTCTGTTGGAGGTTTCTTCCTGCTAAAAGGGAGTTTTTCCTCTCCACTGTCACCAAGTGCTTGCTCACAGGGGATTACCTGATTGCTGAGGCCTTTCTGCAATTATGGGGGTTCCCCCTACAGTTGAAAGTACTATGAGATGACTGTTGTGAAATGGTGCTATATAAATAAAGTTGAATTGAATTGAATTGAATTATATGGGGAGTCCACAATGAGCAGGCCTATCTTTAAGCAGTGCCTGTTCCATTGGCTAGTCGACCTGATTGCCTTCGCGTATGCACAGGTTGGAGCGGAACCATCAGATAGGCTGGTGGTCTGCTCGACATGGGGATTGGCCACTACGTGCGCATTGTTAGGGGTGCACCCAGGAGGATGCATGTGCAGCCGCTGGTCGGGCTTCTTCCTCAACGTGTTTCGTTCTATAGGCTCAGCCTGGCCTCATCAGTCATCCCCTCATCTGTTCTAGGGGTTGCACCAGGTTCTTAAGTTGCCTCTTAGGTTTTGTTTCAGCTCCGGTTACCTGGAGGAACCGGCTTGACTTGTACACACTCAGTTAAGTACAATAAAGGAGCCAAACTCATCTGATTTTGTTTGTGCTTAATGGTGTGATGGGGCATGGTGTTCCTTTGGCCTGTGGGTGACGCCACCTCCATTCTCCTCAGGACTCATTTGGTATATGGTTGCCATGTGGTTACAGGTTCACTGAAATGAAATAAAATGTACGTTTACGGATGTAAATGTGGTTTTATGAATGAAAGTGAACCTGTTACCATTCATTGTCCTTCGTCGGTTGAGGCAGACTGCTCCCAGTCGTTAGAAAGAGGAAGAATGGATGGATGCAAGGGGTATATATAAGGTGTGCATCCACAGGTGTGATTAATTTAGTATAATGCTCCTGTCCTGTGGATCATAGTAACGTGGTTACAGGTTCACTTTCATTCAGAAAAATACTACTACAGCAGATGTCTTTCTGATGATGTTGTTGCCAAATTTTTGCAGATTGTTTCCTCTATGACATGGGTCAACACAACAGAAACAACAGAAATAAATGATGGAGAGTCTGCTCCATTTGTGATTGATAGCATGGTTGATGGTGTTACTGCCTCTCTGCATCGGACTCTAGATTTGGTAGCCCCTTTAAAAAAGAAAAAGTCTAACCAGAGATTTCTAACCCCTTGGTTTAACTCAGAAACCCGTGGCTTAAAACAGAAAACTCATCAATTGGAAAGGAAATGGTGTTCAACTAATTCAGATGAATTCTACTTAGCGTGGAGAAATCATTTCTTAATCTATAAAAAATCTCTTAGAAAAGCTAGAGCAAGCTATTATTCTGCATTAATAGAAGCAAACAAGAATAACCCCAGGTTTCTCTTCAACACTATAACCAGGCTTACAAAGAGCCAGGACTCGGTCAATCCTCGCATCCCCCCTGAGCTTTCTAGTCAGGACTTTCTGAACTTTTTCAATCTTAAAATTTTATCTATTAGAGATGAAATCAGTCAGATTCTTCCTACCGTAAACTCAAGTACATTAACTACTACAACTCCCTCAACTGATATCTGCTTAGATAAGTTTACTCCAATCAACCTCTTAGAGTTGGATAAAATAATTTCCTCATCTAAGTCTTCATCTTGCCTTTTGGACCCTGTTCCTTCCAGGTTATTTAAAATTATCTTCCCAATTATTGGTAGCCGTATTCTTCTTATAATTAATTCTTCTTTAACTCTGGGTTATGTACCACTGGCTTTTAAAACTGCTGTAATTAAACCCTTACTCAAAAAGTCGACACTCGATCCAGGAGTTTTGGCCAATTATCGACCAATCTCTAATTTGCCTTTCATTTCAAAAATCTTGGAAAGAGTTATTGCTGCGCAATTATCTGACCATTTGCAGGGAGTTGGTTTGTTTGAGGTGTTTCAATCTGGGTTCAGAGCTCATCATAGCACTGAAACTGCCTTAGTGAAGGTCACTAATGACCTCCTGATTGCATCTGATAATGGACTTGTCTCTGTTCTTGTTCTTTTAGATCTCAGTGCAGCCTTTGACACTATCGATCATGCCATTCTACTTGATAGATTAGAACACTTTGTTGGACTGAGTGGAACTCCGTTGCAGTGGTTTAGATCTTATTTGTCCGATAGATTTCAATTTGTTCATATCAATGATGAATTTTCTTCCAACTCTAAGCTCAGTCACGGAGTTCCACAGGGATCTGTGTTGGGCCCTACTGTTTTTAGTTTATATATGCTCCCGTTAGGCAATATCATCAGAAAGCACTGTATACATTTTCACTGTTACGCAGACGACACACAACTATACCTGTCAATGAAGCCCGATGATTGTAATCAATTAGCCAAGTTAGATGCCTGTCTTAAGGACATCAAAGCTTGGATGACTTGTAAGTTTTTACTATTAAACTCTGATAAGACTGAAGTCATTCTTGGCCCAAAACATCTTAGAAATTCTTTTTCAAATTATGCCCTTAATTTAGATGCCGCCACTCTCACTCTGAACAGTTCTGTGAGGAACCTTGGAGTTATTGTAGATCAAGATTTGCCCTTTAATTCACATATTAAAACTGTTTCTAAGACTGCCTTCTATCATCTACGCAATATTGCCAAGATCAGGAGCATCTTGTCTTTGAATGATGCTGAGAAACTGATTCACGCCTTTGTCAGCTCTCGATTAGATTATTGTAATTTGCTATTATCTGGTTGTCCTAAAGTATCCTTAAAAAATCTTCAGTTGATTCAAAATGCTGCTACTAGAGTTTTAACTGGTTCTAGAAAAAGAGATCATATCTCCCCGGTTACCGGAGTGGTGGCTCAGTTGGTAGAGCATCCGCCCCACACCCGGGAGGCAGGGGTTCAAATCCCGGCCGGGTCATGCCGAAGACCATATAAAAGCGGAACTTCCTGCCGTCCAGCTTGGTGCTCAGCAATAATGGAATGGAGGAGGGAAATCTGTGGCGGCGCCTTGCATGGCAGCGGCCCTCTGATTCTACATATGGGGTGTGTGTGATTAACACTGTAGATAGGAAAAACACAATTTTGTTCTACTGTACATGATTGGTTGTATGGTTGAATGACAATAAAGGGTGATTTAATTTCTGTCCTCCCTTCATTGGCTTCCCATATAATTTAGAATCAAGTTTAAAATCCTTCTTCTTACTTTCAAAGCTCTTAACAATCAGGCCCCCCAATATATAAAAGATCTGATATTGCCTTACCATCCTAATAGAGCATTACGTTCCCAAAATGCTGGCTTACTTGTGGTGCCCAGAATCTCCAAAGGTACAGTGGGAGGCAGAGCCTTCTGCTACCAAGCTCCTTCTCTCTGGAACCAGTTACCACTCTGGATCCGGGAGTCAGACTCGGTCTCTGTTTTTAAAAACAGGGTAAAATCCTTCCTTTTTAATATAGCTTACGCTTAAGGAGGGATTTTGTGTCTCTTAACCCCACTTTTGTTCTGTTGTTATTTGATCCATACTGCTGGTTGACCTCCAATAATGTACTTGGCATCTTAGTGTTATGTTCTTTATGTCTGTCCTCTCCATCCTCCCTATCCCCTCACCCCCAGCCAGTCGCAGCAGATGACTGCTCCCTCCTGAGCCTGGTTCTGCTAGAGGTTTCCTCCTGCCAAATGGGAGTTTTTCCTCTCCACTGTCGCTTAGTGCTTGCTCATAGGGGATTGTCTGATTGCTGGGTTTTTCTGAGACTGTGTGTTTTTTTCTGCACTG
Organism: Pholidichthys leucotaenia; assembly: GCA_020510985.1. NCBI lineage: Eukaryota > Metazoa > Chordata > Actinopteri > Cichliformes > Pholidichthyidae > Pholidichthys > Pholidichthys leucotaenia. The sequence continues at coordinate 327,359,843 of CM035841.1, read as the reverse complement.
TGGCGCCACGAGACGGCTTCTGTTGTGATGTGGTGCAGTATAAACAAAGCTGAATTGAATTGAATTGAATTCATAAAACCACGTTTACATCCATAAACGTACATTCACCAGGCCATCAAGACCTTGAACTCTTACCACCCCCACCCTTGGACCGTAACACACTCACCCACACAATAACTACCTCAGTTGTTTACACAGAAAGACTTGGCACACCAACAGTAATGCATCTGCTGCTGTATGTCTCTGCACCTTATTGCAACCATTTGCACAAATGCCATACCTGCTGCTGTCTGTCTGTTATTGAAATATTGATCATATGCAGTCCAATCTGTCACTGTCTGCACCTACACTATGCATTGAACTTGCAATTAGGGTATTACGACTCCACTTTTTCTGTATATAGGATTGCTGGGTTTTATTGTTTATCTTTATTTGCACTATGGGATTGCTGGGTTTTATCTTTATTTTCACAATGGGTAGTATTAATGTACATAGACTGCAGTTGTTTTTCATCCTTATTCCTTCCTTTCTTATATATTGCACACACCACTAAGAGAGAAAGAACTGGCATTTCAATTCTCTGCTCTCTGATAGCTTATGGAACTAACTTTTAGTTTCGGCAGTGGTCGCTGTATGATTACACATTTCTTTTTATTTCATATGCGGCATGATTACATAGAAATCAGTGTTGATATTCCACAGTTACCTGGAGAATAAATTAGTTTTAAAATGAGACTTACCAGGGGTTGATAGACAGATGAGCTGGTGGAGCTCCATGACTCTGGCCTGGTTTTGCCCCACACTTATGCTCCCAACGGCACGGGAACATTCCATTAACAGATGCCTTTCGGTGGACACGCAGCAACTGTCTCCGGCAGCTGTGGAGTGACATCAGCCTATCCTAGGTTGGGTCTCTCTTCAGCTCCGTTCTGTGCTTGTTTGTGCATTACAGCCCCGCATTAACTTTCAGCATGTGAAGGCTCTGCTCCTCTTTTCCATGGTGGCTCCCCCCCAAAAAGTATCCCACTTTGTGTAGCATGTGGCTGAACACGAAATACAACATAAAAATACACGGCCCCACCAAAAAAAAAGTGCAATCGTGCACACACAACCACACATGATTTCTTTTTTTTAACGTGTTACTGATCTGTGAACCAAAAAGGGTTTGGCTGCACACTGGTCAGAGCAGGTGTGGGAGGGGCCGTTTTGTGATTGGAGGGCTAGAAGGAAGGAGAAGGAGAAGGGTGAAACTGTGCTGCAGATAGGGAAAGGAGCATCCCACCTGTAGAGGGTGCCCATTTGCCACAAATAAGAGGAGAACAATAACTATGAATCTTTTTTACTCATTCTCGCGGCGCCCAGAGTGGATGCTGCCCAGGGCAACTGCCCATTGGCCCATATCTGAAACCACCACTGAATATAAGCTTGAAAAAACAAATACAGTATAGGGAAAAATATAAAGAGTAGATTGCAGTCAGAGAGAGCATACCTCCACTAAGACTTTTTGACCTCAAGGTAAAAAGTGGTTAACCCCTTGCACTCTGGTCAATTTCCCTAAAAACGCCAAAAAATAACGTACCCAAAGTAAATCAAAAGCTGTTCTTCAACCCTTTGCAGCATCTTCATGGGGTTCGTCTCATTTAAAAGAAAACACTTTGAATTTTTTGGCAAAACAGTCATAATTGTGGTCTATATTAATCATATATTCCATAACCTACATATGTTGAAGCATGTGAGAATGTTTGGTGATTACATATGTAAAGCGACTTCACACCTCAGAACAGGACAAAGAGTCTCAACCGCCACTGAAGATCAAAGAGCTTCCCAGGCACTGCGGTGGAGACCGGAGGAGCTGCCCTGACCCCCCAGGGCCATGAAGAGGAGTACGAAGATAACGGGGGGATTAAGATAATGAGGGATGTCAGCTTTTGATATGCATGTCTTTTGTTATGTGCAAGTATAAGTTCATAGAGCCGAAGGTGTTCGGTCTCTTTTTCCTTCTTCTGCTGCTGCACTAGGATGAGACTTGTTAGAGGAACTGATAATAAACTTTGGTTTATGAATCACATCGCCTCGTTCTTCCAAGCTCTTCTACAATAATCTCTCTAAGTGCTCCTGCCACTGAGTAACAGTCATCTAAACATACTGAACTTGAAGAAAATAAATTGCACCTGGGTGTTTTTTTGGATACAAATGCTTGTAAATAACACACAGCTGTCAGATATGGGCTGGAAAATGCAACAGAAATGTAGAACCAAGAGTTATCCAGCTGAGGTCAAAATTTTGTAATAATACCACAAAAAATGAATATATTACACTGTGGCGGTTCGGTTTACCCCCACAACAGATAAGGACACTCAGCCCTCTTGTCTCTGTTTTAACTGCTGCACTACTGAGATGCAATGTGCCATTCATGTATTTGTGATGCAAACATGCATGTATTGTGATGTAATGCGCCATTCTGTATAGTGTTCATGCGTCTTGTCCTTACTGTGCTTTTAGCAAATAGCAGAACAGTGTAATGTGTATTAATGTCTACAGGCAGATGCATTTCGTCTGGCGCACCTCTGTGATGTTAATGATTGCCTTTCATCCATTGTACTCATGCGTCCTGTCCTCACTGTGACCTAGGGACTGAGATCAATAGGTCTCTCAAATGCAAATGTCTTATGCCTGTTCTGTTATCTCTTTGATCATACTAACTGCGGGGGTATGTCCTTTTGATGTATTGTTATGGTCAAGTATATAAGCTGCAACTCTGTAACTCAAACTCTCTCTCTTCAACCTCTGCTGCAGACACGCACTCTGTGTATTTACTGAGAGCCGTGGGCTCCGCTCCGCTCCCGGCGCCGTGCATGAGCGCCGAGAGCGGAGCTCGTGACGGCGGTATGATTAATAAAACCTGCTTAAAACCACAGCATCGCTGCTTATCTTTTCATTGCCGCCGCAACACAGCTTTTTTCTTAGGTTGTTCCCAGGTGTTTTTGAACTGTGCCAAATTGTGCCAAATGGCACAGTTTGGAAAAACGTCTGTAACTTCTGAATGATTCAATATAGAAGCTTCATCTTGGGCTCTAATGAAAGGTGAAGGGCTGTGTGTGTGTGGGGGTGGGGGGGGTTGTTTATTCATTCATGAATGAATGAATGAACAAACAAGCCCCCACACACAAAGAAGCATGCCACGTAAAAAATGTGTGGCTTTTTTTTTTACAAGAAAAAATAACCTACAGTGCACTAAAAATTATACTAAAATATCTGTAATGTAGAAGATAACAACTCCCCCCCCCCCCCCCGCTACAGAGGACGGACATCGCCCATTGCTACATGATGGAAAGCGGGGACGGTGCGCTGCGGTCTAATACGCACAGTTGTACTAAAATATCTGCAATAATATCTCCAATCCGCTACAGAAGAGTAGCGGGGGGGGGGGGGGGCTTCACGGTCCGGACGCGTTATGTTATCGCAACATGACCGGACCGGAGCGGTCCGGGTCCGTCATGTTGCAATAACGCACAGTTGTAATTTACCGATCGGTCAAAAGTCATTCTGATTACAATTTTCAGGGATAAAGAATAATTTAGCTTATAACACTTACCTGTCCACAACAGCAGTGTCGTTGGCGAACTTCTCTTCCTCATTGTCAGACGAACATGACGCTGGTCCGCTTGTTATGGACTCGTGGTTCTGGTCACGTGACCCGGTCAAACCATAATTCCATTATTGCGGTTTTGCGCTTCCATGATTGTGGTTTTGGCGAACGATTTTTCAAAACAAATAAGAACAGTAGTAAGAAAAAAAGACTGGCGAATGCGTGTGTGTCACCCAGCCTTACACAAAACAGATTTTAGGCAAGGGACGCATGCTTTTGAACTTCTGTGCTTCAATTGGCTGGCTGTATTCGCAGCCATTGGTAGGCGGGTCCTTCTTGCTAGGTTTTCAGTCATTGGTTCTTCAAGGTTTCAGAAACCCAATTCAAGGCTCTTATTAGTCGAATGAGAGGTCAATCACATCTAAACCAATCAAAGCACTCCTTTGGCTTTCTGTTCGCGGCTGTGTCTGTAGTGGAAGAATGGAAATGCAGATTTTTTTTCCAGTGCGCACTAGGATGCACAGTGAGGGCGCCCTCGTGTGCTCTAGGACGCAGAGACATGTCCGCCTGCGGTACACCGGAGTGCAACAGGTTAAAATGTCTCAAAAACAGTGGATCATAAGTTGTCTGTGGTTGTGCAGTTTTAGTTTTATTATCCCACTGATTTAAAAAAATATCTCCTAAAAAACCCCATCGCACAGGAGTGGGTCCAAAAAATCGATACAGTGTAGTATTGCAATACTTTGTTTCCACAATACTCTATTGATTCACAGAGACTAGTACTGCAATGCTTAAATAAAAGTATTAATAAATGTTGCAAATACAATTTCATTTTTTTGGGGTACCAGAGTAAAAACTATTTGACTTTTCAGTCCACTAGATGGTGCTAAATGCTCACTATTAGGTCAGTATAGAGAACCTAAGTCACACCCCCTCTACTTCCACATATGGGACCTTAAATCGGAAAAATTCTCCACTGAAATGAATGGCAAGAGTAAAATTATCTTTTGATCTGGACCAAACTTAGCTTAGCTTTCTTTTTTTTTTTTTTTTTTTTTTTTTTTTTCTCTCAGTCACACTTTGTCTTAGCTTTGTTCTAAATTGTAATCACTCTTGTCTTGTTTACTCTTTTTTCTTTGAATTCTTGGATGGAATATGGGTGGGCAATATAAGCTGCGGCTTCAGCCATCACCCATTTCGGATAACTCACGTGGAATTGTTTAGTAGAAGGAGTCTTTGTCTAATTTGACCTTGTTGTTATATTATACAGTTTCTTCAACCTGTACTGTATTATCCGAAATAAATTCATTCATTCATTCATTCATTCATTCATTCATTCAAATTTTGCCACGTGTTACACATATGATGTTTGTCAAGTTAAAAGGTAATTTTCCACATAATTAAAGTTGTCGGTTGTCATATAATAACAGAGTAATGTTTAGCTTTTGTGAAAACGATTAGTGGACAACAGCTCCCATCATCCCACATCACCAAACATGATCATAGCGGGAGATTAGTAAAACCTCATCTCCTGTTTCTTGATCGATGAAAGAAGGATCCAAAGAGGAGAAAAAGAACACAAAGGTATTGTTTTGTATTTTGACAGCTGCAGCTGATCCAGAGGACTGTTAGTTCCCCCTGGGTGCGCTTTGAACACATGGCGTCAAGTTCGTGCCTCTGTGTTTGTCGTCTTTTAATTTACATTTTTTCATAACCTTATACCTTAACAGTTAGACAACAACCTAGATCATTATTGTTATAATAAATAAATAGTGAAGATTAGTTAGTTAGATATTACACAAAGTGCTTGCATACACATCTTTTAGATCCACACATACACTCACACACACACACATGCACACATAACACACACACATACAAGCTCCACAGGAAAGTCTTTTTCTGTTTCCATCTATGGGCATGGGGAAAGAGGAGACATCTGGAGAGACAGGAACCAACAGGATGGAAGTCATAAAGAGCTGAGATGACATCTGAAGCCATTTGGACACTGAAAGGACCGGTTCTAACTAGTTTGGACAATGGCCAGCGTATTGTTGGAAAGTTACTGGGAAATGCCTTTTAACTGGAAGCCTTTTTGTAGCTGTGCTGTTCTTTGTTCTGGGTCTTTTTCACCAGAGGGGGCTGGGAAGGATCCACGGCCGGGGTCACTGACTCCCTGCATGATTCAATAACAGTTAAGCTGAGAAATAGTATTTCTTCTGTGATTATTGGTTGGTTAACTGAAATGATTCTGCTAACTGTCCAAAATTTATTACCTCCACCAAGGAGGTTATGTTTTCATCGGCGTTGGTTTGTCTGTCTGTCTGTCTGTCTGTTTGTTAGCAACATAACTCAAAAAGTTATGGACGGATTTTCATGAAATTTTCACAGATTGTCAGAAATGGGGTATCCTACAGATGATTAAATTTTGGTTATGATCCGGATCACCGTCCAGAAGAAAACCGCCATTACGGAAAATGCGATTTTCGTTAATAACTACTGAACCACTAATCCTATCATTGTCAATCCAATTGCTAGTCATATGTTTTCATGGTCAAGGAATCTGAAAAAGGTACACACAAACACTGTATGGGGGGAACAGGCTTCAGGCCTGCGCTCTCCGAGTGCTTTTCTAGTTTTTCTAGTTTTGGTGGAGAATACGAGCAGTTAGCCAACTACTTTGACGATGGACACCACATTGGGATACAAAGCTTTTGTCTGGGTGTCGTGGACAATCCAGGGCCCCTACTGATCAGAAGGTGAACAGAACCCCTTCTAAAAATCTTTGTAGGACTGTCTGCGACATTCAGTCAAAGTAAGTCTTTGTGACATAATTCTGGACCCAGGGGACAGAAGACAGACTCGAGGGAATTACAATTATCCTTTTATTAATAACCCGTGTCTTGTGTGTGAGTGAGTGTATGTACAATGTGGTGTGTGAAGTGCAGGACCCGTACTGGGGGAGAGCTGGACACCGTTCGGCCTGGCAACTCTATGGAGACAAAGCAGAGACGTTAACACTGCATCAGCGCTAAGGGCGTAATAATGACAGCTGCTTACTTTTGCAGGTGGTGGTGGTGGGCTCAGGTTTGCCTTGAGGGCGACAGCCAGGGAAACGGCGTCTGGCTCTGTGCAGGGAGGAGTGTGAATTACCCTGACGCTGGGGTGGAGCTGAACCGCCGCCGGGGGGAAAGAATCCACCGCCAGGGAGGTCCACCTGTGCACAGGGGAGAGGAACTTGACAAGGTAAGTAGAAATTAAGCTTACGTGCAGTGACGCGTTGCTCGTGGCTAGAGGAAGAGCCAGGACGTGGCTGTAGATGAAAGACGTGTCCTCGGGAGTTTGACAGATGGCTCCGTGCTGCGTCACAGGCTGGTCCGGCTCTTAAAGCCCACTGACGATTGGCAGCAGGTGTGCGTGCAGCTGGGACTGATGATGGCCCTGCGGGCGCCATGACACTTTGGTCCTGTTTTTTAAATTCTATTAGAAAAACTTAATGTAAAGATAGTGTTATATTTCACAGCTATTTTCTATGATTGTAAGAACACACAGGGAATCCTAAGCATGCATGCATTCACAATGTTAGTGACAGGTCAATGAGCCGCCTTTCATAGAGAAATAATAAGTATCAATACAGAAAAGGAAGTACTACTGTATATAGTACAAGAATATCAATTTTAATCAGCGATTGAGTAATATATACTGTATATGAATTACTATATATTACAAGAATATCAATTTTAATCAACGATTGCACAATATATGAATGATAATGGGAATTTAAGCAACACAAATATAAGAAACTTAACTATCAACAAATAGTGAGTAATTGTGTTGGCCAGTTTGTTAAAATTAGTTGGACTAATCTATATGATAAGCTATCACTGGTATTGATGACTGGACGCAGCTCAGTGTAAATAGCCTCTACATAATAGTTAAGCTGATTTTATTAAGCGGCAGGGACAAATACATACACACAATAACTCTGTAAATATCTACTAACTCTTTTCCCTCCATAGTGTGTGTGTGTGTATATCTATCTGTCTATCTATCTATCTATCTATCTATATCTACAGTATATCTATATATATATATACACTACCGTTCAAAAGTTTGGGGTCACTTAGAAATTTCCTTATGTTTGAAAGAAAAGCACTTTTTTTCAATGAAGATACAGTGGGATAAAAAAGTATTTAGTCAGCCACCAATTGTGCAAGTTCTCCCACTTAAAAGATGAGAGAGGTCTCCAATTTTCATCATAGGTATACCTCAACTATGAGAGACAAAATAAGAAAAAAAAAAATCCAGAAAATCACATTGAAGGATTTTTAATGAATTAATTGGTAAATTCCTCGGTAAAATAAGTATTTGGTCAATAACAAAAGTTCATCTCAATACTTTGTTATATACCCTTTGTTGGCAATGACAGAGGTCAAACGTTTTCTGTAAGTTTTCACAAGGTTTTCACACACTGTTGCTGGTATTTTGGCCCATTCCTCCATGTAGATCTCCTCTAGAGCAATGATATTTTGGGGCTGTCGCTGGGCAACACAGATTTTCAACTCCCTCCAAAGATTTTCTATGGGGTTGAGATCTGGAGACTGGCTAGGCCACTCCAGGACCTTGAAATGCTTCTTACGAAGCCACTCCTTCGTTGCCCGGGCAGTGTGTTTGGGATCATTGTCATGCTGAAAGACCCAGCCACGTTTCATCTTCAATGCCCTTACTAGTGGGAGGAGGTTTTCACTCAAAATCTCACCATACATGGCCGCATTCATTCTTTCCTTTACACGGATCAGTCGTCCTGGTACCTTTGCAGAAAAACAGCCCCAAAGTATGATGTTTCCACCCCCATGCTTCACAGTAGGTATGGTGTTCTTTCTCCTCCAAACACGACAAGTTGAGTTTTTACAATAAAGTTCTATTTTGGTTTCATCTGACCATATGACATTCTCCCAATCCTCTTCTGGATCATCCAAATGCTCTCTAGCAAACTTCAGACGGGCCTGGACATGTACTGGCTTAAGCAGGGGGACACGTCTGGCACTGCAGGATTTGAGTCCCTGGCGGTGTAGTGTGTTTTTGATGTAGCCTTTGTTACTTTGTTCCCAGCTCTCTGCAGGTCATTCACTAGGTCCCCCCATGTGGTTCTGGGATTTTTGCTCACCGTTCTTGTGATAATTTTTTTTTTTTTTGTAACTTAGATTTTTATTCATTTTTCATCATATATAATGCATTCAGATCACATTCTACATTTAAAAAACAAAGGGGTTAGGGTAGGGAAAAATAAAAAAAAAAAAAATAAAAAAAAAAAAATAAATAAATAAAAAAAATAAAAGGGGGGGGGCAAATGTTGGAGCATCAAGTTTTTAGTTTCCATCTCTTAATTCTTCTGGTTTTTTCAGTGTCTTTGGTTATTCTTTCAATTTCTGCCTCGTTGTTGCACTTTGTAGTGTGTCCATTTCCGCCATTTTTTCTCCCATATTCCTTCTTGCATTCTTCGTCGATATGTTAGTTTTTCCATCATACGTATGTCCTCAACAATGTCAGTCCATTGTTCTTGGTCAGGAAGAACTTCTGATCGCCATTTTTTTGTGATAGTTTTTTTACATGCAATCAACAAGATTTTAACTAGATATCTGTCCTCAGCCTGTATAACATTGTCTTTTTTAAGATCACATAAGTACATCAGGTTACAGTTCATTGGTATATTACAGTATATCCCAATATCCTCCGCATTGTCACATGCACAGACCTCCAAAATGATGACATTTTGCAGCATTTCCAAAACACATGTGAGTGGTCTGCACCTTGAGCCCCACATCCCCTCCAGCACAAAGACCGGGCACCTGTACATTCTCCTCGAATCTGTGGTGTAATGAAAAAGCGAATCAGGTTTTTCCATCCAAACTCCCCCCATGCCCTTGAGTCCGTTGATGTGTGTTGTGTTTTCCACACTTCCTGCCAGCCCTCTTCTGCCATGCCTAAACTGAGCTCTTTCTCCCATTTCTCCTTTATATAGTTACTTGCATGATTGTTTGTCATAAGTTTCTGATATAGTTTTGAAATAATTCTTATTTTATTTCCTGCATATGAGCTTAAAATAAGTTGTATAATCTCGTTCACATCTGTTTGGAGGTTATGCCTAATCTTCTTCATATAGTAATCTCTCATCTGCAGATATCTGAAAAATTCCGATCTTTCTAATTTAAATTTTCTCCTGATATTTACAAAGCTCCCGAGATCTTTTTCTCCGACATTGCCCCATGCTGTGATTCCCTTGTTCACCAGATTTCTGCATCCCCCATCTTGTTCTGCCGGTTCAAACTGACTGTCAAATGCTACCCACCTCAATAGTTTTATGTCTTCCCTTATATTATATTTTTGTACTATTTTATACCACAGTTCTAAAGTAAATTTAGTGATTGGGTCCATTTGTTTGATTTGCTTATATGCATCTTCATCCCCTATTATGCTTTGTACTGGGAGTCCCCCAATTTCCTCCTCCATCTCTTTCCATTTTGCCCCATATCCCTCGTCGCACCAACACATGATATATCTTATTTGTGCTGAGTAGCAACATTCCTCTAGACTCGGTAGGCCCATGCCTCCTTTCTCTCCTGGCAATTGGAGGGCTCCACACTTCACTCTTGGTTTTTTACCTCCCCAAACAAATCTCGACATCATCCTGTCCCACCTTGAGAACTGGGCATCCGGAATCCCTGTTGGTATAGCCTGGAAGAGGTAAAGCAATCTAGGTTGTATGCTGATTTTGACTGTCTCAATTTTTGAATTCAGATCCATATTTAAGATTGACCATCTATCAATATCCTTTTTTATTTCTTGTTCCAACCTATCATAGTTTGCTTTATATATTTTGCTCAAGTCTTTAGGTATGTTCACTCCAAGGTATTTTATTTCTTTTTGGTTCCAGTTTAGTTTGATCTTATCAGTCATCTGGTTTAGAGGGTTATAGTGGAATGTCAGTATTTGTGTCTTTGTTATGTTTATCTTGCATCCTGACAATTTTCCAAAATTTTCTATCAAGTTCATCATCTCCATTATTGATTCATCTGGTTGTTCAAGGCAAACTACAATATCGTCTGCAAATAGCCCAATCTTGTGTTCCGCCCCCTTTACTGCCACACCTTTTAATTTCTTACCTTGTCGCATCGCTTGAGCCAATGGCTCCATGAACAGAGCAAACAAGGTGGGCGATAAGCAGCATCCCTGCCTAGTCGATCCCCGTACATTCACTTTGTCTGCCAAGCTACCGCTCATCTTGACCCTTGCCACAGGTTCTTGATATAGCGTCCTTATGCATTGTACTGATTTTTCGTTAAATCCAAAGCGCTCCAGTACACTATATAGGAATTTCCAGTTAACCCTGTCAAATGCTTTTTCTGCGTCTAAACTCATTACTACTGCGCCTTTCTTTTCTCTATGTATTTGGTTAATTATATGTACTGTTCTCCTGATATTGTCATGTGTCTGGCGTCCCTCCATGAATCCAGTTTGATCACCTTCCATCAATTCCGTCAAGAATGTCCCTATTCGTCTACATATAACCGTTGCGTATATTTTATAATCTACACTTAACAAAGAGATTGGTCTATAGTTTCCGCATTGTTCCCTATCCTTCCCTGGCCCCAAAACAACCGAAATGATTGCTTCGTTCCACGATGGAGGTATTTTGTTGTTGTTCAGCGTCCAATTAAATGACTTTAGGAGCTGTGGCGTGAGTTCCTCTATAAACAGTCTACAAAACTCAGACGGGTATCCATCACCACCCGGTGATCCACCGCCTCTAAGTGACCCAACCACATCTCCGATCTCTTGTGTTGTCATTTCTGCTGTTAGTCCCCCACTTCGCTGATTTCCTATTGATGGCAAGTCCAATGTGTCTAGAAATTTTTTGATATCTTTAGTATTTGTTTCTTCAGGTTGCGAGTATAGTTCTTGGTAAAAATCATGGAAAATTTCTTCGATGCTTTCCGGGCCAACTGTGGTTCCATTTGCGGTGGGGTCCCCAATCTCGTATACATCATTCATTGTTTGCTGCCCTCTTAACCGCCTTGCCAGCAGCCCTGTGGCCCCTGGCCCCGCCTCACAACACCCCTGCTTTAGATATCTATTTTTCCTTTCAATTTCATCCATTTGTGTTTCTTTTATCTTTGTTTTTCTTCTTCAATTTCTCGATATATTTTTGGGTCACCTGTGCCCCGATGTCCACGCTCCAGTTCCCCCAGTCTCCCACATCCCTGCTCATACGCTTCCAGCCTAGTCTTATTCGCTTTTCCTGTTTCAACAATCAATCTACCCCCCAACACGGCCTCCAGTGCGTCCCACAGCACTGCCGGGTCCACCTCCTCACCGTCACTCTCTTGGATATACTCGTTTATGTTTATTTTTATTCTTTCTTTCATTTTCTCATCATTTAACAGTCCTACGTTAAGTTTCCATGCTGTTTGTCGCTTTCCACTGTTCAAATATATCTCCATGTACATAGGACCACGATCCGACATCTCTGCCCCTCCAACCCAACAACCCCCCACCCTGTGTCTGCCACCCCCACCCACAAGGAAGCAATCTACTCCAGAGTGTACCCCACGGACCGCTGAACAATGTGTACAGTCTTCCTCGAGCGGGTGCAGGTCCCTCCATATGTCCACCACACCCACCTCCGCCAGTGAGGCTCCCACGAACCCCGCTACATGTCTTCCTGTCCTCCCAACACCCGTTGTGTCAACCTCATGATCCACGACAGCATTCAAGTCCCCTCCACAAACCAGGACCCCCCCACTGTGTGCCGCCATGAGACCAAACAGATGCCGAAAAAAACCCCCGTCACCCCCCGGTGGGGCACAGATGCTCACCAATGCAATCCGCACACCATCCACTCCTCCCCCCATCACCACATACCTGCCTTCCCCATCCCGGACCTCCCGTTCACCCTCAAATTGCATTCCGCCCGAGATTAGCACCATAACCCCCCCTCCGCCCCTCCCCCAAATGAACTGCAGCAGGAGTTCCCACAGCCAAATCTCTCCAGTTTCACACGTTCCGCCCTGCTCAAATGCGTCTCCTGCACAAATACAATTTCAGCCTTTTCCTTCCTGAATCCTCCCACCATTCCTTCCCCTCCAACAGGTGAGCCCAGACCACCCACGCCCAATGCCACCATCTCAAGACCTTCACCCATATTCATGTTTTTCCATTCCTTCAACTTGTGCTCCCAGCCCCCCCAACAACAAAAACAACACACATCTATACAAAAACACACCAAAAAATCTCGACCTCCGCACCTTGGGCCCCTCCCCTGCCCACCGGTCCCTGCCGGTGGGCGGGGGGTCTGTCCCCACAGAGTGAAGGGCCCTCCCCAGACCTCCAATCACCATCAAAGCAACAGTCATAAGTCTAGAAATGTCCAACAAACACCACTCAAACCCCTCCCAGCCGTCCGCCCCTCCCCCACCCCGTCCCCCCGGCCCTCACCTCCTCTGTGCCCCTCCCAATCCCTGCCACGATCCAGGCCCTCAGCCGAAAGCCCCGCAGCCTGTCCCGGGCCCGCTGCTCCACGCCCCTCCCCCTTCCTCCGCCGCTCACTCGCCTCCACTCCGTCTGCCGCGGTGCGCTCAGGGCCGCCGCCGCTCCAGCCGTCCCCCTCGGCACGCTCACCCCAAGGCCCCGCTCCATCATATCCCGCGCCGCCTCTTCGGCCGTGCTGTAGGTCCTTGTGCCTTCCTCCCAATGAATCCTCATTTTCGTTAGCGGCGTTTGGAATCTAATTTTTTTCTCTTTCAGCGTTTTTTTAATATTGGCATATTTCTTCCGCTGCTGCACGATTTCTGTCGGGTAGTCATGGTCAAAAAATACCTGTTTGTCGCCGATTCGTATCTTTTTTTTCCATGCTTGCGTCAGGATTCTTTCCTTTATGTCATATTTCACAAAGTTTACCACAACTGACCTGGGTGGAGAGTTTGTTTTCGGGTTCTGTGCCGGTGCTCTGTGCGCCCGTTGAATCTGCAGATCCGTTTCTCCGGGTATTTCCAGTTCTTTTTTTAAGAACTGATCCATGAATTTTGTCATCGAGTTGCCTTCAATGCCCTCCGGAATTCCAAAGATGCGCATATTGCTTCGTCGGGATCTGCTCTCCAAGTCGTTTATTTTCTCCTGCATCCTCTGCGTTTGCGTCGTCAGGGTCTGTAGTTGTTCGTTTGCCTCGCTTTTCCAATCTTCTAGTTCCGAAATTCGGGTCTGCGCTTCTGTCATACACGCCCGCTGGGAGCGCAGCTCCTCCATGTTTTCCGTTAATTTACGCTCCATTTCTCTTCGGAGGTCCATGATTTCCTCCTTAATTTCTTTTTTCAGTTCCTCCTTAAGAGCCGCTAAATCCTGTTGTAGCTGTCGCTTGAATTCTCTTAACTCTTCACCCAAACTGGCGATGCCAGCGTTCATGTTGTCGAGTCTGGTGTCTTCCATTTTCTCTGCTGTAGACACCTCGTTTTTTTGGGCTTTGCGTACAGCGGTTTTTCCTGCGTTGTTGGAGAGGAATTCTTCAATTTTACCCTGTTTTTGTCCTTGTGCCCGGTTCCTTCGTGTTTTCATCCCTTAGTTTATTGATTCGTTTATGTCGAGTTGGCCATTTACCGATGATTTTTAATCCGGCTAGGGAGAGCTCTTTGTTTAAGTGTTATGTCTCTCCGCCATCTTCCCGGAAGTCTTTTCCTTGTGATAATTTTGACCCCACGGGGTGAGATCTTGCGTGGAGCCCCAGATCGAGGGAGATTATCAGTGGTCTTGTATGTCTTCTATTTTCTAATAATTGCTCCCACAGTCGATTTCTTCACACCAAGCTGCTTACCTATTGCAGATTCAGTCTTCCCAGCCTGGTGCAGGTCTACAATTTTGTTTCTGGTGTCCTTTGACAGCTCTTTGGTCTTGGCCATAGTGGAGTTTGGAGTCTGACTGTTTGAGGTTGTGGACAGGTGTCTTTTATACTGATAACGAGTTCAAACAGGTGCCATTAATACAGGTAACGAGTGGAGAACAGAGGAGCCTCTTAAAGAAGAAGTTACAGGTCTGTGAGAGCCAGAAATCTTGCTTGTTTGTAGGTGATCAAATACTTATTTTACTGAGGAATTTACCAATTAATTCATTAAAAATCCTTCAATGTGATTTTCTGGATTTTTTTTCTCATTTTTTCTCTCATAGTTGAGGTATACCTATGATGAAAACTGGAGACCTCTCTCATCTTTTAAGTGGGAGAACTTGCACAATTGGCGGTTGACTAAATACTTTTTTGCCCCACTGTAACTTTAAACTAATCAGAAATACACTCTATACATTGCTAATGTGGTAAATGACTATTCTAGCTGCAAATGTCTGGTTTTTGGTGCAATATCTGGATAGGTGTATAGAGGCCCATTTCCAGCAACTATCACTCCAGTGTTCTAATGGTACAGTGTGTTTGCTCATTGCATCAGAGGGCTAATGGATGATTAGAAAACCCTTGTGCATTCATGACAGGTCTGCAATGCTGTAATTGCTGCAAATGGAGGATTCTTTGACGAAAGCAAAGTTTGAAGGAAAAAAATATTATTTCAAAAACAAATCATTATTTCTAACCTTGTCAATGTCTTGACTATATTTTCTATTCATTTTACAACTCATGGTGGTAAATAAGTGTGACTTTTCATGGTAAACACAAAATAATTGTCTGGGTGACCCCAAACTTTTGAACGGTAGTGTATACATATATATATATATATATATATATATATATATATATATAAAGGTGATTTAACTAAAATGGCGAAATCAAAACCACTCTTCACCGTGCAGAAAACAGAGGAGAGTCTGTGTATCTCTGATCACAAAGGGAAGGGGTGGTTCACCCATTTGCCTGAGTTGAACTGAGAAGTTGTGTTTAAAGCATGATAAAAGTTCCATCCATCCATCCATCTTCTTCCGTTTAATCCTTTTCGGGTCACGGGGGTGGGGGGTGGTGGGCTGGAGCCTATTCCGGCATCTTTGGCCAAGAGGCAGGGTACACCCTGGACAGATCGCCAGTCCATCGCAGGGCCAACACAGAGAGACAGGCAACCATTCACTCTCACATTCATACCTAAGGACAATTTAGAATCCCCAGTTTTGATGCCAATTAACCTAACTTGCATGTTTTTGGCATGTGGGAGGAAACCGGAGAAATCCCGGAGTAAACCCACACAAACACGGGGAGAACATGCAAACTCCACACAGATCACTGCTGGTCGGGGGCTGGGATCGAACCCAGGATCCCCCCGCCAAGGGTGAGTTACTGTGCTGCTGCAGTGCTAACCACTCCGCCACCGAGCTGCCCGATAAAAGTTACTGAGATGAAATTGTTTGAAGCAACAGTGCTGTATTAAACACAAAGTTAAAAATGTAAGATGTAATCTGTCCTTCAATTCACATATTAAATTTGTTTCTAAGACTGCCTTCTATCATTTGCGTAATATTGCCAAGATTAGGAACATCTTGTCTCAGAGTGATGCTGAGAAACTGATCCACGCTTTTGTTAGCTCGAGATTAGATTATTGTAATTCTTTATTATCAGGCTGTCCTAAAACATCTTTAAAAAGTCTTCAGCTGATCCAAAATGCTGCAGCAAGAGTTTTAACAGGTACTAGAAAGAGAGATCATATCTCTCCGGTTCTGGCCTCCCTTCATTGGCTTCCCATAGAGTTTAGAATTAAGTTTAAAATCCTTCTTCTTACTTACAAAGCTCTAAACAATCAGGCTCCTTTTTATTTAAAAGATCTGATACTACCGTATTAAGATAAGATAAGATAAGCCTTTATTAGTCCCACAACGGGGAAATTCCAGGATTGCAACAGCACAGGGATAGCAACACTCAGAGCAACAATCAGAAGGCAAGAAAAAAACAAGCAAGCAAGAAAGGCTAATATACATATGTACATATTACTATAAAATAAATATATACACACACACACACACACACAGACACACAGTGCAGAGCATTGTAGCTGGATGGAATAAATATATGAGTATATGAACACACAGTGCAGAGCATTGTAGCTAGATGGAATAAATATGTAAATATATAAACACCCACAGTACGGAGCATTGCAGCTAGGTGGAATAAATATGCACGTATATAAACACACACAGTGCGGAGCAATGTAGCTAGATGGAATAATATGTAGATATATAAAAACACAGTGCGGAGCATTGTAGCTAGATGGAATAAATATGTAAATATATAAACACACACAGTGCAGAGCATTGTTGCTAGATGGGATGAAACAGCATAACCGTCTACTTAGTTATCCTACATGGTATGATTATGTGCCCATACATATTCTCACCCTCCATAGCGACCGGTATGTTCCTAGTTGTATGCCGGAGGGGACCATTGTGTAAGTCTATTGCATCTTTTGCATTCAAAAAACTATTAGTTTGTTACGTCTTTTTGCTATCTCTGCGAGCAGCCCTGCTTAGGTTGTACAGTCTGACAGCCGTTGGTAGGAAGGACCTACGAAACCTCTCGGTTGTGCACCTGGGATGATGTAGTCTGCTGCTAAATGAGCTCCTCAGTGCATCCAGTATGTCCTGCATAGGGTGGAACTCGGACTCCAGCAGAGATGACAGTTTAGCCACCGTCCTTCTCTCTCCTATCTCCTCCATCGGATCAAGGTGCTGCCCCAGGACAGAGCTAGCTTTCTTAATCAGTTTGTTCAGTCTCTTCCTATCGGCTGCAGTAATGCCACTGCCCCAGCAGACCACTCCAAAAGTGATGGCTGATGCCACCACCGTGTCATAGAATGACTTCAGCAGCGCCCCTTGTACACCAAAAGACCTGAGTCTCCTCAGCAGGAACAGCCTGCGCTGTCCCTTCTTGTAGAGTGTGTCAGTATTGTGTGACCAGTCTAGTTTATTGTTCAGATGAACACCCAGGTACTTATAGGATGTCACCATCTCGATGTCTGTTCCCTGTATATTTACTGGTGCTGTGAGGGGCTGCCCATGCCTGCAGCAGTCCACCACCAGCTCCTTAGTTTTCCTCGCGTTGATCTGGAGGCAGTTCCGATGGCACCAGTCCACGAAGTCCTGGATAAGCCCTCTGTACTCAGCTTCATCTCCATTGGAGATGAGGCCAACGATCGCAGAGTCATCAGAGAACTTCTGTAGATGGCAGTGTGTTGTGTTGTGTGAGAAGTCTGCAGTATAAAGAGTGAACAGGAAGGGAGCCAGCACCGTTCCCTGGGGGGCCCCCGTGCTACTGATGATCGTGTCGGACACACAGTCCCGGGTTCTCACAAACTGAGGCCGGTTCGTGAGGTAGTCCAGGATCCATGATGACAGGTGCTGGTCCACCCCTGCTCGCAGCAGCTTGTCCTTCAGGATCATCGGTTGGATGGTGTTGAAAGCACTGGAGAAGTCAAAGAACATGATCCTCACCATATTCCCGGGCTTCTCCAGGTGGGACAGTGAACGGTGAAGGAGGAAGATCACCGCATCCTCCACCCCAATGCCATGCTGGTAGGCGAACTGGAGTGGATCCATCGCTGGTTCCACCAGGGGGCGGAGGTGAGCAAGGAGCAGTCTCTCCAGGGTCTTCATCAAGTGGGACGTCAAGGCCACCGGTCTGTAGCTGTTCAGGTCTTTGGGGTGGGAAGTTTTTGGTACAGGTACCACACAAGATGTTTTCCACAGCTGTGGTACCCTCCCCAGTTTCAGGCTCATGTTGAAGATATACGTCACAATCCCACACAGCTGGTCTGCACAGGACTTGAGGAGCTTTGCGCTGATGCCGTCCGGTCCCGGCGCCTTCCTCGCTTTGATCTTCCTCAGCTCCGTCCTCACCTGGGTCTCGGTCAGGGTCAGGATGGGGGGCTGTGTGTTGGGAGTGGGGGGGTGTTGGTGGAGTGGGGAGTGGGCAGCAGGACTTGATTTCTTTAGAGGCAGCAGTGGTTGTTGTGCAGACAGGGGGGAGGGCGGTTGGTCAAATCTATTGAAAAACAGATTCAGGTTGTTCGCCCACTCCCTGCCCCCCGTGGCCTGGGGGGAGGTATTCTGGAGCCCCGAGATGGTTTTGAGGTTTCTCCAGACCCCGCTGATGTCGCTCTGTTGCAGCTTGTCCTCCATCTTCTTCCTGAAGCTGTCCTTGCCATCTCTGATCTTTCTCCTCAGCTCCCTCTGTACGGACTTCAGCATCTCCCTGTTCCCCGACCTGAAGATCCTCTTCTTCTCTCTCAGAAGTGTTTTTATCTCAGGGTTGATCCAGGGTTTGTTGTTTGAGTGACGCCGTATGGTCTTGGTGGGAACGGATTTGTCCACACAGGAGCTGAGGTAGCCCGTGAAGGTGTGAATGAGGCCATCGATGTCCTCACCATGTGGATCGCAGAGCTGCTTCCAGGCGGTGGCTTCAAAACAGTCCTTTAGAGTGTCCATTGTCTCCTCAGACCATAACTCCACAGTGTGCATGGCCGGAGGTTGTCTGTGCACTAGGGGTTTGTACACCGGCCGGAGATGAACCAAGTTGTGATCCGATCTCCCGAGTGGGGGGAGTTGTGATGAGGTGTACGCCTCCTTAGTGTTTGCGTAGAATAAATCCAGTGTTTTATTGTCTCTAGTGTGGCATGTGACATACTGGGTGAACGTGGGTAGAATGGGAGATAGTGAAACATGGTTGAAATCGCCTGAGATGAGGAGAAGAGCATCTGGGTGTTCTGTCTGCAGCCTGCTGGTTACTGAATGGATGACGTCACGCGCTGTCCCAGCGTTCGCCGTCGGATTTGCATAAACAACAATGCAGATCACGTGTGAGTGTTCTCTCGGGAGATATGTAGGCCTCATGCTAACAGCTAGCAACTCAATGTCTTTGCTGCAGTGTCGTTGTTTAACAGTGATATGTCCCGGTCTGCACCAGTTGTTGTTAACATACATTATCACTCCACCGCCCCTTGCTTTGCCACTGTCTGGTGTTCGGTCAGCTCGTATCATGTGAAAACCCTCCAGCTCAATGTTAGTATCTGCTGCTAGTTCAGTTAGCCACGTCTCAGTAAACAAAAGGAGAGAGCACTCCCGGTATGTGCTATCATAACGGGAGATAGCCGCTAGCTCATCTAACTTTCCCAGTATCGACCGTACATTTCCCATGACAACAGATGGAAGGGAGGGTCTGTACCTTAGATTTTTTGTCCTCCACCTTACTCCAGCCCGGCAAACGCGGTGTTTTCGCCTCAGTTCTCTCGGTATGTCGAGTTTTTCCAATGGGACCGGGTGGCGGTTGAATGCTAGCAGCTCTTCCCTGCTGTATCGTATCCTGCTATAAACAGTGGCTCCGTCCACCGGCTCAGGAGACATTTGGGACTATCTGTGTGTCCGTGATATAAGTGGGGTGAAAAAAAAGACGAATCAAAAGAGAGAGGAAGGGAAAAAGACTCGGAATCGAGCCGCTGTTGCAAAAGGCAGCCTACTCGTGTGGCGCCTATATAAAAAAAAAAAAAACAAAACAAAAAAAAACAACAAAAAAAAAAAACAACAGAGCACTACGCTCCCAAAATGCAGGATTACTTGTAATACCTAGAATCTCCAAAAGTACAATGGGAGGCAGAGCCTTCAGTTATCAAGCTCCTCTCCTGTGGAACCAGCTGCCAATCTGGATTCGGGAGTCAGACTCGATCTCTGTTTTTAAGAATAGGGCTAAAACCTACCTTTTTGATATAGCCTACAATTAGGGAGGGATCATGTGTTTCTGAACCCTCCCTTAGTTATGCTGCTAATAGGTTTAGTCAGCCGGGGGACCTCCAGTAATGCACTGGGCCTCACTCCTTTCCTCACTCTCAATGAAATATTTTTTTTTTTTGCTGGTCATTAACATTTGTTTGTTCTCTCCCATAGATTGAGTCCCCATCGTGCTGTTTGCGCTCTACATGTCTGTTCTTTTCATCTTCTCTATCCCCTCACCCCCCAGCCAGTCGCAGCAGATGACTGCCCCTCCCTGAGCCTGGCTCTGCTGGAGGTTTCTTCCTGTTAAAAGGGAGTTTTTCCTCTCCACCGTCGCCAAGTGCTTGCTCACAGGGGATCACCTGATTGCTGGGGTCTTTCTGCAACTGTGGGGGTTCCCCCTACAGTTGATAGTGCTATGAGATGACTGTTGTTGTGAAATGGCACTATATAAATAAAGTTGAATTGAATTGAATTGAATTGAATTAAGATTATTCTTGCATGAATAAAGCTAAGTTTGGGAAATACAGCTCTCCAGTTTCTTTGAAAAAAAAACAAAAAACAAGGCGTGGTTTGTGGTCAACAGACGTCACGGCCACGATATGCGTTCACATTTGTGCATGACCAAAATGGCCACGTGACATTCCCTTTGCATGGGAACTATGTATGTGCAGATTAAGCAGTGTAAACGCCATTTTGAAATCACCAGGATGAGTCATCCTGGGCACCATCTTGGAGCTGAGGCAGCGAGACCACCTCTCAGCAATGTCACTGTGTCTACTCCTCCTCGAGTGCAGAAGGAACTGCCTCCATCTTGTGGTCAGCTATAAGAATTGCATTCTTTCATAAATTTACCTCCAAATTTATTATTATTATTACCTTCCAAGTTAACTTCAAAGGAAATTTTTCAACAATTTTGGGGACCTTAGTATCTCTCTGGCTGAAAGGGAGCTGCCGCTCTAAAAATCCGTGCATGGCTGAACAAAAGTCCTCCCACACCTGCTCAACAACGGGCTTGAAGCAGTGAGGCAACAGAGAGAGGCTGCCCCAATCAGCGGGAGTGTAAAAAGGTTCAACTTTAATCTGGGCAGAGGAAAGAATAAGTAGATTTATTCCTAATTATAAAAGGGAATATGTTGTTGTGAAAATCCTAGGTTGAGAATATGTAAAAATATGGGTAATTCAAACACTACTGAAGAAAAAAGGGAAAAAAATAAGAAGAGAAATTGTGCATGTACTGTATGGTGAAGTGAAGTTTGTGTGCTGAGAGTGGACAGAAATGGAGAAGGAAGTTTGGTTTTAGAGGAAAATTGAAGGCCGATGAATGTGAAAGTTTTGTACAGGATATAAGGGAAAAGTATGGATTGACCAAAGCACAGGAGTGGTAGGAAGAAGGGAAGAAAAAATGTAAGAATGAGAGACTGACGCTACAACGGTGAAATAAAAAATAATAAGCATGACAAAATGAAAAAAAGAAAAAGAAAAAAAAAGACGCTGTATAATGGTTTGTCTGTTTCTCCATTAATCCGTGTCAGAATCTGGAAACTCAGAGTGATCGTATGTCGGTTCGTTACCTCAAATAAGATTCATGACACAAGTATATTCCTCATATGAGCTTTTTACTTGCAAGGAGTGCCATACCTTTAACAGAAAATGCAGCACTGGCAATAAAAAACAATCAGGAAGTATTTATACATAGTCAGTCACACAAACATCTACTGGATACAATTCAGTCATAATATGAGTATACAAAACATTGGCCTGGACTGAAAACAACATGGCCTTGCAGGTGTGCCCCAGACTCCAAGTTAATCATAGTCACAGCATTTCATAGGAAAACAAGATTAATTCTCCCTCACTCCCAGACCCCTTATCATATACATAGTCTGGTCTGGGGAGACACTTTGACTTCTAAGCACATCTTAATGAAGGACACTCAATAGGTCCACTTATTACCCAGAAACAATACAGTATGCTATAAACTCATAGAAGATGCATGCAGTATACATTTTAATCTTATAAGATGGTTATGCAATGATAATGATAATGATGTTAGTAATTATAAAATGATAAATGATTGAACACGCATGATAAACAATTTTCTGACAATCCGAGATGAAGGTGGTGGCTGTGGTTCCGGGCCGGATCCGCCTCCCTACCCCAGCGACCGTGTGACTTCCTCTTCAGACCCACTTGAATTGGCTGCAGCCACCCCCTCCGTCCCATCACCTAATGACCCCCTCCTCCCTCCGTGACTACAGTAAAAGAGTTTAAAAAAAGGAAGGAACAGCAAGAGATTGGACAAAGATGATCAAACCGACCACACATAAGTAAAATACATTATATTGTTGTTTTTCCATTTCCAAATGTGAGGACTTAAATTTGATCAAACAGCATTAAGATAAGATAAGATAAGATAAGCCTTTATTAGTCCCACAATGGGGAAATTCCAGGATTGCAACAGCACAGGGATAGCAACACTCAGAGCAACAATCAGAAGGCAAGAGAAAAAAAAACAAGCGCAGCAAGTATACATATGTACATATAAATATAAATAAATAAATAAATATATATATAGAGAGAGACAGACAGACACACACACACACACACAGTGCGGATCATTGTAGCTAGATGGGATAGATATGTAAATATATAAACACAGTGCGGAGCATTGTAGCTGGATGGAATAAATATATGAGTATATAAACACACAGTGCGGAGCATTGTAGCTAGATGGAATAAATATGTAAATATATAAGCACACACAGTGTGGAGCACTGTTGCTAGATAGAGTAAATATATAAATATATATATAAACACACAGTGCGGAGCATTGTAGCTAGATGGAATAAATATGTAAATATATAAACACACACAGTGCGGAGCATTGTAGCTAGATGGAATGAAGCAGCACAACCGTCTACTTAGTTATCCTACATGGTATGATTATGTACCCATACATATTCTCACTCTCCATAGCGACCGGTATTTTCCTAGTTGTATACTGGAGGGGACCATTGTGTAAGTCTATTGCATCTTTTGCATTCAATACTATTAGGTCGTCACGTCTTTTTGCTATCTCTGTGAGCAGCCCTACTTTGGTTGTACAGTCTGACAGCCGTAGGTAGGAAGGACCTGCGAAACCTCTCGGTTGTGCACCTAGGATGATGTAGTCTGCTTCTAAATGAGCTCAGTGCATTCAGTATGTCCTGCATAGGGTGGAACTCGGACTCCAGCAAAGATGACAGCTTAGCCACCATACTTTTCTGATAGCAGCTCAAATATCAGGTCTCATTCAAGAACATTTTAGTGTTAGTATGTGTAAATCACATGTATTTTGCCAGTAAGGTGTGTTAGTACTAACAAACCACTCCAAATTCAACAGCCTGCTCGTATGTTCTCCAAGCGTGCATAAACAGCATTCATGAATCATCTGTAGTCAGCGCGTGTTCACGAGAATTGAAGATTGCATAACTGATGCCTAAAACTACCACTAAAGTCACGTTTCACAGTAACTGACCAGCAGTTTCATTCACTAAAAACCTAAGGGAAAGAGAAGAGAAAAAAGGAATGCACAATTTGTAACCCTATTAGAATAACTATAACATCTCTGAAGTTGTCTGACGCTGGACAATATTATGTTGGAGTAAATGTACTTGGAAAAGACCCCTTAGAGAGCGTAGGCATGGTCTACTATTCATCCTAATTCTAATTGTGACACTCTTACTATAGTTATTTTTTAAGCAATAACATTATATTCAAACACACACTGAGATATGTAGAACATTTAGAACATGACTGGTTACCTGATCCACATCATCACACCCATGTATTCACAACTAACTATTGATGGGGATATGCAGAGTTCCTTGCTAGTAGGACAAATAAAACAAATTTCTCCTGCTTAGGACTTAGGAACATTTCAAACAGTTCCTTCAACCCGTCCTCTGCAGTCGTAGTCCCAGTGTCAATGGCACCAGGGCAAAACAACACCTTTGAACTAAATGAAGAATGGTGGCTCTGTGGGTATAGGGTCTACTCACACCTGCCCTCTAACTGGGAGGTGTCTGCGCCCCGTATGACTGACTGACCATGCTATCATGATGTATCTGGGTTAAGTCAGACAGTCAGGGTGTTGAAAGAGGGACCTGGAATACAAACCACATGATGCAGTCTGGGCAAATTTATGAATTTAAACATTGGAGCACTGGCCAAAAGGTCACACTCGCACTATTTCCTTGGACAGGGGTTGGAAAGAATATTCTTAGGACTGAGTTTGGCCAAAATACTGAGTATGAACCTGATGTCTTCACTGCCTGGCTACAATCCTTCTTTGGATGGTGGGCAAGAGTGCTAAAAAAACATAATATTATCCCTTATGATTAGAATTGCCATCCTTACGTGTGTAGGATGTTGCTTCGTTCCCTGTTGGAGTGGCCTTATTGAAAAAAAGTACACGCTGCTGTCACACGCCAGTATCTCATATATATATATACAGTATATATATTGATTTTGTATACTTTATTGATCCCCAGAGGGGAAATTGAGGGCATCCACCTGGATGGATGAAGCAGCCACAGTATGGCGCTATCCCTTAACCATTCACACACACATTCACACCTAGGGCCACTTTAGAGTCTCCAATTAACCTAACCTGCATGTTTTTGGCCTCTGGGAGGAAACTGGAGAAATCCCGGAGTAAACCCACGCAGATATGGGGAGAACATGCAAACTCCACACAGATCACTGTTGGTCAAGGGCTGGGATCGAACCACGGATCCCATGGCCAAGGGTGAGTTGCTGTGCTGCCGCAGTGCTAACCACTGCGCCACCGCACCGCCCATTAGCTCAGCAGAAGGAGAGCGACAAGGATTCAAGTGATGAGGACAGTCAGGTTTAAATCATGTCTACCAGTGTCTCTGCAAGAAAAAAATGTTGGCATTGACAATATGCCTATAATGACTAAAGCATGATGTAACAGCTGAAAATTGTGTAAATACATTTATTGGAGGTTTTTAAGTTTTCATTTTTGACATTGAAATTGTAATACTGAATGCTTGTAAATGATGACTCATTTTTATGGTTTCCAAAGGTAGTAGAAACTAGGTGAGAATTTTTCCTGCATAAATGTTCAAAGAATGAAGACTAAAAAGAAATTGCATTACAATGATTACTCATGAAAGTATATACTGCTTATAGGTTTTTCACTCATCATACATGAAAATAACATCAGGTGTCTGATACCCGTTTATTACAACCATGGACAAAATTGTTGGTACCCCTCTGTTAATGAAAGAAAAACCCACAATGGTCACAGAAATAACTTGAATCTGACAAAAGTGGTAATAAATAAAAATTCTATGAAAATTAACCAAGGAAAATCAGACAGTGCTTTTGAATTGTGGTTCAACAGAATTACTTTAAAAAACAAACTAATGAAACAGGCCTGGACAAAAATGATGGTACCCCTAGAAAAGACTGAAAATAATGTGACCATAGGGACATGTTTAACCAAGATGTGTTCTCTAATTAACATCACAGGTGTCTACAAACTTGTAATCAGTCAGTCGGCCTATTTAAAAGGTGACAAGTAGTCACTGTGCTGTTTGGTGACATGGTGTGTACCACACTAAACATGGACCAGAGGAAGCAAAGGAGAGAGTTGTCTCAGGAGATTAGAAAGAAAATTATAGACAAGCATGTTAAAGGTAAAGGCTATAAGACCATCTCCAAGTAGCTTGATGTTCCTGTGACTACAGTTGCACATATTATTCAGAAATTTAAGATCCACGGGACTGTAGCCAACCTCTCTGGACGTGGCCGCAGGAGGAGACGGATAATACGAATGGTAACAAAAGAGCCCAGAACAACCTCTAAACACATTCATGGTGAACTCCAGGGTCAAGGTACATCAGTGTCAGATCGCACCATCCGTCGTTGTTTGAGCCAAAGTGGACTTCATGGGAGACGACCAAGGAGGACACCACTGTTGAAAACAAATCATAAAAAAGCCAGACTGGAATTTGCCAAACTGCATGTTGACAAGCCACAAAGCTTCTGGGAGAATGTCCTACGGACAAACGAGACAAAACTGGAACTTTTTGGCAAGGCACATCAGCTCTATGTTCACAGACGCAAAAACGAAGCATACCAAGAAAAGAACACTGTCCCTACTGTGAAACATGGAGGAAGTTCTGTTATGTTCTGGGGCTGCTGTGCTGTATCTGGCACAGGGTGTCTTGAATCTGTGCAGGGTACAATGAAATCTCAAGACTATCAAGGTACTAGATATCTGTTTCCTATAGGCCCTTAGAATAGAGGGTTAGTACTAGTGAAAGCGCTTTGAGTGGTCTTTGTGACTAGAAAAGCGCTATATAAGTGCAGGTTAGTTAGTTAGTTAGTATTCTAGAGAGAAATGTGTTGCCCAGTGTCAGACAGCTTGGTCTCAGTCGCAGGTCATGGGTCTTGCAACAGGATAATGGCCCAAAACACACAGCTAAAAACACCCAAGAATGGCTAAGAGCGAAACATTGGACTATTCTAAAGTGGCCTTCTATGAGCCCTGATCTAAATCCTATTGAACATCTGTGGAAGGAGCTGAAACATGCCGTCTGGAGAAGGCACCCTTCAAACCTGAGACAACTGGAGCAGTTTGCTCATGAGGAGTGGGCCAAAATACCTGCTGAGAGGTGCAGAAGTCTCATTAACAGTTACAGAAATCGTTTGATTGCAGTGATTGCCTCAAAAGGTTGTGCAACAAAATATTAAGTTAAGGGTACCATCATTTTTGTCCAGGCCTGTTTCATGAGTTTGTTTTTAAAAATAATTCTGTTGAACCACAATTCAAAAGCATTGTCTGATTTTCATTGGTTCATTTTCATAGAATTTTTTATTTATTACCACTTTTGTCAGATTCAAGTTATTTCTGTGACCATTGTGGGTTTTTCTTTCATTAACAGACTGGTACCAACAATTTTGTCCCCATGTGTATAGTTATTGACTCCATGAAAATGGAGTCAAGAGAAGAAATAGTTATAATAAATAAATAGTGAAGATTAGTTAATTACTGTAGATATTACACAAAGTCCTTGCATACACGTCTTTTAGATACACACACACACACACACACACACACACACACACACACACACACACACCCAAACACCCAAGCTCCACAGGAAAGTCTCTGTTTCTGTTTCCATATATGAGCATGAGGAAAGGGGAGACATCTAGAGAGACAGGAACCAACAGGATGGAAGTCATAAAAAGCTGAGATGACATCTGAAGCCATTTGGACACCGAAAGGACCGATTCTAACTAGTTTGGACAATGGCCAGCGTATTGTTGGAAAGTTATTGGGAAACGCCCAGTAACTGGAAGCCTTTTTGTAGCTGTGCTGTTCTTTGTTCTGGGTCTTTTTCACCAGAGGGAGCTGAGAACGACCCACGGCCGTGTTCACTGACTCCCTGTGTGATTCAATAAAAGTTAAGCTAAGAATAGTATTTCTTCTGTGATTATTGGTTGGTTATCTGAAAAGATTCTGCTAATTGTCCAAAATTATTTTTTGCATTATTTACATGGAAAATTATCTTTTAAATTTAAAAAGTTCATATGTGTAAGTTGTGGCAAAATTCGATTGGGATCATAAGATAATTTCGCTCTTGTCATTCATTTCAATGGAGATTTTTCCCGATTTAAGGTCCCATTAGGGATGGGCATATCGATATACAAGTATTGATACTATGATACTGGTCAATACTTTAGAGTTGATACTTTTTAAAATATCGCAATACCACCGTGTTAATATAAAATGTGCAATTTGTTTTCACTTCTGAGAATTTTATGTGTGAAAACTGGAGAAAAACCAGCCCAGACATGGTTTAGAGATGGTCTGCCATGTCACATGATTATGGCAGCCTATCAGATGTCAGATCCAAGACTCACTGTGCACTGGCAGCCTCAGTCAAGCAGTCACTGACTCCAGTGCAGTGCAGAATGAGATCAGCAGTGTCGTGGGGGGCAGAAAAAGCATTACTTCTGAAATGTTACACCATTCATCCAAATTCTATGGTGATACCAAGAAGCATAATTTTGAAAAATAAACAAAATAAGCACTATTTAAGTTTGTAAAGTAATAGTGTAAAAATAAAATAAATAAATACATTGTGGTATACAGTATATCACTCATATATTCCATACCTACATTTGTTAGAGCATGTGGAAATGTTTGGGACAACATATACGAAGGAACTTCACACCTCTGAAAGAACAAAGGAATCTCGCCGCCGTGTGAAGACCCATGACGTCACAGGACGCCATGGCAACAGACTCGACACCTTCACCCCTGAGGGAGGAGAGGTTTTCCCATCACCTCCCAAGGCGAAGGGAGGAGTTAACAGGACTAATAGGGGATTTAGATAACGGGGGATTTCAGCTTGTGTTTTGCATGTCTTTGATGTGTGCCTGTATTTAACCAGCGAGCTGGGCAGAATTCTCTCTCTTTGCCTTCTGCCAAGCTCTGCACCAGATGAGACAAGATAGAAGAGTTATTCATTAAAGACTCTGCTTTTATGATACAAAACCGCCTCGTTATTTCCAGCTCTTCTACACTGGTGACCTTGACGCGAGTATGGACATGAGGCGTTCTTCAAGCGACTCATCCGTGGCGAATCTGACTTACGCCAGCGACAACGCAGACGAGGGAACAAGCAGACAGCTGTTCCCCCCGGCAGAGGGTAGCGAGAGAGCTCAACCGAGCTCCAGCACCGCCATGAGAGCCGAGGCAAGGCACTCTCACCCGGCGGGCACAACAGTGATGGTGTGCACGAACGCCGTCGCTGTCCAGCTGCCAGACTTCTGGCGAGAAGACCCCGCCTCTTGGTTTCTACAGGCTGAAGCCCAGTTCATACTGGCGGGCATCACAGCAGACGATACAAAATTCTACCATATCGTCTCCAAGCTCGACTCCGCCACTTCGAGGTGTGTGCGGAGCTTGATCCGGCGACCACTGGCCCAGGACAAGTATGAGACGCTCAAGGCGACCATCGTGGCGAACTATGTCCCACCAGCAGAGGAAAGAGCCGAGAGGATCCTGGCGATCTACGGCCACAAAGGGGGCAATCCGAAGGCCCTCATGGAGGATTTGCTGCAGCTTAAGGAGGAGGACAACGACAATTTCCTTTTCCAGTTTATTTTCCTCAGCACGCTTCCACCACACATGAGAGGGACACTCGCCAATATGAAGTGCGACGCCCACCAAGACTTCCGCACACTGGCCAGCGAGGCTTATCGGCTCGTCAACGCCTGCAAGGAGCGGACACCTACAGCGGCATCCGCGGACCTCAAAACTGACGCCCCGAGCCATGGAGAGCCACAACCCACGGTGACAGCGGCGCGGCCCAAGCGTAACAAACAAATCGACGTCTGTTATTATCACCAACACTTCGCCGAGAAAGCCCACAAATGCGTTCCCCCCTGCAAGTTCACGATGTCGGGAAAACGCCCAAGCCGAGGGCCGTTAACGGCAGCGGTTCTCGGCGAGAAAAACAAGCTGTTATACGTGACGGATGGACACACAGGCAAACAGTTCCTCATCGACACGGGAGCTCAGCTGAGTTTCATCATGCCCTCCCACGCAGATCGAGCCATGGGCACCCGGGGCAATGGAGCAGTGGCAGCCAACGGTTCTGACATCGACACGTTCGGTGAAAAGAGCCTGCATCTCCTCATTCACGGCCGCAGCTACAGATGGACATTTGTTGTAGCGGCGGTGAGTTTTAACTTGTTAGGCGCTGATTTTCTATGTGCACATGGGTTATTAGTTGATCTAGCAAATAGGCGCCTGGTTAATGCACTATCTTTTGCTTCTATTCCATGCTCAGCTCGAGTCTCTCCACCACCTGTGCAGGCCAACGTCACCACGGCAGGAGGTAAGTTTGAGCAACTCCTCATCCAATTTCCAGCACTCACAACCCCCAAATTTTCAGCCACTGTAGCCAAACACGGGGTTAAACACTTCATTCCAACAACGGGACCTCCCGTTTTTGCCAAAGCTCGCCGCTTAGACGCGGCCAAGCTCAACATAGCAAGGGACGAATTTGCAGCTCTTGAAAAATTAGGCATTTGCCGACGTTCAAAGAGCCCTTGGGCTTCACCACTTCACATGGTTCCGAAATCCGACGGTTCTTGGAGACCGTGCGGAGATTACCGCAGATTAAACAACGCCACAGCGCATGACCACTACCCCATCCCTCATATACAGGATTTTTCACTGCATTTAGCGGGCGCGCGCATTTTTTCAAAGATAGACTTAGTCCGCGGTTATCACCAAGTTCCAGTCCGAGCTGAAGACATTCCTAAAACAGCGGTTATAACCCCTTTCGGCCTTTTTGAATTCCTACGAATGCCTTTCGGCCTCAAAGGTGCTGCTCAGACTTTTCAACGTATGATGGACGCAGTCTTACGCGACCTCCCCTTTGTTTTCGTCTACCTTGACGACATGCTGGTAGCCAGCTCATCGGAGGAAGAGCACTAGCAGCATCTCACTACCATTTTTCAGAGGCTAGAAGAGCACGGATTAATAATTAATCCAGCCAAATGCAAATTCGGCGTATCGCAAATTGATTTTTTGGGGCACAGAGTCTCCCCGAAAGGGGCAGCTCCGCTTCCAGACAAAATTCATGCGATAGAAGGTTTTCCACGGCCCCAAACGGTCAAATCGCTACAGGAATTTTTGGGGATGGTTAATTTTTACAACCGTTTCCTCCCTCATGCAGCTCAGCTCATGCAGCCCCTGTATGACGCGCTCAAAAAAAAGAAAGCTTCCAACGCGGTCGAATGGACCCCGGAACGCGAACGCGCTTTTGCGGAAGCTAAAAACGCCCTAGCTAACGCCACAATGTTAGTCCATCCAGATCCCTCGGCCCACATTGCTCTAACCACAGATGCTTCAGACTTGGCCGTAGGGGCAGTTGTAGAGCAACTTGTCAAGGGGGTCTGGCAACCTTTAGCATTTTTTAGCAAATCGCTAAACCCGACGGAAAGCAAATACAGCACTTTTGACAGGGAGCTGCTGGCGCTCCATTTATCCATCCACGACTTCCAGTTTTGGTTAGAAGGGCGGAGTTTCACGGCTTTTGTGGACCATAAACCGCTCACTTTTGCTATGGCTAAAATTTCTGAACCTTGGTCGGGCAGACAACAAAGACAGCTAGCTGCGATTTCAGAGTTCACCACAGACATTCGACATGTAGCGGGCAAACTTAACGTAGTAGCGGACTGTCTCTCTCGCGCTGTGGCACCGCCAGAGCACGAGGAGACAGATTACACTGCTTCAGCAGCTGAGCTTTTCTCTAACGCAAACACATATGCAGCACCTATCCATGAAGGGATAGATTTTGCAGCCATGGCGGAAGAGCAAGGTAGTGATGCGGACGTGCGCGCGCTCCTGTCTGGACCAACAGGGTTAAGGCTGGAGGAAAAAGGGTTGCGCGACGGTGTGCCCCCCCTAATATGCGATGTTTCAACCGGCCGACCTCGCCCTTTAGTACCAGCTGCTTGGCGCCGCCGCATTTTCGACGCAATTCACTCCCTCGCGCACCCAGGTGTGCGCACCTCGGTCAAAATGGTTGCCGAAAAGTTTGTGTGGCCAGGCCTACGCAAAAACGTAAAAGAATGGGCAAAAACTTGCATTCCTTGTCAGCGCGCCAAAGTACACAAACACACAAAAGCCCCTCTGGAGCCTTTTCCAATCCCTGCTAGAAGGTTCGACCACATTCATGTCGACCTCGTGGGGCCGCTGCCTTCCTCCCAGGGTTTCACACACCTGCTAACAATGATAGACCGCACCACGCGCTGGCCAGAGGAAGTCCCTCTAGCGGCAACTACAGCGGAGGAAGTCGCTCGCGTTTTTCTAACAAATTGGGTGGCACGTTTCGGCGTCCCATCAGACATCACGTCAGATAGGGGGCCTCAATTTGTCTCAGAGCTCTGGTCAGCCATGTCCAACAGTTTAGGGGCAACAATTCACCGCACCACCGCTTATCACCCTCAGGCTAATGGGTTATGCGAGCGTTTTCACAGGTCCTTAAAGGCCGCCCTCAGGGCCTCATTAACGGACACAAATTGGGTAAATAAACTTCCCTGGGTTTTATTGGGGTTGCGTGCGGCACCTAAAGAGGATTTAGACGCTTCCCCTGCAGAATTAGTCTTTGCTCAGCCTATTAGACTACCAGGTGAATTTTTACCAGAAAACCCGGAACCACGGCACCTCCCAGTCCCAAGGTTTTTAGGCAGTAACAGTCCGGACTTTCTCCACGGTCCAGCTCATCACTCCTTTCCACGAGTTTTTGTTCCTCAAACTTTAAAAAACGCTGAGTTTGTTTTTGTTAAGCATGAAGCTCTAAAACCAACGTTACGCCCAGTATACGATGGCCCGTATAGAGTGCTGGAAAATGGTGACAAACACTTTGTGCTTGATTATGGGGATAGAAATGAAACGGTCAGCATTGACAGACTCAAACCTGCCTTCTTGTTGAGAGACGAACCTGCACAGCTGGCTCGAGCACCTCGGCGAGGTAGACCCCCCAAGGAAAAAGTCTCAGCCCCCAGGCAGGGAACAGATAATCTCTCTCCTTCCCACACTGCAGATTCCTCACAACAAGGTCCCAGCAGGACGCCTAAACCAACCTACAGCAGCTTTGGGAGAAGATTGAAACCCAGACTACACAGGGACTGATTACACCACTATGCAAATTTTCGCTAATTGTGCCGCAACAGTTTAGGACTGATTTATGATTATACTATGCTGTTATGTTTTCACTGAACTCTCTTAGGAGCATGGCTGCTTGAAAGTTTCTTCTGTGGCAACAGCTGTAACACGTAGTATGTCTTAGTAATTACCCTAGACTGTGAATCTTTCTGTGTTCTTTCATAGTTGTTTGGGGGGCCTGTGGTATATATCACTCATATATTCCATACCTACATTTGTTAGAGCATGTGGAAATGTTTGGGACAACATATACGAAGGAACTTCACACCTCTGAAAGAACAAAGGAATCTCGCCGCCGTGTGAAGACCCATGACGTCACAGGACGCCATGGCAACAGACTCGACACCTTCACCCCTGAGGGAGGAGAGGTTTTCCCATCACCTCCCAAGGCGAAGGGAGGAGTTAACAGGACTAATAGGGGATTTAGATAACGGGGGATTTCAGCTTGTGTTTTGCATGTCTTTGATGTGTGCCTGTATTTAACCAGCGAGCTGGGCAGAATTCTCTCTCTTTGCCTTCTGCCAAGCTCTGCACCAGATGAGACAAGATAGAAGAGTTATTCATTAAAGACTCTGCTTTTATGATACAAAACCGCCTTATTATTTCCAGCTCTTCTACATACATAAATAATAAAATAAAAAACATTGCAATATGAAAAAAATTACACATATATGCTGCTTGGTATTAACATAGAATTTGGATGGATGGTGAAACATTTCAGAAGTAAAAAATACTTGAATCCAGTTGACTTGACTGAGCTTTCATACAGCATACTTACCTGCCTAGATATTTATTATTTCATTTCATTTTTATTTACTTTGCTCATTGTTCTATTTTATTATCATTTTATAAGCATTTCTTTCAAGTGTTTATGTTCATAAGTTTTATTAATATTTGATATTGTCCTTGCAATAAAGTTGTTAATGAAACTGCAATCATGTGATTGTCCTTTAAGGGGCAAAAAGTATTGGTATCGGTATCGAAGAAGTCCCATAAATTGATGGTATCGTATCGAAAGGAGAAATGCTGGTTTCGCCCATCCCTAGGTCCCTTGTGGGGAAGTAGAGAGGGTGTGACTTAGGCTCTCTATTGAGGATTTGCAGCAATGTCACCAAGTCAGTGATGTTTTGTCTACACTGCCTTTTTGTGGGCAAGCTGTGAATGGACAGGTAGTGCTGCCAATGCATTTGTGCCAGATAAGAGCACTTTTTATGTTTTTACCAACTTCTTTATACAATCTATGGATTAGAGTGGCATAAATTTCAACTATAATCATGGTCACTACATGCATTGCAGTAGGTTGCCATAATAGGCAATATAAATGGTAAAAAAGCCACAGGAAATTCTTTATCACTTTCCATCAAATCGAGCTTGGAGAACCAAGTGGGTAGCATCAGTTGGACAGGAGGGTTGGCAGCCTTCCACCACAAGTTAGATCTGCAGCCATCATTTCATTAAGTGTAAGTAGCCTACATGTACAAACACATGGGCCTAGGCTACGCATGATGACCCGGGGATAGCAATGGTTGGTCTCAGACTTATATGTATTTGGTGTTTTATTGTAAAGGGAAACCCACAGTCTCCCGACTAAGTTCCCTTGTTTAACCCCTTGCACTCTGGTCAATTTCCCTAAAAACAACAAAAAATAACGTACCCAAAGTAAATCAAAAGCTGTTCTTCAACCCTTTGCAGCATCTTCATGGGGTTGGTCTCATTTAAAAGAAAACACTTTGAATTTTTTGGCAAAACAGTCATAATCTCTCTAAGTGCTCCTGCCACTGAGTAACAGTCATCTAAACATACTGAACTTGAAGAAAATAAATTTTGCCTGGGTGTTTTTTTGGATATAAATGCTTGCAAATAACACACAGCTGTCAGATCCGGGCTGGAAAATGCAACAGAAATGTAGAACCAAGTGTTATCCAGCTGAGGTCAAAATTTTGTAACAATACCACAAAAAATGAATATATTACACAGCTTTTTTTCTTAGGTTGTTCCCAGGCGTTTTTGAACTGTGCCAAATTGTGCCAAATGGCACAGTTTGGAAAAACGTCTGTAACTTTTGAATGATTCAATATAGAAGCTTCATCTTGGGCTCTAATGAAGGGTGAAGGGCTGTGTGTGTGTGTGTGTGGGGGGGTGTTTATTCATTCATGAATGAATGAATGAACAAACAAGCCCCCCCACACAAAGAAGCATGCCACGTAAAAAATGTGTGGCTTTTTTTTACAAGAAAAAATAACCTACAGTGCACTAAAAATTATACTAAAATATCTGTAATGTAGAAGATAACAACTCACACCCACCCCTGCTACAGAGGATGGATATCGTCCATCGACACATGACGGACCGCGGCCGTGCGCCGCGGTCTACTACACACAGTTGTACTAAAATATCTGCAGTAATATCTGAAATCCGCTACAGAAGAGTAGCGGGGGGGGGGGGGGGGGTCACATTCCGGACGCAGCGTACGGACTGGACATGGTCCGTGCGCCGTCCGGACCGAAGCGGTCCGGGTCCGTCATGTTGCGATGACGCACAGTTCTAATTTACCGATCAGTCAAAAGTCATTTTGATTACAATTTTCAGGGATAAAGAATAATTTAGCTTATAACACTTACCTGTCCACAACAGCAGTGTTGCTGGCAAACTTCTCTTCCTCATTGTCAGACGAACATGATGCTGGTCCGCTTGTTACGGACTCGGGGTTCTGGTCACGCGACCCGGTCAAACCATAATTCCATTATTGTGGTTTTGCACTTCCATGATTGCGGTTTTGGCGAACGATTTTTCAAAACAAATAAGAACAGTAGTAAGAAAAAAAGACTGGCGAATGCGTGTGTGTCACCCAGCGGCTTACACAAAACAGATTTTAGGCAAGGGATGTACGCTTTCAAACTTCTGTGCTTCAACTGGCTCGCTGTATTCGCAGCCGTTGGTAGGCGGGCCCTTCTTGCTAGGTTTTCAGTCATTGGTTCTTCAAGGTTTCAGAAACCCAATTCAAGGCTCTTATTAGTCGAATGAGAGGTCAATCACATCTAAACCAATCAAAGCACTCCTTTGGCTTTCTGTTCACGGCTGTGTCTGTAGTGGAAGAACGGAAATGCAGCTTTTTTTTTTTTCAGTGCGCCCTAGGACGCACAGTGTGCGTCCTAGGGCGCCCTCATGCGCCCTAGGACGCAGAGACGTGACCGCCCGCGGTACACCAGAGTGCAAGAGGTTAAATATAGAGATTCATGTCAGAAAAACAAAAGCAGGCCTGGCCCTGGATATTTTTCATAGAAGGACACCAAGAAAATGGAGGGGATTAGACAGTTTTTTTAAAAATTGTTTTGGAACTTTGGTAGAGCCTAATTGTTTAGGTCGAGAGGGGAGAAACATTTCTCCCTCGAGAGCGGGTTAAGTTTATATTTACTTAAAAAAAAACTTGAAAAAATATTTTACTAGTACAATTTAAATACAGTATAAACTTGGGAAGGTGAAAAAATAAAAAGGTGAACAGCACCGGGAGGTCTGCCCCGGCTACTGAACCTATTGCTGCAGAGTGTGGGTTAAGCGGTTTCAACTATTCAATAGGAAAATATCCTCAATTTAATTTACAAGCTATTTTTGTAACTACATACTTTGGTGCCACTCTTCAACTATTAATACCAATTTTTAAAACGCATGCAGCCTACTTAGCTGAATGACAGCTGCCACTATCCACCCCACTTCAAGTCAGTGAGAGTCACCCTTAATCACCCCTATTTTCTTTCTTTAACATTCCAGATGATTTTTAGCGAGAGATATCATGTTTTCCAAAAAAATAATATTGTCACACACCATGATAAACCATTTTCTCTTTATTCGTTTCACATACTTGTAACAATGTGGTGACCCAAACAAACAAACAGCATGTGACCAGTGATGTCAGTTGCAAATCCTCAATACCAAAGGAGTGACCAGGAGTAGAACAAGACAGAGATTGGAAAATCACAATATATGACATCGCAATACTCAGTGCATCGCAAGATCATGATTATATCGTATCATGGCCCGAGTATTGTGACAATACTGTACTGCGTCCCAAATATCATGATAATATCGTATTGCGGCCCAAGTATTGGAATAATATTATATTGTGGTGCCTCTGGTGATTCCCACTCCTACTATCTCACAATGTTCAAAAAGGTGAAAAAGTGATCCAGAATACGAATACTGATTTAATCATCCACAAAATATAATGGTGTAGTGGTTATGGCTGCACACTTGTTGCTCTCTCCCTGATTAACCCACTTATTCCCCACAGCTGCACCTACCACGTGTGGGCAATCAGCACACCCTTTAAATTGGGCCACTTTCCTCCAGAACTTCAGGAGCATGTCAGACTTCCTCCATGCACTCAGAACTCTCATCTCCCAGTGTGCAGCCTGCAACCTGTCGACCAGCCCCTCCTGGAAACCTGTGGACATGTAAGGACAATTACTTTCCCAATTGTCTCCCTGTCATTACTAGTGATGATAAAACCAAGGCCTCATGAAACAACAAGCAACTTTGAGACAATAGCTTCATGAGCGACACAGTGTTATGAAACATCTAATAAAGACAGCCGTCTGGTGACTGACTGTCAGAACTGCATCAGAGTTGAAAAACATGAAAAAAATCTCAATACTTTTTTTTGAGCATTGGCCATCTGAGGTCTATTCAGAATTGGATGGCAGGAACAAACAATACAAAGCAAACAAAAAAACCCTAATTCCCTCTCAAACTTCCCGCGAGCCCTCAAGTCACGTGATGTGACTGACATAACGAGGCCTCGCTTGCTACGGTCACGTGACTGTGGGCATGTTGACACAGTGCTCGACACTCTGTTCACGACACTTCCACATTATATTGCTTGAGCCAGTGTTGAGTGGGTGGTGTCGAGCATAACATCTGTGAACGAAAATTTATTTAGCTCATAGACTCTGGTCCTGGAGGAATAAACAAGATGGATCTGCCAAGTTGAATTGCCTTTATTTCTGCCTGCAGGCAGTAACAGAGCAAAAAGCACTTCAGCCTGCTCTGCTCTCAAAAGGGTGCAACAGGGTTTTTTTTATAGCATTCAGTACATTGTCTTACATCGGGAATGTTGATACAAGTCAGAGGACTAAAAGGAGAGAAGCGGGGAGTCAAGGGAGGGAGAAGCGGGGGAGAAAACAGTTCAAATACCTAACAGGTCAGAGTGCCACTATGAGAGCTTATCCTGGAACACAGAAGTAAAGCAGGCATGTCAAAGAGATTATTAATGTAGCTTAGATCATCTTTTACGCTTATACTGACCTTCAGTTTCTGAAACCTATGAAGCCCAGTAAACACTATGCAGCTTATGTCCCAATGAGATTACAGTGGGCAGTTTACAAAAACAATTTATATGTGGAGACACACTTATAAAACATATGATCCGGCCGGCAGTGAAGCCCCTCATCCTGGATGAGCTGAAGAGGAAACACCGCGGGTGAAGGGCTGGAGCGAAGGTGAGGAGGAGGAGGAAGAAGCATAAGCCGGCTGTACCAATGGTCATCACCAGGAACGTGTGATCGCTGGGAAATAAAACAGATGAGCTTACAGCGCTGGTCAGGATGCAAAAGGAGTATCGTGAGTGTAGTTTCATGTGTTTTACGGAGATGTAGTTACACTCACAGATCCCGGATGTAAATATAGCGATACCTGGCTTCAAGACTATACGGGGGGACAGAGACATGATAAGGAGCAGGAAAAAGAGAGGAGGAGGAGTGGCACTTCTTGTTAATGAACGATGGTGTCATCCTAGACACATTTATGTGAAGGAAAAGTGCTGCAGCCTAGACATTGAACTGCTGGCTGTTAGTATGAGACCTTATTAGAGATAGCAAAAAAACATGACAACCTAATAGTATTGAATGCAAAAGACGCAACAG
Source organism: Pholidichthys leucotaenia (assembly GCA_020510985.1). Taxonomy (NCBI): domain Eukaryota; kingdom Metazoa; phylum Chordata; class Actinopteri; order Cichliformes; family Pholidichthyidae; genus Pholidichthys; species Pholidichthys leucotaenia. The sequence goes on along the minus strand of CM035841.1, from coordinate 327,320,833 downwards.
ACTTACACAATGGTTCCCTCCGGTATACAACTAGGACAACACCGGTCGCTACGGAGGGTGACAATATGTATGGGTACATAATCATACCATGTAGGATAACTAAGTAGACGGTTATGCTGTTCATTCCATCTAGCTACAATGCTCCACACTGTGTGTGTTTATATATTTATACATTTATTCCATCTAGCTACAATGCTCCGCACTGTGTGTTTATATATTTATATATACATATGTATATTCGCTGCTCTTGTTTTATCTTGTCTTCTTGATTGTTGCTCTGAGTGTTGCTATCCCTGTGCTGTTGCAATCCTGGAATTTCCCCATTGTGGGACTAATAAAAGCTTATCTTATCTTATCTTATCTTATTATATGCCTCGAAAAATGAAGTGCGCTTTAATTATTATTGTCTACGTTCCTCCGTCAGCTAACGCAGCGGTGGCCTGTGACATCATCAGCTCCACTGCGGCCACATTACTGGAGAAGCACCCGGATGCATTCATGGCCATCACTGGTGATTTTAACCATGTCTCAGTGGGAAAAACACTACCAAACTTTCACCAGTTTGTTGACTGTCCCACCAGAGAGAACAAAACACTGGATTTACTGTATGCCAATGTCAGAGATGCATATAGTGCCACAGCTCTACCCCCCACTGGCAAATGAGATCACTGCATGGTCATGTTAACACCCAAGTACGTTCCCCTTGTGCAAAGGCAGCCTGCTTATACACGGACTGTGAGGAGGTGGACACAGGAGGCTGCTGATGCACTACAGGACTGCTTTGAGACGACAGACTGGAGCGTACTCTGTGAACCACATGGGGTGGACATAGACAATATGACTGACTGCATCACAGAATACATTACATTCTGTGAAGACATGACCATGCCAGCTCAGACTGTACACTGCTTCTCCAACAACAGACCATGGGTCACCAGTGACCTGAAAGCACTTCTGAACAAAAAGAAGAGAGCTTTTAGGGCTGGAGACAAGGAGAAGCTGAGGGGAATGCAGCATGAGCTGAGAGAGATGCTGAGGAGGTGCAAGGACAATTATAGGAGGAAGTTGGAAGAGAAACTCAGGCAAAACAACACTAAAGATGTGTGGGAGGGAATGAAGAAAAATAACTGGGTGCAAGGGGAGAGTCGGGCAGCCATCTGGGAGCCAGGAGAGAGCTGAGGAACTGAATCTGTTTTTTAATAAGTTCAACTCACAGTCTGTCACCCCAGCAACACAACCAGACCCCCACACACCCCTCCCCACCCACCCTCCTGTGCAGAACCTCTCTCTATCTCCCCCCTCCTCCTCCTCAGGGGGCACCAGGACCCTCCCTCACTTCACGGTGACTACAGATCAGGTGGAGAAACAGCTGGAGAGACTCCGTCAGTGGAAGGCTTCAGGCCCTGATGGCATCTCCGCAAGGACCCTGAGGACCTGTGCCAACCATCTAACTCCGGTACTGAAACACCTGTACAACCTGAGCCTGAGTCTGGAGAGAGTACCGGTGCTGTGGAAGACATCCTGCCTGGTTCCTGTCCCCAAGAAGTCATCTCCATCAGATTTGAATGACTACTGACCAGTTGTCCTCATATCTCATGTGATGAAGGTCCTGGACAGACTGGTCTTAGCCCACCTGAGGCCGTGGGTGAAGACGTGGCTGGACCCTCTGCAGTTTGCATATCAGCCCCATTTAGGAGTTGAAGATGCTGTCATCTACCTGCTACAACGAGCCCATCTGCACCTGGATGGTGGAGGAGATACTGTGAGAATCACTTTTTTTGATTTCTCCAGTGCCTTTAACACCATCCAGCCACTGCTGCTGGGTGAGAAGCTGCAGGTGATGGGGGTTGACAGCTCTGTGATCTCCTGGATTACTGACTACCTGACAGGCAGGCCACAGTTTGTCCGGCTGGGCAATGTCTTGTCTGGAGTGGTGGCTAGTGATACGGGAGCTCCACAGGGGACTGTGCTCTCTCCTTTTCTTTTTACCTTATACACCACAGACTTTCAGTACAACACTGAGTCATGCCACCTGCAGAAATTCTCTGATGACTCAGCTGTTGTGGGGTGTATAAGAGGAGGAGAGGAAGGGGCGTACAGGGTACTGGTAGACGGATTTGTGGAGTGGACAGAGCAGAATCACCTGAGGCTGAATGTCAGCAAGACCAGAGAGATGGTGATTGACTTCAGGAAGAGGAAGACGCCTTCTCAGCCACTGCAGATTAGGGGGGAGGATGTGGGAGTGGTTGAGGACTACAAATATCTGGGTGTCAGGATCAGCAGTGGGTTGGACTGGAGATCCAACACCGATGCTGCGCACAAGAAGGGGATGAGCAGACTCTACTTCCTGAGGAAGCTGAGATCTTTCAATGTGTGCAGCAGGATGCTGGAGCTTTTCTATCAGACCGTTGTCGCCAGCGCCATCTTCTTTGCTTCTGTCTGTTGGGGTAGCAGTATCAGGGCCAGAGATACCAACAGACTTGACAAGATTATCAAGAGTGCTGGCTCTGTAATTGGTCTCAGACCGGAGACCTTTGAGACAGTGGTGGAGAGAACACTGAATAAACTGCGATCCATCATGGACAATCCTGATCACCCCCTCCACCACACACTAGATAGACAGCGAAGCACTTTCTCCAGTAGACTACTACAGCTTCATTGTCGAACGGCCAGGTACAGGAAATCTTTCCTGCCACATGCAATTTCACTGTACAATAACTCACTATGATGTTGTATTCTGGTCATAGCTATGCTGCCACACTGCACCTTACAGACTAACTGGTACCTCACATTTTCACTCTGCTCCTGATAGTCCTTCTTTGTGCAATGGGATGATTCATGTGTTTATACGGGTCATCATATATTAAGCTATGATGTATATAGGTTTTATAGTCGTGTTAATTTTTCTTTCCATGGGTAATCCCTTTGTCTGTCATGTGTGTGTTTCTGTTGTTTGGTTGTCTACTGTCATGCTGCTGTTACACTGTAATGTCCCAGTTTGGGATCAATAAAGTACATCTATCTATCTATCTATCTATCTATCTATCTATCTATCTATCTATCTATCTATCTATCTATCTATCTATCTATCTATCTATCTATCCCTAGTTACTCAACAGATTAATGCATGGACAGTTAATTTCCACCACACATCACTAGTCATTACTCCCCAGGAAAAGTGGCTGGCAGATTTGGATCCTGCTTGGCAGATTTCCCCAACACTGGATCTTCCCCACAGCTGCCAAGCCCTGTAAGTCGATTTACTATGTGCACATAAAACCCCTTTTCCCTTCACTCCCAGCACCGGCACACTGCCTTGTAAATACTGATCCTGTGAAATGCACTTCTGCATCGAGGGTCTGCTGCCTTCCTGCTCCCTGTGGGATGGAACTCCATAGCCTGTAAGAAAGCAGACACACAGTAGCATTGTCAGACTGTGAGAGCTTGTACATACTGTTAAATATGGAAATAGGCTGGTACGAATAAGATGGCGGCTGGGTTGGACGTGGGATAGACCGGGGTGGTTAACTGCTGTTTTCCGGTAGATACGCCACCCTAGTATAAAGGAGGTGGGCAGAAGAGGCAAGTCCTCTTTCGTCGTGGGAGCCACCTGGCCTGCAGACATGTGCCGTAAGCCTTTCTTGTATATAGTTGGCATCCTGATTAAAGCCCTGTTAACCGAGTTACGACTGGCTCATTATTCCTATAATTATGGACACAACATTTGGTGACAAAGTAAAAGCGGTAATGGAAAGATCTGTTGCCAGTTTTCAGCCATTTTTGGAGGCCCCGGGCAAGCCGCCCATGCCATGGCCCTGCTGGATTGCTGCTTTTACGAACTACCTCGTAGTTTTGAACCTTGGCGAGATGGAGAAGCTCTGAGCGACAGTGGTGTTGGTCTATAATTTGGGTATGGAAGGGCAGAGGATCCTGGAGAACCTTGGAGGTGCATATAGCTTTGATGAAGTGGTGGAGCTAATGGCGCACTACTTTCGCGCGCCGGAAAACATCACGATCCGACGCATCCAGTTTTGACAGCGCTGCCAGTGGTCGGGAGAGCCGGTGAAGATATTCTTGTCGGACCTCCGAGAGCTGGTGAGGGAGTGCAAGTTCGGACCCCTGGAGGATGAAATGATTTGGGACCAGCTGGCAGAGCACATCCGCTGCCCGGCGGCCTGGTCCAGATTGTTAACACACCCAGGAGAGTTGACGTTGGCTGCGGCTATTGAGCTTGCCCAACAGTTCAAAGCAGCAGAGACCATCACAAGAGGCCTTACTGAAGGGGATTCTCTGGACGAGGGTGAGTCTCGCGCTAAGGCACTGTTCCTGGACCCTGGTGTTGACAAGTGTGGAGAGGAAGATTTTGCCTCCGTGGTCAAGATAAGGTCTGCCCAGGTACGTCGCGTTGTTATGGTTGTGGGTCCACTGATCACCGCTATAAGTCCAGGATGTGCCCGGCGAAAGGAAAGCGTTGTGGCAAGTGTGATGTGTTGAACCACTTTGCCAGGATGTGTGCAAACTTCAAACGCAGGGACCGTAGGGGCGAACCAGGTGCTACGCAGAAGACTCCAGCCATCATACATACGGTATCCCCAAAGACGACGGGGAGGATCGGATGTAATGTCATGCCTGATCGTGTCAAGGTCCCACTGCTGGTGGACACTGGAACGGTTATTTCCATTCTGAACCTGGCGACTATGAGAAGTCTGTTTCTCCACTGACAGATTAGAATGCAACATGAAGAGTATTTTGGATATGGACAGAACAGGCTGGCTATTTTGGGTTATGTGGAGGTGGAGGCCCAATATAAGGAGATCGTAGTGCCCAGAGTCCGCATCAACATTTCTGTGACTGCAGTCAATGTTATGGGGTGTAACCTTTTTTACAGCTTGGGGTTCTCCATAGCCAACGTGTCGGGTAAGGAGTGGTCTGGTTGTGGTCTTTGGGGCCGACCTGTTCCCGTCGTGGAGGGTGCTGAGGTGTGGGACTCAGACTGGTTGGACAGAGAAACTGTGGGAGAGCACATTCGGTGCCACATGGTGCAGCCTCGGGATGGACCTGATGCCGGTTTTTAGGCTGCCCTGGATGAGGGTGCCTGATGGCATGCCGGGACCCCCGATGCAGCCCCTAAGGACAAGGCGCCCTCGCTGGAAGAAAAAGGGGTGAGACTGCAGAGCGTGGTGGTGGTAAAGCACTCCCAGCGACGGCCTGCCAAGAGGAGATCAAACCGGACCCACGAGGTGACCGGATCGGTGAAGGAGGCCAGTTGCAAGGAAAGTGATTCGCACAGGAAAAGGAAGGCTCCCTCATTGACCAAGGTTGAAGCTCGAGCACGACGCGATCACAGTCCACACATGCAGTGGGACAACCAGAGGCGGTTCCAGGTGGAGCCCGACTAGATGGAGGCACACCAGCGTAGGTCTGTTTATATCTGGAGGCACCCGAGTGAGCTGCGACTGCTGGTGAAGGAGAGGAGACAGCGCAGCAGGAGCCCCGAGGTTAAAAGATGGAGACGCCTGGAGAAAGATCCGTTCAAGGACCAAGGGTTTGTGTGTGTCTTTTGTGGTGCCCAGGTCCTGATTTGTGGGAGTGTTATTGTGTTAGTGCCCCGGTAAATTTAAAAAAAAAAAAAAAGGAAAGGAGGATGTATTGTGATCTTGTTTAATTTGTGGTATTTTGTGTGAAATTTTGGAGGTTTTACATTTTGAGAGTTTACTGGCCAGGATGGTGGTGGTTTAATAGTGTGCTAAATTGTGTGTGTTGAAATTTGATTTAGCCATGTTTAATTGATTTTTTATATTAATTCTGAATGCCCAACACAGTTTTGTTTTGTGAGTGCCTGTTATAGGGTGGATGCTGGGGTGGGGGCTGCCAATAGCCTGTATGTATATTGTGATTTGGTATGTCTTGTTTTGTGTAACTATTTATGGGATTGTTTTAATTAGAAACACGGCTTTATTTTATTTGAACTGTTCTCTTTGGCGGAACAATAACCCACCCAGCCATGTAGGGGGTGCTGGCAGTTTACCCGGCCCCCAGCCTTAGTTGTGTGAATGGATAGGAGTTTGTTTCTTTTTGTACATATTTTCCCTTTTAGAGTATGAGTCAGGAGATAAATTGGGGCGGGTTATCTGTGTGCCTGGCATTTTTTTTTGAGGGAGGGATGTTAGATATGGAAATAGGCTGGTACGAGTAAGATGGTGGCCGGGTTGGACGTGGGATAGACTGGGGTGGTTAACTGCTGGTTTCCGGTAGTTACGCCACCCCTAGTATAAAGGAGGTGGGCGGAAGAGGCAAGTCCTCTTTTGTTGTGGGAGCCACCTGGCCTGTAGGCGTGTGCCGTAAGCCTTTCTTGCATATAGCTGGCATCCTGATTAAAGCCCTGTTAACCGAGTTATGACTGGCTTGTTATTCCTATAATTACGGACACAACACATACCTCTTGTCTCTTTTCTCCACCCTGCAGGGTTGTCAGACTCTCCACGTCCAATTACCATCACTATAACTGTAATAAAGATTATTGTTTCACCAGTTTGGGTCTCTTCACTGCCTGCTTTTGGGTCTGTTACCAAAACCATGTCAAATGGGTTCATCCTTAACAACATCTGATGACAATTTCAACAAAATCCATGCAAGATTAAAAGCATGGCATGAACAGTTTTTTTTTCTCTGAAATTTTCTAAAATTCATTAGTTGTTAAAAAGGTTTTTTCTTTCCCTTCTTTGCTATCATTTATCCATTTGTGTGCATTTCTGAGATATACTTTGAAGTTGCTGTTGCTTTTAAGAAAGCTCCCGAATGCCAACTTTTAAGATAAGATAAGATAAGATAAGCCTATGGGGTAACCCCCACAACAGCCATGGGCAAACAGAGCGCTCAGCCGGGGCAATTAGCAGAGCAATGAGATGTGTGTGTTGAGATCAATAGGCAGCCTCTCCGTGTCTAGTTCAGGCGTCAGTATCCTGTGGATATGTATGACTCAAATGCAAACGTTCATGCTTCCTGCTCTCATTGTGTTGCAAATGTCCCATGCCTGACTGTAGTTCCTTTGATGATAACATGTCTTTGATGTATTGTCTGTAGCTGGGTATTTAAGTGGCTGAATATGATATGTTCTCTCTCTTCTCACTCTGACTGCTTCTGACTACTGCTCATGAGAGCCTGAGAGCCACTCCAGCATGCTTATACAGTAGCTGGGGTGAGCTCCGTGATGGCGATGATTGATGAATAAACTTCCTTAAAAACTCCAGTCGCCATGCCTTATTTTAACATTGCCACAAGCCTTTATTAGTCCCACAATGGGGAAATTCCAGGATTGCAACAGCACAGGGATAGCAACACTCAGAGCAACAATCAGAAGACAAGAAAAAACAAGAGCAGCGAGTATACATATGTACATATAAATATATAAATATATAGACACACAGTGTGGAGCATTGTAGCTAGATGGAATAAATATATAAATATACACAGTGCGGAGCATTGTAGCTAGATGGATTGAAACAGCATAACCGTCTACTTTTTTCTTCTCTTTTCTCCTTTTTTGCATAGTTGCTGTTCTTTCTACAGTGCATGGAGGTCATGCACTGCTAACATACGACCGACAGACACTACTGGATATTGCCAAGTTAAGCAGTCACATGGAGTTTTCTGGCTTTATACCACCTGACCTGCAATGCATTGTCCACCCCCGTGGTGACCATCATCACCCCCAGGAGGGTCCTGAAGCACCGAGCCCGTGTGAGCATGCTGACCCCAAGAAAGCGTGTCGGAGGCGGGGCCCAAGGCAAGGTAAGAGAGGAGGGCTACATGCTAGGCTAAAGGCTCGCTCCAGCTGGCCACCGCTACCCAGTCTCTTAATGGCAAACGTTCGGTCTTTGGAAAATAAACTAGACGAACTAAGAGCAAGGATTGAGGACCAGCGGGAGACAAGAGAGTACTGTGCCCTAATTTTCTGCGAGACCTGGCTTTCAGACAGAGTCCCAGAGAGCGCTATTCAGCTACAGACCCACTCAGCACAACAGGCAGACAGAACAGGAGACTCTGGTAAGACTAGGGGAGGGGCTGTGTGTGTATTTATAAACCACTCATGGTGTGGAGATGTACAAACCATCTACAAGCACTGCTCGCCCAACGTGGAGTTTTTACTGCTGAAAGCTGTCCCTATTATCTACTGAGGGAATTTACCGCTGTGTTTTTAGCTGCTGTGTACATTTGTCCACAGAGCAACTACACAGTAGCGCTAAACAAACTCCATGACGTCATCAGTGCAGTAGAGACGAAACATCCCGATGCTGTTTTTATTGTTGCTGGCAACTTTAACCAGTGCAATTTATGGACTGCCCATCCATCCATCCATCCATCCATCCATCCATCCATCTTCTACCGCTTTTCCGGAGGTCTGGGTCATGGAGGCAGCAGTTCAAGCAGAGAATCCCAGACTTCCTTTCCCCCAGCCACCTGCTCCAGCTCTTCAGACAGGATACCAAGGTGTTCCCAGACCAGCTGGGAGACATAGTCTCTCCAGTGGGTCCTGGGTCTAGCCCGGGGTCTTCTCCCAGTGGGACGTGCCCGAAACACCTCAAGTGGGAGGCGTCCTGGAGGCATCCTGATCAGATGCCCATACCACCTCAACTGGCTCCTTTCAATGTGGAGGAGCAGCGGTTCTACTCTGAGCCTCTCCCAGATGACTGAGCGCCTCACCCTGTCTCTAAGGGTGAGTCCAGCAATCCTATGAAGGAAGCTCATTTCAGCTGCTTGTATCCGCGATCGCTTTCTTTCAGTCATTACCCAAAGTTCATGACCACAGGTGAGGGTAGGAACACAGATTGACCGGTAAATCGAACAGCTTTGCCTCAACAGACTGGTACAACGGCCGCATCACTGCAGATGCTGCTCCAATCCGTCTGTCAATCTCTTGCTCCAGTCTCCCCTCACTCGTGAATAAGACCCCGAGATACTTAAACTCCTCCACATGGGGCAGGAGCTTGTCCCCAACCCGGAGAGGACAATCCATCTTTTTCCGGCTGAGGACCATAGACTCGGACTTGGAGTTGCTGATTCTCATACCAGCCGCTTCACACTCAGCGGCAAACTGGTCCAGTAAGACATGTAGGTCATTGCTGAATGAAGCCAATAGGACAACATCATCTGCAAACAGCAGAGATGAGATCCTGTGGTCATCAAGCATGACGCCCTCCGTTCCCTGGCTGCATCTAGAAATCCTGTCCGTAAAAATTATGAACAGGATCAGTGACAAAGGGCAGCCCTGGTGGAGTCCAACTCTCACTGGGAATGAGTCCGACCATTTGTTGGCAATACGAACCAAACTCTCACAACGGTCGTATAGAGACCGGATAGCTTGTAATAACAAGCCCGATACCCCATACTCCCAAAGCACCCCCCACAAAAAACCATGAGGGATGCGGTCGAATGCCTTCTCCAAGTCCACAAAACACACGTAAACTGGTTGGGCAAACTCCCATGAACCCTCGAGGATTCTTGAGAGGGTAAAGAGTTGGTCCAATGTGCCACAGCCAGGACGAAAACCACATTGCTCCCTCCTCCTGAATCCAAGGTTCGACCAATGGCTGGACTCTCCTCTCCAGTACATTGGCATAGATCTTCCCAGGGAGGCTGAGGAGTGTGATCCCTCTAAAGTTGGAGCACACCCTCCGGTCCCCCTTTTTAAAGAGGGGAACCACCACCCCGGTTTGCCATGCCAAAGGTACTGTCCTCATCCTCCACGCAATGTTGCAGGGGCGTGTCAACCATGACAACCCTACAACATCCAGGGCCTTAAGGTACTCAGGTTGAATCTCATCCACCCCCGGGTCCTGGCCACCAAAGAGATTTTTAACCACCTTGGCGACCTCAGCCCCTGTGATGGGCGAGTCATCCCCCTCGTTCACAAGCCCTGCTTCCTTTGTGGAAGGCGTGTCAGTGGGATTGAGGAGATCCTTGAAATATTCCTTCCACCACCCTACGATATCCCCAGTCGAAGTCAGCAGTGCCCCATCCGCACCATACACAGTGTGGACAGGGAGCTGCTTCTCCCTCCTGAGCCACTGGACAGTTTGCCAGAATCTCTTCGATGCCGACCGAAAGTCTTGTTCCATGGCCTCACCAAACTCCTCTCACACCCGAGTTTTTGCTTCAGCAACCATCCTAGCCGCACTCCGCTTGGCCTGCCGGTGACATCTCAGCTGCTTTGGGAATCCCACAAGCCAACCAAGCTTGATAGGATGCCTTCTTAAGCTTAATGGCCCCCTTCACCACTGGTGTCCACCACTTGGTTCGGGGGTTGCCACCATGAGATGCACCAACGACCTTGCGGCCGCAGCCCTGGGTAGCTGCTTCAACAATGGATGTGGAGAACATGGCCCATTCAGATTCCATGTCTCCAGACTCTCTCAGAATGTGGTTGAAGTTCTTCTGGAGGTGGGAGTTGAAAACCACCCGGACAGGGGCCTCAGCCAGATGTTCCCAGCACACCCTCACTATACGTTTGGGTCTACCAGGTCTGAATGGCATCCTCCCCTGCCATCGGACCCAACTCACCACCAGGTGGTGATCCGTTGACAGCTCTGCACCTGTCTTTACCCGAGTGTCCAAAATATATGGTTGCAGGTCTGATGACGTGATAACAAAATCAATCATCGACCTGTGACCTAGGGTGTCCTGGTGCCAGGTGCACATGTGGACACTTGAACATGGTGTTTGTTATGGACAAACTGTGATTAGCACAGAAGTCCAATAATTGAACACCACTTAGGTTCAGATCAGGCAGGCCATTCCTCCAAATCACCCCCTCCAGTTTTCACTGTCGTTGCCCACGTGCGCATTGAAGTCCCCCAGTAGGACAATGATGTCGTCGAGAGGAGCACCCTCCAGCACCCCAGTCAGAGACTCCATAAAGGGTGGGTACTCTGAACCATCATTTGGTGCATAGGCACAAATGATGGTCAGGACCCGTTTCCCAACCCAAAGGTGCAGGGAAACAACCCTTTCGTCTACTGGGGAAAACTCCAATATAGAGGCAGCAAGGTGGGGGGATACAACAATACCCACCCCTGCCTTGCCGCCTCTTGCCCGGGGCAACTCCAGAGTAAGACAAGCTCCAGCCCCTCTCCAGGAGACTGGTTCTGGAACCAGAGCTGTGTGTTGAAGTGAGGCCGACTATATCTAGCCGGTATCTCTCATCCTCATGCACCAGCTCAGGCTCCTTCCCCACCAGAGAAGTGACATTCCACATCCCAAAAGCCAGTTTAGAAAGCCTGGGATCAGACCACCAAGGTCTCCTCCTTCGACCTCCACCTGATCCACTTAGCACTGGACCCCCATGGTCCCTCCTGCAGGTGGTGAGCCCACTGGAGGGTGGACCCATGTAACTCCTTCGGGCTGCACTCCCCAAATATTACCAGCATGTGGACATTCCCACCCGTGATAAATGCACATCAGATCATGTTTATTCCAATATACGTGGAGCCTACAGAGTGGCACCCCGCCTCCACTTCGGACAGTCAGTTCACATCTCACTGTTTATGTACCCAGCCTACAGACAAAAACTGTAACAAACAAGCCCTGTTATTAAGCAAATTAAGCGCTGGACTCCAGAGACTGAGAGCACCCTACAAGACTGTTTTGCCGGCACAGAATGGGATGTGTTTAAAGCTGCAGCCACCAGAGAGGACTCTTCTGTAAACATACAGGATTATGCTGAATACGTGACTGGTTACATCAGCACATGCGTTGATACCATCGCACCCACCATACAGGTCAGGAAGATCCCCAACCAGAAGCACTGGATCAACAGTCAGGTACATCAGATGCTACGTGCTCGCTCTCGTGCATTTAAATCAGGCTGTGAGGTCGAGTACAAAGCTGCAAAGTATGGACTGAGAAAGGCTATAACAACAGCCAAGAGGCAGTACAGGGGAAAGCTGGACTGCCTCTACTCCCCTCCTGACCCAGGACGCATGTAGCAAGGCCTGCAACACATTACAGACTACAAGATGACCAACAGCAGCACCACTAGCTCCACAGACAGCCTGCTGGATGATCTCAACATCTTTTACACCCGCTTCGAGACCACCAGCTACAGTACGGAGAAGAGACACACACTCACGCACCCCCCTTCCCCCCCCCCCCCACTAAGAGTCTCACCAGGCCAAGCAAACAAAGCACTGAGGAATATCAACCCCCGCAAGGCAGAAGGACCAGACAACATACCTGGGCGGGCCCCCAGAGCATGCGCTGCCGAGCTGACTAACGTTCTCACATCAATCTTCAACCTCTCCCTCAACCAGAACATAGTCCCCTCCTGTTTCAAAATGACAACCATCATCCCCCTCCTCAAAAGGAGTCCGGTGACCTGTCTGAATGATTACAGACCGGTAGCACTCACTCCAATCATCCTGAAGTGCTTCAAGAGAATGGTACTGCCCCTCATTCAGGACAGCATACCGGGCACCCTGACCCCCTGCAGTACACCTACCAGCCCAACAGGTCCACCTCGGTTGCCATCGCTGCAGCACGCCATTATTCTCTCTCCCACCTGGAAGATAAAGACTCCTACATCAGGATTTGTCAACTACAGCTCCGCCTTCAACACGGTCATCCCCCACAAACTCACTGACAAACTGTTTTCACTTGGTCTGCACTGCACCCTCTGCGACTGGCTACTGGACTTTCTAACTGGCAGGCCCCAGTCTGTCAGGATGGGTAAGAGGACCTCAGCCAGCATCATCACAAACACAGGTATCCAACAGGGTTGTGTTCTCATCCCCATCCTCTACAGCCTCTTCACCCATGATTGTGTTGCCTCCCACAAGGACAATATCATCCTAAAGTTCACGGATGACACAGCAGTGATAGGATGCATCACTGGTGATGATGAAGTATCCTACAGGAGGGAGGTGGCCAACCTGGTGTCATGGTGTGAGGACAACAACCTCGCCCTCAACACGGACAAGACAAAGGAGATGATAGTGGACATGAGGAAAGGGGGGAGGAGACCCCTTTGGCTGCTGTTCATCCGGAAGCTTGAGATGGATAGGGTGAGCAGCTTTAAATACCTGGGCGTCCACATCAGCGAGGACCTCAAGTAGACACACAACACCACGGAGCTGGTTAAGAGAGCTCAACAGCGACTGTACCTTCTGAGGAGGCTGAAGAACTTTGGCATGTCCTCCAGGATCCTCAACAATTTCAACAGCTGCATCATCAAGAACGTCCTGACCAACTGCATCACTGCGTGGTATGGCAGCACCACTGCCCTGGACTGCAAACACCTGCAGAAGGTGGTGAAGACAGTGGAGAAGATCATCAGGACTCCACTTCCCTTTCTGCAGAGCATCTACCACTGCAGAGTCCAAAGGAGAGCTGACGCCATACAGAAGGTACGGCGTCAGACAGTAACCCCACCCACCCCCAGCACAGACTGTTCACACTGCTACCCTCAGGCCAGAGGCATAGAAGTGTGAAATGCTGGACAACCAGACTTAAGAACTCCTTCTTTCCCACTGCCATCAGACTGCTGAACAGATAACAACTCCCAAAACTCCGTAACTCAGCTTTGCATATAGGAACTCACACACTGGCTGCTAAATTTGCACATTGCTCAGAATCAGAATCAGAATCAGAATGAGCTTTATTGCCAAGCATGTTAAAAACGCACGAGGAATTTGACTTGACATTAGGTGCGCTCGATAAGCGCTTCCTAATGACACGGCAGCCATGCAAGGCGCCTCAACAGTAGATATACTGTACACCTGTACTGTAGATATAGTCTCACCCGTCTGATGTCCATATCATCTCTGCTGCTATTTATCATACACAGTCTACTGGTATTATCGTTACAGAGAAGTTAGCACCGGGTGCTAATCTGTAATTTGTAATTATACACTGCTCATTGCACAATGCTCATTTGCACACTGTACATAGGCCTATGCCATCTCAGGTTCACATCAGGTTGCACAATGCTCATTTGAACACTGTACATAGGTTTATGCCATCTCAGGTTCACATCATCTCTGATATCAATATACCACTATCACTTTAGTCAGCCAGTGAATTTTCAGTTTCATTCCTCTTGTCTGACTGCTTTAACTGCTTTAACTGTCCAAATTGCCTAGTGTGTATTATTAGTACTCATTAGTTTTAGTATTTAGTATCAAGGTGTGTTTAAGGAGTCCTAACTGCCTAAGTGTGTGTTGGTGTGTGTGTTATTAGCATCCATTAGCGTTAGGATTGAGTTACTGTGTTAGTGTCATTACCTTATTAGAAGTGTTTTTCTGTGCCTGTTACCTTGGCATTCGTTCAGAGAGAAAAGTAGAATTTCATTGCTGAGGAAATGTAGCATTTCTTAACTGTGCACATGATAATAAAGCCTTTGAATCTCTTGAATCTATATACTGATCAGAAATAAATTCATTCATTCATTCATTCATTCATTCACAATTGTCAAACTGATAGATGAGTAAAACAGTAACACTTGTGGGGGGAGGGGGAAACAGGAGGTTGATAATATAGACAAATAAAGGTAAACATCCTATAACAGGAAAACTTTTCTGCTACGTTTTGATTCACCTCCAGATGATTTACACAACATGGTTCTTCTACAACACAGTACACCACAGGGAGGTGTGAAATCAGCTTCTGTCAACATTTACCTTCAATAAGTTACAGTCTATAGTTAAAATATTCTTGCAGGAAAACAGACAGGTGATAAATTTAATGTGCAAGAAGGTATTTCTTTTTATTTTCCCCAGCCTCTCTCTGTCATTCCACTCTCTGTTATCTTTATTTATACCAAAGAAAACTCAGACGCTACAGGGATCCTTACACCCCAAAAACATCAAGACTTCAGGTAAATTATTATTGACAGTTGTCCTTAGGTATGACCGTGAGAGTGAATGGTTGTCTGTCTCTCTGTGCTGGCCCTGCGATGGACTGGCGATCTGTCCAGAGTGTACCCTGCCTCTCGCCCAAAGATGCTGGAATAGGCTCCAGCCCCCCCGCGACCCGAAAAGGATTAAGCGGAAGAAGATGAATGAATGAATAAATGAACTTTCATCATTCAAGTTTGGGACTACAATGCTGACTTATTCTATGACACAACTAAAGTGCTTCCAAATTTCCAAATGCAATAGTTCTCACTTTGCTTTGACTTATTTGCCTTTGAACTGTGATTTTCCATGCCTTTCAACACTAACTGTGAGAGTTAGATTCCTCACATTTCTCCATGCCACTACCCTGTGGTGCTAGATAAGTTTGATTCTACCGTGCCCACATGGGATGCATCTATACAGATCATTTGAACAGCCCTATTGTTTGTTGTGTGTTTGTGCTCTCCATCTAATGAGAAGCATGTGCAATGTGTGCTGAAAGAGCAAATAAAAAAAACCTTTGACAGGAGGACCTTTGCACACCAGAGACCTCACCCACTGAGAAACTAGCTTCAGTAACAGATTTGCAATAAACTGATACACAACAACTGTAAGAATCAGTGGTGATAATGTGATGAAACAAGTTGCACACTGCTGAAGTTCATTCAAGCGTTCATTAGGAGACAAAAAGTAATTCAGGGAGGTGAAGTTTTTCGAAACTGTGATTTCACAACACAGGATTAAAGTTTGGATAAGAAGGGAAAAGCCAAAAGAAGCAGATGAATGGGGTTAAGCTGGGAGACAAAGGTCAGGTCACGGTCCAAGTTCAAAACTTTCTCCGTCTTCCTTTCACAGTATTGAGACATTGGATGTGCTGGGAACAGGAAACATCTCAACACTTTTTGTCAAATCCATATTTACAGCAGAGTTGGCAACAAGTGTGTATTAAATCCAAGGAGTATGTATGCTTAAACATAAAAAAGTTTTTAGTAATGAATAATTTAGTGGTTGTCTCATGGAAATTTAATAATTCACTGAAAAATATTGTGAAAGCCATTGCTTAAGCATCTGTTTTATGTTATGTAATTCAGTCCAAAAATGAATTTTCATTTGTGTTTGGCAGTGTTGGGAGTAACATGTTACAAAGTAACACCACTGCTTGTGCAGTAATGTGCTGTGTAATGAAATTACTGTATAAAAATTTAGTAATGCATTACAGTTACTGAAATTTGATCAGATGCGTTACTCATTACTCGTTTTATTAATATGGATAGATATTTTTAGCACAAATAAATGAATATCCACCTTATTCCTGAGGGCGCAGCTGTAGAAAGATTATTGGGGCAACTTCCGGTTTCAGGCTGAAATAGTGTTAAATCAGTCAGCAAGAGTGTAGTGGGGCATTTAAAATGGCATTTTTAAACTTGTTTCAAATTTGTTTTAATGTATAGTTAAAATGTATAGTTTAATGCATAGTTTCAATGTGTAGTTCTAGTACTTGTATTATTTATTGGGTTTTATTTCATTTATTATGTACTACATCCATTGTGTACATGTGGATTGTGTGGTTGCAGCACGGGTGACAAGCCCAAGACAAATTTCCCCTTGAGGGACAATAAAGTTTATCTTATCTTATCTTATCTTACTTGTTGCTGCTGTCCGTGGTTGTGCCATAGACTGTACAGCGGGGAAAATAAGTATTGAACACATCAACATTTTTCTCATTAAACATATTTCTGATGGAGCCATTGACCTGTTATTTTCACAGATATCAGTAACAACCCAAGTAATCCATGCATACAAAGAAATCAAGGCAACTGTGTTCACAAAACAAGTTACCTGTATATTTAATAAAGTGGAATGACACAGGGAATACATATTGAACACATGAAGAAAAAGAGGTGCAAAAAGGCATAGAAAGTTAAGAAACCAGCTGAAATCCATCAGAATTTAGGAAGCCCCCTCCCCACCTCAGTCAGTGCAAATTAATTTCAGCTGACTAAGTCCTGACTGATAGGTTTTAAGTCTGTGAATATCAGATCACACCACAAAGAACTCATGATGGGTAGAAGCAAAGAGCTTTCTCTAAACCTTTGCAACCTTATTGCAAAACATAATGATGGCATTTGTTACAGGCATATTTCTAAACTGCTGAATGTTCCAGTGAGCACTGTTGGAGCCATCATTCGGAAGTGGAAAGAACATCATTTTACCATAAACCAGCCACAACCAGGAGCTCCTCGCAAGATTTCTGACAGAGGAGTCAAAAGAATTATCAGAAGAGTTATCCAAGAGCCAAAGACCACTCGTGGAGAGCTCCAGAAAGACCTGGAGTTAGTAGGTACTGCTGTTTCAAAGAAAACATTTAGTAATGCATTCAACCAACATGGACTCTATGCTCGCTCACCTCATAAGACTCCATTACTGAAGAAAAAGCATGTTGAAGCGCATTTAAAGTTTGCTGCACAACATTTGGGCAAGCCAGTAAAATATTGGGAGAATATAGTCTAGTCAGATGAGACCAAAATTGAACTTTTTTGATCCCACAACACACAACATGTTTGGAGGAGAAATGGCACTGTACATCCCATCATGGTGTGGGGGTGTTTTTCAGCACATGGTACTGACAGACTTCATATAATTGAAGAAAAGATGAATGGACAAATGTACACAAACATCCTTGATAAGAACCTGTTGTCATCTGCCACGATGCTGAAGATGAAACGAGGGTGGACATTTTAGCAAGACAATGATCCCAAACACACAGCCAAGGAAACTCTCAACTGGCTCCAAAGAAGGAAAATAAAGCTGCTAGAATGGCCCAGTCAGTCATCTGACCTGAATCCAATTGAAAATCTCTGGAATGACCTGAAGATCAGAGTTCAAAGAATACACCCACAGAACCTTAAAGATTTGACAGTTTGTGTGGAAGGATGGGCTAAAATCACTCCTGAGCAATGTCTGTGCCTAGTTTCTCCATACAAGAGGTGTCTGAAAGCTGTTATTACCAACAAAGGCTTTTCTACTAAATATTAAATGAATTTTACCAAGTGTGTTCAATGCTTATTCCCTGTGTTATTCCACTTTATTAAATATAACTTGTTTTTTTGGTGAAAATCTCAGGTCAATGGCTCCATCAGAAATCTATTTAATGGGAAAAAATACGTGTTCAATGCTTATTTTCCCCGCTGTATAAATGGAGCCTTCTCAAAACCAAGCATAGCTAAATCTGTGGCTTCAACATCAACGTGTAGATCATACACCGAAAACTAAAAAGGACTGGTTGTATGAATGGTGGTACAAACACATAGGGTTGCCAACTTTCTCACAGCCAAATAAAGGACAGAGGGTTTTAACTATTGCTCAGTGTCACAATGTTGTGGGCATTAGTGTTGTCATAATACTGTTTTTATAACCTTGATAATACCTTAAAAATAATGCTATTCATGTCAGGTTTAATACTACCAGGAAAAAAATACTACACTGTATATCTAGAAATTTCAGATTTTACAGAATACAGAATCTCAGTTTAAAAATGTGTAATAGTTATGTTTTTAATAAAACATTTATACAGCACTTTTCATGACACCCAAAGACACTTTACAATGAGTCCATTTTTCATTCACTCCACAGACAGTGATAGTGGTAAGCTACCTCTGTAGCCACAGCTGCCCTAGGGAAGACAGAGAAACATGGCTGCCAATCCATGCCAACGGCCTCTCCGATCACTACTGAACATTTATTCACATTCATACATCAGTGTCATGAATCATGAACACACTGGAGGCAAGGTGGGTAAAGTGTCTTGCCCAAGGACACGACAGCAGGGTGAAGGGAGTGGGATTTGAACCGCCAACCCTCTGGTTATTGGGCAACCTACTCTACCTCCTGAGCCACTATGGCCTCAATTTTGTTTCTCTTTGAGAAATAATGCAACTTTGAGCTAGAAAACACGACACTGCAAAAAGTCAAATATAATTAAAATGAAATAAATTAAGGCTGTTTATGCTTGTTTTTTCTCTGACAGGATATTTATTCTTGCTGTGCAGTTTAAGTGTAAGAAAATTTTACATGCTTTCCAATCCACCTTATTTCTAGGTCCCATGATGCCTTGCGTGAATTATGGACGCAACTTCCGGTACTAGTTTAGAACATATGGTTGTCACTGAAATGGGACACTTTTCCTTGTTAAAAAACAAAGACTTCGGCATCAGAAATGCGGGAACACAGCCTCTTGCACCTCAAAACAATAACAACACTGGTCAACACCAAATTTATTGTCTAAAATTTTTTTAGCTGATTTAGGACAATTTTGATGTGCTGAATCCAAAAATCACATTGGTTTTGCTCAGTCAGGTCAACTTTTTGAATTATGGCCACATGTTGTTTTATACGTTTTTGTTTACATGTACGGGTATTTTCCCTTTATATGACGCAAAATTCTTTTTTATGTCTTGAAATTCTCTGAATTTTGAACAATGACGACGTAACATTAAATTTACATGTACTTACCTTTATATAAAGGTAAGTACATGCACAGTACTAAGTACTAAGTAAGTACAGGTTTTTACTTAGCACCTGATTGAGAGAAACGGATGTCATTTTCGGATTCAGAGGTGCAAAGCTGTCTTAAATCAGATGAAAAAACACAGACAACTTACAAAAAATTATTTTTGTAACCCTGTGTAATCATACCACTCCCCACGACTATCGAGGGATGGTAAGATGACCTTAAAATGTGGCCTCGTACAGAGTAGCTCCGTTAGTTAGCACTGCTGCTAACATGCTAATGATGTAAACAAATGACCTGTGCTGACAAAATGAATCACTTTGAGGACATTTTCAAAACTGATGTAACGTTATTTCCATATTCTGTATTGAAAGACCTTCAAAATGATATTTAATTTGTAGGTAATGTGCAAAAACTGACCCAGAAAAAAAAACAACAAGATGGCGCCCACAGTGGCCGCCATGGTGTATCGCTGCCCTTTAATTTTTATAATTTGTCTGTTTTTGTTCACTGATTGTGCATCTGCCGGTTCATACACTCGTGAAGAACTACTAAATATCAGGACTCTCACCCCCATGGACCTTCTTCCAGTTTTTTTAGCTCCTGCCGTTGATCTGATCCATTGTTTGGCCAAAAAAGCAAGACGGCGGAAAAGAGGGAAGAGAGGAGGGATTCTCGCTCGGCTACGAAAAAGAGGCTCGCGAACAGCCTTGCCTGGCATATTTCTATCCAATGCCAATTCTCTCCTGAACAAGGTAGAAGAATTAAGACTGCTGATGCGTTTCAAGGACCTCGCTTCCTCGTCTGTCATCTGCTTCTCTGAGACCTGGCTTAATGAGAACATTCCAGATAGCGCGATCAGCCTTGAGGGTTTCCAGCTGATTCGTGCTGACCGCGTCACAGAGCTGTCCGGTAAGTCTATCGGAGGAGGAGTGTGCTTCTATATTAACAACAGCTGGTGCTCTGATGTAACGGTGATTTCCAAACACTGTTCTCCCGCCCTGGAATTTCTTTTCATTAACTGCAAGCCATTCTATTCCCCGCGCGAGTTTGCCTCATTCATTCTCGTCGCTGTGTACGCCCCTCCTGACGCGGACACGCGCGAAGCTCAGCGCGTGCTCGCAGATCACATCCAACTTACGGAGCGGAACTTTCCAGACTCCCTGGTTATCGTGGTGGGCGATTTTAACCAGAGCAATCTGAGTCACGAGCTCCCCCGCTACAAACAGTGTATTAAATGTCCAACCAGAGGAAATAACACGCTAGATCACTGTTATACTTCAGTAAAGGACGCATATCGCGCTGTTCCCCGCGCTGCACTGGGACTATCTGATCACGTGATGGTTCACCTCATCCCCACATACAGACAGAGACTGAAACTCACTAAACCTGTTGTGACCACCACAAAGAAATTGACCAGTGAAGCTGGAGAGAAACTGAACACATGCATGGAAATAACTGACTGGGGCATGTTTAAAAGAGCCACACATGATCTTAATGAGTACACATACACTATGAACTCATATATCAACTTCTGTGAAGAGCACATTCTCCCATCGCGCACCAGGATAAGATATTCTAATGACAAGCCTTGGTTCACAGCTAAGCTCAGACGGATCAGGAAGGAGAAGGAAGCAGCGTTGAAAAGTGGAGACAGGGACTGCTACAGGGAGGTCAAATATCGGTTTAACAGAGAGCTGAGGAGAGCTAAATCTGTATATTCTGAGAGACTCCAGCAGCAGTTCACTGCTAATGACTCGGCTTCTGTGTGGAGAGGACTGAGGCAAATCACCAACTATCGGCCTCAGGCTTCTAAAGGTCAGGATGACAAAGCCCTTTGTCAAAGACTGTCCCAACACTATGCCCGTTTTGACACCTCGTCAGCTGTGTCCAACTCACCCACTCCACCCAGCTCCTCTGCCTCCTCAGCCCCTAATTCATCAAGAGCGGTCCCCCCCTCCTCCTCCTCCTCCTCCCCCCCTCCCCTTGTCATCAGTGAGCAGGACGTGCACAGACAGTTCTCCAGACTGAACCCGCGCAAGGCCCCCGGGCCGGACGGTGTGTCTCCCTCCACCCTGAGACACTGTGCGAAAGAGCTGGCTCCTGTCTTCACAGACATTTTTAACACCTCTCTTAAGCAATGTCACGTGCCGACCTGCCTCAAATCCTCCACCATCATCCCTGTCCCCAAGAAGCCACGGATTACTGGACTTAACGACTACAGACCTGTAGCGCTCACCTCTGTAGTCATGAAGTCCTTTGAGCGCCTGGTCCTGTCTCACCTCAAGTCCATCACCACACCCCTCCTAGACCCGCTGCAGTTTGCCTACCGTGCTAACAGGTCTGTGGACGACGCAGTCAACCTGGCCCTCCACTCCATCCTGCAGCACCTGGACTCCCCGGGAACCTACGCCAGGATTCTGTTTGTGGACTTCAGCTCCGCATTCAACACCATCCGCCCCGATCTGCTCCAGGACAAGCTGTCCCTGCTCAACGTGCCTGACTCCCTCTGCAGGTGGATCACCGACTTCCTGACGGACCGGAGACAGCATGTGCGGCTGGGGAAGTCTGTCTCAGACTCTGTTAGCATCAGCATTGGATCACCCCAGGGCTGTGTACTTTCCCCCCTACTCTTCTCCCTTTATACCAACTCCTGCACCTCCTCCCACCAGTCTGTTAAGCTGATTAAGTTTGCGGACGACACCACCCTCATCGGGCTCATCTCCAACGGTGACGAGTCCGCCTACAGGGAAGAGGTGGCCCAGCTGGTGTCCTGGTGCAGCCACAACAACCTGCAGCTGAATGCTCTGAAGACAGCGGAGATGATTGTGGACTTCAGGAAAGTCACATCCCCCCTGCCCCCCCTCACCATCACAGGCTCTCCCATCACCTTTGCAGATTCCTTCCGCTTCTTGGGCACCACCATCACCCGAGACCTCAAATGGGAGCCAACCATCAGCTCCCTCATCAAAAAGGCCCAGCAGAGGATGTTCTTTCTGCGGCAGCTGAGGAAGCTCAAGCTACCCACCAAGATGTTAGTGCAGTTCTACACGGCCATCATCGAGTCCATCCTCACCTCCTCCATAACTGTGTGGTACGCAGGAGCCACTGCCAGGGACAGACTAAGGCTGCAGCGCGTCGTGCGCACTGCTGAGAAGGTGATAGGCTGCAAGCTCCCATCTCTCCAGGACCTGTACATCTCCAGGACCCGGAGGCGTGCTGGCCGGATCATAGCCGATCCTTCACATCCTGGTCACGTGCTGTTTGCCCCCCTCCCCTCAGGTAGAAGGCTTCGGTCCATTCGGACTAAAACCTCTCGGCACATGAACAGCTTTTTCCCCTCTGCCATCAGACTGCTGAACACTAAGTGACTTTTGACTCTCGTGCACTATGTACAGCAGCTCAACCAGACTCATGTCATTCATCACTGTTTTTCTGTTGCATTATTGACTGCACTATGTGGTACTTCACATTATCTGCTACATGCTAATTTTTTAAACTGCCTTGACTAGTACTACTCATTATTACTAGTATTATTATTATTATTACTTATTATTACTTATTTTTCTACACTTATTGCACGTTTCTAGTCCTTTAGTTTTTTAGTTTATCCCTTTTTCTCATTATGTTTTTAATGTTGCAGCATGGCACCGAGACAAATTCCTAGTTTGTGTATCACATGAACAATGGCAATAAACCTGATTCTGATTCTGATTCTGATTCTGATTCAGAAAAAGATGATTTGTGTGGCGGATGATAAAATAAAGGCAGCGTGCTGAGGTTTTAAGCAGGTTTATTAAATCACACCGCCATCACGGAGCTTGCCCCGGCGCCGTGCATGCGCGCCGGGAGTGAGCCCGGAGGCTCTCAGCAGAGAGATACAAGAGTGAGTGTGTCAGCAGCAGTTGCAGGAATGAGAGAGTGAGTTACAGACTATGTGCGGTATTTATACCCAGTTACCACAATACATGAAAGAGGATTCACAGCAGTTGGTATGGGCATTTGCATATGAGAGACACAGTGAGAACAGGAAGCATGAACACAATGCATGAATGGGACATTAACATCACAATACTGAGCCGGAACAAGCCAGACGGAGCGGGGCTGCCTGTAGACATTAATACACACATTTCACTGTTCTGTTATTTGCTCTAGCCGAGCGCTGTGTCTGTCTCAGTCTGTTGTGGGGGTTGCCCACACCGCTCCCCCCCAGAGGGCTCGGCAGGGGGCTGAGACCTCGATAGTTCAGCTTTGGCAGCGAGCAGGAAAAGCTCTGTGCAGGCGAAGGTGGAGGGGGGTGGGGGGTAGTAAATGCCGGCCGAGGACGGTGAAATCGTCCGGGCCGCGCAAAAATTGCTTATTGTTCCGGGATGTCGACGGGCTGTCCTGTTGAACGTGCGGAGATCACAAGAAGAAAAATTAGTCACTGGCTCCTCTCGCAATTAAGTCCTGCAAGGATTAATAGCGGCCGTGAAGAAAAGACGAGGCTGCGTGGCGGCTGTAATAAAAGCAGAGAGACTGGCGTGTTGACTTTAGGTGCAGGCACAACCTTAAAGCTCTCGGAAACCGCAAACCGCTGAATTTCCCTTGTGCGCCGTGGCTGAGACCATTAGCAAATCCTTCGTGCATGCTGCGTGCGTGCTTCAGGTGTGAGGGCAGCCCTGAAGGCTCTGTGTGCAGCGGTGAAGGATGCTGGCGGTCTGTGGAGCCGTATTTGTCCCGTGCGTGGTGCACCGTCCTCGTAACTCCCCGGTGAGTGTGCCGGGGCTCCGTGCGTTGTTGGGCCAGCTGGAGAGGAGACAGGGTCAGGGAGCTTAATCATCCCTGTTCAATGTGTTGGAGCAGTGAGAGGAAGTAGACGATCTTTGTCCCTCGAGCTCGGGCAGATGCGTTGGAGCGGTGAGAGGAAGGAGACGATCTTTGTCACTCGCTCGGCCATGGTGCGTTCAGGTCCACGTGCTGCATTCTCTGTCGGCCATGGAGGTCGCCGTCGTGGAGAGGGGACGAGGTGCATGCGCTCTCGTGTGGAGGAGCTGTGAGCGCGGCCGGTCCAGCGTGGATGTGCCGATCTAGGCGTGCAGATCCCACCATGGAGTTTGCTGCGGCTTTCCCGGTCGTGGGTGATGTCCTGAGAGTTCACTGAAGCAGAAGGCAGCTGCTGCGTTCGCTTGTCGTCGGAGCATCACCGCCGGGTGCTGCGTTCGCCAGCAGCGTGTTTTTTTCAGCGTCGGGTCACCAGTGTGGCGGATGATAAAATAAAGGCAGCGATGAGAGTTTTAAGTAGGTTTATTAAATCACACTGCCATCACGGAGCTCGCCCCGGCGCCGTGCATGCGCGCCGGGAGCGAGCCCGGAGGCTCTCAGCAGAGACATACAAGAGTGAGTGTGTCAGCAGCAGTTGCAGGAATGAGAGAATGAGTTACAGACTATGTGCGGTATTTATACCCAGTTACAACAATACATGAAAGAGCATTCACAGCAGTTGGTATGGGTATTTGCATATGAGAGACACAGTGAGAACAGGAAGTATGAACACAATGCATGAATGGGACATGAACATCACAATACTGAGCCAGAACAAGTCAGATGGAGCGAGACTGCCTGTAGACATTAATACACACATTTCACTGTTCTGTTATTTGCTCTAGCCGAGCGCTGTGTCTGTCTCAGTCTGTTGTGGGGGTTGCCCACAATTTGTTTATATTTTAGCTAGGTTGAAAACTCGCATTCGATCGGTCGGGAGTTAAGTCTTCCGCAAAAACATAGGCATTTTTAGAAAGTACAATTTCTAAGCTTCAAAATGATACCAAACACTCATGTGGGTTTTCCTAGGACTTGCCGCTAGCAAACAGAGTCATGATTTATGACTTCTCTGCCTGTAGCTCATAATGACGCGGTATACATTCTGACTCATTTTGCCAGCGTGGGTCACAATATCAATGTCTCCACTGCCATAAAGTTGGCTGCATTTTGTTAAAATATGTTGGACATAATCAGACTTACCTCAGAGCAGATGTTGAATCTAGTCAGAGCCACAAAGAAGCCTCCATTTATCCAGTCTATTGGCACAACCATGAACACCAGCAAGTGTCAGAACGACGCCAAAACATTCAAAAAATACAAAAACTAGAAGAGCTGAAATTAGCTGCCACTTGAGTGCAAATCACATATGTGGACTATACATTAAAATGAGTTTGAAAAACTTTTAAAAGCGCCATTTTAAATGCCCCTTCTATTCCACTTTAACTGACTGATTTAACACTTGGTCAGCTGAAACCGGAAGTTCTGTCCATAATTGTTCCTACAGCGGCACCCCAAGAATAAGGTGGATAGTTTTAACTTGTTTTATGTAATTTGATAAGTCAAATTTTCTTGCTCTGTAGGCAGATAATTTTATTTAAACAAACAAAAAAAACCTTCTAGCAATAGATAATTCTAATGTCGAGTCTGCGGACATCACGTCAGCAGGCTCCTCTGAAGGATGGATAATTTTTTCACATATAAGGAGTTGTTCAGAACTACTTATAAGAGCTCCTTATACAAAGATATAGAGTGATGATAATCAAGTCAGTGGCGGTAATGCACCTGTAAGCTGGTTGCCAACTGCCAATCAAATCTAAAAGAAGAAGAAGAAAATTAGAAAAAAAAATCTGCCAACAAAGTAAGATTAAGTTGCTTAAAACAAATAAAAACTTTCATAAAGCAAGTAAATTTTTATAGAAAACTGCACAACAAAAAGAAATTCTTGTCTTGTCAAAATTATCTTGTGAGAGAAAAACCAAGCATAAAGCCTTGATTTAGGATATTTTATATTACTGAGATTTCCCTTTTTACAGTGTGACACACAACAGCAGCAATGGAAAAACCTGCACAGATGGCTGGAAAGCACTGCAAATAGCATACCTTGTCTTTTTAGAAGTTTTTTCTTCTGGCCTTTAAAGAAAAATTGCCCTTCTCCTCCAGGTGAATACTTTAACAGCCCACCTAATGCGTGCAGTAATTAGCAGCCTCCTCCACTCGATGATCCAGCTTAGAAAAATCCTTTACGCTTTGGGATTTTTTGAGCAATTCCTTGTCCCTAAGCTCTTTTCCTCTCAATAATCTTATGAGCGCCACTGTCAAACTTTTTTCTGGATATTTTGACCTAGCTAATTACTTCTTACCTCTCACTGGCGCTTGTATAGTCACATGTCAAAACAATTCCTCTGATAGGCTATTGTTACGTGGTACCCACGTGGGGCACTTGTAAATTAGACCAATCAGCAGCCACACAAGAATATCCAGCGATGAGCATAGAATTTGACCAGTTAACAACAATGTGATCTTTTTCATTGGCTCGTGATAGGCCCTGATCTTTGTAGGCCCCTGGGCTGAGGCCCAGTTTAGCCCGTTCATTTAAAGGTGGCCTTGAATATACGGGACAATGCACATCCTGCTTGGGTCAAACATATTTAGCCCAATACACAGGACGTCCCAACTAAAATGGGAAGGTTGGCAACCCTACAGACAAAGGACAGGCACAAGAGCACCAGGTATGTTTTGTATGAATGTCATAGATCTGACATTTATGTGTCATACAGTATATGTCACCAGATCCAAGGCTGCATGAAGTAAAATAATAAATAAAAAATAGTAAGTTTGCTTCCTAAGGCTTAATGATTTAAGAAAGATATCAAATAGTTTTTTGGAGGTTTTTTTTTTTTTGCATTTGTTGCACTTCATTGGAACAATATGGACTTGATATTATTATCTGCTTCAGCATCCATTAATTTTTAAATTATCACAAAATATAGATTAATAAAATTTTGAACAATTGTCAGAAAAGGTCTGTACGTTAAATAACAAGCATTCATGGCATGACAACAGCATGAGCATTTTAATTTCGGGGTAAAACAAACAGCTGCAGCTGTCTGTATTTCAATGTTGCCAACTTGGCGACTTTCTTGCTAAATCTGGTGACTCTTCAAACCCTCTTGACAACTTTTTCTGTGAAAAGCGACTAGCGACAAATCTAGTGACTTTTCCTGGTGTTATCAGAAACTCTTCTGGTGTTTTGTAGACTCTGACGTGCAGAGCTCGGCGGGTTGTAGTTTTCTTAGATGGCATCTAAATTAAAACCTATCTGTAATGTGAGACTACAAAACTACAATTCTCAGAAGCACTATCTGCACATAGTGTGTGCTCATAGGTCCAACGTCACCTGGACCTCCGTCTGCTTTACGCAGACAGGCTGCTTCGCCGGTTGGTCTTCTGTCCTGCCCCAGATCACGCTGCAACCCGGTGGGAAGAAATGCTGTGTCCAAGCGGTGAGTAGCCCCCAACATCAGCTCCTACCGCTGTGGTTAAACATGAGTATTTTTAGAGCAAGAAGCTCACATTTAATGTCCGCAGTTGTGCAAATTAAGTTTTCTTACCACACAGAGAAAAAGTGACAGTGATTTGTTGCTGTAAAGAACAATTGAAGCTTCTTCTAAGATGACCTTTAATTTATCTATCCTTTCTATTTTATTTTATCTTATTCATTTACATGCTGTTATGCTGTTGTGATATGCAGCTATTTCATGGAAGTAAACCTTTAATATGCCTTTTTAATGGGCTCGTTCAGGGGTGTCAAACATAGGCTTGTGGGCCCAAAACGGCCCACCATGGGGTCCAAAATTTTCTGTGAATTTACAGCTTTATTTCTAGTAAATTAATGACTTTCTACTGACTAGAATAGTTTGTGTAAATCTAACACATTTCTCTCTGTAAGATGAGACTTTTTTTTCTCATCAGTTTTCTTTTTCTTCTTTTTTCTGATGAGAACAAGGGACGCTTGATTTCAAGGCCCAAGGGGTAGGTGAAGGGGAAAGGGTAGAAATGAGAACTGGGACAGACTCCAAATCTACCTGCACTTCAATTTCACATTGCCATATATTTTTCTCAACTGTTTTACAGTGTTTACTGCTGTTAATAACTACTTAAACAGACAGTGTTTCTCTTGCTCTGTTATGTATGTATAAGGGTCACTGCATTTAAAAAGGTTGTACATTTAATTCAACTACTGTACATTTTAGCATGCGATAATCAAATTTGATCATATTAAACATAATTTTCCAACTACAAAATTGTGGCTAGTGAAAAGGCTGAGTGGCTAGTAACTTTGGAAAATCACTAGCCACAGTGACTGTTGATGAGAAAGCACTATTGTTCTGCAGTTACTGTCCTCAACAAACAGAGGGTGCTACCGTGAGCTTCTCTCCATCCCAAAGCACTCACAAGCCACCAGTCTCACAGCGGCCTTGTGCAGCAGTTAGTTGTAGCCAGAGAGGAGACCCACGCCCATGCCACTCACGTCCAGACTGCAAATGAATCGCGCCTGCACAACCCCCCCACCCCCAGTCGATGTAAATGTTTCTTCACTGTCAATGTCACACTAATAAATCACTGTATTTGACTAACAGCCTCAGTCACGTACTGACTTCGTCCACTGTGTGTGTGTGTGTGTGTGTGTGTGTGTGTGTGTCTGTGATATAAGCTAAACATCTAGCAGCTAGCTCGTCATGTCGCAGTCTAAACTGTTCACTCAAAAATACAGGAATCAAACCCTGAATTCAAAGGCTGGTTGAAGCCGTTTGTTGGAGATGATACAGAAGTGATGGCCTATTTAAATGCAAAATTAAAACAAACAAACCAAGAATCAACAGAAGAAAGTTAATTTGTAGTTCTGAACATGTTTAGAGTGTTTTTTTACTCACTTTTTGTCTTCCCCATGACATTATTCTTCTGCCCTACAGTGCCCATTACATCCATCCATCCATCCATCTTCTACCGCTTTTCCGGAGGTCCGGGTCGCGGAGGCAGCAGTTCAAGCAGAGAAGCCCAGACTTCCCTCTCCCCAGCCACCTGCTCCAGCTCTTCAGAGGGGATACCAAGGCGTTCCCAGACTAGCTGGGAGACATAGTCTCTCCACCGAGTCCTGGGTCTGCCCCGGGGTCTCCTCCCAGTGGGACGTGCCTGAAACACCTCAAGTGGGAGGCGTCCAGGAGGCATCCTAATCAGATGCCCATACCACCTCAACTGACTCCTTTCAATGTGGAGGAGCAGCGGTTCTACTCTGAGCCTCTCCCGGATGACTGAGCTCCTCACCCTATCTCTGAGGGTGAGTCCAGCAATCCTACGGAGAAAGCTCATTTCAGCCGCTTGTATCCGCGATCTCGTTCTTTCGGTCATTACCCAAAGCTCGTGACCATAGGTGAGAGTAGGAACGTAGATTGACTGGTAAATCGACAGCTTTGCCTTAGAACTAAGCTCCCTCTTCACCACAACAGACCGGTACAACGTCCGCATCACTGCAGATGCTGCTCCAATCCGTCTGTCGATCTCTCGCTCCATTTTCCCCTCACTCGTGAACAAGACCCCAAGATACTTAAACTCCTCCACTTGGGGCAGGAGCCTGTCCCCAACCCGGAGAGGACAATCCACCTTTTTCCGGCTGAGGACCATGGACTCGGACTTGGAGGTGCTGATTCTCATCCCAGCCGCTTCACACTCAGCGGCAAACCGTCCCAGCAAGAGCTGTAGGTCATTGCTGGATGAAGCCAACAGGACAACATCATCTGCAAACAACAGAGATGAGATCCTGTGGTCACCAAGCATGACACCCTCCATTCCCTGGCTGCGCCTAGAAATCCTGTCCATAAAAATTATGAACAGGACCGGTGACAAAGGGCAGCCCTGGCGGAGTCCAACTCTCACTGGGAATGACTCCGACCGAGTGTTGGCAATGCGAACTAAACTCTCACAACGGTCGTACAGAGACCGAATAGCTCGTAACAACAAGCCCGATACCCCATACTCCCGAAGCACCCCCCACAAAAATCCACGAGGGACGCGGTCAAATGCCTTCTCCAAGTCCACAAAACACATGTAAACTGGTTGGGCAAACTCTCACGAACCCTCAAGAATTCTCGAGAGGGTAAAGAGCTGGTCCGATGTGCCACGGCCAGGACGAAAACCACATTGCTCCTCCTGAATCCGAGGTTCGACCAACGGCCGGACTCTCCTCTCCAGTACCTTGGCATAGACCTTCCCAGGGAGGCTGAGGAGTGTGATCCCTCTAAAGTTGGAGCACACCCTCCGGTCCCCTTTTTTGAAGAGAGGAACCACCACCCCGGTTTGCCATGCCAAAGGCACTGCCCCCGACCTCCACGCAATGTTGCAGAGGCGTGTCAACCATGACAACCCAACAACATCCAGGGCCTTGAGGTACTCGGGGCGAATCTCGTCCACCCCCGGGGCCCGGCCACCAAGGAGATTTTTAACCACCTTGGTGGTGGTGCCCATTACAATTACATGCAAATGACCAATTATAAAAATTAGGCAATGACATCATTTAGCGACTTCTATTGACTGTTAGGACAGCCAATAGCTACTTTCCTTACTCGGCTGTTGGCAACAGTGCTGTATTTACCCTGACATTAAAACACCCAAGCACAGTGTTGTGGCTCTTTGTGGCTCTGACTAGATTCTATGTTTGCTCTCAGGTAAATCAGATTATGTCCAACATCTTTTAACAAACAAAATGCAACCGACTTTATTGCAGTGGAGATATTAATATACTGTATTTCAGAGCTTTAATTTGTTTACAGTATTAACATTTTAGCAATGGAGCTACTGTTTGTGAGGCCACTTTTTAAGGGATAAGGACCTGTACTTATATAGTGCTTTTTTAATTTTTAAGGTCTCTTCCATTCCTCCATAGTTGTGGGAATGATTATATTACTCTTTTTGAGGTGCAAAAGGCTGTGTTTCTGCATTTTTTCCTGCATAATGTAATTATGGATTTCCTGAAGTGGCTGGAATGCCACTGCGACCCGTCCGAGAGCCGGAACATGTCCGGGCCCAGCCGCTTCACGATCTGCAGTGGTCCTGTCCAGAATGGCTGCAGCTTATGCATATGGTTGGGGTACTTGATCCTGACCCAGTCCGACACACCGAGTTCATGAGCCCTCACCTTATGCGTATTGTCGAAGTGCTGTTTCATTTTCCACTGTTGAACAAGGACCCGATCTCGAGATGGTTCTGTGTCTGCAGGAGAAGGGGTCGCGGGGGGCCACAGCTGATCCAGGGGCAGATGTAGTTCGCGTCCCAACATGAGCTTCACTGGAGAACACCCCGTCGTGGCGTGGGCCATCGCCCTGTAATGGAGGAGCGTGTTCTGAAGGGCGTCAGAGAACGTGAAGCCGTCCACCAGATGGGCCCGCAGGCCATTTTTTAGCATCTTATTGAAGCGTTCTAGACCCCCATTAGCCTGCGGATAATAAAACGTTGTTCTAATGTGCTCCACACTCCTTCCCCCAAAAAACTCCTCAAACCCCCCAGAGATGAACTGTGGACCATTGTCCATTGTAATGGCGCCTGGAACCCCCACCACAGTGATGAGAGGAAACCGGCGACCATGTCTGTCGTGACCGAGCCAGTGGGCAACACCTCAGGCCATTTTGAAAACAGATCGTAAGCCACTAGTAGAAAACGGCTATTCGGGGGGTCTGTGTGTAGTTCACCACAGATGTCCAATTGGATATGCTTCCAGGGGCCCTCTGGGTATTGTAGCGGTCGCAGGGGTGGAGGAGGTGGCACTCCGGTTTTCCCGCTCTCCAAACACGGTACACAGTTCTTAACCATAGTTTCAATATTTCTATCAATACCTGGCCGCCAAAACGAATCCCTGCATCACTGTTTCACCCTAACCACCCTGAGAAGACCCTCATGGAGTATAGCCAAAATGTGAGATCTCAGTGACACCGGAATCAACGTGCAGTGTCCTCATGCCATGCACATGTTGTTCCAGCAACTCAGTTCGTCCCTGAACCTGTGAAAAGGTGCCAGGTCCCCCTGTACTTTTGTGTTCCAACCCCCTGATGAACAAGCGCAGCTGTGACAAGATTGGGTCTTGTTCTGACTCTGTCTGGAGTTCCTGGAGAGACACCCTGTTCCGGAGGGGCTCATGGAGTGTGTTGATCAGGTCCGCCTCCAAGGAGTCCCTGTCGTCAGACTGTGCAGTGTTAATTGTGGCATGGAACAGGAGGTCCGCCACCACGTTTTCTCTGCCTGGGGTGAAGTGAGTAGTGAAGTTGTAGGCCCATAGCCGTTCCACCCACCTGTGGATCCGCAGGGGTCTGTGTCCCAAGCCAGTCATCTCCAGCAGGGTAGTCAGCACCCTATGATCCGTGCGTAGGGTGAAATGGCGTCCATAGAGGTAGATGTGTCACTGTCCACATGCCCAAACACACACGCGTGCTTCTCTCTCACCCATGGCGTACCTCTGTTCAGCAACGTGAAGGACCTTGAAGTAAACGCCACTGGGCTCTCCGTACCATTTTGAAGTTGGGACATGACCGCTCCCGCTGCCAAACCAGATGCATCACAAGTCACATAAGTGGGGCACTCGGGGTCAAAATGGGCTAACACCGGCAGGGAGGTGAGTTGAGATTTCAATTTAGCGACTGCCGCTGAGCAGGCTGGGGTCCATTGCCACGGATCGTTTTGCTTCAGGAGGGCTCTAAGAGGTTCAGTAGTCTCTGAATAATAGGGAATGAAACATCCGTAGAAGTTAGCCATGCCCAGGAATGAGGAGATTTTTGCTGGCGTCGTGGGGTGTGGAAGTCGCAGGACCGCCTTCATGTTCAAGTGCAGGGGCCTCAGGCCCTCAGCCGACAGTCGAAATCCCACAAACTCGATGGATTCAGCAGTGAAGATGCACTTTTCCCCGTTCAGCATAACCCTGTGTTCCAGCAGCACCTCCATCACACGTTCCAAACGTTCGTAGTGTGCTACCCGTGACGCGCAGTGGACCACAATGTCGTCCAGATACACCACCACACCCTTGAGACTGGTGAGAATAATAGACATGATTTTCTGAAAACAGCTCAGCGCCGAACTCAGGTCAGAAGGCATGTGGGTATACCTGAAAATGCCCCAATGGGTCACAAATGCTGTGAGGTTGTGGCTGGCCGGGTGGAGTAGCACTTGTAGATAACCTTGGCGGAGGTCCGGTTTCAGAAACACTTTGGAGCCGCTGAACATCGCGGTGAGTTCATCGTACAGTATTCGAGATCCATGGAGATCCATGGTGAGGTGTCCACCCTTTCAATAATGCCGGCACTCAGCAGTTTGTACAGCTCTGCCGTGACGTCGTCCCGCAGGGCGAGTGATAGCTATCACAGAGGTTGGATTTTGGGTGTTACATTCGGGTCAATGAGGGGACGGTGGTTGAAAGCCATCACGCAACTCAGGCCTGCAAATAATGCTGGCCAGCAAACATGCCACCTGGAAGAAACAGTTAGCACCATGAAGCCTGCTGGGTCTGTTATGGAGAATCCTAACTCTCCCAATAAGTCAATACCCCACAAGTCAGCCCCATGGTTGCGAAACATGAAAGGTGAATGCGGGAATAGTCTTTGGCCCACACACCACAGAGAAACTGACCGTGCCCACCATGCCAATCTTCGCATGTCCATAGCCAAATATTTTCACAGCGGCCGCTACAATAGGTTTCTTTGGAAAACGTTTTCTTAACGTGGACACACTTAGTATGGATTTTGCAGTGCCTGAATTCACCATGAGCGGCACGTCGACGCCATCAAGCTGCACCACGTACCACTTTAGCGGCCAATTCCTGGTGCATGTACACACACCGAAACTACATCCATGAGTCCCGAATCCATCGGCTTGTTGGCAGTGGTGCAAACCCTAGCCAGGTGATTAGCTCTATCGCAGTTGTAGCACTTTTTCCCTTTAGCGGGGCAGGCAGACGAGCGTGCCCGGTGACGAGGAGAGCCACAGCCACTACACAGTACCTGGGTTCCTGCTCCTGCCCATGCCACGGTCTCGCCTTTTGGGGGTCCGGCCCGAGTAGTTAGCTGTTATCGGCCTGACGTAGAGAGGGAACTTGGATGGCTAGGTGTTCATTAGCCAGTACTTGCATTCCTAGCTGGGTAGCGGACTCGATTTGGCTAGCCATCTGCATTACTTGACTTAACGTCAAATCATCCTTAGCTAGTCGTAGCTTCTCCTTTAGCCACTCATTGCTCGGGCTATACGCTAGCTTGTCACGATTTAGCTCTTCTTCCAAAGGCCCCAAAGGTGCACATGCTCGCTAGGTTATGGAGCTCCATAAGAAAGTGATGAGTGGACT
This sequence comes from Pholidichthys leucotaenia, assembly GCA_020510985.1. NCBI lineage: Eukaryota > Metazoa > Chordata > Actinopteri > Cichliformes > Pholidichthyidae > Pholidichthys > Pholidichthys leucotaenia. The sequence goes on along the minus strand of CM035841.1, from coordinate 327,286,257 downwards.
CACCCGCTTGTTGACAGTGGTCAAAGAATTTGTATCTTCGTGCCATGATGTTACACTTGTCAACAAAAAATGTATCTATCATGCACAAACACTTGTCCAACGAGCCTGTGCTACCCAGCGCATGAAACACACGTTGACCTTCCTTGCCAAGGCAGTGGATTAGCATGCTCTTCCATCTTTCTTCGTCGGCGCCGCCCAGGCCAGCCGCGACAATATAGGCATCAAATGCCTCCAACCAGCGGTGCTACGCTGTAGCTGGCACACCCAGTGACTCCAAGAACGGAGGAGGTGGTCTTACGCACACCACATGGTTTAATCTTCAGTCACCAAATGTTATGTACTAAAAGAGCGAGATGTTAGCCATGTTACTGTAACAATATATGAGTTAATAATTATGATCAGGTATAAAAATTATTTAATTTATATTAATGTATTGGAACCTGAGATGACTTCTCGGTTCATATACACCAGAAAGGTTAATAACACTCATGGGACACCAGCTTCTATCTCTAAGAAGCTATTTAATCTTTAATTTCACTTTATACCTGTTTAATCACTTAAGAAACTGATTAATAATCAGTCTCAAAATTTTAGTGAATTCGATACTGGGGACTTAAACCAGACTCAGAATGAAATAAATTCCCAACAACTTCTCTCATGTTCACATATTTATTAAATGAAATGATGATTAAAAGACATTGCAGTGATTTCATTAACGATAAAATTAAACTTGTAAATGATAGATTAACACTGAACGTTTGCAGAACCAGGGTTAACTGTGAAATGAATTTAGATTAGTTTGAGTTAACAGATTGTGGAAAACAACGCAAATTTATGTGGAAAATGAAATTAGTTATATGAAAAGTTCTGGATTACTCTAAGAAAATGAAAATGGTATTTTAATGAAAAGAAAGGTTATATTACTTGCTCTTTAGATTTGCATCTGATCAGATATCAAAATTATTATCGAACCTCAGACGTTTCATTCAGCAGATGAATTAAAATTGCCGGTCACATGATTCCTCGCGTGGTGAGTCCTTGTCGCCGTCGTCCTCAGCCAAAGATTTCATGGATGTTAGGGGAAATATCTGCCCACAGATATTTCAGGGTCCACAGTTCGACCTTTATAGTCAAGCGGTCAACAAGGCTGGATTTTGACTGTATGACTCACAGTTGTAGCTTAGGTCGATCAAAGATGGCGATGATTGTTTCTTCAGCTGCGCGTCCTTCTTCTTCTTCGTTGGCAAGCAGCTTCCCAGAGGAATTTGAGAATAATTAAAAATATCTAATCTGATCTCAAATCAAAAGAGTTTCGGACTTCAGATAAAAGAGCTTCTGGTGTGGGATTGGTCAATAAAAATACTATAAAAATAAAGTCAAGATTAAAGCTTACATTAAAATTAAAATGGTGGCTTTACAGAAAGTTTAACAGGGAAAAGTTATAAGAATAAACGTCTAGGATTGGAGTTTTAACTCCTAATTAGAATTGAGCTCAGAAAGAAAGAATTCCTAGGCATTTAAAGAAAAACCAGAAAGATATATGGTAGAAGGCTTTGTTCAGGCAGTCTTTTGTTCTCCCGAAAAGTTCTCTGCTGGTAGACAAAGTGAACCGAACAATGGGCAAGAGACAAAAGAGAGAAAGAGAGGCGGAAGCGAGGGCGTCGTTTCCTTTTTATCTGGGGAAACTTTCGCTGGCCTTGGTGATTGACAGGAGCCCTGACCAATAGGCTTCCTTCGTGGGCGGGCTTTATGAACTTTAGTCCAATGAACAAACAGTCTTTTGTCTGAACCTAGAGAGAGCTGTTGTCAAGCAGAGATTGGCTGCTGGCAGTCACATGATTTGAGATATGCTTTGCAAATCTAATACATGTCTTAATACTGGAATATTCCTCTATACATTTATGTATAACTCTAACCTATTTCAGTGTTCATGCAACTTATAATCAGTGCTTATAAATCAACATGCAGGAATAAACATTCATTTAAACATTTTAACATGCATATATATAAAATCACAGATTACTATATTTCAAACCCACTGATTGATTTTCACATTAAAACATAAGGGTCCATTTACTTTTCCTGGTGTCCTGGAAAAGAAGAGAAATGTTTAGAATTGAGTTAACACAGATGTGATGAAAAGATTCAATGGTTAAATCCGGCATGTCCTTGAGTTGCCAGTAGGGCAATGGTGAGCTGTGGATCTTTGTAGGCCATATGACGTACTCCAGGGTTCTGTTCTATGTCTCCACGTTTATGGGCCATAAAGTCAAAACAGGAAGTGCCTTAGGGTGAATTCCTTAGACTGATTTTAACAAGGGAATGTGAGTTCAGCCGTGGCCTGGGGTAAACGAGCAGTTCCTGGCTGTCCTTTTCCTGGGTGAAATAATGTCTTTAAGCTGATGAATAATTCTTATTGATGAGCCAAAGTGAAATGATGCTACATTACACCTAGCAATGAACTGAACTTTATTAACAGACGTTCCACTTATACACAGTGGCCGTAGCCCGCCTCATGACACCACGCTGTGCGCCTGGCGCCGGCTACGGCAAGCCCCAAGGGCCAAATCCCCACACAACAGGCAGTCTATCAGATGTCAGAGCTGAAGACTTACTGCGCAGCCAAGCACTCACTCCTGTGCAGAATGAGCTCAGTAGCGGCGGGAGCGGCAGAAATACTACTTCTGAAATGTTTCACCATCCACCCAAAGTCTATGGTGATACCAAGCAGCATAAAATTTCAAAAATAAACAAAATAAGAACTATTTAAGTTTGTAAATTATATTGTAAAAATAAAGTAAATAAATAAATAAGTAATACAATTACAAAAAAAAACATTGCATTGTGAAAATATTTTTTACACATTTATCTCTCTGGCATCATTGTCTTGAAGAGGTGATAGTTAGCACGTCAGGGGTTGGAGCAGCACCTGGAATGACTGTACAGCCCAATCTTTGAGTGGCAGTCTTTGGAGCAGTTGGCGCAGATGAAGATTGATGGTACACGTGCTGATGCTGCACGTTCTTTCCTCACCGCATGCTTCATTGCCATCTGGACTCTCGTGTTTGCTTCCATCTTGAGAACACCCTCTTTGACACTGTGGCACCAGGTGACTCGATCTTTGGCAATAACCTCCTAGTTACTGACGCTGATATGCGCACACCTCATGTCGCATTTGTGTCACGCCTCGCCGCCCATCTGCGGCGCCAGCTGCACGCACACCTGCACCTCATCAGCGGCGAGGGATTTAAGCCGCCTCGCCCTGGGCTTCGGCCTGAAGCCGTCAGTCTTCACTCGCTACTCTTGCTGTAAGGAATCTCAACCGCTCAGCAAATCATCCAAGTAAGAATCTCTTACCTCATTCTTCTCCTAGTCTGCTCCCCTGTGCACAGGTGGATTTCCCGGCGGCGGACCACTCCTCTCTGCCACCATTCCCTCGCTGCTGCACTGGGCGCTCCAGGTCGCTGTCTTCCGGGCTTCACCCTTGCTGTGCCAGCCACCTGCCAATCCCAAGTAAGCCAGTTATCATTTTCCTATCTCCTGTGTTGGTGTGGTGCCCGTTACCCTTCTCCCTTTGCTTCTCCCATAGGGTTGTCCGGCTGTACGGCCTCCTGCCTCCGTGCCCGACGCAGACGCCACCACCAACACATTCACATCCCGCAGACACACACTCATACACACTTGTTGCTAATAAAGCTATTAGATCTACCCTGAGCCTGCGTGTGTGTCTCCTGAGCCGTGCATTATGTCAGTACGGCTTCAGCAGAGCGGCTTGGCAGATGGCGGGCTCACACGCCGACTTTCCACCCTCGAGGCTCGAGTGGACCTAATAGCCCACCAGCAACAGGTGATTCTTAATCAATTGTCCATTATCACTAACCGATTGGACCGCTTGGATCCCCAACAGCCGTTCCCCCCGGCTCGTCAGGGCGGCGCGGCTCCTGCTGCTCCAGCGGCCATCCAGCCTGCTCCGGTGGCACCGGTTCGGCTCACACCCATTCCGACTCCCGCCCGCTTTAGCGGTAAGCTCGGCGGAGCACGGGGGTTTATAATGCAATGTGAGTCCGTGTTCCACCGTGTGCCCGGAGATTTTCCCTCAGACCATAGCCGAATTGGCTACATAGGGAATCTCCTGGAGGGGCGAGCGCTCACTTGGGCTTACGCCGTAATGGCGAGGCCCAGTTACGCCACCCTCGGCCAATTTGTGAGACAGTTACTGGAAGTCTTTGATCATTCTCGTACTGAGAGCGTTCAGGTCGATCGGCTTCTCAGCCTCCAGCAGGGAAGCCGGTCGGCAGCTGATTACGCGATCGACTTCCGGGTAGCGGCGGAGGAGGTTGGCTGGGATGAACGTTCATTCTGCGGCATCTTCCTCCGCAGTCTCAATGATAGTCTGAGGGACGAACTGGCTGGGCGGGACATCCCGGAGACTTTAGCGGAGCTAACGTCCCTAGCCATCAGCCTGGATAACAGGTTGCGCGAGCGCGCCACGGAGCGGAAGTCGTCTTCTTCTCGCTCTCGTGGTGCCTCGTCGCGCCTGTCCCAAGCTCGCCCCCTGGCGTTGCCGCCACCATCGCGCCCCAAGGAGTCGGAGCCGATGGTGATGGGCTGGACAAAGCTCCCTCCTGCGGAAAGACAACACCGCCGTGAGTTGTGTCTCTGCATGTATTGCAGAGACAGCCAACACACGGTGGGGCTTTGTCCACAGAAGCCAAACGGCGGGGTCCGCGAGTCACTGTAGGGGGCCTCGCGGACGTCAATCGGTTAAATCCCCTCTCCCAATTGAAGCTGCCCGTCCGGTTTTGTCACAACCCCACTGGGCACCTCACCCACGCACTGGTGGATTCGGGCGCGGAGGGCAGCTTTATTTCACAAAGCCTGGCAACCCGATTGGGCATCCGTTGCCAAGCTCTCAAATCCCCTCTCGCCCTGGTCAACCTCTCCCATGTCTCTCTGGGGAGAGTCACACACCAAACCGTCCCTGTACCTGTGATCATCTCTGGGAACCACCGGGAGGAAATCACTTTCTACGTCCTCCCCAACTCTGTGTCGCCCGTCATCCTGGGGTACCCCTGGCTTCGCCTCCATAACCCCGTCCTGGATTGGAAGTCCGCCAGGGTATCAGCATGGAGTTCCTTCTGCATGAGCACCTGCCTGCAATCCGCTGCCTGCTCTCCATCTTCTTCTCCAACTCCTATGGATGCTGCGCCCCCGGATCTCTCCCTGGTGCCATCAGAATTTCACGACCTGGGTATGGTTTTCAGCAAGTCCAAGGCGATGTCTCTTCCTCCACACAGGCCCTACGACTGAGCGATAAACATCCGCCAGGGGGCACCCTTACCCTCTGGGCGACTCTACAGCCTGTCGGCGCCAGAGAAGGAGGCTATGAATTCTTACCTCAAGGAATCGTTGAGTGCTGGAATTATCCGTCCCTCGTCATCACCATTAGGCGCAGGAGTCTTCTTCGTGGGCAATAAGGACGGTTCCCTCCGTCCTTGTATCGACTACCGCGCCCTGAATGATATCACGGAGAAGGATCGCTACACCCTGCCACTAATGGACACCACCTTCCACTCCCTCCAGGGGGCGACTTGGTTCACCAAGCTGGATTTACGCAGCGCATACCACCTCGTCCGGATCCGGGAGGGAGATGAGTGGAAGACAGCCTTCCGTACCCCGAATTGCCATTTCGAGTACCTGGTGATGCCGTTCGGGTTGACCAATGCTCCAGCCGTCTTTCAGCGCCTAATAAATGACGTCCTCCGGGATTTCATCGGCCTGTTTGTGTTCGTCTACCTGGATGACATCCTCCTCTTCTACAAATCCAGGGACGAGCACCGGGTCCATGTGAGGCAGGTCCTCCAAAGGCTGCTGGAGAACCGGTTGTATGTGAAGGCAGAAAAATGTGAATTCTATGCTAAGACTACGTCCTTCCTCGGGTTCGTCATCTCCCACGACCAGGTGCTTCCGGACCCAGTGAAGGTGAAGGCAGTGGTGGAATGGCCTACACCTACATCAAGGAAACAGGTGCAACAATTTATTGGGTTTGCAAACTTCTACCACCGCTTCGTCCCGAATTTTGGCACCATCGTCGGCCCTCTGACCTGCCCTCTGACCTGCCTCACGTTCCCTAAGGTCCCATTCCGGTGGACCGAAGAGGCCGCAGCTGCCTTCCAGGCGCTGAAGGCGGAGTTCTCCTCCTCCCGGGTCCTTAGCCAAGTCGACCCGTCGCTGCAATGCATCGTGGAAGTGGATGCTTCGGACACAGGAGTGGGGGCGGTTCTATCTCAGCGGTCGCCAGATGACGGAGTCAAACGGCCCTGCGCTTTCTTCTCTCGCCGCTTGTCCCCGGCGGAACGGAACTACGACATGGGGGACAGAGAGCTCCTCGCCATCAAGCTCGCGCTGCAGGAGTGGCGTCACTGGCTAGAGGGGGCGGACCTGCCGTTCGTGGTCCTGACTGACCACAAGAACTTGGAATACTTGAGATCTGCCAAGCGTGTGAACGCCCGCCAGGCGCGTTGGTCCTTGTTCTTTGCCAGGTTCCGTTTTAACATCACCTTCAGGCCTGGCTCCAAGAACGGTCTGCCCGACGCCCTCTCTAGGCAATTTGCCCCTGAGGCGTCTGAGGACACGGTCCACACCATCCTGCCCAGGTCGTGCATCGTGGGAGCCGTCACTTGGGACATAGAAAGTAAGATCCGGAAGGCGCAGGAAGTGGAACCTGACCCTGGCGGTGGACCAGAGGGGAGGCTTTTTGTGCCATCCACAGTTTGGGGGGAGGTCATCCACTGGCTGCACACATCTAAGCTCACCTGCCACCCTGGTTCCTCCCGGATGATTGACCTTCTTCAACGGTCCTTCTGGTGGCCGGGCCTGCAGAAGGACGCTGCCCGCTATGCCCGGGCCTGCCCTGTATGTGCCACCAGTAAATCAGGTAATGCACCTCCAGCGGGTTTGCTCCAGCCTCTGCCCGTCCCTGGCAGGCCCTGGTCGCATATCGCCCTGGATTTCGTCACCGGACTCCCAGTCTCTAACACCTTCGACACTGTCCTGACCATCGTAGACCGTTTCTCCAAGGCGGCGCACTTCATCCTGCTACGAGGTCTACCATCTCGCCTGGGTTGAGTATGCCTACAACACCGCCCGCTCTTCTGCCACAGGGATGTCTCCCTTTAAGGCGTCCCTGGGCTACGACCCTCCTCTTTTTCCAGCGCAGGAGAGTGAGGTAACTGTCCCCTCAGTTCGGGCGCACCTCAGGCAGTTCCGTTCCATCTGGGCGTCGGTGCGCAATGCGCTTTTACGCACGGCGGAGCGCAACAGAACCACGGCGGACCGGCACAGAAGACCTGCCCCAGCGTACCAGGTGGGCCAGCGCGTCTATGTGTCTACCCAGGACGTCATTTTAAAGGGTGAGAGGAGGAAGCTGGCACAGCGTTTTATGGGCCCATACCCCATCACCAGGATTATCAACCCGGTGGCTGTGCGTGTAGCTATTCCCCCCTCCCTCCGCATCCATTCCACCTTCCACGTTTCCAAGGTGAAGCCGGCAGTCTCCGATCCCCTTTGCCCTCCTCCTGCTGCGCAGCCTGCGCCCCGGATGATTGATGGCCATCCGGCCTGGCCGGTCTCTTCTATCCTGGACTCCCTGCGCCGGGGTCGCGGGTTGCAGTACTTGGTGGACTGGGAGAGTTATGGGCCTGAACATCGGCAATGGGTACCCTCGTCATTTGTGTTGGACCCATCCCTCATTACTGAGTTCAACCAAGCGCACCCGGAGAAACCATCGCCAGGAGGCGCTGCTAGAGGGGGGAGTACTGTCACGCCTCGCCGCCCATCTGCGGCGCCAGCTGCACGCACACCTGCACCTCATCAGCGGCGAGGGATTTAAGCCGCCTCGCCCTGGGCTTCGGCCTGAAGCCGTCAGTCTTCACTCGCTACTCTTGCTGTAAGGAATCTCAACCGCTCAGCAAATCATCCCAGTAAGAATCTCTTACCTCATTCTTCTCCTAGTCTGCTCCCCTGTGCACAGGTGGATTTCCCGGCGGTGGACCACTCCTCTCTGCCACCATTCCCTCGCTGCTGCACCGGGCGCTCCAGGTCGCTGTCTTCTGGGCCTCACCCTTGCTGTGCCAGCCACCTGCCAATCCTAAGTAAGCCAGTTATCATTTTCCTATCTCCTGTGTTGGTGTGGTGCCTGTTACCCTTCTCCTTTTGCTTCTCCCATAGGGTTGTCCGGCTGTACGGCCTCCTGCCTCCGTGCCCGACGCAGACGCCACCACCAACACATTCACATCCCGCAGACACACACTCATACACACTTGTTGCTAATAAAGCTATTAGATCTACTCTGAGCCTGCGTGTGTGTCTCCTGAGCTGTGCATTATGTCAGTTTGCAGATATCTTTAAAACGCAGCAGCGGTCGGCCTACACAGCGGACGCCCACCCGCAATTCTCCATAAAGGATTCCTCTCGGCAGGCGGTCAGGCTCCATGCGGTGCACGTGGCTGAGCCACCGGAGTCATCTCTGGCTGAGAAATGCAGGGATGCTTAGCAAGTCAGCGTGCTCAAGAACCTCGGTATTGGGGACTCTATCCTGCCGCTTGTTGTGCATAAGGCACCAAAGACAGCAGAGGTGGAACCCATTTAACCGCTTCTCCTGCCTGGCATAAGCTGTCCAGAACATGCTGCCGTACAGGAGAGTGGACAGGACGCAAGCTTGGTAGACGAGTAGCTTGGTCTTCAAACTCAGCGGATTGTTGTTCCACACACGCTTGTTGAGTTTGGCCATGGCAGCAGCTGCTTTGGCGGTTCTGGAGCTGATCTCAGTGTCCAGTGAGAGTGTGTTTGAAACAGTGGACTCTAGGTAGGTGAAGGTGTCCACAACCTCCAGCTGTGTATTGTCAATAGTAATCACAGGTGAGGAGACAGCATCTTACACCATGATGTTGGTTTTCTTGAGGCTGATCGTGAGCCCAAACTCCTTGCAGGCGTGGGGCAGTTTGTCGACCAGGTGCTGCAGGCTCTCCTCGCTGTGCAATGCTAGAGCAGCATCGTCTGCAAACAGCAGCTCACGTATGAGGACCTCATAGACTTTGGTATTAGCACAAAGTCTTGCAATGTTGAGGAGTTTTCTGTCTGATCTCGTGCGGATGTAGATACCTTCAGGACAGTCGGTGAAGGCGTAGTGGAGGAGCATTGAAAAAAAAAATCCCAAAGACAGTCGGTGCTAGAACGTAACCCTGCTTCACTCCAATGCTGACTGGAAAGGCATCTGAGGTGGCTCCATCAAAGCAAACAGTACTATGCATGCCCATGTGGAAGGAGGAGATGATTGCAAGGAGCTTTGGGGGACAACCAATCTTTTGCAGGATCTGGAAGAGCCTGCTTCGACTAACTTAGTCAAAGGCCTTGGTCAGGTCCACAAACACAAGGAACAATGGCTGCTGCTGTTCTTGACACTTCTCCTTCAGCTGACGGAGGGAAAAGATCATATCCACTGTGGACCTTCCGGCTCTGAAACCACACTGGGACTCAGGATAGACTCGCGAAGCGAGGCTCTGCAGGCAGAACAGTGTGACCTGAGTGAAAACTTTGCCAACTGTGCTCAGAAGAGAGATACCGCGGTAATTGTTGCAATCACTGCAGTCGCCTTTGTTCTTGTGCATTGTGACTATGTTGGTATCTCTCATATCTTGGGGAATGTGACCTTGCTCCCAGCAAAGGCAGAAGAGATCATATAGTGGTTGTAAGATGGCTATTTTCCCGTGTTTCAGAACTTCTCGGGGGATACCGTCTTTCCCTGGCGCCTTGCCACAGGTGAGGCAGTCTATGGCTTTGCTGAGCTCTTCCAGAGTAGGCATTTCATCAAGCTCCTCCATGACTGGTAGGCCAGGCAAGGCGTCGAGGGCAACATCTATCACGATGTTCTGGGTTGAGTACAATTCAAGATAATGCTCAAACCAACGCTGGAATTGCTTGCTCTTGTCAGTGATGGCTTTGCCTGTCTTAGCTTTGAGCGGTGCTGTTTTGATGCTTGTGGGGCTGATAGCTGTTTTAATGCCCTCATACACTCCTTTGGCATATCCGGAATTGACAGCTACCTGGATGTTGGCGCACAGGTTCTGCCAGTACCCACTGGTGCAACGGCGGGCAATCTGCTGGGCTTTGCTCCTTGCTGCTCGAAGGGCGTTGCATGTGCCATGGCAAGGGTTTTTCTTGTGAGCCAGCAGTGCTTTTCTTTTGGCTTCTGTGACTAGCTGCATTTCGTCCCAGTGAGCCTCAAACCAGTCAGCATTCTTACGTTCTTTCTTTCCGAATGCAGTCATAGTTGAGTTGTAGATGGCATTGCGAAAGTGGTTCCATTTGGTGTCCACATTGCCTGAGATATCGGGCTGGAGGTGAGCTTCAAGTTTCCTCTGAAGGCTGTCAGCGAAGGTCTGAGCCTTGATCGGATTGGAAGTTCCACATGTGTTGATGCAGGGGCAACCCTTAGTCTTGGCATGGTGGATCTTCCTTAGCTTCAGTCTGACCTTACTGGCAATAAGGGAATGATCTGTTTCACAGTCAGTACTGTGGTAGCTTCTCGTGTGAAGAACACTGCTGAGGTCCGCTCTTCTGGTGATGACAAGATCTAGCTGGTGCCAGTGAGGGGACCGGGGGTGTCTCCAAGACACTTTCAGCAGCTCTTTACACTTGAAGTAGGAGTTTGTAATGCAGAGGCCGTGATGACAACAGAATTATAACAGCCTCTGTCTGCTCTCGTTCATCCTGCCTATGCCAAAGTGGCCAAGACAGGATGGCCGCGCTTGCCTATGTGCTCTGACGTGAGCGTTGAAGTCGTCTAGCAGAAATAAACCTTCAGAGCAGGGGATTCTAGATAGCACTTCCTCTAGAGCCTCGTAGAGCTGATCTTTGGCTTCTGTGGTAGACGTGAGGGTTGGGGCATACATAGAAAGGATGTTCACAAAGCCCGACGATGTCTTCATACTGAGGGTGAGGATTCTTTCGGACCCTCCTGGTGGCAATCAGCGAGTTCCTCACTGCAAAACCTACACTATGCTGCCTGGATTCATCCTGGGACAAGCCCTGCCAATAAAAGGTGTAGTCTGATTCTCTAAGAGAGCTGCTGTCAGCCAGGCGGGTTTCTTGAAGGCAGGTAACATCGATGCTAAGTTGTACCAGTTCCTTGTTGATGATGGCGGTCTTGCGGGAGTCGTCCATTTGTTGGAGATCAATGGTAAGTCCGGTGCACATGGTGCAAACGTTCCAGCTTGCAAATCAAAGAGCTGGAGTCTTCACATGTTTCTCCATTTGACTGCCTGGTGCAGATTGACGCTTGCTTGTCAGGAGAAACCCCTAAGCGCTACGCACCCGTAGACACATATATGCTGCTTGGTATTACCATAGAATTTGGATGATTGGTGAAACATTTCAGAAGTAAAAAATACTTGAATCCAGTTGAGAATCTTCATCAAATTAAGAAATTGAATTAATTTTGCATTCATATTAAGTCTTAATTATTTTTATTATGACAGGGAAAAAATCATTTTATTTTTCTTTCCTTTGCTCATTGTTCTATTATCATTTTGTAAGCATTTCTTTCAAGTGTTTATGTTCATGAGTTTTATTCATATTTCATATTTCCCTGGCAATAAAGTTGTTAATGAAACTGTAATCATGTGATTTTGGGCAAAAAGTATAGGTATCGGTATAGGAGAAAAAGTCCCATAAATTAATGGTATCGTATCAAAAGGAAAAATCAGAATCAGAATCAGAATCAGAATCAGAATCAGAAGAAAAATGCTGGTATCGCCCATCCCTAGTTGGTTGTATCTGTCTGCCTGTCTGTTTCAGCTCGCCCTGTCAAAATTAAGTGGAATTAAAGGCTTGTATTATTGTATCGCCATATTTTCTTGACTTTTAATTTGCCAGAATTTTGAAATAACGCTTTGTTTTCGAAATAAAGACAAAAATAGCTCACCTTTACCGTCAATGCTGTTGAAATGTCATTGTAATGCCTATGCCGACCCAGTAGAGGTGGCAGTGCACCTTTATTACAGCCCCACTGAGCACTTGCTGGGGCAGCTGCGGCACAGGTATAGAGGGGTTGCACGTGACATTGTCACATTCTCAGCATGGAGGGATTCCTCCGGGCTCAAGTTGTCTTCGTTACCATTTTTTGAGTTATCTCTTTTCCTATATTGTTTCTCAGTATGATTTATTTTCCGGTCTACCTTCATTATAGTCTGTTTATTGTATTTTTGAGTTTGCCTATCTCCATTCGTTGTCATATCGTTGTGTATGTTCTGTTGTGTTTTCTCCCTCTCGGGGTTGACAGCTGTCAGTGGATTCCTGGGGTTTCGCTCTGCGTGGGTGTGGCCCTGTCAGCTGCCAGCCCTGATTGCTTCTTTCTCCTTCATCATTCCCAGTTGGTCTAGATTGTTTCTTTGCTTTCTCCTGCCCGCTCAGGTTTACCACACCTGTTGTCACTCATTTTAGTTAGGTCTTAGCCTTATTTAAGGGGCTGTGCACCATTGTTGGATGCAGCACCCTACTATCAACTTTCGACCCTCGACTACTCATGAAAGTGTCTTTATGTTGTTCTTTGTAATTCTCCTAGCGTGCACTCCACGACTAGTGTTCCCAGGTGAAGCTGTCATCCTCCCTTGCCTTAGCCACCGCTATTTTGGCTTCACCTGTTTTTCTCTTTTGCCAGTTTTTTGTCTAATCTTGTTTGTGCACCTGCGCCTTATTCTCTATTAAAATCTGCAAACTCACGGCCGGCGTTTGGAGCCTTATTTCTGCCTTAACAAGGGAATTATGACAGACGTCAGTGTTATGGTAAATGGTAAATGGCATTCACTTATATAGCGCTTTTATTCTCATCTCTTGATGACCAAAGCGCTTTACAGATCCTGCTATCCACCCATTCACACACACATTTACACACTGATGGAGGCATGCTACCTAACATGGCGCTTCCAGACCCACCAGGAGCAATTGGGGTGAAGTGTCTTGCCTAGGGACACAACGGCAGGATACCTGGGGAGAGTGGGATTTGAACTGCCAGCCATGTGGTTATTGGACGACCTGCTCTACCTCCTGAACCACTGCCGCCCCAGTTATGTCCAAAATGAGGAGGAACCGAGGTGATGTTTTATAGTTTTACTATGAACACAAGAACAGGAACACAGGAGTCACTAACGCTAGCCTGAGAGCCACAGCGAAGAGACAAGATGGCTCCCGCTAAGGCCTCTTATACCCCAGGTGGCACCACCCCCCGGAGGTGGGGTGTCACCCTTCTCCACTACAGGGTACCGCCATATAAATATATATACAATATACTATCCAACATCCTCCCCCTCTTGAAAAAGTGCAGTCACACTAATTGGGCCCTCCCAAAATGTACACCCGACTCACTCTCTAAGCACAGAAATATACAGACCTATCCATTCATACCACACTGGCCCGGCAGACCACTCCGCCTTCAGAGTTAAACAGTCAGTAAACAAAAAGGGCCACTCACAAAAATAAATTAATCCTGAAAGAAATACTGTATATACATTATAGACACTATAAGCAATAAATAATTGTGTACATTGTACAATGGCGGTCCCAAGACTCCACACTAATATAAACACTTTGAAAGAAAACAGGGCACATTTGCATTTCACACACTCCATTCAAACATTCACACCTCAGTGTAACCTCCTTCTGACATGCTCACACACACCGGCACTCCACATGCACTAACACAGGTCTCACATAGGCTCACCTTTGGAGTGTCAATCCCACGGCCTGCTCCCAGAACATCTCCGCCTCTTCTTAACTGGAGACGGGCTGCACTGGCGTTTCTTCCCTTCCAAACGCCGCAGCTCGTTCGGCTGCCGTCTCGACCCATCCGTCAGCTCCAGGTAACCGTCATCGCCAGTCTGTACCACTTGCAGACCACCCTGGTCATCCCGTTGCTCCCTTGACTTTCAGATCCATCCAAGCCGAGACTCAACCCTAGGGCGCACGTCATCACCCACACCCAGGGGAGTACTCACTGGCCTCCTTCGTCTATGGTGTTGTGACCTGGTACCCACATGACTTCGTAGCGTCCCGCCGATCCGGCTCGAGCTCTGTCCCTTGTTTTCATTCTGGGCACGTCTAGGGTTCGTGCCATCCGGTTCTGCCCTGATCGTTTTCATTTCTTGCGTCGGAGCGGCACTGACAGCGCCCAGCTCCACGGTGATACTCGGTCAGCCACCGGGGCTTTGCTGTGCCTGCTCTCTGGACCCATCTGCCCCCCATGGGTGCCAAACCATGCCATTCGGGTCCCTCATCCAAGGGACCGCAAACACTGGCATGGGACGCTCGCCGTGGTGGCGTACTCTGGTGCTGGCGGCGGCCCTCTTCATGCAGTCTGGGCCAGCCTGGGTCCCATACCTCTTCACCGCTTCCCACATAAAATGGCTGGTCCCACAGTCCACCGCCTGACCACTCCTCCACGACACCGCAGGCAATAGAAAAACCGAGCCCGTAAAAAAAATCACAGCCCATTAGATTGTTACCTTCACGGGCCACCATGAACTCGGCTGCACACATTGAGGCTGCCTTGTACCTCACCGATAGCCACACCGAGCCCACAATGTCCGGGGGGTTGTTGCCATACCCGTAACAGGCAACGTCTGTCTTACTCACAGTATAATGTTGGAAATACGTCTTCACCGTTGCCAGATTCAAGATGGAGGCCGCCGACCCAGTGTCCACCATCAGTGGGACTAACACTCCATCCAGCACGAAGTTGCACAGAATACGTCCGTCTGTGTTGGACGAGACCGTGTGGACCACCGTGGGTATCCTCTTAGTTGAAGCCACCTTCCCTGGTCCCCGGTGCTCCTTCTCAAAGTTCTGACAAACTCTGGCGAAGTGGTGAAACAACCCACACCATCCACAACACTTCCCCTTCGCTGTGCACTCCCTTGCTTTATAGCGGTGCCTGCTGGCTCCACAGCCATAGCATCTCAGTGTCCCCAGGCGGACCTAATCTTCATGACGGCTGCGTAGTCATCATCGCTGCCGTCGTCCGGATCCAAGGCCAGTGCCTCCCACTGTTTATCGTTCCTGGGTAGGGCCTCCATGTCACCGAGATTCTTTGTAATTCTTTCTGCTGCCTCATGTTGTTGCGCTAGCTCCATGGCTGCTAGCAGTGTTAGCTCACCAGCGTGAGCTAGCAAACGAACCCTCACGGAGGAATACGCCACGTGCTCAACTAGCTGGTCGCGAATCATCTCCTCCTCCAAGGCGCCGAACCTGCACTCACCCGCCAGCTGCCGAAGGTCCACTACAAACTGTTGAACCGATTCTCCGGGTCGCTGGCGTCGCTGTCTGAACTGTATGCGCCTCATAATGGTATTTTCAGGGGCACGAAAGTAGCCCACCATGAGCCTCACAATGTCTCCAAATGTGTCACCTCCTCCTAGTTTGCTCAGGATCCTTTGGCCCTCCATTCCAAGGTTGTGGACCAAAATAACCCTCGCTCGTAATTTGTCGAGGTCGCTGAGGTCCAGTGCTGTAAGATAGTTCTCGAAGGCGGCATACCACCTGGCCCATGGGACCAGCGGCTCACCCAGAGCCTCCAGAAATGGTCGAAATGCGGTAGCTGCCCTCTCCATGCCGTGTATCCTCGTTGCCAAATGTTATGTCAGAAATGAGGAGGAGTTAAGGTGACGTTTTATAGTTTTATTATGAACACGATAACAAGAACACAGGAGTCACTAACGCTAGCCTGAGAGCCACAGCAAAGAGACAAGATGGCTCCCGCTGTGGCCTCTTATACCCCAGGTGACACCACCCCCGGGAGGTGGGGCATCACCCCTCTCTACTACAGGGTGCCGCCATGTGAATATATGTACAATATACTATCCAACAGTCAGTGGTCATGAGCCACATTGTTTTTCTGCCATTTTGGACAGCAAATAGTGTGGACCCTGTGTTGAGAATAATAATAATTCCACTAGTACCTACTCAGCCCGACTCACCACGGTGTTGTTTGTTTTCCATTACGACTGAATACCACCTCAAGTGAGTGAGATCTTTACAGCAAGGCGGCCCGACACTCCCATGACATCATTTGTATGTGACAAGCAAAACACAAGATGGATATCGAGGCGAGCCTGCTGCTCGCTGGTTTTCGAGTAAAGGCAAAAAAGGAAAGCCAGATAAGGCTACAGATGAAACACTCTGGAAAAGCACTGGAGAGTTTAGGAAGCCATGGAGCAGTAGAAAGCTGAAGACGTAACGATACAAACTAGATCACATATGAAGGTAAGCTAATGATTGCTAATGCTAGTTAAGCGCTAACAAGTCCCCCGTACTACATTGTAATGGCGGCAAGTTATCGCTATTAGGTACTAGAGTATGTATGCTGTGTGTGTGTTTCAGATGGCTCTCTTGTGGCAAAATTATTGCTTCAAACCGTCGGTCAGGTTGTTCAACCAAGTGTCCCAGTGGTGGGATGTTATCCCAGCTTCATGAACTGTAGTGATTGCAGAACTTCAGAATGTCTGTAGAAACATTTAGATTGCTGTGCTACAAATTGCTCTGATCTGTGTGAAAATCACGGAGAGACTGTTGAGACATGATGGGATGTACCTGCTCCAGCCAGTGGTGTTGTGGCAAAAAGTGATCAGCTGCCAAAAATTGATCACCAGGTGCCATATTATAATTATGGGGCTATATTAGCTGTAAGATATATATTTCAACAGGTAAACAGTACTGAGTTAGGTATAATAAAACATATTTAACAATTATGATGCATTTTTAACCCAAAACAAACTTGATCTAGGATTAAAAGCAATTAAAATAATGCAGTCACGAGGTTACATGGAGAAATACATGGATTTACTGGACATATACATGTAGATACTGTATACATATACGTATATTCTATGTGTGAAAAATGTACTATGCACTCCTTTTGTATTGCACTACAAATTTTTACAATAAACTTTCATGCCTTTTGCAGATATGTCTCCACTTCTGTTTATGTTTTATTTGTGAAGGTTACCAAGATTTAGTGATATAAATTAAATGATAAAAGACTGGAAAAGCTGTCTAAATAATCCAGCAGTTTGAGAAATCACTTTTGGTTTGGTGTAAGTCCGTCAACAGAATTAAGAACCATAAAGTAGTTTGTGTTAAAACATGTTAAATCCCATTAAACCCTAACTCATTATTAGGAAATACAGATGCTAATATGGCCCAGAATTCCTCCATATACTGGTACTATCATTAAAGTGTGCAGCGTCTTTTGCACTGGCACACCCAACAATACAGTCTTCAGTAAATAAAATAATTGTTTTTGGTTACTTTTTCTTAAAAACGAGCCATTATTTTCAATGTCCTTGATTAATGTTTGGTTTGTACTGCTGACTCTTCCCACCTGTGTTTTAACAGACAAATAGAAAATCATGATGCAAACATATAAGTCACTAAATTGTTTATCACAATTACCAGCAAAATCCAAATTATTTAGAATGTACAAAATTCAAACTTTAAACTGTAAAAAAACTCAATGGGTCACACACGCCGACTCCTCGCCTTTGCAAGGTGGCCCAGCACACCAAGGAACACTTGACTGAAGGCAGCATTCTGAATCATCTCCTGCCTTTGCAAGGTAGTTTCATGGGATGCAGGTCAAGTGGACCCCTGACCAAGTGCGCACTCCAAAGTGAGCACCCCAAGTGGACTCCGGGATTCAATCTGTACATGTACAAGTGTGTGTGTGTGTGTGTGTGTGTGTATATATATACAGTGGGGCAAAAAAGTATTTAGTCAGCCACCAATTGTGCAAGTTCTCCCACTTAAAAGATGAGAGAGGTCCCCAATTTTCATCATAGGTATACCTCAACTATGAGAGACAAAATGAGAAAAAAAAAATCCAGAAAATCACAAAGAAGGATTTTTAATGAATTAATTGGTAAATTCCTCGGTAAAATAAGTATTTGGTCAATAACAAAAGTTCATCTCAGTACTTTGTTATATACCCTTTGTTGGCAATGACAGAGGTCAAACGTTTTCTGTAAGTCTTCACAAGGTTTTCACACACTGTTGCTGGTATTTTGGCCCATTCCTCCATGCAGATCTCCTCTAGAGCAGTGATGTTTTGGGGCTGTCACTGGGCAACACGGACTTTCAACTCCCTCCAAAGATTTTCTATGGAGTTGAGATCTGAAGACTGGCTAGGTCACTCCAGGACCTTGAAATGCTTCTTACGAAGCCGCTCCTTCGTTGCCCGGGTGGTGTGTTTGGGATCATTGTCATGCTGAAAGACCTAGCCACGTTTCATCTTCAATGCCCTTGCTGGTGGAAGGAGGTTTTCACTCAAAATCTCACGATACATGGCCCCATTCATTCTTTCCTTTACACGGATCAGTCGTCCTGGTCCCTTTGTAGAAAAACAGCCCCAAAGTATGATGTTTCCACCCCCATGCTTCACAGTAGGTATGGTGTTCTTTTTCCTCCAAACACAACAAGTTGAGTTTTTACCAAAAAGTTCTATTTTGCTTTCATCTGACCATATGACATTCTCCCAGTCCTCTTCTGGATCATCCAAATGCTCTCTAGCAAACTTCAGACGGGCCTGGACATGTACTGGCTTAAGCAGGGGGACACGTCTGGCACTGCAGGATTTGAGTCCCTGGTGGCGTAGTATGTTACTGATGTAGCCTTTGTTACTTTCGTCCCAGCTCTCTGCAGGTCATTCACTAGGTCCCCTTGTGTGGTTCTGGGATTTTTGCTCACTGTTCTTGTGATCATTTTGACCCCACGGGGTGAGATCTTGCGTGGAGCCCCAGATGGAGGGAGATTATCAGTGGTCTTGTATGTCTTCCATTTTCTAATAATTGCTCCCACAGTTGATTTCTTCACACCAAGCTGCTTACCTATTGCAGATTCAGTCTTCCCAGCTTGGTGCAGGTCTACAATTTTGTTTCTGGTGTCCTTTGACAGCTCTTTGGTCTTGGCCATAGTGGAGTTTGGAGTCTGACTGTTTGAGGTTGTGGACAGGTGTCTTTTATACTGATAATGAGTTCAAACAGGTGCCATTGATACAGGTAATAGAGTGGAGGACAGAGGAGCCTCTTAAAGAAGAAGTTACAGGTCTGTGAGAGCCAGAAATCTTGCTTGTTTGTAGGTGACCAAATACTTATTTTACTGAGGAATTTACCAATTAATTCATTAAAAATCCTTCAATGTGATTTTCTGGATTTTTTTTTCTCATTTTGTCTCTCATAGTTGAGGTATACCTATGATGAAAATTGGAGACCTCTCTCATCTTTTAAGTGGGAGAACTTGCACAATTGGTGGCTGACTAAATACTTTTTTGCCCCACTGTATATATATACGTATATATATATATATATATATATATATATATATAGGTTAATTGGCATCAAACTGGGGATTCTAAATTGTCCTTAGGTATGACTGTGAGTGAATGGTTGAATGGTTGTCTGTCTCTCTGTGTTGGCCCTGTGATGGACTGGCGATCTGTCCAGGGTGTACCCTGCCTCTTGCCCAAAGATGCTGGGATAGGCTCCAGCCTCCCCACGACCCGAAAAGGATTAAGCGGAAGAAGATGAATGAATGATCTATCTATCTATCTATCTATCTATCTCTCTCTCTCTCTCTCTCTCTCTATATATATATATATATATATATATATATATATATACTGTATATATACAGTATATATATATATATACCGTTCAAAAGTTTGGGGTCACCTCAGACAATTTTGTGTTTTCCATGAAAAGTCACACTTTTATTTACCACCATGAATTGTAAAATGAATAGAAAATATACAGTAGTCAAGACATTGACAAGGTTAGAAATAATGATTTGTATTTGAAATAATAATTTTTTCCTTCAAACTTTGCTTTCGTCAAAGAATCCTCCATTTGCAGCAATTACAGCATTGCAGACCTAACATGATTGCACAAGGGTTTTCTAATCATCCATTAGCCTTCTGACGCAATGAGCAATCACATTGTACCATTAGAACATTGGAGTGATAGTTGCTGGAAATGGGCCTCTATACACCTATGTAGATATTGCACCAAAAACCAGACATTTGTAGCTAGAATAGTCATTTATCACATTAGCAATGTATAGAGTGTATTTCTGATTAGTTTAAAGTTATCTTCATTGAAAAAAGTGCTTTTCTTTCAAAAATAAGGAAATTTCTAAGTGACCCCAAACTTTTGAACGGTAGTGTATATATTGTAACGTCGGGGCCATTTTAAGGGAGCTAGGGATTTCCCAGCATGCTTTGCCAGTTTGAAACGTTACTGTGTGTGTTAAATGTGTTACTTCTGAGTTATACTGCTGTGTCATTATAACTGCATTATAATGGCCCAGCAGTGTTTAGCAGGATTAGGGCAAGATGTATCTGTGTGTGTAACCATGATTGAAACAGGGGTCTGTGAGAATGACCTCCCCTCCACTCTGTAGCACAGAGGCAGGTTGGGGGTTGGTGGTGTGTAAATAAAGCCTGTTCATCACAACCATCTTGCTCTTCTTTCTTTGTGTGAACCCTGCTACGTCACACTGGTGTCAGGAGTGGGATATGGAGCGAGATGAGAATCCAGGCGGAGGTACAGCGGCCGGAGCGATTCATCGCTCAGCCGGGAACGGAGTATAGAGCAGAGACGCCAGCCCCTGGAGAGCTTCGCTGCGATAGACGGAGCAGAGCAAACCAGCCCCGTTTCCCGCCCTTTTCAGGGCAGGACGGGCTGGCGATTCCAGAGCGATTAGGAGCTGCAATCGACCGGGAGATGACCGTCCCATCCATCCAGCAGCGGGCCAAGATTCCCCGCTACAACGGCGAGAACCTGTTGGATGACCGCCTGGCCCAGGTCGAGTTGGCTGCCGCGCTGATCATCAGAGGAAACCACCGTGCTGAGAGCGAGTGGAGGAGGAGCTACGGCAGATCACAGCAGCGCGTGCACGAAGGAAACAGCCGTGGCGACGCGAGGAAGGACGGCTTCCGCTGCACAGTGCCAGGGTACATGGCATGGTACCGCCCCGCACACAGCGCACGACAAACTGGCCCCTCGCCGACGCTAAATTAGAGCGAGGTGGCATGGACGGGGAAAAAGCCGCCTCCTGCAGATGCTTCCCCCGGCAGATGACGTCACAGAGGCGCAGGAGCGACGCAGCGGAGCGAGCAGGACGAAGATGCGGCCACTTTCCAGGCGCGGCAAGGGCTGGACGCATGGACGCGGGCCAGCGGCCGCCTGGGAAAACTGGCAGCGGTGGGAGTCGGCCGGAGCGGGCCTGGGACTCCCGCTGCCAGGGAAGGGACTGTGCGTGGTCCCACAGAGGCTGTCAGATGTGTCCATCCGCCCGCTGATGGCCAAACCGGAACCCTACCCCAACCAGATGCTCTGACCGAGACTCAGATGGCCCGTGCATGCCGCCCTGGCACCGGGCTGACTCGCGTTGGATTTCTGAAAGTGGACTTTGAATTTTCTGGGGACAGAAACCAGTCCGGGGGGGGGGGGGCAGTGTAACGTCGGGGCCATTTTAAGGGAGCCAGGGATTTCCCAGCATGCTTTGCCAGTTTGAAACGTTACTGTGTGTGTTAAATGTGTTACTTCTGAGTTATACTGCTGTGTCATTATAACTGCATTATAATGGCCCAGCAGTGTTTAGCAGGATTAGGGCAAGATGTATCTGTGTGTGTAACCATGATTGAAACAGGGGTCTGTGAGAATGACCTCCCCTCCACTCTGTAGCACAGAGGCAGGTTGGGGGTTGGTGGTGTGTAAATAAAGCCTGTTCATCACAACCATCTTGCTCTTCTTTCTTTGTGTGAACCCTGCTACGTCACAATATATATATATATATATATATATATATAGTGGAGGATATGAATAAGGGTTACTAGTGTGGAGGCAAGGATCAAATAAGTGCAGGCGGACACGGCAAACTGAAGGTTAAAAGGGTGCTTTATTCATCCTCCATCACGAGGCTCACTCAGCGCTGTGGCAGCGTGCTGGAGTGAGCCCTGCGTCTCTAAGTCAGCAACAAGCAAGTGAGAGAGCTAAGAGAGCTCTTGTGAGGCATATACAGTCAGCTTATATACTCAGCCACAGACAATGCATGCATGGCATATTAGCATCACAGTACAGCATGAATGCATGGGACATTTACATGAGAGTCACACATATCAATAGCAGGATTACTGGCGCCGGAATTCCTCTCTGCTCCGGAGCTGTAGGACAAAGGAGGCTGCAAGGCACATCTACATATTGATATCAGTTCATACATCTCATTGTTCTGTTAATTGCTCAAGCTGAGCGCTCTGCCTGTCCCGTAGGTTGTGGTGGGTCACCACACTGCTCCCCCCCAGAGGGCTCAGCAGGGGGCCGAGGCATCGATCGGTCGGCTTTGGAAGTGAGCTGCGGGAAAAGCTCTTTGCAGGAGGTGGAGGGAGGGTGGGGGCAGCAAGTGCCGGCCCGGGACGGCGACGTTGTCTGGGCCACGCAAAAATTGCATGTGGATCCACGATGTTGAGGGGCTTTCCTGTTAAACGCGGTGGAGATCCACAGCAGCTGTGAGAAGAAAAATTTGTCTCTGACTCCTCTCGCGGCTCAGTCCTGCGAGGATGCGTAGCGGCCATGAAGAAAAAACAAAAGCTGGAACTATGTGAGGGACTTGGCATGTTGGCTTTAGGTGCGGGTGCAGCCCTAAAGCCCTCGGGGACAGCAGATGGCCGAATTCCCATGTGCGCTGTGGCTGAGACCCATACAAAGCCCTGTGTGCGGGCTGCGAGTCTGCTTCAGGTGCGTGAGCAGCCCTGAAGTTTCCTGTCACGCCTCGCCGCCCATCTGCGGCGCCAGCTGCACGCACACCTGCACCTCATCACGGCGAGGGATTTAAGCCGCCTCGCCCTGGGCTTCGGCCTGAAGCCGTCAGTCTTCACTCACTACTCTTGCTGTAAAGAATCTCAACCGCTCAGCAAACATCCAAGTAAGAATCTCTTACCTCCTTCTTCTCCTAGTCTGCTCCCCTGTGCACAGGTGGATTTCCCGGTGGCGGACCACTCCTCTCTGCCACCATTCCCTCGCTGCTGCACCGGGCGCTCCAGGTCGCTGTCTTCCGGGCTTCACCCTTGCTGTGCCAGCCACCTGCCATTCCCAAGTAAGCCAGTCATCATTATCATATCTCCTGTGTTGGTGTGGTGCCCGTTACCCTTCTCCCTTTGCTTCTCCCATAGGGTTGTCCGGCTGTACGGCCTCCTGCCTCCGTGCCCGACGCAGACGCCACCACCAACACATTCACATCTCGCAGACACACACTCATACACACTTGTTGTTGATAAAGCTATTAGATCTATCCTGAGCCTGCGTGTGTGTCTCCTGAGCCGTGCATTATGTCAGTACGGCTTCAGCAGAGCGGCTCGGCAGACGGCGGGCTCACACGCCGACTTTCCACCCTCGAGGCTCGAGTGGACCTAATAGCCCACCAGCAACAGGTGATTCTTAATCAATTATCCATCATCACTAACTGATTGGACCGCTTGGACCCCCAACAGCCGTTCCCCCCGGCTCGTCAGGGCGGCGCGGCTCCTGCTGCTCCAGCGGCCGTCCAGCCTGCTCCGGTAGCACCGGTTCGGCTCACACCCATTCCGACCCCCGTTCGCTTTAGCGGTAAGCTCGGCGGAGCACGGGGGTTTATAATGCAATGTGAGTCCGTGTTCTACCGTGTGCCCGGAGATTTTCCCTCAGACCATAGCCGAATTGGCTACATAGGGAATCTCCTGGAGGGGCGAGCGCTCACTTGGGCTTACGCCGTAATGGCGAGGCCCAGTTACGCCACCCTCACCTATGGCCAATTCGTGAGACAGTTCCTGGAAGTCTTTGATCATTCTCGTACTGAGAGCGTTCAGGTCGATCGGCTTCTCAGCCTCCAGCAGGGAAGCCGGTCGGCAGCTGATTACGCGATCGACTTCCGGGTAGCGGCGGAGGAGGTTGGCTGGGATGAACGTTCATTCTGCGGCATCTTCCTCCGCAGTCTCAGTGATAGTCTGAGGGACGAACTGGCTGGGCGGGACATCCCGGAGACTTTAGCGGAGCTAACGTCCCTAGCCATCAGCCTTGATAACAGGTTGCGCGAGCGCACCTCGGAGCGGAAGTCGTCTTCTTCTCGCTCTCGTGGTGCCTCGTCGCGCCTGTCCCAAGCTCGCCCCCTGGCGTTGCCGCCACCATCGCGCCCCGAGGAGTCGGAGCCGATGGTGACGGGCTGGACAAAGCTCCCTCCTGCGGAGAGACAACGCCGCCGTGAGTTGGGTCTCTGCATGTATTGCGGAGACAGCCAACACATGGTGGAGCTTTGCCCACAGAAGCCAAATGGGGGGGTCCGCGAGTCACTGTAGGGGGCCTCGCGGACGTCAATCGGTTAAATCCCCTCTCCCAATTGAAGCTGCCCGTCCGGTTTTGTCACAACCCCACTGGGCACCTCACCCACGCACTAGTGGATTCGGGCGCGGAGGGCAGCTTTATTTCACAAAGCCTGGCAACCCAATTGGGCATCCGTTGCCAAGCCCTCAAATCCCCTCTCGCCCTGGTCAACCTCTCCCATGTCTCCCTGGGGAGAGTCACACACCAGACCGTCCCTGTCCCTGTGATCATCTCTGGGAACCACCGGGAGGAAATCACTTTCTACGTCCTCCCCAACTCTGTGTCGCCCGTCATCCTGGGATACCCCTGGCTTCGCCTCCATAACCCCGTCCTGGATTGGAAGTCCGCCAGGGTATCGGCATGGAGTTCCTTCTGCATGAGCACCTGCCTGCAATCCGCTGCCTGCTCTCCGTCCTCTTCTCCAACTCCTAAGGACGCTGCGCCCCCGGATCTCTCCCTGGTGCCATCAGAATTTCACGACCTGGGTATGGTTTTCAGCAAGTCCAAGGCGATGTCTCTTCCTCCACACAGGCCCTACGACTGTGCGATAAACATCCGCCAGGGGGCACCCTTACCCTCTGGGCGACTCTACAGCCTGTCGGCGCCAGAGAAGGAGGCTATGAATTCCTACCTCAAGGAATCGCTGAGTGCTGGAATTATCCGTCCCTCGTCATCACCATTAGGCGCAGGATTCTTCTTCGTGGGCAAGAAGGACTGTTCCCTCCGTCCTTGTATCGACTACCGCGCCCTGAATGATATCATGGAGAAGGATCGCTACACCCTGCCACTAATGGACACCACCTTCCACTCCCTCCAGGGGGCGACTTGGTTCACCAAGCTGGATTTACGCAGCGCATACCACCTCGTCCGGATCCGGGAGGGAGATGAGTGGAAGACAGCCTTCCGTACCCCGAACGGCCATTTCGAGTACCTGGTGATGCCGTTCGGGTTGACCAATGCTCCAGCCGTCTTTCAGCGCCTAATAAATGACGTCCTCCGGGATTTCATCGGCCTGTTTGTGTTCGTCTACCTGGATGACATCCTCATCTTCTCCAAATCCAGGGACGAGCACGGGGTCCATGTGAGGCGGGTCCTCCAAAGGCTGCTGGAGAACCGGTTATATGTGAAGGCAGAAAAGTGTGAATTCTACGCTAAGACTACGTCCTTCCTCGGGTTCGTCATCTCCCACGACCAGGTGCTTCCGGACCCAGTGAAGGTGAAGGCGGTGGTGGAATGGCCTGCACCTACATCAAGGAAACAGGTGCAACAATTTATTGGGTTTGCAAACTTCTACCGCCGCTTCGTCCCGAATTTTGGCACCGTCGTCGGCCCTCTGACCCGTCTCACATCCCCTAAGGTCCCGTTCCGGTGGACCGAAGAGGCCGCAGCTGCCTTCCAGGCGCTGAAGGCGGAGTTCTCCTCCTCCCGGGTCCTTAGCCAAGTCGACCCGTCGCTGCAATGCATCGTGGTGGTGGATGCTTAGGACACGGGAGTGGGGGCGGTTCTATCTCAGCGGTCGCCAGATGACGGAGTCAAACGGCCCTGCGCTTTCTTCTCTCGCCGCTTGTCCCCGGCGGAACGGAACTACGACGTGGGGGACAGAGAGCTCCTCGCCATCAAGCTCGCGCTGCAGGAGTGGCGTCACTGGCTAGAGGGGGCGGACCTGCCATTCGTGGTCCTGACTGACCACAAGAACTTTGAATACTTAAGATCTGCCAAGCGTCTGAACGCCCGCCAGGCGCGTTGGTCCTTGTTCTTTGCCAGGTTCCATTTTAACATCACCTTCAGGCCTGGCTCCAAGAACGGCCTGCCCGACGCCCTCTCTAGGCAATTTGCCCCTGAGGTGTCTGAGGACACGGTCCACACCATCCTGCCCAGGTCGTGCATCGTGGGAGCCGTCACTTGGGACATAGAAAGTAAGATCCGGAAGGCGCAGGAATCGGAACCTGACCCTGGCGGTGGACCGGAGGGGAGGCTTTTTGTGCCATCCACGGTTCGGGGGGAGGTCATCCACTGGCTGCACACATCTAAGCTCACCTGCCACCCTGGTTCCTCCCGGATGATCGACCTTCTTCAACGGTCCTTCTGGTGGCCGGGCCTGCGGAAGGACGCTGCCCGCTACGCCCGGGCCTGCCCTGTATGTGCCGCCAGTAAATCAGGTAATGCCCCTCCAGCGGGTTTGCTCCAGCCTCTGCCCGTCCCTGGCAGGCCCTCGTCGCTTATCGCCCTGGATTTCGTCACCGGACTCCCAGTCTCTAACACCTTCGACACTGTCCTGACCATCGTAGACCGTTTCTCCAAGGCGGCGCACTTCATCCCGCTATGAGGTCTTCCATCTGCTCTGGAGACGGCGGACCTCCTAATCCAACACGTGGTCAGGCTGCACGGGATTCCGGTGGACGTGGTCTCGGACCGGGGGCCCCAATTTTCCTCAGAGGTTTGGAGGTCCTTTTGCAATGCCCTGGGAGCCAAGGTAAGCCTCTCCTCCGGCCATCACCCCCAAACCAACGGGCAGTGTGAGTGGACCAACCAGGAGCTGGAGGCTGCGCTCCGCTGCGTCACTGCGTCCAAGCCTGCGTCCTGGAGTAACCATCTCGCCTGGGTTGAGTACGCCCACAACACCGCCCCGCTCTTCTGCCACAGGGATGTCTCCCTTTAAGGCGTCCCTGGGCTACGACCCCCCTCTTTTCCCAGCTCAGGAGAGTGAGGTAACTGTCCCCTCAGTTCGGGTGCACCTCAGGCAGTTCCGTTCCATCTGGGCGTCGACACGCAATGCGCTTTTACGCACGGCGGAGCGCAACAAATCCACGGCGGACCGGCACAGAAGACCTGCCCCAGCGTACCAGGTGGGTTAGCGTGTCTATGTGTCTACCCAGGACGTCATTTTAAAGGGTGAGAGGAGGAAGCTGGCACAGCGTTTTATGGGCCCATACCCCATCACCAGGATTATCAACCCGGTGGCTGTGTGTGTAGCTATTCCCCCCTCCCTCCGCATCCATTCCACCTTCCACGTTTCCAAGGTGAAGCCGGCAGTCTCCGATCCCCTTTACCCTCCTCCTGCTGCGCAGCCCGTGCCCCGGATGATTGATGGCCATCCGGCCTGGCCGGTCTCCTCTATCCTGGACTCCCGGCGCTGGGGTCGCGGGTTGCAGTACTTGGTGGACTGGGAGGGCTATGGGCCTGAACATCGGCAATGGGTACCCTCGTCATTTGTGTTGGACCCATCCCTCATTACTGAGTTCCACCGAGCGTACCCGGAGAAACCATCGCCAGGAGGTGCTGCTAGAGGGGGGAGTACTGTCACGCCTCGCCGCCCATCTGCGGCACCAGCTGCACGCACACCTGCACCTCATCAGCGGCGAGGGATTTAAGCCGCCTTGCCCTGGGCTTCGGCCTGAAGCCGTCAGTCTTCACTCGCTACTCTTGCTGTAAGGAATCTCAACCGCTCAGCAAACATCCAAGTAAGAATCTCTTACCTCCTTCTTCTCCTAGTCTGCTCCCCTGTGCACAGGTGGATTTCCCGGCGGCGGACCACTCCTTTCTGCCACCATTCCCTCGCTGCTGCACCGGGCGCTCCAGGTCACTGTCTTCCGGGCTTCACCCTTGCTGTGCCAGCCACCTGCCATTCCCAAGTAAGCCAGTCATCATTATCATATCTCCTGTGTTGGTGTGGTGCCCGTTACCCTTCTCCCTTTGCTTCTCCCATAGGGTTGTCCGGCTGTACGGCCTCCTGCCTCCGTGCCCGACGCAGACGCCACCACCAACACATTCACATCTCGCAGACACACACTCATACACACTTGTTGTTGATAAAGCTATTAGATCTACCCTGAGCCTGCGTATATGTCTCCTGAGCCGTGCATTATGTCAGTTCTGAGGATGGTGGTCGGCTGTGTTTCTTGGGCATGTGCAGTGGCAGAGGACGATGGCAGTCTATGGAGCCGGTATTGTCCCGTATGTGGCGCGTGCCTGGCGCAGTGACCACATAGCTGAAAGTTGCGCTGTCCTCGTAACCCCACGGTGTGCATGCGGGGGTTTGGTGCGTGGGTGGTCTGCTGTCGAGAGGTGAGTCAGGGTCAGGGAGCTTGCTGGAAATCAGCGTCGTCGGCGCCGATGGTCTTCCCTGTTTGGGCTGTTGCTGTCGTTCACTCGTGCCGGGTCATGGTGCGTTCTGGTCCATGCGCTGCATTCTCCGTCCGGCCCTGGAGGTCGCCGTCGTGGAGAGAGGACAAGGTGCGTGCGCTCTCGTGTGGATGCGGAGGATGTGAGCGATCCTCTGTCTGTAATCCACAGCGCGGTGAGAGGGAGCAGACGTTCTTTGTCCCTCGGCAGGTCCCAGCGTGGAGGTCCCAGATTTCAGGCGAGGGTCGCACCATGACGCTTTCTGCAGCTTTCCCTGTTGTGGATGATCTCCGGGGAGTTCGCCTGGTGTTGGTTCTGCGTCGAGGTCTCCCGTGTGGCAGAAGGGAGGGCAGTCCATTCGCGTCAGGCAGCTGCGTTCGTTCGTCGTCGGAGTCACCGTCGGGGGCTGCGTTCGTTCGTCGTCAGGGTGTTCTTTTCTTCGGGGTCACCCTTCCGGGGTGTTCTTTTCTTCGGGGTCACCTCTCCGGGGTGTTCTTTTCTTCGGCGTCACCAGTGTGGAGGATACGAATAAGGGTTACCAGTGTGGAGGCAAGGATCAAATAAGTGCAGGCGGACACGGCGAACTGAAGGTTAAAAGGGTGCTTTATTCATCCTCCATCACGAGGCTCACTCAGCGCTGTGGCAACGCGCTGGAGTGAGCCCTGCATCTCTAAGTCAGCAACAAGCAAGTGAGAGAGCTAAGAGAGCTCTTATGAGGCATATACAGTCAGCTTATATACTCAGCCACAGACAATGCATGCATGGCATATTAGCATCACAGTACAGCATGAATGCATGGGACATTTACATGAGAGTCACACATATCAATAGCAGGATTACTGGTGCCGGAATTCCTCTCTGCTCCGGAGCTGTAGGACAAAGGAGGCTGCAAGGCGCATCTACATATTGATATCAGTCCATACATCTCATTGTTCTGTTAATTGCTCAAGCTGAGCGCTCTGCCTGTCCCGTAGGTTGTGGTGGGTCACCACAATATATATATATATATATATATATATATATATATATATATATATATATACAGTGGGGTAAAAAAGTATTTAGTCAGCCACCAATTGTGCAAGTTCTCCAACTTAAAAGATGAGAGAGGTCTCCAGTTTTCATCATAGGTATACCTCAACTATGAGAGACAAAATAAGAAAAAAAAAAAGTCCAGAAAATCACATTGAAGGATTTTTAATGAATTAATTGGTAAATTCCTCGGTAAAATAAGTATTTGGTCAATAACAAAAGTTCATCTCAATACTTTGTTATATACCCTTTGTTGGCAATGACAGAGGTCAAACGTTTTCTGTAAGTTTTCACAAGGTTTTCACACACTGTTGCTGGTATTTTGGCCCATTCCTCCATGCAGATCTCCTCTAGAGCAGGGATGTTTTGGAGCTTTCGCTGGGCAACACGGACTTTCAACTCCCTCCAAAGATTTTCTATGGGGTTGAGATCTGGAGACTGGCTAGGCCACTCCAGGACCTTGAAATGCTTCTTACGAAACCACTCCTTCGTTGCCCGGGTGGTGTGTTTGGGATCATTGTCATGCTGAAAGACCCAGCCACGTTTCATTGTCAATGCCCTTGCTGGTGGAAGGAGGTTTTCACTCAAAATCTCATGATACATGGCCCCATTCATTCTTTCCTTTACACAGATCAGTCGTCCTGGTCCCTTTGCAGAAAAACAGCCCCAAAGCATGATGTTTCCACTCCCATGCTTCACAGTAGGTATGGTGTTCTTTCACCTCCAAACACGACAAGTTGAGTTTTTACCAAAAAGTTCTATTTTGGTTTCATCTGATCATATGACATTCTCCCAATCCTCTTCTGGATCATCCAAATGCTCTATAGCAAACTTCAGACGGGCCTGGACATGTACTGGCTTAAGCAGGGGGACACGTCTGGCACTGCAGGATTTGAGTCCCTGGCGGCGTAGTGTGTTTCTGATGTAGCCTTTGTTACTTTGGTCCCAGCTCTCTACAGGTCATTCACTAGGTCCCCCCATGTGGTTCTGGGATTTTTGCTCACCGTTCTCGTGATAACTTTGACCCCACGGGGTGAGATCTTGCGTGGAGCCCCAGATCGAGGGAGATTATCAGTGGTCTCGTATGTCTTCCATTTTCTAATAATTGCTCCCACAGTTGATTTTGTCACACCAAGCTGCTTACCTATTGCAGATTCAGTCTTCCCAGCCTGGTGCAGGTCTACAATTTTGTTTCTGGTGTCCTTTGACAGCTCTTTGGTCTTGGCCATAGTGGAGTTTGGAGTCTGACTGTTTGAGGTTGTGGACAGGTGTCTTTTATACTGATAACGAGTTCAAACAGGTGCCATTAATATAGGTAACGAGTGGAGGACAGAGGAGCCTCTTAAAGAAGAAGTTACAGGTCTGTGAGAGCCAGAAATCTTGCTTGTTTGTAGGTGACCAAATACTTATTTTACTGAGGAATTTACCAATTAATTCATTAAAAATCCTTCAATGTGATTTTCTGGATTTTTTTTCCCTCATTTTGTCTCTCATAGTTGAGGTATACCTATGATGAAAATTGGAGACCTCTCTCATCTTTTAAGTGGGAGAACTTGCACAATTGGTGGCTGACTAAATACTTTTTTGCCCCACTGTATATATATATATATATATATATATATATATGTAAATGACAACTAAGCTGACCCGGAGAAGGTTTTTGCTCTGTTTCTGCTTTCAAAAGACTTTTCTTCTCCACCGCTGCTGCTCATCACCGCTGGCTGCCCCCAGATGAACATCCACAGAATAGGTATGTGGGACTAGAATATTATGAATGTGGCTTTAGAAAGCTCTGAATCAGTTTGTAAATCACTTGATTGAAAATGTACTTGTACATGTATAGATTGGACCCTGGGGTCCACTTGGGGTGCTCACATGATGGTGTGCTCACTTGGTCAGGGGTCCACTTGACCTTTTCCGTTTCATGCTCTGTTGCCTCACTGAGAAGCAACTGGATGTGCTGCTGGTCCCGGTTCAGCAGATCTTCAGCCTGCGGTGGAACTCTAGAATGAAAATACACACACAACTTAAGTACATGCACAGCATGAAAGTGCAACATGTAAAAAAGTACTTTTTAACCAGGATTAACACTAGCTTATTTCATCAGATGTTGTCAACACAAGCGCAAAATACAAGCAGAGCACGGAGTTAGCACTGATAGCTAACTAGTTAGCTCATTGTCTGCATACAGGAGACAACGGTGTTGTTTGTTCAAAGTGAGCTTTCCACCACTGGGATAAATAATGGCAAAGATGCATAATATCACATCACTCACCATCCTTTATCACTGTTTTCAACAATGATGATGATGTGGTCGGGTCTACGCCACTCTGCCTCCGCCGTGGCCATGAATTCTTTTCATGTCTCTCCGTCCATCTCCCTCTGGATTTCTTTAATTAGCTACCAAGCACAGAAAAGTCTGCACCTCGTCATTGGACGACGGTGTTGATTTGTGTGTAGCCTTTTATCTTGTTGATTACACTCACTCATGCTTGCTGTTGGTGATATGACTGTTCGTTGCCATCCAAAATGGCGCAGTAAACAAAAGACATGTGACCCGTGTGACGTCAGTGCAACCCCTCTATAGGCCGAATCTCAATCTCCTCCCTAAACCCTCAACCCCTGAGCCCTTGTAGACTTACACTGCCACCATCAGTAGTGCTCGAGTGTGTGAGACTGTGAGGGGATGAAGTGGCTCAAAATGGTAGAAATGGGACACACTTTGTTATCTTGGCAACACTAAATTTTTTTTAAATTTAATTTACTTTATTAAAAGGATTAGGAAACAAAAATAGTGTAAATAAGAGATCACAAAAATAAAATCACAGGACAAAATAAGAACAGATTACAGACAAAACTAAAATTAGAAACAAACAGGGGTACATTGAAAAAGGATAAAAGAAAATGATCCTGAAAGTTCAAGGCTGTGTGTGTTTCAGGATCTTTAGAGGCTTGTTGAAATAAAGGGGGTCAAATTATGTCTTATTTCATATAGCTTTTAATCTATTTATTTTAACCAAACTTTTAATTTGTGTGACATGAAAACGTGTGACCAACTATTGTGGGTCTCAGACTTTATTTCAGACTTACTACTTTCTTCAGGAATGAACTGAATTAAATGTGCTGTAGCCTCTTAAGATGATTTAATTGATTACAACTGCAAATCATCTTTTTTCAAACTGCGTAATTAACCAAAATGTAATTAAATTGCTTAAATGGTATGTAATGCAGAATAAACTCAAAGTCTTTGTGTCATATATTTTATTTTGGCAAAGATCTTAAATTCTTGTCAAGGCAGTATTTTTTTTTTTGGTGGGGGGGAGTGGTGAAGAGGTGGTCAGTGATGAACAAATGACTAATAAGGAGCTTTTCCTTGAGAAACCCTGACATGGTGCTCTGAACTGTGTGTAATTCCCTTACCTTAAGTCAGTAAGTCAGTATAGCATGCTGACTTAAGCTCCTTTTCCACTAGTTCCCACTCAGCCCTACTCACTTCGACTCGGCGCGCTTTGTAGGCTTTTCCATTAGTACCAGGTACTTTTTTTGTACCTATTCCACTGGGGTTCTAACCATGCTGAGTCGGGCTGAAAATGTGACGTCAACAGACTGCAGGCCACTGATTGGTCAGGGCATAACGTCATGAGAGCGCCGTCTTCTGCAGAATCTATAACCGCCATTTGCAAAAAACTGCTCAGCGAGTAAACGCGGTCAGCAAGTAAACACTATATTAACCCCTTGCACTCCGGTCAATTTCCCTAAAAACGCCAAAAAATAACATGCCCAAAGTAAATCGAAAGCTGTTCTTCAACCCTTTGCAGCATCTTCATGGGGTTGGTCTCATTTAAAAGAAAACACTTTGAATTTTTTGGCAAAATAGTCATAATCAATCTAAGTGCTCCGGCCACTGAGTTACAGTCATCTAAACATACTGAACTTGAAGAAAATAAATTTGGCCTGAGTGTTTTTTTGGATACAAATGCTTGCAAATAACACACAGCTTCAGATCCGAGCTGGAAAATGCAACAGAAATGTAGAACCAAGTGTTATCCAGCTGAGGTCCAAATTTTGTAACAATACCACAAAAAATGAATATATTACACAGCTTTTTCCTCAGGTAGTTCCCAGGCGTTTTTGAACTGTGCCAAATTGTGCCAAATGGCACAGTTTGGAAAAACGTCTGCAACTTTTGAATGATTCAATATAGAAGATTCATCTTGGGCTCTAATGAAAGGTGACATTCAGGGCTGTGTGTGTGTGTGTGTGTGTGTGTGTGGGGGGGGGTTATCCCCCCCCCCTTACAGAGGACGGACATCGGCCATCGCTACATGACGGATTAGACTCATGTGGCTATGTGGCGACCGCGGTGCAGTCACCGCGGTTTCCCCCCCCTCGCTACAGAAGAGTAGCGGGGGGGGGGCGTTCACGGTCCGGACGTGGCAAACGAACCGTGTACCGTGGCGCACACACTTTGGACTTCGTGCGCCACACAGTTGTAATTTACCGATCAGTCAAAAGTCATTTTTTGATTACAATTTTCAGGGATAAAGAATAATTTAGCTTATAACACTTACCTCTTCACAGCAGAATTGTCCTGGCGAACTTCTCTTCCTCATTGACAGACGAACGTGACGCTGGTCCACTCGTGGTTCCCGGTCAAAACATAATTCCATTATTGCGGTTTTGCGCTTCCATGATTGCGGTTTTGGCGAATGATTTACGACCTTTGTCGTCGGCCTCCATCGGTCTATGATGACCATGGAAGAGAATCCTAAACGTCTCTTCTGCTGGCATAAGTACAGGTTGCACTTGTGGGTGGTCTCTGTGCTGCTGGGTCTGTAGCAGGTTCTTCCTGCGGGTCCTTTTTTTCATCTGCTGCAGCAGTCAGTCTCTCTTCACCCACCCTTACACAAAACAGCTCACGAACTTCTGTGCTTCAATTGGCTGGCTGCATTCACAGAGTTGGTAGGCGGGTCCTTCTTACTAGGTTTTCAGTCATTGGTTCTTCAAGGTTTCAGAAACCCAATTCAAGGCTCTTATTAGTCGAATGAGAGGTCAATCATATCTGATCTGTTCGCGGCTGTGTCTGTAGTGGAAGAACTTTTTTTTTTTTTTCAGTGCGCACGAGGGCGCACGAGAGCGCCCTCGTGCGCTCTGGGACGCAGAGACGTGCCCGTCCGTGGTACACCGGAGTGCAAGAGGTTAATAGAGATGGCTTTGCAGGTTTCACGGAAATCCACACCGTGGTCCAACAAAGAGGTGCAGACTTTTCTGTGCTTGGTGGATGACGATAGAATCCAGAGAGAGATGGAGCGACCCGCAACGAAACAGAGGGCAGCCCAGGATACAACCAGACATTAAAACAATGTAGGGAGAAGCTGAAGGTGAAGGTGAGAGAACCATGGATGGTGAGTGTTTTGTGATATTGTGCATCGTTTTGCTTATTTATCCTATTGGTGGCAAGCTCACTTTATTGAGCAATAACAACGCTGTTCTATCCTGGCTAATGAGTGTTAGGGAGGAGCGCTAAGCTAGTAGCCAACTCTGCTGATTTGCGCTTGCTTTGTCTGAAGTATTTGCTTGTGAGAGCAAAACGATGAAATATGTTAATCCTGGTTAAAATCCTGATTTGTGTACATGTTGCTCTTTGGTGCTGTGCTTTAAGTTGTATTTATTTTCTTTCTAGAATCTGTTTCCTTATGCCAGGGGTCTACCTCCCTCAGCATGTTGTGTTTATATGGATACAGGTTAAGTGGACCCCAGGATTCAAAATCTCAACATATACAAGTGCATTTTCAAACCAGTGATTTATAAAGTGATTCATATAATTTCCTAAAGCCTCATAATAGACCCACATACTTATTCTGTGGATTTTCCAAAAACAGTGTTGGAACAGTGTTGTGCTGTTTCTTTTCCACCATAAATACCTGGATTGAAAATGTACTTGTACATGTACAAAGTGGATCTTGGGGTGCTCACTTGTCAGGGGTCCACAACCTGGTCCCATTTTTAGCTGTGGTGGAGGAAGTACTGATATAATTCTTGTTTTTGAAAAACTGATGTAGCACATAAACTCACTTTCGAATGTACTTGCAGTCAACGTACTTCATTGAAATGATTCAAGTCAACTGACTGTATTAATTCATTCAGATTTCTGAGGCCACAATAAAAACAAATTATTTTAAACATGACCTGGTGCCTGCAAAATATGCTCTACTGAGGCACAGCAACATGACAATTGTACTTAAATACAACAATGAAGCATTTTTGTCACATCCCACCACTGGCTTTCACAAGTGTATGTCATGAACCGGGCCAGTTTGTCTTCCTGGCTCGGTTCCATGACTCTCCTCTGTGTGTCTTATGTTACCACCTGTGTATTGTCTAGTTTACTCTTGTCAGGGCTTGTTATTTTGGCAATCCTTTATGTGTTGTATTATTTTGGGTTCTGACTGACACGCTGTCAGGCAACACTTGGAAGTCTGCACTTGGTGTGGGCATTGCCTGTCAGTCTGCCAGCCAGACCATGCCCCTCCCTCTCTTGACATTCAGCTGTTCCCTGTTTGGTGATTACTGCCCTGCTCCCACACTCAGGTGCTCCCAGTCATTTGTTCATTCAGTTTGTGTATTTAACCAGCTCATGTTCTTTGTTTCTTTGCTGGATGACTGCTCCTGTCACTGCTACGTTACGCCGTGGCTTACCCTTGGGTTTGGCTCTGCCATATTACGCCATGGCCTGCCCACTACACGTTATGTCGTGTTTACTGTGTTTCTCTTTTGCATTTTTGTATGTCTGCACTTTTGGGACTTTATGTTAATAAATTTGTCTGTGGTGTTACCTGTGCCTGAATCCGTCTCTCCTCCTCTGTGCTCTGTGTATAAGCGCACGGGGATTCATGACAGTGTATTTCCCTAATATATGTTTTGAACTTTCTTTAACTAACCACCATCCATTTCTGTCTTTTGTCTAGGCAAGAGAAAAAGGAGCCACCCCACAACGAACCTTGCCACTGTGTTTGCCCAGATGCATGGTGACGAGGTGCGGCTCCATGAACTGAAGCTTGAACAGCAGCGTGAACAGCACCGTGAAGCATTTGCCCAGCACATACAGGCCGGCTTGCCGATGACGCACGTGAAGCAAGGGAGCAAGAAGTTGCCTTCCGAAGGGAGGAGATGACACAAACTGGTGCCTTCAATCAAGCTTTTCTGGCTGAACTGGGAAAGCTTGTGAATTCGATGAGTGGCTGACTCCCCATCCCCAGTGTTTTTTTTTTAACTTGTGTACATACGAAACAAAATGGGCTGTAATTGTGCTGATACTTGTAATAAACCAGTGACTGTGTTTGCATCATGATTGTGTTTTGTCTGTTATGACACTGGTGGGAAAAGAGTCAGTAATTACATACACATCCTCTCTTCTGACCAAGTTCAGCTGTAAATCAGGTGATGTGTCTGTGGTACATTACCAACTTTCTCTAAATTTTACCATTTAACAATCAATCCCATGCTGAACTTTTAAAATAACAGTTGTTTCTACAAACTAAACACATATTCAGGAACTACACCATTTATTCCACACATCGTTTCTTTTCAGACATGTTTTGCTGTTTTACTTTTGAAGACAAAGGACAACGTGTATTCTTCCTGTAGTTTACAGTTCATCTGTAAAAACTACAATTCCCATATTGCTCAAGTGCAACGTGCCAATTACAGCAGAGCTTCCTCTGAAGTCAGAGAAACTAGCAGACAACATCAGAACAGAAGAGCAGGAGAAAAACAATGTTTTACAAGTAAGTTTTGCCCTTAAATTATGCAGCAATTTCATTGTTAACATATAAACACCTCCTAACACAGCAACATTTGATTCTTAAAGTTTGTGTTTTGTCACATTATTTTTTCCAATGTGCTGGTGGCTCCGTGGTTACATGATTCATATGTTAATAACTTATTAATGTTAAATTGGTTTCTCTAAAATTCAGACAATTTTTTCAACTCTTAATACTAATGTCAGTAATATAAAAACACCACGGTGTGATGTCATTTAGTCCTTTCCTTTAGAATAACTTTTACAGTCCCATTTCTTTATTGATTTATTTACTCAAAGCTGATGTGAGGTGTGAAATATGAAAACCACTTGAGGTTATTTTTACAGAAAACCAAACAATTTCTTAAGTTGAGTAGGAACATGAAATCTGTAATAGAACATATTTAAATTTGTTTGATGATCTGAGACATCAAACAAGCACGGTGGCACAGTGGTTAGCACAGTGGCAGCACAGCAAGAAGGTCATGGGATCGATTCCACCCTTGACCATCGTGGGTTCGATCCCACCCCCAGACCATCGGTGACCCTTCTGTGTGGAGTTTGCATGTTCTCCCCGTGTCTGCGTGGGTTTACTCCGGGTACTCCGGTTTCCTCCCACAGGCTAAAGACATGCAGGTGAGGTTAACTGGCATCATTTGGGGATTCTAAATTGTCCTTTGGTATGGATGTGAGAGTGAATGGTCGTCTGTCTCTTTGTGTTGGCCCTGCGATGGACTGGCGATCTGTCTAGGGTGTACCCTGCCTCTCGCCCAAAAGATGCTGGGATAGGCTCCAGCCCCCCCGCGACCTGTAAAGGATTAAGCGGTAGAAGATGGATGGATGGATCTGAGACATTTGAATGTGATAAACATACAATAAAATGAGAAATCAGGAAGGGGGTAAACACTTTTTCACACCACTGTAAAAGGCAGGAGGTGATCAGTGAGAACAAATGCAGCTGTGAATAATTAACACGACACAGAACTAATTACTGGAAATTAAGGCGCTGTAACAACAAGGAAACAAGTTGACAGGATGATGGCCATAATAATAATACACAAGATAACATGACAGAGTGGATAAAAGTGGGTAGAATATACAGTGGTGTGAAAAAGTGTTTGCCCCCTTCCTGATTTCTCATTTTTTTGTATGTTTGTCACACTTAAATATTTCAGAACATCAAACAAATTTAAATATTAGACAAAAATAACACAAGTAAACACAAAATGCAGTTTTTTTTTAAAATGGTGTTTATTATTAAGGGCAAAAAATCCAAACCTACATGGCCCTGTGTGAAAAAATGATTGCCCCTTCATGTTAAAACATAAATTAACTGTTGTTTATCACATCTTTGGAAAGCTGAGCTCAATTTCTCTAGCCACACCCAGACCTGATTTCTGCCACACCTCTTCTTAATCAAGAAATCACTTAAATAGGACCTGCCTGACGAAGCGAAGTAGACCAAAAGATCCTCAAAAGCTCGACATCATGCCGCAATCCAAAGAAATTCAGGAACAAATGAGAAACAAAGTAATTGAGATCTATCAGTCTGGAAAAGGTTATAAAGCCATTTCTAAAGCTTTGGGACTCCAGCAAACCACAGTGAGAGCCATTATCCACAAATGGTGAAAACATGGAACAGTGGTGAACCTTCCCTGAAGTGGCTGGAGCCAGGTTGTGTCTGGCCGCTGCTTCTCCTGGCATGTTCTGTGTTGATTTGCCAGACCCGGTCCCCACTGACACTCCGCCCAGTCTGCTTGCGCACCTCATTCTCCACATATGACTTAATTATCCTTTAGACCTACGCAATCATGGCAACATTACAGTATAATTTTTTAAATAATACATCTTCACTATTCTCTGTTGTCAAATTTGTCGTTTTTCACTTCCTTGTTTTGTCCAGGGAACACTGTGCTGACTGACAGGTTGTGATGCCACATGTTATCCATTCAGCATGGTCGTGGTGCCGTGGATTATCCAGTAAGCATGGCCGTGATGCCACGTATTATCCAATAAGCACGGAGTCCATCCGAAAGGCCGCCCACACTTCTTGAAGCCAGGGCATGAAGAGACACAGAACGGTGACAGAGCAGTGGCTAAACTTTTATTGATAAAAATTACATATTTTAACTGAATGGCTCCATACTCAGGGATGCACACACTCATAAACAAAAAACGTACAAAATCTTAGGTCAGTCTGACGAACGTGTTCAAGCGATATGCGTAGAACAGACACACAAACAGACACACACAGACAGAAATTTAATGCATTTATAAATAGATCTACAGGTTTCCCAGTTCACAACTTTTTATAAATGTCATTGAGGTATGGTGTTGCAATTTCGGGGAATGTTTCTATGGATCTGTACGCTTTTTCTGTAAATAATCTTATCGTTGTTTTCCTCCTATATTGTGTATCCTGAACTGGGAGAGAGAAATATAGAGAAGAGGGAACTGAATTACCCTTTTATGTACAGCAAAAAGAAATACTGTAAATATAGAAATATAGATAGAGAAAAAAATAACGAAGAAAACTGGCAGTGTGGAAGATTTAGCTTCAAGAGGGAGGGGGTGCTGATAGGAAAACTCCAGCGTCCAAGTCTGAACCTCCGCAGAAAAGACAAAAGCTGACACCATCTGTATGTCCACTGCAGGTAGAAAGGGCTCCTATTGTATCCTATTTTATGGATACAAATTCATGTAGAAGGCTATACATAGGATAAACAGATGAAATAAAAAAACTGCTGGCTGATGTCCAGTTCAGCATAACAATAATTGCTGTGAGACCGTTGATATTCATATAATCTGTTCTGTCATGCCAAATAAAGTCACGGCAGAGAGAAGCTCTCATGCGCCCTCGGTTCTCAACAGTGTCTCCTCCTGGCACCAACGATTGCTATCATGTCAGGCGCAGATGATTTAAGACAAACTTTTTTTGGGCATTAAATCCTGGTGCATTTAGCTGGAGACTGACAACCGCAAATCTTAGTAAATCACCTTGCGCCAGTCATTTAAATACTCCCCTCCCTCAAATTTGTGCTTTGAAATGACAGCTCCCTCAAAAACATATGCAATGAGACCAGGTGCAAAATTAACACAGTTCATGCCTTTCCACCACTAATTTTGCCCTGCGTCCTTTAGTAAATTTCAACAGTAGTTTTTTAATGCCAAAACAGGGTTTTGCGATGGCGCAGCACATTAGTAAATCTGCCCCAATGTCTTTTATTTATGTCATTGGACACACATTTGGTGGACTCAATTAAAAACTTTTCCTAGTCCGGTGTTATTACCAGTAGGAATTATGCCCTATGGCAGGGCTATTCATTTACAAAATCAGTTGGGCCACAATTTGAAATCAAGACATGAAACTGGGCCGCACATGTTCAGCGATCTGTTGAATGACAAATTTCAAACCAACACAGATCAATATGATGAAAAATACACATTTTTTATTCATTTTCTTGGTTTTAAATGTGTGCTTGGCACATAAAGGCACATCAGAAGTGCATAAAAACACTAAGTGCTGGGGTTGAGCAGAACTTGAAGTAGTAGAAATATTTTTCCTCTTGAACAACAATTAAATAAATAGAATGAAAAAAAATTCTGTAAATAACCATTATGGTCACATCTTACTCAGGCATGTCTTAAAGTACATAAAAACTCAATGTGCACTGTTAGTATCATTAACATTTGTTTCTGTTTTGAAATAAAATATATTACATCCTGGTCATAGCTGACCTTGGCACATCATAAAGTGCATTTAGCTGAATAAAAAATGAACTGTCAAACACTTCAGTGCACAAACCTCCCAAGAAAAGATTGATAACATTAACAGACATTGCACATCCACCATTGTGGTTTGGTTTGTTTTAAATCGCCACATGTGTGAGTAGGAACCTCTTTATATAACTACACATTCAATTACACACACATATCAGTCAACAAAAAATTTCTAGTGAAGTTAAGGATGCAAAAAGCACCCACTTAAAAACTTGAGTAATTACTTCAGTCTTGAAGGTTTGAGGTTTTTCTCCAAAATTTATAACAATTTTCTTATAGTTTTCTACTTTTCTCTGTAAATTTATCTAAATTTTAAACCATTTTCCTCAAATTTGTAATTTCTTCTTGTAAAATTGACTTTTCTTGTACATTTTGAGACTTTATTATAAATTTGTGGATTTTTTATGGTTAATTTTTGTTTATTTTTAAATAAAATTACTGTTTTTTAAATAAATTTGAAACAGATTGTGGTAAAATTTTGACTTTTTTTCCTTATACAATTTACACTTTTGACCATAAGTTAGCAGAGCCAGAACA
This sequence comes from Pholidichthys leucotaenia, assembly GCA_020510985.1. NCBI lineage: Eukaryota > Metazoa > Chordata > Actinopteri > Cichliformes > Pholidichthyidae > Pholidichthys > Pholidichthys leucotaenia. Next base: position 327,244,530 of record CM035841.1, on the reverse strand, counting down.
GAACAATAATTTAACTCTGATTTCAAAGAAAAAAAAAATAAAGTTATATTTAACCTCTTGCACTCCGGGATACCGGGGGCGATCACGTCTCTGCGTCCTAGGGCGCACTGAAAAAAAAAGCTGCAGACACAGCCACGAACAGAAAGCCAAAGGAGTGCTTTGATTGGTTTAGATTTGATTGACCTCTCATTCGACTAATAAGAGCCTTGAATTGGGTTTCTGAAACCTTGAAGAACCAATTACTGAAAACCTAGCAAGAAGGACCCGCCTACTAACGGCTGCGAATACAGCGAGCCAATTGAAGTTCCACGATTGAAAGCGTGCGTTCCGTGCGTAAAATCTGTTTTGTGTAAGCCGCTGGGTGACACATACGCGTTCGCCAGTCTTTTTTTCTTACTACTGTTCTTATTTGTTTTGAAAAATCGTTCGCCAAAACCGCAATCATGGAAGCGCAAAACCGCAATAATCGAATCATGGTTTGACCGGGTCGCGTGACCAGAACCACGAGTCCTTAACAAGCGGACCAGCATCATGTTCGTCTGACAATGAAGAAGAGAAGTTCGCCAGCGACACTGCTGTTGTGGACAGGTAAGTGTGATAAGCTAAATCATTCTTTATCCCTGAAAATTGTAATCAAAATGACTTTTGACCGATTGGTAAATTCCAAATGTGCGTCATCGCAACATGACGGACCGCGGCGCACGGACTGGACACAGTCGGTGCGCCGCATCAGGACCGTGACACCCCCCCCCCCCCCCCGCTACTCTTCTGTAGCGGATTGCAGATATTATTGCAAATATTTTAGTACAACTGTGCGTAGTACACCGCGACGCACCGTCCCTGCGGTCCGTCATGTAGCGATGGGTGATGTCCGTCCTCTATAGCGGGGGGGGGGGGAGTTGTTATCTTCTACATTACAGATATTTTAGTATAATTTTTAGTGCACTGTAGGCTATTTTTTCTTGTAAAAAAAAAAAAAAAAGCCACACATTTTTTACGTGGCATGCTTCTTTGTGTGTGGGGGCATGTTTGTTCATTCATTCATTCATGAATGAATAAACAACCCCCCCCCCCCACACACACACACAGCCCTGAGTGTCACCTTTCATTTGAGCCCAAGATCAAGCTTCTATATTGAATCATTCAAAAGTTACAGACATTTTTCCAAACGGTGCCATTTGGCACAATTTGGCACAGTTCAAAAACGCCTGGGAACAACCTGAGGAAAAAGCTGTGTAATATATTCATTTTTTGTGGTATTGTTACAAAATTTTGACCTCAGCTGGATAACACTTGGTTCTACATTTCTGTTGCATTTTCCAGCCCGGATCTGACAACTGTGTGTTATTTGCAAGCATTTGTATCCAAAAAAACACCCAGGCGAAATTTATTTTCTTCAAGTTCAGTATGTTTAGATGACTGTTACTCAGTGGCAGGAGCACTTAGAGAGATTATGACTGTTTTGCCAAAAAATTCAAAGTGTTTTCTTTTAAATGAGACCAACCCCATGAAGATGCTGCAAAGGGATGAAGAACAGCTTTTGATTTACTTTGGGTACGTTATTTTTTGGCGTTTTTAGGGAAACTGACCAGAGTGCAAGGGGTTAATGAAATAAATTAACTTAAATGACCAAATATGCAGTTATTTCTGTTAAAATGTTTCTATATATTTATAGATTTTTAGAACTCTTCTCACCACCCAGACAGCAGGAAAACCCTCTTAATATGAAATCCAAATGTTGGCATGTTTAGTTTGTCTGAAGTCACTGACTTCGTGAATTTCGGTCATCTTAACTTGCCAGGCACATAACATCCATCCATGGATGTATGGATGCATGGATGGATATTGTAGTAGCTGGTGAAGTCAATCCTAAGCGATTCAGTCACTCTTGCCTTTCCCTGCATACAGTATGAAGCCTCACCACACCTGTTTGGTAAGTGACTTTTCATTATTGCTCCCGTTTCCAGCGGGTTAAAACCATGATAAATGCCTCCACTGCTTACATATCTCTTCTGCTTTTTTCCGCACTTAAAGTACTTTATTAAGCTCATGTTTCTCTCAGACAGCAACGCTAGAAAACCACTCTACCTGCTGACTGGAATGCTCACATGGGCGGGGCGCTTCTGAAGTCCACGTGGATGACGGTCATGCACGTTGTTCGTGTACGCACTTGCGGACCGTCATTCATTCCTATTTTTTTCTTAAATTTATATTTCCTTGGCATGGCCTGGGCCACTCGGAGGTTGGTTCTGGGCCGCATGTGGCTCGCGAGCTGCTAATTGAATAGGTCTGCCCTATGGTATGAAGAAAATCACTTCTATTGGTTGCGATTAGCCCTCTCACTGTCCCTCTCTTTTATTGGTTTTAGTAGAAAATTGTAACTATTGCTGTAAACTTAAGCAATATATAAATGATTTGTTAAGTTGAAAGTAAAGTGAAAGAAAAATGAACAGATCATTGCAGCAGCATTTTAATTCTGGTCTCCTGACTGGAGGTGCTGTTTCTGATGCATCCCCAGTCTACCTCCTTATGCAGATTCCACTGCTTTTTAAACAAATGTCATATAGCTTTTGGTCCTATGGAAAGGGCAGGAACTTCGAATGGTAGTAAGCATATAAGTTTGAGGACTTGCTGTTTAAGTTGTACTGCAGTAGCCACATTTACATTTTCTCATCACCTAGTAATGTAGTAATCTGGACAGGGCTGCAGCCCTTCTCCACGCTTTGTGTTTCCGTTTGAGTCATTTGTCATGTTTGGTGCTTACACCACGTGGCATCCTTAAGTTATGCCATGTGCCGTCCTGCCTCAAATCCTCCACCATCATCCCTGTCCCCAAGAAGCCACGGATCACTGGACTTAATGACTACAGACCTGTAGCGCTCACCTCTGTAGTCATGAAGTCCTTTGAGCGCCTGGTCCTGTCCCACCTCAAGTCCATCACCACCCCTCTCCTGGACCCGCTGCAGTTTGCCTACCGAGCCGACAGGTCTGTAGACGATGCAGTCAACCTGGCCCTCCACTCCATCCTGCAGCACCTGGACTCCCCGGGAACCTACGCCAGGATCCTGTTTGTGGACTTCAGCTCCGCATTCAACACCATCCGCCCCGCTCTGCTCCGGGACAAGCTGTCCCTGCTCAACGTGCCTGACTCCCTCTGCAGGTGGATCATCGACTTCCTGACGGACCGGAGGCAGCATGTGCGGCTGGGAAAGACTGTCTCAGACTATACTAGCATCAGCACCGGATCATCCCAGGGCTGTGTACTTTCCCCCCTACTCTTCTCCCTTTACACCAACTCCTGCACCTCCAGCCACCAGTCTGTCAAGTTGATCAAGTTTGCGGACGACACCACCCTCATCGGGCTCATCTCCAACGGCGACGAGTCCGCCTACAGGAGAGAGGTGGCCCAGCTGGCGTCCTGGTGCAACAATAACAACCTGCAGCTGAACGCTCTGAAGACAGTGGAGATGATTGTAGACTTCAGGAAAGTCACAACCCCTCTGCCCCCCCTCACCCTCTCAGGCTCTCCCATCACCACTGCTGATTCCTTCCGCTTCCTAGGCACTACCATCACCAGGGACCTCAAATGGGAGCTGACCATCAGCTCACTCATCAAAAAAGCCCAGCAGAGGATGTTCTTCCTGCGGCAGCTGAGGAAGCTCAAGCTACCCACCAAGATGTTAGTGCAGTTCTACACAGCCATCATCGAGTCCATCCTCACCACCTCCATAACCGTGTGGTACGCAGGAGCCACTGCCAGGGACAGACTAAGGCTGCAGCGCGTCGTGCGCACTGCTGAGAAGGTGATCGGCTGCAAGCTCCCATCTCTCCAGGATCTGTACATCTCCAGGACCCGGAGGCGTGCTGGCCGGATCATAGCCGATCCCTCACACCCTGGTCACGTACTGTTTGCCCCCCTCCCCTCTGGTAGAAGACTTCGGTCCATCCAGACTAAAACCTCCCGTCACATGAACAGCTTCTTCCCCTCTGCCATTAGACTGCTGAACACTAAGTGACTCTCGTGCACCATGTACAGCAGCTCAACCAGACTCATGTTAATCATCACTGTTTTCTTCCTGCATTACCGACTGCACTATATAGTTCTCCACAGTATCTGCTGCTGGCTAATATATATTTTAACTGTTGACCAGTATCACTTAATCTTATCCTACACTTTATTACATGTATAGTTTATTTCTCTTATCTTATCATGTTTAATGTTGCAGCACTGTACCGAGACAAATTCCTAGTTTGTGTACTACATGAACAATGGCAATAAACCTGATTCTGATTCTGATTCTGATTCTGAAGCCCTCTGTGTTTGTCCAGCATCGCCCATCCTGTGCTGCCTGATTGCCCTTGATGGGGCTCACCTGTCCTGTATTGTCGTGATTGCTCCACAGTCTATAGATGTGCATTTTCGGTCTGTGCCCTTTGCGGCGTCCTTATGTTAACGCCACGTATCTGTACCACGCTGTTTGGGATTATTACTGTTTGTCACTCCACTTGGGCTGAACTTCTACACTCGTTGTTTTTTGCTGTTTTTAGTCTCTCATTACTTCTGCCCACGTGCAGCGTTTATTTTCTGTTTTGTATTAAATCATGGTTTACCAGATTTGCCTGGTGAGTGGGTCTTCTCCTTCTCCCCAAAGGGGCAAGTATGACAAGTAACAATGATTGACCTAGCAGGGACTGAGCAGAAAGCATAAAAAAGATTGTTTCTTTGCTTTCACTTACTAGAAGTGTAATTTTCTTTCCAGTGATTCATTGATCAGCACAGGAGCTACTGCTGGCTCAGATTCACAACTGTTTCCTAGAAAGATTTGAACAGTGTTGGAGAATATCAAAAATTTTAAGAGATATTTTATAAGCATTGAGACTGCACAAAAAAGGGTTTTAAAACAAAAATAGGCCTCAAAATTTTAGTTTAAAAAGAGTGGAAAAGGAAAAGTTATCATTGTTGGTTAGTTGTTATAACAATTGGACAAATTAGCAAGACATTAGAAATATTTAAGATTATTATTTTATAAAATTTAAAGCGGCATATATGACTAGAGTTGGGTAATAAAAAGGCTGGATGACACTCTTACTGATTATCAAAAACACCAGATTTCTGTCTAGACTGAAGCTGATGTTTTAATTATATTGTCCAGTTATATGATTGTCTCTGCAGTAAAGTTCTGTGTCTGCCCTAAAACACTCCGCCAAAGCTATGCATTGATATAAACCAAAGAGCTTTTAGTCTCTGGTGATCTCAAGGGACCCCTTTGTCCACACTCCCTCTGTCTACATGTCCTTCTTCATGATGCCTGTCTGATTTACAACAACTGCCTAGAGTCTAGTGTGGGGACTTCAAGCCGCTTAGAGCAGCTCAGTGTGTCAAGCTGAAAGAAGCTGATTTATTCCAGGCTAGACTCACATGATGTAGAGTGAGGGCTTCTCGTGGTTTAGGTGGTAGGACCAGGCCTCCATTTACCCTGGGAGTCATAAATTAGCCAAAGGCTTTGTTGGTGGCTTACTCTTTTGCTCCTGCCCTTCTGCCACACTTACCCTTTATCCCCACTGACTTGGCCCCTGCCCTCACTCAACATGATTAAAAGCATGCCCCATGCCATGAAGCTAGGAGCACATCAAGCAGAGTATGCAGTAGTAGTGATTGCACTTAGGTCGATAACAGAAAATACTACGTGGCTTTCTGAATGTCCCCAACTGTGTGACGAACAGAAAAAAAAAATACTCTTCATACTTGTAGCTGGATGAAGGTGCACAATATTGCTACATAAGTGATGACAATTTCATCAGAATTGGCATCTTTCCCTTCACTTCTGTTTGCTCTCTTTACCTGTGCTCCACCTTCACACCTAGTTTCTCCAGATGTCTTCAGGTGCACTCTCACTAGGCCCACTTGGTCCATCATATACCAAAGGTGACTGATACCCCCCACCACATCTCCTGCTGTCCTGAGTTTACATTGTTTTTAGCCCTGCCAGACTCAAACTCTGCAACCTACCTTGCAAGTAGCATACTTTTGTGTGTGCTTGTACATGAGAAACAGAGCCATAGCTGAAGTCCACCTCTCCCAGCTCAAGTTAATGAGCTGGCCTGCCTTAAGCATGGCATGCAGCTCTACAGCCAGGCAGAGGAGCTCATTACTTTCACATTTAAGAGCTGTGCTTATTAAAATGAGCTGAGTTAGTGAATGGATGCAACAAATATGGGATAGGACTTTTACTTGACAGAGCCAGGGCTTTCACCTCAGCGGAGCGATCACTCGATTAAAAAGAAATGGACTTTGAGGTTCAAACTTCATAGTGTAAGTAGGCTGTTCCTTCCCAGCTGTGGTGTGCAGAGCCATGGCCTCTAATACAAGAACCCAAGCTGCAACAAAGGCCTTTGGTGCCCTACACACACGTCTCTAGAACTGCCGAGATATCGCATGTGCTGCCAAAGTAAAGGTGTGCAATGTTGTTGTAATCCCATCCCTCCTCTATGCCATCAAATGCATGGCATTGTATCATAAGCACATCAAGAAGCAAGTTTACAACTGTAACATCTGCACCAACTTCTTCATATAAAATGGCAGGACAGGATCCCTAATGTATGGGTGGGTGGCGGGGGGGAGTTCATAGGCTGAAAAGTTCATAGTGGTCAAATTTGACCAAATGTGGTTTATTTTTCAACTGCAGGGATCCAAGCACTGCGACACTGATGGAAGAAGTGTGTGGATCGAAGGGGAGCCTGTGTTGAAAAATAAATCACATTTGGTCAAATTTGACCACTACAAACTTTTCAGCCTATGAACTTTTCAGTCCCCCCTCGTAGAAGTGCTAAGGTGTTGTGTCTCAGGTTTGTGCACACCTTTTTCCTCTGTTGATTGCCTGATGTGTTCAAGCTACATTAATTACCTCCTGCAATCCTCGTCAGCTGCAGCCTTTATAAAGGGCCGGGGCCCCTTGTGTTACTATGGGAATGTAGACTCTCATGCCAGCAGCTTGGCATGTCTCTGCTCCTGTGTGCTGAACCTGAAGTGCGCTTGTGTCTTCTTCCTCACTTTCCCCTACAATGCTGGAAATTCTAAGAACATCAACTTCATCTTATAAATCCCCTTCTAATAACAACTGACTTCTAGGATTGCATCTCCTCTCTGGTGGAACCTTGCATCCAGAAATCCACTACTCTTCCCCAAGTAAGTCCAAACAATCAGCGCTGCAATATCTGACCCTAAAAGTCCTCGGGCCTGAGGCACCGTCTCCCTATTGCCACAAATGAATCTCACTATAACTGGAACGGAGGGCCTTACCTTAAGTTCAATTCTCAATAACAACGCACCTGAAGAGAGATGACAGTCTCCCTTGTAAATACAGTCACCATTCCTCCAAGAAAGCCAAACTGTAAGAAAGAAATTCTGCTTGATCAATATCTCATTATCAGAGTTACTACCAAACTCACCATTTCTCCTCTCCTCTCCACAGGGTTTCCAGATTCTCTTCCTTACCAGCTCATTCAGAAAAAACTTGTTAAAACTTTTAAGAGTGTCTCTGCAGTGTTTGCATCTGGGTCTATCACTTAAACATGTCATTAGGATAATGGACTCTGTTAGTGTGGAAGCTCTCATCACCCTCATCCCAATTTCACGGGGCAGAACATGTCTGTAGGATGGAGAACACAAGACTTCCAAAAGCATTATTTTATGGTGAGCTGTGTCAAGGAAAGAGAACATATGGCGATCATGCTTTAAAAATGTCCTCAAAAGACATGAAAAAACACTGGAGTACACGTTCCCACTTGGGAAGACCAAGATGTACAGTAGTTTGCCTTAAGTGGAGTCAAACAGCCAATCACAGCAACTGAAGTAAAATGACAGGATTATGCAAATGCACATGAAAGGAGACAGTTGTTAACAATCCAGACAAACTTTATCTGTGCACATTGCCATTGCCACTGTAAAGCAGACCTCTTGGCATATATGTGTGCCTGCCATAGCTAATAACAACTGCATAAACAGTCTGGATCGGACAAAAAGGACAACCGATATATATATATATATATATATATATATATATATATATATATATATATATACACACTGTATATATATATATATATATATATATATATATATATATATATATATATATATATATACACTACCGTTCAAAAGTTTGGGGTCACCCAGACAATTATTTTGTGTTTTCCATGAAAAGTCACACTTATTTACCACCATGAGTTGTAAAATGAATAGAAAATATAGTCAAGACATTGACAAAGTTAGAAATAATGATTTGTATTTGAAATAATAATTTTTTCCTTCAAACTTTGCTTTCGTCAAAGAATCCTCCATTTGCAGCAATTACAGCATTGCAGACCTAACATGATTGCACAAGGGTTTTCTAATCATCCATTAGCCTTCTGACGCAATGAGCAAACACATTGTACCATTAGAACACTGGAGTGATAGTTGCTGGAAATGGGCCTCTATACACCTATGTAGATATTGCACCAAAAACCAGACATTTGCAGCTAGAATAGTCATTTACCACATTAGCAATGTATAGAGTGTAATTCTGATTAGTTTAAAGTTATCTTCATTGAAAAAAAGTGCTTTTCTTTCAAAAATAAGGAAATTTCTAAGTGACCCCAAACTTTTGAACGGTAGTGTATATATATATATATATATATATATATATATATATATAGTGTGTGTGTGTGTGTATATATACACACACACACACATACATACATACATAAGTTATATATACTATACACTACTCCCAAAAAGTTAGGGATATTTGACTTTCGGGTGAAATTTATGGAAAATGTAAAAAGTTGACGCTACAGAGATGTTATATTGTGAAAGTAGGGCATTTAAGTAGAAGCATGCAACAGTGATTTCCTCATCTCAAGCAATTTATTGAAACAAAAGCCAATAACAGTGGTAGGTATACCACAACAAAAATCAGCATCTCAGCAATGTCAGCATCTCAATAACTTGTCATGTGCCCTTGAGCATCAATTACAGCTTGACAACAATGTCTCTTGCTGTTCACAAGTCAACTTAGTGACTGCTCAAGCATGGCATTCCACTTTTCTTGAAGGGCAGCCCTCAGGTCATTGAGGTTGTGGGGTGCAGGGTTATGAGCCTCAACACGGCGACTCAGCTGATCCCATAGGTTTTCTATGGGTTTCAGGTCTGAAGAAAGTGCACACCAGTCCATTGGAGGTACCCCAGCCTCCAGCAGCCATTCCCTAATGATGCAACCTCGATGAGCTGGAGCATTGCTGACCATGAAGATGAAATCGGGCCTGTGTTGGTCATGCAGGGGCAAAATGACTGGATTAATAATGTTATTCAGGTAGTATCGGCTTGTCACTGTACCATTCACAAGGTGTTCACAAAGTTCTGTATTGACTAGCCACACTTGCCCAAACTGTAGCGTGTTGACAACAGTGGCTGATGCATGGCGCTCTCCTTAACGTCTTCAACATCATTGACGGCCATCATTTTTGCTCAACATGAATCGACTTTCTTAAGAGAACAGCACTGAGGCTCATTGGTTCCTTGTCCAGCATAAATGCTCCCTGGTCCATGCAAATGATGATGCCTGTGCCTGGTGGTGTGGTCAGGTTGCAGGTTGTCTAGCACGCAGACCATGCAGATGTAAATGGTTTCAAATGGTCTGATGTGACACTTGGGTGCCTCTCACCTCCCTTAAATGTGCCTGGAGTTGAATGGTATTCATCATCTGGTTCTACAGGGCACTGTTCACAATGAAGACGTAATCAGCATGGGATGTGGCCAACGGATGTTTGAAGCCTCGCAATGGCAAGGTACTGTTATCAATTGTTAGACACCGTCTTGTTCTCATGATGTCAAAATGTGAAACGCATGATGAAGAGGACTGTTTAAGTCAAAGTCAAAGTCAAAGTGCCTTTATTGCCATTCCATTGTTAATGAACAATGCAACGAAATTGAGATGCTGCTCCCTAAAAACAAACTATAAACAAACTATCACACTCACAGTTCACTCATGCATTTAACATTCTCATAATTACAACAATAAATAATGCTTGAAACAAAATTACCTAAAAGTTGAATACAATATGTACGTAGCAATAATCAAAAACATACTGAGCGATAAATACAAAAGACCAGCTTATGCACACAGGGTTGTTGCTACAAAATAACCTAAAATAACAAAAAATATCAGCAGTCTGTGCGTGTTACATAAATCTGTTCAAAATACGTACTGCTGCTGGGAAAAACTATGATTAAACCTGGTAGTCCGGGTTTTATGGGATCTGTACCGCTTTCCCGAGGGGAGCAAGTGAAAGAAGTCGTGGCCTGGATGAGCACAGTCTTTAATGATGGCAGTAGCTCTGTTGAGGTACCGAGACCTGGAAATCTCTTCCAGAGAAGGGAGAGAACAGCCAGTGATTTTTTGTGCAGTCTCGATCACTCTCTGGAAGGCTTTGCGGTCTGCGGCTGAACAGCCCTCATACCAAACCGTGATGCCATATGACAGAATGCTCTCAATAGCAGAGCGATAAAATAAAACCAGCAACTGTGCATTCAGGCCATTCTTCTTGAGGAGCCTCAGAAAGTGTAGACGTTGTTGAGCCTTTTTTTATCGTAGCTATGGTGTTAACTGCCCAGGTAAGGTTGTGAGAAATATGAACACCCAAAAACTTAAAAGCCTCCACCCTCTCCACACGCTCCTTGCCTATATATAGAGGAGGCAGTTCACTGCTATGCTTCCTAAAATCAATAATGAGTTCTTTTGTTTTTTTTGTATTCAGTAGCAGATTATTATCTGAGCACGATCTCACCAGTTTCTGGAACTCATCTCTGTATACGGACTCATCTCCTCCTGTTATGAGCTCCACTACTGTTGTGTCATCTGCAAACTTCACTATAATGTTTGTGGGATGAACAGGTATGCAGTCATATGTGTACAATGAATACAAAGTGGGGCTCAACACACAGCCCTGCGGCGAGCCTGTGTTAAGCATTTAAATACCAATTCTAATTGAACCAGAAAATTAGTTAGTTCATGGATCAAAAGTTAGTTCATGGATCAAACACCTGTTGTAAATTTTGCTGTTAAGCACCTTGTTAGAGAACAGCAAGTTATGCAAAAAGTACTGAAATATTAAACAGTTGGACATATGCATTCAAAAGGTTAGAGAAGGTCAAATTAAGTTCACCTGTAAAAGTTATAGTGCATTTTAGGTGCATCCTGAAATTTCACCTGAAAGCTGAATATCCCTAACTTTTTGCGAGTAGTGTGTCTATTTACGGTCATGTGAAAAAATTAGGACACCCCATTAAATATTCAGTTAATTATTAAGAAATGTTCACATATCTATGTCTAACCTTGTTTTTGTTTTTATTTGCCTCTTTTAACATTTATTTTAGCCATTTTAAGTGGGAATGAATGTGGGGGTGTCCTAAATATTTTATTCCTATTTGTTTAGAATTACATTTTACAGAAAATTTGAAAAAAAGTCTTTAATTCATTTTTAATTGTTTAGTTGTATTACATGAATCTCCCAGTATTTTTAACATTGATATTAAATATCCATATGTCCAAATATGTTAAAAAAAAAAAAACCACACACACGGACTTTTCAGGGTGTCCTAATTTTTTCACAACTGTATAAATGCAAGATATCTCCTTCTGTTTGTGTGTGTGTGTCTCTGTGTGTGTGTGTGTGTGTGTGTGTGTGTGTGTGTGTGTGTGTATTCCTCAGATATCTCTCAAACCGTTTGTCAGACTGGCCAAAGATTTTAAACGTCCTTTGCTGAGGTTACAAGGGTGTGCATCTCTGAATATGAAGTCACTCAGTCAAAATACTGTATGTAATTTTTATCAATAAAAGTTTAGCCACTGCTTTATGTCTTCATGCCCTGGATTCAAAAGGTGTGGGCAGGGTTTCTGATTGACTCCGTGCTGATTGGATAATACGCCGCATCACGGCCATGCTGATTGGACAACACCGGCATCACAACCATGCTGATTGGATAACACACAGCAGCATGACCTGTCAGTCACCACAACGCTTTGCTACGCAAACAAAGATTTTATAAGTGTTTTGGTGATGTTACGAGGGTGTGCATCCCTGAGTATGGAGTCGCTCAGTCAAAATATATACCATAAAGTTGCTGTTTTTGCATAGGTCTAATGGAAAATTTGGCATGGAGAACACGAGGAGCGGGGGAGGGGGCGCTGGCGGGGACCCGTGGTCCACAAAGGACATCACTGACACACGGGTAAAGCAGCAGTTGAGACTTCCTTTAACCGGGCAACACCGGTGTCCGACCAGCGCTCCACGATCGTTCACGGGGAGGCACGCTCAGCCTGCCCGGTCAGTGGTAGACAACAGTCCTGAGTGCTGCTTCACTGTGGAGCAGAATGGCCAGATCAACTGCATATTACATGCAGAATGATGCAAAAGTTGCAGCCAAACGGCTCATTCTCCTCTGTGTGTGTGTGTGTGTGTGTGTGTGTGAATGGTGACGGGATCGATGCCATATGTGGATGCCCTAAATTTCCCTCTGGGGATCAATAAAGTACACAAGATACAAATACAAAAAAAAAAAAATGTTCGGTGTTTTGTACTTATAATATTACTAAAACATAAAAGGATGCACTACAATGGGTCTCAAATATTTGTAAACATGTCCCATTATAGTACTGCATGAGTTTATTGATGATTGACTATAAACTACACATATAAACTAAATTATAATGGTAACTGAACAACTCCCATTCCCCAAAGTCCAAGATACAACATTTATGAATATGTCATAAAAGATCACACAAATAAGTCTGACAAAAAAAATAAACAAGCAGTTCTTAAACAGCGGCTAATATTGGATGCCCCATTCATTTTTAATTATTTTGTAATTGATATTCACACAATCAAATAAATCTCAGTTCAGTCCCTTTCATATTTGTCAAAGTCTAACGTGTGATTGCCTACACATAGGCTACACCTCTGTATTCCACTTTCAAACACAGCCTACATTTGGGCCTGTAAAGCCTGACTGGGCTACCTGTTTCAGACAGGAATACTTGTTCTCTACGGGCATGCACTAGTAAAAGCAAGCTTCCCGAAACAGCAGCCTCACAACCACAGCCAATGTCTTATCCCCCATCAACTCCATACAACTCTACCTTCTATTCCATAAACTTGTTTCTTCATATTTGGGATAACAGTCCTAGCTAGTTAATCTAATGTTAAGACAATCTGATGAGAAAAAGTGACCAGGGAAACAAAATGGACACACATGATTCCCTAATCTCTTTGGTGGACCAAATCAAACATGCTGCTGTCTTCTGAGACCAATTTTCACTGTGAACTCAGAAGTATTTCCAGCTGCACAGAGATATCAAGTGTGGGAGACCATGGTCAACCCTGTAAAACAATGTAGTGCATTAGAGAAATATATATAGTGCTACAACATGTCGTTTACACACAACAGCAAATCCCAAAGCACTAATGATTTATTTGAGTTGATAACAGGTATTTACTGTCACTTCTTTAAAAAGTTCATTCATTCCCAGTAGTTCTGGATTCTAATCTTTCAAAAGAGGCTTGGCAAATCTGCTGGACATCAGGCTCTGATTATAAATGTATTATGTGTCCTATTAATGCATAAAAACTATACTGATTTATTTGTGTAGTATAATGTCTTTCATAACAAGATTGAGAGGAGCAGAGCCAGTGACCATCATGTGACCCTTTGAGAATATGAGGCCAGTGTGAAGCTCTTGCCAGGAGAGCATAGGACTTTTAAAGCCCAGCAGATTTATATACATATACATTAAAGACACATTCAAATAAATCAGGAGCATTGCTGAGAAAGTGAAAGGCTTACTCTGGAACAGATAAAGTGCTATGCATGCATGCGAGCCAAGAGTCTATTAGGGGCTATGCAACCCAATCTGATATCAGTGCTGGGCCGAAGAATCAGCAGAGGAGTCATGTCAGAGAGAAAAATAAAAGCTTTCTTTGTGTTACAGGTCAGCAGGGAGGTATAAATTGATGCTTTTCTTCTCTGTCTTATTGTATTTGTGCATCCTCTGTCCTCCTCTACATCCTTTGCTAGTTCACACTTATTTAATACAGAGGATTAAATCATGGAAACTATTGCTGCCAACCATGTCCCCTTCCAACCGTCTTTCCTTCCTGACCGCACCCCTCCCCCCCCCCGCTCACCTATACTGTTAATTGACATAGTGAAAAGAAGTCTCATTTGTTCAGTCCATTTAAGGTTGAATAGTGTGTTCTGGTCTCTGCCAGTTCTGCCTGTCTGTCCTTTAGTGGCAGATTTGCTGTCATCTGCTGTCACTCAAGCACTGGGGTTAACCAGTGACCACCAGTTTAAGTCAACCTTCCTTACCACGTTTTTGCGGCTTTCACAGTTTTGTAAGGAACTGATAAACTACATATAATGACTAAGCTAATAACTGTTCTTTAAGTCACAAGTACAGTAAAAAACACTGAGCGAATGACTAAAATTCAAAAGGCAGTTTAATGAGAAGATCTGATGATGTAGAATTGCTCTAATATGCAAATGAAAATTTAACCAGTAAACTTTTGACTGGAAAGATGACATGAATGTTGATGGTGGACACTAGATCGCCACTCCATCGCAGGGCCAACACAGAGAGACAGATGACCATTCACAGTTAAGGACATTTAGAATCCCCAATTGATCCCAATTAATCTAACGTATGTCTTTGGACTGTAGGAGGAAACCTGAGTACTTGGCAAAAACCCACAGAGACACAGGAAGAATGTGCAAACTCCACACAGAAATGCTGCTTTCCAGGGGAAGGTTTGAACCCACAACCTTCTTGTGTAACAGTACTAACCACTGCACCATTGAGTTGCCATCCACATTATACTGTATACTAATTTCTGAAACACAAAATGAGTTCACATTATTGTCTACTGGTAATGTACCTTTTTTCCATATCCTGCAGTGTGCGCTTACATCATTTAAATTCAAAAATATTTGTAGAGGCCACTTTTCCATACAACTGTATGATGGTATTTTGATTGACTAAACTATTGACAGGAACATAAGCACAACGGTTTCCCGTTTCACTGACAAAAGTCCTGCTTTTACAGCATTGTTATGTAACAGTTGTTATTTGTGCTCTGTTCAAATTTATGATGTTTTTCAGTTGTTTTGTTGTGATCTTTGCAATTTCAATCTCACCTTTGCATGTTTTGTACTTTCTCATGTCAGACCTTATGACCCCTGCACTCATTCACTATTCCCATGTAGTCTATCTTTAGACGAAAGAACACGAGGTTGTGCCATTTCTGTCACTTTTTAAGCACTAGCTATTGTGTTTCCTGAGTCAAGGCATTTTTTATTGTACAGAATGAACTTTTCCTCTTGCTGTGTGACATCCTAAGAGGAACCATGATCCTGTTAATGGGGGTCTTGCCAC
Organism: Pholidichthys leucotaenia; assembly: GCA_020510985.1. Classification (NCBI taxonomy): domain Eukaryota; kingdom Metazoa; phylum Chordata; class Actinopteri; order Cichliformes; family Pholidichthyidae; genus Pholidichthys; species Pholidichthys leucotaenia. Next base: position 327,229,060 of record CM035841.1, on the reverse strand, counting down.
CTTTCCACATTGTTGTGTTGACCTGGAGTCTATTCAGAGTGGACATGCATGACAGTGATACACAGTGTCATAAAACATTGGAAAGTTGGACCAACATGAGAATGCAAAATGTGAAGCGTAAACAAACCAATTCTTGGAAGAGGTTGGCCACCTCTCTGCTGTGTGTAAACACAGATCTGGTATATTAGTCTTACTTCCATTCACATTACTGTTTTCTGAATTTGAACTAACATCTGAGTATTCCATAGAAGCAGGAGCTTTTTATAGATTACTTTTCAGTAGTGAAAATCTTATGTGGCAAAGATGAACTCCACTCTAGACTGTATGCTGTTGCAATCAATGTGATAACATGGATTAAAATATGACCTTAAAACGGTGAGGAAAAGAAGAAATGTTCTGGACATTTTTGTTCAGGAAGGACAGCAGATTTCATCAGAAAAAGGTTTAGTGTCACTGAATCATCCCCTAGGCCTTACAGCAACATCAGGTGGTTTATATAAAATGAACTGCAGACATTTGCAACGGAAAGACTAAATTAGATTATAAACAGAGTGAGTGTGGGACTAAAAACAAAATACAAATGGGTCCATATATAATTAAACACTGACACAAGTTTTGCTATTTTACCTGTTTACTAAAAGATGTTCAAGATCATCTTCTTCTTTTGGCTGCTCCCTTTAAGGGTCGCCACAGTGCAGTGCCAGCCGAGACATAGGCCACGTAGGTGCTTGCCTAGGGAACCACCAGCTGGAGGGGGTGTAGCTGCAAACCCTCTTTTTTTTTTTTTTAAATTAAGAAAATAAAACTCTTTATAGCCAGAGGCACTGTGCTGGCAGACCAGGCAGACAAATACTTAGAGCCCCAGGCCAGTAGGGGGACTTCGAGGGCTGACCAATTTTGAATCATTTCAGCAGTGCAGTTTGGTGTGGCGGCCCCACCCACACCTTTCCTGTAATAGTGTTATGCAAACAGATTGCGGAGAGGAACTTGTTGAGAATTTGTAAAATTAAAATAAATATGCAGGCTGACTGAAGACAGAGGACAGTCAAGCTTCGCTTATCCTCCACCTGCTAGATGACCGCTATGACAAACTCTCATTTAACAGCAAAGCCAGGGTGAGTTCTGTCAGAGGTCATACCACCTCTGACTGGCCGATCCCGGGGGTTCAACCTCCAGCTACAAACCGCTCCAACTACGGTCCTGTGTGTTGCTTCTCAAATATTTATCTATAAATGCAGGACTTAAAAGTTTTCTGGCACCGTGCCAGATTTCTGGCATGTGCCGTTTGGCTGCGGGGAAAAATGATACTTTTATAAAAGCAAAAGATTTACTTCCTATCTCTGTACGCAGAACTCTTTTATGTCCAAGTGGAGTTGCCATATCTGGCGATCCAAGATGATGGACCTTATTGTGCTTGCGTGCTCCTAATTTGGGTAGTGACAGCATACGAGTGACTGGAGGCGCGAGTGCAGGACTGGAGTGGGCCATAGGGAAGATTCACTGATGGGCCAGTGTTCTAGTTGGAAGTAAAATTAATTAACATCAATATAATCTGACAATCTGTGGCACGTATGTTGTTAGCACTATTCCGATGTTTAATAGCCCTACCTCTGCCTGACTGAACTACACACCAGAGCATCCCTCAGAATTTGGTGCCAGCAATGACTGGTCCAACTGAAATGCACAGAATCTCTGTCTGTGTGTGTGTGTCTGTCTGTGTCGATCTGTGCGTCTGTTCCACGTACATTTATTAAACCGTTCGTCAGACTGGCCTAAGATTTTATATGTGCTTTGCTGAGGTTATGAGGGTGTGCATGCCTGAGTATGGAGTTGCTCAGACAAAATATGTAATTTTTATCAATAAAAGTTTAGCCACCACGCTGTCTCTTCATGCCCTGGCTTCAGGAACTGTGGGCGGGGTTTCAGATTGACTCCGTGCTGATTGGATAATACGTGGCATCATGGCCATGCTAATTGGATAATACATGGCATCACGACCATGCTGATTGGATAATGTGCAGCATCACGACCTGTCAATCACCACAGTGTTCACTGAACAAAACAAGGAAGTGAAAAATTACAAATTTGACTAGAAAAAGATAATACTGAAGATTTAATACTTAAAAAAAATTATACCATGAAGTTGCGATGATTGCATAGGTCTAAAAGATAATTCAGCATATGTGGAGAACACCAGGTGCGCGAGCAGACTGGGCAGAGCCTCAGCGGGGACCTGGGTCTGACAAAGAACACTGGTGTATCCATCACACAACATGCCGGGAGAAGCAGTGGCTCGACATGACTTGACTCAAAGGCACGCTAACTGATGGCGAAAAAGAAAAAGTTTATTTTCAATAAAGTGAAAAAAACTCCAAGATAATGCATGGAGTGTGCTTTTGCCAGGAAGCACAGCCAACAGCAAAGTGTGATTTATCATGGAAAACAGCTGAGCTCTGTGTTTCGGGTGATCAGCTGATTGGATCCACCACCTCTGGTGTTCTAACATTTTGACATATCTATCAGAACAGCACTGGACAGCTGATGATATAGACTGCAGTCAAAGGTATAAAAAAAAACCATGGGGGGAGTGCTAAACAGCAATTTGGATCGTTATCCTGTAGCTTGAAAGTGCTCAAATACATCCCCGACAGGTCCCGTTATATGAACAAGTACATGTGTTTAGCTCTGTGTGTGTGTTTGTATGTGCTGCAGGCAGCAGCTGAGCAGAGCTCTGTATGGGTTTTTCCTGTGAACCAATGCTGCAAATACAGTATGCCATTATAGGGTAGCTGTAAGTTAGAAACCTGTTCAATAAGTTACACATAGGTTCAAAGAGAGTTACTCATATGTTAGAAATAATTTTGGGGTACCCTAGACATTAATCTGGAAGTATTTCAACTTCTGAGTAACTATGAGTCGCTGACAAGTAACGTGTGTAAACAAACACATAACTTCTCTACAACCTTTGCTCCGTGAATGCGGGACATATCAACCGTACGCTGGATACGTCAGAAATTTTCAGCACTGATTCAACAGTTGAAGTCAAACGGGTCCTTCTGCTTAATTCTTCAGCATGCTGAAAATTTTCAGAGGAGCTCGGCAAACTATGCCGTATACCAGTGTGCTTCAGGGTGCTTCGGCGTTCTTCAGCATGCTCTTAACTTAGACAAAACTTAGCCATAACTGATTCAATGTCAGAATCAGAATCAGAATCAGAATAGCTTTATTGCCAAGCATGTTTACGTAAACATAAACATACGAGCAATGTACGCCACTGTATTCACCTAATTTTTCATACGTTTTGCAAATGCTGTCTAAATCATCTAGGTGTGACAGGGCCTAAACGCAGTACACAAAAACGCCCAAATAATGAAATAAATAATTTTTAGTTAAATATTTACTGACAAATAGGCAACACTGATGCAGCAGTTGCAGTCAAATGGGTCCTTCTGCTGTGTATAATAATGGGTGTTTTGTAGTTAATTCAGTTGATTACAGATTAAAAAAAACATTTTAATAACAAAATATTGCTAAAAGTATAAAATGATGCACTACAATGGGTCTCAAATATTTGTAAACATGTCCTGTTATAGTACTGCATGAGTTTATTGACGATACACAGAACAAATTCAATATTACACTTAACTCCATCACTGAATGGAGATAAACTAAAATAATTATGATGACTGAACAACTCCCATTCCCCAAAGTGCAAGATACTCTACTATCTTGAATAAAAGTGATAGCAGATCACACAAATAAGTGAGCTGACAAAAAAATAAACAAGGGATCTGAAACAGTTGCTAATATCGGATGTCCCATTTATTTTTAATATTTAGGTATTCTGTAATTAATATTCACACAATCTAATAAACCTTAGTGCCATTTACTCCCTTTTATATTTGTCAAAGTCTAACATGTGATTGCTGACATACAGTATAGCCTACACCAGGGCTATTCAATTACAAAATCAGTTGGGCCACAATTTGAAATCAAGACATGTAACTGGGCTGCACATGTTCACCGATCCATTGAATATGACAAATTTTAAATCAACACAGATCCGTATGACGAAAAACATGCACTTTTTATTTATTGTCCTGGTTTGAAATGTGTGCTTGGCACATGACAAAGGCACATCAAAAGTGCATAAAAACACAATAATAGTGCTGGGGTTGAGCAGAACTTGAAGTAGTAGAAAAATTTTTTTCTCTTGAACAACAAATAGAATGAAAAAAAGAAAATTCTGTAAATAACCATTTTGGTCACATCTTAGTCAGGCATACTGTATCTTAAAGTGTATAAAAACTCAATGTGCACTGTTAGTATTAACATTTGTTTCCCTTTTGAAATAAAATACATTCTGGTCATAACTGACCTTGGCACATCACAAAGTGCATTTAGCTGAATAAAAATGAACTGTCAAACACTTCAATGCACAACCCCCCCAAGAAAAGATTGATAACATTAACAAACATTGCACATCCACTATTATGGTTTTTGTTTTAAATCACCACGTGTGAGTAGGAACCTCTTTTTATAACTATACATTCCATTACAAACACATATCAGTCAACCAAAAATTTCTAGTAGAGTTAAGGATGCAAAAAGTACCCACTTAAAAACTTGAGTAATGACTTCAGTCTTGAAGGTTTGGGGTTTTTCTTCAAAATTTCTAACAATTTTCTTATAGTTTTTTCCTTTTCTCTGTAAATTTATCTAAATTTGAAACCATATTCCTCAAATTTGTAATTTCCTCTTGTAAAATTGATTTTTCTTGTACTGTACTGTCCTCTGTATATAACGACAGTCAGATAAACACCTTCCCAACATTAAGACTCTGAAGACACTTGACTCCTTGTCCACAGGTTTATTGATATTATAAGGAAGGGTAAAACTGGGAAAAAATACAAATAACAGAATAATCAGTGCTTGTCTTAACACATTCAGATGACCTGTAAATACGTCAACTTGGACTGTGATTTAATTCTTGTTTTCCACTGTCATGAGTATTATTTATTTACCTGTTTATTTATCTATTTATTATACTCCAAAATCGCTGCATGAGTTGTACTTCTGTAAATGATCAATTTCTTGTCCATCATTTTATTTATATTTGCACCTAAATGAACTCAAAATGGCCATCGGCAAGAACATTACCAGAAACAATAGCTCTGCTATGTTGCTACGCTAAATATCATGGAACACACCATCTATCCTAAAAATACTGATATATAGTGCTAGATAAATGCCAGAACAATTGATGCATAGTCACCATGCTACTAAAGACATGAGATGTACTGTATGTAGATGCAGCTTGATGAAATGTGAACACCACCATAACAGCTTTCTGTGCCATGCTGACTTACTTCCTGGTTACTTCTTCTTCTTTTAGATTTGATTGGCGGTTCACAACCAGCTTACAGGTGCATTACCACCATATACTTCACTTTATATCACTCTTCTTCTTCTCAGGTGCATTACTGCCATGTACTTCACTCTATATCTTCCTCATAGCTTTGTGACGTTTACCTCATAGTTTTGTACTTCCTGGTTACATCACATCACTTCCTGTAAGACAACTTCCTGTTCCTGCAGCCTAAGATCTTAAAGTGACAATGCTAAATAAACAAAACATTTCTTATAAATTTATTTGAAACAAACCACTTCCCATCTGGCGTGATTACATGCCACTAACCCTTACAAGGCAATACTACAGTTAAAATCTTTTGGCATCTGGAGGGAGGAGAAGCACTATTTCAGTCACAGGCCTAAGGAATGACTTAGGTCCTCCTGGTTTCATGATCTTCACCTCGACTTGGTGAACCTTCCTGTCTTCACTTGGGAAAACCTGTGTTACCAGTCCAAGAGGGCATTCATTCCTAGTTACTTGGCTGTCCTTGAGAAGTACAACACTTCCTTGCTTGATGTCTGGAAGAATGGACTGCCACTTCTTGCGTACCTATAGTGTTTGTAGGAATTGCTTCTGCCATCTGTCCCAAAAGGTGTTTGAAAGGTGCTGAACCTATCACCACTGGTGCTTGTATATGTCTGAAATGCCGAATTGACCTACAGGAGCAGTAACAACATTTCCCTTTTGAGTGAGCAGTACAGCTGGTGTCAGTATAAATGACTCATCAGGGTCTGTTGTCACTGGAATAAGCAGCCGGGCATTTATGATTACAGCTACTTCTGCCATGAAGGTCACCAGCACCTCATGAGTCAGTTTATCTTTTAGTTTGAGGGGCATGGAGTCCAGAATCTTTCTTGCAAGGCTGATTATCCTTTCCCAGGATCCTCCATAATGGGAAGCGTGTGGAGGATTGAAGGTCCATGTACAACCCTGATCTGAAAAGTAAGTTTTCACAGCTGTGTTGTTCAAGTTTGAAGGTATCTTTAGGTCATTACAGGCTCCTACAAAGTTTGTGCCACAGTCAGAACAGATGTGCTTGACTGGCCCACATACAGCAAGCAAACACCTGAGTGCATTTATGAAGCCTGATGTGTCAAGGGATTCAATTACTTCAATATGAACGGCTCTTACACTCATGCAAGTAAAGATTACTGCCCATCGCTTACTGTGTGCCATCCCTCCTCTGGTTTGACATGCAGAGACGTTCCAGGGGCCAAACACATCCAGCTCAATATTGGTGAAAGGAGGATCTGTTGAAATGCGGTCTGCTGGAAGGTTTGCCATTTTCTGTGTGCTCAGTGGAGCTCTTAGGCGTCTGCAAGTTATGCAGTGGTGGATAATACTGCTCACTTTCCTTTTCCCACCAACTATACAAAAAGCAGCAGAGCGGAGAGCCCCTTAAGTAAGGTGGCGACCTTGGTGATAGATCTGTTCGTAATGGTGTCTGATGAGCAACACAGCAATGTGATGCTTACTAGGATTAATCAAGGGGTTCTTTTCATTCTGATCAAGATTTGAGTGATATAGACAACCCCCAACTCTCAGAAGGCCATGAGTGTCAATGAAAGGGTCTAGATTTTAGAGTGGACTGCTTTTTGGAATCTTCTCATTTTTTTGAATCCATTTGAACTCTCGACTGTATGTTTCCTCATGCAACACTTGGATAATGGTTGCTGCAGCTTGGTTGTGCTCCTCAACAGAGACCTCTGTTTTGCAGTAATGCCAGCCCTTACATGAGTTGTTGCCCTCAGGCAGACACTATCACAGTCTGAGGTGCAGGTCTGTACGTTTCAGAGACAGTTTTTTTCCTACTGCAATCAGATTGTTGAACTTGCACAACAGTAAAAGCATTTAGCTGGGGTAGTGCAAAATTGTTCTGGTAGAGTTTCTGTTTTTAATACAGATCTGTTTTTAATATAGCTGATGAGGCAAAACGGTATTTATCTATTTTTTTTTATTAATCTTGCTTTTTAATTTGATAAGCTTTTAAAAATATGTTAGATATTCTGTTGCTGGAGGTGTTTATGTGTTTTTATTGTGTAAGTTTTTATTGGGACAGACTGCAATGTAATTTCATTCTACACTGCTCTTTTGATGTAGTGTTGAATGACAATAAAGTAATCTTGGAATTTTGGAATCTTGGAAGATTGTGTTAAAGAATCTGGTTAAAAAGTCCACTGCCATCTCTCCTAAACAACTCCATACCTCCACAGGTATGTCATCTGGACCAACCACCTTTTCCATTCTTCATCCTCTTCAAAGCTGCCGCCACTTCCGCCTTGCTAATCCTTGTCTTCTTTTCCATTCCTTCATTCATCCTCCTCTCTCTCTCTCATTTTCCTTATTCACCAGCTCTTCAAAGTACTCCTTCCACCTTCTCAACACACTATTGTCATTTGTTAGCACATTACCAATTCTGTCCTTAATCAACTTAACCTGCTGTACATCCTTTCCAGCTCGATCTCTGTCTAGCCAATCAATACAACTCCTTTTCTTCCCCTTAGTGTCCAGTTTCTCATACAGCTCACTATATGCCTTTTCCTTTGCCACCTCTCTCTTTGCCATGCACCTAGATTTCAAATACTCTTGTCTACTTTCTTCATTACCCTAACTATCCCACTTTTTCTTTGCTGACCTCTTCCTTTGAATACTTTCCTGTACCTCCTCATTCCACCACCAAGTCTCCTTGTCTTCCTTCCTCTGCCCACTGGACACACCACATAAATTTATACCCATTTCCCTCAATACTTTTGCTGTACTTTCCCAGTCATCTGGTAATTCTTCCCTAAAACCCAGGGCCTGTATCAACTCCTTCCTGAACTCTGTGCGACCTTCTTCCTCCTGTAACTTCCCCCACTTAATCTTTGGCTCTGCCTTCACTGTTTTCCTCTTCTTGCTTTACAAAGTCATCCTACAGACGACCAGCCAATGCTGTTTAGCTACATTCTCCCCTGCCACCACCTTGCAGTCTCCTATCGCTTTCAGATTTCTCCTTCTGCATAAGATGTAGTCCACCTGTGTGCACCTTCCTCCACTCTTGTAAGTCACTCTGTGTTCCTCTTCTTTAAGTATGTGTTCACCACAGCCATTTCCATCCTTTTAGCAAAATCCACAACCATCTGTCCTTCCACATTTCTCTCCTGAAGACCATACCTACCCATGCCCATTAAAGTCCGCTCCAATCACCACTCTCTCCCCCCGTGAACACTCTGTACCACCTCATCCAACTTATTCCAGAATTCCTCTTTCTCTTTTACCCGACATCCAACTTGTGGGGCATGCCCACTGACTACATTCAACCATTGACTTCAACCTTCAAACTCATGATTCTGTATGACTCCCTCTTTACCTCCTGAACACTCTTCACATACTCTTCCTTCAAGATTACTCTCACTCAATTTCTCTTCCTATCTACACCATGGTAGAACAGTTTAAATCCACATCCAGTGCTCAGAGCCTTGCTTCCCTTCTATCTGGTTTCTTAAACACACATTATATCTACCTTTCTTCTCTCCATCATATCAGCCAACTCTCTGCCTTTACCAGTCATAGTCCCTACTTTCACCTCCACACTTCTACCTTTCCTTTTCTCTCTCTCTCTCTCCTAACACACCTTCCCCCTCTCCTCCTCCTTGATCGTCGACCAACAGTAGCCCAATTTCCACTGGCACCCTGTCGGTTACAAGTGGACGCCTCCCACTTGAGGTGTTTCGGGCACGTCCCACTGGGAGGAGACCCCGGGGCAGACCCAGGACTCGGTGGAGAGACTATGTCTCCCAGCTGGTCTGGGAACGCCTTGGTATCCTCTCTGGAGAGCTGGAGCAGGTGGCTGGGGAGAGGGAAGTCTGGGCTTCTCTGCTTGAATTGCTGCCTCCGTGACCCGGACCTCCGGAAAAGCGGTAGAAGATGGATAGATGAATGGATGGATGGACCCTGTTGGTTAACAGCACCGGTGGCAGTCGTTGTTAACCCAGGCCTCAACCGATCCGGTATGAAAGTCTCATTCGTCACGATCCGCATGTTTGATTTGGCAAAGGTTTTCTGTCAGATGCCCTTACTGACACAACCCTCCCCATTTACCTAGGCTTGGGACCGAAACTAGGAGTGCACTGAGTTGTGCATCCCCTGTGGCTGGGCCGATCTCACTAAAAAACATAACTAATAAACGTTTTTGGCTGGCTAGGGAATAAAGTTGTGTGTGCCATTTCGCACCAATGGCTTCTCCGACCACTGCCGAACATTTATACACATTCATACCCAATGTCATGGATGCTGGAAGTAAGGTTGATAAAGTGTCTTGCCCAGGGACACAACGGCAAGATGGCTGGGGAGAGTGGGATTCGAACCGCCAACCCTCCTACCTCCTGAGCCACTGCCACCCACATTTTCCTCTTCCGGTCCAGTTTTGCGGAGCACCAAGCTGAATGGCAGGAAGTTCCAATTTTATATGGTCTTTGGCATGACCCTGCTGGGACTTGAACCCTGACCTCCCAGTTGTAGGGCGGATGCCCTACCTCTAGGCCACCACTCTGGTATGAATGAAAGCAACAAGGTGCAGCTGCCTCGGTGCAGCTGCCTTGGTGCAACCTCTTCTGGCCCAGCCTAGTTATTACAATACCTTTTTCATGGCTCCACTGAAGGTATAATGGTGAGTTAAATTTGTGTTTATTTTGAAAACAAAGGCTTATCTTGAAATTCTGGCAAATTAAAAGTCGAGAAAATATGGCGATATAATGATACAAGCCTTTAGTTGCACTTGATTTTGAGTGAGTGAGCTGAAAAGCTAATAACAGATACAGATACACACACACACACACACACACACACACACAGACACACAGACACACAGACACACACACAGACACACACACACACATCTGTGAGATATGTATCTTACTATGAAGTGTGAGATGGTGACACGCACCTCTGGTGACGTCTCTACCCCGCCCTATATAAGGCCAGGTCGACCATCTTGTTTTCTCTTGTCTTGCCTGTGCCTTGGCCGGAGCGCTGTCTGTGGCCGTCATATCCAGTGAGTCCAATAAAGCTGTGTTCCACAAGTCACCTTGCCTCATCTGTGAACCAGGGTAATTTCAGACATAACATTGGCAATGTCAGTGTAGGAGGAAATATATGGAATATTAATAATTAATAATATGATCAGGTATGAATTATTTAATTTATATTGATGTATTGGAATCTGAGATCAAATCTCGTTTCATATACATCAGAAAAGTTAATAACACTCGTAAGGGGCACCAGCTTCTATCTTTAAGAAGCAATTTAATCTTTAATTTCACTTTATACCTGTTTAATCACTCAATAAATTAATCAATAATCAGTCTCAAAAATTTTCCGTGAATTCGATACCTGTGCTTGAACAGACTCAGAATGAAATAAATTCTTAACAACTTCTCTCATTTTTACAGATTTATTAAACAAAATGATTAACAGACATTGCAGTAATTTCATTAATCATAAAATCAATCTTGTAAATGATAGATTAACAATGTCAATATTTTCGGAACCAAGGTTAAACTGAGAAACCAATTTCTATCAGTTTGAGTTAACAGATTATGGAAACACTGCAAATTTATGGAGAAAGTTTACTAATTATATGAAAAAGTCCTTGATTCATCTTAAGAAAATAAAAACGGAATTTTAATGAAAAGAAGCGTTATGTTAAGGGCTTCTTAATTTGCATCTGATTAGATACACAAATTATTACCGAACCTCAGACGTTTAATTCAGCAGTTGAATTAAAGTTTGCAGCTCACGTGATCCTCGTTCGATGATGGTTCTGTCGTCGTCCTCAGCCCAAGATTTCGTGGACGTTAATATCTGCCTGCAGATATTTTCAGGGTCCACATTTCGACCTTTAAATTCAAGCGGTCGAGGAGGCTGGATTCTGGGCTGTATGACCCAGAGTTGAAACTGGGTTTGGAGCCAGATGATGACGACGCTTCTTCTGCGCGTTGATGTGGAGAGCTGCGTCTTTTCTTCCTGATAGACAAGCGGCTGCAGAGGTCTTCGGGAATAATTAAAGATATCGAATCCGATTTCAAATTAGAAGAAAAAAAAACTTTCGGACTTTAGATAAAATAATAGCTTCTGTTGTGTGATTGGTCAAGGAAAATATAAAAATAAAGTCAAGATTAAAGTTTACATTAAAATTAAACAAACGGTGATTTTACAGAAAGTTTAACAAAGAAAAAGTGATGAATAAAAATTGGAGTTTAACTCCGATTAAGAATTGAGCTCAAAGAAATAGGAATTCCTAGGTATTTAAGAGAAAAAGAAAAAGACATTAAGATACAAAGTTACATAAACAAATTACGAGTTATCTGCTCTGTGTTCAGAAAAGCGACACGTGGTCGAAGTCTTTGTTCAGACGGTCCTTTGTTCTTCCTTGCTGTGTGTAGACAATAGAGAGAGACGGACCAGTGGCGAGAAAAGAAAAGAAAAGAGAAGAGACTTAAGCAGGGGTCCCTCTGTTATTTATAAGTTCTGTTGAGCTTTGCGGGCTTCCAGGATCTCAGCCAATGAGTGTCCTTCGTGGGAGGCCCGATGAACCTTTAGTCCAATAACAAACAGTCTACAAGGGACCAATGAGATGAAGAAGGTGGGGTCTCTCTGGAGACTGGTGAAATGTGATCAGTCCAAATGAATACACACAATTTTAAATACATTGGAATATATCTTTACACACCTATGTATAACTCAACTAACCTTAGTGTATCTTATAAGCAGTGCTTCTAAATTAACATGCAGGAATAAACATTCATTTAAACATTAACATGTATATATATAAAATCACAGATTAATGCATTTTCACACATATTATTGATTTTCCACATTAAAGACATCATAGTCCATTTGCCTTTCATAGTCCTAAAAAGAAGAAGGTTTAGAATTGAGTTTGTAATAATGTACTTTAAAATTCACTGGTTAAATCCAGCCTGTCCCAGAGTTTAAGGAAATTTTATTGAGCTGTGGATCCATGTTTGGCCAGGTCTGTTGCATGTTTATGGGGGCAATAAAAGCAAAGCCGGACATTGGGGAAATTCCTTAGGCTGGTTTTTAACAAAGGAATGGGATTTTAGCTGTGGCCTGAGGGAGAAAATCCATTTCTTTGTGTTACTCCTGGGTGAAACAAAATGTCTTTAAGCAGAAGAATAATTGTTGCTGAGCCAAAGTGAGATGATGCTACATCAGATTAAACCATGGAGGCGTGCATTTCTCCTATTCGCTCTTTTCTTGAGGTGCCTGGGGACCCGCTGGTGCCCTGGCCTAGGTAGTTCAAAGCTTTCCAGAACTATGTTGCCGTGCTGGGTCTTGGGGAACTCGATAAGCTAAGGGCGCGGGCGCTTCTGGTTAACAATTTAGGCATAGGGCCAGTGACTTCTGCAAATGCTCGGTGCTGCGGACACCTATGAAGAGGTAGCATGCCCCAAATGACAGAGTTATGGTTGATGTTCCCCAGGCGCTTGAAAGGCAATATTCTTCATTAAAACTCAAACAGTCTTACATTGCCCTCTGGTGGACAACTCAGGAATATTTAATTTTTCTGTCTCTGCAGTTGAAATTATAAATTGTGGACAATGAATTAATTCATATTCTTCTCTCAAGACAGTATCTGGTATTGAAGACATGGCCGGACTCTGGGATGGACAATTGTGGTTTGAAATGCTTTTATTGATATGTGTTGCTTTATTTTCAGGAAGAAATTAATTTTTACATGCCTACGATGATGATGACCAGAAATTAATCACATCGATGTAGACACATGGTTTGTTCCTTTATTATTAAGATAACATAAGATAAGCCTTTATTAGTCCCACAATGGGGAAATTCCAGGATTGCAACAGCACAGAGATAGCAACACTCAGAGCATTAATTTAGAAGATAAGATAATAAGAGCAGTGAATATACATATGTACACACAAATATACACAGCGCGGAGCATTGTAGCTAGATGGAATAAACAGCATAACGGTCTATTCAGTTACCCTGTATGGTATGAATATGTACCCATACAGCACATTTCGTATTTGAGTCAGCCTAGGGGACCATTATTGTGCAAGTTTGTTACGTTTTGTGCATTTACTACTTATTAGGTCGTAAAGTGTTTTTTTTTTTTTTTTACAGCCTCTATGAGCAGCCCTGCTTAGGTTATAAAATCTGACAGCCGTAGGTAGGAAGGACCTGCGAAACCGCTCGGTCGCGCACCTAGGATTATGCAGCCTACTGCTAAATGAGCTCCTCGGTGCATTTAGCGTGTCCTGCATGGGGTGAGACTTGGACTCCAGCAGAGATGACAGCTTAGCCATCATCCTCCTCTCTTCTATCTCCTCCACTGGGTCGAAGAGCTGCCCCAGGACAGAACTAGCTTTCTTGTTCAGTCTATTCAGTCTCTTCCTGTTGGCTGCTGTGATGCCGTTGCCCCAGCAGACCACTACAAATGTGATGGCTAATGCCTCCACCGAATCGTAGAAGGTCTTCAGGAGCACTCCTTGTACACCAAAAGACCTGAGCCTCCTCAGGAGGAACAGCCTGTGCTGACCCTTCTTGTAGACCGCGTCGGTATTGTGTGACCAGTCCAGTTTATTGTTCAAATGAACACCCAGGTACTTGTAGGATGTCACCATCTCAATGTTTGTTCCCTGGATGTTTACTGGTGCCGTGAGGGGTTGTCCTCGCCTGTGGCAGTCCACTACCAGTTCCTTAGTTTTCCTCGCATTGATCTGGAGGCAGTTCCGATGACACCAGTCCACGAAGTCCTGGATAAGTCCTCTGTACTCTGCATCATCTCAATCGGAGATGAGACCAATGATCGTAGCATCGTCAAAGAACTTCTGTAGATGGCAGTGTGGTGTGTTTTGTGAGAAGTCCGCAGGATAAAGGGTGAACAGGAAGGGAGCCAGAACTGTTCCCTGGGGGCTCCCGTACTGCAGATGATAGTGTCAGACACACAATCCTGGGTTCTCACAAACTGTGGCCGGTTTGTGAGGTATTCCAGGATCTACAATGACAGGTGCTGGTCCACCCCTGTGCACAGTAGCTTGTCCTTCAGGATCACCAGTTGGATGGTGTTGAAAGCTCTGGAGAAGTCAAAGAATATGACCCTCACCGTGCTCCCAGGCTTCTCCAGGTGGGACAGGGAACAGTGTAGGAGGAAGATCACTGCATCCTCCACTCCGATGCCATGCTGGTAGGCGAACTGGAGTGGATCCATTGCTGGTCCCACCAGGGGGCGGAGGTGGGTAAGGAGCAGCCTCTCCAGGGTCTTCATCACGTGAGATGCGACGGCCACTGGTCTGTAGCTGTTCAAGTCTCTGGGGTGGGAAGTCTTTGGTATGGGTACCACACAGGATGTTTTCCACAGCTGTGGTACCCTCCCCAGCTTCAGGCTCAGATTGAAGATGTGCTCCACAATCCCACACAGCTGTTCTGTGCAGGACTTGAGGAGCTTTGCACTAATGCAGTCCTAACCCGAGGCCTTCCTCGCCTTGATCTTCCTCAGCTCCGCCCTCACCTGGGTCTTAGTGAGGGTCATGTTGGGGCAGGGGGGCTGTGTGCTGGGAGTGGGGGGGGTGTTGGTGGAGGGGGGTGGACAGCAGGACTAGATGACGGTAGAGGCAGCAGTGGTTGGTGTGCAGGCAGAGGGGAGAGCAGTTGGTCAAACCTGTTAAAAAAAACAGATTCAGGTTGTTCACCCACTCCCTGCCCCCCGTGGCCTGGGAGGAGGTATTGTGGAGCCCAGAGATGTTTTTGAGGCTTCTCCAGACCCCGCCGATGTCACGCTGTTGCAGCTTGTCCTCCATCGTCTTCCTGTAGCTGTCCTTGCCTTTCCTGATCTTCCACCTTAGCTCCCTCTGTTTGAACTTCAGCTCCCCGTTTCCCGACCTGAAGAGCCTTTTCTTTTCTTTCAGTAGGGACTTTATGCCAAGGTTGATCCAGGGTTTGTTGTTTGAGCAACACCGTATGGTCTTGGTGGGTACGGTGTTGTCCACACAGAAGTTGATGTAGTCTGTGATAGTGTGTGTGAGGCTGTCGATGTCCTCACCATGTGGATCGCAGAGCTGCTCCCATGCAGTGATTTCAAAACAGTCCTTTAGAGTGTCCATCGCCTCCTCAGACCATACTTTCACTGTGCGGGTAACAGGAGGTTGTCTGTGTACTAGGGGTTTGTACACAGGCAGGAGGTGAACCAAGTTGTGATCCGATCTCTCGAGTGGGGGGAGTGGTGATGAGGTGTATGCCTCCTTAGTATTTGCATAGAATTAAGTTCAGTGTTTTATTGTCTCTGGTGTAGCATGTGACATACTGGGTGAATGTGGGCAGAATGGAGGACAATGAAGTATGGTTAAAATCACCCGAGATGAGGAGGAGAGCATCTGGGTGTTCTGTCAGAAGCCTGCAAGTGACTGAGTGTATGATGTTACACGCTGCCCCAGCGTTCGCAGACGAATTTGCATAAATAACAACGCAGATCATGTGTGAGTATTCCCTATGGAGGTATACAGGCCGCATGCTAACAGCTAGCAACTCAATGTCTTTGCTGCAGTGTTGCTTTTTAACCCTCTGAGTGTTTGAATTTGCATGGCCCCTAGTGGCAGAGCGTGGCGCTGCGCCTGTCATCTCACTTTGACATGATCGGCTCCATTCAGGATTTGTACTGATTTGTACTGATCTGCCAGTTTCAGAAGGTGGCAGACATCAGTTGGAGGACTCAATGGATGACACGTAATACTCCAAAGAAGAAGAACTCCTCATTTCTTTTTCCTGTTTTTAGCATTTTAGCCCAGAAAGCTAATATGGCCATGATCGATCATTGTCACATCACTTTGTTGGCTTTGTACATGGAAAATAGCCACGGGATACAAGCAAAATTTGTGTGGGATAATCATAAGACTTTGTAGATGTGGTAGAGACTGTAAATGACTGACAGAACGCAAAATAACCACCACGATGGGTGAAAACTCAGCGACCATGCCAGCCAGCCAGCCCCCCTTTGTCAAAAGTAAGTGAGGAATTATTGTTTTTTTTAATATACTGATTTCTTGTTCATATACTTTGAAGATAAGATGATGAGGTACCTCCATCCCAAAAAACTGTGTCAAAAGACTGAACCATTCTTTGTGTAAATATGTCCAAAGTCCAGTTTTGACTGAGTTATGGAATTTAAAGAGGTGCTGTGACATTATGCAAATTAGATGTGTAAATTTATTCCTATCTGAAACTTTGGGTCATATTTTACATCTTTCTAATTGACAGTAAGCCGTTATCTCTTACCACTTTCAAGTTATAGCCTTGTAAATCTGAACTATTTTATTGACAAAAAATATTTACCACTCTTCACCACTAGGGGTTATGTTACAATTCGGCGACAGACACACTCAAAAGATTAACCGTGATGTGCCCAGGATTACACCATCTGTTGTTCACATACATTATCACCCCTCTGCCCCTTGTCTTCCCACTGTCTGGAGTCCGGTCTGCCCGTATTGCGTGGAAACCCTCCAGTTCAATGTTAGCATCTGTTGCTAGTTCTGTTAGCCACGTTTCAGTAAACAACATCATGCTAATCGCTCTGAAGGCGCTCTCATAACGGGGCATGGCCGCTAGCTCGTCTATCTTATTAAGTAGTGATCGTACATTCCCCATGATAATGGATGGAAGGACAGATCTGTACCTTGTATTCCTCGCTCATCATCTTACTCCAGCCCGACATCCTCGCCGTTTCCGTCTGATTTCTCTTGGTATGTCGAGTTTTTGCGTTAGCACCATGGGGCGGTTAAGTGCTAACAGCTGATTCCTGCTGTACCCTCTCCTGCTGTAAACAATGGCTTCGGTTGCCGGCTCGGGAGACATTTTGGATATGAGCTGAGTATCAGACTGATATCAGTACCAGTGCGGCGAGCTGTGTGCCGTGATGGATAAGGTGTCACCGGATCAGAAAGTTTGACCAGAAAAAGACAGATAGTAAATAGAAAACAAGAAGAAAAACTCAGAATTGAGCCACTGTTGCAAAAAGGCAACCGACTTGTGTAGTGCCAGACTCTTACTTTTTGTAAGAGATTAAGTAGAATATCTTAGTCACTAAAGTTTTAAAGAATTGATGCTTTAATGGGAACATATATATGATTTAGGATATCAAATTCTCACTCCTTCTCTCTCTCTGGGAGGCACCTACCTCAGAACTTTGACCTGACCAATCGGGGTCTAAGCCTATCTTCCTTGCCTTTTTAGTCAGTTTATGACCTCTGCCAAACAAAGAAACTCAATGTAATTGGTCCAGCTCAGTTATCATGAAATTTAGTGGGATCCTGCCACACCCGGAGAAACACTTTCCTTTGTCTTCACTTGGGGTGTTGGTCAGTTGAGTTGCAGTAGGGGTGACTTTTGGAAAGGAGCATGCGCTGCTCTCTCGCTCCCATTTTTTTTTCTTTCCTTAAGAAGGCCCAGAGCCTATCCATAAAAATTCTTTCACTTTTCTTTAAAGTTCACTTTTTCCTATTTTACTGCTTTTCCTTAAATTACTGTGTTAAGAAGATTTTGTTTGATTTTTTTTTTTTAACCAATCTTAAATGATCTTTGATCACACACATTGGAAGAAACTGATTTGTCGTGTTTTTTTGTTTTTTTTTCAGTTTTGTTTTCTGATTGGACTTTGAATAATAAACAGATATTGTCTGGAATTTGACCACCTGGCCAAATTCCCCTTTTCAGTGCATAAAAGAAGACCTCACCCAGCATGCTGAACACCCAGCCCTTTTGCGATCTCAGGAGCACGGCCTTGTGGTGGAACCTGTCTACCAGTCTCTCTCAACAAGAATCCACGGACATCCATCTGGATCAGGGTTGGCTTGTGATTTGCCCTGCTGCCACCGGGGACGCAATCTGATTCTGCTGGGCTGAAGGTCTGTTGTCCAATTTAAACTTAATTCTTCAGAATACTCCTGGTATAAGTTCTTTAAACCTAATTTCATGCAAACTCCTTTCAGAATTTCAAAATGCATTTTGTCTTTTCATTAATCTCCGTTCCTTTTCAGAGTAACACCAATTTTCCTTTTTATAAGTAATTTACTTATCATTTTCTTCATAAAATTGCATCCACTTTTCTTAACCAATGCTATTTTATGGTTTTCCAATTTCCAGTATATTGCCAAGATAAACTATGGTTTCTTTGGTTCCACAAATGTTTGATCCACATGTTATGCTCAGTAATTCAATAACAGTCTATGGTGCTCATGATACATGTTGGATTCCCTGTTTTAAAATCATTCGAATGTGTTTATCTATTCTGACATTTCATATTAAGCTACTGAAAGGCATAAGGGAGCTATTGTTTTACTTCATGTCCACCTTCTTGATTAAAAGCAGACAAGAACTCAGGTTTTTTTGTTGTTGTTGTTTTTGAGACTGATTCATTATTGGTACAAATAAAGAATTCATTCATTCATTCAACTTTATTTATATAGCGCCATTTCACAACAACAGTCATCTCATAGCACTTTCAACTGTAGGGGAAACCCCCACTATTGCAGAAAGACCCCAGCAATCAGGCGATTTATTAACGAAGTTGTCCATTCTTTTGGACTGGTGCCCCAACGAGCTTATGTGTGTCGGTAATGAAAAAAAATCTCCATTCCTACTCACATTCATATTTACATTAATCCTTGTACCAACAATAAAACACCTATAAAACCCAATAACAAGAAATCCCTACATGACGGTCCGGAGGATCCGTTTTCGGCAGTGACATCAATGGGTAGGTGAACCCATCCAGTAGTTTGTCGCTGATTTGAGGCAGCTAGCTAGTGAGTACCGTTTTGGAGCACAGGAAGAAGAAAGGATTTGTGATCAGCTGGCAGAACACACTTGTAGCGCCGCATTGCAAGCTAGGCTACTCACGGCGTCTAAGGACTTCACGTTAGCCAGAGCCGTCAAGCTAGCTCTCCAAATGGAAACCTGAGGGCAAGCTAGCCCCAGAGCTAACCGGACGCCAGTCACAGCAGCTGCAAGAGCCTCTTGCCTCGGCAAATATTACAGACACGGATAGCAAGATAGCTTGGACGATGAAGATGCGGAAGCCAACATTACCAGCCGGGGGTCTGCCCTGGGAAAATTCCTTTGCATGGGTTGTGGGTCTGCTAAGCACTGAAATAAGGCTAAGGACTGTCTAGCAAGTAGGGCACATTGTAACAGCTGTGGTTGCTTGAACCATTTTGCCAGGGTGTGCTGTGAAGTTAAGCAGGAAAGCCCACGGGATATATCGCTCAGTACGCCCCCGACAACCATCCACACAGTGTCCCCCAACACGAACTGGTACATGTTTTGCACAGTGGTGCTGGACGACGTGGAGCTGCTGCTGTTGATCGACACGGGGGCAGAGGGGTCATTGCTGAATTGGGCCATGGTGAAGAAGTTTTTTTTCCCCACCACAGGATTAAAGGTAACCCAGCACCGTTGTGCGGTTATGGAGGTGGAAAGCTGGACACGGTGGACTTGACTGTTACAAGTACAAGTCTGCGACGGTGACTGGCTTCACATTCCATGTGACAGCACAGGGTGATAACATCATGGGCTGTGATTTATTTTATGGACTGGGTTTTGCCATTAAAGATGACGGGGGATATGCGACTATGAGGGCGCATGCTACAACAGCCTTAGAAGAGGTCGGGGCAGGACCGAGAAGCACGGAGGATCAGCGTACTTGACAACAACGTCTCAAGCCGAGCCAGGCCCCATTGAGGGTCCTGGATTGGGTTTGGAGTTGAGATGAGGAGCGTCCGCAGCAAAGATGGGCCAGACGACGACCTGAGGAGCATCGGGAGTATCTGCACATAGTGGACAAACTGGGTGCAGCGCATTTCAGGCTGTCTGACGGTTCGGTGTGGCACGTGTCCGGGAGAAGACTCCAGGAGACAAGGCTGAACGTGGGACGAGGCTGATGGTAAGGAGGAGCAGCTTCAGCGTCCAGGGGGGTCAGCCATCACCTCGAAGACCGGTTGTTTCCAGGGGCGCATCTGCTGAGAGGGTGCCCTGGGCCCCCATGCCAGTTATGGTTTTTTTTTTTTTACCTGAAGACTTGGGTTGTAAATAATATATGTTAAAGTTCTAGTGTTGTTGTTTTTAAAAAAGTTATGTAAGGGATTAGTTGGGGTTTTTTTTTGTTCTAGTTTAGGAGCATGGTGTACAATTTTAGTTATCAATGGACTTTGACTTACTTTAGCAGGTGGCAGAATAATCCACCTTGCTGTGCGAGCAGGATGGCAGTCCACCTGTCCACCCTATTTTAGGTTTTGTCGTGTGAATGTGTTAGGCCATTTAGAGACATTAGTTTTCGTTTGTTAGTGCATGATTTGGGTCCCAAATTGGGGAGGGTCTCAACTGAGTGAGTGGTTTTGGACTTGTTAAAGGAAGGGGGGCGGGGGATGTGAGATATGTATCTTACTGTGAAGTGTGAAATGGTGGCGCGCACCTCCGGTGACGTCTCTACCCCGCCCTTTATAAGGTCGGGTCAGTGATCTTGTTTTCTCTTGTCTGGTCTGTGCCTTGGCCGGAGCCCTGTCTGTGGCCGTCATATCCAATGAGTCCAATAAAGATGTATTCCACAAGTCACCTCTCCTCATCTGTGAACCAGGGTAATTTCAGACATAACATCCGCACACAGATACGTTGAGTGATTACTGTATGCCTCTGTTGCACCGAGGCATAATTATCAACGGCATGAATTACAGTATACAATAGGCTTTTTTTCCACATTGATTAGGAGTGTGAAAGGGTCACCCCACGGAAGCTATTTAAAGCTTTTGGTTGGGGGCCCAGACGTTAGCACAGACGTTCTGGAAAACTATTCCTGAACATCTGTGCTAAAATAGAAAATATGACTATTGTTACTATTTAATCTGTTTTAGTCACAGCACTGCATCAACATAACTGTGTGAGGTCTCACCTGCTTATCAGCAGTGGTGCATTCCTTTAAATGGAAATGTGTTTGACAACTACCAGTAAAAGCAACTGATTTAACTTCACTGACATCTGTTGTTTGGAGACAAAATATTTTTTGTAAAAGTGGCTTTTTAGGAAAAAAAATCAAATGCAGATGTTTGTTTTTGTTCACATGGTTGTTCGGTGAACTAATATATCCTCCTTGTCCCATTTGAAGGTAAATGACAGAAAGTTAGTTTTCCATGAATGCTGGCACAGTTGCGGTCCCATTGCTTCAGAAAACTGGCACTCGTTTTTCATGACGTCGCCAAGCTCTCAATAAACTTTTGTTGATCACCTCCCACTCTCAGAGGACACGTTGAAGTTTAGACTGCTTGCTGCCCATATAGAACCCCCCCTCCCAAAACAATTTTCTGTGAGGAAAATCATTTATGCTGATTCAGTGACAAGTTAAATAAACTTTAATTATGTCTCGTGGGCTGGGTTCAGATTATGTTTGGGGTAAATGTGAAGAAAAAGGTCTTTTATCTGGAGTGGTCTGCAATGTTTTCAGGAGAGTTATGTTAATTAAAACTGATTCTTTTAACATATGCAAAGATATACTCATTAGTGCATGACAACAGAGTGAAAACATATTGAAACAAGTGATGAAATGATCTCATTGTTTTCCAGAGTTTGCACCAGAGACTGAACAATGTTGATTCTCACAGCCTAAAATATCTGTAGACTGCTGCTGTAAAACACAAACTAGATTTATTTTGTAGGCACTGGACAGAACCAGGCAGTTTCACTGTTGTCTGTCTTTATGCTAAATAAACACCTTAAACCAATAATCTGTATTTAATGGACAGATGGCATCAGTCTTCTCCTGTAACTCCCTGGCTGCAGATAATATTGATGTCTGGGAATAAGCATGGCCACGACATTGTATAAAGATAAATTATTTTCACATGGGACTTTTTATTGCACCATATTTCACCACAGATGCTGTTAATGCTTGGTTTTTCCTTTAAGGGTCATCTCAAAACCCAAGATATGTAAATGAACACTTTTGTGTTGGTTTAGTCAACATGTAAATGATGCTTTTTGCATTGAAGACATCAGCAACATTTGGGAATTTTCCATCATCCACATCTTGATCTGATTGCTGAAATATAGCATCAAGGAGGAAGTTTACTACTGTTTTATCAGTGCTGTTTTATGCTCACATAATACAGAAAATGATAATATATTAATATCTGACAGCCATGTCCCATTAATACTTCTACTTTGTGCACAATTCAGTTTTAATTCAGTGAACACCAAAACACTGTTATCTGTAATGAGAAAGATTTTTCACACTTGTGAGAAGGACCAGCCTCTTCTGGTCTCCTCCTCTCGAGGTAAATTTCGATTTCTCGTGGCTTGTTGTTGACTCAGCTGGGCTCAGTGAAGTGCTGCTGGTAGACAGAACCTCTCATTTGTCCTGCTGTTATCCACCAACAGCCCCTAAAACCTCTTAAGACCATCTTTATTATCCTTAACACTTGGTGAAGGCCACACTCTGTCTTCCTGTGCCGCTGCCCTCGCCCCTCCTGCTGCCTTCCCCCTCTCAGTTTTCCATCATCTCTTCCTCTCTTTATACATGTATGTGTAACTTTATTGTTAAAATGCATGAGTGCCTTCCATGTTTTCAGAGTCCCTCTGAGGGGTTAGAGGTCAGCAGGGTTTTATGGTCCCTCATCGCCAGTTCTCCCTGAAGGGTTCAGGGCTCCGGAGACTAAATATCTAAACATTCTCTCTAATTCATTCAATTTGTGTTGGAATCAGGCTGCAAGGGCTATGTTTGTACACCTTTCAAACAATTCCTTGGGCCAAAAAAATGCCAGTATTTTGATCAGGGATTATGTCTTTTCATTTCATTTTGGTGATTAATCAATTAACCACTGAAATTAAAACCTTCATTATCAAGAGAAAATATATGGTCATTTTTCCAAGCAGCTCTTACAAACTATTGTGTACAAACTCTTGCAACTTCTTGTGGTCATGCAAACAACTACAGAAAATGACATGATGGAGGGTTACAATAAAAACCTCATCCTAATCACCTAAAAATGTGTATTTAAGTGGGATTTGTGCACCACGTCCGTCGCCGATGTAGTGACCAGCAATTTTTTTGTGTGTGTTGGGTGAAATGTGTTGTTTGGTTGCCAAAATGGGTTTCAGCTGATGTCTAGAGTGATTTGTGTTCATTGTGTGTTTTTGTTTATGAAATAGTGACGGACAAGAGCAGATTGTGATGGAGTTGGAGCTAATAAATTTTAAGAAAAAGCAACTTTTCGTATGATTGTTGCACAGAGAAAAAAGAAGATGGAAAAAATGGTGTGTTTGACCACCGCCGCTGCCTTTATTTGATAATCTGCGTAATTACTGGGGTTATAACAAGCCAGAAAGTGCTCTGTATGTGCTTACTTCCTCAATATTCTTTTGAATTTGGACCATTGTTTAACCGACTCGCCTTGGAAGGTGTGCCTCCACAGAGCAGCAATGAGAACCAAGAAATGTGAAGGAGGAGACAAAATGGACCAATCATAGCTCTTACGGCCTGTGTCACTGACACGCACCTCCCTTTCTCTGGAGAGGTGCATGTCAGGTGACGCAATAGGAATGCATGTTGCTACTGCGTCGACGATGTGTCAGTGCCATCGCAGCTGCGTCTCATTGATGTAGGTTCATAAATCCAGCTTTAGTTTGTAAAAGATGTTCATTACCAAATCAGAAATGTGTCACAAACAAGGAAGTGAAAATTAACACAGACTCCAATGACAAAAAGTCAACACAGGTACATCAGCATGTAACATCTACCTCCCACCTCTGTATGAGCATTGAAGTTGTTTTGAGTAGGGGTTGGACATAAGATTGATTAGGCAATGTATTGTGATGCTTAGGACTTACAATGATGCACCAATCCCTAAACGCACATACCAATCTTTTATTCATCTTTATGTAAATGTTGTAAACTCTTGGGTATTATTTTGTATTTTCAGCATGGTAGTTGGCACAAAGTAAGCGTGTATTGTCTGGTGAAGTCATAGCTTGTCTTGCGAGATTTGCAAATGTAACTATGTCAATAAGAAAGCATTCCTACTCGGCTTGCCAAGTGGGCCAACCCTCTTAGTGACACAGGTGCTGGACATCGGAGAGGGAGGTTTTGAGCTCAAACTTAACTGTCCATCCCCTTGGTCACGGTTGGCATTGTTGGCAAGCTTTAGTGGTGGCACATCGGTCCTATTCCCCAGATACCACCGGTGTGTCAGTCCCACAAGTGGTGCTTGGTCCCCACCACAAGAGGTGTTGCTGGTAGGACTCGCTGGTGTTGACAAAGTCAGAAGGTGGACACCCTTAAAGCTTAAATGCACCTCTGACATCGGGACGATGTCAAAATCTGAGGGGGAATATGTAATGGAGTCAATAAAAAAAGCATTCCTACTTGGCTTGCCAAGTGGGTCGACTCTCTTGGTGACACAGATAGAGTGCTGGACATCAGAGCGGGAGGTTGTGAGTTCAAACCCGTGGTTGGACACCACCAGTTGAGCTTAACTGCCGGTCCCCTTGGTCACATAAGTTAGGAACCATCTGGATGCGACAAAAAGTTAACTCAAATGTTGGGCCTTTTTTGGATTTTATCACAAAGATGGAACAAAAGAGCTTGACATGACAAGCTGCACAAAACAACAACAACAACAACAAACAAACAAACACTCAGCCGGCATGCTCCTCTCTGAGCCATTTAGCAATGGCAGCATTAGCAATGGCTAAAAACACTCCAGCACTAGCAGTGCCGACCCCAGAGAACAATCAACTCTGAACACCTCCCGCACAACGAAGCTGCCTCCAAACTCAGATGAGCAAAGTAAACTGCACAGTCCACCATCCTCCTTGTGTATAGAGATGTGGTACCACAGAAAATGAAGCCCCGTTGAATATGAGAATATGGGCAGCAGAAAGGACACAACAACAGCCCACCATCCCACGAAGGCCTGAGCGCCTACAGCCACCACATCAAAAGTGGCGATAAGCTGAAAAGATTGAAACCTCATATGAAACCAATATTGACAGTTGTACTTTGGGAACAACATTTGATGTTGAAACTGGGGGGGGGGGGGGGAGGTAATATGGTATTGCAATACTTAAGGAATTGTACAATCATGATAGTATTGCATCGTGACCCAAGTATCGCGATGTCTATCATATCGTGAGATCTCTCATGCTTCCTACCAATAGTTTTGATGCTGTCAAGTCACCATCTTCACCATGGTACATACGGTCATATCTGGGGGCTGGGAACACAAAGTTTTTACATATTAGTTGTAGGATTTATTGGTGCTAGTTCATTTGCAGCCTGGTGCAGCCCGTATGTTTTCATAATGTTTATTGACTAAGTGTAAAGAAATATGTAACGGATTAACTAGACATTAAAACTGAGGTAAAGCTTGTGGTTCCCCTCACAGAACCCACTATAACTCAAGAGAGTCTTCCTTGGTTGTCTTCATGTCACCACATTCTGTTTTTGACATTCCAACGTGGGCTTGTGGTGCTACTCACATCTGCAGGTGTTTTATTGGATTCTGATCAGTGGCAGGGGGGAGCTGGTGATTCCTGCAGACTTAAACTTTAGCGACAGATAACAACCTCCCTCAATGGGAAAGATAAATAAACATCCACACCAGAACCCCCGTTGTTACATCTGAAAACAGATCCTCTCTCCCTCCCAGAGCTAAAATAACAAACCGAATATCTTTTAACAGATACCATACCTCCCCAGAGAGCTCATTCTGCAGTCATGGCTGCAAATACTATGGTCGGCGTGAGGAGTTACTACAATACAACACATATGGACATGTGGCTTTGTAATGTGCTTGTAATAGGTGACAGCATGCTACACTTTGAAGCTGTGGCATCTTTTCCAGAGCAGGAACGTCTATGTTTCAGCAATATGTCAGTCTGTCAGTGCTAATGTTAGGTCTTCCCGTTCAACTCAAGATGAGTTACTAAATCTTGATACTGAATATGTTTCTTTTTACATATGGATAAAAGTCTGATATTGCACACATTCCTGCACACTGAACACATTCACAGCCATGTCTCATAAACAACAGTATCCATAGAGAATAATGATTTTTGGCTCTTTGTTGGCCGACATGAATTTTGTTGCGTTACTTAAAGGGATCACTGATCACACTTTTTCCACATTTTAACAGCTCAAACATGTTTTAATGAAATGTTTATGACATATTTTGGTCAAATTATCTTGAATTATTTATTTACCATTTATTCTTGAATTATTCTTCTTGAATTCTTGAATTATTTATTCACCACTCTCTCATGGGGGGAGAGAGTGGTGATTGGAGCGGACTTTAATAGGCATGTAGGTGAAAGGAACAGAGGTGACGAGGAAGTTCTGGGTAGGTATAGATAGATAGATGTACTTTATTGATCCCAAACTGGGAAATTACAGGAATGCTAAAAGGATGGAAATGGCTGTGGCGAACATATACTTAAAGAAGAGGAACACAGAGTGACTTACAAGAGTGGAAGAAGGTGCACACAGGTGGACTACATCTTACGCAGAAGTTGAAATCTGAAAGCGATAGGAGACTGCAAGGTGGTGGCAGGGGAGAATGTAGCTAGACAGCATCGGCTGGTCACCTGTAGGATGACTTTGCAAAGCAAGAAGAGGAAAACAGTGAAGGCAGAGCGAAAGATTAAGTGGGGGAAGTTACAGGAGAAAGAAGGTCGCAGAGTTCAGGAAGGAGTTGATACAGGCCCTGGGTGGTAGGGAAGAATTACCAGATGACTGGGAAAGTACAGCAAAAGTATTGAGGGAAATGGGTATAAAGGTGTGTGGTGTATTCAGTGGGCAGAGGAAGGAAGACAAGGAGACTTGGTGGTGGAATGAGGAGTTACAGAAAAGTATTCAAAGAAAGAGGGAAGCAAAGAAAAAGTGGGATACTCAGGAAGATGAAGAAAGTAGACAGGAATATTTGGAGTCTAGGCGCATGGCAAAGAGAGAGGAGGCAAAGACAAGGGAAAAGGCATTTAGTGAGTTGTATGAGAGACTAAACACTAAAGAAGGAGAAAAGGACTTGTATCGATTGGCTAGACAGAGAGATTGAGGTGGAAAGGATGTGCAGCAGGTTAAACTGATTAAGGACAGAAATTGTAATGTACTAACAAATGACAATAGTGTGTTGAGAAGGTGGAAGGAGCAATTTGAAGAGCTGATGAATAAAGAAAATGAGAGAGAGAGGAGGGTGGATGAAGGAAAGATGGTGAACAAGAAAGTCCCAAGGATTAGCAAGGCAGAAGTGAGGGCAGCTTTGAAGAGGATGAAGAATGGAAAGGCGGTTGGTCCAGATGACATACTTGTGGATGTATGGAAATGTTTAGGAGAGTTCACAATCAGTGAGCAGCAGTACGTTTTCATGCCAAGAAAGATTACTATAGATGCAATGTTTGCTTTAAGAGTGTTGATGGAGAAGTACAGAGAAGGTCAGAAGGAGTTGCACTGTCTTTGTGGATCTAGAGAAAGCATATGATATGGTGTCAAGAGAGGAAGTGTGGTACTGTTTGAGAAAGTCAGGAGTGGCAGAGAAGTATCTGAGGGTAGTGCAGGACATGCACAGTCATGTGAAAAAAATTAAGACACCCTGTATAAGCCTGTGTGTTTTTTAACGTATTTAGACATATGGATATTTAATATCAATGTTAAAAATACTGGGAGATTCATGTGATACAACTGTGTCATAACTGGCCTGACAAGGGCAGAACGAAGACCCAAACACTGTGAGTTTGCAAACATTTAATAAAAACACAAAAATACAAAACAGGAACAAAAACTTACTGGCAGGGTAAACAAGAAGTTTAACAGCCCTCACGCTGAGACGTGGGACACACGTCAGAGAAATAATGAAGGCTGAAGCTTGGGATTCACACCAGTATGACCAAGTAGCCAAACTGGAAAAATGTGAACAGCTAGGACCTAGGCTGAGGTGTGGGGCACACGCCAGTAAGAATTAAATAAGATGGGGAACTCCTGTCTGAGCACTGAGAAGGATGCTGCCACGGACTGCGCTGCAAAGGCCTTTAAATAGGGCACAGAGGAAATGATTACAAATGATAACAGGTGTGGGTAGCATGAGCGAAGGCAATCAGACCAACAACTGACAGCTGTGACAGCCCGCAAACTTGAGCTACGAGAGGAAGTAAACACGGGGCGCTGTCAAAATAAAAGCACAGGAGAACATAAAAGTAACTGACTACAAACATGAAGGTCACAAAATGAGAAGCAGACCAGATAATAATAACAGGGAGAAATGAACCATAAAGGCGAGGATGAGATAAATACAAAAACAAGAAATACAAATACTGGAATGCTAATGCCAAAATTACAAGAAGAGGACTGAGAGTAAAGGTGAGGGTAGGCTCATGTCTAAACAGGTAAATAATATTTATAATATGAAACTGGATGGTTGTGGATGCATAATATAAATGACAAAATAATAGTAACTAAACTAAGAACAAAAACCTTCAAACACAGAAACAAATGGCAAACTCAAATATGTAATACATCCAAACCCAAACACAAAGTCAATAATAACACTAAGATGAGGAAATACAGAAAAATAATCAGAATGAACTTAAAGCATGAGCACGACTTTCCACCAGTGCTCAGTCTCATGACAGGGCCCCCCGTTCAAGGGATGGATTCCAGACACCCCAAGGTAACACCAAAAAGAAAAGAAAAATACAAAAAAAAACAAAAAAAAAAACAACAACCCAAAAGGAATAGAATAACAACCCAACCCAGGAGGGCGGTGGGGGGGGAACCCAGACTAGGAGGGCCCAAAACAAAACATTCACTCATGACCCACAAAACAGAACAAATCAGGTGGCTACAGAAACCCTAAGACCACTGGCCAAAACAGAAAGGCAGTTCAGTGGTCTACAAGAGTCACAGGACCACCAGATCACGTGGTGGAATAAGTTGGGTAGCCTCCCAGAGTTTCTAAGCCACCTAAGCAAAGGGCATAGTCTCCGAACATCCCTGAGCCAACGGGCCGCAGGGCACGACGCCCCACCTCCCAGAGGCGACAGCTGGAACCTGTGCCTCATACAGACTGCAGGGACTGCGGCGTGGAAACCAGATGATGAAAACAAATGATCAGAGGGGAAACCAGACAAAGAGGATGACTGATCAGCGGGAAAACCAGACGAAGTGATGGCTGACTAGTGAGGGAACCAGATGAAGAAGATGGCTGACCAGCGAAGAAACCAGGTAAAGAAGATTGCTGACCAGAATGACCGACCAGCGAGGAAACCAGATGAAGAGGATGGCTGACCAATGAAGACACCAGAGGGCTGATCAGTGGGGAAACCAGATGAGGAGGACTGATGATCATTGGCGAGCTCAGGTGAAGGCTGCTGATCAGCAGTGACCTCAGGTGACTGCTGATAACCAGTGACAACCTCAGGTGAAGACAGATGAGCTTCAGCGACCTCACGCAAAGATGGATGACCCTCGGCAACCTCAGGCAAAGACCGGATGACCCTTGACGAACTCAGGTGAAGACGGGAGACCCTTGGCAACCTCAGGTGAAGGCAGAGGACCCTCGGTGACCTCAGGTGAAGATTGGCAACCCTCGGTGACCTCAGGCGAACATTGATGATCATCGGCGGCCTCAGGCGAAGGTTGATTACCATCAGCGGAGCCAAACACAGCAGATTGATGACCATCGATTGACATAACGTTCGGCTCAGGAGACGCACACACACAGGCTCAGAGTAGTTCAAACCGTTTATTAACAACAGGGATGTTTGGGTGCGTGTCTGCGGAATGTTAATGTGTTGGTGGTGGCGTCTGCTTCGGACCCAGAGGCAGGAGACCGTTCAGCCGGCAACCCTATGGGAGAAATCAGACACAGGGTGATGAGCACACACCAACACAGGAGGAGAATAGGCGAGGGAGAGAAGCTTACTTGTTGGGACAGATGACTGGCGCTTCAAGGATGGAAGCCCGGGAGACAGCCACCTGCAGGGCTCGGTGCAGCAGCGAGGAGAGACGAGGGACGGGATAGTCCGCCGCCGAGGAATCCACCTGTGCACAGGGGAGCAGACTGGAGAGATGAGGTAAGCGATTTTCTTACCGGAGATGAGGATGCTGAAGAGAATGTGGTAGAAGCCCATGAAAGAGGAATGAAGTCTACGGCTTCAGGCCGACGCTCAGGGCGAGGCGGCTTTTATCCTTCGCCGCTGACGAGTAGCAGGTGCATGAGCAGGTGGCGCCGCTGATGAATGGCGCGGCGTGACAGTACTCCCCCCTCTAGCAGCGCCTCCTGGCGATGGCTTATCCGGGTGCGCTCGGTGGAAGTCCGCGATGAGCGATGGGTCCAACACAAACGACGGGGGCACCCACTGTCGATGCTCGGGCCCATAGCCCTCCCAGTCCACCAAGTATTGCAACCCACAACCCCGGCGCCGGGAGTCCAGGATGGAGGAGGCGGACCAGGCCGGATGGCCACCAATCATCCGGGGCGCGGGTTGCGCTGCAGGAGGAGGGCAAAGGGGGTCAGTAACCGCCAGTTTCACCTTCGACACGTGGAAAGTAGGATGAATGCGGAGGGAGGGGGGAATAGCCACACGCACAGCCACCGGGTTGATGATCCGGGTGATGGGGTAGGGACCCATGAAGCGCTGTGCCAGCTTTCTCCTCTCGCCTTTTAGAGTGACGTCCTGGGTGGAAATGTAAACAAGCTGCCCAACTCTGTACGCCGGGGCAGGTCTCCTACGCCGGTCCGCCACAGTCCTGTTGCGCTCCGCTGTGCGTAATAGCGCATGGCGCGCGGCAGCCCAGGTGGAACGGAACTGCCTGAGATGGGCCCTAACTGACGGGACAGTTACTTCACTCTCCTGCTCCGGAAACAGCGGGGGGTCGTAACCCAGGGACGCTTTGAAGGGGGACATCCCTGTAGCAGAAGAGCGAGCGGTGTTGTGGGCATATTCAACCCAGGCAAGATGGTTGCTCCAGGACGTGGGTTTGGATCTGGACACACAGCGGAGCGCAGCCTCCAGCTCCTGGTTGGTCCTCTCACACTGCCCGTTGGATTGGGGGTGATGGCCGGAGGAGAGGCTCACCTTGGCTCCGATGGCGTAGCAAAAAGACCTCCAAACCTCAGATGAAAACTGGGGGCCCCGGTCCGAGACCACGTCCACCGGAATCCCATGCAGCCTGACCACGTGTTGGACGAGGAGGTCCGCCGTCTCCAGGGCAGTAGGGAGGCCTCGCAGGGGGACGAAGTGCACGGCCTTGGAGAAGCGGTCCACGATGGTCAGGATGGTGTCATAGGAGTTGGAGACGGGGAGTCCGGTGACGAAATCCAGTGCGATGTGCGACCAGGGCCTGCCAGGGACGGGCAGGGGCTGGAGCAGACCCGCTGGAGGGGCATTTCCCGACTTGCAGGTGGCACAGATTGGGCAAGCCCGGGCGTAGCGGGCTGCATCCCTCCGCAGGCCTGGCCACCAAAAGGATCGTTGGAGGAGATCTATCATCCGGGAGGTGCCAGGGTGACAGGTGAGCTTGGAGGTGTGGAGCCAGTGGATGACCTCTCCTCGGACCGCGGATGGCACGAACAGCCTCCCCTCCGGTCCGCCGCCAGGGTCAGGTTCCACCTCCTGTGCCTTCCGGATCTTGCTCTCGATGTCCCACGAGATGGCTCCCACGACGCACGACCTGGGCAGGATGGAGTGGGGCGCCTCCTCCGACTCCACGGGGGCGAACTGCCTGGAGAGGGCGTCAGGCAGGACGTTCTTAGAGCCAGGCCTGAAGGTGATGGAAAATTGGAACCTGGCGAAGAACAGGGACCAGCGCGCCTGGCGGGCGTTCAGGCGCTTGGCAGATCGTAAGTATTCCAAGTTCTTGTGGTCCGTGAGGACCACAAACGGCAGGTTCGCCCCCTCTAACCAGTGGCGCCACTCCTGCAGGGCGAGCTTGATGGCCAAGAGCTCTCTGTCCCCCACATCGTAGTTTCTCTCCGCCGGGGACAAGCGCCGGGAGAAGAAGGCGCACGGTAGCTTGGCGCCATCGTCCGGCGACCGCTGGGACAGCACTGCTCCCACTCCCGTGTCCGAAGCGTCTACCTCTACAATGCACTGCAACGCGGGGTCGACCTGGCGAAGGACCCGGGAGGAGGAGAATTCCGCCTTCAGCGCCTCAAAGGCGGCAGCGACCTCTTCGGTCCACCGGAACGGGACCTTCGGGGACGTGAGGCGGGTCAGTGGTCCAACGATGGCACTGAAGTTGGGGACAAAGCGGCGGTAGAAATTGGCGAAGCCAACAAATTGCTGCACCTGTTTCCGGGATGCAGGTGTGGGCCATTCCACCACCGCCTTTACCTTCTCTGGGTCGGGGAGCACCTTATCGTGGGCGATGATGAACCCCAGGAAGGACGTACTCCTGGCGTAAAATTCACACTTTTCTGCCTTAACGTACAGACGATTCTCCAGCAGCCTTTGGAGGACCCGCCTCACGTGGACCTGGTGCTCATCCCTGGACTTGGAGAAGATGAGAATATCGTCCAGGTAGACGAACACGAAAAGGCCAATGAAGTCCCGGAGGACGTCATTAATGAGGCGCTGGAAGACTGCAGGAGCGTTGGTCAACCCGAACGGCATCACCAGGTATTCAAAGTGGCCGTTCGGGGTACGGAAGGCCGTTTTCCACTCATCTCCCTCCCGGATCCGGACGAGGTGGTAAGCGCTGCGTAGGTCCAGCTTGGTGAACCAGGTCGCCCCCTGGAGGGAGTGGAAAGCAGTGTCCATGAGAGGCAGGGTGTAACGGTCCTTCTCCGTGATATTATTGAGGGCCCGGTAGTCGATACAAGGGCGGAGGGACCCATCCTTCTTTCCCACGAAGAAGAACCCTGCCCCCACGGGTGACGATGATGGGCGGATAATCCCAGCACTTAATGACTCCTTCAGGTAGGCGTTCATCGTCTCCTTCTCCGGCGCAGACAGGCTGTAAAGGCGACCAGAAGGTAAGGGAGCCCCCTGGCGGAGGTTGACGGCGCAGTCATAGGGCCGATGAGGGGGGAGAGACATAGCTTTCGCTTTGCTGAACACCATACCCAGGTCGTGAAATTCTGGGGGCACCAGAGACAGGTCCGGGGGTGCAGCGTCCGTCGCAGGGGGAGGAGCGGACGGAGAGCAGGCAGCGGACTGAAGGCAGGTGCCCATACAGAACGTACTCCATGCCGATATCCCAGCTGATTTCCAATCCAGGACCGGATTGTGAAGGCGGAGCCAGGGATACCCCAGGATGACGGGCGACACAGAGTTGGGAAGGACGTAAAAGGTCATCTCCTCCCGGTGGTTTCCCGAGATGATGACCGGTAGGGGGACAGTTTGATGTGTCACTCTCCTGAGGGTGGCACGGGAGAGGTGGATTAGGGAGATGGGAGTGTTGAGTGCCCGGCAGCGGATGCCCAATCGGGTTGCCAGGCTTTGTGAAATGAAGCTGCCTTCTGCGCCCGAATCCACCAGTGCGTGGGTGAGGTGCCCAGTGGGATTATGGCAGAAACGGATGGGCAGCTTCAATTGAGTGAGTGATCCTAACCGATTGACATCCGCGAGGCTTCCAACAGTGACTCGCGGACCCCACCGACTGGCTTTCCGTGGACAACGCTCCACGGTGTGTTGGTCGCCTCCGCAATACATGCAGAGGCCCAACTCACGGCGGCATTGTTTCTCCACAGGGGAAAGTTTAGTCCAGCCCGTCACCATCGGCTCCGACTCCTCGGGGCGCGATGCTGGCGGCGCCGCCAGGGGGCGAGCTTGGAACAGGTGCGGCGAGGCTCCACGAAGGCGAGAAGAAGAAGACCTCCGCCCCGAGGAGCGCTCGCGCAGCCTGTTATCCAAACTTATCGCTAAGGACGTCAGCTCCGCTAGCGTCCCAGGGATATCCCGACCAGCCAGTTCATCCCTCAGATCACTATTGAGGCTGCGGAGGAACAGGCCACAGAGGGAGCGTTCCTCCCAGCCCATTTCCTCCGCCGCTACCCGGAAGTCGACCGAGTGGTCCGCTGCCGACCGGCTTCCCTGCTGGAGAGCGAGAAGCCGATCGACCTGGACCGTTTCGGTTTGAGAATGGTCAAAGACCTCCAGAAAGCGCCTCACGAATTGGTCATAGGTGAGGGTGGCATAACTGGGCCTCGCCATTACGGCGTAGGTCCAAGTTAACGCACGCCCCTCCAGAAGATTCCCTATGTAACCAATTCGGCTGTGATCCGAGGGAAAATCTCCGGGCACACGGTGGAACACGGACTCACACTGCATAATGAACCCCCGCGCTCCGCCGAGCTTACCGCTAAAGCGGGCGGGGGTCGGAATCGGCGTGAGCCGAACCGGTGCCACTGGAGCCGGCTGGACGGCCGCTGGAACAGCAGGAGCCGCGCCACCCTGGCGAGTCGGGAGGAACGGCTGTTGGGGGTCCAAGCGGTTCAATCGGTTAGTTAGTTCTAATAATTGATTAAGAACCACCTGTTGCTGATAAACAATCTGATCCACCCGAGCCTCGAGGATGGTAAACCGGTGTGCGAGCCCGCCGTCTGCCGAGCCGCTCTGCTGAAGCCGTACTGACATAACGTTCGGCTCAGGAGACGCACACACACAGGCTCAGAGTAGTTCAAACCGTTTATTAACAACAGGGATGTTTGGGTGCGTGTCTGCGGAATGTTAATGTGTTGGTGGTGGCGTCTGCTTCGGACCCAGAGGCAGGAGACCGTTCAGCCGGCAACCCTATGGGAGAAATCAGACACAGGGTGATGAGCACACACCAACACAGGAGGAGAATAGGCGAGGGAGAGAAGCTTACTTGTTGGGACAGATGACTGGCGCTTCAAGGATGGAAGCCCGGGAGACAGCCACCTGCAGGGCTCGGTGCAGCAGCGAGGAGAGACGAGGGACGGGATAGTCCGCCGCCGAGGAATCCACCTGTGCACAGGGGAGCAGACTGGAGAGATGAGGTAAGCGATTTTCTTACCGGAGATGAGGATGCTGAAGAGAATGTGGTAGAAGCCCATGAAAGAGGAATGAAGTCTACGGCTTCAGGCCGACGCTCAGGGCGAGGCGGCTTTTATCCTTCGCCGCTGACGAGTAGCAGGTGCATGAGCAGGTGGCGCCGCTGATGAATGGCGCGGCGTGACATCGATGACCTCAGGCGAAGATTGATGACCATCGGTGGAACCAGATGAGGACTCAGACAGAGAAGAAAAAACAAATACCGGGCCAGTGTCACCGGCAGCAGCGGAGCCTAGCGAGGAAAACTCAGGAGCAGCTGGCTGCTGCAGCTGGTTCTCCCCACCAAGAGCAAAGCAAGATTTCTCAAATACTGCCATTGTGAAGTCAAAAAAGAGAACTTGCCTTAACTTGAGCTTCACCACCATCCAGGACTCCGGCAACTCAGGCTGAGGCGTCTCGAATCCATTCGTCTGGGAATCCATCCCCAACATGGCAACCTCAAACAGATAGGAAAAGATAGACACCGGAACACAGTTACTGGCAGCATGGGAGCCTGGCAAGGAGAACTCAGGAGCAGAGGGCATTTGCAACTGATTCTCCCCGCCACGAGCAAGACAAGATCTCTCTAAAACTGATAGCATAGAACCAGAAAATAGTACTTGCCTCAACTCAAGCTCCAGCGCCATCCAGGACTTCGGCAACTCAGCTGCGGTGACCCGAGCAGCAGGCATGATGGCAGTTGAATCTGGCGGAACCCCAGTCATGGCGGCTGACATTGGTGGAATTCTAGGCGTGGTGGCTGATGCTGGAAGGACCCTAGATGAAGCGACTGACTCTTGTGGACCTCCCAAAATGGCAGCTGAAGCTAAGGAGCATCTCACCGATGGCCTCAGGTCCTGCGATGCCGAAACCAAGGGACACTGACTTGTCGGCTCAGGTTCTGGAACAGAGGGGATGCTCCTCTCCCATTCAGGATGTGGCTGCGGGGCTGGAACAGGACCCTCTGGAACCACAGACCCTTCCGTCATCCAGCAGCTCCCTCCCAGGACCGGCAGACACACAGTAAAAGCAGAGGGGAACATGGGAGAAGCAGGTGAAGATAAGGGTATGGTTACAGCAGCAAGCGGTGAGGGCTCAGCCAAAGAAGACTGCTGCTGCTGAGCCCTCCCTCTGGGGATAAGGTAAGACAATTCATTTACAGTTGTTACAAAATGAATAGGCACTTGCCTTAATTCCCGGGTTGTTGCCGTTGCTGCTGCTGCAGAAACCAGGCAAGCCCCCTACAGGAGCTGATCATCTGCCGAGATCATCTGGCGAGGTGGGTGAAACACCGGAGTCAGGGGACGCTCCCTTGTCGGCTCAGAATCCGATCCATCCAGTGAACCCCCCGTTAAATAGGGCACAGAGGAAATGATTACAAATAACACAGGGATGGCAATTTTCCGCCGATCCGCGGATTTCCGCTGATTTATTTTCAAATTGATCATTTCTGTGAATCATCTAAATCCGTTGAGAAAATTTTAGGGGGGTTAAGGTACCTTATTGTTACCAATTTTAGCGAAAATCAACACGATTACATAAGCGCTCGCCGTTTCCCCGGGTCAAGTCTCCTGTGATAACCCGGATGTTATGTACTCAAGCTACTGCTGTATTGTAAACAGCCCTGCGATTGGATAGTTGCAAACGATTGGACCAATCAAATGGCTCGTTGTATGCTTTGTCAAAAATTCATGGCGGCTTGTTCTCAGGGATGTGATTTTTCCGGTAATTCGCCGAATTCCGCTTTATTTTATCTTCCAGGAAGATAAAGTACGTTAAGTACGTTAGCGGCTTGTGGTCCACGAACGCAGTGAAGGTGCGCCCTTTCAGGCAGAACTGGAAGTGGCGTATGGCCAGGTGGAGAGCCATTAACTCTCTGTCGAACACGCTGTATTTACGCTCACTGTCGTGCAAAGACCTGCTAAAAAAAATGGTGAGCGGCTGCCAAGAACCGGCAACGCATTGTGCAGCGTTTGCCAGAGCTGTTTTAACCTCAGAACGCCTGCTCCCGCCCCGGAGTCCAGTCGACTCTGTCCGCCGGTTTCCGTTTCTTGAGTGCGGCGTACAACGGCTGTATGAGCTGTGCTGCGCGGGGAAGGAAACGGTAATAAAAGTTAACCATCCCCAAAAACTCCTGCAGCGCCCTGACATTGATGTTGAGGAGAAAAAAAATAGCAAAACAATTTAGTTAGATTACTTTTATGATTCCAAACAGTTTGAAATTGACAGTGCACAGTGAACATTGACTCATAACTTTTGAATATTTCTAAGACTTGGCTGCATCAGTGATTGTGCAAAATGAACTGCCCAGGACTCAATGGAGATTGAAACTGGTGATCTGAAATGAATGCTGAAATTATAAAAAGTAATGGTATGTTTGAATTTTATTTCTATTATGGAATAGATAAAATTAACTGATTTTGATTTGATCAAGTGTTAAAGCATGTGATGGATAATGCTTGTTGGAATATTTTAGGAATGCTATCTTCTTGGAACATAAGTCAATATTATACAGTAATAAGTGGCATTCAGCTGTTTGTTTTATGCCATTTAAGCACAGTTCTGGTACTTAAAAATCATAAAAACCCAGGAGCTTTGGGGGGCTTCGCCCCCCCACCCCACCCCACCAAGACTCTGCCCCAGACCCCCTTCTAAATTTACAGATAATTTCCCCAACCCCAAATCACATCCCTGGTTCATGTTGGAATTCTGAGCTTTCGGTATTGTTTTCAGTGGAATTATGAGATTTTTTATCAAAGGATCAGGAGTCATCAGTGCTAGAAATAGACAAAAGTGTCAAAAATAAGTTCCGATGGAATTGGCTTGAGAGAAAAGTGACGGTAAAGGTGAAAATTGGCTCAAAGTTTGATGAGGTAACAGAAACACTCGGACAGTTTCTGAAGAAACCAGAAAAGGAGATTAAGTTCAAAGTTCAGAGACTGATGCAGCTTGCTGCAAAAAGGAAGAAAGTTTCACATTAGAAGTGACTTGGTGACCAGTGTAAATAGTGAAATAAACTCTTATAGAACTGTTAAATATCTTGGACTAAAGACAGTGAGACAACATTGAAGAAAAAGTAAGTTAACTTTTCATTAAATTTAATGATTTATCTAAATCTAGTATTTCATTTTTTTTAATCATTTTTTTCAGTCTAAATTACTTCTGTTTTACTGAAAATCTCCCAGCTTCAGGGGGGCTGCGCCCCCCCGGCCCCCCCATAGGTCAATTGACCAAATTAGATTTCAGCTGAAATCAGAATTTCCTGTTGCCATCCCTGATAACAGGTGTGGGTCACATGAGCAAAAGTAATCAGACCAACAACTGACAGCTGTGACAGCCCGCAAACTTGAGCTACAAGAGGAAGTAAACACAGGGCGCTGTCAAAATAAAAGCACAGGAAAATATAACAAAAAGTAACTGACTACAAACATGAAGATCACAAAATGAGAAACAGACCAGATAATAATAACAGGGAGAAATGAACCATAAAGGTGAGGATGAGATAACTGCAAAAACAAGAGATGCAAATACTGGAATACTAATACCAAAATTACAAGAAGAGGACTGAGAGTAAAGGTGAGGGTAGGCTCATGTCTAAACAGGTAAATAATATTTATAATATGAAAGTGGATGGCAGTGGATGCATAATATA
Organism: Pholidichthys leucotaenia; assembly: GCA_020510985.1. Taxonomy (NCBI): domain Eukaryota; kingdom Metazoa; phylum Chordata; class Actinopteri; order Cichliformes; family Pholidichthyidae; genus Pholidichthys; species Pholidichthys leucotaenia. The sequence goes on along the minus strand of CM035841.1, from coordinate 327,189,947 downwards.
AATGACACAATAATAGTAACTAAACTAAGAACAAAAACTTTCATACACAGAAACAAACGGCAAACTCAAATACATAATACATCCAAACCCAAACACAAAGTCAATAATAACACTGAGATGAGCAAATAGAGAAAAATAATCAGAATGAACTTAAAGCATGAGCACGGCTTTCCACCCGTGCTCAGCCTCATGACAAGCTAAACAATTAAAAATGAAATAAAGACTTTTTTCAGATTTTCTGTAAAATTCTAAACAAATAGGAAAGAATAAATTAGGACACCCTCTGTCTTTTTAGGACACCCTCACATTTATTCCCACTTACAATGGCTAAAATAAATTTTAAAAAATGCAAATAAAAACAAAAAGAAGGTTAGACATAGCTATGTGAACATTTCTTAATAAAGAACTGAATATTTAAAGGGGTGACCAAATTTTTTCACGACTGTATGAGGACAGCGAGACATGGTGAGGTGTGCTGTAGGAGTGACTGATGGGTTCAAGGTTGGGGCGGGGTTACAGCAGGGATCGGCTCTGAACTTCTTCTTGTTTGCCATGGTGATGGACAGGCTGACAGATGGGGTCAGGCAGGAGTCTCTGTGGACCATGATGTTTGTAGACAACATTGTGATCTGTAGTGAGAGTATTGAGCAGGTGGAAGAGAACCTGGAGAGGTGGAAGTATACTCTGGAGAGAAGAGGAATGAAAGTCAGTAGAAGCAAGACAGAATACATGAGTGTGAATGAGAGGGAGGCAGGTGAAACAGTGAAGATGGCAGGAGTAGCGTTAAGGAAAGTAGATGAGTTTAAATACCTGCGGTTAACCATACAAGCAATGGAAAATGCACAAGAGAGGTGAAGAAGAGAGTGCAGGCAGGGTGGAGTGGGTGGAGACGAGTGTCAGGAGTGATTTGTGACAGAAGCGTAGCAACAAGAGTGAAAGGGAAGATATACAAGATGGTAGTGCTGACACAAAGACAGGAGGCAGAGCTGGAGGTGGCGGAGTTGAAGATGATAAGGTTTTCATTGGCCGTGTCTAGGAGGGACAAGATTAGAAATGAGTATATCAGAGGGAAAGCTCAGGTTGAGTGGTTTGGAGACAAAGTAAGAGGGGAAAGGCTGAGATGATTTGGACATGTGCAGAGGAGGGATAGTGGATATACTGGACAAAGGATGTTGAAGATGGAGCTGCCAGGCAGGAGGAAAAGAGGAAGACCACAGAGAAAATTCATGGATGTAGTGAAGTAGGACATGGAGAGGGTTGGTGTTACAGAGGAAGATGCAAGGAATTGGGTGAGATGGAGGCAGATGATCCACTGTGGTGACCCCTAAAGGCAACAGCCGAAAGAAGAAGAGGAAGATTTATATTTATAGAAGATGATTTATATCGCTTTAACTTCCGGTGCCACACGAGTCGGCAGCTTTTTGCAGCAGCGACTCAATTCTGAGTTTCTTTCTCATTTTTATTTACTATCCATTTTTTTTCTTTGCCACAACTTTTCTGATCCTATAACCCCATATCCATCACCGATGCCAAGGACACTAGTATCGCCACACTGGCATTAATAGTAGCCACCTTTCTACTGATATTGTGAATGACTACTGACCCGGTGAGTGGAGGAGCCATTGTTTACAGTAGGAGTCAATTGTTAGCATTGTGCTTCTCCACAGTGCTAACTGTGAGACTCAATATCCCACGAGAAATCAGGTGAAAACAACGGGGATGTTGTGCTGGAGCAAAGCGATGCACAAGGAAGACAAGGTACAAGCCCATTCTACCATCCATTATTATGGGAAATGTGAGATTGCTGCTTAATAAGACGGACAAACTAGCGGCTGTGTCCCAGTATGAGAGCACCTTCAGGGAGGTAGCATCATGCTGTTTACTGAAACGTGGCTAACGGAGCTAACAACAGATGCTAACATCAGATTAGAGCAGGGGTGTCCAATCATGTGCCATGGAGGGCCAAGACCCTGCAGGCTTTACCTCCAACCAGTGTCTTCAACAGCAGATTTCACTGAACTTCTTCCCACTGATTGCTGATAAGTGAAAACACCTGCTGAAGAGACTGGGTAGAAGAGAAAACCTGCAGGGTCTTGGCCCTCCATGGCACATGATTGGACACCCCTGGATTAGAGGGTTTCTACTTAATACGGGCAGATCGGACACCAGATAGCGGGAAGAGCAGAGGTGAGGGGCTGTTAAGATGGTGTAATCCTGAGCACATCACAATCAAAGAACAACGCTGTAGCAAGGACATTGAGTTGCTAGCCGTTAGCGTGCGACCGGCATACCTCCTCAGAGAGTTCTCACGTCATCGTGATTGTTATTTATGTACCCCCCTCTGCGAGCACTGAGGCAGCATGTGATGTCATCCACTCAGTCACCAGCATGCTGCAGACGCAGCACCCAAATGCTCTCCAGCTCATCTCTGGTGATTTTAACCATACTTCCTTGTCATCCATTCTGCCCACTTTCACCCAGTATGTCACGTGCCACACCAGAGACAATAAAACACTGGGACCCCCCGTGAAGAGACGCAGTGGGCAGCTGAGCTCGTCAGGGGCCATGTTGCTGATGCTCGTTCTTCCTTCCGTCCCAGCCGGATCCTAAAACATGTGGTGGTGGCAGTCAGACTGGTGGAGGTCAATCCCAAACTTTATGATTATCCCAAGTACGCCAAGCTGCTAGCCTCTGTTTCTGCGCAGCAGCGGTGCTTCCCAGATCTGACCTTAGCCTCGCCCTCTGCTGGCAGACGTCGTCACCCTGCTCACAATCAGCCTCAGCGAGATCCCCGTCCAGATCCTGTTCCGGGTCGCCGTGAGAACTCTGCCTCTCAGCCAGCTGTTATCCCTGCATCACAACGGAAGGGACAGACGGCAGCCTTAGCTTCCGGGTCATCCGTTCCCGCTGTTCCATCAGCTCCTCGTTCCTGGACTGCCTCGGCTGCTCCTCCTCCTCCTCCTCGGCACTCTCTCCAGCTGCTGTGAGCTCAGTGAGTCCTGCCCCAGCTGTGCCAATCACCGATCCCGAGCGAGCGGCTCCTCTTCGTCTTCCCGGGGGGCCCTCCGTCACCATCCATAGGGGAAAGGGGAGAACCAAGCCCGCTACAACAGTCACCATCGGCCCACAGGAGAACAGGCAATTGCTGTTTCATTCTCACACTCCATATAATGAATTACCTTGTCTGACTCCTGGGGGTGGAGCTCGGGGTCCACAGTCCCCTGAGCAACCTCCACCTGCTGTAGCCATAAATATTGAACCTGCATCCTCTGTGTCTACTTCCCCTCTCTGCGAGCATCCCCCGGTGCCAGGAATAGACTGCCGGATGAAGAAGGAGCCTGCGGCCCTGGAGAGCCTAGTGCCAGCCCCGCAGCCACGTCACGGGCAAAGGAGGAGGACGGACTGCCTTTTGGAGCCTGCGCCGACGATCATGTGTCCCCGGGTCTCCGTGGAGGAGCAGTCAGACCCAGCAGGTCACGGATCCCCTGCCACCACGCCGTGCGGCCTTCGGCGTGGGCTTTGGTGCCTGGGGATTCCCAGACTGTGACCACCATCATGCCAGCTGCAGAGCCCATCACAGTCGAGTCGGAACCAGGAACGGACCTCCTGATCATTGAACCTGGATCGTCGGAGTCCTGGACGGCGGTAGAGCCCGAGATCAGGCAAATGCTCTTTTTTGTCTTTCTATTTTCCATTCTGGAGCATTCTTGCCTGTCTCTCGGGGAAATGAGCCGGGTGCAGCTGACCGCTGCATCCGAGCTTGTCTCGCCGGGCTCTGCCGCTGCCAGTGATTCTGATCCCAGTTCTCTTTGTTTCTCTGAGCCTTCTCCCAGGGTCACCGGAGACTAATCAGCTCCGGTCGTCATCGTTGTGGAGGCTCCAGGTTTGTGCTCGGAGGTCATCCCTGGTGCTGCTCTGGCCCAATCGGGGTCCATCGTGGGTGCTGCTCCGGCCCAATCGGGGTCCGTCATGGGTGCAGCGCTGGCCAGATCGGGTTCCACCAAGGGCGCAGCGCCGGTTCGGTTCGAGGTCAGTGAAGGAGCTGCAGATCCGCTGCTGTCTGATGCCGGACTGGCCCCTCATCTTTACCCCAATCTTCCTCCACCGGGGGCCGCTGGGGTTCCCCGTATTCGGCTCGGTTTCCCCTTGCTATTCCTTTCGGTAGGGAGGCTGCCTCCGAGCTTTCCCCTCTGGTCCTGGTGGCCTAAAGACGCGAGTTGGCCACCCGGGAGACTGCTTCGCCTGTTCGATGTTCTGGTTCGGCCTCCCAAACCACTGCCTTGTTGGTTCGGCGACCTGGTCCGGCCGCCTGAGGTACTGTTTTTCCAGGCCTGAGACTGGGGTAGGCTGCCCAAACTGCTTTTTATTCTTCCAGCGATTTGGAATCTGGATGCAGATGACCACCCGAACTGCCTTTTTTTTTTCTCTCTCTCTCCATGTTCTACCTGCCGGCATCCCTGTAAGTTGTGTTTTTTTTTTTTCTCTGTGAGTTTGAAGGGATGCTCCTTTTTTGTTGTTAGCTGGTTTGTTGTGTGAGACTATATCTGTAGTTTTGCTGACCTACTCTGTAGCGTTTGTTTTTTTCCCTTTGGTGTTTAAATGGTACCTGTATATTTTGTGAAGTGTACCTGTGTTTTGGTTTTCCCTTGTTTCCTCACCGGGCAGGATGTGCATATATTTTTGTTTATTCGACTCCATTGTGCTTGTATATTTCTTTGTAGTATGATCTGCCATTGATTTTCTGTGTTTAAGGCTCACCAGTTTATTAGTTATCTTTGTCACCCGTCCCTTGTAGTTTTTTTTTTTTTTTTTCCTTTTTTCTCTCTTGGGTCAGTGTAGTCATTCTGTATTTTCCTTTTTTTTGGTTCTCTCCCTCCTGGCCTGTTTCCCCCTCCATCCTCCCTGGGTTGGCCCTGGTAGCCTTCTGGTTGGGGGGGAGGCTTGGATGTTATGTTTGCGCCTGGAATGCGCCTTGTGAACAGGGGGTACTGTTATGGCCTGAGCGCTGATTCTATCCGCGCTTGGGTTGTCCAGTATTTTCCTTGTTCTTATTTTCTGGGTTTTTCATATGGCCTTCCAGGGCTTTTATTTTGACAGCGTCACGGTGGGACTTCCGGCTGTCAGAGCTGAGCCGCGCCATGACAGCTGGATGTCACTTCATTAATTACATTCTCCTTTCCTGATTGGGTGTGAATTATCATTTAAGGGGAGCAGCTGAGACTTACTCCTCGCTGCGACCTACACAACAGTACGTGCTCCTCCACGTACGTGACTGGAGCCTCTAACCCCGACTCCAGTCTCCTTTATGATTCATCATTCCCAGTAAGTGTTTTTCCTCAAAGTCTGTTATCTTGTGTCTAAGCCTATGTTTGTGTTTTTGCCCCATGTGGCTGTTTATTTTGTCAGTCTTGTCTTTTGTTAATAAACATGCAAACTCACTGGTTGGCCTATAGCATCTCAATGATGCCCCACAAGGGACATCCATAACAATGGTCAAAGGAGGCGGAGGACGCTCTGAAGGACTGTTTTGAATCCACTGTGTGGGAGCAGGTCTGTGATCCACATGGTGAGGACATCGACAGCCTCACACTAGGGAGTGGGTGAATAACCTGAACCTGTTCTTTAACAGGTTTGACCAACCGCCCTCTTCTCTGCCTGCCCACTAACCATTGCTGCCTCCACCTTCATCTAGTCTCACTGTCCACTGCCCCCCCATACATCCCCCACTGTTTTTCCCCTCACAGACCCAACATTTCCCCCTCCCAGCATACAGCCCCCCTGCCCCAGCCTGACTCTCACCAAGACCCAGGTGAGAGCTGAGCTGAAGAAGATCAAGGCGAGGAAGGCTGCAGGTACAGACGGCATCAGCTCGAGGCTCCTCAAGTCCTGCGCAGACCAGCTGTGCAGGTTTGTGGAGCACATCTTCAGTCTGAGCCTGAAGCTGGGGAGGGTACCACAGCTGTGGAAAACATCCTGTGTGGTGCTCATATCGAAGACTCTGCACTCCAAGGACCTGAACAGCTACAGACCAGTGGCCCTCATATCACACCTAATGAAGACCGTGGAGAGGCTACTTCTTGCCCACCTCTGCTCCCTGGTCAGACCAGTGATGGACCCACTTCAGTTTGTCTACCAGCATGGCATCAGGGTGGAGGGTGCAGTGATTTTCTTCCTACATCATTCCCTGTCCCACCTGGAGAAGCCTGGGAGCACTGTGAGGACCATGTTCTTTGATTTCTCCAGTGCTTTCAACACCATTCAACCAGTGATCCGGAGGGAAAAACTGCTGTGTGCAAGGGTGGACCAGCACCTGTCATCGTGGATCCTGGACTACCTCACAGACTGACCACAGTTTGTGAGAACCCAGGACTGTGTGTCTGACACCATCATCTGCAGTACGAGGGGCCCCCAGGGAACAGTTCTGGCTCCCTTTCTGTTCACCCTCTACACTGCTGACTTTTCACACAATACACCACACTGCCATCTACAGAAGTTCTCTGATGACTCTGCGATCGTTGGCCTCATCTCTGATGGTGATGATGCGGAGTACAGAGGACTTATCCAGTACTTTGTGGACTCCAGATCAATATGAGGAAAACCAAGGAACTGGTGGTGGACTGCTGCAGGTGAAGACAACCCCCCACAGCACCGGTAAAACATCCAGGGAACAGACATTGAGATGGTGACATCTTACAAGTACCTGGGTGTTCACCTGAACAATAAACTGGACTGGTCACACAACACCAATGCACTCTACAAGGGGCAGGGCAGGCTATCCCTCCTGAGGAGACTCAAGTCTTTTGGAGTGCAAGGGGCACTCCTGAAGACCTCCTACGATTTGGTGGTGGCATCACCCATCACATTTGGAGTGGTCTGCTGGGGCAGCGGCATCATGGCAGCTGACAGAAAGAGACTGAACAGACTGATCAAAAAATCTAGCTCTGTTCTGGGGTGACGCCTCGACCCAGTGGAGGAGATAGGAGAGAAGAGGATGGTAGCTAAGCTGTCATGCTGGAGTCCGAGTCCCATCCCGTGTGGGACACACCGAATGCACTGAGAAGCTCATTTAGTGGTAAGCTGTGCTTACCACTAAATGATCCTAGGTGCACTACGGACAGATTCAGCAGGTCCTTCCTACCTACAACTGTCAGACTTTATAACCTAACTAGGGCTGCCCGTAGAGGTTGCATTAAATGTACTAAACGTAACAACTGCACAGTAGAGATCGTCCCCTCCGATACACAACTAAGACAATGACAATTATTATTGAGGGTGGCAACAACACTGTTGATTCAATGTGAAATATACTGTCTGGGTACATATTTATATTCTGCCGGGTAATGTAACAAACTGTAATGCTGTTGATACCATCTAGCTGCAATGCAATGCTCCTGCACTGTGTATATAATTGTGTACATGTGTATATTTATATACTGCTTTGGCTAACCAGTTCTTATCTTATTATCTTATTAACTATTGCTCTGAGTGCTGCTATACCCTTGTTGCTGCAATCCTGGAATTTCTCCATTGTGGGACTAATAAAGGCTTATCTTGTGGAGAAAGGAAACAGGTGAGGTAGCGAGCTGAATGACACACAAACTTTATTCTTTCTCCAACATCAAGTACAGTAGAGCTCCTGGGTCTCTGTGCATTCCTCTTTTATACCTTTAATTCCATGCACTGAGACCCAGAACTTCCGACCATAATACAATGTTTGGAACAAAGACCTGTGTGGCACATTAACATGACATAATGCTGACACCTCTTTCACACCCTTTCCTCTCCCAGCGGCTCCTGCTGTTCCGCCTCTCCCCAGGAGGTGCATAGTCTTTACTGTCCCATCTGATACCCCCCGGTGACACTTCCTCCTTCGGTCTATTGTTCCCCCCTTCCCCAGCTGCCTTCTCTGGGTGGAGAATCCCCCACCCATATCACCACATAGCCCCCCCCCCCCCCCGAACACCCAGAAGGTGCACTAACCTCCCTGTCCTTTGGGCTTGAGTCGGTGCCCATAGTGGCTGCAGCAGGGGTCGCCAATCCAGTCGAAACACCCTGCTGGCGGGGTGTAAAGGAGGGCACGTCAGTCTGTGGAGGGATTTGGCCGAGTTGGCCAGGATCGCCCTCACCGTAGCTGGTAGGTTCCTGAGGAACAAGTGGGTGTACAAGAAAGATTCATCATCCTTCCCCCTCAGCGCCAACATGCTCTCCATGAGCTCCACTGCTGATCTGTCACCCAACTTCGAACGCGTTAGGAGTCTCTCTGCCCTCTCACTGTCAGAAAGGGTATAGTGCTGGAGAAGCATCCTCTTGAGCGCTTCATATTTTCCCTGGGCCGGCAGCTCCTGGAGCAAGCTCGTTACCTGTTGTGTAGCGCGTGCATCCAGTGCGGCGGCGACATAGTAATACTTGGTATTGTCCCTTGTTATCCCGCGGAGTGCGAACTGGGCTTCTCTTTGCAAGAACCACGCGGTCGGGTTGTGAAGCCAGAAGTCTGGGAGCTTGACTGAGACAGCGCATCCTGGAGACTCCCTCCAGGTAGTCTCCGGGGCAGTGCTCAGCTCGCTTTCCATGGCACGTCTTGGGGTCAACAATTTCAATGTGGAGAAAGGAAACAGGTGAGGTAGCGAGCTGAACGACACACAAACTTTATTCTTTCTCCAACATCAAGTACAGTAAAAGAGCTCCTGGGTCTCTGTGCATTCCTCTTTTATACCTTTAATTCCATGCATTGAGACCTGGAACGTCCGACCATAATACAATGTTTGGAACAAAGACCTGTGTGGCACATTAACATGATATAATGCCGGCACCGCTCTCACACCCTTTCCTCTTCCAGCGGCTCTGGCTGTTCCTCCTCTCCCCGGGGTGCGCATAGTCCTTACTGTCCCGTCTGATACCCCCCGGTGACACTTCCTTCTTCGGTCCATTGTTCCCCCCTTTCCCAGCTGCCTTCTCTGGGTGAAGAATCCCCCACCCGTACCACCACAATCTTATCTTTTCTTATCTTATCTTATTTACTGCAGCAAAAATAGCTTTACTAAATCTTTTGCAGCCTTTCTTAGAACACCTGGTGTCCATGCATATCTCTAAATCTCTCAAACTGCATTCAACTCCACCCTCCCGCTTACATCACTATTGCTAATATTAGCTGTCTAACTCAGATCTAGCCTGAGCCAATGATTGTAAATTTGTTTCAAAGAATGAATGAAATAATACATCACCGATGAACAGGGGTGTGTGGTTTCAGTGGTCTATAGGATACACTATACTATAAATACTATAAATGGTGGCGGTGCGCATGGACGCTGCGGTCCCTCTAGGCATCAGTGAGTGTGAGAGTTTTGAGTGTTTTAATCATCCCAGACGTACATTCTGTAAAACTTACAACCGTGAGACCTTATTAAGCATCAAGGTAATGCACGCTGCAAGAATTGCGGTGCTCGGGTGTGACTTGGACATTCTACGCCAGCATGGAATACTATCGGAGGTTTCGCTGGCAGCTACCCGGGAGAGGAGGAAGCATAAGCGGTGCAAACGCAAACAAAGGAGAGGAAAGACAGCCGGGATTCATGCTAGGCAAAAGGCTAACCCCTCCAGACCAGCAGTACCGTCGCTCCTACTTTCCAGTGTCTGCTCCCTTGACAACAAGCTGGACGAGCTGCGTCTGCTGAGAGAAACCCGGAGAGAGTGGAGGGACTGCTGTGTGTTTGCGTTCACAAAGACATGGCTCCACGACAACATTCCAGATGCGGCCATTCAACTGGAAGGGATGACATCATTCCGGGTGGACAGGGAGGCTGCTAGCTCTGGTAAGAGCCGAGGGGGAGGCCTATGTATCTATATTAACAAGAACTGGTGTGTTAATGCCACGTTAGCAACTAAACACTGCTCTCCGTTGGCGGAGTTCTTTATCATGAATTGCTGGCCATTCTACCTGCCGAGGGAATTCACCAACGTTTTTGTAGCTGCTGTTTACATAGCTCCTAGCGCTAAAGCTAATGCTAACGAGGCACTCGGAGAGTTGCACGACGCTATCAGTGAATTTCAAACTTCACACCTGAACAGTTTTGTGGTGGTTGCAGGGGATTTTAATCACACCAGTTTAAAGACTGTGCTCCCCAAGTTCAAACAATGTGTGGACTTTAAGACCAGAGGAGAGAATATGTTGGACTTGGTGTATACAAACTTCCCAGATGCAAATAAGGCAACATCTCGCCCCCACCTCGGCCATTCTGACCACCTATCCGTGATGCTGGTGACTGCCTACAAACCCTTACTGAAGCGCAGCAGGCCAGTAGAGAAACAAATCAAGATTTGGCCAGAGGGTGCAGCCTCGGCACTCCAGGACTGTTTTTTGCACACAGACTGGGAGGTTTTCAAACTAGCAGCCTCCCAGGGAGACAGGACAGATGTGGAGGAGTACGCTGAAACGGTTACCAGTTACATCGCGAAATGCACAGAGGATGTCACTATAGTGAAGACTTTCACTGCACGGGGCAACTATAAACCCTGGATGACTGCAGAGGTGCGCTCGCTGCTCACAGCCAGAGATGCAGCCTTCAGAGCGAAGGACAGGATAGCCCTCCACTCAGCCAGGTCTGTGCTCTCAAAGGGAATTAAGACGGCGAAATGCGCCTATGCGGAGAAAATCCAGGGACACCTCTGTGACACAGGGAACACCAAACGGATGTGGCAGGGAGTTTGGGCGCTGACGGATTATAAGTCTAGGCAGGGGGTCTATGATGATGACTCTTCGCTTCCAGACAGGCTCAACAACTTCTTTGCACGTTTTGAAGCGTCAAACCCGACAATCAGAGGGAGGGCTGGCCCATCTCCACCATCTGTTGGGCCAGCTATCATCATCAACGCAACGGACACATGGAGGACCCTAATTAGGGTCAACCCACGTAAAGCTGCATGTTCAGACAACATCCCGGGACGTGTGCTCTGAGTCTGCTCGAGCGAGTTGGCGGATGTCCTAACTGACATTTATTACATCTCACTGAGTCAGGCCATTGTTCCCAGATGCTTTAAGATCTCTACCATAGTACCGGTGGCAAAGAAACCAGTTGTGTCCTGTTTGAATGACTGTTGTCCTGTCGCACTGACACCAATTGTGATGAAGTGTTTTGAACAGCTTGTCAAACCACACATCACAGCCTGCCTCCCTGCATCACATGACCCGCTCCAGTTTGCGTATCGTTCAAATCACTCCACGGAGGATGCTATAGTCACCACCCTGCACTCTGTCATCACCCACCTGGATTAGAAAGACGCCTACGCCAGACTCCTGTACATTGATTTCAGTTCAGCATTCAACACCATTATTCCCCAGAGACTGATGGAGAAATTACTCCTTCTCGGTCTGAACACCGCCACATGTCTCTGGATCCTGGACTTCCTGACCGAGAGACCTCAGTCTGTCCATGTTGGAAACAACATCTCCAACTCTATCACACTGAGCACTGGATCCCCTCAAGGTTGCGTACTCAGTCCACTGTTGTTTACACTTCTAACACATGACTGTGTATCCAGACATGAGGGGAACCAGATTATTAAGTTTGCGGACGACACCACAGTGGTGGGACTTATTCAGAGGGATGAGGAATCAATGTACAGGGAAGAAGTTAGAGACCTGGAGGGCTGGTGCAGGGAGAACAATCTGGTGCTCAACGTGGACAAAACGAAGGAGATGATTATCGACTTCCGGCGGTCATGGCCTGAACACATCCCTCTCAGCATCAGCAGCCATTTAGTGGAGAGAGTGGAGAACATCAAGTTCCTCGGAGTGCAGATCTCGCAGGACCTGTCCTGGAGCAAGAATTCCTTGGGGATCAGGAAGCGGGCTCAGCAGAGACTGCACTTCTTGAGGAAACTCAAACAGGCCTCTCTCCCCATCTGCATCCTCAGGACCTTCTACAGAGGTGTGATGGAGAGTGTTCTGACGTACTGCATTGCAACATGGTACTCCAGCTGCAGTATGTCAGACAAAAAAGCCCTGCAGAGGATAGTTAAGGGAGCTGCGAGGGTAATTGGAGTTTCCCTCCCCTCTGTCCAAGAACTTTTTCAGAGCTGTTGTAGGAGCAGGGCACTGAACATTGTCAAGGATCACTCTCACCCTCTGCATAAACACTTTGAACTGCTGCCATCTGGCAAACGATTCCTGAGCGTCAGAGGCAGAACCACCAGAATGATTAACAGCTTCCTTCCACAAGCTGTTAGGATGCTGAACAGTTGATCCGGAATCTTTCATATATATTACTGCACCTTATGGACATTATGTATATTATATGTATATAGTTCTAGTTAGTTTCAAGTGTGTCTCAGGGATGTGTGAATGGCTGTGTTGGGGTGGGGGTTGAGGGTGTGTGTGAGTGTGTCTTAAATTATGTTCTTTTTACTTATATGGATGCCTAGAGAAATGTAATTTCATCTTGCTTGCACTACAGTTGTATGTACAGCAACATGACAATAAAGGTTGATTTGATTTGATATGACCGTTCCCTGAAGTACAATAAGCACAGAAACATTTGTGAATGAGCCAAGACTGCTAGCAAAACTGCTAGCTTCAGCTACCCACCTTGGTGGTGCTAACGGTGTTTACGATATAGCATCACAGCAAAAATTTAACAAAATAACCCAGAATGACACAAGATATATTACTGACTGTGGATTAGTGAACCAGGTGGAAAGTGATGTCTATTTGACTGAAATCAAAAAAGTAACAATATACAGTAAACGCAAGCTTCCTCGTACTACTGTTAGCTCTTAAGCTAACAGCTTTGGCTCTGTTATGAATGCCCCTTGCAGGGCATTAATGAGGCACCAGATGCCAGTAGTAAGTTTACTTGTTTATTTAACAAAAAGGACAAAAGGATAAAGTAAACAGCCACGTGGGGCAAAACACACACATACAACTCAAACACGAAATAATAAGCACTGACATAGAATATGAGGATGTAGCGAGGACGGAACCTAACACTATAAAACATGCACTTACAGGAGCTGAAGCAAGGAAAAATCCAACACAGAAGGAAGACTGGAGCCGGGGTTAGGGACTCCAGTCCTGGGACAAAAATGTGTAGGTTGCAGCGAGGAGTGAGCCTCAGCTGCGCCCTTAAATACTGAACACAACGTAAAGCAACCAAACAGGAAAGGGGAATGTAATTAATGAAAATAACGAACAGCTGTCACGGTGCCGGCTCGGCTTTGACAGCTGGAAGTGTGGCCGTGATGCTATCACAATAAAAGCCCTGGAAAAGGCCACATAGCAAAACCCGAAACAAAATGGGAGAAAAGGGAAAATACCGAGTAACCCGAGCGCGGCTGGGATCAGCGTTCAGATCACCACAGGCTCCCCACTAATCTACATGACAGACAGCAAGGCTAGCCAATAATAAAGCAGTGGGCAGGAATCATTCACCTTTTATTGATGTTTCCCATTTCTTCGGGCAGCATGGTAGTACAATCGTTAGCCCTGTTGCCTAACAGCTAGAAGGTTCCAGGGTCAAATCCCTAGGCTGGCAGGGGTAGGAACCTTTCTATGTGGAGTTTGTATGTTCTCTCTGTGCTGCGTGGGTTTACTCCCGGAGCTCCGGTTTCCTCCAACAATCCAATGACATGCATGTTAGGTTAATTGGTCATTTTAAATTGTCCCTCAGTATCTGTCCCCTATAGGCCCTTAGAATAGAGGGTTAGTACTAGTGAAGCCCTTTGAGCGGTGAGACTAGAAAAACTGCTATATAAATATAGATCCTTATCCCTTGATGCACAGGAAAATAACCAGAAAAATAAAAACGGCTTCTTGGAGAGAAAAACACGACCAGAGCTGTGTGGCTTTTTAAGAGAAGTGAGTGTTTTGACATTTTTTCACTAATCGTGATCAAAGACACATTTCAGGAGGTTAAAACTAACAAAAACTCAATTTTTTAGTCAATGACCCCTTTAAAAAAAATCGAGACAAAATAAAAATCAGTGATGTTAGCATATTTTATTTCACTCAGGGGGAGGAAAAAAAACACATTATCATGTTACATCAATTTTACATTCTTGGTGATGGAGCACAAATTTGATGCTACTTATTTGTCCTTTGACCTTTGAAAACGATATATTACTGTGTATGTGAATGTGTCTTCAGATTGTTCATATTATAATGACTGACAAAGACAATTCATCACTTTGCATACCTTTTGTGATTAGTATTTTTTGTCATTTTTAAACTCATACGGCATTTACATATTGCTCAATTAGTTTTTATCTTAAGATTAAACTGATCTAAAGTATTTTAAATTTGTTTATTTTTAACCAGATGAACTTCTTGCTTATTCAAATTTTCTGTTATTTATCAATCAATCAATCAATCAATCAATCAATCAATCAATCAATCAATCAATCAATCAATCAATCAATCAATCTTTATTTCAGATAGATTAAAAGTACAAATTAAAAGAAACAGAATAATATAACAAAGTGGGAAAGAAAATCCAACAAGGTCAAATTAGACAATAACTCCTCTGATTATACAGTTCAACATAAGTTATCAGAAATGGGTGACGGCTGAAGCCGCAGCTTATATTGCCCACCCATATTCCATCCAAGAATGCAAAAGAAAAACAAACAAGAGCGATTACAATTCAGAACAAAGCTAAGACAAAATGTGACAAAAAAAAAACTAAGCAACAACACAACGCAGACTGGATATGACAATCCTTATGTGATTTTATATGTCATCTTTTATATATGTTTGGAGTATTTCTTCCTTTAGTTTTTGTTTAAATTGTCCAAGCGTTGTACATGATTTTAATTCAGGTCCAAAATCGTTCCATAATCTGACTCCTTGCACTGAAACACACAGTGTTGCTTGGTGGTAGTTCTTACTGAAGGTTTTTGAAATATACATGTTCCTCTGAAATAATATTGTTTCTCCCTTATTTGGAACAGCTTTTGGATATTTGCGGGCAGTGATAGATTCTTCACTTTAAACATTATTACTGTAGTTTTAAAGTCAACCAGATCTTTCAACTTGAGAGCTTTTAATTTAAGAAAAAGTGGGTTTGTTGGTACCCTGTAAGCAGCTTTGTTTATTATTCTAATAGCTCTCTTCTGAAGCATAAAGACTGGATATATGTTTGTTTTATATGTATTTCCCCATACTTCAGTACAATATGTCATGTATGGGAGTATTAATGAATGATACAAGGTATATAGTGTGGGTTGATTTAGCAAATATTTCACTCTGTGTAGTATTGCAATTGATTTGGATATTTTACCTTTAATATAATTAATATGTGACTTCCAACACAGTTTATTATCAATTATTACACCAAGAAATTTAGTTTTGGATACCATTTCAAACTCTACACCATTTACACTGTGTTTAGATACTAAGTTGTTGTGATGGTTGTTAAAAACTATAAATTTTGTCTTACTTAAATTGAGTGTTAATTTGTTTGAATCAAACCACAGTTTAAGCTTTCCTAATTCCTTTCCGAGTGTATCCAAAAGTTGTTCCAAATTGCTTCCACTGCATAATAAATTAGTGTCATCGGCAAACAATATTAAATCCATTTTTTCTGAAACTTTACATATATCATTAGCATATTGAATAACAATGGCCCCAAAACTGAACCCTGTGGGACTCCACAAGTAACCTTCAGTAACTGTGAGTTTTTGTTACCAACACATACATACTGATATCTATTCTTTAAGTAACTACATAACCAGGACAGTGCTACTCCCCTAATACCACAATTTTGTAGTTTCTTTAATAATAAATTATGATCCACTGTATCAAATGCTTTTTTAAGATCCAGGAATACCCCAACTGAATACTCTTTATTTTCAATAGCAGTTGATATTTTTTCTATAAATTCCATTAGAGCAAATGCAGTTGTCCTCTTGTGTCTGAACCCATATCGCTGCTCACACAATAAATTATTCTTCAGTATGAAGTTGTCAGTTCTCTCATAGAATATTTTTTCAAGTATCTTGGAAAACTGCGGCAATAGTGAAATTGGTCTATAGTTTGAAAGTTCCCCTCTGTCACCCGTCTTGTATATCGGAATTACTTTAGCTATTTTCATTGCATTGGGAAATATACCTGTTTGGAGAGACAGGTTACAGATATACGTCAGTGGTTTCACTAAGCATTCAATAATAGTTTTGACTAAGAGCATGTCAATACCATCACAGTCCGTAGATGTTTTACTTTTAAATGATTTAACAATTTCAATGACCTCTCTCTCGTCTGTGTTCTTTATGAAGATTGAGTCTTTTACAGCAGTGTTTTTGCTTATTGTATCACCTGTGGGTGCCATAATGGGTATTTCTCGAGCCAAATTAGGACCAATGTTAACAAAAAAGTTATTAAATTCATCTGCAGCTGAAGCTGCATTCACACTCTGAGTCGTTTTATTATTTTTTGAAAAATTGGTTGGGTAGCTTGTATTTCTGTTTTTATTTCCAAGAATATTGTTAAGTATTGTCCATGTATTTTTAATATTGTCTCTGTTTTTCTCCAGTTCTTTACTGTAATAGTCTTTTTTACTACATCTTATTATATATGTTAACTTATTTTTGTATGTTTTATACCGCTGCTCTGCTTCTTTTGTCCTTTTCTTTAGAAAAGCTTTATATAATAATTTTTTCTTTTTACACACCTTTTGTAATCCTTTGGTTAACCATGGCTTATTGGCAAATTTCTGTTTAAGCTTTTTCTTTACTAATGGACAATTTTTTTCATAAAGAGTGGTTACAATGTTTATAAATGTGTCGTAGGCTTCATTTACATCTGATACATAGACTTTTGTCCAGTCTTGCTTCAGCAAGTCCTCTTTAAAAGAACTGAATGAATGAATGAATGAATGAATGAATTTGAATGAATGAATTTATTTCGGATAGTACATTACAGGTTAAAAGAAACTGTATAATATAACAACAAGGTCAAATTAGACAAAGACTCCTTCTACTATACAATTCCACGTGAGTTATCCGAAATGGGTGATGGCTGAAGCCGCAGCTTATATTGCCCACCCATTTGCATTGGGTACTTACTACTTGCCCACCCAACTGATTGCATTTTGGGATTTGTATCTGAACGATTTTAAAATTTTTTCTGTATTGGCCCCCGTGTGGCCATGGATAAGTGCAAAGGTTGGCAAATGGTCACTTATATCATTTATCAATAATCCACTTTCTATTTTCTTCCATCCATCCATCCATCCATCTTCTACTGCTTTTTCGGAGGTCCGGGTCGCGGAGGCAGCAGTTCAAGCAGAGAAGCCCAGACTTCCCTCTCCCCCGCCACCTGCTCCAGCTCTTCAGAGAGGATACCAAGGCGTTCCCAGACCAGCTGGGAGACATAGTCTCTCCACCGTGTCCTGGGTCTGCCCCGGGGTCTCCTCCCAGTGGGACGTGTCTGAAACACCTCAAGTGGGAGGCGTCCAGGAGGCATCCTAATCAGATGCCCATACCACCTCAGCTGACTCCTTTCAATGTGGAGGAGCAGCGGTTTATTTTCTTATCAATAATATTAACAAACAGGTTGTCAATAAGTGTAGCCGTGTGAACTGTGATTCTACTGGGATGTGTTATTGTGGGATATAGACTCATGCTGTACATAGAATTCATGAACTCTGTAATTACATTTTGTTGATATGGATTTAGTAAATCAATATTGAAATCTCCACAAATTACTACCATTTTCTTACTAGTAATATTATTGTACAGCTCGACTAATTTATCTCTGAATGTCTCAATGTAAGTTCCCGGCGTCCTATATATACAACTTATAATTATATTTTTTGTTTTATCTTGGTCAGTCTCAACAGTAACACATTCCAAAATCCCTGGTAGTGCAAAGGACATTCCATTTACAAGCTTACACCCCTATACAGGTCATCAATATACAGTGCAACACCACCACCCTTTTTTTGAGATCTGTTAATATGAAACATCTGATATCCCTCTATTGCCATCAGGGGAGCCTGCTCTTCATTAAGCCAAGTTTCAGAGACTGCAATAGCTGTAAATTTTCTGTCTAGCTGTTTTAAATAGTCCTGAATCTGTGGAAAGTTTTTGTTAAGACTTCTGCTGTTGAAGTGTGTTATTGATAGTTTACCATCTAGTTGCACTTGACTTTTGAATTGCTTTTCGGTGTAATATTCACAATGATTATGAATATTATTGAAAAAGTGGTTATCAGGATCAATATCATTCTCCATCTCTTGTAGTTTATGTTCAGCATAATGGCATATTTTCAAAGTTTGAATTTCCTCACTCTGTGTCAAATGACTTCCTCCAACTGAGGATAATTGATGTCTACTCAAGTCAGTTATAAGTTTTTTTGTTTGTTTTGTTTATTTGTTTATTTTTTTGTTTTTTGTTTTTTTTTAAAGTACATTGACATGGTATGTCAATCAGAATCAGAATCAGAATCAGAATCAGAATCAGAATCAGAATCAGCTTTATTGGCCAAGTATGCACAACACATACAAGGAATTTGACTTTGGCTAAAAACTTGCTCTCGTTGTTCAGGTGAAGGATTTAAATAAGGATTCAATGACAACCAGAGTATGTACAGTAAATTACAGTCTGTCCACGTTTCTATAAAAGGATGCAAAGGATGCAAATATATACAGAAGAAAGATATACAAAAGAACTATTCTTGCCGTGTGTGTGGATATGGATTTTTATAGTCTCTTAATTTTCTTAATCAGTGTCTTCTGTATTTATTTAAGTCAGTAACATCCCTGATTATTATACTCTTTGCTTCCTCAGGTGTTCCATTTAGTTTGATCCAAACTCTACAATTTCTTGTCCATGTTGCCTGTATCTTATTTTGTCTTTTCAGCATCCGTGCTTGCCGTGCTATTTCAGCATTAGTTTTTGTTAGATGTTCATTTAGGTAAACTTCTGTTCCCCATAGCTTTCTGGCCTGCCTCAGTATGTCATTCTTTACCCTTCTGTTCACAAAGCGCATCACAATTGATTTCTTTGTTTTATTATCTTTTCTGGGTAAAGCACGACAGGCTGAAATTGCATTTGCTTCGACCTTTATATTTCTACTATCAAGGAACTGAAGCACCTGGTTTTCCAGGGAGACTGATTCACTCAGGGGAGCCTCCTCACCTCTCAATCCTGCTGTAGCATGAGCATATGATTGGTATTTAATGTCTAGTCTACTTATAATTAAATCATCCATACGAGAATATTGTTCAAGATCCTTGACGCGTTGCTCCAAGTCTGCAATTTTCTTGTCTTTTTCCTTAATTGTTAATTTTAATTCTCAGACTTCTTCCATTAGCTCTATTATTTTAGCCTGCTGACTAACCACTTTGGTCAGAATCAGAATCAGAATCAGAATCAGAATCAGATTTATTGCCATTGTTCATGTGATACACAAACTAGGAATTTGTCTCGGTGCCATGCTGCAACATTAAAAACATAATGAGAAAAGGGGATAAAATAAAAAACTAAAGGACTAGAAACGTGCAATAAGTGTAGAAAAATAAGTAATAATAAGTAATAATAATAATAATACTAGTAATAATGAGTAGTACTAGTCAAGGCAGTTTAAGAAATTAGCATGTAGCAGATAATGTGAAGTACCATATAGTGCAGTCAATAATGCAACAGAAAAACAGTGGTGATTGACATGAGTCTGGTTGAGCTGCTGTACATAGTGCACGAGAGTCAAAAGTCACTTAGTGTTCAGCAGTCTGATGGCAGAGGGGAAGAAGCTGTTCATGTGCCGGGAGGTTTTAGTCCGAATGGACCGAAGCCTTCTACCTGAGGGGAGGGGGGCAAACAGCACGTGACCAGGATGTGAAGGATTGCCTATGATCCGGCCAGCACGCCTCCGAGTCCTGGAGATGTACAGGTCCTGGAGAGATGGGAGTTTGCAGCCTATCACCTTCTCAGCAGTGCGCACGACGCGCTGCAGCCTTAGTCTGTCCCTGGCAGTGGCTCCTGCGTACCACACAGTTATGGAGGAGGTGAGGATGGACTCGATGATGGCCGTGTAGAACTGCACTAACATCTTGGTGGGTAGCTTGAGCTTCCTCAGCTGCCGCAGGAAGAACATCCTCTGCTGGGCCTTTTTGATGAGGGAGCTGATGGTTGGCTCCCATTTGAGGTCACGGGTGATGGTGGTGCCCAAGAAGCGGAAGGAATCTGCAAAGGTGATGGGAGAGCCTGTGATGGTGAGGGGGGGCAGGGGGGATGTGACTTTCCTGAAGTCCACAATCATCTCTGCTGTCTTCAGAGCATTCAGCTGCAGGTTGTTGTGGCTGCACCAGGACACCAGCTGGGCCACCTCTTCCCTGTAGGCGGACTCGTCGCCGTTGGAGATGAGCCCGATGAGGGTGGTGTCGTCCGCAAACTTAATCAGCTTAACAGACTGGTGGGAGGAGGTGCAGGAGTTGGTCAGTTCTTCTGACAAGAAGTTCAGAGATTTTTTTGATCTCTTCCATTTCCTCCTTCTTTGGTGGCATTTTTACTGACCTGTGGATAGTAAAATTTATGGTAAAATTATCTTAACTTAGGACCCTCTTACTTGCCTTTTACATTTTTGCACATACTGTATAATCTTCAATGAAAAAAGGTTATGCTCCTGTTTTCCTTAATGATCAACGTTTACTCGTTAATAGTTTTTGTGTCTTGAATTATTTAACAAACTTGTATGTTTTGTCAGTAATGAAAAATATTTGAAAGTAAAATGTAAATGTCTTGGTAGCTTTAGCGCTGTTTTTCATGAAAATCAAAAGCTGATCCTGCCTGGTGGAGAATTTCAAAAAGAAAAACTTTTCTCAGGACATATTGACAAAAAAATGAATAAAAGGTCCCAGGCTTTGGAGGCCAGTGTGTGTGGTGTAATTCTTTTTGGCACTTTCCATAGACGTTATGCTCCTTTATTCTGCCTGTGAGACATTTATCTTCATGAAAGTAAAAAACTTCACAGATCTTCAGTTCTCAATCCATGCTTCCTGTGGTAGACCAGAGTAATGCCTTAAATCACTATGAATCATTGTGAATCATCACCTCAGGGACAAACAGCAAACCGTTTTAAATCTCAAGGTCTCAGGGCATAGTTATCTGTAGACAGAAAGTCACTCTTTGCTGTGTCTGTGGGTGAACTGGTATCAGGTATGACCAAAACTGTCATGATCAGGTGAGCGCGCGCTCCCCCTCCCTTCCTGTGAGAGTTTCCCCAGCTCTGCAGGTCATCGCTACACCTGCGTGAGTGGACGTACCTGCTGTCTCTTCACTGCCAGCGCTGAAAAGGACCAATTTGTGAATGCTCCAGCACTGGCTCGTTGGGTATACTGCCTAAATAAGCAAAGCAAGTAAGTTATAGCTCCTTTTCTAGGAATCCTAATCCCTGTTCTCCTCCTCTTCTCCAGGTTGCTGCCATCTTTGCGATGTGGCTCCGGGGCTCATCTTCGTCATTGCTCCAGGCTGCTTCACTCCACCCGGTCAGACACCTCACCCAGTTCCACGCCTTCCCCACTCCCTGCCAGCTCCATCCCGCTGGTTTACCTTTTCCTGTTGGGTTCCTCTGTCGGGTTCGCTGCTCGCCTCCCGTAAGTTGCTTTCTTGGAATTCCATTCCAGTCTCCCTCCTCTCACTAATCAGCTCTCGTCTTTCCATTACAGGCTGGGTTCTCCTCTGGCAAGTGGCGTCTTTTCCTAACTTCGTGTTCTTTTTGATTAATAAAATTGTGTTTAAATGTAGCTTCTCTGTGTCGTGTGTGTTTGTTGGTGTAAGATCCCTGCAAGTGAGCTGATCATTCTGTCATCATGACAAAAATGAGGAATTTCTTTTAAAAAGTCAGACAATACTTAATCTCTAACCACACTCCTCAAATTGCTGCCATTCAGAATAAATATATTATTAAATAAATAAATATAATATAAAAAAATAAATATAAAATAAAAAAAATATATAAACATATTATTATTAATATTTGCTGTTGTTGTAAAAGACAGAGGTCCTTCCAATTATTTTGAGCAGAAAGTCAAACACAGACTTATGGAATTTGGCTTGAATCCAGAAGAGCCAATTAAGGTAAACATTTACTCAAAATATGCAGCAGCGTGCCATGGTCAAAGCATCTTTGGTCACATTTAAAATCCTTCATTTCCATTTCATTTGCTTATGCACACCTGACAGTTTTGTTTGATGGAATCCTACTGTTTAAACTTGAATAATAAAATAGGGACTACATATTTTCAGACATGCTTGAAGTACACTTGCAGTAAACAATGCTGCTCTATTGGTCAGATTCTTTGGTCAAAACTGAAATTTCCCGGTAGTGGATAGTTTAAAATGTCACCTGATTCCTGGTGCCAAGAAGATAAATCTCATATCTTCTTTAGCACTTTCTTTAGATCGCAGCAAAATCTGTTTAGCATACACGTTGACATCTGGATCACAATGAAGACTGAAATTCTATGTTTGTTTTTTTTTCCAAAACTGTACTTTTTCTGGCCTTCAGTTTTTAAGTGTGATATTGTTATAATAAACTAATAAACTAAGATCAGACCTGAGTAGTAAAGAATCACAATTACTCAGCTTTTTCTACAAAATTGTATTTTCATAAGTAGCTTTAGGATACATTTTACTCTCATGTGAGTACATTTTTAATATAAAAAAACTGTTTTACTCAAGTGCATTTGGTCATGCTGTACATCTTGAGCTAGTTTTGAGTTCACTGATTTAAACAGACAAGGTGTGGCTTTTTATTGTTTCCATATATGATCAAGATCAGTGTTTTGCAATCTTTTTTGAGCCATGGAACCCTTTTTACATTGAAAAAAATCCCACGTCACCCAATCACACATTGTAGCCTATTGCAGCATATCTAATGGCAATTTAGTCTTGTAATTTGTTTATTCTCAGTGTGAAAAGCGGTGTGATTGTATACAAAGTCAATGGAATGATGTGAATGCACACACATTTGCTCTGGACAATGAGAGTGCATGCAAGTTCGAGTTGGATTTTATTTGGGTCAGGAGTTCACTTGATGCTTGGTCACGGTGGCCATTTGGTGTTGGTGTTCCACTGTTGCAGGGAGAGTGAATTAATCTGAAAATGAGACAGCCGCTAACCGGAAACGTCTCCCGTAGGATGTACCCGCCCACAAAGGGGGTTCTTTTCATGGTGTACATGTTTTTCTCAGCACAGTACTGGCAGAACTCCTTGGGGGTTGTGTCTGCTGCTTGTTTGGTATTGGGGGCTGCCAACGTCAGAATGTGGTTTCTGGGGTAGTGATGGCGTTTTCAAATCCAGAGAGTGTTGTGGGCTCAGGCATGGCAGCATCTAAAGGACTAAATTTATAAAAAGTTACAATTTAAAAAAAAAAAAGATCACAAATTTATGAGGAAAAACCTCTTAAATTTGGCAACTTTAAGCCAGAGTGGTGGCCTAGTTGATAGAGCATTCATCCCACAACCGGGAGGTTGGGGGTTCAAGTCCTGGCCGGGTCATACCAAAGACCATATAAAAATGGTACTTCCTGCCTTCTAGCTTGGTGCTCAGTGTATTAGAATGGGGGAAGGAAAAGTTGTTTGTGGCGGCGCCTTGCATGGCAGTGACCCCTCTGATTCTACATGTGATTAACATTGCAGATAGGAGAAACGTAATTTTGTTCTACTGTACATGATTGGCTGTATGGACTGAATGACAACAGAGATGTCTTCTCATGCAGAAAAAAATCTTAGTTATTTTTAAAAAGTAGTAAGTTTGTGAGAAAAAAGTCCCAAATTCAAGACAAAAACCTCACCAACATGTTGAGCATGAAGTCATTAATCGCTGTAGTATTTTTAGTGGATATTTTCTTACTCTTACTCAAGTCTTACTTATTATACTGGAGTAATTAATATCATATGGTAACTAGGTGACTAATGATGGTCAACAAGCAAAACAAGAATGTTCAAATGAATTGCTAAATTTTGTTTTGCATTAGATAGTAGAAGACTTTTGATCTTCTTCATCTAGTTCTTGCGTCAATGTGCCACTTATTGTGCTTTTTTAAATCACTGGATCAGCAACAAACACTGTTAAAATGCAGCCTGAGAACATTGATGACTTCCTAGAAGTTTTATGGGAATGTCATGGTTTAGTGGACAGCCATGGTGGGAAACCATCTAAGCTGGAAGAATTTTCGGAATTGCACTGGCTTTCACGTAACTATTTTAATTTTATTTTTTAGAACTAAAACCATTTATTAACCAAAAAAAAAAAAAAAATTGTCCAGAGAAAGTCGATAGATGAAAAATGTCCCTGATGAAATATTAGAATTAGGTAAACTGCTGTTTTGTTAATTTAGCACAATTTGGATTGAGTTTTATGTTCAGAAATACCGCATATAAAAGAAGTATATATAAGCTGAGAGGCAAAGTAATAAGCATTTAAAAACTACGTTGAGAGCAATTTCCAGGCTGGTCCCATGGGCTGGATAGTAGGGATAACATGGATGTAACCTTAAGCATTTTCTGGTCTGCAG
Source organism: Pholidichthys leucotaenia (assembly GCA_020510985.1). NCBI lineage: Eukaryota > Metazoa > Chordata > Actinopteri > Cichliformes > Pholidichthyidae > Pholidichthys > Pholidichthys leucotaenia. Next base: position 327,165,442 of record CM035841.1, on the reverse strand, counting down.
AGTAATTACTGAATAGGGCTGCAATAACTGTTTTGCTCTCTGGAGTCAAATTAACAGGCCTGGGAAGGTGTGAGATGCTTTCACCCCAGAGGAAATTACACACGATGTAGTATTTCATGTCTCTCACAAACACACAAGCAGAAATTAGTTACACATATTTGTCTATGTTTATTATACTCTATTATTCGGTGTGATACATTTCCATGTTAATTAACTGCAAAGAACTGGGAGGAAGAGCATACCATTTTTGTGCAGTAAAGGAAAATAACTATAACATGCTGTATCGTGAAAAATGCATTGAAGTACTGCTGATAAAACCACCACTGGCCATACTGAAGATAGACTCCATCTGCATGTAGCAGCCTGAATCAATTTTCTTGTCTTTCTTGTACCATGACAGATATGTAGAGGAAATTCTGATCTCAGCTGAAGAAGAATGCTAGTTGGATGAGTTTAATAACTACAGATGTCTTGGTGGCTCGTTATTAGTTTAAAATATATAACTTTGTAAAACAACATCAAAAACATCTATTAAGAATGGTGCATTACTGGGCTGTCCATTTTAAGGATTTTTTATAGTCTTTTTTTATTTATCATGTTCTCAATTTTTTTTACTCCTCTTTTAAAACTTAAACTTTATATTACTCAATTCTATCATTTTTGTTGAAAAGGACAAATACTCTCTCTCACTTCCTCATCAGGTCTGTCCTACATTTCTAAATGATTACCCAGATCCTCCCTCCTTTTACTGCTAATGCTGAAATGACATGAAACTAGGTGCGTTCATCTAAGGATTTAATATTTTTAATATACATTATGACATGTTACAAGGGATTTCTGCATAAATGGGAATCCTGCAGAGACCCAGCCTATGCAATACTTGCACCCAAGTCAGTTAATGCCATTATAGGTGAATGCAAACATATGCCATAAATTCTTTTTTGGGGGAAAAAAATGCACAGTTGTGATCCTTTTGTTGTACGTTTTGTTTTGACACATATGAACCGCCGCTTTCACATTCACCACGCTCTTATTGTATTTGAAATTTCTGCTCCAAAATGTTGACAACACTCATTTTCTTATTAACTCTTGATGGTTGGTTGCAAGTAATAAAACCACAGCAGGGGGTCGGTGGCTGAAATGAGCTGTGCGCCGAGCTAACCATCAAAAGGGAATACAGACTGGGACATCACAGCAGTGCTATTCATTCCTGAGGCTGAATTAAACACCGACAGCTAAAGGAGAGCAGACAGATTAGTTCACAGCTCTGAAAATTACATCCCCTTTGAAGATGGGAGGGACACGGTTAGCATGTGTGGGTGTATTATTATGTCAGGAGAGGTGACTGAAGATGATGGCAGCACTGTGTTCCAGTGGCCTTGAAAAGCCTTGTCAAGCTATAACGTAGCTTAGCTTAACTGGGGATGGAAAACTGTTTGAGCCTGTAAGAGGCAGATGTCACAGGCTGCTTTAACAATTCCTCCAACTAATATGTAAAATACAATGTGTTCTAACCTCTGAATACAACTCTATGTAATGTGTCAAAGAATGTGACATCACTGTGTTTCACAGCATTTCCCAGTTTCAAAACTGACTAAATCCTTGTGCGGAGGTAAGATGGGGAACTAAATAGACACTAAATAGTGTCCCCATACTGGACTCTCATATTTAGTTCTGCATCGTTCCTTTTCATCACTGCAGTCAGTCTTTCCTTTCACTTCCTCATTTGCAACATCCAGTTTCATAAAGTAGCTACTTCCTTTACACACCAAAGATTCATTGTTATTTGGTTAAGGTTAAATTAATGGTCAGGGGTTAGGCACTAAAAATACTTGGTTACAATTACTAGTCAAAAAGTTAGTGTGAGGGAGAAATGAGGGTCTGCTTTACACACATTGCAACTGTAACTCTTCACTATGTCACTTTGTGTTATTTAGACAGCCACTAGAGGTTGCATAATGTTAAACTGTAAATTGAGATCACAATTGCTTTTGTTACATGACCATATAGAGTGTTTTCTGTTAGGGGACACTCTCATTGTTCAGTTTGCCAGCCGAAAAACACAGTGGCCAAGTGGTAGAGCATCCACCCCACAGTCAGGAGGTTGTAAGTTCAAGCCCCAGCCAGATCATCTTGTTTTTGTTTAGTGCCATTCCCAGACTTCATTAAAGAGTCCCTGAGAACAGAAACACAGCATCTTCACCTTACCCCAACAGCATTTTGCCATGAAACGTACCTCCGGTAGGCACAGATGATGGACTCACTATGCAGGCAGAACTCCAACGAATCAGAGAACAGAATTCAGAGAACAGAAAACAACAATAGCTCGAGGGCTGAAACACAGAGCTGTGGAAGGTTAAAACTCATAGGGAAACTCAGACACAGGGTTACCAGCAGGTAGCAACTACACAATGTTAATGACGCCACAGAGAACTGAAACAGACATGGACATTAAATAGAGTAACTACTCTATCTATAAATACACGAAATCTCTGTCTGTGTGTGTGTGTGCGTGTGTGTTCCTCACAAATCTCTCAAACCATTTGTCAGACTGACCTCAGATTTTATAAGTGCTTTGCTGAGGTTGCGAGGGTGTGCATCCCTGAGTATGGAGTTGTTGAGTCAAAATATGTAATTTTTATAAATAAAAGTTTAGCCACTGCTCTGTCTCTTCACGCTCTGGATTGTAGAAGTGTAGGCGGGGTTTTGGATTGGTGCCATACTGCATGGATAATACACGGCATCGCAGCATCAGTAACCACAGAGCTCCGTGAGCAAAACAAGGAAACAAAAAGCAACAAATTTGACTAGAAAAAGATAAAACTGAAGATTTTATGATTAAAAAATTATACCATAAAGTTGCCGTGATTTTGTGGGTGTAAAGGATAATTCGGCATATGTGTAAAATACGAAGCATGTGAGCAGACCGGGCGAAGCGTCAGCGGGGCCAGGATGACTTAACAGCCAAATGCAAGACACTAAAATGCCCAAATAACAAAATAAATCATTTTTAGCTAAATATCTACTGACAAATGGGCAGCACTGTTGCAGTCAAACAGGTCCTTCTGCTGTGTATAATAATGTTGGGTGTTTTGTAGTTAATTTGGTTATTACAGTTTTTAAAAAAACTGTAAATAACAAAATATTGCTAAAATATAAACTGATGCACTACAATGGATCTCAAATATTTGTAAATGTGTCCTGTTATAGTACTGCATGAGTTTATTGATGATACACTGAAGAAATTCAATATTACACTGAACTCCATCACTAAACAGTGATGTAAACTAAAATAATTATAATGATGCCTGAACAACTCCCATTCCCCAAAGTGCAAGATACACGATTATGTATATAAGTGATAAAAGATCACACAAATAAGTGATCTGACAAACAAATAAATGAGATCTGAAACAGTTGCTAATATTGGATGTCCCATTTATTTTCAATAATTAGGTATTCTGTAATTAATATTCACACAATCAAATAAATCTTAGTGCCATTTAGCCCCTTTTATATTTGTCAAAGTCTAACATGTGATTGCCTATATATAGGCTACATCTCTTTGTATTCCACCTTCAAACATAGCCTACATTTGAGACTGTAAAGCCTAATTGGGATACCTGTGTCAGATAGGAATTCTTGCATTCTATGGGCACTAGTGATTATAGACATAGAACAGCTGGGAGAGCAATCAAGGGCTAAACAGTAACACATGCGAGGGAGAGTGGCTATGGGTACAGAACACACGAGGGACTGACAATGATAGGTAAATGAATACAAGGGATACACATGAAAACTTACACAGGAGATTGGGGGACACAGAGAGCAATAACAACAGGGGCAACAGGGACAACACGACAGAATGAGGACTGGGGAGCACAGAGGACAATTACAAAGGAGCGCAAAAGACAATAAGGCAAATAATGACATCAAAATGAACTTCGAGCATAGGACCATGCCCAGGTCATGACACATTTGCATTCATTCCTTTCCTGAGCCTACCTCTGCCAACCGTTCCAAAAGCTGGGGAAATATTCTGTTCTGCAGAACAGCAGGGAGATCAACTTATAGAGTATTCCAGATTTTAGGGGTCAAACCTCGGTCAGCACGGAATAGGCACTACAGTGTGATCATACCCTAAGAGGATATGAGAGCTACAGTTCGTCTTTAATTTAAAGCTTTGCATTATAACATCTGGATAATAGTATTTTATATAAGAACAACATTTTCTGACATAGTAGTAGGTTTGACTTACCATGCATACTACTAGCATCTGGTAAAATTGACTATACCATCAGTAAAGTCGCCTGGGAAGTGTCTAAAGGAGTTTGAACTTATGGCTTCCTCTGCAGGAGTTTAGTACTCTACATGTGTCACAAGAGGATCAATTCACTTGGTGACAGAGATGAGAAATCCTGGCTCCGACAGTAAAAGTCCAACCCCATATTCATTCCAGCCATTTACAAACCCAGGTAATTCTGATGAGCAGTCAGGTAGAGGAGTTCATCCCTTGAGAGTTGTGCTTATAAGAATCAACTGTGCTAGTGAATGACTGGAACAAATGTAAGATTGGCCTTTTACATTATGGAGCTAGGATTTCCCATCTCTGCTTGGTGATCCAACAAGTAATGCTTTTCATATCGTTTATTTAGTAATGGTCACATAGTCCCTACCCAATGGCTGACACTGTCCTGATGTCTGATGTGCATTTCAGCAATAAGGACTATTGCTTTCTGAGTAACAGTCACAATAACTAGATCCTGCTAACAACACCACATTGGGACCAACTACAGGCACCGGTAGCATCTGGCAGGAATGGCCGTACCACAAGAACACACAAACTTCCAGGAAATCCACATTCTACCTGTGTTGTGAAACACTGTCAAACCACTTATCAAGACAAGTAGGGATGGTTTTATTGACAAAGTTGCATACAGAAAAAAACACGTTTGTGGTGAGAATAAAAAAATAGGCTTATTATCCAAAGCGGTTTGCAAAAATTTGAGCACCACTTGGTAAACAGCCCAGAATTTTGCACATTTTGTAGTTTTGATATATTTTTTAAAATTTTGTTCAGTTTATGAAATAAAAATAACTACGCATTGTTTGTTGGCAACATTGTCATATTTCCAGCAGAGCCTGTATTCACATTTTTTAAATTAGAAACACATATGTGGTGGCCAGTTTTTTTCAGTACCACTGTATGTAGACCTGAAGTCCCAGGACTGCTACACTGCTCTACTTTTATTTCACTGTCCTCGTCTTGCTCATGGGACAACAAATTAGGCTAACACTGCAGGCTCTCCTCACTTTAAGAAGAGCGCCTGACACTGCGGCTTCTCCAGCTGTGGTTTGTGAGGGAAAGTGCACAGATGAGGGAACACCCAAACTCAATTTACAGTAAATGCATGTGACAGTTTGAGAAGAAACAGATCACAGATCACCATCTTTTCGCAGGTGGCGAGACATCTTCAGCTTGCTTTTTAGCTATTTTTTTTTTTTTTGATTTTCCACTTTTGGAAAGTTCAGGTTCAATGTTTGTGATGTCTGTCTGGGAATAGTAGTGTAAAATATTGCAACAATTAGGTAACAAAATCCTCAAGGTTGTGTTGATGCCAGCATCTAAAAAGCTTTTACAGTTTCAGTGAAATCAACACTTGTTTGTAGGATTTTGTCTGGTGTGTGTGTGTGTGCTGACAAATCATCTTTTAGTTATTCATATTTGTGTCAGATCTTATATAAATATGTAGAGATAGATAGATAGATAGATAGATAGATAGATAGACATTTTTTATCTTCCCTTTTTAAATAACCCTTCAGTGGTCTTTTGTCTCCGTGCCAGTGTACACAGAGACTTTATACACAACCAGAATGAAAGCATTTATTTCTTTAAACAGGAGGCAGGGTTTTACTGTATTTTGAGTTCAGCTCTGCAGAAATGTGCAACACTGCATCCTGATTTGTGAGCTTCCATAACGGGGCCAGAGAAACAAAAACACTCCTCTGCAGCCTCTTTATGACAGGAACCATGCCAGATCTGTCTCAGATATGTGCAATTTTTTTCACTCGCTTGTATGACAATGTTCATCGCTTATAATTTTAATTTGATGCAGCTTTTTTTTTAAGTACAAGGACTTGTGAGGACACCCTTGAAAATGCACATGTTGTAATTATTTATTCTTAAATTTGGACAGAATTATATTTCCCGGCAATTATAATAAAAAAAAATTTTAAATAAACAGCAGTAGCCAAACTTTATTCCTGTCTACAGAGGCCAGTAATAAACAGCTACAAAATCTCCTTTATGTATAATGGAATTCATACCAGATTGATATTGAATTCCTTTTAGTCTGGGTATTAGAAAGCTTTTGTTCTAGTTGCTTTGATGTGTTTTATGTGAAGTGTAGCAGACAACTCGGTTTGTCTATGAGGTTGTGTTCTCCTTCAATGGTACATGTGATTCCAGGAAGTTCATTAGGGCTTCCAGATGGATGGAAAGAAATGTGCCAGGCCGTCTGAAAGGTGGATGGTCTTTAAATGCTGTTTCTGTGCTCATGGGTGCAGATAGCATACAACTGTTCATCTCCCTCTTTTTCTTTTCTTTTTTTTGGGGGGGGTGGGGGGCTTGGTTTCCTGGGAATTGGCACCGAGGCACTCAGAAGGCAGGTTGTGAAAGACGAGAGGGAATCTGGAGCTGTGATCTGGCAGGGGAGGTTTTCTTGTATTGGCTCAGCTCAGGATGAGGATTGGCAAGGCTAGAGATATGAATGAAAGTGGGAAAGACTTTTTTGGTTATTGTGTCGCTCTGGCTTTCAAGAAACAATGTATTCTCTTGTCTGTAATTTTAGGTGAGACATCTGAACTGCTCAAACACTGGAAAACTCTGACTTCATCACTACTGAAGCTAAATTTAGAGTTGCAAATGTAGCTGTGTTCTGTGGCTGTACTTAAGGATGGTGCCTGTTTAATGCAAAAGGAGCCTGCATACAGTTGCAGTGTTGCCAGGAGAACATGTGGGTTTAATGTTTACTGTGCCCATGTCATTAAAGTTTCTTGTGTACTTCTTAGTGGAAAAAGACACATTTTTTTGCTATGGTGGTCCAAAACAGGCTTGACATTGATGTTAAACTATATGTGGAAAATGCCCCCTTATTTAAAACAACAACAACAAAAAAGAAATACTTGGTAAAGGCTCTTCAACAATCCTTTTACAATCTAAAATAAGCTCAAAGCATCACAACAAACTACCTAATGAAGTAAAGACCATCTCAAATATTTGTGGTGTATCAGTTACATTAAAATGCTGTTCAGATGTACCGTGGGTAAAACTGATGTTTCTTCGCTTAGTCGCTGGAAAATTCAATTGTTTGCGGAGGTGGATGGTATTAAGCAGCAGGGCTGGTCTCCTTTGTCATATGAAGAACATGTTCGGCCACTGACTCACACGGCAGGCCCAACAGAAGGGTCTCTATGGCCACCATCATGGTTTTAAAATAAGCTGTGACACTGAGGATTGGGCGAGTACAGTATATCAACTTCATCTCCACATAATGGCGTAATTGTTTCTTCTTTTAGGGTTTGTCACATCCTTCATGGTCTTCTTTCCTCCTCTCTTTGTGCATCTCATGGTGCCCGAAGCAACGCGAGTGGACTTTCAACTTACCATTCATGGAGGCATCTCTGATAAATCAGCCAATTAGGATGTGGGTGATAATCCTGAAAGGAATGGAGATGAAGGGAAGCTCAGTGTGAGATATGTGGGTGATGTTTAAAGTTTGGAGTGTTTCAGCTTCTCTGGGCCCCACAGACTGAGGCCTCCTACTGTCCCCCGAGTGTGTGACTCCTTTGTGTCTCATCCGTACCTAACATCAAGAGATTACTGTGTTTCTTCTGCACTTGAGCTGGTGTTATTATGTGGAGAAAAGGCCCCACATGTATGCAAACAGCTGCGGAGATGGATGGTGCTGGGACTCATAGCCTTGGAAATATTAGCACATGAAAGGTAGTGAGACTTCAGGAGGGCCATTTCACCCACTCGTGGGGGCCCCTCTATTAGCCTCCCATTCATTTACAAACAGAAACACACATGACATTGTTGTTACACACTGCATGTTGATCGCTTTCAACATCCGCCAAAGAACCAAACACTTTCAAGACGTTTAGCTGAGCAATTTTGTCATAATTAAGATTAATAATCTGGTGGGTCACTGGCAGTGTTAAGGCAGTTAGCAGCACTCTTTGCCCCCCTTTACACAATCAACAACTCATTCAGAAATCATTATGTGATTCGTGGAAATGTGCCACGGGTCACTGGATGCAAGAAGAACTATGACTCTGCTGATGCTTCCCTTGGGAAGCTTGAGTTTGGTGCACATAGTGCCCCAGGACAGTGGCCTGGTCTGGGTCAGGTGGTGAGTAACAACAGAAGGAGGGAGCAGGAGGGGACCTCTGGCTGAGAGAGAGCAGGAATTGTAGATATATATTTCAGGGAAACTCACAAACCTCTCAGTGTTAAGATAAGATAAGATAAGATAAGCCTTTATTAGTCCCACAATGGGGAAATTCCAGGATTGCAACAGCACAGGGATAGCAACACTCAGAGCAATAATTTAGAAGATAAGAAAATAAGAGCAGTGAATATACATATGTACACATAAATATATAAATATATATACACAGTGCGGAGCATTGTAGCTAGATGGAATAAACAGCATAATCGTCTATTTAGTTACTCTACATGGTATGAATATGTACCCATACATATTGTCACCCTCCATAGCGACTGATATTGTCCTAGTTGTATACTGGAGGGGACCATTTGTGTAAGTGTGTTGGTCTTCTGCATTCAATACTATTAGATTGTCACGTTTTTTGCTATCTCTGCGAGCAGCCCTGCTTAGGTTATACAGTCTGACAGCTGTAGGTAGGAAGGACCTGCAAAACCTCTCGGTCGCGCACCTAGGATGATGTAGTCTACTACTAAATGAGCTCCTCAGTGCGTTCAGTATGTCCTGCATGGGGTGGGACTCGGACTCCAGCAGAGATGACAGTTTAGCCACCATCCTTCTCTCTCCTATCTCCTCCACTGGGTCAAGGCATTGCCCCAGGACAGAGCTAGCTTTCTTGATTAGTTTGTTCAGTCTCTTCCTATGGGCTGCTGTAATGCCACTGCCCCAGCAGACCACTCCAAAAGTGATGGCTGATGCCACCACCGTGTCGTAGAATGTCTTCAATAGCACCCCTTGTACACCAAAAGACCTGAGCCTCCTCAATAGGAACAGCCTGCGCTGTCCCTTCTTGTAGAGTGCGTCGGTATTGTGTGACCAGTCTAGTTTATTGTTCAGATGAACACCAGTCGACCACTGGTGGCGGCAGTCCACCACCAGCTCCTTAGTTTTCTTCGCGTTGATCTGGAGGCAGTTCCGATGGCACCAGTCCACGAAGTCCTGGATAAGTCCTCTGTACTCAGCTTCATCTCCATTGGAGATGAGGCCGACGCCTCAAGTATTACCAAAATCTTTATTTGTGATTATTTGTGAATGCGTGTGTGAATGGGTATATAGCCGAATCTGTAAAGTACTTTGGTCATCCAGGGATGAGAAGAAAGGGTTATATTGTGGGGGCATGGTGTTAGACTCCTCCACCCAGGGAACAATGGACCGAAAGAGAAGGTGTCACCGTGGGGTATCAGACGGGACAGTAGGGACTATGTGCCCCCTGGGGAGAGGAGTAAACGCCGGAGCCGCTGGAAGAAGAAGGGTGTGAGAGCGACGCCAGCGTTATGTCATGTTAACCTTTTAACTGTCCACATTTCATGGATGGGTCGCGCGCCCTCAGTGGCACAGCGCAGCAACTGCGCCTGTCAACTCTCTGGCTGTACTCTGACGTCCCCGGCTCTCCTGAGGATTTGTACTGAGTTGTACTGATCTGACAGTTCAGAAGGTGGCAGACACGCATCGGAGGAATCATGGCTGACATGGAATACAACAAAGAAGAAGAAATCCTCATTATTATTCTTCCTTTTTCTGCCATGAGCTCACAAGACCAAGATTGCTGTCACCACGATCGTCTGGATCCTCACAGAAACTGCCTCATACAGGAAAAATAGATGTGTAATACAAACGATATTCACGTGGCATAATCATAAGAGTTTGTAGATGTGGTAGAGAGCATATATGACCGACCAAATGCAAAACAGCGAGCCCCCCCCCCCCCACCGTGACCAGTAAGTGACGTATTTATGTCTTTTTTTTTACATTTTATTGATTTTCTGGTTCATATAGTTTGAAAATAAGATAAAGACATACCGCTGTAGACAAAACGGTGTCAAAAAACCAAACCATTCTTTGTGTAAATATGTCCGAAGTCCACTTTTGACTGAGTTATGTAATTTTTATAGCTGCCGTGACATTATGCAAATTAGATGTGTAAATTTATTCCAATCTGAAACTTTGGCTCAAATTCTACATCTTTCTATGAATGAATTTATTTATTTCGGATAGTACATTACAGGTTAAAAGAAACTGTATAATATAACAACAAGCTACATCTTGTAATATAACAACATAATATAATATGTAATATAATATAACAAGTATATTTGTAATATAATATAACAACGAGCTACATCTTTCTAATTGACAGTAAGCCATTATCTCTTGCAACTTTCAAGTTATAACCTTGGAAATCTGAACAATTTTATTGACAAAAAATATTTACCACTCTTGACCACTAGGGGTTATGTTTACCCCTTAACTGGCACAGTCACCATATGGCGACTGGGACAGTTGTGCCACACAGGCTTTGTTCTAAACCGAACTAAATGTATGATGGTCGGAAGTTCTGGGTCTCGATGCATGGTATTAAAGATATAAAAGAGGAATCTACAGAGACCAGGGATCTTTTTTCGCTGTAAGTTATGTTGGCGAAAGAATAAAGTTTCTGTGTCGTCCAGCTTGTTGCCTCACCTGCCTCCTTTCTCCACATTGGTGACCCTAAGACGTGCCATGGAAAGTGAGCCAAGCACCGCCCCAGAGACTGCCTGGAGGGAGAGCACCAGCACCGCGTGCATGGTCTCAATCAAGCTCCCAGACTTCTGGCTTCACAACCCGACTGCGTGGTTCTTGCAAAGAGAAGCCCAGTTTGCACTCTGCGGAATAACAACGGACGATACCAAGTATTACTACGTGGTAGCTGTGCTGGATGCACACACCATGCAACAAGTGATGAGCCTGCTCCAGGAGCCACCAGCCCAAGGAAAATATGAAGCGCTCAAGAGGATGCTTCTCCAGCGCTATACCCTTTCTAACAGTGAGAGGGCAGAGAGACTCCTTACGCGTTTGGCGTTAGGAGACAGATCAGCAGTGGAGCTCATGGAGAGCATGTTGGCGCTGAGGGGGAAGGATGATGAATCTTTCCCGTTCGCCCACTTGTTCCTCAGGAACCTACTGGCTACAGCAAGGGCGATCCTGGACAACTCGCTGTGGCTGGTTGCTAAGGACTACCGCACCCTGGAGCAGGAAGCGGACCGCATCATTTTGGTGACCAGAACTCTCAGCATCCAGACAGTGGCACCGGCATCCATGAGGGACTCCAGCGAGGTTGAAGAGCATTTCGTGGTAGCCGGGACGGACACAAGGAGATGAAGGAATGGGGCGATCTGCTTTTATCATCTCCGTTTCGGCTCGAATGCCCAACGCTGCCTGTCGCCATGCCAATTCAAGAAGCTGGGAAGATGGCACGTTCGGAATTCAGTGGCAGCTGCAACCGTTGGCGACGGGAACAGACTGCTTTATGACACGGACACATGTTCGGGGAGACGGTTTTTTGGTGGACTCCGGCTCCCAGAAGAGCCTCATCCTGCCGGTCAACGCAGACAGGGTGGCAGGACGCAACGGTCCTGAGCTCACGGCCGCCAACGGATCCGCCATCAGGACATTTGGCGAGCGAACAGTGATGATATGCTTACATGAACGCAACTTTCAGTGGGACTTTGTGATAGCTGAATGTTCCAGCCCCGTTTTAGGTGCAGACTTGTTATGTGCTTATGGGTTGTTTGTCGATGTTGCTAGTAATTCAATTCAGTTCAATTCAACTTTATTTATATAGCGGCATTTCACAACAACAGTCATCTCATAGCACTTTCAACTGTAGGGGGAACCTCCATAATTGCAGAAAGACCCCAGCTTTGCAGAAAGACCACACTAATAGGAGATTAGTGGACACTGTCTCTTTTACCTCACTGCCCTGCACAGCTCGGGGAGCTGGGTTGACAACACTGGCTAACGTTATAGCTCCAGGGGGTAAGTACCAACATTTGTTCGCACAGTATCCAACACTCATGGTCCTGACCTTTTTGGCTACGATAACGAAACACGGGGTTGAGCACTTTATAATGACAAAAGGCCAGCTGGTGTTTCCGCAACCTCGGCATTTGGACGCAGCTTAACTGGCCAGCACGTGTGAGGAGTTTGCCAACTTAGAGCAGCTGGGCATCGTCAGGTGCTCCAACAGTCTGTGGGCATCCCCGCTACACATGGTGCCTAAAGCCGACAGATCGTGGTGACTGTGTGGCGATTTCCGGCGCTTGAATAACACCACGGAACACGATTGTTATCCCATTCCACACACCCAGGATCTTTCCATGCACCTGGCTGGGGCGTGTGTTTGTTCGAAAGTGGATCTGGTCTGCGGATACCATCAGGTCCCAGTGCGCGTGGAAGACGTTCCAAAAACAGCGGCAATAACTCCTTTCGACATTTTCAAATTTTTATGCATGCCATTCGGATTAAAAGGCACGGTGCAGACTTTCCAGAGGATGATGGACGCAGTGCTTCGTGACTTGTCCTTTGTTTTTGTCTACTTAGACGACATTCTGGTAGCTAGCTCATCCGAGGAAGAGCACATCGCCCATCTCAAGATGGTTTTTCAGAGGTTGGAGGCGCATGGGCTGATAGTTAACCCACCGAAGTGCCAGTTCGGTGTGCCAGAGATTGATTTTTTGGGCCACTGCATTTCGCCAGAGGGCACAATTCCGTTACTGGATAAGGTGCGCACTGTTGGACTTTCCACACCCGCAGACTGTGAGGGCACTACAGGAGTCTTTGGGAATGGTTAATTTTTATAACTGGTTCCTTCCCTGGGCAGCCCAGCTGATGCAGCCATTGTATGCTGCACTTAAAAAAAAAGAAGCCCACGGAAGCCATCAACTGGACTCCCGAGCGAGTCCAGGCTTTTACTAACACCAAAACAGTGCTTGTGGATGCCATGTTGTTAGCCCACCCGGATCCGTCTGCACGGATACTGCTCACTACGGACTTGTCTGATGTTGCCATAGGGGCAGTGGTGGAGCAGTACGTCTCAGGTTTGTGGCAACCACTCACATTTTTCAGCTGAACTTTGCGCGACAATGAATGCAAATACAGCACGTTCGATAGAGAATTGCTGGCTCTCCACCTGGCGACGCGCCATTTCCAGTTTTGGTTAGAGGGGTGCGAGTTCACTACGTTCGTGGACCATAAGCCGCTGACGTATGCGATGGCCAAGGTCTCTGAACTGTGGCCGACCCAGCAGCAACGGCATTTGGCCACAATTTCGGAGTTTACTACCGACATTCAACATGTCACTGGTAAGCTCAACATCTGTCATGTGCGTTAGTCTTCCCGGTCTACATGGGAATAGATTTCCCAGCGATGGCCACGGAGCAAGCCGGGGACATGGACGCGCTCCAGCCTGCGCCTACTGGGTTAAGGCTGGAGAGCAGGGTGGTGCAAGAAAGGTTGCCCTCCCTTGCTCTGTGACATCTCCACCGACCACCCGCACCCGGTGGTTCCGAGCACTTGGTGTCGTCGCGTTTTTGAGTTGGTCCACTCCCTTTTGCATCCTGGAGTGCACGCTTCGGTGAAGCTAGTGGGGGCGAAATTCGTCTGGCCGCACTTGCGCAAGGATGTGAAAGAGTGGGCTGCAGCTTGTGTTGCTTGCCAGCAGGCCAAAGTGCACAAGCACACCAGAGCCCCCTTGAGTCATTCCAAATCCCGCCTTAGGGGGTTCGACCACGTCCACGTGGATTTGGTGGGACCCCTCCCACCATCGCAAGGTTTTACACACCTCTTAACAATCGTGGACCACACCACACGCTGGCCTGAAGTGGTCCCACTGACTTCTACCATGTCCACAGAAGTGGCTCGTGCTTTTTTGTTGGCTTGGGTTGCACGGTTTGGATCCCCATCAGACATCACTTCCGACAGGGGTCCACAATTTGTTTCAGAACTCTGGTCTGCGATGGCCCAGAGCCTGGAGGTCAAAATTCACCACATTACCGTGTACAACCCCCAGACTAACGGGCTATGCCAGCATTTTCATAGGTTGCTTAAAGCAGCGCTCAGAGCTTCGCTCACGGATGCAAATTGTTTCAACCGCCTGCCTTGGGTTCTTTTAGGGTTGCGCTCCGCACCTAAGGAGGATTTGGCAGCCTCCCCGGCAGAACTCGTTTTTTCTCAGCCACTGCGGATCCCCGGAGAGTTTTTACTGGAAAACCCCGCACCTGAGGCTAATCTGCCCGTGTAATTTTTGCATAGTACGGAGGCTTTTAACGTACCGATCCTGGCCCACCATTGTTTTCCCCACACCTTCGTCCCAAAAAGCTAGCAGAACGCCAGTTTTGTTTTTGTCAGGCACGATGCGCACCGGACCCCGCTGCGCCCACCGTACGACGGACCGTTCAGGGTGTTGAAACTTGGGGAGAAGCATTTTGTGTTAAGACTTGGGGAGATGTAGGGAGACGGTCTGCATCGACAGGCTGAAGCCCGCTTTTGTGATGGCAGACAAGCGGGTGGTATTGGCTCAAGCTCCTTGGCATGGATGCCCACCGTTGGTGGCTCCGCAAGTTGGTGATCCCTCGACAGGGACCTGCGCTCGCGAAGCTGATGTGTTTTCTCCCCCTCCCTTTTTCCCTCCACAGACTGAAGTGCCCTCCTTTACACCCCACCAGCAGGGCGGTTCGACTGGATCAGCGACCCCCTGCTACAGCTGCTATGGGTGCCGGCTCAAGCCCAAAGGACGGGGGGGTTAGTGTCATTTCTGGGTGTTTGTGGGGGGCTGTGCGGGGGCATGGTGTTGAACTTCTCCACCCAGGGAACAATGGACCGAAACAGGAGGTGTCACCGGGGGGCATCAGATGGGACAGTAAGGACTATGCACCCCCGGGGAGAGGAGTAAATGCCGGAGCTGCTGGAAGAAGAAGGGTGTGAGAGCGGCGTCGGCATTATGTCATGTTACTGTGCCACACAGGCTTTGTTCTAAACATAATGTATGATGGTCGGTAGTTTCGGGTCTCGATGCATGGTATTAAAGATATAAAAGAGGAAAGCACAGAGACCCGGGATCTTTTTTTGCTGTAAGTTATGTTGGAGAAAGAAAAAAGTTTCTGTGTCGTCCAGCTCGTTGCCTCACTTGCCTCCTTTCTCCACAATATAAGTAAATGTCATTTATCATTTATCATGGAGCCTTCAATGAGTTGAAATAAAGTTGTTCATTTGTTGAGGTGCAGAGATCAGAGACTATACTAACATGTTCAGTACTGACTGCCTTCATTCATTCATCTTCTTCCGCTTAATCCTTTTCGGGTCGCGGGTGGGGTGGGGGTGGGGGCGGCTGAAGCCTATCCCAGCATCTTTGGGCGAGAGGCAGGGTACACCCTGGACAGATCGCCAGTCCATCGCAGGGCCAACACAGAGATACAGACAACCATAGTCATACCTAAGGACAATTTAGAATCCCCAGTTTGATGCCAATTAATCTAACTTGCATGTTTTTTGGCATGTGGGAGGAAACCGGAGAAATCCCAGAGTAAACCCATGCAGACACGGGGAGAACATGCAAACTCCACACAGATCACTGTTGGTCGGGGGCTGGGATCGAACCCAGGATCCCCCGGCCAAGGGTGAGTTGCTGTGCTGCCGCAGTGCTAACCACTCCGCCACCACGCCGCCCATACTGACTGCAATAGGCATGATATCCGACAGAAACAATGGCTACTCTTAACAGGTCTGCATGCAATATATGATCATGTGCACAACATTGTACTTAATACTGATTCTGCTATGCATGTTTTCCTGGTTGAAATCTTCTTTAAAACAAACAAAGCTGGTAAACACTTCGTAGAAATAGCTACATCAGCTATGAAGCATTTGACCAGTAGAGGCTTATGCCACACTTACAATATGTGGACTAACAAAATATGGAAAGGATGTTTTGGTAATCAAAGACCAATGACTGTAAAGCTAGTATCTCATGGAGCAGCAGATACTGACAAACATTGCAGTTTTTGAATTAGCCAACTTTTCAGATGAATGTTTGTGAAAATCAGGGTTCGCCTCTGTCATTAGTAACATTTAGTGATGTTTAGTGACAGCATTTGTACTAATGTTTGCAAAAGTATCTGTGAAAAACAGTTTGCGAATATTAACGACTCTCAGCAAATGTTAACGACAGTGTTGGTGCACTGTTTGGGGCTTTTTGCCAACCCCAGGTTAAATACCAGGCAAATATCAGGTGAATCTTGGACCCAATCCTATAAAAAGGGTGAGCAAACCCTCCCCAGCATTCAGATTTCAAGGGTTGGTAAAGCCCGTATCTCACAGAGCAGCGAATGCTAAGGAACATTGCAATTTCTGGGTTTCGTCAGAGTTCATAAAAGGTTGTACAACAGTTTACCAACAGTTTTACACTGGCAAACAGTTTTTCTTGTTGTTGAACATGTCCAAAATTTTGGGGCAACTGGGACTTCATCATCATTTTGACATCTAGTTTTTGACCTGAGATTGAAGAGTAAGGCACCACGACCTGACATTTACATTCTTGTCTGTGACTTTGAACTATTTAGTAACCAACAGAATGAAACTGTTCACAGAAGCCTTGAAAATGAACGAAGGTCAGCCACTCATGAGGGTCTCCATGCAAAACTGCTGCTTCTTTGCAGTGAGGAGTAATGTGAGGCTTTTCCAGGTATGTGGGGGAACCTGGGCTAGTACCAGGTGTTGCAACCCAAGGGATGTTTGAACGTGTGTGCTTTTGTTAGTTCTAATGTTTCCCTCTGGTTTTACTCTGCTGCCCTGTCTGTGTGATAAGATGCAGGTGAGACTGGTTGATGATTGTGACTGAGTGTATGCAAGATGATTTGGGGTAACTGATTGTTTCCAGCCATTAGGAAAGCCCTTAAAGACCAGTATCCCCACAGCCTCTATGGTCTCAACTCTTTCCACCCTATCATTAAGTAAACTATAATCTGCTAAGTAATGTAATGACTCATGTAAAGCAGATGTAGCTTTTTTTTTTTGGCCCACATGAGTTAGAATAATAATAATGTCTTTATTTATTTTTAATGTAAGCAGGTTAGTTTGATATGTATTCCTTGTGTTTTGTTTGTTTTTAAAAACAGGGGAGTATAAGGTAGCTGTTACACCAGTAGTCACACAGGACACATTGCCGCTGCACCTGGATTGCAGGTGTGGTTTTGGTATATCTGGAGTATGGATTTCCCTGCATCCAAAACTTTCATATATTCATTATTCATTACACAGCGAAATATTTCAAAACTTTTTTTAATTTAATTTTGGTGATTATGGTTATAATTTTAGATATCGAATTACAAATCATGATATTCTAGTTTACTGAGATGTGCTACTATTGTTGATTCACTCATAGTTAATGGGCTGTGACAGTTGTATTCCCAAGGTGTTACATGAAGACCAGGGTTACTGCTTAAAAGGGAATTTTTAAAGCAAATGGTCAAAAGAGCTAAAAACAAGATCTGCACCCTAAAAAAGTTTGCATGCAACATCTTTGAGATTTTCAGGCACACCTCCCTTTCTCTAAGCGCACACTACTGTATGAGTCTGAGGAATGGCAGTGTGCCTGAAACTTTGATCACAGATCTTCTTTTTGACTCTTTTCATAAATCCAGCACCAATCTTATAGGACTCTGTGGCTCCTGTAAAGGTGGGCATTACCCTTCAATGCTACCATTGTCTGCTTCAAACAGTGCTGAATTTGATCTGCATCTATCACAGACCCAAGGCTTCACAGGCCAATGGGAGTATGTCCATGACAATATATCTCCTCACCCACAGTGACACTGAGTTGCAGCATCTCCTCCCATAACCCTACAACTTTTGGAACATTCACTTTCTGGCTCACCCTTACTAACTTTATTACTTCCCCAACCCCTGGTACTCCATCATGATCCCTCTCTATATTAACACAGCTACTTTCACACACCTCATCAGCATTTAGATTTCCCGTTTGGCTCGATGTCTTGTTGACCTCGATAAGGCCTCAGAAATGGGGACCTGGAAACTTTATCAGAATGAAGGAATAACTAAAAAAAACTATAATAATGCAGCTTTACGGAGTGATTAGAGACCTTATTTGTACTTTTTTATGTGGGTGGACTATATACAGTGGGGGGAATAAGTATTGAACACATCAACATTTTTCTCAAACATATTTCTGATGGAGCCATTGGCCTGAGATTTTCACCAGATATCAGTAACAACCCAAGTAATCCACACATACAAAGACATCAAGGCAAATGTGTTCACAAAACAAGTTAAATTTAATGAAGTGGAATGACACAGGGAATAAGTATTGAACACGCTTGGTGAAATTCATTTAATATTTAGTAGAAAAGCCTTTGTTGGTAATAACAGCTTCCAGATGCCCCCTGTATGGAGAAACTAGGCACAGGTATTGCTCAGGAGTAATTTTAGCCCATATTTCTACACAAACTTTCTTCAAATCTCAAAGGTTCCGTGGGTGTCTTCTATGAACTGTGATCATAAGTGTGTTCCATTTTTCACCTGGATTCAGGTCAGGTGACTGGGCCATTCTAGCAGCTTTATTTTCCTTCTCTGGAGCCAGTTGAGAGTTTCCTTGGCTGTGTGTTTGGGACCTTTGTTTTGCTGAAATGTCCATCCTCATTTCATCTTCAGCATGTTGGCAGATGGCAACAGGTTCTTACCAAGGATGTCTCTGTACATTTGTCCATTCATCTTTCCTTCAATTATATAAAGTCTGCCTGTACCATGTGCTGAAAAACACCCCCACACCATGATGGGATGTGCAGTGCCAAATTCTCCTCCAAACATGCTGTGTGTTGTGGCATCCGAAAAGCTCAATTTTGGTCTCATCTGAGCAGACTATATTCTCCCAGCATTTTACTGGCTTGCCCAAATGTTGTGCAGTAAACTTTAAACCAGCTTCAACATGCTTTTTCTTCAGCAATGGAGTCTTGTGAGATGAGCGGGCATAGAGCCTATGTTGGTTGAGAGCATTACTTATTGTTTTCTTTGAAACAGCAGTACCTGCTAACTCCAGGTCTTTTTTGGAACTGTCCACAAGTGGTCTTTGGCTCTTGGATAACTCTTCTGATAATTCTTTTGACATCTCTGTCAGAAATCTTGCGAGGATCTCCCTGTCATGGCTGGGTTATGGTAAAATGATGTTCTATCCACTTTCGAATGATGGCTCCGACAGTGCTCAATGGAACATTCAGCAGTTTAGAAATGTGTCTGTAACCAATGCCATCATTATGCTTTGCAACAATAAGGTTGTGAAGGTCTAGAGAGAGCTCTTTGCTTCTACCCGTCATGAGTTCTTTGTGGTGACAGTCTGATATTCACAGACCTTTTTAAAGGCTATCAGTCAGGACTTAACCAGTTGAAATTAATTTGCACTGATGGGGGATGGGATGGCTTCCTAAATTCTGATGGATTTCAGCTGGTTTCTTGGCTTTCTGTCATGATGCTGAGCTCTCCACCGCGCTCATGCTCTCAGTTTATTTCCGAATGTTTCCTGTATTTCCTCAGTTCTGTGTTATTTGTCTGTACGGCCAGTGCTGGATGCATTATGTGTTTTCAGTGTGTTGGTTGTAAGTTTCTGTTCTTTACCTTTTTATTTTCTGTCTGTTGACATGAGTCCTCACCCTTCAGTCTCTGTTTGCCATTTTCTGGTTGAGCTCTTATTTTGACAGTGTGCATTGTTTACGTCCTGCATTTGCTTGGTTCATGGTCCTGCACACCTGTCACCAGTTTTCTATTTCTTCTCGCTCATGTGACCCACACCTGTAATCAGTTGCTGATTATGCTCTATTTAAAGACTGCTGCTCTGTGTACTCTTCACTGCAGTCTAAAACCTGTTTAGACGTTTCCCCACATCCATCCTGCCTGTTTCCCTGCTGTGCCTTAATTGTAAGTTTTTGTTCGTTCTCTGTCTGGACTTTATGTTTGAATTAAACTTTGCACAGCTCACAGTCCAGTGCCTGGATCTTCTTCTTACCCTGGATGGGCAGTTCATGACAGCTTTCTCTGCCTTTTTGCACCTCTTTTTCTTCATGTGTTCAATACTTATTCCCTGGGTCATTCCACTTTATTAATTATAACTTGTTTTGTCAACACAGTTGCCTTGATTTCTTTGTATGTATGTATTACTTGGGTTGTTACTGATATATGGTGAAAATCTCAGGTCAATGGCTCCATCAGAAATATGTTTAATGAGAAAAATGTTGACGTGTTCAATACTTATCTTCCCCGCTGTATACTTGCACCACTGCAATAATGGGAGCTAATATTCAGTGTAAGAACACCTTTTGAGTTCACTTTTTCCCTTCTTGCCCTGTATATGTTGTAACTAATGTGTGAGAAGGACTGTGTGTGTTATCAAGTGCTGAAATACATTACAGGTAGTAATGGTTTAAAACTGTATACCCCCAGCCAGCATGTCCAAATGGGCCCTACTATAGCTAACTAACTAACTAACCTACACTTATATAGCGCTTTTCTAGTCACAAAGACCAGGTTAAATCCAAGCTGTCTTATGGGGCCCATGTGGGTTTGTCCATGGTTTCCATGTTGGTGCCATCTGTGTTTGCACACATGGACTTTACCTATGGGACAGATAATCTGTTTACCTGCTTTAACCCTATCTGGACCCCACAGGGCTTCAATGCAGGTGAACAGGTTTCAGTAACACTGGCAGCATAGGTAAAGTCCATTTAGGCAAACAGATGGAACTACCACCGACAGACCTATATAGGACCCATAAGACAGCGCAGATTTAACCTATACTGGGACCCACATGGGCATGCTGGCTGGGCTCCTGTTGATAAAGGTTATACATTGGGGGAAAAAAAACAAAAAAAAACCCTTCTCTTTCACATTGTAGGAGTTTGTTGAACTGCAGTTTATCTGACAATGATTAGTGATTACAGAGATTGTAACAGGCCCATTGTGTTCATTCACATTAAAAGTACACAGTCTGATTATTTTAGCCAAAGGTCCAGAGCATAATAGGTTTCTAACTTTATCATGATTTCCTGCTCAGTTGCACAGTTTCAGAGTCTCAAGCAGGGTGACAAAGAATTTGGGGGACAACCTTTCAGCCAGGAAAAGGCAAACATCAATCCCACATGACAGCCAAGTGTCTGCCCTGCAGTAGCTGACCCTGTGCTCTGAGCTAATTAGAGAGGGGGCGAAACAGCAAATGTTTCCCTTTGGGGGATCAAAAGTGTATGCAAAACTCTTCCTTTCCCACAATGTGGCTAGATTTACAAAATAGCAAAAGAAAGATAATGTCTATTAACCAACACTATGATGCAGTTTTATAAACAGTTTTATCTTCATGAGTGAATGTAGCCATATGGGGTTTGTGTCATTCAATGATACGCAAACCAGAAAGTATTTTCATGAAGAATGAGTAGATGAAAACAAACTTCAGTGGAAATAATAAAGTACTTACAGTAAAACCACCAGATCTGTATGCAGTCACATCCATGTCTTTGCAGTTCAAACACCAAACCACAATAATGAGGGAGTGTTGGTGTTTTGACCTACTAAAACACAACTTCATATATGGTGTGGTGACAAATTTAAGAGCTTTTAAATTGTTGTGTGTGTGGGTAACTGCCACCATGAAAGTGCTGAGCTGAAGTGAATTTAATGGAGCAAAGCTAGGAAACATGCATGTACTTGCCCTAACTGACCTCTGTTAACATTACCACCTTGTAGTTTTTATTAAAAACGGGTTTGACCCTGGAAACCAGTGTTCATTGAGATCTCCTTCAAGTGGCTTTCCATGACCTCTTCACCCTCTCATGCACACAACACGAACAGGCTGATATTTCATATTTCATGCTCAGATTTTTCATGATGAATAACCACTAAGTGGAGTTTCATTGGCTCCACATCTGGGAGCCCTTACAGCTAAAGATGGAGGGAACATGTACTCTAAGTCAAATGTCCGCACACACTCAACTTCTTTTCTCTTTGTCATTCTTCCCCTGTTTTGTAACAGATCTTCATTCATCTGTCAAGGTGTCATCTTTTCATCTGACATTGCGGTTGAACTTCAAACCCCTGCAGGGCCATCTGAATATGAATTTCAAGTTTCTTTTGCTGTCTTGTACATTCTTCTGGTTGTTGTTTGTGCAGCTCATACCGAAGTGCTGAGTAGCCTTTTGGGGTCAGAATATTTCAAGAATTTTTATTTCTTTTTACTGAGAGAACAATAATTGATTAAACAGAAAAACAAACAATACAGCAATGTTCTCAATTTTTGACTATATATGTGAAAAAGGAAAGAAAAAAATGGAGTAATAATAATGACAGTAAATAAATACAAGTAATAAAAATAAGTAAATAAACAAATACTGGGGTCCCTGAAGCAGAGATAATAACATAAAAGCTAGTGCAAAAACAGCCACAGTAGAACACAAAGCTGCACAAAGCCATTTGTAAATAAACTCAGACATACACAAACACTAACCCACCCACACCCACCCAACCCTGGCTCAAACACTACATGTATAACTAGTGGAGAGTCTGTATTGTGAGTGTTGTGAAATTAGGAGACCCACATGGCCGGTATTCTTTGGAGTCGTCCTCCATTTATTTCTGACAAATAGGCAAACTACAAAAATTCTCTGATCAGTAGCATTCACACAACTTCACCTCTGCACAAATTAAGTCACATATTAGCATATTATACATTAACTTGAAGCTAAACTGTAAACTTTATTTGGTTGCGGCATCACTGCATGTACACAGGTGAGGGACAAGACAATAGCACTTTTAGTCAGGCAGCACCTGCAGTTCTGTAAACTTGGTATTCATGGAGCTGCGGATGCTGACGAATACTGCGATTTTATGGGTTGCAAAAAATCGCAGTGTATTTGTTTGCAAAACAGTTTGCAAACAATTTTTTTGTTGCTAAGAATGCCAACTTATTTTTCCACAAAAAGCTGCAACTGTTTGCAAAAGAGTTCTAGGCGTTTGCAAACGGTTGTAACACGTGTCGCTAAAGGGAGTATCTCATAGTATGCCGAAAGCTGAGGAATGTTCATGAACATTGCAATTGTTGGGGTTTCATCAGGGTTTGTAAAATTTTATGGTCAGGTCAGGCACTGGTTTGTTTGCTACCGGATAACCATGAAAACCGGTACTACCTGTCTCATGGGTTGGGCCGTCAGCGACTCAACTGGCAACCCCGCCTTTCCGAGGGCGTGGAGGGTGAAACTGGGCATCCTGGCAGAACTAAAAACAATATATGTCACAGGTCTGTGGTCGACCACTCCCAGTTACATGGGGTGAGACTGAACATCCTGGCAGATAAGCACATCTGTTGTAGGGTCTGTGGTGGACTTTTGCCAGTCGGTGCGTCGTGACATGCACTACACAAAGAGCAGAGATAAACAAATCTATCATCTGGTCAGTCACTGCAACAGATACTGGAGTCAGTTTGTCTTGGCCTGTCCTTGCCACTGATAATACCTCTATCTGCCAAGAATGTACCGCTAGTCCAGCAAAAGCTAGTAGTACTCAAATACTTTGCAAGCAGTTTCATGAAATTGTCAGTCAGAAAGCAACTCATACCGACTTGGACGCCACCCGGGTTAACAAGGACAGGAGTTCCTGGCAGCGGAAGGCGAAGGACAGAGCTGCGTGGAGGAATCTGATCAGACCTAAATGAAACAGTCACTGTCTGTCGCCCTCGACAGACAGATATGATGATAATGATGATGATGATGATGATGTAAAATTTTGCACAACAGCTCATCAACAGTTTCTATGGTTGCAATTGAACATGTTCAAAAAATTTTTGCGACAAGAAAAACACTTTTACAAGCATTTGGCGCGAATGTTGCTAATTGTTGCTAAACATGGCTAAATGTCGCTAAAAACAGAGGAGAACCCTGGTTTTCGCACACATTCATCACAAAAGATGGCAAATCCAAAAATCCCAGCATTCGTCAGCATTCTGAACTGTGTGAGATACTACCTTAAAATACAAGATAAAGTGTTGCCATTTACAATAGAATTTCTAGGTCAAACCTGTCAGCAAGGATATTTCACATTATAAAACACAATACAATGTATATACCCTTTAAGCTGAGTTCTTTAAACAACCTTTCTTCTCTGAAGTTGCAGTGAGTCAAGGCTGATTATAACCACAAGCTTGTGTCTTAGGCATGGTGTTTTGAATATATCACCCGCTGTGTGTTCAGATCTGCTGTGTGTTTATTTAGGCTGATTGCCCTCATGCCCCAACATGGCACTATAAATCTTCCAGTGATCCACATAATCACACTGTTCTGTTCCGCATAAGTTAAGATGATGAGCAGATGTATTAGTGCTTTAACACATCTCATTTATTTCCTGTGGCTGCTTGTTTAATAGAGGCTTTGTTATAGAAACATCTTTACATAGATGCATTAACTGTTGTGTTTCTTAGACACTATAAATTTTATATGGCTGAGCAACCTTTAAAAGATTTGTGTAATAGTCCAGCATGTTTCTTTTTCCATTAGCAGAAAATATAATGTGTACAGACATACTAGATGAACATTTTTTTAATACCTCTGTCTTCACAGATCCAGTCACAACACCTGCATAGTTTAACTGGTGGGTGTTTGCAGTGGTGCCAAGAACACAAGGAGTTATGAACTATACAAAGAGCTGCTTTTCATTAGAGATCATTTCACAATTGTATTTGTGCTTGTACAGCCCACATAGATCGGTCGGTCATAATGGAGCCACTGAAGACAAGCTGTTAACGCAGTGATGACAGAAGACCATCTACATGGAATTTATCTGTCTTAAATGATTAATTATAACAGTCTCACTGTCTTTGTAGTCTGTCTGGGAAACAATAGGCTACAATTCTGATTTCAATTGCAAAACTTGAGGAAAGACAAGCAGCAGTCGTAATATTTGGACATTTTTGAAAATTGGTGTAATGACAAAATCTTAGTGATAGGAATTGGGTACAGAGTTTAACTATTCTCAACTTTAAGGTTAATGACTAAAGTGACTACCAACAGGCAGGAATGAAAGTGTTCTTTGAAATATGAAGGAATGGGAAATAGGAAAAGGGTTACATATAAAACCTCAACGTCTACAATATAAATAAATAGGAAACTATAGAAAATCTCATTTTATGTGGACAGGATTTCACTGTCTGTAATTTTGACCAATTTTTCAACTGGTTCTCACTCCGGGCATGTAATATTTTAAAAAGCATGTTGGATCAGTGGTTAGCAAGAAAATCTAAAGAAATTTCCTTCAATTGTGTGTACCTTGATGTGTATAGACTGAATGACAAAAAATGACTCGGTCACAGCAGCTGAAAACTTCTTTTAGAAGAGACAAAAAAAAATCCTCATTGTAAAGCTGAACTGGTGGTGGTAAAGTTGTTTGAGCTATGGAACACCAATTTTACAGTCACTCTGTTAGTTTTAGGTTGGGCTAGGCAATAAAACAATAATGATAATTATCGCAAAATAACTTTTCCTCGATAGAGACATAATGCGTTTTCGATAGAACGTCGACAGAAGTCATTCATTCTGTGTTTTGACAGAAAGCACGAAAAGCCAATGAAAATGAGAATACACCGCACTGAACCAATCATGTGGCTGGAAATCATGTTGGATTGACGCACACAATGGCATGTATAGGCACGAAGGACCAATAGCCGAGGCTTGGCACACCTGCTAATGTTTGGGCTAGCGCAGCTGTGTAGAAGTTGGAGTGTTGTTAAAAAGAAAATGACAGAAAACATTAATGAAAAGTCCAGTGACAGTGTTACCAAAGAAGACACTGAAACAGATGCCTCCCAATGCTCAACAGATGAGGAGATTGTTGAAAAGAAGGGTCTGAGGAATTCAGTAGTGTAGCAAGAATGTCAGATTTAAGCGGCTGATTAAAGTAATTGACCCTCGTTACCAAACTCCCTGGCTGTAAATATTTCTCCCAGATGGCACTTTCCCAGCTGTACACAGAATGTAGAGAAACAGTTGAAAAGGAGCTGCAAAGTCTGCCATACTTCACCACTACGTCAGATTTGTGGTCAAGTTGCACATCTGAAACATAAATGAGCCTCACTGCCCACTTCAGTGATCAAGATTGGAATTTGAAAAGCAAATGTCTTCAAATTTTCCTGAAGACCATACAGGTGAAGTCATTTAGGACTGACCGAAGCACTTGCATCCTGGAGGCTGAGTGAAGACAAACAAGTCTGCATCACAACAGACAGTGGGACCATGGCTGCAGTGCATTGGGCATGTACTTCACTCAGCTATTGGTAAACTGATGAGCAGAATATTATAAAATATTTATATTTTATAATTATTTAAAATTTTATGTTTTATAATTATTTGAAATACAGTTGTATAATGTTCTACACTACAGCTGACAAGTTCAACTTCTGACAGAAAATAAATAATTAAAATTAATCTTGTTGTAGCTTCACATCTCACTTAGGAGTAAAAAGGAACCTTTAAGTTTGACAGAAATAGTAATTTGAATCATATCACAATATATACTGATAGTGATCAATATGGATAAAATTTATTGTGACTGGAATTTCTTCATATTGCCCAGCTCTAGTTTTAGGCAATGACATCTTTATTTTAAACCTCTAGGCCACCACCCTAGAGGTAAAGCATCCACCCCACAACCGGGAGGTTGGGGTTCAAGTCTCGGCCAGGTCATGCCAGAGCCCAAATAAAAATGGAACTTCCTGCCGTCCAGCTTGGTGCTCAGCAAAAATGGAACGGAGGAGGGAAATGTGGGCGGCAGTGGTTCAGGAGGTAGAGTGGGTCATCCAATAACTAGAGGGTTGGTGGTTCAAATCCCGCTCTCCACAGCCATCCTGCCATTGTGTTCCTGAGCAAAACACTTTACCCACCCTGCCTCCAGTGTCCATGACACTGGATATGAGCTCTGTGGGGACGTGTATAAATGTTCGGCAGTGGTTGGAGAGGCCGTTGGTGCGGACTGGCAGTCATGTTTCTGTCAGTCTACCCCAGGGCAGCTGTGGCTACAGTAGTAGCTTACCACTATCAATGTCTGTTTGGAGTGAATGAATAATGGACTCATTGTAAGTGCTATGAGATGTCTCTTGACTTGTAAAGCACCATATAAATTTAATCTATTATTATTATTGTTTTTCACTGTAATACAACCTTGTTAGGTTTATGCACTAAAACTACTTGGTTGTGGTTATTAAAGGTTAATCTTGCTTGCTTTAAGCATATCATTTTACAGCTGAAACATTGCTCTTTGTTTAGTGATGGTTTTGGCTGTATTACTAATGCCACCATGTGAACCCAAGGGGCAGTTATCCCATCATAATGTGATGCGATTGACTCTGACCGACTGGAATATACTGCATGACTGGAGTGAGACCCGGTAATGTTTCATTGCTTCTGTTGTAACCATGATAAAAATGTTGCATGATTTTCCCATACTTTAAGATATAGTAAATTGTTTTAAAATGTAAGAAATGGCCAACCTTCTTGACCAACCTCCGCCAAGACGTTTGATAGATCCAATTTGTCTTTCTGTGAGTCTGGAGGATTACACAAATATTAATGGACAGACTTGCTTAAACCTTTAGCAGAGATGCATTCCCCAAACTCAGAAGTGATTAAATTTATGATTCGATCCAGATCACAATATGGAGCCAACTATTTCTTTTATTTTTCCCTGTGAAATCCTAATCAGCCTGGTAGGATGCAATCAGTCTATTCAAATTTGCCTAACAGCAGGACACTACAGCCCAAAGTAGTGTCCCAGACAATCATTTTAAGATCCTCTGGTACTGCTTTTCTTCTAAACCGAGTACTGGAGCACAATGTTTAGTCTTGGCGGAACTGAAGCCTTTGAGTATTTTTGTTATACATTTCAGCAAATGCCATCTTTTTCTATCCCTGTAAAGTGTTCACCTGCAGAAAAACAAAGGCTGTCCATACACAATTAGTCAATATTAAGAATCGCAAGAATCCATATTTGCCTGTTGATGAAATATAAAATGTATACAGTAGTTTCTCTAAATAATGTTATTACAACAGCGATTAAATCAAAAATAATTCTCAGTCAGACCGTGACTGCTACTGGCTGACTCTGCTTTCCTCACATTTAGTTTGATTTCAATGCTAATCATGTGCCGTTGACTGCATCACTCATTCCTTTATCTCTCGCTGATATTTCAATCAGCACTCCACTCACATCCTATAAACTGCTGTCGCTGCCTTAAATAGTGCCCCATGTGGGAAGTTAAAAGTTCATCCTTTGTAGCTCTAATGTTTTCCTAATGGTTGCTTGTTGAGTTAATAGTTATTAAATAGCTGCCAGTACCATTGTCCTTACCTTTCATTTACCCTCTTGAGTAAAGCCAAGCACATGCTCTCACATCAAAGCCTTACATTCGCCCTCTGACCCCCTGGTACAGTAACATTACTGCAGCTGTGTGTTGGCCCCGGTGAAGCTAGCTTTAAACATAAAAATGTAAAAAGATACTTTAATGAACAGTGTGTATGCGGGCATCAGTGAGGCCAAGTATTGCAAATTATGTTCAGAAAGTGTATAAAAGCAAACATGAAAACAAGTCAATTATACTGTTTTCATACTGATTTCCTTTTCATACTGACCAGCTGTTTGCAGCAATGAATGGATGGCTCAGTTGGGAGCGTACAGTTCCTTCATTTAAATGTGTGGCTTTAATATATAAATGCACAAAAGTGTACAAAAATAAAAAAATTTCCATAGCAATCATTTTACATACAAAACAATTTAAATGGAGAGATAAAACAGTTAAATGCAGCTACACATTCAGTGATCAGAAGAACAGAGATACACATGATGATTTAAGAAAAAAGACAAATTACACATCAAAGTAGGGGGCTAAAATATGAATACAGCCAATATAAAGTGCATCACTATCTGCATGACAGTTGTAGGTAGTCACATCCATGTACACACATTAATTGTCACTACTTTCTCTACTGCAGCCCTTGATACTTGATTGAAATTGTGTTTCGGGCTTTTTTAAAAAGGCTATTCAAACTAGAATATTACTTCAAACAGGCTTCACACTGGTGCACTGACTGGTGAGTGTCCCCATTTATTCTTTACCATCCCTGGTTAACTAAACACAGCTTCATGATTCCGGTAAATTTGAACTTATTGGCTGCTCAATTAGAACTGTTCGAGAACCAGATGTTCAGCTTTTTTACAAAGAATGAAAAAAAAAAAAAAAAGGAATCACATAATCACAGCCACAGAACAGCTCAGGAAATGCTCAGACTCTTTTGGATTTTATTGGGATTTCTCAAACATCTTATATCAAGTCTAAGGGGTAGCTGGCAGCCACAACTGTCATGTGTCTTTCTTTTTAAAGAAAAGAAACATCATTTTGCACAATTATGATGAGAAAATCCATGTTCCCTGAGCTCAGCAGACTACAGAATTCTAATGAATGGGTTGCTGGCGCTTGTTTGAGTCCTTCTGCTGAGCCATATCTCTCCCCTAAAAATGTTTTAACACAGAGGACTTTTCCCCTAAATGACAGAGGCACGAGGGAAACCATGCACAAAAAAAGCTCTTTACTATTAAAGTTCATTATCAAAAAGTATATATGTACATTAAGGTTAGAAAGGCATAAACTCACAGATATAATTGCACTTTGCAGTAATGCTATTCATTATAAGTGGTGAGTGTAGTGATGGTGAATATGATGCTGGAACTGGTGGACTGGTGTTCATGGTGAAGGGTTTACAGTGAGTTCATACAAAAGGCTGCATCTTGTCAGCTGGAGTTAAGTGCTGTTTGACATAACCATATCCATAATGAAGGTCCAAATCCTCAGTAGTGGCTCAGGAGGATTTCTGCAGGCATTTTTTTTTTTCAGTTGTTCTTTTTGAATTTCTTCATCCTGAAAAGCACAAGCAGGTCTGGTAAGATTCCAAAAGGAACAAAAAGGGTTTAAAGGCAGAAAGATCAATGGTGGATGTGCAGTATTTGGCAATACATTAGTGTTTAATGTGAAAGAACTTAAGTGAGTGACAAAAGACTTGGACAAATGGGTGGATGTTAACTTTAAACATCTCTTTAACATCTCTTTAACTTGTCACTTGTATGCACCACATTAAAAATTAATGGATCTTTGCTAAATGGAAAAATCCAGCATGCACAACATTCCGAGTTTGCCAAGTGAAAACAGCTGTTTCAGGTTTACAGGGCCAAAATGATTTTGATCTTAAATCTACAACTAAATTCTTAATAGTTGTGATGTGTATTCAATAATCTGTATGTCTAAAAGGATAACTTTGCAGACCACTGATATGTAGTACGTATACATACCATAAACTGTATATTAACACCATGAACACTCAAAATATGTGGGGGCTCTTTAATTATTGACATTGGCACGCAGAAATACTCCACCATATTAAACCTGCAGATAATAGGCAAGCATGACTGTGCTGGCTAAAGTAATGCATGGGTGTCCATTGTGTGTTGTTTATCCTTCTTTTCCATAGACGTATGCTTAAGTGGAAACATGTTAGGTTTGACTGACTATAAACTACTCATGATACATGCCCATGTTGCTATGCAGAGGACTGTTCACGCCTCATTGAGTCAAGACCTCCACGACCATCCATGACAGACCCCATCTAACTATGAAGCCGATCAGTCAACATGTACTGAGAGTGGAAGCCAGCAACTGAACTGATTGCTGGACTAGACTCAAGTTTTCTTTATGTCTTTCCACTTTTGGCATTCCAGAATGCTTTTATGTGCCTCCAAAACACACTGCACAGTTTGTTTCAGTCTTAGAATAACTACACAGACATGGCAACTCGATCTCTTCCATAAACTTTATGATACCCACTTTTTTCAGAGTCTCCTCAATTGAGGCAGGAAGGAGCCAGTGTGCACTGGCAGTGACTTTTACCCCCCCTCGGTCATAGGCTAACTTTAAGCTGCTGCATAATGGCTACATTAAGTGACAAATATGTAAATCTTAATGGTCCCATTTACTGCACTTTTTCCATATGTTGAAAGGTCTTAACGAAATGTTTGTGACATATT
This sequence comes from Pholidichthys leucotaenia, assembly GCA_020510985.1. Classification (NCBI taxonomy): domain Eukaryota; kingdom Metazoa; phylum Chordata; class Actinopteri; order Cichliformes; family Pholidichthyidae; genus Pholidichthys; species Pholidichthys leucotaenia. The sequence goes on along the minus strand of CM035841.1, from coordinate 327,134,015 downwards.
TTGATCAAATAGCTTTTAATTATTTAATTATTGCAGCATTATTGTGAATCATCATTTGCAGCCTTTCTCAGAACGGTTCGTTTCAGTGCAAGTCTCTTTGACCACCCAAAAGCCAGCGTTAACTCCGTCCTCCTACGTTCGTCAATATTGCTAATGTTAGCTGGCTAGCTCCTAGCTTGGGTAGTGAGCCTTCATCTTCAAGAATTTATGAAACAAAACATCACTGGTGGACAGGGGTGAGTGGTTTCAGCTGATTGATAGGATATGACCAGTCCCCGGAGTACAATAAGGCCTGGCGCACATGACAAAGTTTTCATTTAGACCCGGAGAGAAACATCTGCATGCGCACGACACGTCACAGGAGCAACCGCGTGTGCACATGGATCCACCAATGGTGTGAAAGCTACTGCTGTAACTAATGGATGACAAGTGGAGGTTTTACTTCAGATTATAAAATCACAACTATAAATGCCAGATTCCTCCTGTAAAAATATTTATTTTTGTTTTTTTAAGTTGAAAGAATGAGGGAGTCATAAATAAATAAACAACCTAACTGTGGGCAATTAAAAAAAAAAAAATCTGACTTACTGACAGCTGGTTTGAATATTTAATAAGGAGGCTCCAGTTATAGAAAACCGTTACAAGTAAGAAAAAACAGTGACATGATATGATGTTGGCTGACTGAGCAGCTGCAGAAAACTGGATTTAAAACATTGGCTGCTGCACAGCGAGTTTTTTCATCATCCAGTAAAGGTGAGTGACATTTTAGGGATGTATTTCAGCCTGTAAATCTTCCCTGGTTATAAATTTGATTATTATTTTTCTCAATAAGGCTGCATCTATTGTGTAAAAAAAAAAAAAGGTTTTACATATACCAGTAATAAAAATGTATTTCATTTAAAATGCACTTTAAATTTTGGGGCAAAATCTCAAAATGCTACATGAATAGGATGAAGAACAAGAATAAAAACAAACATTAAAAGTCCATATGATGACACACCAGAACCTTAAAAAAGCTTTTCTAAACAACAATAAAACCTCTCCACTTTGGAGACTGGTTTCAAATCTCGACATTTGAGATTTGTAACCATCATTTTTTCTTACTTGTAAACCATTATGACTCTTGTGACTGAAGATCAAATATTCAAGTTTTTTTTTTTATTGTCTGCAATTGTACAGGTTATTTATTTATTTATCTATCTATTTATTTATTTATGACTTCCTCATTCTTTCAGCTTAAAAAATGAATATAAATATTTCTTGCAGATGCAATATGATGTTTATAGTCATAATCCAAAGTCCGTAGAAAAACTTCTACTTGTCATCCATTAGTTACAACAGCAGTTTTCACATCTTCGGTGGGTCCGTGTGCACGTGTGGTCGCTTCTGTGACATGTCATATGCACGTAGATGCTTCTCTCCAGGTCTAAACGAAAACACTGCTGTGTACACCAGGCCTAAAAAACATATGTGAATGAGTGAATGGTGGCCCAAGGCGGCTAGTTGATACTAGCTGCTAGGGTCAGCTAGCCACCTTGGATCGCAGTTAAAGAAAATAAACTATAGTAAACTAAGAACAACGTATACGGTCAAGTGTTGGTAGATGAACAAGGAGTGTTCACAAGGAGTGTTCACCCCACCAGTGGGGGTGAATAGAATTTATAGAAAATAATGATCAAAACCAGTGACAGTCAAACTACTGTCTGGCGGCCTGTCTGTCAACCTCTCCCCACTGAGTCGAGCGTTAATGCAGTTAGACTGACCAACTCCGACGGCCTAGTCAAGTTAATGCTAACTGTTCATGTAGCATCATGATGAAAATAATAAGCCAGGATGATGCAAGCTATATAGTATTATCTACTGTGGATTAATGAACCAGGTGAAAACAGCGATGTCTGTTAGGGTGACTGAAATTAAGAGAAAATAACAATATAAACCACGATTGGTAAGCGAAGTCCCTAAAAGCACTGTTAGTTTGAGTGTGCAGCATCTCCGTGACATTAGCCTGGCCAATAATAGAGCAGAGGGTGGGTATCAAGGCTGTATTTACCCTTTCGTGACGTACAGTGGCAAACCCAGAAGGGTTACTTCGGCTCTTCACAGACAAAATTGATATAAAGGCCGTGTGTATTTTTTTAAGAGAAGTGAGCGATTTGATGGATTTTTGATAATCGTGATCAATAGATGCATTTCAGAAGGTTAATGGTTACGTGTCCACCAAACGCGTTTTTTGTTGCCCGACCGCCCTGAGCATTTTTTTTTTCAGCGTTTATGAGCGGCGCTCTGGTAAAAAAAAAGTCTGTGCCCTGTATCCCAGCAACAGCTTGTCACTGTCAGCTCAGCACTTCCGCTTTTCCTATTGTCAGACTTTCTACTGATTTTTTAATAGCAGTCTCTAAATAACAACGGACAGGAAACATTTTCTAGCAGCGCTGGATGTAAAATATTATGACACGGAAAGCAGGAGTCTGAGTACAGACTAGTACCGGCGTCCTATGTCCCACCCATGCAGCAGTTCTGATTGGCTGCTTAAGGTCTGACGTTGCCGAGCTCAGCTGCAGTCTCTGAAAAGTTGAACTTTTTTCAACTCTGAGCACCCTGAGTGCTGCGACAAAAAACGGCCACCGCCGAGAGCGTTTCAGCGCTGAGGGCGCTCGGCACCGTAAACGCTGGACTACATAGCGAATAAATGGAAAATACAGTAGTTGCCCAGCGTGGAAAAAACGCGTTTGGTGAACACGCAGCCTGAAATATACAAAAACAATTTTTCAGTGAACGGGACCTTTAAAGTTAAACATATTTTCTCCAAAAGGTAAAGTTAAATTAGTCATTTTTCCAAATGTACTATGATATCAATTAAAAGTGCTTCTAGTATGGCCAGTGATAACCAGGAATCCACAATATAAGTTTGTGCATCATGACACATCAAACCTGCATTTTGTGCAAGACAGTAAAACCAACCTCTGTCCAGTGTGCTCATGTAATGGCATGTTTAGAGTTTGTTCCACTTGGGCAAGAGTTGTCACTCTGTCAATGGCCAAATGGCAGATCTCCAAATGCGCATTTGGCCCTTTGCATCTGTGTATCCATTACTTTAAATTTCCAAAGCGTGGAAATGAGTATACAAAACTCCAGATGGGAAAGGCAATCAGAAATATGTATTGCAGCAAAACCAGAATCAAAAAGAGAGTCTTATTTGAAAACTTACTTGATGACGTTCTTCAGGAACTGCTTTAGCCATGGGATCTCTGGGTTCAAACACACTTCTTTGTTTGACTTCAGCTTGGCACTTACGTGAAAAGAAAAGATACAAACCAAAGCGTGAATTATGCACGAGTGGGTATCTAAGCACTCTGTTATCAATCAGGCTGAATTTACATGCCAATGTTAGTTTAGCACCGATAGCAAAACTTTTCACAGGGGTGCTTTGGCTTGTAAGGGATATTGTTCCAAATTTTTTATGTTTCAACCTTCATCTACCCAGTAAAAAATTAGTAGTTGATAAAACAACATCCCTGTGGTTATTTACAGATTTTCTTAACAGGATCCTAACATTTGACGATTTTATTTTTTATGTAACTGTCCTTTTTGCAGTTGTGTTGCTGCACACTTCACTTAAATTTGCTTCACATGAGCTGCAACAAACAATGAGATCAGAACTAAAGGTTGTAAACACAGTATGAGGAGTAAAGCCTGCGTGATACACAAATGAGAAGCAAACCCAATTACAAAACCCACAACTATTGCTTTCCTGTAAAATGGGAAAGTATGCCCAATTTCCGTCTCCTTTACACACTCTTTTTCCAATGGCCCACTTCCTTTTGATGCGTTAGTGGGGCGCTTGTAAAAATGTTGTTCTAACTATGAATGCGTGAGTGAGTGACAGAGGGGTGTGCATGTACACAGGCATGTACAACTCCTTTCTCTGCCCCGTCACCTTGGCAAGATTGATGGTGAGAAACGTCAGATGAGGAGGAAAACTGTCTGGCATTTTACAGCCGAGATAGAAAAACAAAAAAAAAAAAACCTCACATCACTTGGAAGGGGCAGTTAGGAGTGTGGATGAACTTGAGCTCCCTGATATAACCTCGTGGCAGCATGTTCACCGTGGAACGACAGTGGCACCTCTCCACCAGACTGATGGGCTTAGCTGTAAAATAAAAGTAGGGATACATGTATTTTAGGAAAAAAAACAGTTTACTGCAAAATACAAAAAGAAACAAGCCTAATCCTCTCTGAAAGCTTAAATATATTGTGTTGCACATTTAACAAAAAATAGTGAAAATTAATGACTGACATCTGATAAAGTCTGTGTGGAGAACTAAATTAAAACATGCATTCAGACATAAACAGATGAAAAAAAAACCCATCTTACACAGTTTTGTATTGCCATTCATTCTTTGCAGTATGAAGCCAACATTGTCAAATATTAACTCTAAAGTCCTCTTTATGGTTATGTATTCCTGTTTTGGTGTGGCTCTCAGATCACAGAAAAGCACAACTGTGTGGTCTAGAAACGCAATGTGCCCAGTTTCCATTAAAGCCTGGCGTTTTCAGGTTGGAGTCCATCGAGGATTTTGGCCGATTAACGTAGAAAAATAAACAGAACCACGTTTTCGTTTATGTAAAACTTTCCTCTTACGTTTTATTTAGATATTTAACACAACTTTAACCTGCTTAGCAGACTTAACAATGACTATAAAGCTTTCCTCCATTTTTAAATAACGAAATCGTTCGACATCACAACGAAGGAAGACTTGAGCGCGCATCAACAGATGGTGATGGGATTACGATCCATGTCAATTATTTTAACACCAGATTACCATCATAAAGAGCACAACACTTTCCAGGTAGGCGATTGATGTGGCCGTGTTTATCCTGGCTGGGGCTTTGTCTTCTTAGATGCATCATGTGCGCGTAATTAAAAGAAAACAAAAGGCAGCACAAACACGCGCGCGGATCTGCGCTCCAGTGAGAAATTTCCTCCGCCAACAGGCTCACGTGCAAGCTATCCAGGTTTTACGCACGCGAAAAGCGCATTCTCACTATATAGTAAAATAGATTTAGACGTTTGGTATTAAACTATTATGCGCATTAAAAAGAAAGAGGAGAGTGTTGAGTGCAAACGGGGTTTTCTTTAGAGAAGGTTTGCACAGAAAGCGCACGAAAATTAATGTTATTAAATAAAAATATGTGACTATAATTTTTGGCAAAAAAAAAAAAAATATCTGTAACACAAGTATCACTATAATGCGTCCAAAATAAAGTTTCTATTTAGCTGTTCAATCGCTCAAAGGGTGCGTCGTCGTATTTTTTTAAACCAAGTGATTCAATCAGGAAAATAAATGCCAGAATAAGTTTTGATTTTAAAAATAAAAACTCATTGCACTTTTTTTTGTTTCTTTCTTTTTTTTTTTTTTAAATCAGAACAACTGTATGGCTATCTAAAAAAAACCCTGAACCAACATAACGCAGCAAACATGCAAAAAATAATAATCCCATACCTTGTGATGGGGTCACGAATATCACCATAAGCGCAGCCAGTACAGCCAGCAGCTTCACATCCATGGCGCATTAATTTCACCGCAAACTGATCCTACTTAGAGTAAAGTCCAGACGAGATGTGACGGACGGGGCGCTGCTGGACTGTTAAATTACGCACCAGCAAGAGAAAAAAAAATAACACTTCCGCTTGGATGGTAAAATAAAAGTCTTCACACACAGGTTATACAAATTCGATCATAATTAATGTAGCATCAAGTTAAATGACAGCCTATACGTTTGAAAAAGTATACAAAACATAATAAATCGATTATAGAATGTTTTGAAAGTATTAGATTTTTTTGCATGCTTTTATTTTGTAGGAATATTATTTTTTTCTTCCCGTGTTGTTGCAGCCAAATTACTCACAGCTGATCAGTCAGTCACAGTCACCACCCCGTTATACTGGCGTATATGGGTGAGTTTGCGCCACTTTTTGTTGTGTGAAATGTTTAAAATGTCATTTCCTGTGCTGTGATGTTAAGGAATCCCTACCATGGCCAGGAGACACAAGCTAATAGATGCAGTTTATCCCAGTGGCTACTGTTAAAGTCATGAAGAGGGACATGTTAAGACATGTTATAGGTCTTCTCGGGGACTTTATTTGCAAAAGTTATTCTAATGAGTGAAAAATATCAAAAGTTGATTTTTTTTTTAAACTAAATAAAAGCCATTGGCTATGAATACGGAACCGTACCCATAGAATTCTTGCTACAGATACAGCTGGAATCTGACTGGCCAGTATGTTCTATTAATGTATAGAACTGTACCTGTAGAACACTACAGGTACAGAAATCTGAGGCATTTGTTTCAAAATTTTAATTGATATCTAATTATTACCTTTTTAACCTTACCCACTCCCAAATCCTAAAGCTAACCTTTTAATTCTAAATTCCATCTCAAATCAAGTAAAATGGTGTGGACAAGGTGCCAAAAGCATGATGCAAACCAGCAATCTTCTACGCAGGTCCACTGGTACTATTTGCCTAAGGGTGCATTCAGACAGCCACTGTTTGGTCCGGACCAAAGGACCAAACAGTGGATTCCGCGGATAGTTTGATTTGTTTGGGGCTGTTTGAGCACGTGTAGGAACTCTGGTGCGCACCAAACAAGCGAAGTCTGGACCCCCTAAAAAACAGGGGTTTCGGTTCTCCTGCAAACGAAGTCTGGTGCACTCCGATTGCAGTGTGAATCCAAACGGACTATCCGCCGGACCAAAGGATGGAAGTGCCCCTCGGCGTTTGTGTAACCATAGCAACATGTAGTCTGAGAAGAGGAAGTGGTGTTTACCGTAGTCCATTTTGGGTAGAAAATAACATTAAAGACAACCACGCAAATCTGAGAAATCCTTGCACCGGTGAAAGCTGAGGAGAAAAGCTAAAAAATGTCTCATTTGTGGCGGACAAACAACCCGGCTGAAGGGAATAAATTTAATTTTTCCTTCCTGGCCAGTCGATGAGCCTGCTTTTTCTTCTTCGCTGAGACTTTTTCCTCCTGGTCAGTGGTGGTTTCTGCTACAGTGCCCCAAACAAGCAGCTGTAATTGCATGACGTTGTCCAGGCAGTTTGGTTCACTGCAGTGTGAATGCAAACCAAATCAAACGAAGGTGTGAAAATTCTCAGCATTCCCTGCCCAGTCGAACTGAGACCCCCGGACTATCCTGGTCTGAATGCAGCGTAAGTCACAGCTGCAGCTGTCTTGGAGTTGAAAAGGTTTTGTCAGATTGATCAACTCTTTTGTAGCAATAGACAATGCGTATTGGGCTTTGGCTTACAAATCAATAGTGCTTCCTAAATAAAAATGAAGTTAATTAGCAATATGACTCATGGGTTATATTTGAAAAATCATGAAAACCTCCACATATTTTGAGGGGGTACCTTAATGTTTTTTCCCCCCACTAATTCATTCTCTACTGTTTTTAATTTAGTGTTTATTTCGACATTGAATTACATTGAGGTAGAGACCTCATTTACAAGACAGTTTATCTATCGATTGGTGGGCAACAATTAAAATTCTTTAACTGTGATTAATCCCCAAAAATTGTGTGTTAATTGCCATTAATTGCAATTAAATGCATTTTTTATGTAATGTGCATAAACCTTGTCATTTTTCAAGTACTCTTATTAGCATGGGGTGGACACATATGACTGCTTTCTGCAACTGCAGGTTTATTTAAAGTCATCAACATGTCAAAAATGACAACAGTTATCCAAAACATTCTCCAAAGTCATAAGTACTGCAGAAATACTACATGTGTGAACAACTAGCAACCACTTTAGCATTATTACACAAGTTATTTGCGTAAATACACACACCACCCAGTCAGATTTACCAGTCAGTTCCCAGCTTCTGTCTGAAAAGTTGTTAGCCTTATAGAGGGTATGCACTGGAACAGAACTCCCTGCCATTACAGGGCAGTTACTGAAGTTACACAGCACTGAGTAGCAAAAACACATGTCAGCTCCAGCTTGCATGTGGCAAAATGCAACAATCACACGTAACACCCAGTCATAGCAGTCGCTTACCTCTGTTTTCGATGTGAATTCCAGTAGTGATAATCCAGTTTGTTTTCTAGGGAGTGGGCATTCGATAATAGAATTGATGGAAGTCGTGTTTGTTCGGGGTTAGCTTTTCACATTTGCTTTTTGCAATACAACACCGGCGGTGTCATGACTGTATTGTAACAGTGACAACACAGAGCTTCGCTATTTGGATTGCAGAGCATCTTTCATCTTTAAAGAGATGAACCACCGGAACTGCGCTGTCCATGGCCTGGTCCCGAACCCTGGAACCTCCAGGTGTCAGTGTCGCAATAGACTGTCCTACCAGAAACAGTGCCAACGTTTCAAGGGTTAGATCGTGCTTTGATATGGTCATATGTCCACATAGCATGACAGCGATACTCCAGCAAACTGATTTGAATACCCAGAATTAAATAAGGAGTTTATGCCATGAATTGGGCTTCATGCGTCTCTGTTTTGAGTCGTGCCATACCTGCGTTTCGAAAATTCTGCTTTTTCTGTTCAACAATTAATTGTGGGTTTTAAAAAATTGATCACGGTCAATGGATTGTTGAATTAATTGTGGTTAACTTGATCGATGTGCTCACCACCACTACTATCTATCTATCTATCTATCTATCTATCTATCTATCTATCTATCTATAGACAATACCTTAAAAAGAATCAAAAATGAAAATTAGTGAAAAAAGAACATACAGATGAGCTAAAACAGAAAGTCAGATAAATACTTAAATTAGCCCATAAATAAAAACAAATAAAGTTTGTGTATTCTGCAAGTTGTTCAAGATGTCCAAAAATATCTGAATTTACCAAATTTAATAAAGCAGTTGGTACCTGCAACATAATTCAGTCAGCTGACCATGTCTGATAAGATCCCACATTAAAAGAAAGCATTAAAGAGATGGAAGGGGATAATAAATAAAAGTCACTGCCTTTTTTTACAGAGAGGACCAAATTATGACCTACTATACATTAATTTATACATTGCTTTTTTTTTTAAAAAATTAAACTGGTATAAAGTCAAATTCAGACAACTGCATTAAATTCAGTTCCACAAAGCAAAGACTTGCCTTGAAAAAATTCCCAAAAAACAAAGCTTATATTTCCACAGACTGAGGATATGTTTTGTCATTTTCACGGGCAACATGAAAAATGTGACTATGTGGCTGGGTTTGTATTTTCTTTTCTTTGCTTTTTTTCAGTTTTTCAGCCATATCCTCTCATCACACAGCTGTGGGAAAGCAAACTATCTGCTGACAGCACACTTTATTACAAAAATGATTGAAGAATAGAAAAGGATATAGTTCAAGGAGCATATCATTGTTTTATGCTTGTAATTTGTTGTGACCAGTTAAGCAGTCATGAGTTAATTTGGTATAAAATATGTGGACAAGATATGTCACACTAATGTTGATAAAGCAGTTTCAGGACCAATTTGAGGGTGTTATAATTTTGGGGTTTGAAACATTTTGCTCGATGTATTTCAGACTGTCTGCCTTTTGGATCTCAAACAATGATATGAAGCCATGGATACCAGACACTCAGGAGCAGACATAGACGAGGTTATATTAGCCAACAGCTGAAAGGAGATATTGACTTCTCTCACAGGCCACAAAGGCTGCCTCCAAATGTGTGAGCTGCAGAGGCAGCGCAGGGGAATTGTATTTGATTAAGAGTCTCTCAGCTTGGAGTGAAAGGTGACTTCAGAGGGTTTCGGATCAAAGGGCCCCCACCATCACAACAGCTCACCAACCTGCCCGCTCTGACACGGCACGTCTGACATGTCATCACAGTTTTCAGGTTGCATTCATGTTTCTGCTCTTTTCCACCGAGCGTGCACCAACAACAAATGTGTGCAGAGGAGGATTGTGCAAGCATACGTGGAAATGGAAGTAATTTTATCTTCAATACACATGCAAAAGTTGTAAATGGGGGGGGGGGGCAACCTGTGACATGAGGAAGTCAAAGCACATCCAAGTATTTCAACATTTCAGCTACAGTCAGCAAGATTAACTTTCTTCTATTGAGTGGGTTCCAGCTGCTTGGTTACATGAGCAGATTTGGCTTCACATCCTATTGCCCTATTGCCTCTTTCTGCTTTTTGTTATTTTCTTTTTTGCATCAAGATCCCCACCTCTCAGAAAGAAGCAGCTCTTTTCCCAGAAAAAGAGATATTTAGAGAATGCTGACAATAAACTGAAACTGAAAGAAAATCTCACATTTCAGGGGGTTTTCCACCACAGGGGGCAGCTGTGGCACAGGTGTAGTGTGGCTGACTACTGATCGGAGGGTGAGGGGTTCGATTTCCGCTCTGTCTGCAGTCTGCATGTCGAAGTGTCCTTGAGCAAGACACTGAACCCCCAGTTGCTCCTGGTGGGTCAGTCCAGCGCTTGTGTATGGCAGCTCCACCGTCATCAGTGTGTGAATGTGTGCGTGAATGGGTGGATAGCAGGATCTGTGAAGCATTTTGGTCATCCAGAGATGAGTAACATGTGCTATATAAGTGAAAGCCATTTACCATTTTAGGTCACAGCGAAAGTTGTCAGAATATGACGTTTGTTAGTTGAGGTGTCTTTGTAATAATGGCAAAAGGCGCACATGGCATGCACTCACTGGATGTGTAATATAAGCTACCTGTTCTGTTTTATTCACACCTGTCTGGCCTACGATTTGCAGCGCATTGATCTGCAGCCCATCTGCCTGTGTTGGGAGGTCTAACTCCAGGGGTCTATCTCCGGTTCTCTGCTTGAGTCATAGCTTACTGTACTCCTAAAGAACAAGGTAAGAAGTCTCATTTGAGGTGTAAATCATATATAAGGTTTTCTCTGAAGATCTGGAAGAACAACAGGTGTCCTCCAGAGATTAAAACAAAATTTTCTTTGAAAATATTTGAACTCTTGTCGTATTTTACCCAGTTGTCATGATAATTTAAAAGCCAACCTAACAATATTTCAAAACCTGTACATCATGACACTTTTGAAGTGTTTTCCAACTAAATATCTAAACTCACAATCATGACAATGTTTATAATTCTGTTAATAATGAGGTAGAACACTTGTCACACTTGAATAGACTGTTCTGCATTCTCGACTATTCCTCAACTCTAAAAAGAGACCATGTGGCCCCAGGGGAAGGGGTATGGATGGCTGAACGTATTATGGTGGAGTTGCCAGTTTCCATAGATCAGACTTTGGCTTGAGAACGTACAGGCAATTGGTCCCAGTGGGGGATCTGCCAGTGCCCCATTGAGGCTCTGAGAGGCCGAGGGCCTGCTGGCTCAGGCCTTTGTCTGGTTTCCTCTACATCCTCCAGAGAGTTACAAGCCCTGTGCCTTCAGACGACCATATGGACCACCTCAATGGCCTGTCAACAAAGTCTTTAGCCATAGATGTTGAATCAGTGGAGAAACAAAGCTCCAGACAGTGGCTTTATTAAAGGTTTTAGGATCCAGGCAGAACTTTTCTGCCTCATTTTAACTCATTCAAAGGTGCAGTAGGTGGAAAAAATTGTTTACATCTAATTTAAATCACTCATCATCCTATAGTAACTCGTAATGCAAGTGGGCTGACAAGACAACTGTACCACACTCCTCTAGGCTCTGTTTCACCTGCAGAAAGGTTCACAGCTGTGACATGTCCTTGACCAATCACAGACCTTTTCAACCAGAGGCTTTGCTATTGGCTGATCTGGAAAAGCCAAAGCACTTGCATGTGCTTGGTGCTGTGGTCCGAGGTTGTTGTTACTGCAGCTATTTTACTACTACTGCACAGGCTGTCCTCCTCTGTGGATTGCCACCTTATCATGGTGGAGAGATTTGCATGCCCTCATGATAGGAGGCCCCTGGAGCTATGTTGTTGGGGCCACCTTGGCCCTCAAGGTCTTCCGTGGCAAACAGGTCCTGAGTGAAGGGCCAGATCAGGAGCAGTCCAGCAAATCCTCACATGGGTCAGCCCTCCAGTGCACTCACCACCTGCAGGAAGACTGCTTGGACTGCTGCACCGCAACCCAGACCTCTGGATAAGCGGTAGAAGATGGGTGGATAGATGGATACCCAGGCTCTCAGGAGAGATGTGTTTGGGAACAAATGAATGCTCATGTCCCTGCCATCACACTGCATCCCCACTCACCATGAATACACTATATCATCAATCCAACTGTTCCTCTCCACAATCATTTAACAATAATAGCGGAAAGCAGTTTGAGTTGGTCCAGTGTAGAGGTGGAATATATATTCTTGTGCCAATACAAGAGAAAGACAGAAGTTGGCAAAATATGGAGCTGGGCACTGTGTGTTAGTGGAGGCAGCGGGAGAGGAGACAATTGCACTTTAGCATGGCGTAGAGCAGCAGGTGAATGTGATAGACATGCTGAGTTACTGTATCTGCATTTTATCAAAGTTGCTCTATGTTACATATAATAATCTGCAGCCATTTATTTTCTTATCTGAGGCTCAAACATCGCAGGTGAAGTACAGTTAAATGGAAAAGCGGGTGTATAGTCCCTTTCCTGCAGTAGATTTTGGCCAGCTCAGCATGCGAGTCACCAGTGACATTGTCAATAATGGCATTCATGCTTGGTTTGCCAAGTAGGTTGACCATACTGCTTACAGAGGTAGAGTGCTGGACTCCCATTTAGATACCACCAGTTGGGCTTTGCTTCCTTGGATCAGTGGCTTATAGGCCAGGGAAGGTACGGGGAGCAGAAGGAGGTTGCAGTTTTTAACTTTCTCAGGATCTTGCCAATTACTCCTTTATTAAAACTTCTAGTCAAGTAACATTGTAAAATATCCCAATTTTTCTCAGCTGACATCTCCAGATTCCCCCCACTCTCACTGGTAAATAGTTCCGTTTTGTTTTCAATAAGATACAATCTATGCCAAATATGATCCCTAAACCACAAGAAACAGCACAAAGTCCTTCTTTTTACAAAATCCTGTCATCACAAATAAACTTACACTTTTAATATTTGCAACAAGCTAAACAAGATGCATTTTTAAAAATAGTATTAAAATTGTATTGTCATCTCAGGCAAGGCACCAGACATCCCCGTCAGAATAATATGCAGCAGCCAAGGGAGTTTTAGGGATAAAACGAATAAAACTTATTCTTAGAAAGTCTTTACCCTAAACAACACAATGAGATGTAAAAAAGAGTCTTTTTTTAATGGTTTCAGCTGTGAACTTTTGCCAGAGCAGGCTCATGAGTCACAGCTGAGCTGGCAGGTTAGCTGCTCAGTTGTGGATTCATAGACTTTGACACCTGGTCCTGACTGGCCACAGGAACAGAAATCCCTCAGCTGCTCATCTGATGTTCCCCAGGAGGAGTGGAGAAACAGCTCAGAGATGCATTAGGGCAGCAGTACTGAAGCAGCTTTTTGAAGTCAGGAGTGATGATATACTGCTGCCATGTAGTTATGGATCCTGTAAATTGAAGGAATGCAGTGCTGTGGTACATCATCTTAATTCTTTTTTTGGCAGGTTTTTTAGTGGGTCAAAGAGCTTTGATTCCCTGTCATTATAATTTAACTAGGATAAAGTCATAAAAGTGATGTCAGAGTGTATGTTGAGCTCATCTCCTCGCCTTGTTTTGTAAATTCTATTTTCTTGTCACCAGGACAAGAGTCTCAGCTCACGTCCCCGCCTTTGGTTTGTATTTTGGGATTCTCTGTATTTATTATTATTCATTACCAGAGTCATGTTATGTTCTTTATTCTGGTCTGGGGTTTGAGTTTAGTTTTGTATGATTCTCTGTTTATTATTAGTATTACCATGATCGCTGTCTTACGTTTATCCCTGCCATATTCTTAGTCCTTGGTTGTTAATCTTATTATTAGTAGTCACGTCTGGTAGTTTTATTACTGTCAGCATTTGTAGTCTTGGTTTTTGGGTTTGGCTTTATTTTGACAGCATCTTCAGTGATTGCACAGTCTGATTTTGCCCTGTTTAGCTGCTAAGTGCGCACACCTGTTTGTAGTTACAGTAGTGTGAAAAAGTGTTTGCCCCCTTCCTGATTTCTCATTTTTTTGTATGTTTGTCACACTTAAATGTTTCAGATCATCAAACAAATTTAAATATTCAACAAAAATAACACACGTAAACACAAAATGCAGTTTTTAAATGAAGGTGTTTATTACTAAGGGTAAAAAAAATCTAAACCTACATGGCCCTGTGTGAAAAAGTGATTCAACCCCCGTTAAAACATAAATTAACTGTGCTTTATCCCATCTTTGGAAAGCTGAGTTCAATTTCTCTAGCCACACCCAGGCCTGATTCCTGCCACACCTGTTCTCAATCAAGAAATCACTTAAATAGGACCTGCGTGACCAAGTGAAGTAGACCAAAAGATCCTCAAAAGCTGGACATCATGCTGTGATCCAAAGATGTTCAGGAACAAATGAGAGACAAAGTAATTGAGATCTATCAGTCTGGAAAAGGTTATAAAGCCATTTCTAAAGCTTTGGGACTTGAACGAACCACAGTGAGAGCCATTATCCACAAATGGCAAAAACATGGAACAGTGGTGAACCTTCCCAGGATTGGCTGGCCGACCAAAATTACCACAAGAGCGCAGCGACGACTCATCCAAGAGGTCACAAAAGACCCCACAACAGCATCCAAAGAACTGCAGGCCTCACTTGCCTCAGTTAAGGTCAGTGTTCATGACTCCACCATAAGAAAGAGACTGGGCAAAAATGGCCTGCACGTCAGAGTTCCAAGACGAAAACCATTGCTGAGCAAAGAGAACATAAAGGCTCGTCTCAGTTTTGCTGGAAAACATCTCGATGATCCCCAAGACTTTTGGGAAAATACTCTGTGGACTGACGAGACAAAAGTTGAACTTTTTGGAAGGTGTGTATCCCATTACATCTGGCGTAAAAGTAACACAGCATTTCAGAAAAGGAACATCATACCAACAGTAAAGTATGGTGGTGGTAGTGTGATGGTCTGGACCTTAAAAAGGCGGTTCATGTTTGAAAACCCTCCAATGTGGCTAAATTACAACAATTCTGCAAAGATGAGAGGGCCAAAATTCCTTCACAGCGCTGTAAAAGACTCATTGGCAGTTATCGCAAACGCTTGATTGCAGTTGTTGCTGCTAAGGGTGGCCCAACCAGTTATTAGGTTTAGGGGGCAATCACTTTTTCACACAGAGCCATGTAGGTTTGGATTTTTTTTCCCTTAATAATAAACACCTTCATTTAAAAACTGCATTTTGTATTTACTTGTTATTTTTGTCTAATATTTAAATTTGTTTGATGATCTGAAACATTTAAGTGTGACAAACACACAGAAAAATGAGAAATCAGGAAGGGGGCAAACACTTTTTCACACCACTGTATGTTCAGTTGCCTGTTTGTATTTAAGGGACGCCGCCCCTCACCTGGGGATGGCGTCTTCATCAATTCTGGCGTGAATCCACACTTCTGCTCCGCTGAATTTAAGTTTATTCCTGCCCTGCTTTGCCTGTCCTTGCCTTATTATTTACAACCCTGGAGCTGTAGTGTTGTCCAGCTCATTAAATATTTTTTGAACTTGAGTCTGGTGTTTGGGTCCTAACTTTCTGCCCTGGAGGGGCCCCACCGTAACATCTGAAGGCTGGAGGATAGGCTTGTTCACAGAGATCGCAGATTTTACCAGATCTGTTAAACAGATCCGTGTGGTTTAGCTAATTTTCTGTCATTTGTCAGTGCTGCATGGTTGGAATCAGTGAACCATAAACTTGTATATCAGCTCATTTGTCCACTTAGCTGTGTTGCAACTGTGCATAAACCCACATTAAAATACCAGGACAGATACATAGACTCAAACACATTTTTTCTCACAATCACAAAAACTGTTTCAGTTTATTTTGACACTGAAAAAGAAAACCACAACACAAACAATATGGCCCGTGTTTTATCCCCAGCCACATGTGTAATGACTGAGAAAGGCACCAACACAAGATTCCTTCCTTTATTTATCCATCCTCACTTTCTTTCTCCTGTTTCTTTCAGCTATTTTGGCTTTAACATTAGTCAAAGCTTCCTCACACACTGTGATGTCTTTGGCTAGTCCTTAAACTTGATCCATTTGTATGATAAAAAAAAGGGATTAAAGAACACATGGAGTCTGTTAATATTTCATTATTCATTCATTCTTGTGTGTCATACATCACAAGTGTTACTGACTACACTGATTCTGTCTGTCATCAGCTGTGTGTGTCAGCAGGACCCCTGTTCGCTCTGAACAAGATGCTGAAAAGGTGAATGTCAGAAACAGTTGAAAGACAGACAGGGCATCTGATACCACTGAGTGTTTTCTAGTTTAGGATAAAAAACTTACAAAAATCATATTGAAATATACGTATATTTACAGCTGTTGTATTTGAGTTTTTATTATAATCATTTTTTGCAATAAGTTTGAGCAGTGAAGATCAATAAAATACTTTTTTTTTTTAAAAAGTGGTGATGCCAGATGGTACATGACAAACAGCAAGATATGAAAAAATTTAACCTCAGTATTTTGTCCAGACATACGGAAAGCAATGTGCATCAATCCAGACCGAATCATGGATTTCACTCAATGATTTCTACCGTTTCACTGTCTCATTCCACTCTGCTAGGTGGAAGAAGGACTATTCTCCTGACCTATGCTGGGTCAGCTCTTTGAATGGGACGCCATATCCTACACAGATCCTCATTCTTGACGATTTTCCACATAGCCAACATCGGCCCCTGCTTGTACACATTGGCCTACAACTTCCAGTCATAAACAGCCCAAGGAAGATGCACTGGAACTTCCGCAAAGCCAACTGGAAAAAATTCAGTGAAACCCTGGATCGGAGTGCTGTTGCCATCCCATTCCACACCATCACTGTAGATGAAGCATACAACCGCTTCTGCAGCGCAATCTTCAAGGCTGCTCACATTGCAATCCCACGAGGCTACCGACCCCTCTATGTCCCATGCCTGGACGGAGAAAGCGCTGCCCTCCTACAATCCTATCAAACATCAGGGGACCCAGAGATAGCAGACCATCTCATTGAATTGCTAAGTACAGCTCGGCGAAAGAAATGGGAGGAGACAGTTGCTGACCGGAGCTTTACCCACTCTAGCAGGAAATGTTGGAGCCTCATCCGTCGCCCAGGAGCTGCACAGAAGCCCCCTAGCCAAAGCCGAGCATCTGTCACACCCAACCAAGTTGCATCCCACCTACTGACCATCGCCAAAGCACCCCAAGACAAAGACACCAGTAGAGCAGTTACAACTGAGCTAAAAAAAACACCAAAAAATGCCCATAGAGGAAACGAACCCTGAACCCTTCGAGGCTGCTGAACTGGAGAAAGTCCTACAGGGCCTGAAATGTGGAAAGGCAGCAGGATACGACAACATCTTCCCAGAATTCATGAAAAATCTTGGCCCCCGAGCCCTAACCTGGTTGACACAATTCTACACAAGGATCATACAAACAAACTTGATCTCAAAGAAATGGCGGACAGCAAAGGTCATTGCCTTACCAAAACCTGGCAAAGACCACAAACTACCAGCAACCTACTGCCCAATCTCCCTACTCAGCGTTCCTTATAAAACCATGGAGCGCCTAATACTGCAACGTATTTCCCCAGGAGTAGAGGAAATTCAAAGTGTGGATCAAGCAGGTTTCCGCAAGGACCGCAGCACAGGAGAACAAGTTCTGGCCCTAACCACCTTCATCGAAAACGGTTTCGAGAGCAGACTGAAGACAGGGGCTGTGTTTCTCAATCTTACAGCCGCCTATGATACGGTCTGGCACAAAGGCCTCCTCCTGAAACTTACAAAGGTGATCCCTGCCTGGGCAGCAGCAATTATAAAAACCCTGCTGACTAACCGAAAGTTCAGAGTCCACCTCGGCCAGAACACAAGCGCATGGAGAACGCAGAAAAATTGACTCCCACAAGGCTCAGTTCTAGCTCCACCCCTGTTCAACCTCTACATAAACGACCTGCCCACTACAAAATCCCACAAATTCATCTATGCAGACGACATCTGTTTGGCATACCAAGCACCAGACTTTGAGCCACTGGAACGGGTGCTCACAGAAGATCTTGCCAAACTGGACCAGTTCTGCAAAACCTGGCACCTAAAACCAAGCCCAGCAAAAACTGTCTCCAGTGTATTCCATCTTCACAATGTAAAAGCTGCCAGAGAACTAAACATCCACCTGAGCGGACTCAAGCTTAAGCATGCCTCGAATCCAACCTACCTTGGAGTGACCCTTGACAGGACCTTATCCTTCAAGGAACATTTAAAGGGGACGGCTGCTAAGGTGAAGGCATGAAACAACCTGCTCTGCAAGCTCGCTGGTGCAAAATGGGGGGCGGCAGCTTCCACCTTGCGCACCTCAGCACTGGCCCTTTCATACTCTGTAGCAGAATATTGTGCCCCTGTCTGATCCTGGTCATCCTACACACACTACGTAGACACCCAGCTCAACACAACCATGAGAACCATAACTGGGACAATCCGTTGAACACCACTCCCCTGGCTCCCTGTACTGTCAAACATAGCCCCCCCACACACATCCGGCGAGCAGCACTAACTCAAAGGATGCTTCAAAAAGTGAAAGATTCTCCTCACTTACCAATCCATGCAGATATATACAGTGGGGCAAAAAAGTATTTAGTCAGCCACCAACTGTGCAAGTTCTCCCACTTAAAAGATGAGAGAGGTCTCCCAATTTTCATCATAGGTATACTTCAACTATGAGAGACAAAATGAGAAAAAAAAAAATCCAGAAAATCACATTGAAGGATTTTTAATGAATTAATTGGCAAATTCCTTGGTAAAATAAGTATTTGGTCAATAACAAAAGTTCATCTCAATATTTTGTTATATACCCTTTGTTGGCAATGACAGAGGTCAAACGTTTTCTGTAAGTCTTCACAAGGTTTTCACACACTGTTGCTGGTATTTTGGCCCATTTCTCCACGCAGATCTCCCCTAGAGCAGTGATGTTTTGGTGGCTGTCGCTGGGCAACACAGACTTTCAACTCCCTCCAAAGATTTTCTATGGGGTTGAGATCTGGAGACTGGCTAGGCCACTCCAGGACCTTGAAATGCTTCTTACAAAGCCACTCCTTCGTTGCCCGCGCAGTGTGTTTGGGATCATTGTCATGCTGAAAGACCCAGCCACGTTTCATCTTCAATGCCCTTGCTGATGGAAGGAGGTTTTCACTCAAAATCTCACGATACATGGCCCCATTCATTCTTTCCTTTACACGGATCAGTTGTCCTGGTCCCTTTGCAGAAAAACAGCCCCAAAGCATGATGTTTTCACCCAAATGCTTCACAGTAGGTATGGTGTTCTTTCTCCTCCAAACACGACAAGTTGAGTTTTTACAATAAAGTTCTATTTTGGTTTCATCTGACCATATGACATTCTCCCAATCCTCTTCTGGATAATCCAAATGCTCTCTAGCAAACTTCAGATGGGCCTGGACATGTACTGGCTTAAGCAGGGGGACACGTCTGGCACTGTAGGATTTGAGTCCCTGTCGGCGTAGTGTGTTACTGATGTAGCCTTTGTTACTTTGGTCCCAGCTCTCTGCAGGTCATTCACTAGGTCCCCCCGTGTGGTTCTGGGATTTTTGCTCACTGTTCTCGTGATCATTTTGACCCCACGGGGTGAGATCTTGCGTGGAGCCCCAGATCGAGGGAGATTATCAGTGGTCTTGTATGTCTTCCATTTTCTAATAATTGCTCCCACAGTTGATTTCTTCACACCAAGCTGCTTACCTATTGCAGATTCAGTCTTCCCAGCCTGGTGCAGGTCTACAATTTTGTTTCTGGTGTCCTTGGACAGCTCTTTGGTCTTGGCCATAGTGGAATTTGGAGTCTGACTGTTTGAGGTTGTGGACAGGTGTCTTTTATACTGATAACGAGTTCAAACAGGTGCCATTAATACAGATAACGAGTGGAGGACAGAGGAGCGTCTTAAAGAAAAAGTTACAGGTCTGTGAGAGCCAGAAATCTTGCTTGTTTGTAGGTGACCAAATACTTATTTTACCAAGGAATTTGCCAATTAATTCATTAAAAATCCTTCAATGTGATTTTCTGGATTTTTTTTCCTCATTTTGTCTCTCATAGTTGAGGTATACCTATGATGGACTTAACGACTACAGACCTGTAGCGCTCACCTGTAGCGCTCACCTCTGTAGTCATGAAGTCCTTTGAGCGCCTGGTCCTGCCCCACCTCAAGTCCATCACCACCCCCCTCCTGGACCCGCTGCAGTTTGCCTACCGAGCCAACAGGTCTGTAGACGACGCAGTCAACCTGGCCCTCCACTCCATCCTGCAGCACCTGGACTCCCCGGGAACTTACGCCAGGATCCTGTTTGTGGACTTCAGCTCCGCATTCAACACCATCCGCCCCGCTCTGCTCCGGGACAAGCTGTCCCTGCTCAACGTGCCTGACTCCCTCTGCAGGTGGATCACCGACTTCCTGACGGACCGGAGGCAGTATGTGCGGCTGGGAAAGACTGTCTCAGACTCTGCTAGCATCAGCACCGGATCACCCCAGGGCTGTGTACTTTTCCCCCTACTCTTCTCCCTTTATACCAACTCCTGCACCTCCAGCCACCAGTCTGTCAAGTTGATCAAGTTTGCGGACGACACCACCCTCATCGGGCTCATCTCCAACGGCGACGAGTCCGCCTACAGGAGAGAGGTGGCCCAGCTGGTGTCCTGGTGCGACAACAACAACCTGCAGCTGAACGGTCTGAAGACAGTGGAGATGATTGTGGACTTCAGGAAAGTCACAACCCCTCTGCCCCCCCTCACCCTCACAGGCTCTCCCATCACCACTGCTGATTCCTTCCGCTTCCTAGGCACCACCATCACCAGGGACCTCAAATGGGAGCCGACCATCAGCTCCCTCATCAAAAAGGCCCAGCAGAGGATGTTCTTCCTGCGGCAGCTGAGGAAGCTCAAGCTACCCACCAAGATGTTAGTGCAGTTCTACACAGCCATCATCGAGTCCATCCTCACCACCTCCATAACCGTGTGGTACGCAGGAGCCACTGCCAGGGACAGACTAAGGCTGCAGCGCGTCGTGCGCACTGCTGAGAAGGTGACCGGCTGCAAGCTCCCATCTCTCCAGGATCTGTACATCTCCAGGACCCGGAGGCGTGCTGGCCGGATCATAGCCGATCCCTCACACCCTGGTCACGTACTGTTTGCCCCTCTCCCCTCAGGTAGAAGACTTCGGTCCATCCAGACTAAAACCTCCCGTCACATGAACAGCTTCTTCCCCTCTGCCATCAGACTGCTGAACACTAAGTGACTTATTGACTCTTGTGCACTATGTGCAGCAGCTCAACCAGACTCATGTCAATCATCACTGTTTTCTTCCTGCATTACCGACTGCACTATATGGTTCTCCACATTATCTGCTGCTCGCTAATATATTTAAACTGCTGACTAGTATTACTCACTTATTCTACACTTTATTGCATGTATAGTTTATTTCTTTTATTTTATCATGTTTAATGTTGCAGCATTGCACCGAGACAAATTCCTAGTTTGTGTACTACATGAACAATGGCAATAAATCTGATTCTGATTCTGATTCTGATGAAAATTGGAGACCTCTCTCATCTTTTAAGTGGGAGAACTTGCACAAGAGGTGGCTGACTAAATACTTTTTTGCCCCACTGTACACCCCACCCACTGCCCGACTTCCTTCCAGACGGCCAATTTGGAAAAACCCTCCCCCAGCTGACTTCACCATCCAGACAGCTTGGCAAGAGGAATGGGAGACCAAGGAGGTCCCAAACAAACACCTGGTGACAAACCCCAACCAACAGGTCCCGGGCACCAATCTCCCAAGGAGACAGTGGTCTACACTCAATCGCTTCAGGACTGGACATGGCCCCTGCTTGGCCAGCCTTCACAGATGGGGCAGTAGCCCTAGCCCACTGTGCGCATGTGGAGAGGAGCAAACAATGGAACACATCATAGAGGCTTGCCCGCTCCAAAGACTGGAAGGAGGATTACTCACCCTCCATACAGCAAACCAGGAGACAACTGCTTGGCTTGAGGACTTTCGCTAAATAAATAAACAAACTGTCTCATTGTTTTGTGTTAAAGGTAAATCTAAAAGTTAAATATTGTAACGTGCTGCTCGACATGGCGACGTCCCACCGGGAGATTTGAACTCACGCCTCCCGCTCCGGAGTCCCGCACCCTACCTGTGTCGCCAATAGGGTCAACCCACTTGGAAAGCCAAGTAGGGTGCTCATATTGAGTTCGCTACAATATAATGCGAGCTTTAACTACAATAAACAAATGTTTATTGCACATGAAAAACATTTTCATGTGCACTGGATATGTGGTGATCAACACCTTTAAGAAACTTGTCTGCCAGCACCATAATGTTTATCTACCACTTTTTTTTTCTTTCTTTCTTTCTTTCTTTCTTTCTTTCTTTCGCTTTAACCATTAGAAGTGACGCCGAACCCTAACATTTTTTTAATTTTAACCATTAGAGGAGATTACACCTAACCTAACCTTTTCCTAATGGCAAGGGGCAGTTGAATTCATGCATGCACATCTAATTTGTATCTCAGGTACTTGTTTTTATTGTTTTCACACATGTGCATTGAATGAAGGCCTTACTCCATAGCTCTGAGTTATTTTTCAGATTCAACCTAGTGGGTGGAATTGCCTCTACCCCTGAGTCGCATTTCATTGTATACACCCCCAGTGGGGGGTGGTGGCAGTGAAGCCAAACTGGTGGCATCTAATGGGGGATCAGACTCAGGACCTCACCAACTGGAATCAAGCACACTACCCCTGTCGTCGGGCTGAATGCCTTTATTGACACTGTCACATATTTCCACGCCATATTTTGGCATTGTCCCAATGTCAGAGGTGCATTAAGGATTTCCGCCTTCTGGCCATGTCACCACCCTACAGTTGGGTTAAGCTTACCCAAACAGCTGTCCAGCTGCTAATGAAACCTTAAAACCCGTTTGGCCCAGCCAGAACAACACAACCAAGTGTTCACAATAACCCAAACAATCTAAAATTTTGACCAAGCACAAATAACTCAGCAGTGTGTTTATAGAAGTAACCCAGGCTTGTTTTGTGCTTAGTAAAAACATTTTTCCTGTCTAAATTATTCACCGTATTTACTGTGACAGTTTGATCTTAAGATATCATCTTCCCCAAGCTCCCAGAAGTTTGCGTTCACATTTTGGACTTCATATCAAAAACCAATCAGAGGCTAATGAGAAGATTGTGAAACGTGATATTGTGTAAACAGAGATAAAGCAACTTTTGTCTTTGTGCCAACCAAATCTACAGATTGTACAGAATGAAAATAATTATGTGTGGAGCAATCAGTATGTCTTTTTTTCACTGGTGCATGAATTTAATTTGCTCTGAGCATATTTTGTTTCTTAAACTCATCAGTTATTGTGGAATCATAGTATAGGTTTACCCCGATTTACTCTATTCCAAGTCCACCCCCCAGGTCCCTCTATCAGTACTCTGATGAGCTAACACCACAGCTGCTGGGTCTTTACTGCTTTTCTATGCTCAGGTCTCTTCATAAAACACTTTAAAGGGCTTTTAAAGAGAGCGTTAAGGCCACAGCTGTCATCCAGAGTGATAAAGCAGCTAAGCATGACTGTCACTTTTACATGCTCTCTTTGTAACTTAGTGGGCTATTATCACAAGCTGCCATGTAGCTCCATGTGCTCAGACACCAGTTTTGTAGCTGCAATCAAAGTCCTATTAATCAGACTGAGGAAATGGTACCAGCAGCAAAGCAAAGACAGAGTATCTTGTCCTCTTTCACATGGACAAATATAAGATTTTGTTACATGCTATTCATCGTGCATGACACCTTTGAAGTAATTCCCCAAGTGAGATATGGAGAGTGATTTTTCATGAAGGCGTAAATGAATATGAAGGGGATTGTGTGTCTGAATGGATGTGCCCAGACACACGGTCACATGCATATACTGTAAATACAAAACCACAAAAGCAAACATGAATGTATAGAACAGATATTAAGAACTGATTTCATAAGATATTTGTACGATGTCATTTTAGCGGTGGAGTTCTGTATGTTCCATGATTGTTGTGATTGCACGTGTTGATATGGTGGTCGGCTGGACTGGAGTTATTTGTCTCCGCTCCTTTACTATTCTTCTTAATAGGCCATGTCTTCATGGAGGCTTTCTGCAGGCTCACTAACAACTAAATACCTACGTCACCAATGTTCTCCAAGGAATAGAGTGGGTGACAAATGACTACAGGATGTAAAGGAGAGGGAGAAAACAGGAAGCTGAGCCAACGACAGGTAAGAGAAACAGGGGACAAGGAAGGGGGGAACCAATGATGTCGAGGAAAGACGGAACAACAAGAAGTGAGGGAGAAAAATGAGCAGGCAACTGAGGGTCTGTTTCCAGAGCTGGCTTTGATTAGCAAATGTTACCACGCTCTGCTTCTCATTAACTCGCTGCAGCGTGGAGGTGCAGCAGTGACTTAGAGTTGACGCTTTCTTGGAGGTTCAGCAACACCGACTGAGTCTAAATTCATTCTCTGCGGGTTCCACCCAAAAGCCCAGGTTACCATAACTCAAAAACACCTTCTGATCTGATTGGTGGTTCCACTGTGGGATTCACACCCTTAACTGGTGTGAAACGTGTGTGTTAAAATAAAGCGATGTTCACTGAGGAGTGAAAGGCCTTGTCTTCTTTAAAATATGTTTGTGTCTTCATCTGTGAGGCAACACTAAAAAAATAAGAAGTCGTAATCTTTATGTCTCATCTCACTCCTCAACCGTGAGCCTTTCTACACAGAAACATTAACATGGTAACACATCATTTCACTACGCAGGCGGCTTTGCTCTGTTGATGGAAATGTGGGTCTGCCGCTGTACTTTTTGTACAGACTGAAATATCTAAACAACCACTGGTTGAGTGTGAAGAAATTTGAGACACACATTCTTTAGCCTGAAGGGAAGCTAAAATAACTTTGGTGAGATGACCACTTATTATGCACTGAAAACTTTTAGGAAAAATTGCCAAGAGGCCAGCAGCCACAGAAAAAGCTGTAGAACTGGATGGCCGTGGATAATGCCAGCAACACAATAACAAAACGATGCTGATAGAAGCATGCTGGACAATTAATGTTCTCCAAGAAAAGGTAGTGAAAACTGCAGAAATATCAACCAATAAAATCCAAGACAAAGATGACAGAGAATGAGCTCATATGGGATCATTACTGAAAATACACACGACAATTTATTATGCTTTAAAATAAAAATAATGCAGTACTTTACAGAAATGACTAAATTGTTTACAGTGTGGCATGTAGCAGTCATCAAGGCCTTCTCTGTCAAACTCAAATAAGTAACACTTCAATTAAGATATAGTTTTGCACAATATAATTAATAATATAAAAAAATATTTAATTACTTATGAAGTGTGTCAAAACGAGCTTCATTATTTATTTTTATCGAAGGCCCTGACTGAAACATCACCTCTGGTTAAATTGCATTTTTGCTTTTATCTTTGGCACTTCAGTATTATCAGAAGGGTTATGGTATATGTCCACTGGATCTGGATCCATCATTTCCCTGCTTCTTATTGTGTCTTTGTGAAACTCAGCGCAAAGCATTTGGCTCCGTTGTGGTGCGATTTTGGCTACGGTGTGTCAAGTTGCCCAGACCACTCCATTTGCATGAAGTTGAAACTTTTTAACTTCATGCAAATGAGGCCTGACACCTGGGATATGTCGGCTGCAGCAATGTCATGCTGAATGTTTTCTGATCTCAAATAATGATGGATTCATTAACTACACCTACTATTTCTCACCTCAAATGTTATTAGATGCACTTTCCGCAGGTTTGTTTTAAAAATATTAAAAAAATCTTGCTTCCAATCCACCATGTTGTCTAGGAGCTGAAATCCATGGAAGACACCCCATGGCTGGATGCGTCGACCAATCAAGCACAGCCTTTGTGCTCTCAGCAGCAGGACTAATGAGAGTCTTTCCCCTGGAACAGAGCTCTTTGATCAATGGATTTCCGCTACGTCAACCATTTTCTGTCACTCCGTCTGGTTACATCTCATCCCCGCACTCAGCGCATGTAGCAATGTGATGCTTTCCATTAAAAAATGGACTACTGTACAGGTGCTGATAGAAAAGTTTCATATTTGTTATTTGCTTTGTCTCAAAGTCTGTGTGAAAGTGCTAAAGATGCTGATGCAGCTGTACTTTGTTATCACTTTGTTTTATTTTGTATGTACTGTTCCTTTGTGACTGGTGCTGAGAAAGTGTTACGGTTCCTGAGAAAGAAATAATCTGTACACCAAGTTTTGACCAGATGTCCTGAACCAATCACCATGGACATTTTCTCCTCCACCTCTCGGATAACAGAAAGCTTAAAGGACTGAGCGATGTGTGTTTGAGTCAGAATGATGCACGAATAGGCTCTGAGACTGTTTTTGTATTGTTCTCCACTGGCCAGTGTAATTAAATTTGCTGAAACTTTGATCCTGCCTGATTCTTGACTGAAGGTTAAGAATTTTTCATACATACTTGGCACCCGGACTACAGGGACTCCAGATATCTCTCCTGCTGCTTCTGCCATTTTTGGACCACGACAGCTAGTGCACGGATGCGAAAAAAGCCCCCCCCCCTTCACCGTCCCCAGTGGGTCGGCATTGTGGAAGTGAGGCATGGTCTGGAGATGCTGGGAGCAGAACCGGGGGGTGAAGGAGCCAACCTCAGGCGGATTGAAGTGAGTAAATTTAATTATTAATGATTTAAAAGTGTTTTGTCCCGGTTAGAGTTCACGGTCAGTCTGAAAATATGCGTAAAACAGTTGAGAGTTGAGAGTTGGTTCCAAGGTTGTCATAGCCAGGAGCGGGACTGGGGTTAAGCTCCCAGTGCTCATAAAATGCTCCTTATGGCGTGCGTCTCGAAAAGCCTCTGACAACTAAGTCCAACTCCTAACCTGCCCGTGTGGTTTAGTCTCTAAGCCCGGCGGAACTGCTTTTACTAATAGGAGAAGGGGCGAGGGCGGATCTCTGGCGCCTTAAAACCAGATGCTTCGGGTAGATGGTGGCTCGTCAACCTGAGAAGGTAGCCCATCTAGGGGAAGGTAAACCCTGATTTCAAACCTCCGCTGCCTTGCGGCATACCCGGTCACGGGAAAGGCTTCAGGAGTCAACCCTGAGGAAAAATCCGGAGTCGGAGCCCCTAAGGCAGTTCTCTGTTGTGCTCAACATCTTTCTGGCAGCTCCTGCAACGGCGCTGGTGGCAAACTGTAGCAGCCCTGCTGTTCCTTTGGATTCATCAGTGGCGTGGAGAGGGGGGACATGCTGCATGGGCAACATCTTGTCCTCCATATCTTCCTGCCCAGGCTTGAATCCTACCAATGCCCAACGCTGGAAGGTAGAACACCAGATCACTGGAGAGGACACTCCAGCTTCGCCTTTGGCGTAGACAAAACACGGGGAATGACAGTTACCGGTTATAAGCCACCGCTCAATTGGCGTAGAGCGCGTCGCCAGGGGTTGTTCCCGACGGTGGGAGGGATCATCGGATCTCACTGGACAGCTACCGCCCGCCTCAAGCTGGGCAGCCCCCAGCCAATAAGGTGTTGTCCCGCCACAGCTTGCTTTCCTCATTGGGTGCATGGGGATGAGGAGAAGTCCGAACAGCAGGCTGAGAACCTTTGCACCAGGCAAGACAATAAAACAAAAGAGACCAACTCTAAAACTGGGAACTTGGAACGTCCGCACTATGATGACAGGACTTGCTGCTAACCTCAAGGATATCAATGACACCAGGAAGACTGCCATCATCAATAATGAGCTGAAGAGACTGGGAGTGGATATCGCCACTCTCCAGGAAACACGGTTGGCTGACGCAGGCACACTGAGAGAGAAGGACTACACGTTCTACTGGCAGGGAAAGGGCAGTGACGAACACAGGGAACACGGAGTGGGCTTTGCAGTGAAGAACACCTTGCTGAAGATGGTGGAACCGGGCAGCAATGGCTCTGCACGACTCCTCATCCTCCGCCTGAACACCACTCAAGGCCCAGTCACCCTCGTCAGTATGTATGCCCCAACACTGACAGCCACACCAGAGGCAAAAGACAAGTTCTACGAGAATCTCACAACAACTGTCAGGATCATCCCCAACTCTGAACAACTCATTCTCCTTGGAGACTTCAATGCCAGAGTGGGTGCTGACCACGACTCCTGGCCCTCCTGTCTTGGACCTTTTGGCGTGGGCAGAATGAACGACAACGGACAGCGGCTGCTCGAGTTCTGCACATATCATGATCTGTGCATCACAAACTCGTTCTTCAAGACCAAGCCCCAACACAAGGTTTCCTGGCAACATCCACGCTCAAAGCACTGGCACCAGCTGGACTTGATCCTGACCAGGCGCATCTCACTGAAGAACGTGCTAATCACCCGTTCGTTCCAGAGTGCAGATTGCGACACAGACCATTCATTGGTGTGTTGCAAGGTCAAGCTGCAGCTGAAGAAATTCCATCGTGCTAGACAGCCTGGAAAGGCACGGATTGACACCAGCAAGATGGTTCAACCAGAACTTGTTGTGCAGTTTGCCTCCACCTTTGAGAAGGAACTAGGTGTACCACAAGAAGGAGAATCTGCAAAGCAGAAGTGGGAAGAGCTGCGAAACACCATCCACCGCACAGCCTTGGCTACCTTTGGAAGGAAGACCTCGAAGTCACAGGACTGGTTTGATGCCAAGTTGACCGAGATGACCCCCGTCATTGAAGCCAAGCGCTCAGCACTTGCTGAGTACAAAAAGTATCCAAACGAGAAGAATCTCCAGATTCTCAGGGCTGCGAGAAGCAAAGTTCAGCAGACTGCTCGGCGCTGTGCCAATGAGTACTGGACTCAGCTCAGCCAAGACATTCAAACCGCTGCCATAACAGGGAACATCCGTGGTATGTACGATGGCATCAAGAAAGCACTTGGTCCGGCTCAGAGCAAGACGGCCCCCCTGAAATCCTCCACTGGGGAGATGATTACAGAAAAGAACAAGCAGATGGAGAGATGGGTGGAACACTACTCCGACCTCTACTTCAGACAGAACACCGTGACACCGTCAGCCCTTGATGACATCGACTGCCTGCCATCCATGGACGAACTTGACGCCGAGCCAACCATCGACGAACTCAGCAAGGCCATTGATAGCTTGGCCGCTGGCAAGACACCCGGCAACAACGGCATACCCCCCTGACCTGATCAAGCACTGCTACACCGCCCTACTGCTGCCATTGCATGACGTCCTCTGCCAGTGTTGGAAGGAAGGTGCCGTACCACAGGACATGAGGGACGCCAAGATCATCACCCTCTACAAAAACAAAGGGGAGAGAAGCGACTGCAACAACTACAGGGGCATCTCCCTCCTCAGCGTTGTTGGCAAAGTCTACGCACGAGTTGTTCTCGTTTGTCTACAGAAGCTTGCCGAACGTGTCTACCCCGAGTCTCAGTGTGGCTTCCGCGCTGAGCGATCGACGGTAGACATGATATTCTCCATCCGCCAACTCCAGGAGAAATGCAGAGAACAGAACATGCCCCTGTACGTCGCCTTCATCAACCTCACCAAAGCGTTCGATCTGGTCAGCAGAGAGGGCCTTTTCAAGATCCTGGCAAAGATAGGATGCCCACCAAAGTTGCAAAGCCTCATCGAATCGTTTCACACCAACATGCAGGGGATAGTGCAGCACGATGGCAACATCTCAGAGCCATTCAACATACGCAGCGGAGTGAAACAGGGCTGTGTACTTGCGCCAACCCTCTTTGGGATTTTCTTTGCTATGCTCCTGAGGCATGCCTTCAGCACAGCAACAGAGGGAATCTACCTGCACACAAGATCTGACGGCAGGCTTTTCAACCTCGCCCGCCTGAAAGCCAGAACCAAAGTACGCGAGGCTCTAATCAGAGACATGCTGTTTGCAGATGATGCTGCAGTCGCAACCCACATACAGCAGGAGTTTCAGACCCTGATGGACCGCTTCTCCCAGGCATGCAAGGACTTCGGGCTTACCATCAGCCTGAAGAAGACTAACGTCTTAGCGCAAGGCACGGAAGCACCACCAACCATCACCATCGACGACTACGAGCTGGAGGTCGTGAATCAGTTCACGTACCTGGGGTCCACGATTAGCAACAACCTCTCCCTTGATACAGAGATCAACAAGAGGATTGGAAAATCAGCCTTCACACTCGCTCGCCTCACCACACGAGTGTGGGAGAATCCTAAACTCTCTGTCAAGACGAAGATGGCAGTGTACAACGCCTGCATCATCAGCACACTGCTCTATGGGAGTGAGACGTGGACAACATACGCCCGGCAGGAAAAGAGACTGAACTCCTTCCACTTGCGCTGCATTCGCCACATCCTGGACATATCCTGGCAGGACAAAGTATCCAACACAGAAGTTCTGTCCCGCGCCGGCCTTCCCTCCATGTTCACTCTACTCAGGCAGCGCAGGCTCCGCTGGCTAGGCCACGTTCACCGTATGGAGGATGGCAGAATCCCCAAAGACGTCCTCTACGGAGAACTGGCAACTGGCAGGAGAGACGTTGGCCGCCCACAGCTGCGCTTTAGAGACGTCTGCAAGAGAGACATGAAGGCATTGGAGATCAACACAGAGCGCTGGGAGGACCTTGCAACGGACCGCTCCAAATGGAGAGGCACCCTGACCAGACAGCTCAAGGCGGGTGAAGAGAGACTGACTGCTGCAGCAGATAAAAAAAAGGACCCGCAGGAAGAACTGCCACAGACCCAGCAGCACGGAGATCACCCACAAGTGCAACCTGTGTGACAGGGACTGCCATTCGCGCATCGGCCTGTTCAGCCACAGGCGGTACTGTTCCAGCAGAGTAGACGTTTAGGATTCTCTTCCATAGTCATCATAGACCAACGGAGGCCGACGACTGTGCTGCATAAGTGGACACACAAACAGCATGCGGGGGGGGGGGGTATCACGGCAGGATACCCCATGAAAAAATACAGTAACTTGTTACCACGGAGTGATACAAAAAAATAAAAAAAAATAGAGAAGATAAAGGTTATAATAAGAAATAACCTTAAGGTAGAAAGACACAGAAAGAGAGGAAAGACAAAATATAAAAGACGGAAAACAGAGATGATAAAGGTTATAATAACCTTCAAATAGAAAGAGGGAGACAGAGAGAGACTGAGAGACAAAAATTACAAAGGCAAAAAATGGAGAATAAAGGTTATAACGAGAGATAACCTTAAAATAAAGAGATGTAGCACTAATATAATAAGGATTAACTTTGATATGATAACAACCAAAATACCTTAAAGATATAACTCAAAATAAGTATAAAATAAAATAAAGTAACCCCTAAAACAAAAAAAAAACCCCTCTAACTATAATAAAATAAATACATTAAAAGAATAACTGCAGTTTGTTTGTCTGGTCGTTCACGTGTTTTGTTGTGTGTGTTTTTCATGTTTTTGTGGTTTACTCTGGTGAAAAGTGGGTAATTGTTGTAGCAGACAGACAGACCACGAGAAGGCGGAAGTCAGGCAGCGTGGCAGAAGCCGAGGTTGTTTTTCTTGTTGTGAAGTGCAAAAGGACAATAATGAGATTTTTGATTAACGGGGAATGGTAGATTTGTGCACAGGAAAGATAAGAATGGTGCTTGGTAAGTGGGAAGGATGGCAAAAATGAATGTGTTTTCAGGGCGGCAGAAGATGATTGATGGTGAGAACCTTGGGTTGCCAGATCTGCTTATTGTTAAGCGGTTTTGGGATTGTTTACTAACGTGTGTGTGCTTATCTGGGGCTTGCTATGTGTGTGAAAGGACTAACTTGTGTTTGTGCTGAAGGCAGTAATGAGGTCACACTGAACTGGGGATTTCGGTGAGATGAAATGTATTACATGCTTGTTTTTAACTCAAGATAGTTTTGACAGTAATTTCTTTGTTGTGCATTTTTCTTTGGGATTTGTGTTTGCTTTAGGATGGAATACTTGTATTAAGCAATGCAAAGTTACTTTGTTGGCAGATGTCTTTTTATTTTTTAACTAACATTATCTATTGCCAAAATTTTTCGCTTATTTTAAGTAAAATTATCTGCCAGCAGAGCAAGAAAATTTGATTTTTCTTTTGTTTGGGATGCCTGAAGGCAGGTAAACAGCATTAGTTTATTTCTTTTGACTTATATTTGACTTTTTGCAGTGTAATTGTATTCTCTAGCTCACAGTTGCATTATCTCTCCAACTGAGGGGCAACAGTGGCTTGAGATGAGGGGAAAAAATGACAGGCTGACTTGGACCTTGTGATGGTAAAATCTAAATCTGATGATAAATCTGAAAAAAAAATGACTATGGGGGAAAAAAAAAGGATTTGGCTAATATGTGTTCTGTTTCTTCTTTGGTGCATGACGAGCCTGACGTGGGGGCAAGGGGCCATGTTTCTGCTCCTCCTCCTCCATCTCCACCTGCTGTTGAGCCCATCTACCCCAACCTCACAAAACTCCAGGCTGGAGAAACTGCCGCTGACGTCACCTCGTCTCCGCTCGTCTCCATCCCTCTACCCGGAAGCAGCCACACCGGGGTGCCCAAGAGTTAAATAGATATGCACACATATCCAGTCCACACTCACCATCAATATGATCAATAAAACTGAAGATTATGAAACATGTTGTCACTGAACAATATCCTATGATTAAATTAGGTAGGGTAAAGTAAGTAAAGGGTAAGGTAAAGATGAAGGTGTGGAAGCTTATAGAACTAGGTTACAAGAGGTTTTTGATAGCCATGCTGGTTTAAATAAGGCTGATAATGATTCAGGTGGAGAACCTTATTGACAGCATTTGAAAAGTGTCTCTTCGCAAAAAATGCACCCACACCTGACTGATTATGTCCGCAAACCTTTGGTCACATACTGCATCTGTGCATTTGGTGATGTGTTAACCTATGCCAAACATGCAGAGACAATAGAGGAGGGAAGGAAAAAGAAACTAAAAAAAACCCCCCAACAACTCCTATTTATGTGATTGCTGACACAAAGGTGGGGGGGTGGGTGGCGGGGGAGCTTCCCCCGATCCTATTTTTCAGGGTGGCACCAGAACTGGACCTCAGTGATGGAGGGGAGACGGAAGGAGGTGTGGGGTGGCCTGGCCGCGGCAAGGAAAACGTGACGTTTGTCATCAATGTGGACAAAAGGGCCATTGGCGGAGGCAATGTCCTGAATGCCAGCAACAGTGGGGAGGGGGATGGAGGACCCCACGGCTCAACTAACCTGACTAACCAACCCGAAGCTAAGTACAAAACATGACACTGACAATGACACAGCAGACATTTTTCATTTACCTGATTTTGACTTGATGTTGACAATGCAGTGTTTACCTGAAGTGATGTTGCAGGTTTAGGACATTCCAATAAAGTTTCTATGTGGCACAGGAGCATCTCCCCACAGCCCTCAGTATTGCCATAATCCTAATGGCTAATGGTATGAAAGCATCACATTTTCCACATGTGGAAGGAATAAATGTATTGCAGGATTCCATTGTGCATAGGTACTGCTACTCACTGCGTTTGGTTTCAGCCGGCCCACACTCAGTGACATCAGACCTGCACACAAAAGCTATGCAAAATTTAGAGTCCAAAACATTCCTTGCAAATCCATCCTCCAGACTGGTTATTTAACAAAAATGTAGAGCTGGTCAAAATAAATGCGAAATCACATTATAGACCATACCAAAGACAGTATCCTCTATGTCCTGAGGCCCAAGAAGGCATTAAACCAGTCATAGACGAACTGAAAGCAGCAGGTGTCATTGTACCATGCTCAAATTCTTCATGTAACACAACTTTGGTTCCTGTAAAGAAGGCTGGCCCGTCTTCCGGCTGGAGAATGGTCCAGGACCTTCAGGCGGTAAACAAAGCAGTCATCCCAAGAGCTGTTTCTGTCCCATGCCCACACACTTTGTTAAATGATCTACAACCACACATGCAATATTTCACAGTGATAGACATCAGCAGTGCTTTTTTCAGCATCCTAATACATCCAAATCATCAGTTTTTGTCATGCGGTGGCCCTCGCGAGCCACCGTAAGACGCCACAAGACACCGGTGAGTTTGCACAGTTTATTGTCGAACAAAAGAAACATAAAATAATGAGCCACGGTGGGCTAAAGCGTACTACACTACATACAGATGACCATAAGGCAAATAAGGAAGCACACTTACGATCGTAGCAGTGGGATGATCGATGCGTCAGACCATGAAGAAATCTTTGACGTCTGAGCCGAGGGATGCTCGCTCACGTCTGACAAAGGAGAAATCTTTGACGAGACTGCCCCATTTTTCCGCTCCCAGCTGCCCTCTTAAATGGAGGACCGCTGATGAGCCGAAATGCAACTCAGCTATCAAACTTGACAGCCAGAGACCCCTCCGAGCGCTGTCACAATAAAGGCTCGGGGAGCCAGAAGGTACATACCACTGTCAACATCGGTGAGGATGATGCATGGCTCAAGTGCGGACGAGATCGGCGCTCGAACCATGACAGTACCTCCCCCCAAGGGCGAGCTCCGAGTGCCCAATGACACCCAAGCCCCCCCCCCCCCCCCCCCCAGGGTGGGCGGATGGGGGAACAGGCCTAGAGGGAGAGAACCAGCAACAGAAGAAACACCATAACGATGGCCGGGAGCACATTGATAATTACAGAATAAGGTTTAACAGGGAAACACAATACTCCATAATGCACAAATGATAATTAGAACAGGGCACAAAAGAGGCAATTACCAAGTAAGGTTAACAGAAACTACAATACTCCATAACGCACAGTAAACACAAAGAGCAGGAAAAAAAAAACACAAGTTAGACACGTTTCAACCCTCAGACAGAAGAGGGGAAACAAAAAACATGCTAACAATGGCAAGAACACTGAGCAGAACTACCACACTGAATGATCTTAAACCTCAATGGGACCACACAACCCATGAGGATGACGACAGGCAGAGTCCAAAAACAACGGGAAAAGTTCCGGCGGTCTTCCTGCGTCCAATGGCCAAGGGGTGATTAAGGGGAAAAGGACATATTCGGGTGGCCTACCCCAGTCCCGGAAAGTCAGAACCTCCGATGGCCGAACCAGGTCGCCCAGTAGAAGACACAGTACATCGGGTGGCCGACCCAGGGCGCCGAACCGGCGAAAAAGCTCCTCAGGCGGCCGACCCGCATCCCTCAGCACCAGAACCGTGGGAAACAATTGGCGACGGCCTCCCTGGTGGGAGGGACGACGTGGAAGAGCCGGGCCAAACGTAACGGCCCCCAACGGCCCCCGGCGGCGATGAGCTGGGTTGGTGACGATGAGCCTGCACAATGTCAGGTGGCAAAGGGTCTGCAGCTCCTTCACCGACCTTGACCCATACCATTGCTGCACTCGCGTTGGACCCCGATTGGGTCTCGGCTGCACCCGCGTTGGACTCTAATTGGGTCTCGGCTGCACCCGTGTTGCACCCCGATTGGGTCGGCACAGCACCAGTGACGACCTCCAACCCCAAACCTGGAACCTCCAGCACAGCGACTGCGATTGGCACCGCACCAGTGACTCTGGAAGAAGGTTCAGGAGACAAGAAAGAACCGGGATCAGAATCACCGGTAGCGACAGAGCCCAGCGAGATGAGCTCGGGTGCAGCAGACGGCTGCCCCTGGCTCGCCTCCCCGAGAGGCAGGCAGAAATGCTCCAAGATAGAAAGGAGAAAAATAAAGTAGAGCACTTGCCTGCACTCGGGTTCTGTCGCCGTCCAGGACTTCATTGATCCAGGCTCAGGACGAAGAAGATCGTTGTCAGGCTCCCACTTGGCCATGGCGGGTTCCGCGGCTGGCATGATGGTTTCTGCAGTCTGAGGACCCTCCGGCGCTAACGTCCAGGCCGACGACCCGCATGGCATGGTGGCAGGGGACCCTCGACCTGCTGGCTCGAACTACTCCTCTGTGGAGACCCGGGGACACTTCATCGTCAGCGCAGGCTCCACGCTGCAGTCCGCTCTTCTCCTCTGCCCATGACGTGGCCGCGGAGCTGGAACCAGGCTCACCAGAACCGCAGGCCCCCTCCTTGTCCGGCGACATAGGCCTGGCATCGTGGACCGCTCAGCGGAGGGAGACACAGAGGCAGCAGGTTTAAAAACAGAGGCCACAGCAGGTGGTAGGAGCTCAGGGGACTGCGAACCCCGAACTCCACCCCCAGGAGTCAGACAAGGCAGAGCACAACTACGGGGAGAGAAATGAACTTGCACTTGCCTGTTTCCTGGAGGATAGATGGTGCCTGCTGTAGCGGATGGAGTTCTTCCTTTTCCCCTCCGGATGATGACGGCAGGCCCCTCGCGAAGACGAGGAGTAGCCGCTCGTTGTGGATTGCTGACGGGCCTCGCCGAGGCACGACTTACAGCACTCACAGCAGCCGGAGATGATGTTGGGGAGGAGGGACGGCAGCCGAGGCGATCCGGGCACGTGGAGCTGACGGAACAGCTGAGACAGATGACCCGGGGGAAGCGACTGCGGGGATTCCCTCCTATCGTGACTTGGGAGATGCAGCTGATTGGGAGGCTGGGTTCCTCTGATGACCCGGAGCTGGATCCGGACGGGATTCTCGCTGAGGCCTGGTTGTGACACAGCAACGAAGCTTACTGGCCGATGGTGCGGCGAGGGGACCAGGAACACATGGCACCGGGACTGGACGGGCGACAGGAGCAGAATTCCGAAACGTGGAGCAGGGATGCCTCTCCGTCGGCCTCCTGCCTGGATTTCCCTCCAGCCTATGGATGTCCACTCTCGCCGGGGACGCCGTACTCGAGGAAGAAGGAGAAGGTTCCTGGAGCGCCTTTCAATTAACTCTCGCTGAGCCACAATCCATGTTATCCTCTCCTTTCCTTCCGGAAAGGAGGTAAGGCGGTATCTTAACAAGGCCCACTGGGCGAGGAACAAATAGTCACCTGCCGCTGGAGTGGGCATGAGACGATGGGCTTTAGTCAAGTAGCCATCGATCTCCTCAAACCACTCAGGGCAAAACCCATGCTCGAGGGCGGACATCCTGTTCACTAGCCCAAGCGAGGGGGAAAAACTCCAAACTACGGCAAACTCACGGTGGCAGGCGTCTCAGTTTGGCGGCAGTCTACTGTCATGCGGTGGCCCTAGCGAGCTACCATAAGATGCCACAAGACACCGGTGAGTTTGCACAGTTTATTGTCAAACAAAAGAAACACAAAATAATGAGCCACGGTGGGCTAAAACGTACTACACTACATACAGATGACCATAAGGCAAATAAGGAAGCACACTTACGGTCGTAGCAGTGGGATGGTCGATGCGTCAGACCATGAAGAAATCTTTGACGTCTGAGCCGAGGGATGCTCGCTCACGTCTGACAAAGGAGAAATCTTTGACGAGATTGCCCCATTTTTCCGCTCCCAGCTGCCCTCTTAAATGGAGGACAGCTGATGAGCCGAAATGCAACTCAGCTGTCAAACTTGACAGCCAGAGACCCCTCCGAGCGCTGTCACAATAAAGGCTCGGGGAGCCAGAAGGTACATACCACTGTCACCATCGGTGATGATGATGCATGGCTCGAGCGCGGATGAGATCAGCGCTCGAACCATGACAGTTTTGGTTTGCATTCACATTTGAAAACAAAAGGTACACATTCACCAGATTACCACAAGGTTACTGTGAATCACCAACCATTTTTTCACACGCAATGTCAGCAAATTTGGCACAATTTATTCCTCCTAACAGGACCCAGTTGCTCCTTTATGTTGACGACATTTTGCTGACATCACCTGATGAAGAAACATGCAAACAAGACACCATTGCCTTACTGCAATTTTTAGCAGAACAAGGTCACAAAGTCAACAAGGAAAAATTACAGCTGTGGAAAAAAGAAGTCAAATATTTAGGCCACATTTTTTCAGCAGCAGGCAGACATGTTGATCCAGTTTGAAAACAAGCTATTTTGTCAGTACCAAAACCCATCACAAAAAGAGACATGATGTCATTTTTGGGTACTCTAAATTATTGTCGCTCTTGGACTGCAAACTATTCATGTGAGGTACAGCCCTTATCTGATCTCATTTACAAAACACCCATGGCTCAGGTGGACAAAATTGAGTGGACACCTGAGGCAGAAGAGGCATTTATTAAAATGAAAAAAACTTTTGGTCAGTACTGATGTCCTGGCACTCCCTAATTACAAAAAAAACGTGTGCAAATGGTTGATTGTAGAGAGGGGCACATGACGTCAGTCCTTCTTCAGCCAACTGGCGCAGAAATGCATCCGGTAGCATATTATTCCACACGACTTGACCCTGTCGCGAGGGCGCTACCACCATGTGTGCAGGCTGTCATAGCTGCCTCTATGGCGGTGCATGCCTCAGCAGGGCTCATTCTTTTTCATCCCTTGACCCTAAAGGTCACACATTCAGTATCACTCATCTTGTCACAAAGTAAAATATCAGTCCTCTCAACATCCAGACACCTTGCATGCATGACAGTGTTATTATTACAGCCTCATCTAACCATTGAACGTTGCATGGTAACAAATCCAGCAAGCTTTTTGCCAATCTCAACACGAGGTGAACCGCATGACTATTTGGCAGAAATCGAAAGTGAAACATTGTCATGCCCTGATTTGCAGGACACACTTTTGGAGAACTCTGATCTCACATTGTTTGTTAACGTCTCCTCCAAACGTGAGTATACTGGTTCAAACTTATCCGGTTTCGCAGTAGTCACCCATGACACCGTTTTGTGGGCACAAAAACTCCCATCACATTATTCTGCACAGGCAGCTGAATTAGCTGCTCTCACTGTCGCTTGTAAATTAGGCCAGGGAAAAGCACTCACAGTGTATACTGACAGCCAGTATGCCTTCTCTACCATACATCACTTTGCACAACAGTGGAAAAAAAGAGGCATGATTACATCAACAGGAAAGCCAATCCAAAACAAAGACCTCATTTTAAAACTCTTAGACAGTGTGAAACTTTCCTCTAAATTAACCATATGCAAATGTGCAGCACACACCAATGCCACAGATCCAGTTTCCAAGGGCAAGAACTTTGCAGATCAAACAGCCAAGGCTGCTGCACTCGGTCATACAGGGAAGGACACATCACCAGGTCTTCTTCTAACACTAACAGAAAACTTATCACATGACATTCTCACTGAGGCCCAGAAAACAGCACCACAAGCCAAAATTCATAGATGGATTTATGGATGGATCCAAAGGGCCCGTCAGTAGCCGTGGGGAGGGGGGGGGGGGTCTGACGGGTGGGAAATCTTTTCATCCCCCGGTAACTCCTCCATTTTGACCCTCATCTAGTTGCCAGGGGTTGAGAGGAGAGTCATGGCTTTGATTGATTCTGGGGCAGAGCAAAACTTTATTTCTGCGCGCCTCGTGTGGGATGTAGGCATCCCCATGACCAAACTGCCCATGCCCCTCAATGTCACTACATTGTCGGGTGGAAATGCTGCCACCATCACCGAAAGCATGGGGCCGGTTTCCATCCTTCTTTCCTGTAACCACCGGGAGACTATTTTATTCTTTATTCTTCCCAAATCATGCCACCCGGTGGTTCTAGGATACCTGTGGCTCAGGAAACATAACCCTATTATTAATTGGGCACATAACTCCATTTCTTCCTGGAGCCCGTATTGTTTGGCATCCTGTCTTAGCTCGCCCGAGTGTTCACCATTGCTGCCCATCTCTTCTCTTCCGGCAGAGCCGCCGGACCTCAGTCTTGTACCTGAGATCTATCATGACCTCGGAGAGGTCTTTAGCAAGTTGAGTGTGCTTTCTTTACCTCCCCAATGCTCTTACGACTCTGCCATAGACCTTCTCCCGGGTGCGCGGCTACCGTGAAGCCGGCTCTACAGTATTTCTGGGCCGGAGAGGGAGGCAATGGAGAGATATATTAAAGATTCTTTGGACGCCAGCCTCATTCAGCCTTCATCGGCTCCTCTTGGGGCAGGATTCTTTTTTGTTGGGAAGAAGGACAGTTCCTTGTATCCGTGCATTGATTATCGGGAACTCAATGCCATAACTGTTAAGGATAAGTATCCTCTGCCCCTGATAAACTCTGCATTTGAGCTCCTTCAGCACGCGTGAGTATTCACCAAATTGGATCTGTGTAATGCCTACCATCTGGTTCACATTCGTGAGGGGGACAAATGGAAGATGGCCTTTAAAACACACTTGGGGCAGTTTGAATATCTGGTTATGCCGTTCGGGCTCACCAATGCCCCCGCTGTCTTCCAGTGTATGACATCCTCCACGATATGGTAAATCAATTTGTTTTTGTCTATCTTGACGACATTTTGATTTTCTCCTGCATGCCAGAGGAACACGCAGTCCATGTCAGGGCCATTCTACAATGGCTCCTGGAGAACCAGTTTTACGTTAAAGCCGAGAAGTGTGAGTTTTCCACCCGCTCCACTTCATTCCTTGGTTTTGTCATAGCTGAGAGGGAACTGAGGGCTGACCCGGCCAAGGTGAAGGCTGTGCTTGATTGGCCTACACCCCACTCCCGCAAGGAGCTCCAGCGCTTCTTGGGGTTCACAAATTTTTATCGCTGTTTCATCAGAAACTATAGTGGGGTAGCACAGCCTCTTACCCAGCTGACCTTGGTTAAAGTGCCCTTTAGTTGGTCCGAGGCAGCTGAACAGGCTTTTTTCCAAATTGAAGGGCCTGTTCTCCAGTGCACCCATCTTGGCCCAGGTCGACCCCCAGCTCCAGTTTATTCTTGAGGTGGATGCTTTTGATTCGGGGGTGGGCGCTGCCCTATCACAGTGCTCAGCCTCTTATCTGAAGCTCCATCCATGCGCATATTTCTCTCGCACGCAGGAATTATGACGTAGGGGACCGAGAGCTCTTGGCCATTAAGTTGGCCCTCGAGGAGTGGAGACACTGGTTGGAGGGAGTGACCCAGCCCTTCATTGTGTGGACCGACCACAAAAATTTAGAATATCTTTGGTCAACCGCAGACTGAATGCCAGGCAGGCTCGTTGGGCTTTATTTTTTGCTAGATTTAATCTTACCATCACTTATAGGCCTGGATCCCGTAATGTTTAACCGGAATCTCTCTCCCACCAGTTCTGCCCCAACCCGCCTACCCTTCACTCTCTTCCCCAACCCATTGTCCCACCCTCTTTTTTGCCTTGGAGCTCTCACGTGGGACATTGAGCAGAGGGTCCAGTGGGCTCAATCCATGGAACCCAAGCCAAAAGAAGGCCCTGATGGTCATCTGCTTATCCCAGCTGCCCTCCGCAGTGATGTCATCAGGGGGGGCCACACCAGCCATTTCGCCTGCCATCCTGGGATCTCCTGAACCATCAACCTTATCCGACGGGTGTTCTGGTGGCCCACCGTGTGGATGGACGTCCGGGATTACGTTAAGGCCTGCAAAGTCTGCAATCGTAACAAATCTGACTCCTCGCCCCCTTCTGGTCTCTTCCACTCACTTCCTATCACCAGCCGACCCTGCTCCCACATTGCCCTGGACTTTATCACTGGACTTACCTCCTCTCAAGGCAACACTGTTATCCTCACCTTCGTGGATCGCTTTTCTAAAGCGATCAATCTGGTACCCCTTCCCAAATTACCCTCTGCTTCTGAGATGGCGAACCTCCTCACTTCCCACGTCATCTGCCTGCACAGCACTCCTGTGGACATTGTGTCTGACTGGGGCCCTCAAGCGGAGATCTTTTTGTTGCTCCCTGGGCACCACCGTTATCCTTACTTCCGGATATCATCCTCAGAGCAACGGGCAGGCTGAGCCCGCCAACCAGTCCCTGGAGGTCGCCCTTAGGTGCGTAGCAGCCTGCAACTCCAGCACTTGGAGCACCCATCTGACCTGGGTGGAATATTCTCATAATTCTGCTATCTCAACAGCCACTGGACTGACCCCATTCGAGGCATCCATGGGGTACACTTCCCCCGTTACCGATGGTGGAGAGGGACATGGCTTTACCATCGGTGGGGGCCCACATACATTGCTCTCGTTGGCTCTGGAAGGCCACTTGAGCCAGCACTCGTCCGTATGGCTGAATGCAACCGCCAGTACGCAGACCGCAGGCGTACTCCTGCTCCCAAGTATTCCATCGGGCAGCAAGTGTGTGAGGTTCCTTGAAGACGGAGTCTAGGAAACTCTCTCCTCGCTTCCTGAGCCCATTCCCCATCTCCAGCATCATTAATGACATCACAATCCATCTGAAGCTCCCGCCGGCAATGCAAATTCACCCCAGGTTCCACGTTTCTAAAATCAAGCCCCTCTCTGCCAGTCCTCTCTGCCCTCCCCCGAAGCTGCCTCCTCCCCCTCGGGTTCTCGATGGTCAAACCACCTACACGGTCCAGAGGATTCTGTCATGTTCAGGTGAGCGCACTCTCCCCCTCCCTTCCTGCTCAACTTTCTCCGACTCCTCAGGCAATCACCACACCCGTGTGATGAGATGCACCTGCTGCCTCTGCCTCGCCAGCGCTTAAAAGGACCTTCATGTTAATGCTTCAGCACTGGCTCATTGGGTATACTACCGACTACAAGCAAGTAAGTTTACATGTTCTCTCTCTGAGGAAAATGGTAATTCCTCTTGTCCTCTCTCCTACAGGTTGCTACCATATTTGTGGTGCGTCTCCGGGATGATTGTGCGCTCACCTGTCCCATCATCATCACCACTTCAGCAGCCTTATCCACCCGGTCAGACACTTCACCCAGCTCTACCCCTGCTAACCTGCACCCTTCCCTGGTTTGCCGTTCATGCTGGGTTTCGCTGCCGGGTTCTCTGTTTCTCCCACGTGAGTGCAGTCTTATTTTTCCCTTTATTGTCTCCCTCCTTACCTAACCTGCTCTTGTCTCTCCTTCCAGGCTGGGTCTTCCTCTGGTGAGTGATGTCTTTCATTAATGAAGCTTCCTTTTTGAATTAATAAAATCCAAATTAATTTACTTCTCTGCATTATTGTGTGTTTTCTCTGGTGTCACTCCCTGCACGTGAGCTGTCAATTATTACCAATCATGACAAGTGTAATTAAATTTGCTGAAACGTTGATCCTGCCTGATTCTTGACTGAAGGTTAAGAAGAATTTTTCTAACAGGCACCATTGGAGCAAAGTTGCTAGGGTCTTTTTCATACTGTATATTGAGTTTTCCTGCTATAAATAATCCTTCTCTAAATCCATCACAGCTTGTTTTTAGCCAGTGATCCGAGTCATATTTACAATTCTTAATTAAAGAAAAATCACATTATTGTCATGATTAAATAAGCTGACAGTTCACGTGCACGATACAACAGCACAGGAAAACAACCATGCGTGGAGAGAGCCTCCTTAAGTATGCTGGCTGATGAGCGGGAGCAGGTGCGTCTTCTGCCTCAGATGCAGTGATGAATTAGTGAAGGTGAAATGGGATGGGAGGGGCGCGCTCTTGCTGCCTATGACAGCCCCCCCCCCCTTCTAGGAGCACCTTCTGGCGGTCCAGAGAGCTTCTCCGGGTGAGCTTGGTGGAAGGCTGGAGCATTTCTTTGTCCAGGACCCATGCAGAAGAGACCCAGGAGCGTTCCTTCGGACTGTAGCCCTCCCAATTAACCAGGTACTGCCTGCCCTGGTGGCGAACACCCAAGATCCGGCGGACCGTGTACGGAGGGTGACCATCGATGATCTGGGGAGGAGGAGGCGGCTTGGGGGGGACAGAGAGGGCTGGCCGAGAGGTGCTTGATGTGTGAAACGTGAAAAGTTGGGTTCACCCGCAGGGTTGGCGGCAATTTAAGCTGAACCGACACGTCGTTGATCACACAAGAGATGACATAGAGGCCCAGGAAGCGGGAGGACAGCTTTTTAGACTTCTCCTTGAGAGGGATCTGGTTTGCCGGTAGCCAGACCTGTTGACCCACGACGTACTTGGGGGCGGGCACCCACTTCCTGTCTGCTGCAGCCTGAGTGCGTTCAGTGGAGTGGGCGAGGGTGGCCCAGGTGGCTCTCCAGATGTGCCAGCAGCGATGGGCATGGACCCCCACGGATGGAACCGCGACCTCCCTCTCGGCCATGGGGAGGAGTGGCGGCATGTACCCCAGGGATGCCTCAAATGGGGTGAGTCCGGTGGCGGTGGAGATGGCTGAGTTCAACGAGTATTCCACCCAGGTCAGGTATGAGCTCCAGGAAGACAGGCTATCAGCTGCTACGCACTGCAGGGTGGTCTCCAAGGACTGACTGGCGCGCTCCACCTGCCTGTTGCTCTGGGGATGGTTTCCCGAGGAGTGACTCACTGTCATGCCCAGAGTCCGGCAAAAGGACCTCCAGACCTGAGATGTGAACTGCCGACCCCGGTCAGACACACTGTCCTTGGGGATGCCGTGGATTCTAATGACATGGTCGGTGAGGAGGACCACCGTCTCCAAGGCTGAGGGAAGCTTCGGGAGAGCAACCAGATGCACTGCCTTAGAGAAGCGATCCACTATGGTAAGGATTGCCATCTTGCCACGGGAGGGGGGAAGTCCAGTAACGAAGCCGACAGCAATGTGGGACCATGGACGGCTAGGGGTGGGGAGGGGATAGAGGAGACCCGATGGGGGAGAGGAGTCCAACTTTCCCCGGACGCAGGTATGACAGGCCTTCACATATTCCCGTATGTCCCGCCGCAGCTTCGGCCACCAGAATGCTCGCTGGACGAGGCCCACAGTCCGAGTGATCCCGGGATGGCATGCAAAGTGACTGGTGTGGCCCCACTGGATGA
Organism: Pholidichthys leucotaenia; assembly: GCA_020510985.1. Taxonomy (NCBI): domain Eukaryota; kingdom Metazoa; phylum Chordata; class Actinopteri; order Cichliformes; family Pholidichthyidae; genus Pholidichthys; species Pholidichthys leucotaenia. Next base: position 327,089,172 of record CM035841.1, on the reverse strand, counting down.
CATTGCTGCGGAGGGCGGCCAGGACATACAGACGGTTCCGGGGGCACCCTACTAGCACAGGCTCCTGGGACTGGGCCTGGCGGACCCTCCGCTCGATATCCCAAGTAAGGGCTCTGAGGAAGCGAGAAGGTGCTATGATGGTTTGGGGGGGAAGGGGGCGCTACCTCCTTGGAATCACGCTGGCGCGATAGCGGCCGAGTGCCAGGCCAGTACGTGATGGAAAAGTTGAACCTCTGAAAAAACAGGGCCCAACAAGCCTGCCTGGCATTAAGTCGGCGGGCCAATCGCAAATACTCAAGACTTTTGCCACACGACGATGGGGTGAATAGCCCCCTCTAACCAATGCCTCCATTCCTCCAATGCCAACTTAATGGCCAGCAGCTCTCTGTCCCCTACGTCGTATTTCCTAATACGCGCACTAGTGGAGCTTCTGATCGGAGGGTGTGCGCTGCGACAGCACAGCGCCCACCCCCGAATCAGATGCATCCACCTCGAGGACAAACTGGAGCTGCGTGTCAACCTGAGCCAAGATTGTGCTTCCGTGAACAGGCGCTTTAATTTAGCAAACGCCTGTTCAGCTGCCTCGGTCCAGCAAAAGGAGACCTTAATGGAGGTCAGCTGCGTCAAGGGCAGTGCCACCCCACTGTAGTTCCTGATGAACTGGCGATAAAAGTTTGTGAACCCGAGGAAGCGTTGAAGCTTCTTACGGAAGTGGGGAGTAGGCCAGTCGAGCACTGCTCTCACCTTGGCCGGGTCGGCAATCAGTCTCCCTTCAGCCACTATGAAGCCCAAGAAGGTGGTCATGCTTGTGGAGAACTCACACTTCTCGGCCTTGACGTAGAGCTGGTTCTCCAAGAACCATTGTAGGATGGCTCTGACATGGGCTTCGTGTTCCTCTGGCGAGTGGGAGAAAATCAAAATGTCATCCAAGTAGACAAAGATGAATTGATAGAGCATATCAGGGAGGATGTCACTGATTAGCCGCTGTAAGATGGCGAGGTCGTTGGTGAGCCCAAATGGCATCATCAAATACTCAAATTGCCCCTGGTGGGTTTTGAACGCCATCTTCCATTTGTCCCCTTCGTGAATGCGGATCAAATGGTACGCATTCCTTAAATCTAACTTGGTGAAAACCTGTGGGCGCTGAAGGAGCTCAAACGCGGAATTAATCAAAGGCAGAGGGTATTTGTCTTTGGTGGTAATTGTGTTGAGTTCCCGGTTGTCAATGCACGGGCGCAACGAGCCATCCCTCTTTCTGATGAAGAAGAATGTGGCTCCGAGCGGAGCCAAAGATGGCCGAATAAGGCCGGCGTTCAGCGACTCTTTGATGTACTTCTCCATCGCCTCCCTCTCCGGACCAGAAATGCTATATAGCCGACTGAACGGCAGCTTTGCCCCCGGGATGAGGTCTATAGCGCAATCATAAGAGCGATGAGGTGGTAGCGACAAGGCTTTCGATTTGCTAAAGACCTCCCCCAAATCGTGGTATGCCCGGGGAACGAGACTGAGGTCTGGCGGCTCAACCGGAGGGAGGGAGACAGACAGAGATGGGGAACACTCCGCTGAATGCATACAATTAGCCATACAAAATGGACTCCAAGAGAAGATAGCATTTTGTCCCCCGTTAATAATCGGATTATGCTTCTGGAGCCAAGGATAGCAAGAACCATCGGGGAAGACGAAATTGGGAGAACCAGGAATGAGAGTTCCTCCCGATGGTTCCCGGAAAGGAGGATGGAGATTGGCACCGTGCTCTCGGTGACTACTGCGACCTCCCGGCCAGAAATGGTGGTGATTCTCTGATTGTGGGGCAATTTGCATGTGGGAATACCCACCTGCAGAACGAACTGGGGAGAGACGAAATTACCCTCAGACCCTGAGTCCACCAACACCATAGTCCTCCTCTCGACCCCCGGCAATTGCACAAGGGCCAAAATAGAAAAATTACCAGGGGGAGTAGATTTGGTCCCGCCCGCCAGACCCCCCCTGGTTACTGATGGGCTGCATCTTTTGGCCGCTGGTGGCATTCATCCCGACAGTGGTTCATCGAATTGCAGTACGTGCTGGCCCTTCGCCTTCACCGGCTCTTGTCATCGGTCAAGTGCTGAGAGAGCTACATTGGCTCGGGCGGGGAGCTGGCACCGCCAGTGTTAGTAACCACTGCGGGCGCGCGCTTGGCGAGCGGGCGAGAGGAAGACTCGCGCTCCTTCACGCGCTCATGGTACCGGTTATCTAACCCTACAGCCTGATCTATAAGACCGTCGAGAGTCTCGGGGACAGGGTGAACCACCAGATCATCATGGAGATGAGTGTTTAACCCGTGGTGGAACGTGCTGCGTAAAGCAACCTTGTTCCACTCCGAGTCAGCTGCTTCAACCCGGAACTCCACCGAGTACTCGGCTGCTGACCGAGTGCCCTGGCAGAGCATCATCAGGCAGCTCATTACATTGCCCTGACTCTCCATATGGCCAAATGCGCGAGAGAAAGCGTCCACGAATTGCTCAAACGTGTACTGCCGTCCTTCAGGGTTATCTAGTGTGGACCGCGCCCAATCAAGGGCTCAGTCTTTGAGCAAAAGGGTGAAAAACTGAGTTTTTGCCACGTCCCCTTGCTACTCCTCCCCGACCTGCTCCAAATACAGTACATATGAACTTGAATAGGAAAACCCTTTCATTTCCCCACCTCCCCCGCGTACGGGGCAGGCGTGGGAATGGAGGTGATACGACGTACCATAGTGCGGGGAGCAGGCTGAGGAGGAGGAGCCTGAGGAGGCGCATTGGGCCAAAGCTGCATCATATTCTGAATTTGTTGAGTCAATACGGCCAGCTGGTGCTCAGTCGCTGATAAGCAGTCCAAGGCGGTGAGCTCCGATGCTGCTGCACCAGCTGAGCTGCTGTCCTGGCTGGCTCGTTCTGACATGATTAAATAAGCTGACAGCTCATGTGCACGATACAACAGCACAGGAGAACAACCACACAAGGAGGCACGTTTGAGAGTTTATTGAATTTCAAAAGAAACGCACAGCTATGGAAACAGTCACTCACCAGAGGAATCAACCTGCGGAGAGAAGACGAGAGCTGTGAGAGGAGGAACGGAGTAAAGGGAAATGGGCAAGCCAAATTGCCACTTACTTGGATTCCAAGGGAGAACCGGCAGGGCCCCAGCGGGAAATAGACAAACAAGTAGGGTGAGGGGGATGAGCTGGTGGTGCCTGACTGGGTGGCGATTGGAAGCTGAGGAGTGGTGGAGATGTGGCAGGAGAGCGCGCGCAGTCCTGGAGACACACCTGCACGGTGGCAGCAACCTGAGGAGGAAAGAGAAACAACGTTAGACGACATGTCTAAGTTTGTTAACAATACTTGCTTGTCCTTGACGGGGCAGTATACCCAGACGAGCCAGCGTAGAATGCATGGAGAGAGTCTCCTTAAGTACGCTGGCTGATGAGCGGGAGCAGGTGCGTCTTCTGCCTCAGGTGCAGTGATGAATTAGTGAAGGTGAGATGGGACGGGAGGGGCGCGCTCTCGCTGCCCATGACACATTATAGCCCAAATCATCAGTAGGTGATAGCAAATTGTTATCTAATGAATTTTGGAAAATGCTTTTATTTTTACACAGACTGTTTAAATGGATGCAAGCATCATTAACATGTCTATTACCAGATTCATTAGACTTTTTTTCCTCATTATGCAGAATCTGTTTTTAAGTTCTTTAAGTTTTCAACCATAACGGTGCGTGAGCATAAAACCTAAACCACCACTTCAACACTTTTGTTTCATTATTCTTTGGAGTCCTTTACTCATCTGGAAAGTCATGACACACATCATCACTATTTCCCAGCCTTGGGGAGTTACATGTCTGAATACACACTGTGTTTGGCAAATGTTCACACGCTATGTCCCAAAATTTCACATTCTATTCATTCAGTTTTTAAAAAGGTAAGTTAGAATAACAACCAGTCGTTGGATTATTTATGATCTTTGGTATTATGCAGGTTTTTAAAGAAAACAGACAACTTTGTACATGATCATGTTTGAAACAAATCCTGATTAAATTTGGTCAAACAAATTAAAAAAAAAATAATTGCTGCTTTGATTTCTGGATGAATCGAAGAAAAAAATTCTTAGCAACATGTGGAAGGACATCCACATGATGAACCTGCTTTATTCTTAATTCTTAATTATTCATCTAAATCCTAAAACACAGTGCTGAATTCCACCCAGCAGCCAAAGCGCATGCATACATGTAGTCCAATTATGGGTGGTCTTTGAAGTAGCCCCACAACCACTGCAAGATCTCTTTTCAGCTTTCTCCACGTGTGGCCTGAATACCTCAACAAGCCTCGCTGCTGTTTTTTTTATGCTTTTAAAGGTCATAAACTACCAGCATGTTACATACATGCAACATGTAATCAGTGTTCAGACAGGTGCTGCTAAATACTGTGATGAAGCACAACGGAAACCATCTTGTATATGTTTCATAGGAAGGGATTTTTGTCCCTACGACAGCAGTGATAATCCTGCAGAACATATGAGTGAAAGCAGAAGTGCTGTGGAATTCAACATTAAGGCGGTGCTCATCAAAAGTACAAAGTGACAGATGAAAAATAGTCAAATTTCTGCCTGTCACTCCCCCAAACCCACAGTGGGACAATTCAGAAATCTGTTTGGCATTCTGCTCCAGGGTGACCAAAATAGCGAGGTTACTGGGTTTAGCAGCTTGTTTACAAATTTGCCTCTTCTAGGATTTTTTTTTCTTTCCTCTCCTCATCCATCTTCCCTAAATTGTTCTCCTGTGACAATGATTTCACACTCCTGCAGCAGCCTTTTCACCACACAGAACTGAAGGACATTTGGCTCGTTGCAATAGGAGTCACAAAAATTCCCATCTGCAAACCGTTGCATGCATGTGTGCGTTCTCTCATCTGACAGTTGTCGTATTTTATGTCGAGGTGAGCAACATTTGAACTAGATTACCATAAAGAGTTCTCCTGTATCACAATCTAATTCATAGATTAGTACCTGAAATTAGAGTTGCATTTTTCTCTACATCAGTACACATGTATCACTTTTCTGGCTGTTTTGGCTTTTCAGTAAAAATCCAAAGCGTGATAAGTTGTTTCCATTAATTTGTGTAAACCTACAGGGCTTGACATTAACACCGGCCAGCGGCCGGTGGATTTCAGCAGTGGCCAGCAAGACAGCCACACCCACTAGCCACTTTGGCCGGTTGTAGTTTTCTCAAACGGCCTCTAAAATAACAAGAGCACTTTGAGGCGAGTGCAATATACCCCGCCTCTGTTTTCTTTGAAGATCCCAATCCACCTTATTCCTAGCCCCCATGATGCCTTGCATGAATTATGTGCTCAACATCAGGTACTAGTTTAGAAAGTGGAGTTGTCACTGAAACGGGACAATTTTCCTTGTTAAAAAAACAATGAACAATTCAATGAACAATTCAAAAATGTGGGAACACGGCCTTTTGCACCTCAAAAAGAGTAATATAATCATACCACTGTAGCGGTTTGATTAAACCCCCCACAACACACAAACAGAACACAGAGACAGTCAGCTCGCACTCCTGGGGTTTGTTCCGCTGCACGCTGAGTTTACAGCCTTGAAGTTAAAGTGTTCATGCATTTTGCCCTTACTGTGACCTAGAGACTCAGATCAATATGTAGATGTGCTGGTTAGCCTCTTTGTCTGACACTTGGAGCGAGGTCTAGCTAATCTGCCCATTGTGATGTATGTCTTACAAATGCAAATACCTCCTGCCTGTTCTGTTGTCCCTTTGATCATTCTAAACTGTGGGGTACGTCTCTTTGATGTATTGTTATGATCAAGTATTTAAGGTGCAACTCTGTAACGCAATCTCTCTCTCTCAATCTGACTTCAACCCTGCTGCAGGACACAGATTTTGTGTCCCCTCTTCAATGAGAGCCTGAGGAATTCGGCTTCAGCCTGCTAACGCTATGGCTGGAGCCGAGTTCCCGTGACGGCGGTATGATTAATAAAACCTGCTTAAAACCACAGCACTGCTGCTTATTTTTCCATGCCGCCTCACTGGTGACCCCGACGTGATATGAACACGCACACGTTTTGTGCGAAAGCAACCTTCCGAGCTGGACAGCCACACAGCTGCGTTGGTGGCCCCTTGAAGACGCACACGTTTTGTGCAACGCAGCCTTCTGTTTTGGATGGCCACGCTGGCGAACCGACGCTGAAAAAAACGAGCGGCCAGCGAACGCAACACCCGGGCATGAATGCTCCGTCGCCTGAGATCTGCACAACCACGCTGGACCGGCCGCTCTCACTGAGAGCGCACGCACCTCGTCCTCTCTCCACGACGGCAACCTCCAGGGCCGACGGGGAGCGCAGCGCGTGGAACTGAACGCACCATGGCCGCACGAGCGACAACGATCGTCTCCTCCCTCTCACCGCTCCAACGCAGCTGCACGAGCCCGGGGCACAAAGATCGTCTATTCCCTCCCGCCGCTCCAACGCCTCTGCACGGGCCTGAGGGACTAAAGATCGTCTATTTCCTCTCAACGCTCCAACGCACCATGGCCAAATCTACAGCAACAGCTCAACCTGGATTTTATTGGCGCCGTCTGCGCTGATCTCCGCCAAGTTTCTGCACCCTGACTCACCACTCCAGCGGCCCACCCACGCACTGAACCCCCGCGCACGCATCGGGGAGTTACAAGGACGGCGCATCACGCATGGGACAAGTAATGGCTCCACAGACTGCCTTCCTCCTTCGCCGCTGCCTTTCAGGGCTGCTCGCTCACCTGAGGCACGCATGCAGCATACTGGAAGGATTTGTTAACAGTCTCAGCCACGCCACAGACCGCCATCGTCCTCCGCCGCTGCCCACAGAACCTTCAGGGTTGCTCGTTCACCTGAAGCAAGCACGCAGCTCGCCACTGGATTTTTTAATGGTCTTAGCCACGGCACAACGGGATTTCAGCCGTCAGCTGTTCCCAGGAGCTTTGGGGTTGCTTCAGCACCCAAAGCCAACAGTCCCTATGCTTTGTTTACTTTTTCTCTTACAGCTGCTCCTGCTTTTCTTCATGGCCACGAGAGGAGTCAGAGACTAATTTTTCTTCTTGTGGACCGCTGCACGTTCAACGGGACCAGCCCTTCAACATTGCGGACCCACAAGCAATTTTTGCACGGCTCAGGACGATTTCACAGCTCCTGCCGGCACTTACTACCCCTCCCCTCCCTCCCCCTCCGCCTGCAGCGAGCTTCTCCCACAGCTCGCTCACACAGATGGATCATCGAGGTCGCGACCGTTTCCCTCTTGGGGGGGAGCGTGTGTGGCGGTTCGTTTTAACCCCACAACAGACTAAGGACACTCAGCCCTCTTTTCTCTGTTTTCCTGCTACACTACTGAAATGCAATGTGCCATTCATGTATTTGTGATGCAAACATGCATGTATTGTGATGTAATGCGCCATTCGGTATAGTGTGCATATGGCTTGTCCTTACTGTGCTTTTTCTGAGCATCTTACATATGTAGATGTGCTTTGGTGTATTAATGTCTACAGGTAGACGAGTTTCTTCTGTCTCACCTATGTGATGTTAATCGTTGCCTTTCATGCATGGTATTCACATCGCGGAGCAGCAAACACTTTTGGTGCGACTACCCCCCCCCCCCCCCCTCCTGCACAGAGCTTTTCCCTGCTCGCTGCCCAGACTGCAACATCGAGGTCACGGTCCCCTACCGTTTCCCTCTTGGGGGGGAGCAGTGTAGCGGTTTGATTAAACCCCCCACAACACACAAACAGAACACAGAGACAGTCAGCTCGCACTCCTGGGGTTTGTTCCGCTGCACGCTGAGTTTACAGCCTTGAAGTTAAAGTGTTCATGCATTTTGCCCTTACTGTGACCTAGAGACTCAGATCAATATGTAGATGTGCTGGTTAGCCTCTTTGTCTGACACTTGGAGCGAGGTCTAGCTAATCTGCCCATTGTGATGTATGTCTTACAAATGCAAATACCTCCTGCCTGTTCTGTTGTCCCTTTGATCATTCTAAACTGTGGGGTACGTCTCTTTGATGTATTGTTATGATCAAGTATTTAAGGTGCAACTCTGTAACGCAATCTCTCTCTCTCAATCTGACTTCAACCCTGCTGCAGGACACAGATTTTGTGTCCCCTCTTCAATGAGAGCCTGAGGAATTCGGCTTCAGCCTGCTCACGCTATGGCTGGAGCCGAGTTCCCGTGACGGCGGTATGATTAATAAAACCTGCTTAAAACCACAGCACTGCTGCTTATTTTTCCATGCCGCCTCACCACTTCCCACGACTATTGAGGGATGAGAAGATGACCTTAATAACTGGCCTGGCAGACAGTAACTCCGTTTGTTAGTTCTGCTGCTAAGATGCTAACGCTGTAAACAAATAAAAGCTCTGCAATATGTCAGTGTCTCCACCACAATAAAGTTGGTTGCATTCTGTTAAAATATGTTGGACATAATCAGATTTACCTCAGAGCAGACGTAGAATCTAGTCAGAGCCACAAAGAACCACAACGCCACGCTTGGGTATTTTAATGTTGGGGTAAATACAGACAGCTGCAGCTGTTTGTTTTACCCCAAAATTAAAATGCTCATGCTGCTGTCATGCCGTGAATGCTTGTTATTTAACTTAGTGCGTACAGACATTTTCTGACAACTGTTCAAAATTTTATTGATCTATATTTTCTAATTTAAATTAATGCATGCTGAAGCTGCTAATATCAAGTCCATATCATTCCAATGCAGTGCAACAAATGCAAACCCCTCCAAAAACTACATCTTTCTTAAATCGTTAAGCCTTAGGAAGCAAACTGTTACTTTTTTTTAAATTATTTTTCTTCATGCAGCCTTGCATCTGGTGACATATATAAATGTCAGATGTGTGACATTCATACAAGTGAAAACATACCTGGTGCTCTTGTGTCTGCACCACCGATCACACCAACAGTCCTTTATAGTTTTCGGTGCATGATCTACTCATTGCCGTTGAAGCCACAGATTTAGCTGTGCTTATTTGTGAGGAGCCTCACGCCACGAACAGCAGCAAGTACCAGAACTACACAAAAACATTCAAAAATACAAAAACTACAAGTGCTGAAATTATCTGCCACTTGACAGCAAAACACGTATGCGGACTATACATTAAAACAAGTTTGAAACACTTAAAAACACTATTTTAAATTCTCCACTAATCCACTCTTGCTGACTGATTTAACACTGCTTCAGCCGAAATCGGACGTTGCCCCCATAATCGTTTCTACAGCGGCGCCCTCAGGAATAAGGTGGCTACTTACTGATGGAGAGCAGTTTTCAACTTTTCAATATAATTACTGTGGCAGAGGCAAATGATGATAAACCCATCATCCACGAATATACAACAAAATACATAATCCATAGTTGTAGGGCAGGATCCCGGGTGTAACAAGTTTAGTGACCCTAGAGAGCTGTCCACGTTCTATAGTAAGAGAGCATAGACAGTGCCAACCTTGCCCCTCTGACTTTCTGACCCCAAACCTGTAGTCAGAGGTCATGGTCTCAGAGTGAACCTGTGTACCAGGTTTGGTGACCCTACATTTCTTTGTTGCTGAGATATAGTTTATAAGCCATTTTGATGTTGAGCTTTGACCTTGCAATCCCAAAATCATAGTCACACTTCAGGGTCACAGGGCGAACCTGTGCACCAAGTTTGGTGACCCTAGCTTTACTTGCTGTACAGTAATACGGCATAGGGAATGCTAACCTTGACCTTTGACCTTTTGACCCCAAACCCATAGTCTGGGGTCAGGATCCCAAGGTGAACCTGTATACCAGGATTGGTGACTAGGGGTGGACGATGTGGCCCAAAAATGATATCACGATATTTCTGTGAATTTTCACAATAATGACATTCTTCACAATATCACAGAATACAGTTTTTTTCTTTTAAATTTATAAAGTACAGTTTCACAGGCCAGCGTTATGTTCAACATATTCAGTAAAAACAACAACTCTTTATTTCCCCAGTTTATAAAGAGCAGCTTTCAATGTGTTTCAGACTTCTTTTTTTTTATTTTATATCAAATATTACCAGAAAATATTATAAAGCACAACATCTTAAGTGCACTGAGGAGTGGACCAGGACAAAAATTCAGGATGGGAATTTGACTTCCTCCTAGGCCACCCTGTTGTGGAAAACCAGAAGCCACCACAGTTTTAGTAGGCCAACATTACATATCACACTAGTTATAAATGTAATTATAACCTTCAGCTGGGAGGAAAATTATAAATTTGGATTTTAATTGTCAGCTGATCTATTGATTATTAAAACAACTGATTGACTAATCTTAATTTTATTCTGGTGTCACTCCTCATTTCTTCACCTTTTCCGAATAAAAATACAAGGTAAGAGGCTTTAGGAAAAAAGTTACAATTCTGCACGAAAAAGGTCACAGATTTGTTGTCAAAAATGTTCAAAATTTAGAAAAAAATGTACCTTTATGAAAAGGTGTTTAAAAAATGAGAAAATAAAACTAACTAAGGAGAGAAAGGTAACAAGCAGATGAGAGTAAAGTTGGTACTGCAGACTACATATAGCCTATAGTTTTGAAAATTATTAAGGTTTTTCTTAATACAACTGAATAGTCCTGAAAACATTGCCTTATACATGTAAGAGCAATTTAGCTCTGGTTAATGCAACCAATTTATTACATTTAAAAACATAAACCTTAAACTACAGAATAAGTAGCTACAGCAGTATAATATAACCACAGACACTCATTCACCCCATTACTTCTGTCTTCATCTCATTTCTATGCTCTGGGGTATGAGGGGGTTTTGGTCATTTTAACATATTAAATTAATTTAGTATGTTATTTCACTGAGTCAGGAAGAGGGCCGAAATAAAACAGGGAGGGAGTGGGGTTATTTAAAAGTATTATTTTATCATTTGGCCTATCTGTCTGCCGTTTCCCCAAACAAGACACTTCTGTGGGTAAATGACCGCTGCATCAGACCTCCCGTCTCTCTTTCTCTCAGTTTACCCGCGTTAGAAATCTACATTGCACAGACAACTCCTGGGGCTGTTAACAGATTTTTTTTTCTTTCAGTTGGTTGAATAAATCAATCTGGAGAAGCCACAAGGGAACGAAAATAAACCTCTGGACACTTCAGAGTCTGAACATCAACAGCACTGCTTCAGGGTGAAGTAAAACTTTTCACTGAAGCCGTGTTATTGACGTGCGGAAAAAAATGCGGGCAGATTATCCGCATCGCTGCACCGTTTTGTTTTTTTTTTAAAGATGGCAGCAGTCTGAAACAGCCTGAAACATAGCTAAATTACTTCCTCACAACTAGACACAGGCGTTCCAAGCACAGAGCGCCGCTTCTCACACCATGCTTGTTTTGTCATTTCTATGGTAACGCGTAGCTTCCGTTGGCAGCGTAATGGACCCCAAATACTGCGATATTCATTTTCACACCAGTATCAAAAATTAAACAGGCATTATCGTGAACGATACAATATGGCACACCCCTATTGGTGACCCTAGCTTTACTCGTTTTATAGTAATAGTGCACCTTTGACCTTGCGATTCCAAAACTATAGTCATACTTCAAGGTCACAGGGTGAACCTGTGTACCAAGTTTGGTGACCCTAACTTTACTCAGTGTACAGTAATAAGGCATAGGGAATTCATTCTCAGTGTGTGAATGTGTGTGTCAATGGGTGGATAGCAGGATCTGTAAAGTGCTTTGGTCATCAAGAGATGAGAATAAAAGCGCTATATAAGTGAATGCCATTTACCATTTACCATAGGGAATGCTAAGCTTGACCATTTGACCCCAAACCCATAGTCTGAGTTCAGGATCCCAAGGTGAACCTATGTACCAGGTTTGGTGACCCTAGGTTTACTGGTTGTACAGTAATAAGGCATAAGGACTGCAAACCTTGACCTTTTGACCCCAAACCCATAGTCAGAGGTCAGGATCCCAAGGTGAACCCGTGTATCAGGTTTGGTGGCCCTAGCTTTACTTGTTTTATAGTAATAGTTAATGTAGCATTTGCCATAGTGCAACTACAATTTTAACTTTGACCTTTGACCCCTTGGGCCCTATTTTGATGGTCATCTGCACACTTTTTTTTACAGACTTTCCACCGTGCACCAATGTTTTTGTTAGTTTCTGTCAGCGCATTGTCTGTTTTTTATGCCTTGTGTCACGCCATCAAATTACCAGTAGACTGTGTGCCCGCCATGCCCTTGGAGGAGGTACCTCATTTCAAAGAAGTGTGATGGCACACAATCTAATGCGCATTACACTATTATAGTGCATTTCATCAGAATCTGCTTTTGATCAGAAAAAAAGAGGTCTATTGTCAGAAGCGCATTGTTTAATGATATTTCAGTGGCGTGTTTTGACATCACGCAGCTCCGGAGCTCAGGAAACGGCATGCACTGGGACAGTCATGGGGCAGTATTACAAAGACGGCAGGGAACATCTGCAACTGATTCTCCACACCCTGAACCAGACAAGAATTCTCTGAATCTGACAATGTTAAACTAGAACAGAGCACTTGCCTGAACCCGAGCTCCACCGCCATCCATGACTCCGGCGAACCTGCTGCACCGGCCCAGGCAGCAGGCATGGTGGTCAAGGAAGCTGGCAACCCTCCAGGCAAGGCGGCTGCCACTGGTGGGACACTGGATGAGGTGACGGGCACTGGTGGATCTCCCGGCATGGTGGCAAATGCTGACGGACCCTCCAATGTGGCGACTGAAGCAGGGGGAACTCCAGCGCGGCATGACGGAGCCAGGACTCGCCTCACCAAAGGTGCAGGATCCTGTGATGCTGAAACAAGGGGGCTCCAAGCCAGCTCAGGTTTCGCGTCACGGGGGGTGCTCCTCTCCCGTCCAGGGTATGGCGGCACGATGGGGACTGGATCCTCTGGAATTGCTGACCTCCTCTTCGTCCGGCGGCTCCCTCCCAGGACCGGCGGGCAGACAGGAAGAACAGGGGAGGACACGGGAGAGGCAGGTGAACATGGGGAGAGAATTGCAGCAGCAGGCGGGGGAGGCTCAGCCAAAGTGGGTGACTGCAGCTGAGCACCCTCCTCCCCCCAGCAGGAACAAGGCAAGACAATTCATTTTCCAGTGTAGTAAAATGAAAAGATACTTGTCTTTGTTCCCACGGTGCAGTGGTGGCTGCTGCAGATGACCCCAAGGACTCTTCCCTTATGGCTGTAGAGGGCGAGGGCACCAAAGCAGGTACTGGTCGATCCGGCCCTGTAGACATGGTCATGAACGGAGCTGGACATCCACCCCCTACTTGGGCCACACATTCAGGAAGTAGCCATGGCTTATAGTCCAAAAGTAGGTCTGCCTCCGCCGCTAAAACCCGCTTGCATTCCTTCATCTCCTCCACTGATGGTGTGGGACACTGTCCGGGAGTAGAAGTAAGTAAGTAAAATTTATTTATATAGCACTTTTCACAGAAATGATCACAAAGTGCTGCACAATAAAATAAAACACAACATCACAAACACAATAATAAAGGCATGAAAACATTAAAAAACATAAAACCAAATCAAACTAAAAAGCCTGTTTAAACAGCAGTGTCTTCAGCTGCTTTTTAAAAGCCTCGACAGAGTCTACTGAGCGCAAAGACAACGGTAGAGCATTCCATAATTTTGGTGCCACTGCCTGAAAGGCTCTATCACCTCTAGTTTTAAAATGGGTTTGAGGGACAGCCAATAAAAGTTGATCCGAGGACCTCAAAGACCACGGGGGGTTATACACATTAAGCAGCTCAGTGATGTATTTAGGGGCCTGATCATGAATAGCTCTAAAAACAAGAACTAAAATTTTAAACTGAATACTAAAACCAACTCGGAGCCAGCGAAGTGCTGCCAAAACCGGTGTAATGTAAGCCCTTTTCTTAGTGTGAGTTAAAAGTCTGGCAGCCAAATTTTGAACAACCTGGAGGCATTGAAGGTGCTTTTGGCTCAGACAAGTAAAAAGACTATTACAATAGTCTAAGCGAGAAGAAATAAAAGCATGAATAATCATCTCAAGTTCCGCTTTTGACACCAGGGTTCTCAACTTAAAAATATTCATCAGATGGAAGAAACAATTTCTAATTAATTGATTAATGTGGTGCTCAAAAGACATAGCCAAGTCAAAACTGATACCAAGATTCCGAAGACTCGCTCGGACAGAGGAACCTAGTGTACCCATGTGGTGCTTAATAAGCGGGATCTTGTTTTCAGGAGCAATAATTTATGTCTCTGTCTTGTCTGAGTTAAGCTGTAAAAAGTTTGCACTTAACCACTGTTTGATGTTAGACAAGCAGTTAGTTAAAGATGATAGCATGTAAAACTCAGACTCTTTAAAAGAGCAATACAACTGAATATCGTCAGCATAAAGATGATAAGAAATATCACTGAACTGGCTAATTATCCGTCCCAGTGGCAAAATGTAAATTAGAAATAAAATGGGTCCTAGAACTGATCCTTGTGGCACCCCACATGAATACTGTGCTATTTCAGAAAGGATCTGATTCATGGACACATTAAAGGTTCTTCCGGAGAGGTATGATGAAAAACATTTTAAAACAGAATCAGACAACCCTAGCTCTTTGAGTCTGTTGATCATTATACAGTGATCAACAGTATCAAAGGCAGAAGAAAGAGCCAATAAAACCAAAACTGTGTATTTACCAGTGTCAGCCACCATCTGACATATTGCACGGCTCAGGAGACGCACACACACAGGCTTAGAGTAGTTCAAAGAGTTTATTAACAGCAGGGGTGAATGAGTGCGTGTCTGCGGGAAGTAAATGTGTTGGTGATGGTGTCTGCTCCAGGCACAGAGGCAGGTGACCGTACAGCCGAGCAACCCTATGGAGAGAGCACAGGGAGAGGGTGACGGGCATACACCAACACAGGAGGGATTTATGGCGAGAGAAGGACTTACTTGGTGGGTCAGGACAGCTGGCACAACAAGGGGGCGAAGCCCGGAAGACAGCCACCTGGAGAGCTCCGTACAGCAGCGAGGATTGGGCGATGGAGAGGAGATGTCCGCCGCTGGGGAATCCACCTGTGCACAGGGGAGAAGACTGAAGAAAAGAGGTAAGCGATCTTCTTACCAAAATGGTGACGCTGAAGGGAAGTATGCTCACAACGGTAAGGGACGAAGTCTGACGGCTTCAGGCCGAGCCTCCGGGCGAGACGGCCTTTATCCCTCGCCGCTGATGATTGTCAGGTGCGTGAGCAGGTGGCGCCGCTGATGAATGGCGCGGCGTGACAGTACTCCCCCCTCTAGCAGCGCCTCCTGGCGATGGCTTATCCGGGTGCGCTTGGTGGAAGTCCGCGATGAGCGATGGGTCCAACACAAACGACGGGGGCACCCATTGTCGATGCTCGGGCCCATAGCCCTCCCAGTCCACCAGGTATTGCAACCCACGACCTCGGCGCCGGGAGTCCAGGATGGAGGAGACGGACCAGGCCGGATGGCCACCAATCATCCGGGGCGCAGGTTGCGCTGCAGGAGGAGGGCAAAGGGGGTCAGTGACTGCCAGTTTCACCTTCGACACATGGAAAGTGGAATGGATGCGGAGGGAGGGGGGAATAGCCACGCGCACAGCCACCGGGTTGATGATCCGGGTGATGGGAAAGGGACCCATGAATCGCTGTGCCAGCTTCCTCCTCTCGCCTTTTAATGTGACGTCCTGGGTAGACACATACACGAGTTGCCCAACTCTGTACGCCGGGGCAGGTCTTCTGTGCTGGTCCGCCACGGTCCTGTTGCGCTCCGCTGTGCGTAAAAGCGCATGACACGCGGCAGCCCAGGTGGAGCGGAACTGCCTAAGGTGCGCCCTAACAGAGGGGACAGTTACCTCGTTCTCCTGCGCTGGAAACAGCGGGGGGTCGTAACCCAGGGACGCCTTGAAGGGGGACATCCCCGTTGCAGAAGAGCGGGCGGTGTTGTGGGCATACTCCACCCAGGCGAGATGGTTGCTCCAGGACGTCGGCTTGGATCTAGTAACACAGCGGAGCGCAGCCTCCAGCTCCTGATTGGTCCTCTCACACTGCCCGTTAGACTGGGGGTGATGGCCGGAGGAGAGGCTCACCTTGGCTCCGATGGCGTTACAAAAGGATCTCCAAACCTCGGATGAAAATTGGGGACCCCGGTCCGAGACCACGTCCACCGGAATCCCGTGCAGCCTGACCACGTGTTGGACGAGGAGGCCCGCCGTCTCCAGGGCAGTAGGGAGACCTCGCAGGGGGATGAAGTGCGCCGCCTTGGAGAAACGGTCCACGATGGTCAGGACGGTGTCAAAGGAGTTGGAAACGGGGAGTCCGGTGACGAAATCCAGTGCGATGTGCGACCAGGGCCTGCCGGGGACGGGCAGAGGCTGGAGCAGACCCGCTGGGGGGGCATTTCCCGACTTGCTGGTGGCACAGATTGGGCAAGCCCGGGCGTAGCGGGCTGCATCCCTCCGCAGGCCTGGCCACCAAAAGGACCGTTGGAGGAGGCTGATCATCCGAGAGGTGCCGGGATGACAGGTGAGCCGGGAGGTGTGGAGCCAGTGGATGACCTCTCCTCGGACCGCAGATGGGACGAACAGTCTTCCCTCTGGTCCGCCGCCAGGATCAGGTTCCACCTCCTGCGCCTTCCGGATCTTGTCTTCAATGTCCCAAGAGATGGCACCGAGGACGCACGACCTGGGCAGGATAGTGTGGGGCGTCTCCTCAGCCTCCACGGGGGTGAACTGCCTAGAGAGGGCGTCAGGCAGGCCGTTTTTGGAGCCCGGCCTGAAGGTGATTGAGAAGCGGAACCTGGCGAAGAACAAAGACCAGCGCGCCTGGCGGGCATTCAGGCGCTTGGCAGATCGTAAGTACTCTAAGTTCTTATGGTCCGTCAGGACCACAAACGGCAGGTCCGCCCCCTCTAGCCAGTGGCGCCACTCCTGTAAGGCGAGTTTAATGGCCAGGAGCTCTCTGTCCCCCACATCGTAGTTTCTCTCCGCCGGGGACAGGCGCCGGGAGAAGAAGGCGTACGGCCGTTTGGCGCCATCGTCAGGTGACCGCTGGGATAACACTGCTCCCACTCCCGTGTCCGATGCGTCCACCTCCACAATGCACTGCAGCGCGGGGTCGACCTGGCGAAGGACCCGGGAGGAGGAGAACTCCGCCTTCAGCACCCTAAAGGCAGCAGCGACCTCTTCAGTCCACCGGAACGGGACCTTCGGGGACGTGAGGCGGGTCAGCGGTCCGACGATCGAGCTGAAATTTGGGACAAAGCGGCGGTAAAAATTGGCGAAGCCAACAAACTGTTGCACCTGCTTCCGGGATGCGGGAGTAGGCCACTCCACCACCGCCTTCACCTTCTCTGGGTCTGGGAGCACCTGGTCTTGAGCGATGATGAACCCCAGGAAGGACGTGGTCCTAGCGTAGAATTCGCATTTCTCAGCCTTCACGTACAGACGATTCTCCAGCAGTCTTTGGAGGACCCGCCTCACATGGACCTGGTGCTCGTCCCTGGACCTGGAGAAGATAAGGATGTCATCCAGGTAGACGAACACAAAAAGGCCGATGAAATCCCGGAGGACGTCATTAATGAGGCGCTGAAAGACGGCAGGAGCGTTGGTCAGCCCGAACGGCATGACGAGATACTCAAAGTGGCCGTTCGGGGTACGGAAGGCTGTCTTCCATTCATCTCCCTCCCGGATCCGGACGAGGTGGTAAGCGCTGCGTAAATCCAGCTTGGTAAACCAGGTCGCCCCCTGGAGGGAGTGAAAGGCAGTGTCCATGAGGGGCAGGGTGTAACGGTCCCTCTCAGTGATGTCATTTAGCACTCGGTAGTCTATGCAGGGGCGGAGGGATCCGTCCTTTTTCCCGACAAAGAAAAACCCTGCCCCCACGGGTGACGACGATGGGCGAATAATCCCAGCGCTCAGTGATTCCTTCAGGTATGTATTCATGGTCTCCTTCTCCGGCGCCGACAGGCTGTAGAGCCGACCAGAAGGCAGGGGGGCCCCCTGGCGGAGGTTAATGGCACAGTCATAGGGTCGATGCGGGGGAAGAGACATAGCTTTAGATTTACTAAATACCATACCCAGGTCGTGAAATTCTGGAGGCACCAGTGACAGGTCCGGAGGTGCTGTATCCGCCACAGGGGGAGCCGCGGATGGGGAGCAGGCAGCGGACTGAAGGCAGGTGCCCATACAGAAGGTACTCCATGCCGATACCCCAGCGGACCTCCAGTCCAGGACAGGGTTGTGGAGGCGTAGCCAGGGATACCCCAGGATGACGGGCGACACAGAGTTGGGCAGGACGTAAAATACCATCTCCTCCCGGTGGTTCCCTGAGATGATGACTGGGACAGGCATGGTTTGGTGTGAAACTCTCCCAAGGGAGGCACGGGAGAGATGGACCAGGGAGATGGGGTGTTTTAATGCCTGACAGCGGATGCCCAATCGGGTTGCCAGGCCTTGTGAAATGAAGCTGCCCTCTGCGCCCGAATCCACCAGTGCGTGGGTGAGGTGCCCAGTGGGATTGTGGCAAAAACGGATGGGCAGCTTTAATTGAGTGAGGGGACTTTGCCGATTGACGTCCGCGAGGCCCCCTACAGTGACTCGCGGACCCCGCCGTTTGGCTTTTGTGGGCAAAGCTCTACCGTGTGTTGACTGTCTCCGCAATACATGCAGAGACCCAACTCACGGCGGCGCTGTCTCTCTGCCGAGGAGAGCTTTGCCCAGCCCGTCACCATCGGCTCCGACTCCTCGGGGCACGATGGTGGCGGCGTCGCCAGGGGGCGAGCTTGGGGCAGGCGGAGCGGGACTCCCCGAGGGCGAGAAGCAGACGGCTTCCGTCCTGAGGAGCGCTCGCGCAGCCTGTTGTCCAAGCTGATTGCCAATGAGGTTAGCTCCGCTAACGTTCCGGGGATATCCCGTCCAGCCAGTTCATCCCTCAGATCACTATTGAGGCTGCGGAGAAACAGGCCGCAGAGGGAGCGCTCCTCCCAGCCCAATTCCTCCGCCGCTACCCGGTATTCGATGGCATAATCCGCGGCCGACCGGTTTCCCTGCTGGAGAGCGAGAAGCCGATCGACCTGGACCGCCTCGGAACGAGAATGATCAAACACCTCCAGGAAGCGGCTCACGAACTCAGCATAGGTGAGGGTGGCATAACTGGGTCTCGCCATAATAGCGTAGGCCCAAGTTAAAGCGCGCCCCTCCAGGAGGTTCCCTATGTAGCCGATTCGGCTGTGATCTGAGGGAAAGTCTCCGGGCACACGGTCAAACACGGACTCGCACTGCATCACAAACCCCCGCGCTCCGCCGAGCTTTCCGCTAAAGCGAGCGGGGGTCGGAATTGGTGTGAGTCGGGCCGGTGCCACTGGAGCTGGCTGGACGGTCACCGGAACAGCAGGAGCTGCGCCACCCTGAGGAGCCGGGGGGAACGGCTGCTGGGGGTCCAGGCGGTCCAATCGGCCAGTGATAATTACCAGTTGATTCAGGATGACCTGCTGTTGATAAGCAATTTGATCCACTCTAGCCTCGAGAGTGGTAAGCCGGTGTGCGAGCCCGCCGTCCGCCGAGCCGCTCTGCTGAAGCCGTACTGACATATTGCACGGCTCAGGAGACGCACACACACAGGCTTAGAGTAGTTCAAAGAGTTTATTAACAGCAGGGGTGAATGAGTGCGTGTCTGCGGGAAGTAAATGTGTTGGTGATGGTGTCTGCTCCAGGCACAGAGGCAGGTGACCGTACAGCCGAGCAACCCTATGGAGAGAGCACAGGGAGAGGGTGACGGGCATACACCAACACAGGAGGGATTTATGGCGAGAGAAGGACTTACTTGGTGGGTCAGGACAGCTGGCACAACAAGGGGGCGAAGCCCGGAAGACAGCCACCTGGAGAGCTCCGTACAGCAGCGAGGATTGGGCGATGGAGAGGAGATGTCCGCCGCTGGGGAATCCACCTGTGCACAGGGGAGAAGACTGAAGAAAAGAGGTAAGCGATCTTCTTACCAAAATGGTGACGCTGAAGGGAAGTATGCTCACAACGGTGAGGGACGAAGTCTGACGGCTTCAGGCCGAGCCTCCGGGCGAGACGGCCTTTATCCCTCGCCGCTGATGATTGTCAGGTGCGTGAGCAGGTGGCGCCGCTGATGAATGGCGCGGCGTGACACCATCATAATGTCACTGGAGACTCTGACTAAAGCTGTTTCGGTAGAATCATTTTTCCGAAAGCCTGACTGAAATTTATCCATGATATTACAATTTGCCAAAAATGACATAAGCTGCTCAGCCACTACCTTTTCCAGAATTTTTGATATGAAAGGGAGTTTAGAGATTGGCCTATAATTATTTGGCTGTGATGGATCCAAACTCGGCTTCTTAAGTATTGGTTCAACCACAGCATGTTTGAAGGGGCTGGGAACCACACCAGCAGAAAGTGAAATGTTTATCAGTTCAACAACTGAAGGACCAATTGACTCAAAAACTGCTAAAAACAGCTTAGTAGGGAGAACATCAGCAGGGGAAGAGGAAGATTTCATCTTCTGCAGCAGAGCCGTGATGTCCTGAAGGGTCACTGGGTTAAAAGTGGACCAAGTACAAGGTGTGGGCATAACACTGGTAAAGTTAAGAGAAGATGATGGCAAAATGTTTTCCCTGATATCTCTGATCTTATCTACAAAGAAATTAAGAAATTTGTTACTGTCTGCTTTACAGAACACGGGAATTAGGGGGGCAGAGGTGAGACAAGAGTGTTAATTGTGTCAAATAAGACTCTAGGATTTTTCTTATTTGTGAAAATTATTTTTGAAAAATACTGATTCCTGGCATCCCTCAGCATGTCATTTAAGGAGGCTCTTAAGTTTTAGATGGAGTCTGTGAACCTCCAACAGGGTGGATTTCCATAAGCGTTCTATCTTATGGCAATTTCTCCTAAAGGATCGAATGGAGTCATTTATCCAGGGATGAGACTTTTTAGGGGAAGCAAAGACAGATTTCACTGGTGCCACTTTGTCTAAAATAGCCATATAGTGGCTGTGTAATGCCTGAGTGAAGGCATCAGGATCTTTAATTCCCATCAGTAAGTGTGGCTCACAAAAAGCAGAGGTCATTTGCTGCCTCTTGATTAATAATCCACCTTTTTGCTGCCATTTTCAGAGGGGGAGGATTCACAGGGAAGTTAACATTAAAAAGCACACAGCTGTGATCACTGATCTGGAAGTCATCCACACACACGTTTTCAATATTCAAGCCCAAAGAAAAAACAAGGTCCAAGGTATGACCCTTAGCATGTGTAGGGCCTGAAACATGCTGGATGAGGTTATAAAAATGAGTGATGGATAAAAAGTCAACAGCTGTGTTACATGTAACATCATCAATATGAATGTTAAAATCACCAGTGACTAAAACCCTCTCCAATTTAATAAGAGATGATAAAAAGTCTGTAAAATTCGTAAGAAAGACACTTGCAGGACCAGGAGGATGGCAAATTAAAACACAATAAAAGGCATTAAAGGTCCCCACTTTTATTGGGTCAGAGTTTACCCGTCTGCACAGGTGGCTGTCCCGGTATACCACAGTGAGTTCTCCACCATGTCGCGCAATCTGGGGAGTCCCGATAACAGAGCTGCCGGGGGGACAGAGTTCTTTCAGGTGGAAAAAAAACTCATTTTCTCTCTGCCAGAGAGGGAGTCACCTTGGCTCCAGACTTCTAGAGGGAGCAGCGGCTCCCTCTAGAAGGTGGGGCCGCTGCTGCTGGACCACGGTGAGAGGCTCAGGGCTTCCGAGGCCGCTTCCTCATAGGCGCAAACATGGAAGTGGAAGAGTTATCCCCCAGCCCATGGACCATGGAAGATGGGTCAGAGATGGAGAGGAGAAGGTCTGTAAGCTCCGGATGGCTTCACAGGCTGGGGCATGCCTCCAGCACTTGTGCAGCCCCAACCAGACACTCCCAAGCCACCACGGGAATGCAAGAGACCCGAGCCTCCGAGAGGATGCTCTGCAGCACGTTTACAGTCCACATCTCCACCTCGCTTAGCCCACACCGACCGCCATCCGCGAGCGCTGCCATGCCCACAAAAAACAGATTCAACAGAAAAATACAAGGAAGAAAGGGAAAAAGGGAAAAACAACCTTCATAGCAGCTAGCACCTCAATTGGCAGCGGTCTTCTGTCAAAAACTGTCTCACCGAGGCTCGACAGAGGACACCAAACACTGGCTGTGAGGTTAGCATATTTATTAACAGAGCAATGAACAAAACCAAAATATACACACCCTCACTTACGCACATGACCGGGGAGCTCCCGGAGAAAAACTGTGTGGACGGGGACACCGTCTGGTGTGGCAGACGTGAAAAATGACTTCTGCGAAGCAAGACCGCTGCAATGATACAACTGCCCCGGTCTGCTTAAATAGGGCAGCCCCAGATGACAATCAGGTGTGGGTACATGAGTGAGAACAAAATCAAAGCAACAAGTGACAGCTGTGCAGCCAGCAAACCAGTTTGACAGCCAGAAGCTGCACAGCACTGTCAAAATAAAAGTACAGACAGGAACTCAATAATACAAAATAAGATAACACAATCCTCAAAAGATAAACAATGCCATTACTAACCAAGACTATAAGAGCACAACTAAAAATACAACTCAACAAAGAACAGAAACCAGATACAACAGATCATAATAAACAGAGAGACAAATGAACAGAAAAGAACTGAACTAGGGTTGGAACCAAGCACGGCCCCCACCCATGCTCAGGATCATGACATTTTGCCCAGTGAGACGTGGTTAAAATCACTCATGATGGCTATAAATGCACCAGGGTGCTGCACCAGTAAAGAGGCAGTAGTGGAGCTGATGATGTCACAGGCCACCGCTGCATCAGCTGATGGAGGGACGTAAACAGTAATCACAATGGGACACGTGAACTCTTGTGGCATATAATAAGGTCACATACTCACAGCAAGCAGTTCAATATCCGGGCTGCAGAGACGTTCCTTTACATAAATGTGTCCAGGATTACACCACCTCTTTCACAAAAAGTGCCAATCCTCCTCCCCTCCTTTTCCCACTACTTATAACGTCCCTGTACAACAGAATAGTCTTAAAGCAAGGTATCGCTACATTGTTGTCCAGGATCTGTGAGTGTAACCACGTTTCTGTAAAACACATGATACTACACCCACGATATTCCCTTTGTGTCTTGACCAGTGCTGTGAGCTCATCCGCCTTGTTTACTAGCGACCTCACATTACCCGTGATGAACATCGGTCCCGCTGGTTTGCACTTCCTCCTCCTCCTCCTCACCTTGGCTCCAGCCCTTCGCCCGTGGCGTCTCCTCTTGAACTCATCTGGGATAAGGGGCTTCACTCTGGGCAGCAGCGCTGTCCTCCCCAGGGTAATCAGCTGGTCGCGTGAGTAAACAATGCATTTGCCCCCACTTCTATTTTTCTCCATTGCCCCGAGGAAGAAAACTAAGAGAAAGACCAGGAGCAAAATAGAAAAACTTGGTCCAGTTGTTAATCCGAGTCTTCCTACTGAGCCCTGATGAACAGAAACACACTATTTACAAGAATAAGCTAATAAAGACACAAAGACACGAGAGTTGCTGCTGTTACGGCCACCTTTCCTTATGCCATTGGAAAAAAAAATATAACAAAATAAGCAAGAATGGCACAAGATATATCAACTGTGGATTACTGAACCAGGTTGGAACAGGGATGTTTATTAGGGTGAAAAATCCTAAGAGTTAATCGGCTAATTGGACACAAAAAGTATATAAAAGCTGAGTGTTTTTTTAAGTGAGCATTTTGATGTTTTTTTGATAACCATGTGACCAGAAGATTCATTTCGAATTTTAAAACCAACAAAAACACAATTTTTAAGTGAATGGGACCTTTAAGAAGGGATTAAGGGCCTAAATTCTTTAAAATGGCTGTTATTTTTTATATCTTTATATTTTTTTTTCTTTGCCTGACATTAAAAGGGGACTCAATGACAACAAAAACTGAAGCAACAATAAATGCATCCCTTTTTTGAATATTTATAGTAGTAGTATTTTGAAGACAATACATTAATTGTTAATATATTGTTTAGCATTCCCAGCCATCATGGCAATCAGCCTTTACAATGCAAACAAGGTAAAAGGGCTAGAAAACACACAAATAAATAACATGCAACATTTGCACTGTAACTATCATTACTTTTATATAAATCTAATTGCATCAGAGCATGAAGGCATGGTGGCCCCATCTCTGGACTCTAACAAGTCTCTCTGTTAACCCCAGACCCTCCAGACAAAAGCAGCTTTGTGTCTTGAGAGCCACATGAGCAGTGAAAAGGTTTCAGGAGGTGAATGTGAAATAAGGTTTTCTCTTTTCTTCTTTTTTTTCCTCCAACTGTCTTTCACTTCCTCGCTTTACAAATGTATGGCCGCTTTTAAGTGGGGAATTGAGACCATTCAGGAGGTGTATAATGGTCAAGAATCACTGTTGAGATGTTGAAACCTGAGCTGGCTTTGACTTGCACTGTATGTCTTTCTTTTCATGGCGCTTGGTGTAGCAGCTATTCAGCAACTGTGCATTTCCCTTGAATCTTATTGAAGATGGCATGGAGAATAGAAGAATAAGAGCAAACGGCACGGGAAACCTTTGCTTTCCATCCATCTGTTTGTTCGTGACGCTCAATAACAGTCACACTTGTGGGGAGACTTGAATAACGAAACCGAATTGTCTTTCATTTCAGTTTATTCAAGAAATCATTCCACTGTCTGCTCTTATTCTTGAGCAGCGAACAAAGCGCGTGAACACACCAAAGTTCTCTCATTTAAACCTTCTCACATCAAACCATTTCCCTCGCGGGGGAAATCACACATCTATATCAAAGTCTCTTTATTCACATTCATTAGCCTTTTATTTACATAACTCCCCCTTCTCTCTTCCCGAGCCTCAGTGGTCAGGAAGTCTTCTGTCCCCTGTCCTCCGCAGGGGGTCCAGGCTCTGTGGCTCCGCACCGCAGGGGGCTGGCTCTCCTTCATCGTGGTTAAATCACATATGCAGTGTCCAACATATACATGTCTCACAACACAGCCATATAACCCCCCCCCCAAACGATGAAGAACAGACTAATTCCCAAAATTTAATAGCACCTTACTCACTACTGAATAATCAACACCAACATTCAGTCTGTGCGCCGCTTGGGCTTCAGCCGTCTGCCGAATCTGCTGTGCGTTGGCCCCGCCTTGCCTGCGGTGCTGTTCTGCTTCGGGTCTGTTGACTGAGGAAGAGAGTGGTTAATTGCCCTCTGCGGGGGCCTGCCTCGTCGAGGCGCCACCGCGACCGGTACAGACACGTCCTTCATGACAAAAGCAGGTTTTAGTCTGTCAATACTGACTGTCTCTTTTCTGTCCCCAAAATCTAGCACAAATTGCTTATCACCTGCCTCCAGCACTCGAAATGGCCCTTCGTAAGGTGGTTTGAGCGTTGCCTTAAGGGCTTCGCGCCTGACAAAAACGAAATCGGCATTTTTCAAAGCCTTGGGGACGAAAACTCGTGGAAAAGCGTGATGAACCGGACCCGGGAGCGTGTCTGCCCCCGTGCCAACTAACGGTCCCAGAGCAGAGAGAGGTGGGGGCTCTGGGTGCTCTGGTAAAAACTCGCCCGGCAGCCTCAGAGTTTGTGCGAATACCAGCTCCGCTGGGGAGGCGTCTAAGTCCTCTTTAGGCGCAGAACGCAACCCTAATAAAACCCATGGGAGTTTATTTACCCAATCTGCATCCGTGAGCGACGCTCTGAGTGCTGCCTTCAAAGACCTATGAAAACGCTCGCATAAACCATTAGCCTGAGGGTGGTAAGCCGTAGTGCGGTGAATTTTGGCTCCTAAGCCGTTGGCCATCGCTGACCACAGCTCAGAGATGAATTGCGGTCCTCTATCGGACGTAATGTCCGACGGAACCCCGAAGCGCGCCACCCAAGCCGTTAAAAAAACGCGAGCCACCTCCGCGGCCGTGGTCGTCGCAAGTGGGACCACTTCCGGCCAACGTGTGGTGCGGTCCACCATTGTCAAAAGATACGTGAACCCCTGTGATGCCGGTAGGGGGCCCACAAGGTCGACGTGCACATGGTCGAACCTTCTGGCCGGAATGCGGAACGGTTCTAACGGGGCTCTTGTGTGCCTGTGAATTTTGGCCCGTTGACAGGAAATGCAGGTTTTTGCCCATTCCTTCACGTGCTTGCGCAGGCACGGCCAAACAAACTTTTCCGCCACTAGTTTCACCGACGCGCGCACCCCCGGGTGCGCCAGTGAGTGGACCGAGTCAAAAACACGGCGGCGCCACGTGGCCGGAACCACCGGACGCGGGCGCCCCGTCGACATGTCGCAGATCAGGGGGGGCATACCGGTTTGTAAACACTTGCTCTCCAGCCTCAACCCTGTTGGTCCAGACTGGAGCGCGCGCACGTCTGCGTCCGCCCCCTGGTCCGCTGCCATGGCTGCGTAATCTATACCCACGTGCACCGGGGCTGCGCGCGCTACCGTGCCGCTCCCTTGCGGCGCGGTCACGGTGGCCCGTTCTGCCTCTGCGCGTGTCGGGGTCGTGAACGCGCGTGAGAGACAATCCGCTACTACATTGAATTTGCCCGCGACGTGCCTAATGTCAGTGGTAAATTCCGAGATTGCGGCCAGCTGCCTCTGCTGCCTGCCGGACCACGGATCTGAAATTTTGGCCATGGCGTATGTGAGCGGCTTGTGGTCCACATAAGCGGTGAAGCACCGTCCTTCCAGCCAGAACTGGAAATGACGAATAGCCAAATGCAGCGCCAACAGTTCTCTGTCAAACGCGCTGTATTTTCGCTCAGCCGCGCTTAAAGATTTGCTAAAGAAAGCCAAAGGCTGCCAAACTCCGGCTACCTGTTGCTCAATAACGGCCCCTATGGCTAAATCTGAAGCGTCTGTCGTCAGCGCGATACGTGCTGCAGGGTCTGGGTGGGCCAGGAGCGCAGCGTCAGCCAAGGCTTTTTTAACCTCTGTGAACGCGTGCTCCCGCTCCGGGGACCATTCGACCGCCTGGGTCGGCTTTTGTTTTTTGAGCGCGGCATATAACGGTTGCATGATTTGAGCTGCGTGGGGCAGGAACCGGTTATAAAAATTCACCATCCCCAAGAATTCCTGTAGTGATTTGACCGTTTGTGGACGGGGAAAATCCGCTACCGCGCGTACTTTCTCTGGTAACGGAACCGCTCCCTCCGGGGAGACGCGGTGACCCAAAAAATCAATCCGCTCAACGCCGAACTGGCACTTGGCTGGGTTAACTATTAAGCCGTGCTCTCCCAGCCTCCTAAAAACTGCTGTGAGGTGCGTTTCGTGTTCGTCCTCTGAAGTACTCGCGACCAAAATGTCGTCGAGGTACACAAACACGAAAGGGAGATCGCGTAACACGGCATCCATCATCCGCTGAAATGTTTGCGCCGCCCCTTTGAGACCAAACGGCATGCGTAAAAATTCGAAAAGTCCGAACGGGGTTATTACCGCTGTTTTAGGAATGTCCTCCGGTTGGACCGGGACTTGGTGATAGCCGCGAACTAGATCAATCTTTGAAAAAATGCGCGCCCCCGCCAGGTGCACCGAAAAATCCTGAATGTGCGGGATGGGATAACGATCGTGTGCCGTAGCGTTGTTTAGCCTGCGGTAATCCCCGCACGGTCTCCAGGAGCCATCGGCTTTCGGTACCATGTGCAGCGGCGAAGCCCACGGGCTCTTCGACCTACGAACGATGCCCAGCCTCTCCAGGCTGGCGAACTCCTCGCGCGCAATGGCGAGCTTAACTGCATCCAAGCGCCGAGCTTTTGCAAACACGGGAGGACCAGAAGTGGGGATGAAGTGTTTCACCCCGTGCTTCGCGACCGTCGCTGAAAAAGTGGGCACAGTGAGCGCTGGAAATTGGGTGAGGAGTGTGTGAAACTTACCACCTGCTGTAGCGACGTGGGTCTGTACTGGTGGCGGGGACACTCGAGCTGAACAGGGGAGAGAGTAAAAAGAGAGTGCATTTACCAGCCGTCTATTAGCAAGATCAACTAACAGATTGTGTGAACACAAAAAATCCGCGCCCAACATGTTGAAACTCACCGCCGCTACTACAAAAGTCCATTCATATGTGCGGCCATGTAAGCATAAAGGCAAGGTCCTTCTCCCGTAGGTGTTGATGTTCGAGCCATTTGCCGCTGTAGCTCCGTCACCGTGGGGTCCAGCCACCCGGTCCGCGTATGTTGGGGTGATGAAGCTCACTTGTGCTCCGGTGTCAATGAGGAACACTCGTCCGGAGCGCGCATCCGTGATGTAGAGCAGCTTGTTGCGTTCTCCGAGGGTCGAAGCTGCTAGCGACCCCCGGTCTTGCCGTTTCCCGAACTCCTGAAGATGCAGGGCGGCACACACCTGCGTGCCTTCTCTGCGAACCTCCGATGGTAAAAGCAGAGATCTTCTCCTCCGCTGTGTCGTGCCCGCGCCTCTGTCGCCGGGCTATTGGCTCCCCCTCGTCGCGGCCGTGTTGCCGCCATCGTCGGCCAGTCTGGTTCTGCCGCCTCTGGCTCCCCGCTGTCTCGGGTCGCTGCTGTGGTTGCTTGCCCGCCGCAGGCGTCCAGGATCCCGTCTGCCTCCTGGGCCAGCTCCCGGAACTCCTCCAGGGTGTGACACTTTTTGCCGGCCAGCGTGCTTCTCGCATGCGCCGGGAGGTTGGAGAGGAAGATGAACTGAAAAATGAAATCATCGTTGTCCAACCCTCTCAGCTGTATCATCTCCTCCATCAGGGCGCTCGGCCTGTGTCCACCTTGGTCTAGCAAAGACAGGATCCTCCTCGCCCTCACTTCAGCCGAGGGGGTGAAAAACTTGATGAGGGTGGATTTCAGCTTGCTGTACCTGTCGGTCGCGGGTGGCTGCTCCACCAAGCTTTGCACGCACCGAGCTGTGCTGTTGTCCAGTTTAGCGATGACATGGTGGAACTTAGTGTCATCCACCGTTACTCCTGCGAGCGCGAACTGCGACTCTGCTTGCAGAAACCACGACCGTGGGTTATCCTGCCAGAAATCAGGCAGCCTAACGGCCACTGCGCTCGCCAGCTCTGAGCGCTGTGAGTCCGGGACCCTGAGAATTTCTTCGTTCATTCTCAACGTCGTCAGTCACCAATGTGGGGAGACTTGAATAACGAAACCGAATTGTCTTTCATTTCAGTTTATTCAAGAAATCATTCCACTGTCTGCTCTTATTCTTGAGCAGCGAACAAAGAGCGTGAACACACCAAAGTTCTCTCATTTAAACCTTCTCACATCAAACCATTTCCCTCGCGGGGGAAATCACACATCTATATCAAAGTCTCTTTATTCACATTCATTAGCCTTTTATTTACATAACTCCCCCTTCTCTCTTCCCGAGCCTCAGTGGTCAGGAAGTCTTCTGTCCCCTGTCCTCCGCAGGGGGTCCAGGCTCTGTGGCTCCGCACCGCAGGGGGCTGGCTCTCCTTCATCGTGGTTAAATCACATATGCAGTGTCCAACATATACATGTCTCACAACACAGCCATAACACTGTTTATTACGTGACAATGACAGAGAGCCAGAGGATGGTGTGACTAACATGACATACTGTACATGCAAAGGACAAAATATGAGGAGTGGGGCTAACATTATTCTGTCAGTATTAACATGGCTTTATTAGCATGGGCTAGTGATGAATTTAAGGAGTTTACGTGAAGGCACCCTGCAGTGAACAAACATATATTAAAATGTCTGCTGTCAGACCCCCCTAATAATCACAGCAGGCCTTACTGTAACAGGTAGTCATAGGCAACAGATAATAATGAGGAATTTGGCTAGCACTTGGTTTGCTTTACTAAAGAAGCTGAAGAGTGTAGCATGGTTTTTAGTGTTTGTGTTTCGAATTGCAACTGCTGCTGTCATGACCAGGTCAGTTTTTAAAAATTTCCTCTCTCACATATGGTAATTTCAGGCTGAGGATAAGAATTTATTATGGAAATAAAATCCCTTTGTGTTTATCTTTCTCTTTGTAGCAATCCTTCCTTTATATATTTCACTGATCTTCCAAGCTCCATCTAATCTCCCGCTTGTTGTGGATCACTGTTATCAGGTGAGGTTCCTTAGCAGGTCGGTGTTGCACTATGATTTTGATAGCAGGTATCTGGTTCCCGGGCTTGCTGAATGACCTTGTATATGGGCTATCTGCTGTCCTGCAGGCCTGGCAAGACTGTGGGTCCTAATGGGGGGGCTTCTGGGAAGCATTTGGGCTGTAAGGTGCTATCACGAACCTTATAAAACCTGATAAGCAGAGAGGAAATCTCAGCAAGAGGAAGATGGGGTGGAAACTGCTTTCCTTTTGATCCATTTTAACAGTGCTGCAACTATAAAACTGTTAAAAGGAGATTAAAAGGAGTTGATTTTGTATTGTGTGGCAGGGTTGACTCTGTGACTAATATGACCACTAATAAAAAAAAACAAAAAAACACAGAGGAAGCATGGGTGAATGGTTTGTTGATTTTATTGTCTGCTACATTTTTAAACAGAGTTAAAGAGGCAGATTAAAAGAATCTGCTGTTTTGTCTCTTATGCTATGAAGTCACACTGTACATGCACTTCTTCTTCTTTTGGCTGCTCCCTTTAGGGGTTGCTACAGAGGATCATCTGTCTCCATCTCACCCTATCCCTTGCATCTTCCTCTGTAACACCAACCCTCTCCATGTCCTCCTTCATTACATCCATGAATCTTCTCGTGGTCTTCCTCTTTTCCTCCTGCCTGGCAGCTCCGTCTTCAACATCCTTTGTCTAATATATCCCAGGGTTTCCTCTGGTAACATTCCTGGGTGGCAGCCCGCCACGCTTGAATTTATACTCCCACTCAATGAGGAAATATAAATTTAAGAAAAAAATTTGAAGAAATGATGGTCTGCAAGTGCGCACACGAACAATCATCCGCGTAGAGTTCAGAAGCGCCCCGCCCGAGTGTTCCAGTTAGCAAGTTAGCAGGCAGAGTGTCTCGCGACTAGTGTTGCTGTCCGAGAGAAACACGAGCTTATTAAAGTACTTTAAACGCTGAAAAAAGCAGTAGAGTTATGTAAGCAGTGAAGGTATTTATCATGGTTTTAACCCGCTGGTAACAGGACCAATAATGGAAGAGTCGCTTAGCAAACAGGTGTGGTTAGGAGCTTGAGTTGATTCATTCTGTCTTCTTTTTAATTATTAGTTTTTTGTTTTTCTTATTTCAGACAAGAATAAAAAGGAGCTGTTTTTAACTTTACCTGAGTTAATTGTCATAAACTGCCCTGGCAGGGGCGGATTGAGGACACCAATCACCAGCTGTGGGGTTGCACATTTATTAATGAAAAAACACAAAAATAACACAAAACACTACACTTACAAAGACTGGAGAAAACCAGAGAGAAGGGCATGTAAAAATGCTGGGGCAGACGGGGGCTCCATCTGGGGGAAACGAGAATACAGCGTGGGGCACACACAGGATTTAAACAGGGAAAAGCCGGGGGATTCCCGGCTGGCATAGAGAAGACACCACTGTGCCGAGAAGCAGCACAGCGGTCTTTAAATAGGACAACAGGAGAAAAACACAAATGATGGCAAGTGATTACAGGTGTGGGGGAACATGAGCGATGAGTAATTGGAACAGATCACTGACAGGTGTAACAGCCCGTACACAAGGTTGGCACCCGGAAGTAACCACAGAAAACTGTCATACCGAGAGGAGCAACAGATGACAATGAAACTAAAAGCACAAGAAAACAAAAAGGTAACTGACTATAATCCTAAAACAGAAACAGGCCAAAATACACAGTGCGAAAATAATGACCAAGAAGGCATACAAAATCCAAGGAGTACTCAAAAAAACATACTAATGAAACCTGAGGTTACAAAAGGAGAACTGAAGATAAGGA
The DNA here is from genome assembly GCA_020510985.1 of Pholidichthys leucotaenia. Classification (NCBI taxonomy): domain Eukaryota; kingdom Metazoa; phylum Chordata; class Actinopteri; order Cichliformes; family Pholidichthyidae; genus Pholidichthys; species Pholidichthys leucotaenia. Next base: position 327,057,213 of record CM035841.1, on the reverse strand, counting down.
CAAATATAAACAGGGGAATAAATACAATGTAATTGTTAAAATCCCGATTCTTTGATTGAAAGATCCAAGAATAAGTCGGAGAATTCTTCAATTCAAAGATGCAACATTTATTATGAGGTCACATGTAAAGCAAGCAGCGCTGGGTTCAGCGAGACACAGCCCCCTCGGGAGCATCGCCAGACTGACCTCGACTTCTGGGTACAACTTACATTCATTTTCTCGGGTTGGTTGGACCAACCCCGTACAATAGGATGGGCTTGTACGCAACCGTCTGATTGGCCAGTTTAACTCTGACGTGAACAGGCCATCCGCTGTTCATGTTAACTATCTCCTGAGATGTACAACAAAAGTGTGTGTCACTGTTGGTTTGGGTGTGTGACTAATGTAATAGACCTGACTAAAAGGAGAGAGAGAGAGAGAGAGAGAGAGAGAGAGAGAGAGAGAGAGAGAGAGCTCTATAGCTCTGCCTGATTCCTGTTTATCAGACTGTGGTTGCGTAACACTTCAGATTGTAGTTTAACACTTAACATATTTGCTCATAAGAATGTAAACAGAATATGTATAGAATATGTGTAGAGCATAATGGGAGATTACCAACAGAATTACTATTTTGGCACTCTAACTTTTCATAACCCTTTCATAATACAGAATACATAAAACCCACCAATGATAATATAACAGGAAACTAAGGACAGAAACAAAAGGACAACTCAGATGTCAAAATACACCAAACCAAAGTACATGCAAAATAAACCAAGAAACAAAAGTACAAACCATAATAGGAATGATAGAAGCATGCACCCGGTGCTCCGCTTCACAACATCCATCCATCCATCCATCTTCTACCGCTTTTCCGGAGGTCCGGGTCGCGGAGGCAGCAGTTCAAGCAGAGAAGCCCAGACTTCCCTCTCCCCAGCCACCTGCTCCAGCTCTTCAGAGGGGATACCAAGGCGTTCCCAGACCAGCTGGGAGACATAGTCTCTCCACCGAGTCCTGGGTCTGCCCCGGGGTCTCCTCCCAGTGGGACGTGCCTGAAACACCTCAAGTGGGAGGCGTCCAGGAGGCATCCTAATCAGATGCCCATACCACCTCAACTGACTCCTTTCAATGTGGAGGAGCAGCGGTTCTACTCTGAGCCTCTCCCGGATGACTGAGCTCCTCACCCTATCTCTGAGGGTGAGTCCAGCAATCCTACGGAGAAAGCTCATTTCAGCCGCTTGTATCCGCGATCTCGTTCTTTCGGTCATTACCCAAAGCTCGTGACCATAGGTGAGAGTAGGAACGTAGATTGACTGGTAAATCAACAGCTTTGCCTTAGAACTAAGCTCCCTCTTCACCACAACAGACCGGTGCAACGTCCGCATCACTGCAGATGCTGCTCCAATCCGTCTGTCGATCTCTCGCTCCATTTTCCCCTCACTCGTGAACAAGACCCCAAGATACTTAAACTCCTCCACTTGGGGCAGGAGCCTGTCCCCAACCCGGCGAGGACAATCCACCTTTTTCCGGCTGAGGACCATGGACTCGGACTTGGAGGTGCTGATTCTCATCCCAGCCGCTTCACACTCAGCGGCAAACCGTCCCAGCAAGAGCTGTAGGTCATTGCTGGATGAAGCCAACAGGACAACATCATCTGCAAACAACAGAGATGAGATCCTGTGGTCACCAAGCATGACACCCTCCACTCCCTGGCTGCGCCTAGAAATTCTGTCCATAAAAATTATGAACAGGACCGGTGACAAAGGGCATCCCTGGCGGAGTCCAACTCTCACTGGGAATGACTCCGACTGAGTGTTGGCAATACGAACTAAACTCTCACAACGGTCGTACAGAGACCGAATAGCTCGTAACAACAAGCCCGATACCCCATACTCCCGAAGCACCCCCCACAAAAATCCACGAGGGACGCGGTCAAATGCCTTCTCCAAGTCCACAAAACACATGTAAACTGGTTGGGCAAACTCCCACGAACCCTCAAGAATTCTCGAGAGGGTAAAGAGCTGGTCCGATGTGCCACGGCCAGGACGAAAACCACATTGCTCCTCCTGAATCCGAGGTTCGACCAACGGCCGGACTCTCCTCTCCAGTACCTTGGCATAGACCTTCCCAGGGAGGCTGAGGAGTGTGATCCCTCTAAAGTTGGAGCACACCCTCCGGTCCCCTTTTTTGAAGAGAGGAACCACCACCCCGGTTTGCCATGCCAAAGGCACTGCCCCCGACCTCCACGCAATGTTGCAGAGGCGTGTCAACCATGACAACCCAACAACATCCAGGGCCTTGAGGTACTCGGGGCGAATCTCGTCCACCCCCGGGGCCCGGCCGCCAAGGAGATTTTTAACCACCTTGGCAACCTCAGCTTCACAACAGTTAATATTAATTAACTAATTTATGTTCATTATTATGTACCTGGCAAGTTAAGACCAAAATTCATGAAGTCAATGACTTTAATCCCTCAGCAGCCTTCAGACAAACTAAATGTGTTTTTCAAAATAAGGGAGGCTTTTCCTGCTGTCTGGGTGGTGAGGAGATTTCTAAAAAAAAAAAAAAACTACAAGTATATAGAACTATTATAACAGAAATAACAGCATCTTTGGTCATTTAAGTTAATTTATTTCATTAAATACAATTTTATTAACATTTTTTTCTTTGAAATCCGAGTTAAATTATTGTTCTGTTCTGGCTCTGCAAAATTATGGTCAAAATTGTAAATTGTGATAAGGAAAAAGTAAAAAAAATTACCACAGTCTGTTTCAAATTTAAAAAAAAACAAAACAGTAATTTTATTTTAAAAAATAAACAAAAATTAGCAATAAAATAATCCACAAATTTATAATAAACTCTCAAATGTACAAGAAAAGTAAATTTTGCAAGAGGAAATTACAAATTTGAGGAAAATGGTTTCAAATTTAAATAAATTTACAGAAAAAAGTAGAAAACTATAAGAAAACTGTCATAAATTTTTGAGAAAAACCTCAAACCTTCAAGACTGAAGTCATTACCCAACTTTTTAAGACGGTGCTCTTTGTACCCTTAACTCAACCAGAAAGTTTTGGTTGTCAACTTTAAATTATTAATTTCATAGCACTGCTTTTACATGAGTAGAATTTCTGGCTACTATACCCACCTCTGATCATATAATTTAAGTATGCATGAGTAAATTACTATTATGAATGTTTTTCCCTTCCCTACTCTCTCAATGGAAAAAAAGAAACACTAGACTAAAAATACAAAAAAAAAAAAAATACACATTTTGTCATTTATGTAAACCATGACAAATCCTGCAGGAAAAAACATGACACTTGATATTCTCTAATCTGTTTGTATACCACCATAGACAGAGAGAGAACCTGAATTAGACAGGGCTCAGAGAGGGCAAGATGAAACAGAAGAGAGGAGCCAAGGAGAGGAAAGGGTTCAGGCAGAGGGTCCAGGAGAGGTGTGAGCAGAGGAAGGAGAGAAGGATACACCAGTAAAAAGTCCAAACACAGGACGTCTGGGTGGGACCCTAACTGGTCCAGTATTCCAACATTCAAGCTTCAGTTGTACAATACTTCAGATGGTAAGTTCCATATGCAAAGTTACTGTGCAAATTAAAAAAAGAGAAATAAATAGTATAAAATTAACATATTCCGGTTACAATAGTGCCATGTGTTTTCTGCTCCCCCCCCCCAGAAAAATATGTTGCCACTGCTCCAAGGTCTTTAAGCCAGAGGAAACACTGTATCCACCATCCCTCCTCTGCACATGTCCAAACCATCTCAGCCTTGCCTCTCTTACTTTGTTTCCAAACTGCTCAACATGAGCTGTCCCTCTGATGTACTAATTTCTAATCTTGTCCCTCCTAGTGACTCCCAATGAAAATCTTAGCATCTTCAACTCTGCCACCTCCAGCTCCATAGCCTGTCTTTTTGTCAGTGCCACTGTCTCCAAACCATACATCATAGCAAGTCTCACTTCTGTCTTGTAAATCTTCCCTTTCACTCTCGCTACTACCCTTCTGTCACAAATCACCCCTGACACTCGTCTCCACCCACTGCACCCCACCTGTACTCTCTTCTTGACCTCTCGTGCATTTTCCATTGCTTTGGATGGTTGTCCTGACAACTTTTTGTCAGGTCAGGCATTGGCTTGCTTGCTACTGGATAACCATGAAAACCGGTACTACCTGTCTCATGGGTCGGGCCGTCGGCGACTCAACCGGCATTCTCGCCCTTCCGAGGGTGTGGAGTGTGAAACAGGGCATCCTGGCAGAACTAAAAACAATATCTGTCACAGGTCTGTGGTGGACCACTCCCAGTTACACAGGGTGAGACTGGGCATCCTGGCAGATAACCACATCTGTCACAAGGTCTGTGGTGGACTGTGCCAGTCAGTGCATTGTGACATGCACTACACAAAGAGCAGAGGTAAACAAGCCTATCATCTTGTCAGTCACTGCAACAGATACTGGAGTCAGTTTGTCGTGGCTTGTCCTTGCCACTGATAATACCTTTATCTGCCAAGAATGTGCTGCTAGTCCAGCAAAAGCTAGCAGTACTCAAATACTTTGCAAGCAGTTTCATGAAATGGTCAATCAGAAAGCAACTCATACCGGCTCGGACGCCGCCCGGGCTTACAAGGTCCGCACTGATCTGTTCACACTCCGACAGGCAGCGAAAAGTAAGCTAGGAGCAGGAAGACAAAAGAAGAGGAAAACAGCAACCTTGTGTGTAGCAGAATGGAATGTACACACTCTGTTGGACAGAACAACATCACAGCGCCCAGAAAGACAGACGGCGCTTGTGGCCCTAGAAATGAACAGGTACAATGTAGACATAGCTGCACTTAGTGAAACAAGATTGCCTGGATATGACAGCTTGGAAGACCATGGGTACATCTTCTTTTGGAGTGGGAGATCAACTCAAGAAAGGAGAGAAGCAGGAGTGGGCTTTGCAGTTAGAAAGGAGATAGCAGCAATGCTTGATGAGGAACCGGTGCCAGTCAATGACAGGATAATGACTATGAGACTCCCACTACAGCGGAAGATGTATGCCACACTCATCAGTGTACATGCCCCAACAATGACCAACACAAAGGAAGTGAAGGAAGAGTTCTACAGTGATTTACATGAGACTATCAGGTGTGTACCAACTGATGACAGGCTGATACTTGTTGGAGATTTTAATGCCAGAGTTGGTTCGGACACTGAGAAATGGAAAGGAGTGCTAGGCAGTCATGGAGTAGGCAAGTGCAATGCTAATGGAGAACTTCTACTTGCACTATGTTCAGAGTACAACCTTGTGATAACCAACACTCTATTTAAGCACAAGGACACACACAAGAAGACATGGATGCACCCAAGATCCAAGCACTGCCACTTATTAGACTACATCATAGTCAGGCAGAGAGACAGAAGGGATGTATTGGAAACCAGAGCAATGAGAGGAGCGGACTGTGGCACTGATCATGTTATGCTGAGATCTAGATTAAGGATTTGCAGATGAAAACAGCACTGCAGGACGGGTGCGAAGCCACCATGGAAGCTAAACACTAGTGCACTGAAAGGCCAAAAGAAGCAGGAAGAACTTACACAGGAAATGGATGAAAACTTGAAAGACTGGGACAGCAACAACTCAGAGAATGACATAGAAGAGAAATGGGAAAAACTGAAGGATACGGTGTATCAGACTGCGAGTGATGTATTAGGCTACCCTGAGAGGAAACATCAAGATTGGTTTGATGAGCATGATGAACACCTGAAGAAACTACTAGAAGCGAGGAATACCTACAGTGCAGGAAAACCTACAGTGTAACACAAGGTCGAAGAAGAAGAAATACTCAAAGGCTCAGAGTGAGCTACAGAAGTACACCAGAGAGAGGAAGTCCAACTGGTGGGATGAAAAAGCAGAGAAACTTCAAACTGCAGCAGACAGGAAGGACATGAAAACATTCTTCACAGGTTTGAGAGAAATCTACGGCCCTAAACCAAGAGGATTGATCCAACTAAAGGCTATGGATGGTGAAACGGTTTTGCAGGAGGAAGACAAGATCCTGGACAGATTTGCAGACCACTATGACCAACTACTAAACAACCCTGGAGATCTCATTGAAGAGGCTAAAGAAGCTCTAGTGTAGCGACCAGTTCTATCAAGTCTGGATGAACCACCAAATTTTGATGAACTAATGGCAGCTATCAGGACAACACAGGATGGTAAAGCTCCAGGAAGGGATGGAATTCCAGCAGAAGTGTGGAAATTTGGTGGTGTTCAGCTGACCAACTGCCTGCACAAGCTCATCCAAGAGATATGGGATGCCCAGAAAGTACCTCAACACTGGAAGGATGCAAGTATTGTGCCTTTGTTCAAGAAAGGTGACAGGAAGGATTGTGGAAATTATCAAGGTATATCGCTACTAGCCACTGTTGGTAAGATTCTCTCACGTGTACTACTTAACAGACTCAGTGAACACATCTCGCAGAATGTACTACCAGAAACCCAGTGCGGCTTTAGAAGTGGAAGAAGCACAATGGACATGATTTTCTGCTTGAAACAGGTTCAAGAAAAGTGTATCGAACAGAACATGCCACTTTATGTAGTCTTCATAGACTTCAGTAAAGCCTTCGATACTGTTTTGCGACAAGGACTTTGGCAGGTACTCAAGAAATATGGTTGTACAGAGAAGTTTGTCAGCCTGATCGAGGCACTCCATACAAGTATGCAAGCAAACGTGGCAATGAGTGTTTCAGAATCTAAAGACTTTTCAGTTAGCAACGGGGTGAAACAAGGGTGTTTGCTGGCACCTACACTCTTCTCGCTATATCTGGCAGCCATGCCTGAGGTGGCCTTCAAAGACACTTCAGAAGGAGTATACATTCAAACAAGGAAAGAAGCCGACTTGTTCAATGTGGCACAGTTTAAAGCCAAGAGTAAGACATCAATAAAGATAGTAAGAGAAATACTCTTTGCCGACGACAGTGCTCTAGTTGCACACAGTGTGGAAGATATGCAATCTTTAGTGGAGAAATTTGCAAGAGCAGCTAGCCAATTCAGCCTCCAAATCAACATCAAGAAGACAGAGTGCCTTTATCAACCACCAAAGTTCCAATTATCAACATCACTACCAGAAGAGATCAGCATTGGTACAGAGCCACTAGTCAAGTGCAAGACTTTCAAGTACCTAGGGAGTACTGTTTCAGAGAATGCTAGGCTGGAGGATGAACTATCTCTCAGAATGGGAAGAGTGAGCACTGTATTTGGAAACTTGAGGGAGAGACTGTTGAACAATCGACATGTGTCTATCCATGTGAAATGCAAAGTGTACAGAGCGACATTACTGGCTACTCTGTTGTATGGTGCTGAAACTTGGACTGTCTACAGAGTGCAGGTGAAGAAACTCCATGCGTACATGATGAGACACCTTCGAGCCATAATGAACATCTCATGGAAAGACAAGATAACCAACATAGAAGTGTTGAAACGAGCTGGTCTACCATCAATGGAGGACATGCTAATACAGATGAACTTGAGATGGCTCGGACATGTTGAGATGATGGACCACCAGCGTCTCCCTCGGCAGTTACTCTACTCACAGTTATGCGAGGGCAAACGCAATCAGTGTAGACCAAGGCTCAGATTTAAAGACACTGTAAAAATAAACCTGAAGAAGTTGGACATAGACAGGAGTTCCTGGCAGCAGAAGGCTAAGGACAGAACTGTGTGGAGGAATCTGATCAGACCTAAATGAAACAGTCATTATCGCCCACGACAGACTGCTATGATGATGATGATGATGATGGATGGTTGACCCCAGGTATTTAAACTCATCTACTTTCACTACCGCTACTCCTTCCATCTTCACCAATACACCAGCCTCCCTCTCATTCACACTCATGTATTCCGTCTTGCCTCTACTGACTTTCATTCCTCTTCTCTCCAGAGCATACCTCCACTTCTTCAGGTTCTCTCCCACATGCTCCCTACTCTCACTACAGATCACAATGTTGTCTGCAAACATCATGGTCCATGGAGACGCTTGCCTAACCTCGTCTATCAGCCTGTCCATCACCATGGCAAACAAGAAGGGGCTCAGAGCCGATCCCTGATGTAACCCCACCCCCACCTTGAAACCATCTCTTACTCCTACAGCACACCTCACCACGGTTTCGCTGTTCTTGTACATGTCTTGCACCACCCTCACATACTTCTCTGCCACTCCTGACTTTCTCATACAGTACCATACTTCCTCTCTTGGCACCATATCATATGCTTTCTCTAGATCCACAAAGACACAGTGCAACTCCTTCTGACCTTCTCTATACTTCTTCATCAGCACTCTTAGAGCAAACATTGCATCTGTAGTGCTCTGTCTTGGCATGAAACCGTACTGCTGCTCACTGACTGTGACCTCTCCTCTTAACCTGGCTTCAACAACTCTTCCCCATATCTTCATAGTGTGGCTGATCAACTTCATGCCTCTGTAGTTACTACAGCTCTGGGCATCACCTTTGTTCTTGAAAATGGGTACCAAAACACTTCCTCTCCACTCCTCAGACATCCGCTCACTCTCCAAGATTGCATTAAACAATCTGGTTAAAAAGTCCATTGCCATCACTCCTAAACATTTCCATACATCCACAAGTATGTCATCTGGATCAACCGCCTTCACTGTAAAAAAAGATAACGACAATCTATTTAGCAGAGTTGGTATTCTACATTGTTTGAACATGAAAATTAAAATAGCAATACTTAACTAGAAAATAGACGTCAGATCAATAATATGCACCTCAATGATGTTTAAATATATAATTGTGAACACGCTGAAAATGCGATTTGTTGTTGGTACAACAAAGTTGGAAAAAATTCCCATAATGCAGTACTGACTCCACAGGGTTTCCCAGAATTCACAGCAAGGGCAAGTATTCATGGTTTCTCCCGCTTAGTTCACAACAACTCAACTATAACGAGAGGATTTATTTCAAAGGATGACCTTCAACCAAGCTTGTTAAAATAACAAACACTTCATTTAACTGACCTCATCTAACCTTGTACCTCCAATTTGTATGCACAGTGGACTTTGAGTACAGTCAAAAGTATGGAAGAAATTCAATTGAGAATTATTTAGTGGCGACAGGTCAGTTTGTGGTTGTACTGGGCAGCTGCAGGCGTGAATGTGTAATTATGTGAATAGAGAGGTTGTCTTTCAATGAACCTTGCCTGTATACAGAAAGGTTAAATAAAAATAAAATTATTAAAATGCAGTTATTTATTATTTATTCATTTATTGACTGTAGTTAAAAATGATTATGGGGTTGATGAGCTTTTGGTATTTCTGTGAATCACACTACATTCAGCAAATAGACAAGTTTATATTGGCAAAATGAAAAACTAATAGTAGTGACTATTCACAGAACAATGTATATGTAATTGGTACAACAATGAGCTATCATTTAGGACAATGAAACAGAAAATCGTTGAGACAATTCAAAAATCTTACTGCAGAAGGGTACCTTAAAATTTTATGTTTTCTCAACTATTCCTTTTTTTTTAAAATAATGTTTCAATTCTTCATCCTCTTCAAAGTGGCCCTCACTTCTGCCTTGCTAATCCTCAGGACTTCCTTGTTCACTATCTTTTCTTCATCTATCAGCTCTTCAAAGTACTCCTTCCACCTTCTCAACACACTCTTGTCATTTGTTAGTACATTACCATTTCTGTCCTTCACCAACCTAACCTGCTGCACATCCTTTCCAGCTCAATCTCTCTGTCTAGTGACTAGACAGGACTTGTATGGATTGACTAGACTCTAGTCAATCCATACAAGTCCTTTTCTCCATCCTTAGTGTCCAGCTTCTCATACAACTCACATATGCCTTTTCCTTTGCCACCTCTCTCTTTGCCATGCACCTAGAATCCAAATACTCCTGTCTACTTTCTTCATTACCCGGACTATTCCACTTTTATTTTGCTAACCTCTTTGAATATTTTCCTATACCATCTCATTCAACCACCAAATCTCCTTATCTTCCTTCCTCTGTCCACTGGATACACCACATATCTTTCTACCCATTAACCTCAATACTTTTGTTGTACTTTCCCAGTCATCTGGTAATTCTTCCCTACCACCCAGGGCCTGTATCAACTCCTTCCTGAACTTTGTGTGACCTTCTTCCTTCTGTAACTTCCCCTACTTAATCTTTGGCTCTGCCTTCACTCACTTCCTCTTCTTGCTTTCCAAAGTCATCCTACAGACTACCATCAGATGTTGTCTAGCTACATTCTCCCCTACCACCACCTTGAAGTCTCCTATCTCTTTCAGATTTCTCCTGTAGTCCACCTGTGTGCACCTTCCTTCACTCTTGTAAGTCACCCTATGTTCCTCTCTCTTCTTAAAGTATGTGTTCACCACAGCCATTTTCATCCTTTTAGCAAAATCCACAACCTTCTGTCCTTCCACATTTCTCTCCTTAAGACCATACCTACCCAGAACCTCTTCATCACCTCTGTTCCCTTCACCTACATGTCCATTAAAATCCGCTCCAATCACCACTCTCTCCCTCCTGGGAACACTCTAAAACTTCATCCAACTTACTCCAGAATTCCTCTTTCTCCTCTACCTGACATGCAACTTGTGCAGCATATGCACTGACAACATTCAACATCACACCTTTGACTTCTAGCTTCAAATTCATGATCCTGTGTGACCCCTTCTGAACACTCTTCACGTACTCTTCCTTCAAGATTACCCCTACTCCATTTCTCTTCCTATCTACACCATGGTAGAACACTTTAAATCCACCTCCAATGCTCCTAGCCTTGCTTCCCTTCCATCTGGTTTCTTGAACACACAGTATATCTACCTTTCTTCTCTCCATCCTATTAGCCAACTCTGCCTTTACCAGTCATAGTCCCTATATTTAACGTCCCTACTCTCACCTCCACATTTCTACCTTTCCTTTTCTCTCTCTCCCTCCTAACACGTCTTCCCCCTCTCCTCCTCCTCTATCTTTGACCAACAGTAGCCCAATTTCCTCCAGCACCCTGCTGGTTAACAGCACCAGTGGCGGTCGTTGTTAACCCAGGCCTTGACCGATCTGGTATGAAAATCTCATTCACCATGATCTGCATGTTTGATCTGGCAAAGGTTTTTATGTCGGATGCCCTTCCTGACACAACCCTCCCCATTTACCCAGGCTTGGGACCAGCACTAGGAGTATACTGGCTTGTGCAACCCCTGTGGCTGGGTTACACTGTACATGCACAGTGCTGAGAAAACGTATTTACCCCACTTCCTTTTGTATTATATTTTTACATATTTGTCATGCTTAAATGTTTCAGATTATCAAACAAATTTTAATATTAGACAAAGATAGTGCAAGTAAACACAAAATGCAGTTTTATATTGATGATTTTATTCATTGAGGGAAAAAGCTATTCAAACCTACCTGGCCCTATGTGGAAAAAGTAATTGCCCCCCATTACATGACAAATTAACTTTGATTAACCACATTTTTGAAAAGATGAGTTAAATTTCTCTAGCCACACCCAGGTCTGATTCCTGCCAGACCTTCTGAATCAAGAAATAACTTAAATAGAACCTGTCTGACTAAGTGAAGTAGGCTAAAAGATCTCAAAAAGCAACACATCATGGTGCTGCGATCTAAAGAAATCTAGGAACAGATTTAAAAACAAAAATCCAGTACATCTAACAAATGCCAAACCTCACTTGCCTCAGTTTGGACACTGGTCCATGATTCAACAATAAGAAAGCAACTGGGCAAAATGGCAATGAAGGGAGAGTTCCAAGGTGAAAACCATTGCTGACCAAAAAGAACACAAAGGATCAGCTCACATTTGCCGAACTATATCTTGATGATCCCCCAAGACTTTTGGGAAAATATTCTGCAGACTGACAAGACAAAAACTGAACTTTTTTGAAGGTGTGCAACCCGTCACATCTGGTGGAAAACTAACAGCATTTCATAAAAAGAACATCATACCAACAATAAAACTTGGTGGTGGTAGTGTGATGGTCTGGATGACTTGCCGTAATTGATGGAACTGTGAATTCTGCTCTGCACAACAAAATCCTGAATGAGAATGTCCGGCCATCAGTTTGTGACCTCAAGCTTAAGCCTTCTGATGTGGCTGAATTTTAAAAAAAATCTGCAAAGAAAGGTGGGCCAAAATTCTTCAACAGCAATGTAAAAGACTCATTGCCAATTATCGCAAATGCTTGATTGCAGTTGTTTCCACCAAGGGTGGGCAATTACTTTTTCACATAGGGCCAGGTAGGTGTGGATAGCTTTTTCCCCTTTATAAATGAAACCATCATTTTAAAACTGCATTTTGTATTTACTTGGGCTATCTTTGTCTGATATTAAAATTTGTTTTGATACATTTAAGTGTAGCAATGTCATGATCCGGGGGCACGGGGGGGGGGCTGCCATGCCCCTTCTCTAGTTTAGTTCAGTCTTCTGTGTTTCTTTGTGCATTTATAGTTATGCTCTTGTGTCATTATGTTTTCCGGTTTGTGTTTTATTTTGACAGCGTTGTGCAGCTTCCAGCTGTCAAACTGGTCGGAGCTGCACACCTGTTTGTCATTCTGCTATTTTCTCCACTCATGTATCCACACCTGTCTGTAATTATGTTTGGCACATAAGGGCACGGCAAACCTCTGGGGGGTTGTCGTATCCTTCTTCCTGTGCACCCGTCCTCAGGAGCTCCAGTATATCCTGAGTGTGTTTGGGTCCTGCTGTAGAGGTGAGTGGAGGGCTCCGCCCAGGTAATTCTTCCTGATAGAAAAATTCCATATTATCCACATTATTATTGTTATTAATAATGTATTATTATAATTAAGATGTATCATGCCTTTCCTATTTCATGTCTGATATGTGCATTCCATGCAGGATAAATTCATTCTTCTATAACATTCCTTTATATTATTCTTCCATATTATATTTCATATTATATGACTTGTGATTCATGTGTGGCCCTGAACAGCCCCGGTCTGCGTGTGAGTGTGCCTGAGTTAGCAATTTTAATCACCAGCTGTACTGATACATTTTTGGATGTCTAGTCCTATGTGACCGAGAATGTACTGGCTCCTTGTTTCCTGGGAGCAAAGATAAGAACTGTTACACCCTGTCTTGCCAGATGTACTCAAGAACAGTTTCTCCATCTTTCCATGGATAACACAGCTTTAAAAGCTAGAACAATGAATAGCTGATTCAGAGGTACGGATGGTCAGACTTGGGGCTGCCTTTGTATTTCTCCCTCATGAGGAAATAAATGTACTTATATCTAAATTTTCTGCCTGATTTTTGACTCAGATTAATTATACTGAAAATTATTCTAACACTTCCCTATTTCCAGCCGTGAGCCCTGGCTGCCTTTGGGTGTGCTCCGGCTGGATTCTGCCCCCCCCCCCTTTGCTCGGCGATTCCGGCTTCATGTTCTCCTGGACGTTGAGCCCCGCTCGCCTCACAGCACTGTATCTGTAAGTGTATAATTGCCTTTGTTTTATTTTTATGGCCCATAATTTATTACAGCTTCCAAACATTTAACTTAGCTTGGCTGAAAACACCAGAACTGTCCAAAGTAAGCTATCAACCCGTTGCAGTCTTACTTCCAATATATCCACTGTTTAATCAACATGTAGAAAAATCATGAAGTATAAATAAGAAACAAATTCATTTATGTGTGGACTATTTTTAAATAGACTCTGATGACCTACTTGCCAAAGGCCTTAAATTTAGACACAGGCCCTAGTCATCATAGCTTATTTCGGAAAAATAGAGGAATCCCCTAATGGATTTTCAAATAAGCTTTAAAAAAGCAGTTACTATCAAGCCTTCGGGACATGAACTTTAGAAAAATGATTCCATTCTAAAATCTTTAAACTATAAAAACACCATTTCCATATCTTTTTCATCAAAATAAGCATAAAATGTATTGTGATGAAGGCATGGCAGCTACTTCTGGATGCGATTAGGAAGATTTCCTTCTACTGGTTCCACGTGGTTAAGTCTCTCCCTGGCAGTATACATTGTCTTGAGATATGAGGTGTTCCCTTCTGTATTTTTATTCCCCCAATAGACTGAACTCGGATTGTTTGTCGGTATTTGCCACAGGGCCTTCGTTTAAAGTTATACTCCCTGTGGGTAAATTGCTCATATTTGCCCAGCTGGCCCAGTCTTCAGTATTTAGACAACAATGTTAATTTAAAAACCTGTTCACATTCTACATCAGTTCAGGCTGAGGGGGATATTTTCACTGCTTAACAAGCACAGAGAGCAGTATTTGTTTGCTGCTGGAGTGACATGCCTTAAATTTTCATCCATGAAATCCCAATCACCATGCTGGACCCCACCACATGTTTTTGGGGATGAAAAAACAATGATCCAACTTCAGTTTGCTCTTTCATGGTTAAATATTTGCCCACATGTCAAACTGTGAGTGGCTGAGTGTCTGGGACAGCATTGGTTTGTGCTATTGTGACAGAGCTAATTATTTTTTTCTTTAATGGAATCTGTCTGGAGCTTAATAGACCGATCCTGCTGGATTAGACTGGTTTCCTGTCACCCCTGCTGCCCCCTAAATACATACACAACTAACCACAATATATGACTTGAACTGTTAAGACAGCTTGAGACCATAATGCAATGTCTCCTTTTAGGCAAACACCATTAAAATGCAGCTTCACACACTTGCTGCAGATCTGGGCAGAAATCAGAATCTGGAGTCTACAGGGATGGATGGTTGTTAAATGCATTTTTCAGAAGAGCAGCAGGAGCATAAACGTTAACTCCACGGTTTCTGCATTATATGGAAATCAAATTTAACAATATTTAAGTTTCTTATCAAGTCACTTGATTGATTTCTAAATCTTATATTTACGAAATGGCAAAAAGTCTTTGACCATATCACAGTGAACTTTAGGTATTTACAGAACTGAAATTGTGTCATCAGTTCAACTCTCATTAAGTCTGAACTTGCCCCGGATGAATTGTGTTGTTCAAGTAAAATACCTGAATCCGTACCCTTGCCCCACAACCAAAAGATGCGACTCAGCAGAAAAAAAAGTCACAAATTTATGAGAAACAAGTTGTAAATTTATATGAAAAAGAGGTAAATTTACAAGGAAAAAGTTTCAAAATTTACAAAAAAAAAAAAGCTACAAATTATAGGGAAAAAACATGCAAATTTATGAGAAAAATATCACAAATTCACAAGAAAAGTTGCAGATTTATTGGAAAAGTTATCATTCCTCTTCATTCACTTTCAGTTATGTTAAAATGCAAAAACCATGCCACACATTTAAAAACATAAAATGAGGATTTTCCCTCCACAACACAAGAAAACACAGATGTGCTGGTTATCTCTGAGGTTTGAAAGGCAGATTTAAGAAATGATTGTCATTTTTAAGGATAATTAAGAACTTAATTTTGATAAAGGACTTGTTTTTTTAGAACTTTTCAAAACTTTAAAGATGTGTGGATACCTCATCACTCATGATTTATGGTGAAAAAAAAATAAAATAAATTATAACACTGCACCAGAGTGGTGGCCTAGTTGGTAGAGTATCATTCAAATCCCGGCCGGGTCATACCAAAGACCATATAAAAATGGTACTTTTTGCCTTCTAGCTTAGTGCTCAGCACAATAAAATGGGGAAAGCAAAGTTAACGCACAGAGCTACCAGAGGGCTGACCCCCCCACTGTAGCACTGATTGCACAAGGGTTTTCTAATCATCCATTAGCCTTCTGACGCAATGAGCAAACACATTGTACCATTAGAACACTGGAGTGATAGTTGCTGGAAATGGGCCTCTATACACCTATGTAGATATTGCACCAAAAACCAGACATTTGCAGCTAGAATAGTCATTTACCACATTAGCAATGTATATTAGATATTAGAGTGTATTTCTGATTAGTTTAAAGTTATCTTCATTGAAAAAAACAGTGCTTTTCTTTCAAAAATAAGGAAATTTCTAAGTGACCCCAAACTTTTGAACGGTAGTGTATATATATACATTATATAAAATCGTATTCTTTTAATATCTAAAATCATATTCTTTTAATTTTAGAACTTTTTGAATGTACTTTTTTCCCCGTTCTAACCATAAAAATTGCAGCTTCTACTTATAAATTTTCATATTAACATGTACTGTAGGTTCATGTAGCTATTTTTTTTTCTTGGAAATTTAGAACTTTATTTAAAAGTTCCCCATTTAAAAGTTCCCCATTGTGGGACTAATAAAGGCTTATCTTATCTTAAAAGATGTGTGGGAGGGAATGAAACAAATAACTAGGTGCAAGGGGAGAGTCAGGCAGCCATCTGGGAGCCAGGAGAGAGCTGAGGAACTGAATCTGTTTTTTAATAGGTTCAACTCACAGTCTGTCACCCGAGCAACACAACCAGACCCCCACGCACCCCTCACCACCCACCCTCCTGTGCAGAACCTCTCTCCATCTCCCACCTTCTCCTCCTCCTCAGGGAGCACCAGGACCCTCCCTCACTTCACGGTGACTACAGATCAGGTGGAGAAACAGCTGGAGAGACTCCGTCAGCAGAAGGCTTCGGGCCCTGATGGCATCTCCGCAAGGACCCTGAGGACCTGTGCCAACCAGCTAGCTCCGGTACTGAAACACCTGTATAATCTGAGCCTGAGTCTGGAGAGAGTACCGGTGCTGTGGAAGACATCCTGCCTGGTTCCTGTCCCCAAGAAGTCATCTCCATCGGATTTGAATGACTACCGACCAGTTGCCCTCACATCTCATGTGATGAAGGTCCTGGAGAGACTGGTCTTAGCTCACCTGAGGCCGCAGGTGAAGACGTGGCTGGACCCTCTGCAGTTTGCATATCAGCCCCATTTAGGAGTTGAAGATGTTGTCATCTACCTGCTGCAATGAGCCCATCTGCACCTGGATGGTGGAGGAGATACTGTGAGAATCACTTTTTTGGATTTCTCCAGTGCCTTTAACCCCTTGAACTCTGTGAATTCCACGGGCGGTCATGTCTCTGCATCTTAGTGTGTGTCAGTGCGCACTGAAAAAAAAAGCTGTATTTCGGGTCTTCCAGTACAGACACAGCCTTGTTACAACCTGAGAAAAAAAGCTGTGTAATATATTCATTTTTTGTGGTGTGGCGTATTGGTGTAACCCCCACAACAGACTGGACAGACACAGCGCTCGGCTAGAGCAATTAACAGAACAGTGAAATGTGTATATTAATGTCTACAGGCAGCCCCTCTTCTTCTGGCTCACATCTGTGATGTTAATGTGCCTTATTCCATGCCACTTCACTGGTGACCCCAAGAATGCACACGCTTTGTGCAATGCAACCTTCTGGTCTGGACGGCCACGCTGGCGACCCGACACTGAAAAAAACACGCTGCCAGCGAACACAGCAGCCTGACGCAAACGAGCTGCCCTCCCTTCTGCTTCAGGGAGACCTCGACGCGGAGCCAACACAGGCGAGCTTCTCTCCAGACATCACCCACGACCGGGAAAACTGCAGAAAACGTCATGGCGTGACCCTCGCCTGAGATCGGGACGTCCACGCTGGACCGGCCGAGGGACACAGAACGTTTTCTCCCTCTCACCGCTACTCCTCCCTCTCAGCGATCCTACTCAGCTACCCGAGCCTGAGGAACAAAGATCGTCTATCTCCCCTCAACACTCCAACGCACCATGACTAATCTGCAGCCACAGCTCATCATAGATGATTATTGGCGCCGTCTGCGCCGATCTCCACCAAGATTCCTGACCCTGGTTCTCCTCTCCAGCTGGCCTACCCATCACGGAACCCCGGCGCACGCACCGGGGAATTACGAGGACGGCGCACCACGCACGGGACACATACGGCTACACTGACCGCCTTCCTTCTGCTGCACACTGGCCCTTCAGGCTTGCTCGTACACCTGAGGCCCGCAGCTTGCTCACTGGATTTTATGGTCTTAGCCACGGCACACAAGGGGAATTCAGCTGTCTGCGGTTCCCGAGGCTTTAGGGTTACGCCTGCACCTAAAGTCAACACGCCAGTCCCTCTGTTTTTGTCTTTTTTTTTTTTCACAGCCGCTACGCAGCCTCGCCGCTCCTGTTTTCTTCATGGCCACGAGAGGAGTCAGAGACTAATTTTACTTCTTGTGATCTCCGCACGTGCAACGGGACAGCCCCTCGACGCGCGGAGCAACAAGCAATTTTTGCTCGGCTCGGACGATTTCACCGTCCCCTGCCGGCACTTACCCCCCCCCCCCCCCCGCCTGCACAGAGCTTCTCCTGCTCGCTGCCCAAGCTGCATGATCGAGACCTTGGCCGCCTGCCGAGCCCTCTGGGAGGGAGCGTGTGGCGGATTGGTGTAACCCCCACAACAGACTGTGGCCAGATCCCCACACTGGCTGACGGAACAGCAGGCAAAAAAAAAACTGGAGGAGTGAGCTGCCGTGGGATGGATCTCCCTGGATGACGAATGGGCTGCTGGCTAGGAGGAGATGGTGCCTCTCCGGTGATCCGGGGCTGGACGACTGTTCTGCCGCGAGAAGGGCTAATAATAATGAGAAGGAAGACTTACATGTAGGGTCAGCGCAAACTGGCTCTGGAAACAACAACTCCATACATAGTCCAGGAAAAGAGGAGAAACCAACTTGGAGTGAGTCTGGACATCGAATGTAGACTAAGGCCGCCACGCTGAGTGCTCACACTGTCACCCATAAGTATACCATGTACTTAATGAGTGACAAGTGGATGCAGGTGCGCAGCGGCAGTCGGTGCATGAATGCGTGTCAGCGTATGTGAGTAGGAGTGAATGTGTGTGTGTGCCTGTATGTGCATGTGTGTGCATGTGCGTGTATGTGTGGAAACACAAATGACAAACAGCTGTTGACCCTGACAGGAGGAGGAGGCGTGGCTATTAGTTGACAGAGAGCAGGGCAATCCAGAGGTGCCCAAAGCGCTGCCTGACAACAAATACAATAGGAAAAGACAGCCACAACGTCATGAAGCAGGGCTTGAAAGAAAACCAAAAACCCTGCTCATGACAGCAGCTTGATATGACGATTTTAGTTCATTTATTTTTGGTGTTCTTACCTCTGAATTTTGAGGAAATGTCTCTTCAAAATTCCTATGCTTGCTGTCATAATGCCGTTTCAAATTGTATATCTTTATCAAGCTGTAGTCTTGTGCTGGTAGGAGGGAGAACAAATGCAAATTGCTCAGGCCATTCGTCTTTGAATTGACGATTTTGACTGTCCACTTTTCCTTTTAGCAGCAGCCGGAAATCCAGCACAGTGCTGGAAAACTTTAAGCCCTGAAATACAGTGGTGTGAAAAAGTGTTTGCCCCCTTCCTGATTTCTCATTTTTTTGTATGTTTGTCATACAAAATTGTTTCAGATCATCAAACAAGTTTAAATATTAGACAAATAAAACACAAATAAACACAAAATGCAGTTTTTAAATGAAGGTGTTTATTATTAAGGGTAAAAAAAATCCAAACCTACATGGCCCTGTGTGAAAAAGTGATTGCCCCTCCCCCCTTAAAACATAAATTAACTGCTTTATCCCATCTTTGGAAAGCTGAGCTCAATTTCTCTAGCCACACCCAGGCCTGATTACTGTCACACTTGTTCTCAATCAAGAAATCACTTAAATAGGGCCTACCTGACAAAGTGAAGTAGACCAAAAGATCCTCAAAAGCTAGACATCATGCTTTGATCCAAAGAAATTCAGGAACAAATGAGAAACAAAGTAACTGAGATGTATCAGTCTGGAAAAGGTTATAAAGCCATTGTGGGTGACCCCCCACAGCCTACAGACTAGCAGAGCGCACAGCTGGAGCAATTAGCAGAACAATGACTGATATCAATAGGCAGCCTCTCTTTTGTCTAGCTTCTTCCTGCCAGTAATCTGCTTTGATATGTGTAACTCAAATGCAGGTGTTCATGCTTCCTGTTCTGTGATGCTAGTGTGCCTTTCATGTATTGTCTGTAACTGGGTATATAAGCTGACTGAAATTCATGTTCATTCCCTCTCTCACTGCTCATCTGACTACACGCCTTGCTGGAGAGCCTCTGGGCTCGCTCTGGCGTGCATGCACGGCGCCGGACCGAGTCTGTGATGGCGGTATGATTAATAAACTCCCTCAAAAACTCTCAGTTTGCTCCTTATTATTCCATGCTGCCACATTGGTGACCCCGAGAAAGCACACGCTTTGTGCAACACAACCTTCTGGTCTGGACAGCTACATTGGTGACCCCGAGAAAGAACACGCTGGCAGCCCCCGGCGGTGACTCTCCGACGACAAGCGAACGCAGCAGCCTGACGCAAATGATCTGCCCTCCCTTCTGCTACAGGGAGACCTCGACGCAGAGCCAACACCAGGCGAAACTCTCCGGAGATCACCCACGACCGGGAAAGCTGCAGAAAGCTTCATGGTGAGATCTGCACGCCTGAGATCTGCACATCCATGCTGGGACCAGCCGCTCTCACAGCTCCTCCACACGAGAGCGCACGCACCTCGTCCTCTCTCCACGACGGCGACCTCCAGGGCCGACGGAGAACGCAGTGCGTGGACCTGAACGCACCATGACCCGACACAGCGAACGACGCAACAGCTTACAGGGATGACCATCGGCGCCGGCGACGCTGATCTCCAGCAATCTCCCTGACCCTGACTCGCCTCTACAGCGGCCCTGCCATGCACCGAACCCCGCACGCACACCGGGGGGTTATGAGGACAGCGCACCACGCACGGGACAATACTGGCTCCACACAGACCGCCATCGTCCTTCGCCGCTGCACACAGAACCTTCAGGGCTGCTCTCACACCTGAATCACGCACGCAGCTTGCTCACAGGATTTTGTAATGGTCTCAGCCACGGCGCACAAGGGAATTTAGCCGTCAGCTGTCCCTGAGGACTTTAGGACTGCGCATGCACCTAAAGTCAACACGCCAAGTCCCTCACTGCTGCAGCTCCTTTTTTCTTCATGACCGTGAGAGGAGTCAGAGACTAATTTTTCTTCTTACAGCTGCTGTGGACCTCCGCACGTTCAACGGGACAGCCCCTCAACATCGCGGATCCACAGGCAATTTTTGCGCGGCCCAGACAAATTCGCCGTCCCGAGCCGGCACTTGCTACCTCCACCCCCCCTCCCTCCACCGCCGCCTGCAGCGAGCTTTCCTCGCAGCTCGCTCCCAAAGCCGGACTATCGAGGCCTGAGTGTGAGTGACCCCCCACAGCCTACAGACTAGCAGAGCGCACAGCTGGAGCAATTAGCAGAACAATGACTGATATCAATAGGCAGCCTCTCTTTTGTCTAGCTTCTTCCTGCCAGTAATCTGCTTTGATATGTGTGACTCAAATGCAGGTGTTCATGCTTCCTGTTCTGTGATGCTAGTGTGCCTTTCATGTATTGTCTGTAACTGGGTATATAAGCTGACTGAAATTCATGTTCATTCCCTCTCTCACTGCTCATCTGACTAGACGCATCCACTGTCTGCTAGGAGAGCCTCCAGGCTCGCTCTGGCGCGCTGCACGGCGCCGGAGTGAGTCTGTGATGGCGGTATGATTAATAAACTCCCTCAAAAACTCACAGTTCGCGCCTTATTATTTCATTCCGCCACACCATTTCTAAAGCTTTGGGATTCCAGCAAACCACAGTGAGAGCCATTATCCACAAATGGTGAAAACATGGAACAGTGGTTCACAGAAGTGGCCAGCCGACCAAAATTACCCCAAGAGCGCAGCAACGACTCATCCAAGAGGTCACAAAAGACCCCACAACAACATCCAAAGAACTGCAGCCTCATTTGCCTCAGTTAAGGTCAGTGTTCATGATTCCACCATAAGAAACAGACTGGGCAAAAGTGGCAAAAAGAACATAAAGGCTTGTCTGAGTTTTGCCAGGAAACATCTTCATGATCCCCAAGACTTTTGGGCAAATACTTTGTGGACTGATGAGACAAAAGTTGAACTTTTTGGAAGGTGTGTGTCCCATTACATCCGTCGTAAAAGTAACACAGCATTTCAGAAGAGGAACGTCATACCAGCAGTAAAATATGGTCGTGGTAGTGTGATGGTCTGGGGCTGTTTTGTTGCTTCAGGACCTGGAAGACTTTCTGTGGTAAATGGAACCACGAATTCTGCTGTCTACCAAAAAATCCTGAAGGAGAATGTCCGGTCATCTGTTTGTGGCCTCAAGCTGAAGCACACTTGTGTTGTGCAGCAGGTCAATGATCCAAAACACACCAGCAAGTTCACCTCTGAATCACTTAAGAAAAACAAAATGAAGACTTTAGAGTGGCCTAGTCAAAGTCCTGATTTGAATCCAATTGAGATGCTGTGGCATGACCTTAAAAAGGAGGTTCATGCTTGAAAACCCTCCAATGTGGCTGAATTACAACAATTCTGCAAAGATGAGTGGGCCAAAATTCCTCCACAGCACTGTAAAAGACTCATTACCAGTTGTCACAAACACTTGATTGCAGTTGTTGCTGCTAAGGGTGGCCCAACCAGTTATTAGGTTTAGGGGGCAATCACTTTTTCACACAGGGCCATGTAGGTTTGGATTTTTTTCCCTTAATAATAAACACCTTCATTTAAAAACTGCATTTTGTGTTTACTTGTGTTATCTTTGTCTAATATTTAAATGTGTTTGATGATCTGAACCATTTAAGCGTGACAAACATACAAAAAAAGGAGAAATCAGGAAGGGGCAAACACTTTTTCACACCACTGTACACTGTTAATAAAAATGCATTTATAGAACACTTTTCATGACACCTCAAGATGCTTTACAATGAGTCCATCATTCTTTCACACTACAGACAGTGGTAAGCTGCTTCAGTAGCCACAGCTGCCCTGGGGCAGACTAATGGAAACATGGCTGCCAATCCATGCCAACGGCCTCTCTAACCTCCACCGAACATTTGTTCATATTCATACACCAGTGTCATGAACACACTGGAAGCAAGGTGGGTAAAGTGTCTTGTCCAAAGACACAATAGCAGGGTGGGGGGGGGGGTAGTGGGATTTGAACCACCAACCCTCTGGTCACTGGATGACCTGCTCTACCTCCTGGGCCACTACTAACCACTGGTGCAGGGAAAAGGGGTGCGATTTAATAAGTTTCTACTTCTCTATCAACGAATATAAAACTGCAGTGATTTGTCAAAGGCCCGACACAGCAGTTTATTAAATGACAGTAATACAAGACAAAATATTATGACTTTTGTGTGTTTAACTAGTTATTTTGCTCCGCCAAGAACAGTAGTCCTTTCCGAATGTACCTAGTTAACCCTTGCTAAGAATCTCAGTTGGTATAATATCGAAAGGAATAGGTCTATTTTCATTTCACATACATGTAACCAAAGTAAATATTGCCCTGTGCAGAAGTCGGTGTTTTAATACATACCACTCCATGTGTTGAGTATGTTTTGTGGGTCAGGGTAATTTAAATAAAGTATTAAAAGATATTACAGGATGAGTAGCGGTGGCTAGTTTGTAGTTTGCTTGTGAGAGAGTTAGGCATCTTTCCTATGCTTCACTTGCTTTTTCTTGGCATTTTCAGATGAAACAGAGTCCATCACCACAAAGTTATTATGGTTGGCTGTTCAAGACAACAAATCCAGCTCTACCTTGTCTATTTTGTTTAAACAGGCGTAAAATATCTCGCCAGATGCTTATAAGGGCAGGACTTCTGGGTCAGGGAGGTCTGGATTAGGACAATCTATCTCTGGTCTTGTTTCAAACAGTGCCCCATTGTGGAAATTAAGGTATCCAGCACAATATTACAATTCTCACATACAGTATAAGAAGCAACTGATATTAATGTTAATTAATTTAAAGACTATCAAAACACAGCTAAAGCAGAGTGATACATATTCAATGAAATGTCCCAGTGTGATTATCAGGAATTATAGTAAGGAATCTCTATTGATTAGACTGCTCAGTCTGAACTGTTGTATAATATAAAATAATGTAAAAACAATATAATGTAAAATCTTGTAGATGCCCCGTACTATTTTAATTGGTTATTTACAAATACCATTAAAATGAGTTATGTATCTGTTTCCACAATGAGCTAAAAAATGACTTGTGATATATAAGTATTACATCAGTTTGATTTTATTTGAATGACTGTATTAATTGAGTTTATGTATTCAGACTGTAGAATTATGATAAATGTAACTGCCAAAACAGTTTGATTTGTTAGTGTCATGTGGTGATCCTCGCGGATCACCAAGAGACGCCACAGAGTTCACCAGAGAGTTTGGCAAGATGTTATTTATTTCCAGACGTGACAAAACACAACTATGAACCCCTTAGGGCTAAACACACACATGACTAAGACTTGGGCTCGTAGGGCTAACCCAGCCGCCATGAGCTAACTGTGACAAAACTATGACATACGAACCTGACATGAAGGCCTCACGGCACTCTCAAACATGACGAGGCGTAGACCCAGACTTGACAAGGATAACGAGACGAGACGTTGACAGAATGTAGACCTATACTCCTGCGTCCTACCGTCGTCAGTGCCGGGCTTAAAAGGGCGAAGCACTAACGACGGTAATGACAATCAGCTGACCGGCCATTGACAGGCGGAAGCCCCACCGAGCACTTTCACAATAAGAGCCCGGCGAGGCCAGAATACAGCCCGCAGCTGTCACGGCCGGCAGCGAGAACAACTTAGCCCAAGCGCGATCAGAACCGGCGCTCGGGTCATAACAGTACCCTCCCTCCACGGGCAGACTCCGAACGCCCCAAGGAACCACCCTGCCCCCCCGCCCCCCCAGGGTGGGAGGTTGGGGGACAGGTGCGGAGGGAGAGAAACCAACCCATGAACAAGGCAAAAAAAACCCCATACAAGACAATGACAAGACTAAAAACCATACAAGACAATGACAAGACTAAAAAACTATACAAGACAATGACAAGACAAACAAGAAAAAATGTACAAAGGAAAACAAAAACCAGAACTACAGGTTCAGATAAACTAGATACAAGAACACATTACCTGCTCATACCAGACTTAACATGAAAAAACAAAAAACAGAGCATACCCGCTCATACCAGACTATGAAACAAAAACAGAGCATTACCCGCTCATACCAGACTATGAAACAAAAACAGAGCATTACTCGCTCAAACCAAACTATACATGAAACAAAAAAAAACAGAGCATTACCCGCTCATACCAGACTTAACCTGAAACAAAAAAAAACAGAGCACTACTCGCTCTACCCAGACTATACATAAGCCAGCAGGGCTACTGCAAATACACATGAAGCAAACTAAAATTGCTTAACATAACTTTACTATGGCTAGGCTGTGGCTTTCAAAAACACAAGAGGCAATCTAAAATTGCTTTGACATAACATGACTGACTTGACTGTGGCTTTCAAAACAAAGGCATGAACACAAGACACAAAACAACCAGGACGAGGAAAAAAAAAAAGCACAAATACAGAGACAAACCCAGGGACCACTACCACCCCCTGACAGTTTATGTCGACCGATGGTCAACGGAGGCGGACCAGGCAGCTCACTAGAGTCCAAAGTCCCGCACGTCCGCTTCTCCGGTGGTCGAACTAGGTAGCCCCATGGCACACATAACAGGTCGGGTGGCCGAACCGAGGCGCCGACCCGGCGAAACAGTCCCTCCGGCGGTCGACCCGTGTCCCTCAGCCACCAGTCCAGGGCATCAACAACCCGCAGCGGCCTCCCAGACGAGAACAAAACTCGGGAGAACCGGGGCGAGCGAACAGGGACCCCCATGGCCCCCGGCGATGATGAAAAGGGGCGGTGACTCCGAGGGGATTGATGAGCAGGATGAGCCAAGAATCCGCTCCGCGAAGAAGGGTCTGCAGCTCCTCCTCCGCCAATGGACCACGCTTGCGCTGCATCACCGCTGGACCCAGATTGGGTCCCAGCTGCACCCACGTTGGGCCCCGATTGGGCCAGAACCGCTCCTGCGGTGGGACCCGATTGGGCCTCCGGTGCAGCTCCGCTGACGAACTCCACCCCCAAACCTGGGACCTCCACCTCGGTGACTCCGACCCGTTCCCCGCCGGCGACACTAAAACAAAGCTCGGGGACAGGAAAACCGGGATCAGCATCACCGGTAGCAACGGAGCCCAGCGAGACGAGCTCGGGCGCAGCAGACGGCTGCTCCTCACTCGTCTCCCCGAGAGGCAGGCAAAAATGCTCAACAAAAGAGGACAGAGACATAAGAGGGAGCACTTGCCTGCACTCGGGTTCCGTTGCCACCCAGGACTCCGACGATCCGGGTTCAGGGCGACTCTCGTCAGCTGACTCGGACTCAGCTGCGTCGGGCTCCGCAGCTGGCACGATGTCATCAGCAGCCTCAGGTTCCTCCCACGCTGTTGTCCACGCCGACGACCCGTATGGCGTGGAGGCAGGGAACCCTTGACCCACTGGCTCGGACCGCTCCGGCGAGGAGACCCGGGGACGCTTCTTCGTCGGCTCAGGCTCCGGGCCGCAGTCCGCTCCTCTCCTCCGTACAAGACGTGACTGCAGGGCCGGATGCAGGCTAACCAGCACTGCAGGGGCCCTCTTCGTCCGGCGACGCTGGCCTAGCGTCGCGGACCGCTCCACGGGGGAGAACACAGAGGCAGTAGGTTTAATAATTTTATCCACAGCAGGTGGAGGGAGCTCGGGGGGCTGCGAACCCCGAACTCCGCCCCCAGGAGTCAGACAAGGCAGATCATTATTAAGATGTGACAAACAAACAAGCACTTGCCTTCCTCCAGGGGCAGAGATGGTTCCTGCTGTGGGGAATGTCGTTCCTCCTTCTCCCCGCTGGATGGCGACAGAGGGCCCCCTGGGAAAACGAGGTGGGGCCGCTCTCAGAGATTCGCTGACGGGATACGCCGGCAGCGAGTCCAGCCGGGGATTCCGCTGAGGGTTGCCCGCGCCGTTACGCCGACGTCCTCGTCGGCCCCCAGATGGCGCGTACTCCTGGACCTGCTCCAGGACGGGAACGGGACACCAACGCGGGGAGCGAGGATGCCTCCTCCTCTGCTTCCCGCTCTCTTACTCCTCCAGCCCATGAAGAACCTCGTGCTGAGCGGCGAGTTCCTCCCACCTCGATATCACCTCCGGATGATCGTCGTAGTCGAGGGGAAGGCTGTCCAGGTACTCCTCAGCGACGCCCAGATGCCAACGCATGTAGCTGGAGGTGTCGTCAAATGTAGCAGCGAGGAGCGCCCCATCGGCGTATTCCAGAGCGCTCGCTAGCTCCTTGTCCAGGCGCCGACCGCGGCCCCTGG
Source organism: Pholidichthys leucotaenia (assembly GCA_020510985.1). Taxonomy (NCBI): domain Eukaryota; kingdom Metazoa; phylum Chordata; class Actinopteri; order Cichliformes; family Pholidichthyidae; genus Pholidichthys; species Pholidichthys leucotaenia. Next base: position 327,029,942 of record CM035841.1, on the reverse strand, counting down.
ATGACGGCATTCTCCCAGATGTTGACACCCGAACGAGAAGAAACAACAGTCCAGATATGGCACAAACTCCCGGTGAAACGGCGTCTCGATGCGGCGCCTCCGTTTAGGCGACCTGGCAGGAGTATACTGTCATGTGGTGATCCTCGCGGATCACCAAGAGACGCCACAGAGTTCACCAGAGAGTTTGGCAAGATGTTATTTATTTCCAGACGTGACAAAACACAACTATGAACCCCTTAGGGCTAAACACACACATGACTAAGACTTGGGCTCGTAGGGCTAACCCAGCCGCCACGAGCTAACTGTGACAAAACTATGACACACGAACCTGACATGAAGGCCTCACGGCACTCTCAAACATGACGAGGCGTAGACCCAGACTTGACAAGGATAACGAGACGAGACGTTGACAGAATGTAGACCTATACTCCTGCATCCTACCGTCGTCAGTGCCGGGCTTAAAAGGGCGAAGCACTAACAACGGTAATGACAATCAGCTGACCAGCCGTTGACAGGCGGAAGCCCCACCGAGCACTTTCACAATAAGAGCCCGGCGAGGCCAGAATACAGCCCGCAGCTGTCACGGCCGGCAGCGAGAACAACTTAGCCCGAGCGCGATCAGAACCGGCGCTCGGGTCATAACAGTTAGAATTCATTAAACAAATTTAAATGTGGTATGCCCTGAAACAGATTACTTTGATTATGTATGAATTTAATAGAATTTTGATTTATACCAATATAAGTCAGTTACTATTAATTTGAAGTGCCTTAGCTTTATTAGTGTGACTGCACAAATGTCATTTTTATAGGTATCACACCAACTTCATTAGCCTGTCTTTTGAAAAAAATCTTAAATCGAAATGGATGAAAAAACGTTAGGCCGTTAAAATGTATGAAGTGCTGAAAAGGTAAAATATTTTGAGTGTAGACTCATTAAGAAACAAGATCTCTATTGCAGTTATAAAAGCATAGTTTGTCAGGACATGGACTGGGCCCTACATCCTCACTCTGAGTTATGACTTTGCTCCTTGTTTTCAGAGCATGGGCCCCAGTCCTTGTCCTCACTTTGAGTTTGTATTTTTGGGTTTTTCTGTATTTATTATTATTCATCATTTTGTCTGCATCTGTGTTCCATATGGATTTGTTCCCTGCTTGGTTCTCAGTTTGATCATTATTATTTATTATTATTACTAGTGCATACCCGTGCACGCCCGTAGAGGGGATGCATTGGAACAGAATTCTTGCCAGTTACAGGACACATAGCAACACAGCACTAAGTGGAAATCACATGTGATGGCTTTTGTATGCAGCAAAACATAAAGATCACACAAAATATGCCCTGCCATCTGGGGCTGTTTGCCCCTGATTGTTACTTCTTCTCCTGCCTGTCACTGTTCTGTGTTATGTTGCTTCTTCTTCTTCTTCTTTTAGATTTGACTGGCGGTTGGCAACCAGCTTACAGGTGCATTACCATCACGTACTTCACTCTTTATCATCACTGTATATCTTTGTATCAGGAGTTCTTATAAGGAGTTCTGAACAACTGCCTATGTGTGAAAAAATTATCCGTCCGCTTACCTGTGTCTATATATATGTCTTGTAGGAAGTCATGTGCTCTGTCTATGTGCCGTCATATAGACATCATCTGATGGGTCTTCTTCTTCTTTGTTCATACCACTGAAGGGTCTCCTCCTGTCTCAGACGGCTGTGTTGTTCACAGTCATGCCTGTGGCGTACTGGTGGAACCTGAGGTGTTTCATGTTCACGGCATCCTTTCTGACGTGCGGCAGTTCTCCTCATTCTATTGCTCTCCATCTGGTGGGTCGTGTTCTTCTTCATTCAGACCACTGGTTGAGGGATAGGTGTGTTGTAATTCCAGTTCATGGGCACAATCCTGAAAAAGTGGCTTTCGACCCTGTTCAGGAAGGCCCGTGCATGCCCACAGAAACCAAGAAACTGGAGCACCCAGAGAAAATCAACGCTTTGCTTGGCATTTTACACATTTGTAGTGTAGACTGGCATTCGTCAAGGTTATACATTTGCCATCATATAGGCATGGCGAGTCATTCTATGATGCCTGAGTTCATAGGACGCGCTATGATGATGAGGCAGAGATCATAGGTTGTCCTATGATGTCCTAGAAACATGCTGTGACAACAGTCTGTCGTACCCTTTGCTGGTGAAGGGTATCCTCCTGTCTCAAATGGGTGCGATATACTGCTGGATCCTCAGGTGTTTCATCTTCATGGCATCTTTTCTGACGTGCAGCAGTTGTCGTCATTCTATTGCTCTCAGCGTTGGCAGCCAGCCGCCTATTCGCATCTCCTCGGTCTCAGCTTCTCTGTGCCTTGCATGGAATTCACTGTCCCTGGCCAGCCAACTATTCCACATCTCCTTGGTCTCAGCTTCTCTGTGCCTTGCATTCCTCGGTCTCAGCTTGTCTGTGCCTTGCCTGGCGTGCAGCGGTGCTCGCTTTGCAGGCATTTCGGGCTTCAAGTGACTCAGCACGTGCATGGCACACTGCCACATGTTTCCTGTCTGTGCATCCCTTGTCTGTCATACCCTACGCTGGTGAAGGGTTTCCTCCTGTCTCAGACGGGTGTGTTGTTCAGAGTCATGCGTGTGATTTACTGCTGGAACCTCAGGTATTTCATCTTCATGGCATCTTTTCTGACGTGCAGCAGTTCTCCTCATTCTATTGCTCTCCATCCGGTGGGTCTTCTTCTTCGCTGGAACCTCAGGTGTTTCATCTTCATGGCATCTTTTCTGACGTGCAGTAGTTCTCCTCATTCTATTGCTCTCCATCTGGGGGTCTTCTTCTTCTTCTTTGAGACCACTGGTTGAGGGATAGGTGCATCGTAATTCCAGTTCATGGACAGGATCATGAAAAATGCTCTGAGCAAAGAGGCTTTCGACCCCGTTCAGGAAGACACCAACAACTTATTCACCTTGCCAATTTTGAGCCATATGACATCATAAAGACACATTAGTCTAGGCATCGTGAGTGTGTCGATGTGTCCTATGATGCCTGAGTTCAAAGACACATGATCTATGACATCATAAAGACACATTTGTCTGTGTTCAACTCAATTCGATTCAACTTTATTTATATAGCGCCATTTCACAACAACAGTCATCTCATAGCACTTTCAACTGTAAGGGAACCCCCACAGTTGCAGAAAGACCCCAGCAATCAGGTGATCCCCTGTGAGCAAGCGCTTGGCGACGGTGGAGAGGAAAATCTCCCTTTTAACAGGAAGAAACCTCCAGCAGAACCAGGCTCAGGGAGGCGCAGTCATCTGCTGCGACTGGCTGGGGGGTGAGGGGATAGAGAAGATGAAAAGAACAGACATGCAGAGAGCAAACAGCACGATGGGGACTCAACCTATGGGAGAGAACAGATGTTAATGACCAGCAAAAAAAATAAAAAATATTTCACTGAGTGAAGAAAGGAGTGAGGCCCAGTGCATTATTGGAGGTCCCCCGGCTGACTAAACCTATTAGCAGCATAACTAAGGGAGGGTTCAGAAACACATGATCCCTCCCTAATTGTAGGCTATATCAAAAAGGAAGGTTTTAACCCTATTCTTAAAAACAGAGATCGAGTCTGACTCCTGAATCCAGATTGGCAGCTGGTTCCACAGGAGAGGAGCTTGATAACTGAAGGCTCTGCCTCCCATTGTACTTTTGGAGATTCTAGGTATTACAAGTAATCCTGCATTTTGGGAGCGTAGTGCTCTGTTAGGATAATACAGTAGTATCAGATCTTTTAAATAAAAAGGGGCCTGATTGTTCAGAGCTTTGTAAGTCAGAAGCTGCAGAAAGCAGAAACTTAATTCTAAACTCTATGGGAAGCCAATGAAGGGAGGCCAGAACCGGAGAGATATGATCTCTCTTTCTAGTACCTGTTAAAACTTTTGCTGCAGCAATTTGGATCAGCTGAAGACTTTTTAAAGATGTTTTAGGACAACCTGATAATAAAGAATTACAATAATCTAATCTAGAGTTAACAAAAGCGTGGAACTGTCATGGCTGCCAATTAGGTGCACCTGCGCACACACCCATCTGCTATCTGGCTCTGCCTATATATTCTGTGAGACCCAGGGATCAGCGCGGAGTCGTCTGCTTCCCTCCTGAGGAATCTGAACTTGCCAACTCTACACTGAGCTTCCAGCCTCATCGTCTTTCCAGCACTTCTGCTCACCTAGGGTCTCCTAACCATCCGGCAGCCAAGTAAGCCTGCACCTTTCCTCTCACCCTTCTCCTTCCCCTGTGCACAGGCGGTGTCCTCCCGGCAGCGGACTCTCTTCCACCTGGCAGCGGACCTCCCTGCCTCGTTCACCTGCCTGCTACATCTCCTATGGGGCGAATGGCACTGTCCTCCTGGCCTGGGCCAGTGTGCTAGCCTGTGTGCTTCTCCAACTCAGCAAAAAGTAAGGACAGTTCTATCTGGTGCTTCACCTGTCGGGATTGCTCCTAATTGTCTCTCTGCTCTGTCCTTAGGGTTGCCAGGTTGCAAGGTGCTGTGCTCGCGCCAAGCTGACTCATCCACACACTACACTCACTACAGACATTCACATATGCATCCATACATTCACTCTATTATAAATAAAAGGTTAACTGTGTTTCCTGAGTCGTATCTGCTTCTTGGGTCTGTACCATGTCAGGATCAGTTTCTCAGCATCACTCTGAGACAAGATGCTCCTAATCTTGGCAATATTACGCAAATGACAGAAGGCAGTCTTAGAAACAAATTTAATATGTGAATTGAAAGACAGATCTTGATCAAAAATAATTCCAAGGTTCCTCACAGAGCTATTAAGACAAAGAGTAACCACATCCAAACTGAAAGTTTGATTTGGAAAGGTATTTCTAAGGTTTTTTGGACTAACAAGAATGACTTCAGCCTTATCTGAATTTAATAGCAGGAAATTACAAGTCATCCAAGCTTTGATTTCCTTAAGACAGGCTTCCAACTTGGCTAATTGATTACTATCATCTGGCTTCATTGACAGGTATAATTGTGTCATCTGCATAACAATGAAAATGTATAAAGTGCTTTCTAATAATGTTGCCTAACGGAAGCTTATATAAACTAACAAGAGTAGGGCCTAGCACAGATCCCTGTGGAACTCCATGACTGAGCTTTGAGTTGAAAGAAAACTCATTATTGACATGAACAAACTGGAACCTATCAGATAAATATGATCTAAACCACTGCAACAAAGTTCCATTAAGTCCAACATAGTGTTCTAATCTATCAAGTAGAATATTATGATCGATAGTATCAAAAGCTGCACTAAGGTCTAAAAGGACAAGTACAGAAACAAGTCCATTATCAGATGCGATGAGGAGGTCGTTAGTGACCTTCGCTAAGGTTGTTTCAGTACTATGATGGATTCTGAACCCAGACTGAAACTCTTCAAGTAAACCATTTCCCTGCAGGTGGTCAAATAATTGCGTAGCAACAACTCTTTCTAAGATTTTTGAAATGAAAGGGAGATTAGAGATTGTCTATAGTTAGCTAAAGCTCCTGGATCCAGCGTTGGCTTTTTGAGAAAGGGTTTAATTACGGCCGTTTTAAAAGCCTGCAGTACATGGCCTAAAGATAATGAAGAATTGATTATATGAAGAATAAAGCTACCAATAAGTGGGAAGACTTCTTTAAATAACCTGGTAGGAATAGGGTCTAAAAGACAAGTTGAAGGCTTGGATGAGGAAACTATTTTGTCTAACTCTAAAAGGTCAATTGGAGTAAACTCATCAAGACAGATATCAATTGAAGGAGTTGTAGTAGTTACTGTATTTAAGTTAACGGTGGGAAGAATCTGATTGATTTTATCTCTGATGGATGAAATTTTATTATTGAAAAAGTTCATAAAGTCCTGACTAATAAGCTCTAAGGGAATGCTAGGATTGACAGAGTCCTGACTCTTTGTCAACCTAGCTACAGTGCTGAAAAGAAACCTGGGATTATTCTTGTTCTCTTCTATTAATGCAGAATAATAACTCGCTCTAGCTATTCTAAGAGATTTTTTATAAATTAAAAGATGATTTCTCCAAGCTAAATAGATTTCATCTAAATTAGTGGAGCGCCGTTTTCTTTCTAATTGACGAGTTTTCTGTTTTAAGCTACAAGTTTCTGTGTTGAACCAAGGAGTTAGAAATCTCTGATTAGACTTTTTTCTTTTTTAAGGAGGCCACCAAGTCTAGAGTCTGATGCAGAGAAGCTGTAACACTATCTACCATGCTACCAATTACAGAAGGAGCAAGCTGTCAATAGCTTATTTCCGTTGTGCTGACACATGGCATCCTTCTTGCAATACTCTTAACCTTAGTGTTATGTGTGTTTTAAACTTGCTCGTTTGCAATAACTCGTTGCTATTCGTTTCAAAGTGAAATGCTGGTTCCACGTTGTCGAAGCCATGCGGGGCTTAAATGACATTAACAGCCGGTTTAACCTCTGGATTATCTTAACGACTCTGAGCCTTTTGTGGTATACTGACTTGGCCATTTTATACAAAGGTTGACTCGCCAACACTTGAGACTTTTAACTGCAACAGCAACCCCTTAAAGACGAAGCCAAAGCAAAATTTTTAACATTTTGTATGGAATCTGGTCCGTCTCATGAGTGGTAATTGGAATGTTTGAGTGCAGGTGATCTGCAGGCAGAACTTCATAAAGGGATCCAAAGATTTTTATTCTTAAACGCTCCCAGTTGTATTCAGATTGATTGTTTTTGCTCAAGTCTTAATTAAGTTGGTTGCAAATACTGTGCTTGTTTGAATTAAGATCTAAATGTGATCAACTGAAATTGTATGTTAAATGGCATATTGTATGATATAGTGTAGTTAGAAATGTACTTTAAGTCAGTTAACATTATTCTTAAAATGATCTAAAAACTCAAAGCAATCAGAAAGTGGCCATAAGGACTGGAAGAGAAGTGGGAAAAAAAAGAAAAGAAAAATCAGCAAAATTTAAAACGATGTGTCATGGGTTTAAGTTTCCCCTGAAGTTTATGTTTCCTGAAATTGTGACTTAGATTAACCATTATAATTCAATAAGTGACTCCGTGAAACACTCATGGCTGCTCTGTTCATTCACAGACCAGAAAATTCACGCTGTTATCCTGTTAAATCAAAGGGTATCTTCATTCTTTTGCATGTTCTTTTGTTGTTAAAATTGTGTTAACAGGTCTGAGGAGTTGTTAGTTCCTGTCCAGCAGGTCAGTTGGGGGTGGGGGGGATCAGTGCTGCCGATAAAGCCATGTCATCCTTTAACCCTTTGGTTTCCATCTCAGCAGCAGCTCTGTTTGAATTGTCCTCAGAAGGGAACATGTAAATCGAAAGAGGTGTGAAGTCTGGCCCAGCTGTTCCCACTGATGTCATGGGGGGGGGGGCCTGATCTGTTGGGTGTCATGTGTTTACTCTTCCTGGGTTAACTGGATTATTTCTGCTGCTGGGGATCACCTATTCCTCTTCTTCTCCTTTTCCCTGCTGATTAATGTAGATCTGCAGAATTTAACACCTCCTTTTGTTCCTCCTCACGGCTGTCTTTTAAAAAAAATGGCCAACACACGCCAATTTATCACATCCTTTTTCCATGTAAATTAGAAACATTCTTTTGTAAATGTGAGGATTTTTCTCATAAATTTGTAGGATTTTCCTGCAGAGTTAGAGCCATTTTACTCGGAAATGTTTAGCTTCTTACTTGAAAATTTACAACTTATTATTTATAATTTTGCAGCCTTTTCCTCATGAATTTAGAACTTTCCTTACTCTTGAATTTGCAGTTTAAAAAAAAGAAAGCTTAAACTTGCAGCATTTTACTCAAATCTTATATCTGCAGCATTTTTAGGTTGTAAACAGTTGGAAATTTACACCTTTTTTTTGTCTTTTCGCTAAAGTTACAGCTTTTTACCCATAAAATTCCACTTTTTTTTGGTCAGAAATTGGCAGCTTTTAACTGAGACTTACATCCCCTTTTTTTTCTTTTCTTTTTTTTTGTGTCAGGTCAGGCATTGGCTTGCTTGCTACTGGATAACCATGAAAACCGGTACTACCTGTCTCATGGGTCGGGCTGTCGGCGACTCAACTAGCATCCCCGCCCTTCCGAGGGCGTGGAGGGTGAAACAGGGCATCCTGGCAGAACTAAAAACAATATCTGCCACAGGTCTGTGGTGGACCACTCCCAGTTACACAGGGTGAGACATGCACTACACAAAGAGCAGAGCTAAACAAACCTATAATCTGGTCAGTCACTGCAACAGATACTGGAGTCTGTCACAACTCGCTGCTCTCAGGCATCCACCTCAGCTGCGCGCACACCTGTGCCTCGTCAGTGATGGGCTATTTATTCCACTCCGCCCTGAGCATCGGTCTGGAGCCGTCTGTTCTACTACACGCTCAAACCCTCAGCAGGATCATCTCTTCCATCCTGCCACTCTTCGCTACTACACGTAAGCTGTTTATCACTTACCTGTCTATCAGCCTTCCCCTGTGCACAGGTGGATTCCCTGGCGGCGGATTTCCCATCTTCGCCATCTCCTTCTCCCGCATCTCCACGCCTCGTCATGTGTGCAGCAGGGCGCTGTCTCCCAGGTCGAAGATCCTAGCCAACGCCAGCCACCTTCCCTTCTGCAAGTAAGCATCACTCTGCATTACTTCCCCGTGTGGTTTAGCCCAGCTAATTTCCCTGTCTCTGTTTCTCCCATAGGGTTGCCTGGCCGCAAGGCGTGCTGCTCTGTTCCCGACTCTCATCGTCCACCCACAATCCACATACATATCTCATACACGCATCCAAACATCCCTTTACTGTTGAATAAAGCTATCAAATCTTACCTGAGCCTGCGTGCGTGTTTCCTGGGCCGAGAAATATGTCAGTACGGCTCCAGCAAAGCGGCCCAGCGGACAGCGGGCTCGCACGCCGTTTTTCCACCCTCGAGGCTCGGGTGGATACGATAGCTCATCGACAGCAGGTGATACTCAACCAATTGACTATGATTACTCACCGGTTAGACCGTCTTGACCCCCAGCAGGCGTTCCCCCCGGCTCATCAGGGCGGACCAGCTTCGGCCGCCTCCGCAGCTGGCCAGCCTAGCTCGGGAGCACTGACCCGACTCACGCCGATCCCAATCCCCACTTGCTTCAACGGGAAGCTCGGTGAGGCACGGGGGTTCATCTTACAGTGTGAGTCGGTGTTCCTGCGTGTTCCCGGGGATTTCCCCTCAGACCACAGCTGAATTGGCTATATGGCTAATCTCTTGGAGGGGCGAGCGTTAGCTTGGGCTTACGCCGTCATGTCGAAGCCCAGCTACGCGAGCCTCTCCTATGACCAGTTCGTGCGGGACTTTCTCGAGGTGTTTGATCACTCGCGTCGTGACAGCGTCCTCGCCGACCGGCTCCTTAGCCTTCAACAGGGTAGCCGGTCGGCGGCAGATTACGCTGTTGACTTCCGGGTGGCAGCAGAGGAGGTTGGCTGGGGAGAGGCATCTCTCTGCAGCATTTTCCTCCGTAGCCTCAGTTCTGGTCTGCGGGACGAGTTGGCCAGCCGGGACCTTCCAGGGCGGCTGTCCGAGCTAATCTCTCTAACTATTTGTTTGGATAACAGGCTGCGGGAGCGTGCCGCCAAGCGGAAGTCTGTCAGCTGCCAGCGCGGACTCTCCGCCCGCGTTCCTCAGTCTCGCCCCCTGGCGTTACCCGCTCCGGAGTCCGCCGATGAGCCAGAGGCTATGTTGGTCGGGCGCACCACGCTCCCTCTAGCGGAGAGACAACGCCGATGGGAGCTGGGCCTCTGCATGTATTGCGGAGGCGACCAGCATACCATGGAGCAGTGCCCGGTCAAGCCAAACGGGGGGGTCCGCGAGTCACTGTAGGGGGCCTCGCGGACTCTAACCGGCCAAATCCCCTCTCCAACTGCTCTCTGCCCATCAGATTTTGCCACAACTCCACCGGGCACCTCACTCACGCACTGGTGGACTCGGGGGCAGAGCAAAACTTTATTTCTAAGAGCCTGGCAACCCGTTTGGGTATACCCTGTCAGCCGTTGTCAGCTCCACTCAACCTTGTCACCCTTTCTCGCTCGCCCCTGGGAGTAGTGACACACCGCACCAAGCCGGTGCCAATAATAATTTCTGGCAACCACCATGAGGACCTCTGCCTATATGTCTTGTCTTCCTCTGCGGCTTCCGTCATCCTAGGTTACCCGTGGCTGCGACTGCACAACCCCGTCCTCGATTGGCAATCTGGTAGTGTCCTCTCATGGAGCTCCTTCTGCCTGAGCACTTGTCTCCAGTCTGCGGCATGCTCTCCTCCGCCCGCTCCGGTCCCCGCTCCTCCGGACCTTACCCTGGTGCCCCAGGAGTTCCACGACTTGGGAATTGTGTTCAGCAAGTCCAAGGCGATGTCTCTTCCTCCTCACTGCCCGTATGATTGTACCATAAACCTCCGCCCGGGGGCGCCATTACCATCCGGCCACCTGTACAGCCTTTCTGCTCCTGAACGTGAGGCAATGGACACGTACATCAGAGAGTCGCTCAGCGCTGGGATCATTCGCCCCTCCTCGTCCCCGCTTGGTGCCAGTTTCTTCTTCATCTCCAAGAAAAATGGGTCCCTTCGTCCGTGTATCGACATCAGGGCCCTTAATGACATCACGGTGAAGGACCGCTACACCCTGCCTCTTATGGACACCGCTTTCCACTCTCTCCAGGGGGTGACCTGGTTCACGAAGTTAGATTTCCGCAGTGCGTACCATCTCGTCCTGATCCGGGAGGGCGATGAGTGGAAGACGGCCTTTCGGACGCCCAGCAGCCACTTCGAGTACTCAGTAATGCCGTTTGGGCCACCAACGCTCCCACCATCTTCCAGCGGCTCATCAATGACATCCTACGAGATTTCCTGGGGGTCTTCGTCTTTGTATACTTGGATGACATCCTCATCTTCTCCAGGTCTCGGGAGGAGCACCAGGCTCACTTGAGGCGGGTTCTGCAGCGGTTGTTGGAAAACAGGCTTTACATCAAGGTGGAGAAATGTGAGTTTTATGCCAAGACCACCTTTTTCCTGGGCTTTGTTATTTCCCATAACCAGATTCTCCCCGACCCCGCCAAGGTTAAAGCGGTGGTCGAGTGGCCCACGCCTACCTCCAGGAAACAGATGCAACAATTCATCGGCTTTGCCAATTTCTACGGTCGCTTTGTCCCCAACTTTGGCGTCATCGTTACTCCCCTGACCCGCCTCACTTCCCCCAAGGTGCCCTTCCAGTGGACCGAGGAGGCAGCAACCACAATCAAGACCCTGAAGACGGAGTTCTCTTCCTCCCGGATCCTAACCCAGGTTGACCCCGCGCTGCAGTGTCTGGTGGAGGTGGACGCATCTGACACGGGGGTGGGGGCGGTGCTTTCCCAGCTATCACCGGTGGATGGTGTCAAGCGGCCCTGCGCCTTCTTCTCCCGGCGGCTGTCGGCAGCCGAGTGTAATTATGACGTCGGCGACAGGGAACTTCTAGCTGTCAAGCTCGCGCTGCAGGAGTGGCACCACTGGCTGGAGGGGGCAGCTCAGCCTTTTGTGGTTTGGACGGACCACAAGAATCTCGAGTATTTGAGGTCAGCCCGGTGTCTGAATGCCCGCCAGGCCTGCTGGTCTCTGTTTTTTGCTCGGTTCCAATTCACCATCACCTACCGTCCAGGCTCAAAGAATGGGTTGCCCGACGCCCATTGGACAGGCGTCGGGCAACCCGACGCCTGTCGGGTCCAACCCGGCAGGATGGTGTGGTCCAGCTCCTCCGGAGCTGGACCACACCATCCTGCCCAGCTCGTGTGTTGTGGGGGCGGTCTCCTGGTCCATCAGGGACAAGATCCGGAAGGCACTGGAGGCTGAACCGGACCCTGGCGGTGGTCCGGATGGGAGGCTCTTCATTCCATCAGCTGTTCGGGGGGAGGTCATTCACTGGGCCCACACGTCCAAGCTCGCCTGTCACCCTGGCGTCTCCCGACTGGTGGACCTCCTTCAACGTTCTTTCTGGTGGCCCGGTCTCCAAAAGGATGTCGCCAATTACGTCTGGGCTTGCCCCCAGTGTGCCACTGGCAAGTCCCCGAATTCCCCCCCCCCCCCGCTGGCCTACTCCAGCCCCTGCTGGTCCCGGGCAGGCCCTGGTCGCATATCGCCCTCGACTTCGTCACTGGCCTCCCTGTCTCTAACACCTACGACACGGTTCTGACGATTGTGGATCCGTTGTCCAAGGCCGCCCACTTTGTGCCACTCCGGGGTCTCCCTTCGGCACGAGAGACAGCCAACCTCCTCATCCAACATGTGGTCAGGCTGCACGGGATCCCTGTGGACGTCATGTCTGATCGGGGGCCTCAGTTCCTGTCACAAGTGTGGAGGTGCTTTTGCAACGCCCTGGGAGCCACGGTGAGTCTTTCCTCCGGTCATCACCCCCAATATAACGGGCAGTGTGAGCGCGCCAATCAGGAGCTGGAGGCTGTCCTACGCTGGGTCACTTCCTCTAAACCATCCTCCTGGAGCTCTTACTTGGCCTGGGTAGAGTACGCCCACAATACGGCACGGTCATCGGCTACCGGGATGTCCCCCTTCAGGGCATCATTGGGCTACGACCCCCCCTTGTTTCCCGAGCAGGAGAGTGAGTTGGCTGTTCCATCTATCCAGGCGCATGTGAGATGCTGCCGGAGCTTGTGGACCAGGGCGCGTGAGGCGCTTTTACGCACGGCGGCGCGCAACAGCACCACAGCCAATCGCCACAGGAGGCCGGCTCCCAGTTACCAGGTGGGCCAACGGGTCTGGTTGTCATCTCAGGACATCAATCTCCAGGCCAAGAAGAGGAAGCTGGCTCCACGTTTCATCGGTCCCTTCACCATCTCCAAAATTATCAACCTGGTGGCTGTGTGTTTGGCCCTCCCCCTCTCCTTCCGTGTGTGTCCCACTTTTCATGTGTCCAGGGTCAAGCCTGTGATCTCCGACCCACTCTGTCCTCCTCCTAGGGCGCCGCCCGCTCCCATGATGATTGACGGCCACCCGGCGTGGGGAGTTGCCTCTATCCTGGACTCCTGGCGTCGAGGTCGTGGGCTGCAGTACTTGGTGGATTGGGAGGGATATGGCCCAGAGTGGAGATCCTGGGTGCGCTCTCATCACGGAGTTCCACCGGGCGCACCCTTTCAGGCATCCACCTCAGCTGCGTGCACACCTGCGCCTCGTCAGTGATGGGCTATTTATTCCACTCCGCCCTGAGCATTGGTCTGGAGCCGTCTGTTCTACTACGCGCTCAAACCCTCAGCAGGATCGTCTCTTCCATCCTGCCACTCTTCGCTACTACACGTAAGCTGTTTATCACTTACCTGTCTATCAGCCTTCCCCTGTGCACAGGTGGATTCCCTGGCGGCGGATTTCCCATCTTCGCCATCTCCTTCTCCCGCATCTCCACGCCTCATCATGTGTGCAGCAGGGCGCTGTCTCCCAGGTCGAAGATCCTAGCCAACGCCAGCCACCTTCCCTTCTGCAAGTAAGCATCACTCTACATTACTTCCCCGTGTGGTTTAGCCCAGCTAATTTCCCTGTCTGTGTTTCTCCCATAGGGTTGCCTGGCCGCACGGCGTGCTGCTCTGTTCCCGACTCTCATCATCCACCCACAATCCACATACATATCTCATACACGCATCCAAACATCCCTTTACTGTTGAATAAAGCTATCAAATCTTACCTGAGCCTGCGTGCGTGTTTCCTGGGCCGAGAAATATGTCAGAGTCAGTTTGTCTTGGCTTGTCCTTGCCACTGATAATACCTTTATCTTCCAAGAATGTGCTGCTAGTCCAGCAAAAACTAGCAGTACTCAAATACTTTGCAAGCAGTTTCATGAAATGGTCAATCAGAAAGCAACTCATACCGGCTCGTACGTCGCCCGGGCTTACAAGGTCCGCGCTGATCTGTTCACACTCCGACAGGCAGCGAAAAGTAAGCTAGGAGCAGGAAGACAAAAGAAGAGGAAAACAGCAATCTTGTGTGTAGCAGAATGGAATGTACGCACTCTGTTGGACAAAACAACATCACAACACCCAGAAAGACAGACCGCGCTTGTGGCCCTGAAAATGAACAGGTACAATGTAGACATAGCTGCACTTAGTGAAACAAGATTGCCTGGATATGGCAGCTTGGAAGACCATGGGTACATCTTCTTTTGGAGTGGGAGATCAACTCAAGAAAGGAGAGAAGCAGGAGTGGGTTTTGCAGTTAGAAAGGAAATAGCAGCAATGCTTGATGAGGAACCGGTGCCAATCAATGACAGGATAATGACTATTAGACTCCCACTACAGCGGAAGATGTATGCCACACTCATCAGTGTATATGCCCCGACAATGACCAACACAGAGGAGGTGAAGGAGGAGTTCTACAGTGATTTATGTGAGACTATCAGGCATGTACCGACTGATGACAGGCTGATACTCGTTGGAGATTTTAATGCCAGAGTTGGTTCGGACACCGAGAAATGGAAAGGAGTGTTAGGCAGTTATGGAGTAGGTAAGTGCAATGCTAATGGAGAACTTCTACTTGCACTATGTTCAGAGTACAACCTTGTGATAACCAACACTCTATTTAAGCACAAGGACACACACAAGAAGACATGGATGCACCCAAGATCCAAGCACTGCCACTTATTAGACTACATCATAGTCAGGCAGAGAGACAGAAGGGATGTATTGGATGCCAGAGCAATGAGAGGCGAGGACTGTGGCACTGATCATGTTATGCTGAGATCTAGATTAAGGATTTGCAGACAAGAACAGTACTGCAGGACAGGTGCGAAGCCACCTCGGAAGCTAAACACTAGTGCACTAAAAGGCCAAAAGAAGCAGGAAGAACTTGCACAGGAAATGGATGAAAACTTGAAAGACTGGGACAGCAACAACCCGGAGAATAACATAGAAGGGAAATGGGCAACACTGAAGGATACGGTGTATCAGACTGCGAGTGATGTATTAGGCTACCCTGAGAGGAAACATCAAGATTGGTTTGATGAGCATGATGAACACCTGAAGAAACTACTAGAAGCGAGGAATACAGCTAGGCAGGAAAACCTACAGTGTAACACAAGGTCAAAGAAGAAGAAATACTCAAAGGCTCAGAGTGAGCTACAGAAGTACACCAGAGAGATGAAGTCCAACTGGTGGGATGAAAAAGCAGAGAAACTTCAAACTGCAGCAGACAGGAAGGACATGAAAACATTCTTCACAGGTTTGAGAGAAATCTACGGCCCTAAACCAAGAGGATTGATCCAACTAAAGGCTATGGATGGTGAAACGGTTTTGCAGGAGAAAGACAAGATCCTGGACAGATTTGCAGACCACTTTGACCAACTACTAAACAACCCTGGAGATCTCACTGAAGAGGCTAAAGAAGCTCTAGTGCAGCGACCAGCTCTATCAAGTCTGGATGAACCACCAAATTTTGATGAACTAATGGCAGCTATCAGGACAACACAGGATGGTAAAGCTCCAGGAAGGGATGGAATTCCAGCAGAAGTGTGGAAATTTGGTGGTGTTCAGCTGACCAACTGCCTGCACAAGCTCATCCAAGAGATATGGGATGCCCAGAAAGTACCTCAACACTGGAAGGATGCAAGTATTGTGCCTTTGTTCAAGAAGGGTGGCAGGAAGGATTATGGAAATTACCGAGGTATATCACTGCTAGCCACTGTTGGTAAGATTCTCTCACATGTACTACTTAACAGACTCAGTGAACACATCTTGCAGAATGTACTACCGGAAACCCAGTGCGGCTTTAGAAGTGGAAGAATCACAATGGACATGATTTTCTGCTTGAAACAGATTCAAGAAAAGTGTATTGAACAGAACATGCCGCTTTATGTAGTCTTCATAGACTTCAGTAAAGCCTTCGATACTGTTTTGTGACAAGGACTTTGACAGGTACTCAAGAAATATGGTTGTACAGAGAAGTTTGTCAGCCTGATCGAGGCACTCCATACAGGTATGCAAGCAAACATGGCAATGAGTGGTTCAGTATCTAAAGACTTTTCAGTAAGCAACGGGATGAAACAAGGGTGTGTGCTGGCACCTACACTCTTCTCGCTATATCTGGCAGCCATGCTTGAGGTGGCCTTCAAAGACACTTCAGAAGGAGTATACATTCAAACAAGGAAAGAGGGACTTCCGGTCTGGACGCCATGGCGACTGCAGCTTAACACTGAAGTTCTCAGACCCAATCCAGGATAACACCTTGAAAATCAAACTTAACGGATTTTTGGAGGAGTGAAAATCAAAAGACAAAATCATCATGTCTAAAGGAAAACAGAAGAAACTGAAATTCTCCAGGCCAGGACACGTATCGGCCGGAGAATCCGAACTGGAAGATCTCCGTTCAGAAGACGAGGAACTGGTGATAGCTAACAAAAGGGTTAGCCTGAAATCACTATTTGAGGAGCTACGACGATTTCGCCGAGATGTTACGGCCGAATTTCGGGAATTCAGAGAAGAATTGAAAAGGACAAACAGCAGAGTGGACCAGGCCGAGAACCGAATCTTGGAAACAGAGGATCGAATAAAAGTGCTCGAAGATTCTGTGCTAGACCTACGCAAAAGACAAGCAGCTATAGAGGCTAAGCTAACCGACCAAGAAGGAAAACAAAGAAGAGACAACATAAGAATTCATGGTCTGATAGAAGGAACCGAAAATGGTTTTAACTCAATGGCAGAATGCGTGGAATCCTTACTAAGAGAGAAATTGGATATTCCACAAACCACCGACTTGAAGATAGAAAAGGCACATCGTTCATTAGCCGCTAGGCCGGCGGCGGAAGCGCCCCCACGTTCGGTGTTGGTAAGATTTTCCAATTTCAAAATAAAACAAGAGGTTGTAAGACTGGCCTGGCAGAAAAAAGGATTTATGCACCAGGAGAGAAAAGTCTACGTGGAACACGATTACGCCCCGGAGGTCCTTAAAAAGCGCAGGGAATACAATGACGCGAAAAAGGTGTTAAGAGAGAAGAAATTGCGCTTTCAGACACCATTTCCTGCGAAGTTAAGGGTCTTCTACGGCGATGAAACGTGTCTCTATAATTCGGCGGAAGAAGCAACAGCTGACATGGCGAAAAGAGGCCTCCCGGTAACGGTATTTAAACCTGCAGCAGACCCGAGTGAGAAGATCAAAGCGCAAACATGGACAACACAAAGACCTTCAAAATCCACGGACCAGCAGCGGGAAACCCAGCACCAGAGCGTTGCGGATAAACTATCCGTTTTCAGGTTGGAATAGCGACCTTTTTTTTTTTTTTTTCTCTTGAATCAATCCGCACATCCAACCCCCCTCATACAAGGTAACAAACATTAAAGGAGATGCATATTCAGCATGTGGTAAAACATTTCATGGAACAATCATATTATTTGAAACAAATAAGTCTTTGTAATAAAAAAAAAAAACTTGTTAAAATAGAAATGTGACAATAATCCACATGTTCTCCTCATACTAACAAATACTGTTTTTGCGTGAATGTTTGATGTGATGGGGGTGGGAGGGTGCACACAATTTCACAGGGTTTAGGCATAAAAGGAAAAAAAAAAAAATCATTACAAGTTTGGATTGGGTTCTGAAACTCACGTTAAAAGCATGGGACAACTTTCAGTGGTAAGAGAGGGCCCTCAACACGTAACAGAGTTTGAGGAATTTCCCTCAGAGCCTTCACTCCATCAAGGCTCTTACAGGGTCTTTAAAAAGACCTCAGCTCAGGAAGTTCTTATGACAGCTTTTTGTTTTAAAGTTTTTTACACTATGTTCTTAATGTTTTTCTTGTTTTTAATGTTCTTTCAGTTTCTGAGTAGCACAAAAGAGGGCCACCACACAGTTATACTAAACAAAACAACACAATGGAGAAACAGGGTGTAACCAAAATAATTTCATATAATGTAAAAGGAATCCTGAATCCAGTTAAAAGATCCAAGATTCTAGGCAAAATGAAAAAAGACAAAGCAGGAATAATACTTTTACAAGAAACCCACCTAACAGACGTGGAACACAATAAACTCAGTAGACAAGGGTTTAAAATGATCTCTTCATCTTCATATAAATCAGGGAGGAGGAGGGGAGTAGCGACATTGATATCAACCAAAATTACATTTGAAAAAAATCAGAACACAAAGATAAAGAAGGGAGATACAGTTTGGTAACTGGGCGGCTAGAGGGAGAAGATATCACCCTGCTGAATGTGTATGCTCCCCCAGGGGCTAACTGGAAATTTTATAAAAATGTATTCGACCTAATGATAACTAAAGCTCAAGGTTTAGTGATATGTGGTGGGGACTTCAATCTTAGACTGAATCCATACTGGGATGCTTCTGGTAATTCCCCACATCAAAATAACACCCAAAACAGGAAGACTCGGATGCTACTAAAAGAATTGGGAATATGTGACGTGTGGAGGGAACTCAACCCCAGTGTAAAAGACTATACATTTTACTCAACTCCACATTCATCTTACTCAAGGATTGACTATTTTTTTATGTTTAATAGAGACATTGGAAGAGTAAAAACATGTAAAATAGGACTGATGGATCTCTCCGACCACAGTCCGATCTACATGGACTTAAATATCCAAAAATACACAAATAATACATTTTCTTGGAGGTTAAATTCAAATGTCCTGAAAGGACCATTGAAAGATGAATTGGAATCAGATATTCTCAGATATTTGGAAGATAACGATAATGGAGAAGTATCCCCTTTAATACTGTGGGATGCATGTAAAGCTGTAATAAGAGGAAAGATTATTGCAAAACTGGCAACCCAAAAGAAACTAAGTCAAGAAAAACTATCCACATTAGAGTCAGAACTTAGGAACCTAGAAAAAGAACACAAAGGCAACACTCATTCTACTGACTCGCTCAAGATTAAGGAAATTAAAAACCAAATAAATGAGATCTACACAATAGAAATCCAGAAGAAACTTACATTTCTGAAACAAAAATACTATGAAGCAGGCAGTAAATCGGCAAAATTGCTAGCCTATAAATTGAGGAAACATCAAACAGAAAGAGCAATCTACAAAATCAGAGACCCAGTATCAAAGGAAATAAAATTCAGAATTCAGGATATTCTTAAAAACTTCGAGAATTACTATAAGAACTTATACTCCCACAAAAAACATAAAAACGCATCCGAGGCATTCCTAAACACATTAAACCTTCCCCAACTTACGGAGTCACAAAATAAAACACTACTGTCAGAAATACATCCTAAAGAATTGGAAAAAGCAATTATGAAACTTAAAGCTAACAAATCCCCAGGAGCTGATGGCTATACAGCAGAGTGGTACAAAACCTTTAAACAGCAACTATCTCCTCTCCTCCTGAAAACATTTAATTATGTCCTCCACACAGGGGAAATCCCCCCTCCTGGAGAGAAGGGGTCATTGCAGTTATACCTAAACCTGAAAAGGATAAACTAGAGTGCTCCAACTACAGACCAATCAGTGTACTAAATCAGGACTATAAGCTTTTTACCATTATCCTTGCCAAAAGGTTAGAAAATATATTGACAGACCTAATTCATTTAGACCAAACAGGTTTTATAAGACAAAGACAGACACAAGACAACATTCGACGCACTTTACACATAATTCATCATATAAAAAAATATAACTTAAATGCAGTCATATTGGGATTAGATGCTGAAAAAAGCATTCGATTCGGTTGACTGGTCTTTTCTATATAGAATCTTATCCAGTTTCAATTTTCATAACAACTTCATTAGAACTATACAGGCATTATATAAAAAACCAACAGCTAAAATAAGGATTAACGGTATTTTATCATCTTCTTTTGAACTGGAAAGAGGATGTCGTCAGGGCTGCCCCCTGTCTCCACTGCTCTTTGCAATCTTCATAGAACCTCTGAGCCAATGGATAAGACAAAACCAAAAAATTCAAGGTATTACACTTGGTCAGAAGGAACATAAAATAGCACTCTTTGCTGATGACATTTTAATATACCTAGGGCAGCCGGACACTTCTTTACCAGAACTAACCTCAGTTTTTTTCAGAGTATGGAGATTTATCGGGGTACAAATTAAATATGCATAAAACCCAAGTTTTAACATTCAACTATGACCCAAATCATTATTCACTAAGCAAACTCAAAACTAACTGGGAGTCGGAATCTATGAAATATCTGGGGGTCAATATCCCGAAACAACTCAACCAAAAATTATATCACTAAACTATGATCCACTGGTGACAAAAATAAAATCTGACCTAGCAAGATGGAATATGATACCATTCTTGGGTACTGCACAAAGAATTGAAGCAGTCAAAATGAATATACTTCCACGTCTTCTATACCTTTTCCAAACAATACCGGTAGAACCTCCCAAAAAAAACATGGCAGGAGCTGGACAGAAGGATCTCAAGATTCATATGGCAGGGCAAGAGACCTAGAATCAGATATAGAACCCTACAGCTAAACAAAGACAAAGGTGGGCTCGCGCTGCCAAATATCAGGGACTACTTTAAAGCCGCACAAATTAAAACTTTAGTAGAGATATGTAACCCAGTCTACACTGCCACAATGGAAGGAGATCGAATGCCAAATAACAAGTGACATCCCCCTACAGGCGATAATAGGGAACAATGTCTTACCTAAGCTTTTGAATAACACTAACCCGTGGATAGAGACCCCGCTAAAAATTTGGTTTAAGATAGTCAGAGAGAATCAAACTAAAGAGCCCTATCGACTTCTGCAATGGATCGCCTATGATCAGGACTTTACTCCTAATAAACAGACACCAGATTAAAAAGTGGAAGGAGAAAGGGCTGATAAAATATTACGATTTTTTTAAAGGGCAAATCTTAAGAAGTTTTGAAGATTTGAAAAAACAAGGCCTAATAAATCAAGACCTTTACAGGTTCTTCCAGCTTAGACACCACATAAACAATATACATAAAAAGGAGGTTTTGGAAAGGGCCCAGTCAGGTGTTCTGAAGGTCTTCTTAATGGCATATAAAGGGATCCAGGGATCAGATACATTTCTAAAATATACCAAGGTCTTCAAGACTTAAAAGGACGACAACACATCTTATATAAAAGAGAGATGGGAAAAAGAGGGGAATTTCACTTTACAACTGGAAATATGGGAAAAGCTAAATAAACAGCAATGGAAAAAGTACCTCATCCCTGCAGTGGAGAGAATTTGGATGGAAAAACTTGGCAAGATTTTTCAGAACACCTGCACAAAACAAATTTACCCATAAGGGATTGAACTGTTGGCGCTTGTGTGGTGAAAAGACTGCAAATCATTTTCATGTGTTTTAGTCATGCCCAGTTATCCACCAATATTGGACCAAGGTACAGACAATATTGGGAAAATATTCAAAATTACAGTTCCCTTTTCTTTTGTAACTTTGTATTTGGGTTTACTACCGGACTCACTGGAAAGACGAGGAGAAAAATACTTATTCAATGTTTTAATATTGGCAAGCAAAAAAGCTCTAACTAAAAAATGGATGTTGAAGGACTGTCTACACCTGAAGATTGGACTAACGTGATCCAAGACATTTACTCGATGGAAAAGTTGACATTCGCCACTGAGACAGGACATGGATGTGTTCATGAACTTTTGGCAACCCTGGACCGCATATGTGTCTTCCATTAGATCTAATCTTTGACAAATACCATTTCAATAATGGTTCCACTCTTTGTTCCAACGCTACTCAGATGCACTTTTATCTTTATTTACTTACTTTTTCTTTTTGTTTGTTTTTTACTGGTTTGTTTGTTTTTTTTTGTTATTTGTTTCTTGTTTTTTTTTTCTCTTTAATTTCACTTTTTCTTTCACTTTAAAAAAAAAAAGGGGGTTGTTTGTAAGAATTAATCTTCCAATGTTGTCAGATATCAGAAAATAAGGGAACATGTGATGAAAATGTAAACACTGCATTGCTGTAACGACCTGTATACCCTTTACAAAAACTTAAATAAAAAAAAAAAAACAAGGAAAGAAGCAGACCTGTTCAATGTGGTACAGTTTAAAGCCAAGAGTAAGACATCAATAAAGGTAGTAAGAGAAATGCTCTTTGCCTATGACAGTGCTCTAGTTGCACACACCGTGGAAGATATGCAGTCTTCAGTGGAGAAATTTGCAAGAGCAGCTAGCCAATTCAGCCTCCAAATCAACATCAAGAAGACAGAGTGCCTTTATCAACCACCAAAGTTCCAATTATCAACATCACTACCAGAAGAGATCAGCATTGGTACAGAGCCACTAGTCAAGTGCAAGACTTTCAAGTACCTTCAAATCAACATCAAGAAGACAGAGTGACTTTCAAGTACCTAGGGAGTACTGTTTCAGAGAATGCTAGGCTGGAGGATAAACTATCTCTCAGAATGGGAAGAGCGAGCGCTGCGTTTGGAAACTAGAGAGAGAGACTGTGGAACAATCGACATGTGTCTATCCGTGTGAAATGCAAAGTGTACAGAGCGACAGTAGTGGCTACTCTATTGTACGGTGCTGAAACTTGGACTGTCTACAGAGTGCAGGTGAAGAAACTCCATGCGTACATGATGAGACACCTTCGAGCCATAATGAACATTTCATGGAAAGACAAGATAACCAACATAGAAGTGTTGAAACGAGCTGGTCTACCATCAATGGAGGACATGCTAATACAGATGAACCTGAGATGGCTCAGACATGTTGAGAGGATGGACCACCAGCGTCTCCCTTGGCAGTTACTCTACTCACAGTTATGCGAGGGCAAACGCAATCAGGGTAGACCAAGGCTCAGATTTAAAGACACTGTAAAAAGAAACTTGAAGAAGCTGGACATAGACAGGAGTTCCTGGCTGTGGAAGGCTGAGGACAGAGCTGTGTGGAGGAATCTGATCAGATCTAAATGAAACAGTCATTGTCGCCCACGACAGACTGCTATGATGATGATGATGACACATGGCATAGAGGAAACAATCTGCATAAATTTGGTTAACCATCATCTGAGAGGCATCTACTGTAGTAATATTTTTCTTTAGGAGCCAAATAGTCAGAAATTAGTAAAATCAAAAGTTAACAGACAATGGTCTGACAGTACAGGGTTATGAGGAGACATTACCAGATTTTTCTATTTCTATGCCATATATCAGAACAAGGTCCAACATATGGTGGAGATAATGAGTAGAATTTCCTACTTTCTGAGAAAAACCCCATTGAGTCTAATATTGAATTAAATGCCACATTAAGGCAATCACTATCTACATCTACATGTATATTAATGTCCCCTACTATAATTATTCTATCTGATTTCAGCACTAAATCAGCTAAGAATTCGGCAAATTTCAGATAAAATTCTAAGTAGGTTGATGGAGGACGATAAACTATGGCAAATAAAATTGGGTTTAGCCTAAAATTGCTAAAGTGCCCAATATTGAGGACCAGGCCCTCAAAGGAATTATAACATGTTTTCTGCTTTACATTAACTAATAGTTTGGAATGGTAAATTGTTGCTACTCCTCCTCCACGACAGAACTTCTGGGATTTTTGACAGTTTAAATAACCAGAGGGAGTTGATTAATTTAAACCAACATAATCCTCTTGCCCTAACCAAGTTTATTTATTTATTTATTTATTTAGCGAATGCAAAGTCCTCAAGCCAAGCAGTTTGTCATGCGGTGGCTCTCGCGAGCCACCATAAGACGCACAGAGTCACCAGTGAGTTTTCAGTGAGTTTTATTACGGTGATAAGGTGATAACACAAGCTGCTGAGATAATGACAAGAGTCTTCACATAACAGGAGGCATAGGGCTATACAGCACACTATAGGTCCAGAGCAGGAGACAGTCACACACAGACAGGCTTGGTAATAATAACACACAGGCTGCTAAGGCGGGACTGCAGGTCAATTCACGCCGGCAGGAACAAGGCTAACAAGCACACTTACTGGTACCGGGGAACGACGGCCAAACCCAAAGCAGACGAGGTGTGAAAATAGTCCAGGCATCCGCAACGTGATGGTGGGTGAACAGAAAAGTGAACAGGTTAGTGACCCGACACTGCTGCGTCTTACCAACACCAGTGCTGGGCTTAAATGGACGAAGCACTAATGACGATAATGACACTCAGCTGACCGACCGTTGACAGGCGGAAGCCCCACGGAGCACTTTCACAATAAGAGCCCGGAGAGGCCAGAAATACCGTCCGCAGCTGTCAAGGCCGGCAGCGAGACATAGCTTAGCCCGAGCGCGATCAGAACCGACGCTCGGGTCATAACACAGTTGCCTCCTGGTTTGCTGTATGGAGCGTGTGTAATCCTCCTTCCAGTCTTTGAAGCGGGCAAGCCTCTATGATGTGTTCCATTGTTTGCTCCTCTCCACATGCGCACAGGCGGGCTAGGGCTACTGCCCCCATCTGTGAAGGCTGGCCAAGCAGGGTCCATGTCCAGTCCTGAAGCGATTGAGTGTAGACCCACTGTCTCCTTGGGAGGTTGGTGCCGGGACCTGTTGGTTGGGGTTTGTCACCAGGTGTTTGTTTGGACCTCTCTTGGTCTCCCCATTCCTCTTGCCAAGCTGTCTGGATGGTGAAGTCAGCTGGGGGAGGGTTTTTCCAAATTGGCCGTCTGGAATGGAAGTCGGGCAGTGGGTGGGGTGTAGATATCTGCATAGATTAGTAAGTGAGGAGAATCTTTGGCTTTTTGAAGCATCCTTTGAGTTAGTGCTGCTCGCCGTATGTGTGTGGGGGGGGGGCTATGTTTGACAGTACAGGGAGCCAGGGGAGTGGTGTTGAGTGGATTGTCCCAGTTATGGTTCTCATGGTTGTGTTGAGCTGGGTGTCTACGTGGTGTGTGTAGGATGACCTGGACCAGACAGGGGCACAATATTCTGCTACAGAGTGTGAAAGGGCCAGTGCTGAGGTGCACAGGGTGGAGGCTGCCGCCCCCCATTTTGCACCAGCGAGCTTGCAGAGCAGGTTGTTTCATGCCTTCACCTTAGCAGCCGTCCCCTTTAAATGTTCCTTGAAGGATAGGGTCCTGTCAAGGGTCACTCCAAGGTAGGTTGGATTCGAGGCATGCTTAAGCTTAAGTCCGCTCAGGTGGATGTTTAGTTCTCTGGCAGCTTTTACATTGTAGAGATGGAATACACTGGAGACGGTTTTTGCTGGGCTTGGTTTTAGGTGCCAGGTTTTGCAGAACTGGTCCAGTTTGGCAAGATCTTCCGTGAGCACCCGTTCCAGTGGCTCAAAGTCTGGTGCTTGGACTGCCAAACAGATGTCGTCTGCATAGATGAATTTGCGGGATTTTGTAGTGGGCAGGTCGTTTATATAGAGGTTGAACAGGGTTGGAGCTAGAACTGAGCCTTGTGGGAGTCCGTTTTTCTGCATTCTCGATGCGCTTGTGTTCTGACCGAGGTGGACTCTGAACCTTCGGTTGGTCAGCAGGGTTTTTATAATTGCTGATGCCCAGGCAGGGATCACCTTTGTAAGTTTCAGGAGGAGGCCTTTGTGCCAGACCGTATCATAGGCGGCTGTAAGATCGAGAAACACAGCCCCTGTCTTCAGTCTGCTCTCGAAACCATTTTCAATGAAGGTGGTTAGGGCCAGTACTTGCTCTCCTGTGCTGTGGTCCTTGCAGAAACCTGCTTGATCCACACTTAGAATTTCCTCTATTCCTGGGGAAATACGTTGCAGTATTAGGCGCTCCATGATTTTATAAGGAACGCTGAGTAGGGAGATTGGGCGGTAGCTTGCTGGTAGTTTGTGGTCTTTGCCAGGTTTTGGTATAGCAATGACCTTTGCTGTCCGCCATTTCTTTGGGATCGAGTTTGTTTGTATGATCCTTGTGTAGAGTTGTGTCAACCAGGTTAGGGCTCTGGGGCCAAGATTTTTCATGAATTCTGGGAAGATGTTGTCATATCCTGCTGCCTTTCCACATTTCAGGCCCTGTAGGACTTTCTCCAGTTCAGCAGCCTCGAAGGGTTCAGGGTTCGTTTCCTCTACGGGCATTTTTTGGTATTTTTTTAGCTCAGTTGTAACTGCTTTTCTGGTGCCTTTGTTTTGGGGTGCTTTGGCGATGGTCAGTAGGTAGGATGCAACTTGGTTGGGTGTGACAGATGCTCGGCTTTGGATAGGGGGCTTCTGTGCAGCTCATAGGCGATGGATGAGGCTCCAACATTTCCTGCTAGAGTGGGTAAAGCTCCGGTCAGCAACTGTCTCCTCCCATTTCTTTCGCCGGGCTGTACTTAGCGATTCAGTGAGATGGTCTGCTATCTCTGGGTCCCCTGATGTTTGATAAGATTGTAGGAGGGCAGCGCTTTCTCCGTCCAGGCATGGGACATAGAGGGGTTGGTAGCCTTGTGGGATTGCAGTGTGAGCAGCCTTGAAGATTGTGCTGCAGAAGCGGTTGTATGCTTCATCTACAGTGATGGTGTGGAGTGGGATGGTAACAGCACTCCGATCCAGAGTTTCACTGAATTTCTTCCAGTTGGCTTTGCGGAAGTTCCAGCACATCTTCCTTGGGCTGTTTATGACTGGAAGTTGTAGGCCAATGTGTACAAGCAGGGGCCGGTGTTGGCTGTGTGGAAAATCGTCAAGAATGAGGATCTGTGTAGGATATGGTGTCCCATTCAAAGAGCTGACCCAGCACAGGTCAGGGGAATAGTCCTTCTTCCACCTAGCAGAGTGGAAGGTTCTTCTTTGTTTGGGGTCGTGTATCAGCGAGATCATTTCTAGATGCCCATTCTGAAAGTACCTCCCCGTCACTATCCACTGCTGGGTACCCCTAGTCAGGGTGATGGCTGTTACAGTCCCCCCTACATAGATGGCAGGGTGGGGTAGGGTGGGTAAGCCCTGCAGATCCAGTTGGCACTAGGGGTGCTTGTACACATTGACAATATGGAAGCCACCAACGGTTATGGGTGTCTGGAGAAATGTGTTGTTGTCAGGTGGTTTACTGATGGTTTACTCCTAACCAAGGTCTCTGTAAGGATATTAAGTCAATCTGATGATCAATTATCAGATCATGGACTAACAGAGACTGGGAGTTAGAGACCTAATATTTATTAAACGCAGTTTAATTTTTAAATTATGAGAAGGAACAGAGGCCAAATCATTCAATTTAGAGGCTTCATGTTTAATTTGAGTTTTTACCAACGTTTTGTCTAATCACGTTGGGATGCTTATACATTATATTTTTATTTACTTTGGAGGGAGCAGACATGATTCTCTGATGGGGAAGGACAGGGCTAAATTGAGGGGTGGCGGATGATGAGGAGCTGCAGAGAGGCGTGTAAGACAGCGACTCTGCTTCTGGTCCCAACTCTGAGTTGTCAAGATTTGGAATATCTATGTTCCTATAGAAGTCCATGATTGTTCAGGCAGAGATCATTGACATCATTTGTTCCATGTGTCCTATGATGCCTGAATTCAAAGACGCATGGTCTATGTGGTGGGCAGCGCGGGTGGCGGAGTGGTTAGCACTGCGGCAGCACAGCAACTCACCCTTGGCCGGGGGATCCTGGGTTGCGATCCCAGCCCCGACAACAGTGATCTTTGTGGAGTTTGCATGTTCTCCCCGTGTCTGCGTGGGTTTACTCCGGGATTTCTCCGGTTTCCTCCCACATGCCAAAACATGCAAGTTAGGTTAACTGGCATTAAACTGTGGATTCTAAATTGTCCTTAGGTATGACTGTGAGAGTGAATGGTTGTCTGTCTCTCTGTGTTGGCCCTGCGATGGACTAGCGGTCTGTCCAGGGTGTACCCTGCCTCTCGCCCAAAGATGCTGGGATAGGCTCCAGCCCCCCCGCGACCCGAAAAGGATGAAGCGGAAGAAGATGGATGGATGGTCTATGTGACATCACAAAGACACATTTGTCTATGTGTGACATCATAAAGACACATTTGTCTGCGTCCTATGATGCCTGAGTTCATAGGATGTCCTATGATGTTCAGGCAGAGATCATAGCTGTCCTATGATGTCCTATGAAGCATGACAGACAGACCAGACAGACAGACAGACAGACAGACACACACACAACACCCACACAAACACACACACACACCACCCACACCCACACACACACACACACACACACACACACACAGACAGACACACAGAGATTTCTTGCCTTTATAGAGTGATAGATTATCCTGATTTTCTTG
The DNA here is from genome assembly GCA_020510985.1 of Pholidichthys leucotaenia. Taxonomy (NCBI): domain Eukaryota; kingdom Metazoa; phylum Chordata; class Actinopteri; order Cichliformes; family Pholidichthyidae; genus Pholidichthys; species Pholidichthys leucotaenia. The sequence continues at coordinate 327,001,794 of CM035841.1, read as the reverse complement.
GTTTTGTCTTCCCTGATCCGCTGTCATTATGTTTCGTGTGTATCCCATCTGTGATTGTGTGTAGCCCCGCCTGTCCTGTCACCTCTGTTTTCCTCATGTGTCAGCTGTCAGTCTGATTGCTCTGCCTACCTGTGCCGTGTTGTTTTGATTACTCCCCTGTCTATATATGTGCATCTCAGTCTGTGTTCTGTCTGGTTTCCGTGATTGCCATTTTTAGCGTTTACCCTACACTTTTGCCTGCCTGGCTGTCTTGTCCTGTTGCACTCCGGGATACCGCGGGCGGGTCACGTCTCTGCGTCCTAGTGCGTCTCAGTGCGCGACTGAAAAAAAAAAGCTGCATTTTCCATTTCTTCCAGTACAGACACAGCCGCGAAACAGAAAGCCAAAGGAGTGTTTTGATTGGTTTTAGATTTGATTGACCTCTCATTCGACTAATAAGAGTCCTTGAATTGGGGTCTCTGAAACCTTGAAGAACCAATGACTGAAAACCTAGCAAGAAGGACCTGCCTACCAACGACCGCGAATACAACGAGCCAAAATGAAGCAGAGAAGTTCGACGATTGAAACGCGTGCGTCCCGTGCGTAAAATCTGTTTTTGTCTAAGCCGCTGGGTGACACACATTGAGACTTGTGTGTAACGGTGAGCGTTAGCCAGTCTTTTTTTATTACTACTGTTCTTATTTGTTTGAAAAATCGTTCGCCAAAACCGCAATCATGGAATCGGAGATGACCGCTTCGGGTCGGGTAACCAGAACCACGAGTCCGTAACAAGCGGACCAGCTTCATGTTCGTTCTGACAATGAGGAACAGGATGTTCGCCAACGATACTGCTGTTGTGGACAGGTAAGTGTTATAAGCTAAATTATTCTTTATCATGAAAATGGTAATAAAAATGACTTTTGACCGGTAATTACAACGGTGCGTCATGGCCACATGACGGACCGTTGACAGACCATTTTTTGTGTGCCGAGCTCCTCTGTAGCGGCGGGGGGGGGGGGGTGTTATCCTCTACATTGCAGATATTTTAGTATAATTTTTATTGCACTGTAGGTTATTTTTTCTTGTAAAAAAAGGCCACACATTTTTTACGTGGCATGCTTCTTTGTGTGTGGGGGGCTTGTTTGTTCATTCATTCATTCATTAATAAATGAATAAACACCCCTCCACACACACACACACACACACACACACAGCCCTGAGTGTCACTTTCATTAGAGCCCAAGATGAAGCTTCTATGTTGAAGCATTCAAAAGTTATAGACGTTTTTCCAAACTGTGCCATTGGCACAATTTGGCACAGTTCAAAAACGCCTGGGAACAACCTGAGAAAAAACTGTGTAATATATTCATTTTTTTGTGGTATTGTTACAAAATTTGACCTCAGCTTGATAACACTTGGTTCTACATTTCTGTTGCATTTCTCAGCCAGTATCTGTCAGATGTGTGTTATTTGCAAGCATTTGTATCTAAAAAAACACCCAGGCGAACTTTATTTTCTTCAGATTCAGTATGTTTAGATGACTGTTACTCAGTGGCCGGAGCACTTAGAGAGATTATGACTGTTTTGCCAAAAAATTCAAAGTGTTTTCTTTTAAATGAGACCAACCCCATGAAGATGCCGCAAAGGGTTGAAGAACAGCTTTTGATTTACTTTGGGTATGTTATTTTTAGGCATTTTTAGGGAAATGTGACCAGAGTGCAAGGGTTAAATAAATCTCTGGAATTTTGAGTCTCGGCGTTTGGGTCCAGCTTTCTACACACACCCTGACAGAAGGAAACCAGCAGTATGGACCCAGCGGACTCCAAGTTTCATCAAATGGGCCTCGATGAAGAGGAAGTTTGGGTCGCTTTCTTGCATTGAGGACCTAATCGAGCTGCCTGCACCTCCCCGCCAAGCCAAAAAAAGCCCTCACATTCCTCGCCTAAGCCGAGGAATTAATCGGTGCTTTTCCCACTCTGCAGTGGTACTCCCCAGCTCGCTGGACTCCTGCGCTTCGTACCTAGTTTGCAGCGGATGGTCAGGGAGCTGGTGAGGCCGTCACCGCAGCAGGAGAGGAGTAGACAGAACGGGACCTATGTACATAAGCCGACAGGTCTGGCTTGCGGCGGCGGACACAACAGCCCTGCTTTTCATCTCTGGCAGAGGTACTCCTAGCCTCCCTGCCCTCCTCCCTCAACACTGCACCTCACCAACATGCAGCGACACCTCGTCAGACAATCTCCATCATCTCCCGGGTGAGATCGCCTGACTCCTCAGTGGCAGCAGAGTGGGAACAATGGCAAGTATTTTTTCATTTTTTTACCTCCAATAAATGAAAAGGTCTTGCAATGTTCCCAGGGAGAGGGCTCAGTTGACAGCCACCTACCATCACTGCTGACGCTCTCGCTACCACCCCCTGCTGTTACATCTGCTGCCACTTACGTCCAACTATCCTCATCTACAGTCTGTCTCAACTCTCCCTTCTCCCAAGCATCACGTCTGGGGGTCCTGTCAGCAGCTGCCTCCTCGCCTATCAGCATGCCTGCAGCCGCACCCTCCACTATGGGTTCCAAGCAGCTGTAGACTCCCAGCCTGATTCTCTGCCTGTCATCAAGCCTGCAGCCCTGCCTGTGAATAAACCTCAAGCTCTGCCTGTCAACAAGCTGGCTACTCCGCCTGTCATCATGCCTTCAGCTGTGACCTCTACATGTGGGTTCCAAGCAGCTGTAGCTTCCCAGCCCATCCTCCACCTGTCGCCATGCTGCAATTTTGCCTGTTACCATGTCTTCAGGCCTTTCCTGTTGTCACCCCTGCTTCACCTGCCACCACGCCTGCTGCTGGGACTTCAGCAGCAGAGTCACTGCGGTCCTTGTCACAGTGGAGCAAAAGCTCAGGCAAGTCCTTTTCTTTGTATTTTTTACATCTCTTTTAGAGAGGTCTTGCTTTAGTTCTTAGTGGGGTGAACCCAGTTGCAGCTACCATCTGCTTCTGGGCTCTCCCCGCCGAGCTCCACTGCCACCTGTTTGTAATGACCCCGGATATTGTGTTTTCCTCCCTGTCTGAGGTGACTGTTTCGGGGATGGATTCCAAGACGTTGGGGCCTGAGGATCTCCAGCCCTTATCGTCTGGTTTTGCCGATGGTTGGCTCACCTCGACTACTCCAGAGGCCGGTACGCCTCCTCTGTGTGTCCCAGAGGCCGGAGAACCTCCATCATGTGTCCCTGAGGCTAGCATGCACCTGTTGTCTGCTACTGTGGTTAGCGTACCTCAGTCATCAATTTTAAAGCAAAAGGCTCTCATGTTACTTTCACCAAAGCTCAAAACTCCTGTGTTATCTCCCAAGAAAAAGGCTCCTACATTATTTTCTCCAGAGCAAAAGGTTTTCATGTTGTTTCCCCCAGAGCAAAAAGCTCCCATGTCTTCTCTTGAGTTTAAAGTTTCCATGTTATCATCTCCTGAGTTTAAGGTTTCCATGTTATCATCGCCTGAGTTTAAACGCTCCATGGTATCATCTCCTGAGTTTAAGCGCTCCATGTTACCATCTCCTGAGTTTAAGGGTTTCAGGTTACCATCTCCTGAGTTTAAGGGTTCTACGTTATCACCATCTTCCTGCATTTAAAAATTTCATGTTAGCTCCTGAGTTTAAAATTTCCAATGTTGTCATTTTCACCTGAGTTTAAAGCGCCACTACAGTTATCTCTGCACCCATCCTGCTCTCCGATCTGGTGGTCCAGGACTCTGGGAGACCACCCAACTGGCCATATTTTGAGGTCTGGAGGCCCATGAACTGGGTTAGCTCCTGACCTGCTTTGTCTCTGGTCTGGTGATCTAGGGACTCTGGTAGACCACCCAACCGGCTCTTGCTCTGGTCTGGAGTCCCATGGACTTGGGTAGGCCCCTGACCCGCCTTGCCCTCTGGTCGGTGGCCCTGAGACTTTGGCAGGCCACCCAACCTGCCTTGTTTTTGGTTGGGACCGTGGACTTTGGTTATTGCCCCACAGACTGTGTTGTTTGGTTTTGGACTCTGTAGGGGGTGAAGGATTTGTTTCGGTCCGCCTGGGCCTTATATCCCCACCACCCACCCTGGGAGGATTTTTTCTTGGTGTTACCCTTGGGTCGTATGGAAGCTGCCTTTGAGAGGGGGTACTGTCAGTACGTGGACTGGGCCCCACATCCCTCACTCTTAGTTATGACTTTGTGTTCCTTGTTTTCCAGGCATGGGCCTCAGTCCTTGTCCTCACTCTGAGTTTGTATTTTGGGTTTTTCTGTATTTTATTATTATTCATTATTCTGTCTGCATCTGTGCTCTTTAGGATTTGTTCCCTGCTCGGTTCTCAGTTTGATCATTATTATTTATTATTATTTATTATTTATTATCCTGGTTTCTTGGTCTTGTCCATCCTATCACCTCTGTTTTCCTCATGTGTCAGCTGTCAGTCATGATTTCTCTTCCGACCTGTGCCGTGTTGTCTTGATTACTCCCTCTGTCTATATATATGCGTCTCAGTCTGTGTTCGATCTGCGTTTACCCACACTTCTGCCTGCCTGTCTTGTCCTGCCTAGTTGGATTAGAAGAAGAAGCCATCTCAATTGTCAATCAGTCCATACAGCCAATCTATACAGTAGAATTAAATTATGTTTCTCCTATCGACAATGCTAATCACATGTAGAATCAGAGGGGTCACTACCATGCAGGCACCTCCACAAACAACTTCTTTTTTTCTAATTCTATTATGCTGAGCACCAAGCTAGAAGGTGGGAAGTACCATTTGTATATGGTCTTTGGTATGACCCAGCCAGGACTTGAACCCCCAACCTCCTGGTTGTGGAGCAGATCTCTATCAACTAGGCCACACTCCGGTGGCCTAGTTATTAGTTTCATGTTCAGTTTTTGCTTGTTCCTGCCTGCTTTGGTGGAGTTATAATTTAGACCCTCGAGCTGGCCAAAGTTTGGTCAGCTTTTTAAATAAATCTCTGGAATTTTGAGTCGTTGCGTTTGGATCCAGCTTTCTACAAACATCCCTGACAGAGTTAACAAACTGAAATGCTCTACTCTTTACCACCACCAGGTTCCTCCAATATTGGTTATATGGGAAAATTAATATGCATTAATATACAATAAAAAATGTATATACAATATACAATATACATATAATATACATGTGAAAATTAATATATCATACAGCCTAACCAAATAACTAAATTGTGTTAGTTAATGCTACATCATGTATGCTACATCATACATACATGACGTAGCAACATTAAGCTGAATTTACTAACACCATTTGTAGCTTTACTCATGTTCCAATTTTATGTCAATTATATTTAATATATGAATCATAGTTCTCTGTTTAAGTCTGTGGGTCAAATAATTAATTGACATGACTTTGATAAACTTTATAAAACTCGAGATTACTGAATATGATTATAGAAAATAAAGGTTTGCTGATGCCATTATGCCTACTTTTCTTTCACAAAAGTTCTCCTTGTCTCAGTTTTACTGCAAATAAAACACTAGTTATGTATATTATTCTGTGATGTAGATAATACAATGATTTTCATTGCACCACTTGTTTGAATTTGTGTCCTAGCAGGGTATACAGTGTTTGTGTCAAAGAGAGATGTTAACGGTGGATTTTATCTGTCTGGCTTGTGTTTTGACTGTGGTCAGATTAATTCATGGAGTCCTGGGGAAACATCTCAACACTGTCTCAATTTGTGAAACAAGCCTTCTCTTTTTCACTTAAAGGAAATTGCGCCTCTGTCTCTATTTGGGCATTGCCAAGTGTGGGCCATAGTCTACATCAAGTCTTGCCGGCATAAAAAAATGCACGTAAGCAGTTGCTCAGCCATGAACCAGTAAAAATCAGATCTTACGCAAAAACCCTCAGGGTGCATGATTGGCTGCCTATGACTTATCAGTCAAAGTTTGTCCAACTCCAATTTGTACTGTGACGTCTATTCAAGAAAAATAAACACTTTTTCCAAGCAAATTACATCAATTAAGTGCAATTTTTTTTTATTTTCTCAAGTGATAACAGAATCCATTTACAAAGCCCAGTGCTGTTAATAACAGTTACGTAAAACAGTGAGTTTGTTCAGTCATTTTTTTTTTTTAGTCAGGCTTGTGTCATTTGTTTTTGTTACATGGCTGATAGCTGAACTCATGTTTCAGCTGTGCAAAAAGTCAAATGCATGTGCAAAAAAAACAAAAACCATGACAAATGGTATGATCAGTGAGCACGTTTTTATAGGAGAAACCATAGCCTCCATATTGGTGCGTTAGTCACATGCAGTGTTGCATGGATTTATGTATGTGTGTACCCAGCTGTGTGCATGCAGATGTTGAAATTAAAGATGTGAGTAAAATAAATGAGTGAAATTTCATTCATTCAAATGGTTTCTGAGATACATACAATGTTAGGGCTGTTTCAAACTTAAACATCAGGTATCTAGTATGGCACATTCTGTATTATCCCATATTAGGGAGTCACGATCTCCGGTGGCGGGAGTGGTTAGCACTGCGGCAGCACAGCAACTCACCCTTGGCTAGGGGATCCTGGGTTCGATCCCAGCCCCCGACCAACAGTGATCTGTGTGGAGTTTGCATGTATCCCCGTGTCTGCGTGGGTTTTACTCCGGGATTTCTCCGGTTTCCTCCCACGTGCCAAAAACATGCAGTTTTGGTTAACTGGCATCAAAAACTGGGGATTTTAAATTGTCCTTAGGTATTGAGTGGTGAGAGTGAATGGTTGTCTTCTCTCTGTGTTGGCCCTGCGATGACTGGCAATCTGTCAGGTGTACCCTGCCTCTCGCCCAGAGATGCTGGGATAGGCTCCAGCCCCCCCCCGCGACCCGAAAAGGATTAAGCAGAAGAAGATGGATGGATGGATGGACGATCTCCATTATCAATCAGAATGACATCACTGTTGAACTCAAAGGTTAAATCAATGAAGCCATGCCCCCACTGTAACTTCCTCAGCAGGCTTTCCAAAAAGGAAAAAAAAACAGACGCATGCTTAAGTTCGGTGAGTTAACATTTCCTCTTCAAAGGGGACACTCACACTTGGGCGAGTTAGCCCGCACATTGCCTGAGGTGATTTTCACTCCCTCAACATTTATGGTGGTTCTGCACTCACATTGTTTTTACTACAGCCATTACAGTGCTGTGTTAAAACATAAATTAACTGTGGTTTATCACATCTTTGAAAGTTGAGTTCAGTTTCTGTAGCCACACCCAGGCCTGATTACTGCCACATTTGTTCTCAATCAAGAAATCACTTAAATAGGACCTGCCTGACAAGTGAAGTAGACCAAAAGATCCTCAATAGCTAGACATCATGCTGTGATCTAAAGAAATTCTGGAACAAATGAGAAACAAAGTAACTGAGATGTATCAGTCTGGAAAAGGTTATAAAGCCATTTCTAAAGCTTTGGGACTCCAGCGAACCACAGTGAAAGCCATTACCCACAAATGGCGAAAACATGGAACAGTGGTGAACCTTCCCAGAAGTGGCCGGCTGACCAAAATTACCCCAAGAGCGCAGCGACAACTCATTCAAGAGGTCACAAAAGACCCCACAACAACAGCCAAAGAACTGCAGGCCTCACTTGCCTCAGTTAAGGTCAGTGTTCATGACTCCACCATAAGAAAGACACTGGGAAAAAATGGCCTGCATGGCAGAGTTCCAAGACAAAAACCACTGCTGAGCAAAAAGAACATAAAAGCTTGTCTCAGTTTTGCCAGAAAACATCTCGATAATCCCCAAGACTTTTGGGCAAATACTCTGTGGACTGATAAGACAAAAGGTGAACTTTTTGGAAGGTGTGTGTCCCATTACATCCAGTGTAAAAGTAACACAGCATTTCAGAAAAGGAACATCATACCAACAGTAAAATATGGTGGTGGGAGTGTGATGGTCTGGGGCTGTTTTTCTGCTTCAGGACCTGGAAGACTTTCTGTGGTAAATGGAACCACAAATTCTGCTGTCTACCAAAAAATCCTGAAGGAGAATGTCCGGCCATCTGTTCGTGACCTCAAGCTGAAGCGCACTTGTGTTCTGCAGTAGGACAATGATCCAAAACACACTAGCAAGTCCACCTCTGAATGGTTTAAGAAAAACAAAATGAAGACTTTGGAGTGACCTATTCAAAGTCCTGACCTGAATCCGATTGAGATGCTGTGGCATGACCTTAAAAAGGTGGTTCATGTTCGAAAACTCTCCAATGTGGCTGAATTACAACAATTCTGCAAAGATGAGTGGGCCAAAATTCCTCCACAGCGCTGTAAAAGACTCATTGCCAGCTATTGCAAATGCTTGATTGCAGTTATTGTTGCTAAGGGTGGCCCAACCAGTTATTAGGTTTAGGGGGCAATCACTTTTTCACACAGGGCCATGTAGGTTTGAATTTTTTTTCCCCTTTATAATAAACACCTTCATTTAAAAACTGCATTTTGTGTTTACTTGTGTTATCTTGGTCTAATATTTAAATTTGCTTGATGATCTGAAACACTGAAGTGTGACAAACACAAAAAAATTAGAAATCAGGAAGGGGGCAAACACTTTTTCACACCACTGTACAGTGATCCCTCACTTATCGCTTTTAATGGGGACCAGAACCGACCGCGAAAAGTGAAAAACCGCGAAGTAGCGTCACCCCCCCCCCCCCCAAGGGCGTCACAAGCACTATTTTGCACAAAAAGGCACAAGAGAACAGCGAAAAGTGCCACTAAGCAACATGAGCGATAAAGAACAATGAATGCGGTCTTCCTTCGCTGGGTATGGGCGCTCTGCAGGGAGATAAGCTGGGTAAAACGTCTCGGCCAATCAGCTTGCGAGGTAAAACGTCTTGGCCAATCAGCTTGCGAGATTCCCGAGCGGTGAAGAGGTGGGCGGAGAGGAGTGGAGCGGTGGTCAGAGAGGTGGATTTTGAGTTGTGCGGGCTCTCCGTGTTGATACCTGATTAATGTAGTCTCCTTGCCTTCTGCTAGCACCCGGGCAACTTTCGTGCCATTTTTTCTCAATTTTGCATTTTTGATGAATATTTTTGAAAAATCCGCGATGCACTGAGGGCGCGAAAGGTGGAACGCGAAGTAGCGAGGGATCACTGTATATGATTGGTGCCATCTTTATTAAAAGCAAATGTATAGCAGTACTTCAGCTTTTATTAAGTAGAAGGGAAAGACCCACACCGTATGTAAGCTCTGTCAGACTATCGGCCGGAGAGAAAAAAACAGATGTGGCAGCCACTGTGGAGTAAAGAACCACTGAGTAAGCAATATCAAAACTTCCACACAACTCAGAAAGGGCAAAGCAAATTACAAAATCTACTGCTGCTTTTATTGCCATGGCTTTATGCCCGTATTTCATCATCAAGAAGTAGGGCTTTCGCGCTATGATGCGCACTGTAGAGCCGAGGTACAACGTCATAATATTTTGTGTTGGAGATGTTGGAAAGACTTTTCCTGGTCACTAACAAGTGTAAAAAAGTATATATATGTAAGATGACAAAGCTGATCCAGAAGTTTTGGCTCTGTTTCTGCTTTCAAAAGACTTTTCTTCTCCACTGCTGCTGCTTGTCACTGCTGGCTGCCCCCAGATGAAAATCCACAGAATAGGTGTGTGAGACTATAATGTTCCGAATGAGGCTTTAGAAAATTATGAATCAGTTTGTAAATCACTAGATTGAAAATGTACTTGTGCGTGTACAGATTGGATCTTGGGGTCCACTTGGGGTGCTCACTTGGTTAGGAGTCCACTTGACCTGTTTCCGACACAGCCATCCCTACTCTCTACAACAAGACCAAAGCCGAAGTCATGCAATCACTGCAGACAGCAGGTAGAACTGCTATCACGTTTGATGCGTGGACACCCATTGCCACTGAATCATTTGTAACAGTAACTGCACATTTTTTAATAAAAGGTAAATGTGATTTTGATACAGCAAAATTTAGGGGTTTTTGGACTGAAGGACTTAGTTACTTATTGCACATAACTGTCATAACTGCCGCTTTGGGGTGAAGGAGAGGTCCCAATCACCAGGCGAATCTGATAAACCATTATTTATTCTTCAAACAGAAAATAAACGCTGCATGTGGGCAGAAATTATATGAGACTGAAGACAGCAAAAAATAATGAATGTAGAAATCCAGACAGTGTGGAGTGAAGAACAGCAATAATCCAAACTGTGTGGTGAAGATAATAGTGAGGTTAACATAAGGACACTGCAAAGGACAGAGACTGAAATGCACATATGGGGAGCAATCTAAACAACACAGTGAGCACCATCAAGGGAAATCAGGCAGCACAGGACTGGTGGGGCTGGACAATCCCAGAGGGGATACACACAACACATGACAAATGAGTCAAAAAGGAACACAAAGCATGGATAGGGTCAGTGACTTTGTCCAGACCAGTACAGTATCCCCCCTTTAAGTGGCGGAGCCCAGACAACCCTAGGGTAACAGCAACAAGAGGGAGAAAAAAAAAAAGAAAACCCCCAAACCCTCACAGGGTGGGTAGTGGGGGAAAAGGCCAGGCATGCCGAAACAAACTTCCTCCCGTAGCAAAGTCCAACACAAAACCCAGTGTGTGGGGGCAATCAAAAGTCCAAGGCCCCAAAACAAAACAAGGTGAGTCAGGTGGTCTCTTAAAGTCTTGGGACCACCAGACCAGAGAACAAAGCAGGTTAGGGGGAGAACTCAAGTCCATGGGACCCCAGACTGAGGAGCAGGATGGATCTGGCGGCCTCCCAGAGTTCCTAGGCCACCAGACTGGAGAGCAGTATGGGTCCACAGATAACTGCAGGGGCACTTTAACCTGTTGCACTCCTGTGTACCGCGGACGGGCACGTCTCTGCGTCCTAGAGTGCACGAGGGCGCTCTCGTGCGCTCTAGGACGCACGAGGGCGCTGCGTCCAAGCGCACACTGAAAAAAAAAAGCTGCATTTCCGTTCTTCCACTACAGACACAGCCGCGAACAGATTAGATGATCTGATTGACCTCTCATTCGACTAATAAGAGCCTTGAATTGGGTTTCTGAAACCTTGAAGAACCAATGACTGAAAACCTAGCAAGAAGAACCCGCCTACCAATGCTGTGAATGCAGTGAGCCAATTGAAGCACAGAAGTTCGCAAGCTGTTTTGTGTAAGGCTGGGTGAAGACAGACTGTTGCAGCAGATGAAAAAAGGACCCGCAGGAAGAACCTGCCACAGACCCAGCAGCACGGAGACCACCCACAAGTGTGACCTGTGTGACAGGGACTGCCATTCGCGCATTGGCCTGTTCAGCCACAGGCGGTGCTTTTTTTTTTTTTTTATTCCAGCAGAATAGATGTTTAGGATTCTCTTCCATGGTCATCATAGACCGACGGAGGCCGATGATAAAGGTCGTAAATCATTCGCCAAAACCGCAATCATGGAAGCGCAAAACTGCAATAATGGAATTATGTTTTGACCGGGTCGTGAGACCAGAACCATGAGTCCATAACAAGGGACCAGCGTCGCGTTCGTCTGAAAATGAGGAAGAGAAGTTCGCCAGGACACTGCTGCTGTGAAGAGGTAAGTGTTATAAGCTAAATTATTATTTATCCCTGAAAATTGTAATCAAAAATGACTTTTGACCGATCGGTAAATTACAACTGTGCGGTGCACGAAGTCCGAAGTCCGTGCGCCGCGGTACACGGTTTGTGTGCCGCGTCCGGACCGTGAACGCCCCCCCCCCCCACTACTCTTCTGTAGTGGGGGGGGGGGGGGAGCTGCGGTGACTGCGCCGCGGTCGCCACATTGCCACATGACTATTCCGTCATGTAGCGATGGCCGATGTCCGTCCTCTGTAGCGAGGGGGGGGACAACCCCCCCCCCCCCCACACACACACACAGCCCTGAGTGTCACCTTTCATTTGAGCCCAAGATGAAGCTTCTATATTGAATCATTCAAAAGTTACAGACGTTTTTCCAAACTGTGCCATTTGGCACAATTTGGCACAGTTCAAAAACGCCTGGGAACTGCCTGAGGAAAAAGCTGTGTAATATATTCATTTTTTGTGGTATTGTTACAAAATTTTGACCTCAGCTGGATAACACTTGGTTCTACATTTCTGTTGCATTTTCCAGCCCGGATGTGAAGCTGTGTGTTATTTGCAAGCATTTCTATCCAAAAAAACACCCAGGCGAAATTTATTTTCTTCAAGTTCAGTATGTTTAGATGACTGTAACTCAGTGGCCGGAGCACTTAGAGAGATTATGACTGTTTTGCCAAAAAATTCAAAGTGTTTTCTTTTAAATGAGACCAACCCCATGAAGATGCTGCAAAGGGTTGAAGAACAGCTTTCGATTTACTTTGGGCACGTTATTTTTTGGCGTTTTTAGGGAAATTGACCGGAGTGCAAGGGGTTAAGTTCAAGTGAAAGTGACAAGAAAATCTTGAACTGAGGAGCTGACAACAAAGAACCCTTAAACACAGGAATTAGCACTGAAACCTTAAACTCAGGAGATAATGAGATACAGGCTCTGAACCCAGGATACAAGACGGGAGCCTTTAGCTCTGGGGATAGAGTCCTTTGCTATAAAACTGATGACTGAGGCGTAGTAACCCCAGTAACCAATGAGTTGTGCACGCTGGTCTCCAGATGAGACGGCTGGGGCGCTGACATCTGGATGAGATGGCTGGGGAACGCTGACCTCTGGATGAGACGGCTGGGGAACGCTGACCTCTGGAAGAGACAGCTGGAGAGCACTGACCTCTGAATCAGATGACAGTGGAGCACTGACCTCTGAATGAGACGACTGGGGAATGCTGACCTCTGAATGAGACAGCTGGAGAGCAATGACCTCAGGATGAGATGACTGGGGAGTGCCGACTACAGGATGAGACGGCTGGGGAGCGCTAACCTCTGAATGAGACATCTGGGGGAGCGCTGACCTCTGGATGAGACGGCTGGGGAGCGCTGACCTCCAGATGAGATGGCTGGAGTGCGCTGACCTCTGGATGAGACGACTGGAGCATGCTGACCTCTGGAGCAGATGACTGAAGCGCACTGACCTCATGTGCTGATGGTTTGAGCGTGCTAATTCCCGAATGAGACAGCTGAGGTGTGCTGACCTCAGGATGAGTCGGCTGGGGCGCATCCCGTCCAGATGTCCAGGAATCCCCCTCCAACGCAGCTACCTCGGACAGGGAGGAAGAGGTATAGGTTGGAGCAGGAACCACACCAAAACAGTCAGCAGAAGAGCTTGGTGGGGAGAGCTCAGAAGCAGATGCAACTGAGTCTCCCCACTGGGAGCAAAACAAGACCTCTTTAATACAGATATTAACAAAACAAAGAAGAGGACTTGCCTCAACTCCTGCTCTTCTGCTGGCGAGGACCCTGGTGACTCTGCAGCTGGAGAGGCGATGACCAGTGGTGACCATCTCAGAAGATGCTGAAGAAGTAGCAGATGAAACAGTGAGAGGTGCAGCAGTGGGCATGGGCACCAGCACTGGAGACATTGGAGCCGGCACTGCAGGAGTGATGACAGGCAAGATTGCCGGCATAATGATAGGTGAAGCTGGTGGAGACTGAGCTGATGTGTGCACCGAAGAGAAAGCTGGAGCTGTGGCGTGCACCTCAGGAACAGCGGGAGCCGTTGTGTGCATCTCGGGGACAACAAAAGCTGTTGCGTGCACCTCAGGAACAACAGAAGCTGGTGTGTGCACCTCGTGGATGGCTGGAGTAGTTGTGTGCACATTGAGGATGGCTGGAGCTGTGACACACACCTGATGTGAGTGGTGGCTCAGTTGGTAGAGCATCCGCCCCACACCCGGGAGGCAGGGGTTCAAATCCCGGCCGGCTCATGCCGAAGACCATATAAAAGTGGAACTTCCTGCCGTCCAGCTTGGTGCTCAGCAATAATGGAATGGAGGAGGGAAATTTGTGGCGGCACCTTGCATGGCAGCGGCCCTCTGATTCTACACTTGGGGTGTGTGTGATTAACACAGTAGATAGGTAAAACAGAATCTCGTTCTACTGTACATGATTGGTTGTACAGTTGAATGACAATAAAGGGTGATTTAATTTTAATTTAATGAACAGCTGGAGCAATCTGAATAGGAGCCGGAGCAGGTGGTGATATGTGGCGTTGAATGGGACGGTGTCTCCCGGAGCCTTCTTTCCACCCGGGGCCCCTAAATGCCAGCTTGCTGCTGCAGAACTCTCTGCTGGAGACAGAACAGGCGGCTGGAAGGCTGGCTCCGGCAAGGAGACGGCAGATAGCAGCGGTGGTAGCGGAGGAAGGTAGAGATTCTGCACACGGGGGTGTGAGCGCACGCTTGGTCTGGCTTCCAGCAGATTAGCGACTCCACCCCAGCAAAACATCTCATCCTCTCAGGAAGAGAAGCTCCGGGCGTTGGTCGCCATGTCTTCAGTCATGGCCACCACCTCCAGCTCATCCCTATTCCACTTTTTTCTCCTCCTGCCAGACTCCTCCGCTGGGTCCATAACTGGCGGTGTTCTTCTGTCATAACTGCCCCTTCAAGGTGAAGGAGAGGACCCAATCGCCATGTGAATCTGGTAAACCATTATTTATTCTTCAAACAGAAAATAAATGTTGCATGTGAGCAGAAATTATATGAGACTGAAAACAGTAAAAAAAAAAAAAAAAAAAAACAAATGTAGCAATCCAGACAGCATGGAGTGAAGAACAGTAACAATCCAAACTGTGTGGTGAAGATCACAGTGAGGTTAACATAAGGACACTGCAAAGGACAGAGACTGAAACGCACATATATATACAGGGGAGCAATCAAGACAACACAGGACAGGTGAGCACCATCAAGGGCAATCAGGCAGCACAGGACAGGAGGGGCTGGACAATCCCAGTGGGGTTACACACAAAACATGACAAATGAGTCACAAAGGAACACAAAGCGTGGACAGAGACCACTACAATAAAAGGAGAACTTTAATTAGAAGTTTTAACATTTCTCTTATAAACTGAGTATTTTTGACTGAAGGACTCAGTTAGTTGTTGCACATAACAGAATGTTTGTTATAAGTCTTATTTGTTAAAATTCAGGATACTCTGAAGTCTGTGTTATAGCAGCAAATGTGCTGCTACAGTTGCACTTTTCATGTTCTTTTTTTAAAAAAGACATTAAAAGATATTGGAACTAAATTCATAGGCCATTGCAAATGCTTTAAAAGTAAGAAGCTGTCACACAGTGGGAGGGAAAAAAAACAACAACAAAAAATATGACAAATATGGTAGGACATCTCCACAGGCATCAAGTCATCAAGATACTTAATTGTTCAATTATGACTACAGACATGGCTGTTTTAATTTAGTTTTAGGTTTCTTGTGAACTTGAATGTCATTTCCTATAGTCTTAATATATTATTTAAATTTGACAATAAGGTTGTAGTGTGGTCAGTTGCACACAAATAATGATGACGTGAGGCGGGTGCTTAGGGCAGTGAATCTCATGAAAGCTGTTTGTCCTGATGGAGTGCCAGCAAAGGTGCTCAAGGCGTGTGCTGATCAGCTTTCAAGAGTCTTCACTTCCATCTTCAATCTCTCCCTGGCACAAGCTGTTGTCCCATCCTGCCTAAAATCCACTATAATCATCCCCGTTCTTAAGAATCATAAACTGCTTCAAGGTCTATCACCCAGTCGCTCTCACGCCTATCATCACAGGGTTTTGAGAGGCTAGTTTAGCAACAAATCAAAACTTGTCTTCCCCCCAGCTTTGACTCACCAGTATGCCAACTGTGCAAATACTGTAGGTCTACTGAAGATGCTATGGTTGCAGCCCACACTGCCCTAAGCAGGAGCAGCAGGAAAACTATGTAAGAATGATCTTAATAGACTACAGCTTGGCCTTCAATACTATCATTACAGAGACACTGGTTGCCAAGCTGCTGGTCTTGGGCCTTCCCTCACTCACCTGTTCCTGGATAAAAGATTTTCTGACAAACCACCCCAGGTAGTGAAAGTCGGCCTTCATGTTTCCTCCTCCTGCTCACTCAGCACTGGCTCTCCCCAGAGCTGTGTGCTGAGCCCTCTATTCTTTTCACACACCCACACCCCCCCCCCCCACACACACACCTGCTCACCTGCCTTCCCTGGAAGCACCATTATTAATTTTTAAGTTTGTTTAAAAATTATTAATTAATTAAAATTATTAATTTTTTAAGTTTGTTTATTAAGTTTGCCGATGACACTGCTGTAGTAGGACTAATCTCAGGAAGTGAAAAGGCAAACTACAGGAATGAGGTCTTGAAGCTGACAGAGTGGTGTTCAGCAAATAACCTGCTACTGAACAACTCAAAAACCAAAGAAATCATTTTTGACTTCAGGAAGAACAGGGCTGATCTCACTCTCCTTTTCATCAAAGGCAACTGCAAACAGTGGGTCCATAAGCCCAGCCCCTGACCAACAGTGATCTGTGTGGAGTTTGCATGTTCTCCCCTTATCTGCGTCGGTTTACTCCGGGATTTCTCCGGTTTCCTCCCACAGGCCAAAAACATGCAGGTTAGGTTAACTGGAGACTCTAAAGTGGCCCTAGGTGTGAATGCATGTGTGAATGGTTAAGGGATAGCACCGTGCTGTGGGTGCTTCATCCATCCAGGTGGATGCCCTCAATTTCCCCTCCGGGGATCAATAAAGTATACAAAATCAAAAAAAAAAAAAATCAAATCAAATAACTTTAAGTAAAATGGCACTATCATCTCTGCATACCTTTCCTGGGCTGTGAACACCATGGCAGTTATCAAGAAGTCCCAGTAGCAAGTACACTTCCTGAGGATGCTCAGGAAGAACAACCTAGACAGCAAGCTACAGATCCTGTATTGAGAGCGTACTGACATACAGCATCTCTGTGCGGTACACCAGCTGCACTGAAGCAGACAGAAAGAGGCTGCACGGAGTAGTCAAGACAAAGCAGAAGATCACTGGCCATCCCATCTCCACCTTGGATGATATCTATAAATCTCACGGCCTCTCCACAGCAAGGAATATTGTTAAGGACAGCTCATATCACCATCTACAGTTAGGCCCAAAAATATTTGGACAGTGACACAAGTTTTGTTATTTTAGCTGTTTACGAAAACATATTCATGATACAATTATATAATCAATATGGGCTTAAAGTGCAGGCTCTCAGCTGTAATTTGAGAGTATTCACATCCAAATTGGAGCAAGGGTTTAGGAATACCAGCTCTTTAATACGTAGCTGCCTCTTTTTCAAGGGACCAAAAGTAATTGGACAATTGACTCAGAAGGCTCCAAAAAAAAAAAAAAATAAAAAAAATAACAAGGCTGCATGGGCTCTTCCCTCGTTAACCTGTCATCAATTAAGCAGTTAAAAGGTCTGGAGTTGATTCCAGGTGTGGCGTTTGCATTTGGAAGCTGTTGCTGTGAACACACAATATGCGGTCAAAGGAGCTCTCAATGGAGGTGAAACAGACCATCCCGAGGCTGAAAAAAAAAGAAGAAATCCATCAGAGAGATAGCAGA
Source organism: Pholidichthys leucotaenia (assembly GCA_020510985.1). Lineage (NCBI taxonomy): Eukaryota > Metazoa > Chordata > Actinopteri > Cichliformes > Pholidichthyidae > Pholidichthys > Pholidichthys leucotaenia. Next base: position 326,984,321 of record CM035841.1, on the reverse strand, counting down.
AATGTTAGGAGTGGCCAAATCAACAGTTTGGTACATTCTGAGAAAAAAAGAGTGCACTGGTGAGCTTGGGAACTCAAAAAGGCCCGGACATCCACGGAAGACAACAGAGGTGGATGATCACAGAATCCTTTCCATGGTGAAGAACAACCCCTTCACAACATCCATTCAAGTGAAGAACACTCTCCAGGAAGTAGGTGTATCAGTACCTAAGTCTACCATAAAGAGAAGACTTCATGAGAGTAAATACAAAGGATTCACCACAAGGTGCAAACCATTAATCAGCCTCAAAAATAGTAAGGCCAGAATTGACTTTGCCAAAAAACACCTGAAGAAGCCAGCCCAGTTCTGGAACAGCATTCTTTGGACAAATGAGACTAAGATCAACCTGTACCAGAATGATGGGAAGAAGAAAGTTTGGAGAAGAATTGGATCAGCTCATGATCCAAAGCACTACATCTTCTGTAAAACATGGTGGAGGCAGTGTGATGGCATGGGCATGCATGGCTTCCAATGGCACTGGGTCACTTGTGTTTATTGATGATGTGACAAAAGACAGAAGCAGCCGGATGAATTCTGAAGTGTATAGGGATATACTTTCTGCTCAGATTCAGCCAAATGCAGCAAAGTTGATTGGACGGTGCTTCACCAATGATCCAAAACATACTGCAAAAGCAACCCAGGAGTTTTTTAAAGCAACGAAGTGGAATATTCTGCAATGGCAGAGTCAATCACCAGATCTCAACCCAATCGAGCATGCATTTCACTTGCTCAAGACAAAACTTAAGGCAGAGAGACCCACAAACAAGCAACAACTGAAGACAGCTGCAGTAAAGGCCTGGCAAAGCATCACAAAGGAGGAAACCCAGCATTTGGTGATGTCCATGGGTTCCAGACTTCAGGCAGTCATTGCCTGCAAAGGATTCTCAACAAAATATTGAAAAGTAACATTTTACTTAGGGTTATGTTTATTTGTCCAATTACTTTTGAGCCCCTGAAATGAGGAGCGTTTGTATAAAAATAGCTACAATTCCTACATGTTTAATCATATATTTTTGTTAACCCCCTTGAATTAAACCTTAAAGTCTGCACTTCAATTCCGTTGTAGTTGTTTCATTTCAAATCCAATGTGGTGGCATGCAGAGCCCAAATCATGAAGACTGTGTCACTGTCCAAATATTTCTGGTGTGGCGGAATAATAATAAGCTGCGAACTGAGAGTTTAAAAGGGTGTTTATTATCATTCATCCCGCCATCATAGAACTCACCCCAGCCCTGTGCAGGCAGGCTGGAGCGGGTCCTCAGGCTCTCATGAGGGGACACAGAATGCGTGTGTCAGCAGCAGTAGTCAGAGAGAGTGAACATGAATTTCAGTCAGCTTATATACCCAGTTACAGACAATACATGAAAGGCATGGGACATTTGCATCAGAGTAAGAGCAGGAAGCTTGAACACAATGCATGAATGGCACATTAACATCACAGTACTGAGCAGGAAAGAGCCAGACGAAGTGAGGCTGCCTGTTGACATTAATACACACATTTCACTGTTATGTTGATTGCTCTAGACGAGCGCTCTGTTTGTCCCAGTCTGTTGTGGGGGTGCCCCACACACTCCCCCCCCAGAGGGCCCAGCAGGAAGCTGAGGCCTCGATAGTCCGGCTTTGGTAGCGAGCAGGGAAAGCTCTGTGCAGGCGGAGGTGGAGGGAGGGGGGTGGGGGTAGCAAGTGCCGGCCCAGGACAGCTAAGTTGTTTGGGCCACGCAAAAATTGCCTGTGAATCCGCGATGTTGGGGGGCTGTCCCGTTGAACGTGCGGAGGTCCACAGCAGCTGTAAGAAGAAAAAAATTAGTCACTGACTCCTCTCGCGGTTAAGTCCTGTGAGGATTAATAGCGGCCATGAAGAAAAACAGGAGCTGCGAGGCTGCGTAGCGGCTGTGAAAAAAAAAAAAAAACAAAAGCAGAGGGACTTGGCATGTTGGCTTTAGGTGCGAGCGCAACCCTAAAGCCCTCGGGGACAGCTGACGGCTGAATTCCCATTGTGCGCCATGGCTAAGACCCATACAAAATCCTGTGAGCGAGCTGCGTGTGATGCTTCAGGTGTGTGAGCAGCCCTGAAGGTTCTGTGTGCAGCGGCGAAGGACGCTGGCGGTCTGTGTAGAGCCGGTATGTCCCGTGCGTGGTGCGCTGTCCTCATAACCCCCCGGTGCGTGTGCAGGGGTTCGGTGCATGGGTGGTCCGCTGTCGAGAGGTGAGTCAGGGTCAGGGAGCTTGCTGGAGATCAGCGTAGTCGGCGCCGATAATCATCCCTGTTCAGTGTGTTGCTGTAGATTGGTCATGGTGCGTTCAGGTCCACGTGCTGCGTTCTCCGTCGGCCCTGGAGGTCGCCGTCGTGGAGAGAGGACGAGGTGCGTGCGCTCTCGTGTGGAGGAGCTGTGAGAGCGGCCGGTCCCAGCGTGGATGTGCAGATCTCAGGCGTGCAGATCTCACCATGAAGCTTTCTGCAGCTTTCCCGGTCGTGGGTGATCTCCGGAGAGTTTCGCCTGGTGGTGGCTCTGCGTAGAGGTCTCCCTGTAGCAAAAGGGAGGGCAGATCATTTGCGCCAGGCTGCTGCGTTCGCTTGTCGGAGAATCACCGCCGGGTGCTGCCTTCGTTGTCGTCGGGTCACCAGCGTGGCTGTCCAGACCAGAAGGTTGCTGCACAAAACGTGTGCTTTCTTCGGGGTCACCAGATGTAGCGGAAGAATAATAAGGCAGCGAACTGAGAGTTTAAAAGGGTGTTTATTATCATTCATCCCGCCATCATAGAACTCACCCCAGCCCTGTGCAGGCAGGCTGGAGCGGGTCCTCAGGCTCTCGTGAGGGGACACAGAATGCGTGTGTCAGCAGCAGTAGTCAGAGAGAGTGAACATGAATTTCAGTCAGCTTATATACCCAGTTACAGACAATACATGAAAGGCATGGGACATTTGCATCAGAGTAAGAGCAGGAAGCTTGAACACAATGCATGAATGGCACATTAACATCACAGTACTGAGGAGCCAGACGAAGCAAGGCTGCCTGTTGACATTAATACACATATTTCACTGTTATGTTGATTGCTCTAGCCGAGCGCTCTGTTTGTCCCAGTCTGTTGTGGGGGTGCCCCACACTGGGCCTAACTGTATTTAACTTGCTGCCATATTATGGGAAGCATTACAGATGCCTCAACTCCAGAACAAATAGTTTTATTTCTAGGGCAATTATCCTGCTAAATGCCAACATGCACTAAATGCACTTGTCTGGTCACTGTTACGTATGTATTATTCACAACACGCACTTTAGATTACTGTTTTTTTAATAGTTTCAGTTTTAATGTGTGTCATGTATGGGGCTTTATTATCGATTGTAGCTTGAAGTAATGTGCTTAAGGTGGTCTGTCTCTCTGTGTTGGCCCTGTGATGGACTGGCGATCTGTCCAGGGTGTACCCTGCCCCCGCCCAAAGATGCTGGGATAGGCTCCAGCCCTCCGCAACCCTTAAAAAAAAGGATTAAGCGGAAGAAGATGAATGAATGAATGAATGAATGAATTGTACAATGATGATAAATCTATCTACAGTATATGTAGTGGGCAGGGACCCAGGAGGTGGCTCAAACCTATATAAACAAAACATAGTGAGCATGCGCTTTGGTTCTGCTTCACGGAAGTGCAGTGTGGTGTGGACGTGACACAGCATGATTGTAAAGTCTTCAAACTTTTGAGGACATCTGCTTCGATGCCACACTGAAAAATGGTGTGATATATGCTTCGGGACAAGAAGGAGATGCTTGGGGCATGAAACGGGACAAAGCTTTGCCTGCTTGTGTGCATCAGGAACTGCCATCAGCACTTAAGATGTGCATTTATGAATATTTCTGAGAAGCGAAATAAGAAATACTATAATATTGCAAGACAAACCCAGACACAGGGGGTGCACAAGCCAGTGTACTCCTAGTGCCGGTCCCAAGCCCGGGTAAATGGGGAGGGTTGTGCTAGGAAGGGCATTAGACATAAAAACCTTTGCCGATCAAACATGCGGATCATCATGAATGAGACTTTCATACTGGATCGGTCAAGGCCTGGGTTAATGACTGCCACCAGTGCTGTTAACCGACAAGGTGCCAGTGGAAATTGGACTACTGTTGGTTGAAGATCGAGGAGGAGGAGAGGGGGAAGGCGTGTTAGGAGGGAGAGAGAGAAAAGGTAGAGTTGTGGAGGTGAGTGTAGGGACATTAAATGTAGGGACTATGACTGGTAAAGGCAGAGAGTTGGCTGATATGATGGAGAGAAGAAAGGTCGATATTATACTGTGTGTTCAAGAAACCAGATGGAAGGGGAGCAAGGCTAGGAGCATTGGAGGTGGATTTAAACTGTTCTACCATGGCGTAGATAGACAGAGAAATCGAGTAGGCGTAATCTTGAAGGAAGAGTATGTGAAGAGTGTTCAGGAGGTAAAGAGGGAGTCATGCAGAATCATGAGTTTGAAGCTTAAGTCAAAGGTGTGATGTTGAATATTGTCAGTGCGTATGCCTCACAAGTTGGATGTCAGGTAGAAGAGAAAGAGAAATTCTGGAGCAAGTTGGATGAAGTCATAGAGAGTGTCCCCAGGGTGGAAAAAGTGGTGATTGGAGCAGACTTTAATGGACATGCAGGTGAAGTTAACAGAGGTGATGAGGAGGTCCTGGGTAGGTATGGTCTTAAGGAGAGAAATGTGGAAGGACAGATGGTTATGGATTTTACTAAAAGGATGGAAATGGCTGTGGTGAACACATACTTTAAAAAGAGAGATGAACATAGGGTGACTTACAAGAGTGGAGGCAGGTGCACACAGATGGACTACATCTTTTGCAGGAGGAGAAATCTGAAAATGATAGGGGGTGCAAGGTGGTGGCAGGGGTGAATGTAGCTAGACAGCATTGGATGGTAGTCTGTCGGATGACTTTTTCAAAGCAAGAAGAGGAAAACAGTGAAGGCAGAGCCAAAGATTAAGTGGGGGAAGTTACAGAAGGAAGAAGGTCGCACAGAGTTCAGGAAGGAGTTGATACAGGCTCTGGGTGGTAGAGAAGAATTACCAGATGACTGGGAAAGCACAGCAAAAGTATTGAGGGAAATGGGTACAAATGTACAGTCATGTGAAAAAATTAGGATACCCCATTAAATATTCAGTTCTTTATTAAGAAATGTTCACATATTGATGTCTAATCTTGTTTTTATTTATCTCTGGAAAAGAAGGTGATTTAATTGCAAGTAAATAACAAAAATTAACTTTGTTTTACTCATTAAACAAAAGATATCAGTAAAAATGAATATTCTAACTGAGGAAAAAGTTAGGACACCCTACCGTCTAATAGCTAGTGTTACCCCCTTTGGCTGAAATAACCTCAGTGAGACGCTTCTTGTAGCCATCTACCAGTTTCTGACATCGGTCTGAGGAAAGTTTGCCCCAGTCCTCAATGCAGAATTCTTTCAGCTGTGAGATGTTTGAGGGGTTTCTTGCATGTACAGCTCGTTTCAAGTCACCGCACAGAATCTCAATGGGATTAAGATCTGATGGTGAGCTGGCCAGGTCCTACTGCAGCAAAGCATCCCCAAACCATGACACTTCCACCTCCATGCTTCACAGTTGGCAAAAGGTTCTTTTCCTGGAATGCTGTATTTGGTCTACGCCAAGCACGTCCTCTGTTCTGGTGTTCAAATAATTCAACTTTACACTCATCTGTCCAAAGAACATTATTCCAGAAGTCCTGGTCTTTGTTTATGTTCTCTCTGGCAAACTTCAGTCTGGCCTTTTTTTTTTTTTTTTTTTTTTTTTGTTACTTATTTGTACCCGTAGGTAGACTTGGTTTGCAGTCTGGTGACAAGCCACTGGCTGCTGGTCGCTGCGTGCGTGAGCGCCCTAAACCTACATGTTTTTGGTATGCGGGAGGAAACCGGAGAAATCCCGGAGTAAACCCGCGCAACACGGGGAGAACATGCAAACTCCACACAGCTCACTGTTGGTCGGGGGCTGGGATCGAACCCACGATCTCATGATCCCCGCGATCCCCCGGCCGAGGGTAAAACTGTGCTGCCACAGTGTTAAACCACTGCGCCACCGTGCAGCCCATGACTGGCCTTCATGATTCTCTTAGAGAGCAAAGGTTTCCCCCTTGCACTCCTCTCATGCAAGTTAAATTTGTGCAGTCTCTTTCTGATTGTACAGACATGTACTTTCACATCAACAGTAGCAAGAGCCTGCTGTAGGTCCCGTGATGACATTTCAGGGTTTTTGGAGACTTCTTTTAGTATTTTGCGTTCTGCTCTCATGGTGAACTTGCTTGGACGGCCAGACCTGGGCATGTAAGAAGTTGTTTTGAATGTCCTCCACTTGTAGACTATTTTCCGGACAGTGAAATGGCTGATTTAAATTTCTTTTGAGCTCTTTTTAAATCCCTTACCAGACTCATAAGCTGCTGCAATCTTCTTTCTAAAAGCCTTAGACAGCTCTATTGATGAATGAATGAATGAATGAATGAATGAATGAATTTTATTTATTTCGGATAGTACATTACAGGTTAAAAGAAACTGTATAATATAACAACAAGGTCAAATTAGACAAAGACTCCTTCTACTATACAATTCCACGTGAGTTATCCGAAATGGGTGATGGCTGAAGCCGCAGCTTATATTGCCCACCCATATTCCATCCAAGAATTCAAAGGAGAAAAAAGAGAAAACAAGACAAGAGCGATTACAATTTAAAACAAGGCTAAGACAAAATGTGACTGAGAGAAAAAGAAAACTGAGCTAGTCTAAGTTAAGCGGTTACTATTCAAAAACAAATCTAAGACATAGTGTCACAGAGAAAAAAAGAAAAAAAGAAAAAACTAAGCTACAACACAACACAGGCTGGAAATGTCAATCCTTATGTGAGTTTACATGTCGTCTTGTAAATATGTTTGGAGTATTTCTTCCTTTAGTTTTTGTTTAAATTGTCCAAGCTTTGTACATGATTTTAATTCAGGTCCAAAATCGTTCCATAATCTGACTCCTTGCACTGAAATACAGTGTTGCTTGGTGGTTGTTCTCACTGTAGGCTTTTGAAATATACATGTTCCTCTGAAGTGATATCGTTTCTCCCTTGTTTGGAACAACTTTTGGATATTTGCGGGCAGTGATAGATTCTTCACTTTGAACATTATTATTGCGGTTTTAAAGTCAATCAGATCTTTCAACTTGAGAGTTTTTTGTTTAAGAAAAAGTGGGTTTGTTGGTTCCCTGTAAGCTGCTTTGTTGATTATTCTAATAACTCTCTTTTGAAGCATAAAGAGTGGATATATGTTTGTTTTATATGTATTTCCCCATACTTCATTACAATATGTCATGTATGGGAGTATTAATGAATGGTACAAGGTGTATAGTGTGGGTTGATTCAGCAAATTTTTCACTCTGTGTAATATTGCAATTGATTTGGATACTTTACCTTTTATATAATTAATATGTGGCTTCCAACACAGTTTGTTATCAATTATTACTCCAAGGAATTTAGTTTCGGATACCCTTTCAATCTCTACACCATTTACACTGAGTTTGGGTACTGGGTAGTTGTGATGGTTGTTAAAGACTATAAATTTTGTCTTGCTTAAATTGAGCGTTAATTTGTTTGAATCAAACCACAGTTTCAGCTTTCCTAATTCCTTTCCGAGTGTATCCAGAAGTTGTTCCAAATTGTTTCCACTGCATAGCAGATTAGTGTCATCAGCAAACAATATTAAGTCCATTTTTTCTGAAACTTTACATATATCATTTATATACATATTGAATAATAATGGTCCCAAAACTGAACCCTGTGGGACTCCACAGGTGACCTTCAGTAACTCTAAGTTTTTGTTGTTAACACATGCAAACTGATATCTATTCTTTAAGTAACTACTTAACCAGGACAGTGCTACCCCTCTAATACCACAATTTTGTAGTTTCTTTAATAATAGATTGTGATCTACTGTATCAAATGCTTTTTTAAGATCCAGGAATACGGAATACTCCAACTGAATACTCTTTATTTTCAATGGCTGTTGATATTTTTTCTGTAAATTCCATTAAGGCATATGCTGTTGTCCTTTTATGTCTGAACCCATATTGCTGCTCACACAATAAATCATTCTTCAGTATGAAGTTGTCAATTCTCTCATAGAATATTTTTTCAAGTATCTTGGAAAATTGCGGTAATAGTGAAATTGGTCTGTAGTTGGAGAGTTCCCCTCTGTCGCCTGTCTTGTAAATCGGAATTACTTTAGTTATTTTCATTGCATTGGGAAATATACCTGATTGGAGAGACAGGTTACAGATATACGTCAGTGGTTTCACTATGCATTCGATAACAGTTTTGACTAGTAGCATGTCAATACCATCGCAGTCAGTAGATGTTTTACTTTTGAACGATTTAACAATTTCAATGACCTCTCTTTCGTCTGTGTTCTTTATGAAGATGGTGTCTTTTACAGCAGTGTTATTGCATATTGTATCACCTGTAGGCGCCGTAGTGGGTATTTCTCGGGCCAGTTTAGGTCCAATGTTAACAAAAAAATTATTAAATTCATCTGCAGGTGAAGCTATATTCACATTCGGAGTCGATTTATTATTTTTTGGAATATTAGTTGGGTAGCTAGTATTTCTGCTTTTATTTCCAAGGATACTGTTGATTATTGTCCATGTATTTTTAATATTGTCTTTGTTTTTTTCCAGTTCTTTACTGTAATAGTCTCTTTTACTGCATCTTATTATATATGTTAACTTATTTTTGTATGTTTTATACCGTTGCTCTGCTTCTTTTGTCCTTTTCTTTATGAAAGCTTTATATAATAAATTTTTCTTTTTACACGCCTTTTGTAGTCCTTTGGTTAACCATGGTTTGTCAGCAAATTTGTGTTTAAGCTTTTTTTTAACTAATGGGCAGTTTTTTTCATAAAGAGTGGTTACAATGTTTATAAATGTGTCATAGGCTTCATTTACATCTGATACATAGACTTCTGTCCAGTCTTGCTTCAGCAAGTCCTCTTTAAAAGAACTGATTGCGTTTTGTGATTTGTGTCTGAACGATTTTGAGATTTTTTCTGGGTTGGGCCCCGTGTGGCCATGGATAAGTGCAAAGATTGGCAAGTGGTCGCTTATATCATTTATCAATAATCCACTTTCTATTTTCTTATCGAGAACATTGACAAACAGGTTGTCAATAAGTGTAGCAGAGTGAACTGTGATTCTACTGGGATGTGTTATTGTGGGATATAGACTCATGCTGTACATAGAGTTCATGAACTCTGTAACTACATTTTGTTGATGTGGATTAAGTAGGTCAATATTGAAATCTCCACAAATTGCTACCATTTTCTTACTAGTAATATTATTGTACAGCTCGACTAATTTATCTCTGAATGTCTCAATGCAAGTTCCCGGCGTTCTGTATATGCAGCTTATGATTAGATTTTTTGTTTTGTCTAGGTCAATCTCAACAGTAACACATTCCAAAATCCCTGGTAGTGCTGAGGACATTTCATTTACAAGCTTACATCTATATAGGTCATCAACATACAGTGCAACACCACCACCCTTTTTTTGAGATCTGTTAATGTTAAACATCTGATATCCCTCTATTGCCATCAGGGGAGCCTGGTCTTCATTAAGCCAGGTTTCCGAGACTGCAATGGCTGTGAATTTTCTGTTTAGCTGTTTTAAATAGTCCTGAATCTGTGAGAAGTTTTTGTTAAGACTTCTGCTATTGAAGTGTATTATTGACAGTTTACCATCTAATTGCACTTGACTTTTGAATTGCTTTTCAGTGTAATATTCACAGTGGTTATGAATATTATTGAAAAAGTGGTTATCGGGATCAATATCATTCTCCATCTCTTGTGGTTTATGTTCAGCATAGTGGCATATTTTTAGAGTTTGAGTTTGAGTTTCTGATCTCACCATGGAGTTCACTCTCACTTCAACACTCAGGAGCACACCAAACTAAATGTCTGAGGTTTAAATAGGACATGCCTCCTTCAAAATGCTGAGCAATGATGTTCTAATCATTTGCACCTGATGTGATACACCTGTATATGAGATTTTAGCCATTTTAAGGGGGAATAAATCTGGGGGTGTCCTAATTTAATCCTTACCAGAAATTGCATGTTTTTAGAATTACATTTTACAGAAATTTCTAAAAAGTCTTTTCTTCAGTTTTAATTGTTTAGTTATAGTACTTGAATCTCCCAGTATTGTTAAAATTGATATTAAATATCCATATGTCCAAATATGTAAAAAAAAAACACACAGGATTTCATAGGGTGTCCTAATTCTTTTCATATGACTGTATATGGTGTATCCAGTGGACAAAGGAAGGAAGACAAGGAGATTTGGTGATGGAATGAGAGGTACAGGAAAGTATTCAAAGGAAGAGGTTAGCAAAGAAAAAGTGGGATAGTCTGAAAGATGAAGAAAGTAGACAGGAGTATTTGGAATCAAGGCACATGACAAAGAGAGAGGTAGCAAAGGAAAAGGAATATAGTGAGTTGTATGAGAGGCTAAACACTAAGGAAGGAGAAAGGGACTTGTATCGACTGGCTAGACAGAGATGGAGCGGGAAAGGATGTACAGCAGCTTAGGTTGATTAAGGACAGAAATGGTAATGTATTAACAAATGACGAAAGTGTGTTGAGAAGGTGGAAGGAGTACTTTAAAGAGCTGATGAATAAAGAAAATGAGAGAGAGTTTTAGAATTGTTAGGAATTTTCCCTTGGAGCTCTGGTGAGATGAGGAGTCACGTGGGTACGCCGAGCAAGATGGCAGCACACTAATTTAGCTCTTCTCGCCCTGTCCACCAAACTGTTTTATACCTATTTGCTACATTCCTCGAGCAAACCAGCCTCGGTCAGTGCCTGTATGTTTGTTTAAGCTGCCCGGTGATAGTTTTTGAGTCCAAATGACTTCTAAGGGAGGACACACAGGCCGCGTATCTACCAGGAAAAATCCCAGCCATGTGGAGGAAGCTGCCATACCCACTTTAAAACCCAACACACAGGACGCCGAGCCAAGGAACATGGAGACTATGTTTGCTGAAATTACCAAAATAAGCATGACGCTTCAGGTGGTCGCAGCAGATACATCAACCATTAAAACTACAACTACGGAGCTAAAGAATGCAGTGAACAACATACATGAGAGGTTGGAGGAGATGGAGGTAGGATTTCTAAACTGGAAGATATAGTAGACCCACTAGTGAACAACAATGAAGCCCACGATAAAAAGATGGAAATATTACAGAACCGCCTACAGGAGCTGGAAAACCACTCTAAGAGAAATAACGTGAGACTTGTGGGTCTGAAGGAAACATATGGAACAAACGGCACGATGGAAGCGTGCGTGAAGAAAATCCTATGCGAAGGGCTCGGCATTGACGTGGACGGAGAATTTGAGGTGGAGAGAGCACACCGGACAGCGGCCCCCAGACCTGCCGGGGACCAGCCGCCCAGACCGGTGCTCATTAGATTTCTACGACAATCAGCGAAGGAGAAAGTGATCACCATGGGGAGAGAGAAACGCGGAATAAAATGGGAGAATCTGAAATTATCGGTGTTCCCGGATGTTGCTAGAGAACTGGCGTTAAAGAGGAAAACTTTCACGGCAGCGAGGAAATCTCTGCAGCTCCATAACGTAACATACAAGCTGACATATCCAGCTACGTTGCGCTTTACATGGGAAGGGAAGAGCTGCAGCTTTACCGATGCAAGGGTTGCTGAACAATATATCGAGGAAAATTTTACTAGGCATGAATGAATCTGTATACCATTATGCATATAGCGTGGACCAATGACATTCAATGGGTAATAGATTTAATATTATGTTGTTGAATTGGTGGGGGGGGGGGGGGGGAGGATTCAGTTTTGTGCCGCCTGAGCCAAGGCCAGAGGAGACACCTAGTGGTCGGGTGAGCGATACTCCACGGTCCAAGATGTTTTTGTTTTTGTTTTATATTTTTGAGTTGTTACTAAGGAGCAGGGACCTTATGCCCCTGTTAATGTCGTTTGAAGTGCATTTAAGTTTTTATTATTTTTGTTTCTTACCTCAGATGTTCAGAGGTATTCAGTTCAAAAATGTTCAAGTCTATATTAATATGTGTTTTGATAAGAGTATGGTACTGACTGAAATAACTAGGGAAATAACTGCTAGTATTATCACAAGTAAGACGCAAGTTTTAAAGTGGGATATTGGCTATAGTAGGACATCAGGTAGCCAGTCCCCTATCATGAATATTTATGCTTTTAACCAAATACATGGCTAATAATTATGTTAAATATATCAGCTGGAACATTAATGGCTGTGGGGATCCTAAAAAGAGAGGGAAGGTCCTAACATATCTCAAACATAATAAAGTAGATATAGCTTTCATTCAAGAGACCCACTTTAAGGGAGAGGAGGCAGCCAAATTGAAATGGGGCTGGGTGGGCCAGGTTTTTCATAGCTCCTACTCAAGCAAGAGGAATGGGGTTTGTTTTCTAATAAATAAAAAATTGGGTTTTGTTTTGGTCAAAGAACGTAAAGATAATGAAGGCAGAATGGTCTGTACTGAGGCAATTATTAATGGGATAAAAATGGTGTTGTGTAACATATATGCACCTAATAAAGAAGACCCAAATTTTTTTAATGAAGTGAACAAAATTTTAGGGGAAACAGAGGGTCAAATTATATTGGCAGGTGACTTCAACCAAGTGATGGATGTATTTTTGGATAAGAGTAAATTCAGTGGATCGACAACTACAAAGGATAGGGCTGCATTACATATGCTGTGTGAAGATGTGGGCTTGGTGGATATTTGGCAACTGGTAAATCCAAGGGGGAGGGAGTACACCTTCTTCTCCCACTGCCAGAAATCATACTCCAGGATAGACTTTTTTCTAATTTAAAGTAATATTGTAAAATCTGTAATTGAGAGTAAAATAAATGCAATGGCCCTGTCAAACCACGCAGCTATAGAGTTATGTATTGACATTGATATTGACAAGGATAGAAAAGGCAGATGGAGGTTAAATACATCACTTTTACATGATGAAACATTTAACCTGACAATGAAGGAAGAACTCAAGTATTACTTTGAGCTCAGTTCAGGTACTACAGGCTCAAGAGCCACAGAATGGGAAGCATGTAAAGCATTTACAAAAATCATAGGACAGGCATCAAAAAAGAAAAATGAAAATAGGAATAAAATCAAGGATCTGGAATATCAAATTAGAAAATTGGAAATAATACTATCAAGACATTTTTCAGATAAATTATATCAAGATATATGTAAATTTAAATTCCAGTTGCAGGAAATCTATAATAAAAAAGCTGAATATGCCTTATTTAGGCTCAGAGCAACTTTCTATGAGGAGGGGGAGAAAACAGGCAAGCTGCTTAGTAGGCAACTTAAACAACAGAACTCCTACAATATGATTCCAATAATTAAGAAGGGGAATACCCTGGTGTCATCTAGTAAAGAAATAAATGATGTATTTAAACAATTTTATAGGGAACTTTATACATCACAAGGCAGCTTAAATCTAAACGACATCAATGATTTTTTTTCTAATATTACTCTACCAAAATTAGCCGATGAACATGTGGAACTTTTAGATAATCCTATAACAGAGGCGGAGATTAGGATGGCAGTATCACAAATGAAAACGGGGAAATCACCCGGCATGGATGGATTCCCAGTAGAATGTTATAAACAATATATTGAAATATTAGCACCAAAGTTGTTGGAAGTCTACAATGAGGCATTCATATTAGGATTCCTCCCACCATCACTTAATGAAGCCTTAATATCAGTAATCCCTAAAAAAGATAAAGACACAACAGAACCCTGTAATTATAGACCCATAAGTTTATTAAACGTGGACTGCAAAATTCTTACAAAGATTCTTACCCTTCGCTTAGAGAGAGTACTCCCTAATATAATTCATTCAGACCAGGCCAGATTTATGAAAAATCGATCTTCTACAGACCATATGAGAAAATTATTACATCTGATCTGGCTTAATCATTCAAACCAGGACCCGACTGTAGCCATTTCACTTGACGCCGAAAAGGCTTTTGATCGAGTGGAATGGGAATTTTTACTTTATACGTTAACACAGTTCGGCTTTGGACCGGTTTTTATTAATTGGATTAAGATAATATACAAAAACCCCAAGGCAGCCTTAACAACTAATGGGACGATTTCATCATTCTTCGACCTTTCGAGAGGTACCAGACAAGGTTGTCCACTGTCCCCCTTACTTTTCAACATTGTACTTGAACCACTTGCTATTGCCATCAGATCAGACGGAAATATTAAGGGAGTGGTGGGAGGGAGGAAAGAACATAAATTATTACTGTATGCGGATGATGTTCTGACACTAATTAGAGATCCTTTGAACTCTTTACCACATTTAATGACAACTATTCAGTCTTATTCTAAACTATCAGGATACAAAATTAACTGGAGGAAATCAGAAGCCATGCCTATTTCTGGTACATGCCATCCTAGCTCAGTGTCTGGCTTTAACTTCAAATGGGTGTCAAATGGAATGTCATACATAGGTATAAAGTTAAGCCGGAATATCGAAGATGTCCCCAGTCTGAATCTCGAGCCTATGTTACAGAAAATTAAAATTAAGTTAGATAAGTGGGAGAAATTAAAATTCTCATTATGGGGCAAGATCAATGTTGTTAAAATGGTTGTTGCACCCCAGCTCAATTATATAACAATGATGTTGCCAATTGCCATATCACCGCAGTTTTTTAAACAATATGACGTCATAATTAAAGAATTTCTGTGGGAGGGGAAGAGACCAAGGATCGGAATGAACAAACTGTGTTGGCCAAAGGATAAAGGAGGCCTTGGGTTACCAAACCTGAGGCTATATCATATCTCATTTGGAATGCCCAAATTAGCAAAACACTTAGGCAGACACAATAAATTGGATTGGGTTGACATTGAAGCTGAAATGTGCTGTCCATTTACTCCTATAGTGTGGAAATGTGAAAATGACGAGGCAGAGTTTATCTCACGAGTCAGGTTTATTCACATCTTCCAACATCAGCAAAGCAGAAAGAGGAAAAACACAGACATTCATCCTTTATATATCCAGGACCTTCAAAGCTCACAGTCACATTGCATTTAATCACAAGTAACAATGCATCTTCTCTTAAATCCTATAACATCCTCCTCATAGTCTCTGGCAGACCAGGAAATCCCCCAAGGCCGTCTCTTGCATACCAAAGACTAAATTTTCACATCCTCCTGTTATCTCCAAGGAGATCCAGTTCTTTGTTGTCTCTGAGATGTGAAGCTTAAAGTGATACATATGTGTCCCACATGACCCCCCCCCAAACATCTAAGATGGAACAACAGAATAACAGTCTGCATGTCATGATAAAATCATTACACATTAACCCACGTGCTGCTTGGGCCTCAGTCTCCTCCCGTATCTGCTGTAAGCGAGCTTCGCCACTTCTGCGGCACCATCCCGCTGGGGTGCTGCTGTCTTGGGGTGAGAACTGTTTGTCACTCCCTGTGGGTGTTCTGGGGAATGTCCCCGGGGGGGTCTGCCGCGCCGAGGAGCCCTGGCCAACAGCACATCCTCGTCCGCCACCACAAAGGCGGGTTTGAGCCTGTTTATGCCAATCTTTTCCTTCCTGCCCCCCAAATCTAGCAAAAAATGTTTGTCCCCTGTTTCCAGCACTCTAAATGGTCCATCATAAGGTGGTCGCAGCAGTGGGCGATGGGCATCGTGTCTGACAAAAACAAATTCCGCGTTTTTCAAAGCCTTAGGCACAAAAACGCCCAGAAAACTGTGGTGAACGGGGCCAGGCAGCGTGCCCGATTCCGTGCCACGCTGCGACCGCTGAGACGGGGAGCTATCTGGCGCAGGATTATCTGGGAGAAACTCCCCGGGCAGCCGAAGTGGCTGCGCAAAAACTAGCTCAGCCGGGGAGGCTTCTAAGTCCTCTTTAGGTGCAGAACGCAACCCCAATAGAACCCACGGTAGCCTGTCCACCCAATTTGCATCCGTCAGCGACGCACTGAGAGCCGCTTTCAATGACCTATGAAAACGTTCGCATAACCCATTAGCCTGCGGATTGTACGCGGTTGTGCGGTGGATTGTTACCCCAAGGCTGCGGGCCATTGCTGACCAAAGTTCGGAAACAAATTGAGGGCCTCTGTCGGACGTAATGTCCGACGGGACTCCAAAGCGCGCTACCCATGCTGTTAAAAACGTGCGTGCCACCTCCTCGGCTGTGATTGACGCCAGTGGGACCACTTCCGGCCAGCGCGTGGTGCGGTCCACCATTGTCAGAAGGTGTGTGCACCCCTGTGACGGCGGGAGGGGGCCTACGAGGTCCACGTGAACATGATCGAACCTCTTGGCCGGGATGTGAAACGGCTCCAAGGGAGCTCTCGTGTGTTTGTGTACCTTGGCTCGTTGACAAGCCATGCAGGCTGCTGCCCACTCCTTAACTTGTTTGCGCAGGCTCGGCCATACAAATTTCTCTCCTACCATTTTGACCGACGCGCGCATTCCCGGGTGCGCCAGAGAAAGAATCGAGTCAAAAACGCGGTGGCGCCACGCGGCCGGTACCACAGGACGCGGTCGCCTAGTGGAGACATCGCAGATTAGGGGGGGGGCATACCGTCTTGCAGCACCCTGTTCTCCAGCCTTAACCCTGTTGGTCCAGACTGGAGCGCGCGCACGTCCGCGTCGCTAACCTGATCCGCGGCCATGGCCGCATAATCTATCCCTATGCGGACTGGGGCTGCCACGGCGCGCGAGAGACAGTCTGCCACTACATTCAGTTTACCCGCCACATGCTGAATATTGGTAGTAAACTCTGAGATAGCGGCCAGCTGTCTTTGCTGCCGGCCTGACCATGGTTCTGAAACCTTGGCCATCGCGAATGTCAGCGGCTTGTGGGTCAACAAACGCGGTGAAATGGCATCCCTCCAGCCAGAACTGAAAGTGGCGAATGGCCAAGTGGAGAGCTAACAACTCCCTGTCGAATGTGCTGTATTTTCGTTCACTATCGCGCAAAGTCCTGCTGAAAAAGGTGAGTGGCTGCCAAGCCCCGGCTACATGCTGCTCCACGACCGCCCCTATGGCCACATCTGACGCGTCAGTAGTGAGCGCTATGCGGGCCGTTGGGTCTGGATGTGCTAACAGCGCAGCGTTTGCCAGGGCTGTTTTGACCTCCGAGAATGCTCGCTCTCGCTCCGGAGACCATTCGATCTTATTTGTGGGTTTTTGTTTTTTGAGTGCAGCATACAATGGTTGCATGAGCTGCGCTGCGCGGGGGAGGAAACGGTTATAAAAATTCACCATTCCCAAAAACTCCTGTAACACCTTGACCGTTTGTGGCTGGGGAAAATTTGCTACCGTGCGCACTTTGTCAGGCAGCGGAACCGCTCCTTCTGGAGAGACGCGATGCCCCAAAAAATCAATCTGCGTCACCCCGAACTGACACTTCGCTGGGTTGATTATTAAACTGTGCTATCCCAACCTCCGGAAAACTGCCGTGAGGTGGTTTTCGTGTTCGTCTTCGGACGCGCTGGCTACTAAGATGTCGTCCAGGTAGAGGAATACGAAGGGGAGATCGAGCAACACCGCGTCCATCATGCGTTGGAACATCTGCGCAGCGCCTTTAAGCCCAAATGGCATGCGCAAAAACTCGAATACACCAAACGGAGTTATTACCGCTGTTTTGGGTATGTCCTCAGCGCGCACTGGGACTTGGTGGTAACCGCAGACCAAGTCTATCTTAGAAAAAACGCGTGCCCCCGCCAAATGAACGGAAAAATCTTGGATATGCGGGACTGGGTAGCGGTCGTGCGCTGTGGCGTTGTTCAACCTGCGGAAATCTCCGCAAGGCCGCCACGAGCCGTCAGCTTTCGGGACCATGTGAAGCGGGGAAGCCCATGGGCTGTTCGAATGCCTGATGATGCCCAACCTTTCCAGGTTGGCGAACTCCTCGCGCCCTATGGTCAGTTTAGCTTAATCCAAGCGCCAAGCTTTTGCAAAAATGGGTGGTCCGGTGGTAGTAATAAAATGTTCCACCCCGTGTTTAGCGACGGCTGCTGAAAATGTGGGAACCGTGAGTGCTGGGAACTGAGTGAGCAGTGTGTGGAACTTACCGCTTGCAGCTGTGACGTTGGCTTGTGCTGTTGGCGGGGCCACTCGGGCTGTACAGGGAATAGAATAAAAAGAAAGTGCATTAACCAGGCGCCTGTTAGCAAGATCAACCAACAAACCATGTGAGCACAGAAAATCAGCCCCCAACATATTGAAATTCACTGCAGCTATGACAAAAGTCCACTCAAATGTACGGCCGTGTAGGGACAGAAGCAGAGTCCTCTCACCAAAGGTCTTAATCTCTGAGCCGTTCGCTGCTGACACCCCGGGACCTCTGGAAACCGCCAGCCGGTCAGCGGAGGAAGGTGTGATGAAACTCAACTGGGAGCCTGTGTCCACGAGGAAACGCCTCCCTGAGCGCGCATTCTTCAAGTAGAGCAGCTTGTTCTCCTCCCCGAGGGCCGCAGCTGCTACCGACCCCCGGTCTTGGCGTTTCCCGAGCGCTTGAACTGGCACGGTGGTATACATTTGCGAGCCTTCTCTGCAAAGCGGCGATGGTAGAAACAGAGGATGTCTCCTCCGCGATCCTTGGCCCCCGCTGCCGCTGTCGTCGGTGGTTCTGCTGCCGCCGTCTCTGGCCCCCCGTCGCGCCGAACTCCATCGCTGCTGCGGTGGCCGCGCGCTGTTTGCTGGCGTTGAGAATCCGGTGCGCCTCCTGGGCCAGCGCGCGGAAGTCCCGCTGGGCCAACAACGGCGAAATGGCCAGGGCAGCTCTCGTGGCCGACGGTAGGGTCCTGAGGAAAATGTGGGTGAAGATGAAGTCGTCGTTGTCTGAGCCCCTCAACTTCAGCATGTTCTCCATCAGGTCAACGGGGGTGCCATCTCCCAAGTCGTTCAGAGCCAGGAGCCTCTCCGCTCTCTCCTCGACTGAGAGAGTGAAACGCTGGATAAGCGCAGCCTTCAACCCGCCGTATTTGTCGTTGGCCGGTGGCCGCTCCAATAGGCTCTGCACGTGCCGAGCCATGCGGTTGTCGAGCTTTGCAATCACATGGTAGAACTTCGTGTCATCTACCGTTATCCCCCGGAGGGCGAACTGTGCTTCAACCAAGTGGAACCAGGAGCACGGGTTGTCTTGCCAAAAGTCCGGTAGCTGGACGGTAGCGGCATATGCTTGGCTGGGAGCTCCTGACTCGGCTGGCCCGGGGGAATTTCTTTCATCCATGATACGTCTTAGGGTCACCAGTGTGGAAATGTGAAAATGACAAGGCAGAGTTTATCTCACGAGTCAGGTTTATTCACATCTTCTAACATCAGCAAAGCAGAAAGAGGAAAAACACAGACATTCGTCCTTTATATATCCAGGACCTTCAAAGCTCACAGTCACATTGCATTTAATCACAAGTAACAATGCATCTTCTCTTAAATCCTATAACATCCTCCTCATAGTCTCTGGCAGACCAGGAAATCCCCCAAGGCCGTCTCTTGCATACCAAAGACTAAATTTTCACATCCTCCTGTTATCTCCAAGGAGACCCAGTTCTTTGTTCTCTCTGAGATGTGAAGCTTAAAGTGATACACGTGTCCCACAATAGATAGTTTTTCCCAGTCCCAACATAGATCCCTGAACCCTATCTTATCTCATTCAACAGAGGTCTGGATCAGAATACATAGGATGTTAAAGATCCCACACCTTAGCCAATCCTACTCATCTTTATGGTATAATCCAGCAATTATTATTGGGAAAACACCATTATACTGGAAAACGTGGCACCTTGGTGGCATACGCCAGGTGAATGACCTGTACCAAGATGGTGTGCTCATGTCTTATACAGACTTGCTCAAGAAATATACTCTTACAGGGAAAGGTCACTTTTGGAAGTATCTCCAAATTAGGAGCTGTCTGACATCAGAATCAGAATCAGAATCAGAATCAGCTTTATTGGCCAAGTATGCACAACACATACAAGGAATTTGACTTTGGCTAAAAACTTGCTCTCGTTTTTCAGGTGGAGGATTTAAATAAGATTTAAATAAGGATTCAATGACAACAGAGTATGTACAGTAAATTACAGTCTGTCCACGTTTCTATAAAAGGATGCAAATATATACAGGAATATATGCAGTTATTTACTCAGACTATCCACACTTTGCAGAAATATATGAAAAAATATACAGTCACACAGTATTTCAATGTGAACTCAGATTCAGTGATATAATGTGAATGAAGTAAAAAGCAGTGTGAGAGTTATGTGCAATGTAAGAATGGATGAAAAGTCATGAGTACAGCAACAGGTAGGACTTGGTGAATGTTAGGAGTTCATCAGAGTGATGGCTTGAGGAAAGAAACTGTTCCTGTGACGGGTGGTTTTGACCTTCAGTGATCTGTAACGACGACCAGAAGATAGAAGTTCAAACAGTTTGTGGCCGGGGTGTGACGGGTCAGCACAGATGTTTCCCACCCGTTTCCTGGTTATGGACCGATATAAGTTCTCAATGGAGGGTAGGTCGGTACCAATGATCCTCTCCGCAGACTTAATGATCCGCTGCAGTCTGGTCTTGTCCTGTTTAGTGGCAGATCCAAACCAGACAGTGATGGAAAAGCAGAGGACAGATTGGATGATGGCGGTGTAGAAGACAACCAGCAGCTCCTGAGGCAAATCAAACTTCTTGAGCTGACGCAGAAAAAACAACCTCTGCTGGGCCTTTTTCCGGACAGTGTCTATATGGGAGGACCACTTCAGGTTCCGGGAGATTGTGGTACCCAGAAACTTGAAGGAGTCCACAGTGGACACTGTGCTGTTGAGGATGGTGAGTGGGGGGAATGAAGGAGGGTGTCGCCTGAAATCCACAGTCATCTCCACCGTTTTGGCTGGGTTAAGTTCAAGATGGTTCTGGCCGCACCAGAGGATCAGCTGCTCCACCTCCCGCCTGTATGCAGACTCATCACCATCCCAGATCAAACCGATGACTGTGGTGTCGTCCGCAAACTTCAGGAGCTTCACCGAAGGGTCCTCTGAGGTGCAGTCATTGGAGTAGAGGGAGAAGAGCAGTGGGGAAAGGACACATCCTTGGGGGGCGCCAGTACTAATTTTTCAGGAGCTGGATGTAAATCTCCCTAGCTTCACCTGTTGCCACCTGGCAGTCAGAAAGCTGGAGATCCACTGGCAGGTGGAGGGGGGCACCTTGAGCTGGAGGAGTTTCTGATGAAGAATGCCTGGGATGATGGTGTTGAACACTGAGCTGAAGTCGACAAACAGGATCCTGGCGTACGTCCCTGGGGAGTTGAGGTGTTGTAGGATGTAGTGTAGTCCCATATTCACTGCATCATCCACTGACCTGTTTGACCGGTAGGCAAACTGCAGTGGGTCCATCAAGGGGCCTGTGGCGACCTTCAGGTGGTTCAGCACCAATCTCTCCAAGGATTTCATGACCGCAGAGGTCAAGACAACAGGTCTGTAGTCGTTTAATCCTGTAACAGAGGGTTACAGAGGGTAACCCTCTGATAACCCAGAGGGTTATCAATGAATCAGTATAAGGACTGTAACCCTATCATAGATTTTTTTAAATTACCATTGAAATGTCTTCATGCATCTGCTTTTTACAGACTAATTAATGGTCTACTTAGTAACCGATGTGACAGCTTGAGAAGAATATGGCAGGAAGACCTGGATTGTATAATGAGTGAAGAAGAGTGGTTAAACATTTTGTCAGATAGTGGGAAATATGTAAGGGAAGCCAGAAGTGAACTTACACAGTATAAAATAATGCATAGATACTATTAGACGCCAGCGAGACTACATAGGATGGGTCTGTTAAATAATAACCTATGTTGGAAATGTAAGAAAGAAAAAGGAACTTTTTTGCACTGTATTTGGGATTGCCCACTTGTTCAGCCTTTTTGGACTAAAAATCTCAGGCATATGGGTGAGTGGTTGGGCAATACACTCCCATTGTCACCAAGAATGTGTCTACTTGGAGACAAATCCCAAGTACCTATTTTATCGAAAGAAGAATTCTCAGTGGTCTTGACTGGGCTAACTACAACAGCCAGAACTATACTTTCTCACTGAAAATCAATCGAACCCCCTAGAATGGAAGAATGGGTTAGCTATATGATAAAGACTGCCTCATATGAGTCCATGTTGAATAGGAGGACTGATGGAAATCACACTAAGGAACCAATATGGAGAGACTTTTGGAATTTTATCTCCTTGGCTAACAATGCACGTCTTTCTCTCTTTCCCTGTTTTTTTTTTTCCTCTCAGGGTTATTGCCTTCCCTCACTGATATCCTTGCTTTGTAATCAGCCACATATACAGTATATGTATACATATATATTTTTTTTCTTTTTTCCCTATTTATTTACCCTTTTTGGAGACTGATGTGATACCTGGAAGATCAGTATGTGTAGTACCATCCTGTATAAAGTCAATAAAAACTTTAATTACAAAAAAAAAAAAGAAAATGAGAGAGAGAGGATGGACGGATGAAGGAAAGATGGGGAACAAAGAAGTCCCAAGGATTAGCAAGGCGGAAGTGAGGGCTGCTTTGAAGAGGATGAAGAATGGAAAGGTGGCTGGTCCAGAGGACATACCTGTGGAGATATGGAGATGTTTGGAGAGTTGCACTGTGTCTTTGTGGATCTAGAGAAACCATATGATAGGGTGCCAAAAAAGGAAGTGTGGTACTGTATGGGAAAGTCAGGAGTGGCAGAGAAGTATGTGAGGGTGATGCAGGATATGTATGAGGACAGCGAGACGGTGGTGAGGTGTGCTGTAGGAGTGACAGATGGATTCAAGGTGGGGATGGGATTACATCAGGGATCGGCTCTGAGCCCCTCCTTGTTTGCCATGGTGATGGACAGGCTGACGGACAAGGCCAGGCAGGAGTCTCTGTGGACCATAATGTTTGCAGACGACATTGTGATTTGTAGTGAAATAGGGAACAGGTAGAAGAGAACCTGGAGAAGTGGAGGTATGCTCTGAAGAGAAGAGGAATGAAAGTCAGTAGAAGCAAGACAGAATACATGAGTGTGAATGAGAGGGAGGCAGGTGCAATGGTGAAGATGGAAGGAGTAGTGGTAGTGAAAGTAGATGAGTTTAAATACCTGGGGTCAACCATCCATCATCATAATCATCAACCTAGCAGTCTGTCGGGGGCGACAATGACTGCTTCATTTAGGTCTGATCAGATTCCTCCACGCAGCTCTGTAATTCGCTTTCCGCTGCCAGGAATTCCTGACCTTGTTAACCCAGGCGACGTCCGAGCCGGTATGAGTTGCTCTCTGACTGACCATTTCATGAAACTGCTTGCAAAGTATTTGAGTACCGCTAGCTTTTGCTGGACTAGCGACACATTCTTGGCAGATAGAGGTATTATCAGTGGAAAGGACAGACCAAGACAAACTAACTCCAGTATCTGTTGCAGTGACAGATACTTTGGTCAACCATCCAAAGCAAAGCGAAATGCACAAAAGAGGTGAAGAAGAGAGTGCAGGCATGGTGGAGTGGGTGGAGACGAGTGTCAGGGGTGATTTATGACAGAAGGGTAGCAGCAAGAGTGAAAGGGAAGATTTACAAGACAGTAGTGAGACCTGCTATGATGTATGGTTTGGAGACGATTGTGCTGACAAAAAGACAGTAGGTGGAGCTGGAGGTGGCAGAGTTGAAGATGCTGAGATTTCCATTGGGAGTGACTAGGAGGGACAGGATTAGAAATCAGTATATCAGAGGGACAGCTCAGGTTGAGCAGTTTGGAGACAAAGTAAGAGAGGCAAGGTTGAAATGGTTTGGACATGTGCAGAGGAGGGACAATGGAGATATTGGACAAAGGATGTTGAAGATGGCACTGCCAGGCAGGAGGAAAGGAGGAAGACCACAGAGAAGACTCATGGATGTAGTGAAGGAGGACATGGAGAGGGTTGGTGTTACAGAGGAAGATGCAAGGGACAGGGTGAGATTTTTTATTAAACCTTTATTTAACCAGGCACAACAGATTAAGAACACTTATTTACAACTGTGGCCCAGGCAGATGATCTGCTGATGGAGGCATATGATCCGCTGTGGTGACCCCTAAAGGGAGCAGCCGAAAGAAGAAGAAGATAATAGTCCAAGACTAAAACCACGGGCAAGTTGAGGCTCCTCGTACCAGTAAACTAGGACAAGGAGTAATAGACCTTGTTTAAGACCCAACACACATTAAAGAAAAGCTGTTACGACCCGAGCGCTGGGTTCTGATCGTGCTCGGGCTGAGTTCTACTCGCTGCCGGCCTTGACAGCTGTGGGCTGTATTCTGGTCTCACCGGGCTCTTATTGTGAAGGTGCTCGGTGGGGCTTCCGCCTGTCAAGGTTGGTCAGCTGTGTGTCATTACTGCTCGTTAGTGTTCGCCTTCAAAAAGCGGGCACTAGTGACAGTAATGTTGCAGGAGTATGGTCAACATCTAGTCAGTTATGGTCTACACCTCGTCAAGCTTTGTCAGAGCATCGTTAGACCTTCCTGTCAGGTTCGTGATTTGCCATGTCACAGTTTAGCTCGTAGTGGCTGGGGTCAGCCCTGCGAGCCCATGTATTGATTTGTGTGTGTTTTTGCAGAGAGTGGCTCACAGTCTTGTCCTGTCTCATCTTGTGTTAATAAACCATCATCGCAAAACTCACTGGTGGACTCCTGGTGTCTCATGGTGATCCGCGAGGATCACCGCATGACAAAAGCCACACTACAAACCACAGCTTATTAATAAAAATAGCCGGTAAAGAAAACCATATTTACAATGCTATTCACAAGGGGTCATGATTCAAAAGTCCAAACCTTCTCAAATGGACTGTACAGGGCATAAGCACTACTGTACTATTGCCTAAGCAAAAATAAAATGTAAAAGAAAAAGGCCCAAACACAATTAAAAGGGGAAGAAAAACAGTGACAAGCAAAACATTTTGCTTCTAAAAAAAATAAAACTGTTATGAATTATCTGCCGTTTAAAAGGCAGAAATAATAAACCCACACGCAGGAGAACGTTGTGTTCAGGTTACTTTATTTGTACCCGTAGGTAGATTTTTTTGCAATCTGGTGACATCCATAGTTACAAGCCACAATTACATTCAACACAAACACAGGCACACATGAAGCTGACTATAAACATGATAAAAATACTCAAGGCTCCATCAATCAGGATATAAAGACAAAGAGATGAGAGAAAAACCAGAGATAAGAGAGAAGGGTCATATTAAAAAGTTAGACTAGTCAAACAGGTTAAAAACTCAAAGGTCTAAAACCCAATAAAAAATTTAGAACCCAAATAAAATCCTACAAAAATAAGTAAATATAAAATGGAGTTAATAAATAGGTACCTAAATTATGTGCAATATATTGTTACAACTTGTTCAACTCTTTGACAGCAGCAGGAACAAAGCTGTTTTTGTAGCGCTGGGTTTTACTTTTTGGGACAGCAAACCTCCGTCTTGAGGGAAGAAGCTGAAAGTTGTGGTGCAAAGGGTGGGAGTCATCATTTAAAATGGAGGTAGCCATCCTCTGTACTTGTCTGGTGTACAAGGATGTCAGGCTCAGCTGTGACTCACCAAGCAAACGACTGGACCATCTAACTACCTGATCCAAGGATTTCCTCTGTTTCAGTTTTATCTGACCAAACCATGACACTAAAGAAAAGGATAAAACAGATTCAATAAAAGCCCGATAAAACATTGTCTGACATAATGTCTGGCCCAGGAAACACGCACGCAGGCTCAGGATAGATTTAACAGCTTTATTCATCAAGCAGGTGTGTCTGAATGGATGTGTGAGGTATGTGTATGTGATGGGAGTGAACGCCGATGCACAGGAAGCAGAGCAGTGCGCCGTACAGCCGGACAACCCTATCGAGAGAGCAAAGGACAAGGGTAAAAGGCACCACACCTGGACAGGAATAATGAGTAGTGTGTTGCTTACTTGTGGGTGTAGGTGGCTGGCGTTGGCCAAGGGAGAAGCCCGGAAGACAGCGTCCTGCAGAGCCTGTGACGATGGTGAGGATTGGGTGGCGATGACGGGGGAATCCGCCGCCAGGGAATCCACCTGTGCACAGGGGAGAAGACTTGGAGAAAGGTAAGGTATGCTTACGTAGGATTGAAGTCTCGCTGGTAATCAGGGGTTGATACACGAGCGAAGAAGTGCCGATGCGAACAGACGGCTCCAGACCGCTGCACTGGGCTGAGTGGGCTAAATAGCCCGCGGCTGACGAGGTGCAGATGTGCGCACAGCTGAGGCAGCTGATGAGCGGCGAGTCGTGACAGTACTCCCCCCCCCCAGCAGTGCCTCCTGCCGCTGGTTTGTCCGGGTGCGCCCGGTGGAACTCCGTGATGAGAATCCTGTCCAACACCAAAGAAGAGCGCACCCAGGACCTCCACTCAGGGCCGAATCCCTCCCAGTCCACCAAGTACTGCAGCCCACGACCTCGGCGCCGGGAGTCCATGATGGAGGCGACTCTCCAGGCCGGGTGGCCGTTGATCATCATAGGCGCGGGCGGCGCTGCGGGCGGAGGACAGAGGGGATCGGAGACAAAGGGCTTAATTTTGGACACGTGGAAGGTGGGACAAATGCGGAGGGAGGGGGGGAGGGCCAGACGCACAGCCACCGGGTTAACAATTTTAGAAATGGTGAAGGGGCCAATGAAGCGTGGGGCCAACTTCCTCTTTTCAGCCTTGAGATGAATGTCTTGAGAGGCCAACCAGACCTGTTGGCCCACCTGGTAGGCAGGGGCCGGTCTCCTGTGGCGATTCGCTGTGGTGCTGTTGCGCATCGCCGTGCGTAAAAGCGCATCGCGCGCCTTGGTCCACAGACCCCGACACCGTCTCAGGTGCGCTTGGATGGAAGGAACCGCCAGCTCAGCCTCCTGCTCCGGGAAGAAAGGTGGATCATAACCCAAGGACGCCTTGAAGGGGGACATCCCTGTGGCAGAAGACAGAGCCGTGTTGTGGGCGTACTCTACCCAGGCCAGGTGCGTGCTCCAGGTTGACGGGTTGGAGGAAGTGACGCAGCGTAGGGCAGCTTCCAGCCGTTCTTGGAGCCAGGGCGATAGGTGATGGTGAAGCGGAACCGGGCAAAGAACAAGGACCAGCGCGCCTGGCGGGCATTCAGACGTCTGGCAGATCGAAGGTACTCCAGGTTCTTGTGGTCCGTCAGGGGTTGTGCAGACGCAACCAGGGGTACCTGGTTGATGAGCAGCGAGTCATGACATTGTCATTATGGTTCGGTCAATTTGGAAGCGTGCAAGTTTCCTTAAACAATGCAAATGTTGCTGACCCTTTTTGCACACCCTTTCACAGTTCTCTTCAAAGTTTAAATTACTATCAATAATCGTCCCAAGATATTTGTAGGATTGTACACATTGAGTGGTCTGACCTTTTAGTACGGTGACTTTGTGCCTGGGAGTTTTCCTCCTAAAGTCAATAATCATATCTTTAGTTTTTGTCGTATTCAGCTGCAGGTAGGAATCCTCACACCAGTGAACAAAATCATCAACTACTGGGCCGTGGCCACTCTCACCATCCTGGAGGAGACTGACAATAACTGAATCATCAGCATACTTTATAATGTGTCTGTTGTCATGTCTGCTCCGACACATGTTTGTGTACAGGATGAAGAGTAGTGGTGACAACACACACCCCTGACGAGAGCCAGTAGAAGAGCACTTTAGGTCAGACAATGTACCATTGACCCTTACTCTCTGTGTCCTGTTGGTTAAGAAATCCAGAATCCAACCCACCAGATTTTTGCTCAAATCAAATTGTTGCAGGAGCCTTTCAACTAAAATATGAGGTTGGATTGTATTAAAGGCGGAGGAAAAGTCCACAAATAAAATCCTGGCGTGTGTCCCATTAAAATCCAGATGTTTAAAAAGCATGTTAAACAGAGTGACAGTGGCGTCCTCCACTCCTTTGTGAGGCCTATATGCAAACTGCAAAGGATCCAATGCATGTTCAGTCTGTTTTAGGACCTCACATCTGACCAGTTTTTCAAAAATTTTCATTAAAATTGAGGTCAAAGCAACTGGTCTAAAGTCGTTTACCGTTTTAGGATAGCTGGATTTTGGAACGGGAACAACCACGGCATCTTTCCAGATCTTGGGCACATGTTATGTCTGTAAGGACTTATTGAAAATGTAATGAAATACAGGACTCAGTTCATGTGCACAGGACTTTACCAAGCACCCACATATATTATCAGGGCCCTGACTTTTGTTCACTTTTACAGTGCAGAACTCCCTTTTAATATCCTGCACCTCAATATTAAAGTGCCGATTGTCTTTGAGTTTCTGTTTCAAATCTTGGGTTTCTGTGCTAAAATCAAAGGAGTCAAAACGACCATAAAAACAATTAAGAGCATTAGCCAGCTCTGTGTCTGAATTAAAACCATCTAAAAACACACGATTACTGCGCTCTGTGCTCTGAAGGCCTGCAATAGTTTTCATACTGGCCCAGGCTGAACCAAGTTTGTTTGTTGCCATCTTACTTTCCAATTCTGTTTTATAATTCTGTTTTGCTCTTAAAATTTCGGACTTCAGCTCTTTTGTGGCAACCTGTAGCTCAGAAACAGACCCCTGTTTAAAGGCAAGTGCTTTCCTCTGTAAGCAGGATTTAACTGATTTTGTAACCCATGGCTTGTTGTTGGGATATATTTTGACATGTTTACGTGGAACGATCATATTTTTACAGAAAGCCATGTATGAGCATGTGACATCCACCAAAGAGTCCAAATCATCCCCGCAGGCCAGTGTGAACACCTCCCATTCCGTACAGTTAAAGCATTCCTGGAGGCAGTGCACTGAATCCTCTGTCCACACCTCTATGTCTCTGGTCTCCACCTTGCCTCTTCTGAGAGCAGTGTGTATTTTATTGTGCAAAAAATAAAGTAACAGTCCAGATAAATGATAAATGAACACTGGAAGCACAAGGATACGTCAAGGACACTACAGAATAGTGGTAGGATAACGAGTGCTGCAGGAAGGCTGAACAGCACAGAGGGAACCCAGGCACTGCAGAATAGCTGAACAACGAGGATAGGAAAAAAACAAACTTACAGACTGGAGCAGTCCGAGGCAGTCCGAGAAGTCCACAGTGCGAGGAACAAAACAACTGATACACCAGGTAACGTCGGCAGAAAAGCTAACAGCACGTCAGGTAGTGTAGAGCAGTAACAAAAACTAACAGTGGATAAACACACAGTTCAACGATCACCCGGCAGTAAACTGAAGCAGACACAAGGCTTAAATAATGCCAACATAATGAGGAAATAGATTGCTGGTGTGTAAGGAGTGTGCATGTGCGGAGAAGTGAGTGGGTGTGTGTAAGTGAAGACAGGTGTGTGAGTGGATGTCTGTGAACACGTGAGTGAGAATGTGTGTGTGTATGTATGTGTGCAAGAGTGTGCATGAGAGGCAACGTATGTCTGTGTGTGTGTGTGTGTGTGTGTGTGTGAGTGAACAAAGGGAAGAACACAAATGATAATGACAGCCAGCTGGCACGACTGACAGGAGGGGGAGGCGTGCCTAAGAGCTGTCAGGGAGCCGAGCAAAACCCAAGGCTCCCTAAGAGCGCCTAAGGCAAATAGGGAGGGAAAAGAGCATGCAGCCACAGCGTCATGGAACTGGGCTTGAAACATCAAACCCAGTTCATGACAAAAACACTCATATTTAGAATACAGTTTAATAAAACACGTCTTCAGTAAAGTGTGCATTAAACATGACCAGCATACCTCAGAAATATTCATAAATGCACATCTTAAGTGCTGATGGCAGTTGCTGAAGCACAGGAACAGGTGTCTAAAACAAAAAGGAACCCTATAACACAGAGTCAAATAAACATTCATAGTAGCCTATGTAGTACTGTATATAAAGTTATCTAAGCATTTTTACTTCCCTGGGTAACTCCTTTTCTATTATGCTGTGTGTATTTCTGTTGGTTTGGGTCATCTTACTGTGTCATGCTGCAGTTACACTGTAATTTCCCAGTTTGGAAGGAAGGAAGGAAGGCAGTCAATCAGTCAGTCAGTCAGTCAGTCAGTCAGTCAGTCTGTCTGTCTAGTACAAAACTCACAGTTTTGTTCTGTTTCATGCCCCAAGCATCTCCTTCATGTCCCGAGACGTATATTAAACAATGTGGCATCAAAGCAGATACCCTTCGAACCAGACATAAAGTATATTGTGACTAAGGGGACAGGCGGTTAAGCTCGACTGTTGGCATCCAACCAGGGATTTGAAATCACAACCTCCCACTCCGGAATCCGGCACTCTACGTCTGTCACCAAGAGGGTTGACCCACTTGGCAAGCTAAGTAAGAATGCTTTTATTGACTCTGTTACATACTGTATTTCCGCCCCCCAGATTCTGATATCGTCCTGATGTCAGAGGTGCATTTAAGTTTTCGGGATCCCTTAAGGATGTCCACCTTCTGACACCAGTGAGATCTGGGGAATGGGACTAATATGCCACCACTAAGTTCTGCCAACAATGCCAATTGTGACCAAGGAGACAGGCAGTTAAGCCCAACATGTGGTGTCCAACCAGGGATTTAAATTCCCAACCTCCCGCTCTGGAGTCCGGCACTCTACCTGTGTCACCAAGAGGGTCGACCCACTTGGCAAGCCAAGTAAGAATACTTTTATTGACTCTGTTACATATCAATCAATCAATCAATCAATCAATCAATCAATCAACTTTATTTATAAAGCACTTTTAAAGCAACACTCGCTACACAAAGTGCTGTACAACAAGAGAACATAAAAGCAGGGCACTAACACAAAGGGTGCTAACACAAGAAAAAAAAAAGTACATATATATGTATAACATATATACCTCTTGACACCACCATCTTTTGAAATAATTACAAAATTAAATGAGTTATTGTGGCATCAAACCAATCATGCTTGTTAAGTTGAGCTGTAAAGTCTTATTCATGCTGCATTTCCCCTCTAGTCCACTTTGGTCCGTGTGTGCTTTTGACGAGCCCGGCACGCACGCGGTGCTGTACATGCTCACTTTTTTCATCTACCCAGGCCAAGTGATGGACGCAAGCGCACAACCATCATTTGTAGTTTCACTCCCGCCCTGTAGGTAGCGCCAATGTGCTGACGTGCCAGGATTTTCACCAATGAAGAAACACTGCTTGCTTTCTGCTGCTTGACTTCCCGGTTTTCACTCCTTTTCCACGAAGATGCTGCTGCTGCTGAAGTGTGTATGTGTGATTCATGTACTGTATGTTTATTCTCGTCTTTCTCTTCCTTGTTGTCTTCTTTGTCTACTTTGTCTTGGTATGCTTTGTCGATATCGCCACCTCGTCAATGGGACGTTCAGTCTTGCACATGCGCTTTTCAATGTGTTCAGGTCATGGGCAGGCGGTGCGGTCACAAAATTTGGGCTGCACACGGTCGTCCATGGTTGAGCACTGTGGACACTAGCAAAGTGGAGACGATGACATAAATTTCGTTACACAAGGGTTCCGGTTACACATACGCGGACAGCAGAGGTGCAGCATGCTGTTCTGTCACATCATGACTGCACTGCTCATTCAGGATTCTTGCTCAGTCGCCAGAGGCCATGGTTTAAAAGGCTGGGACTGTGCATGTATGTATATCACAGTGTGACCTCCATCAAATAGAGGCACCATGAAATTTGGGCAAGGTACCATGTCAGGCATCGCTTTCCAGCTAAAAATTATTGTCATTGTGCCAAGGCCAAATTAAACATTCTTCATTTCTCTGAAGTTTTACCATGCATCTACAGAACACAAATTAACCTACAGTATCTTTCTTTTTTATTATGTTTTAAAATCAGAATTTTATTTGGTTTTATTGTTTTGAATGACAAATTCAATGAAATATTTTTTGTACGGTATGAAAAATTAATATGCATACTAAAAACAAACTTTCATTGTGATTGTTTCTCGGGTTATAGTAAAGAACTGCATTCTAGTAAAGAAATTATGGATAATAGTCTGGATGGACGTTAATGCATTTTAGTAACTGACATATAGTATTGATTTCAATGATCGCATATAAAATATCATCTTGGACAATGTGGAAATAAATGTATTTTGCTCTTAATCTAAAAAATATAACTATTAAGATGTGATGTTGCAAAGTTGGAGCAGCAGAAATACTAAGTAGCTGAATGAAAATGTACTTAACCATAGTTTTCTTCTTCTTGTCAGTCACTAACTGCATCCAATAGTTCTGTCTGAAAGTACTTCTTATTCATCTTGTTATAATGTGTTTTGCTGTGTTGTATTCACTGTTCTACCAGCAGCTGAAATATGGGCTACAAATTGAACTTTAAGCTTAACATACAAACTCAGGGCAAATAAATGTGGCAAAAAGTGGATGCTTTAGGATGCTTAGCACTGATTGGATAAGGGATAAGGACCTGTATTTATATAGCACTTTTCTAGTCTCAAGACCACTCAAAGCACTTCACTTGTACTAACCCTCTATTCTATTCACCAATTAACCTAACATACATGTCTTTGGATTGTGGGAGGAAAATGGAATACCCAGAGTAAGTGCACGCAGCACAGGGAGAACATGCATACTCCACACAGAAAGGTTCCCACCCCTGTTAGCCTGGGGATTCACACCTAGAACCTTCTAGCTGTTAGACAACAGCGCTAACCACTGCACCACCATGGTGGAATTTGCCTGAACAGAGCCACATTCTACCATCCAACCAACCAAGACATCTCGGTTCAAACTTTCCAGTGGTGTAGAACTAGGGTGAGATTTGCTGCCAGCAAATGTCACAGCTGGTGATTGACAGGATTTTAACAAACCAGTCTTTGATCCCTAAGATTAATGCTGTGTGACTTTCATCAGTGGAAAAGACAGTCGCCATCAGTTTGCTCCATCATTGAACGGATGAGCTATCAGGACAACTTTCTTTCGGTAAAGCGACAATGAGACCCAGTTAGGGATTCTAATGATTAATTGACTTTCAATTAATCATCAATAAGAATTTAGTCGACTAAATTAAATTAGTTATCAATTAATTGAAAGTGGCACCATTCTTTTTAACAGTTTATTTTCATTAAATGTAGTGTTGTCACCAGTCATGGCGAGGGTGCTATAGCCTAATCTCAACCACACCTGATGTATTTCACTCGAGAAAATGAAGCGTTCTAAACGGAGTGCAGTGGGATCATTTTAAACTGGTTAACACGAACAACAAAGCTAAATGTACGCTATGTGGTACTACATTGAAATACAATAGCTCAAACAGTTCAGCCATGCTGCAAGGAGTGACTAGTTTGGCTTCATCATCACAACCGACAGTTAACAGTCTTGGGGAGGCAGGTATTGTCACGCGGTGGCCCTCGTGAGCCACCATAAGATGCCAACAGTCGCCGGTGAGGTTTGCATGATGTTTTATTAAGGGCAAAGGATAACACAAAGTAACAAAGTAATGAGCCACGATGGGCTAAAACACACTACATTAGGAACAGAGGTTGTAAGGCTGATCAAGCACACTTACGGTTCAGGATTAGGATGAGGGATGATCGTAGGGATGATCGCTCGACGTCTAAACACAGGGATGTTTGACGGGAAGTTCGACGGAGACTGCTGCACTGGGCTGCATTCAGCGTCCACTTAAATGCCGGCCGCTAATGAGCCGCGAATGCAGCACAGCTGGCAGGCTTTGACAGCAGGAAGCTCCTCCGAGCGCTGTCACAATAAGAGCCCAGGGAGCCAGACGGAAATCACTGCTGTCAAGCCTGCAGGGGATGACGTATGACCCGAGCGCGGACGAGCTTGGCGTTCGGATAATAATAGTGTCTCCCCCCCAAGGGCGGGCTCCGAACGCCCAGAGACACCCAAGTCCCCCCCCAGGGTGGGTGGATGGGGGGACAGGCCAGGGGGGAGAGGACCCGCACAGACCAAAAAACCATGATGATAACAGGAGTGCGCAGGCAGACAGAAAAAAAAACCGACACTCCCATGCCCAAATCAAAACTAAGGCAGATCACAAATGAAGGGGGAAAAAAAAACATGAGGGACCAGGGGATAAACAAGACAATCAGAGTACGGCTAACGAAAAACGCTATACTCCAAAAAGTACACAGGATAATTAGGACAGGGAAAAACAAAACACCAAGAGTTACACACATTACATCCCTCAGACAGGAGAGGGGAAAAGAAAAAAAACACGCTAAACAGCGGTGAATACATGGATAAAAAAAAATAGGGCAAAAGACAACACACCTAAGTGACCTTAACATTCAGAGAAAACAAGGAACACACTGGGACGACGGCAGGCAGAGTTCAAAGAGAGAAAAACAACAAGTTCAGGCGGCCTGCCCGCGTCCAATGTCTGGATAACCAAATGGGGAAAAGGGAAGTGTTCAGATGGCCTACCCCAGTCCCAGACCCGGAAAAACAGGACCCCTGGCGGCCGGACCAGGTCGCCAAGCAGACAGTCCAGTGGGTCGGGTGGCCAACCCAGAACGCCAAATGGGTGAGCCAGTCCTTCAGGCGGCCGACCCGCATCACTCAGGACCACAGGACCGCAGGGGAGAGAACGACAACGGCTTCCCTGCAGAGGGGGATAGCGAGGGCGAGCCGGGCCGAAAATGAGGAAGCCCAACGGTCCCCGGTGGAGATGGGCTGTGATGATGATCCAGAGGATGAGGATGAAGAAGATGAGCCAGTCCAGTGTCCGGTGGCACGGGATCTGCAGCTCCCTCACCGACCTTGGATTCTGCTGACGCTGCACCTGCGATGGACCCCGATTGGGTCACGGCTGCACCTGCGACGGACCCCGATTGGGTCACGACTGCACCCGCGATGGACCCCGATTGGGTCACGGCTGCACCCACGATGGACCCCGATTGGGCCTTGGCTGCACCCGCGTCGGACCCCGACTGGGTCGGCGCCACACCAGTACCGACCTCCAACCCCGAACCCGGAACCTCTGGCGCAGCGAACGGAATCAGCTCTGCACCGGTGACCCTGGGAGAAAGCTCAGGAGAGAGAAAAGAACTGGGATCAGGATCACCGGTAGCGACAGAGCCCAGCGAGACGAGTTCGGGCGCAGCGGATGGCTGCCCCTGGCTCGTCTCTCCAAGAGACAAGCAAAAGTGCTCCAGAATAGAAAGGAGAAAAACAAGGTAGAGCATTTGCCTACCTTGGCAAATGCTCCTGGGTTCTGTCCTGGGTTCTGTCGCTGTCCAGGACTCCAACGATCCGGGCTTAGACGGAAGGAGATCGTCTTCTGGCTCCCACTCAGCTATGTCGGGCTCTGCAGCTGGCATGATGGCTTCCGCAGCCTGAGGACCCTCCGGCACAGATGTCCACGCCGACGACCCGCACGGCGTGGTGGCTGGGGACCCTCAACCCACTGGACCGGACTGCTCATCTGTGGAGACCCGGGGACGCTTCGTCATCAGCGCAGGCTCCATGCTGCAATCCGGTCTCCTCCTCCGCCCATGACGTGGCTGTGGGGCTGGAACCAGGCTCTCCAGAACCGCAGGCCCCCCCCTCATCCGGCGACATTGGCCTGGCATTGAGGACTGCTCAGAGGAGGGAGACACAGAGGAAGCGGGTTTAATAATAGAAGCTACAGCAGGTGGTGGGAGCTCGGGGGACTGCGAACCCCGAGCTCCACCCCTAGGAGTCAGACAAGGCAAACCACAATTATGAGGAGATGAGTGAACTTGCACTTCCCTGTCTCCCGGAGGCAGGATGGTGCCTGCTGTAGCGGACGTTGCTCCTCCCTTTCCCCGCCGGACGGTGACAGAGGGCCCCCTGGGAGGACGAGGGGGAGCCGCTCGTGATGGATCTGGGACGGGGCTCGCCGGAACAGGACTCCAGGCTCTCACAGCAGCCAGGAAAGGCATCGAGGAGGAGGGGGCGACAGCCAAGACGAACCGGGCACGGAGCGCTGACGGGACAGCAGGAGAAGATGACCTGGGGGAAGAGGCTGCGGGGATTCCCTCCTGGCGAGATGTCGAGGAAGCAGTTGACTGCAGGATTGAGTCTCTCAGGCGGCCCGGAACAGGGTCCGGACGGGGTTCTGGCTGAGGTTGACTATGGCCGTTGCGCCGACATCTTCGACAGCCCCTGAATGGTGCGAACTTCAGAACTGGATCGAGGACAGGAACGGGATCCCAAAGCGGGGAGCGGGGATGCCTCCTCCACTGCTTACCCCCGTAGTCCTCCTCCATCATGCGGAGTATCTCGCGCTGTGTGGCGATGTCATCCCTCCTCGCGCTGACTTTGGGGTGGTCGGCGTAGCGGGGGAGATGATTGAGGACGTCCTCAGCGCAGTCCAGGTACCAGCGCACGTCGCTGTGATAGTCGAGGAGGGAGGCGGAGATGAGCGTTTCATCCACGTATTCCAGGGCGTCCACCAGCTCGTAGCTCTGACTCCGAGCGCGGCCCCTCCGCGACGGCATGTTTTCAGCACGCAGTACCCAGACAGGAAAGAACAAAGTCCAAATGCAAACTCACGGCAACAGGCATCTCAGTCTGGCAGCAGTCTACTGTCACGCGGTGGCCCTCGCGAGCCACCATAAGACACCAACAGTCGCCGGTGAGGTTTGCATGATGTTTTATTAAGGGCAACGGATAACACAAAGTAACAAAGTAATGAGCCACGATGGGCTAAAACACACTACACTAGGAACAGAGGTTGTAAGGCTGATCAAGCACACTTACGGTTCAGGATTAGGATGAGGGATGATCGTAGACAAGGAATCAATAAGGCATACTGACGCCTGAGACGAGGAATTCTCGCTCGATGTCTAAACACAGGGATGTTTGACGGGAAGTTTGACGGAGACTGCTGCATTGGGCTGCATTCAGCGTCCGCTTAAATGCCGGCCGCTAATGAGCCGCAAATGCAGCACAGCTGGCAGGCTTTGACAGCAGGAAGCTCCTCCGAGCGCTGACACAATAAGAGCCCGGGGAGCCAGAAGGAAATCACTGCTGTCAAGCCTGCAGGGGATGACGTATGACCCAAGCACGGACGAGATCGGCACTCGGATCATAACAGGTATGTGATGAGAGGAAGACGGAGAGCATTACTCAGAGGATTTGCAACATGATTGAAAAAGACATGATGCCAATAAGTAATGTTGAAGGAGAGGGCTTTTGGAAGCTGATAAATTTTATGGAGCCAGGGTATAATATTCCATCTAGAGCAGGGGTGTCCAACCATGTGCCATGGAGAGCCAAGACCCTGCAGGTTTTCTCTTCTACCCAGTCTCTTCAGCAGGTGTTTTCACTTATCAGCAATCAGTGGGAAGAAGTTCACTGAAATCTGCTGTTGAAGACACTGGTTGGAGGTAAAACCTGCAGGGTTTTGGCTCTCCATGGCACATGGTTGGACACCCCTGATCTAGAGGAATGATAACTACCCGCTTGGAAGAACGCTACAAGAAGAAAATAGCTGACCTGAAAGCACAGCTAGCCACTGAAAATTTTTTGATTTTTTTTGTGTGTGTGTATTTTATTGATCCCCAGAGAGGAAATTCAGGGCATCCACGGTACGGCACTATCCCTTCACCACTCACACACACACATTCACACCTAGGGCCACTTTACAGTCTCCGATTAAACTAACCTGCATGTTTTTGGCCTGTGGGAGGAAAGTGGAGAAATCCCGGAGTAAACCCATGCAGACACAGGGAGAACATGCAAACTCCACACAGATCACTGTTGGTCAGGGACTGGGATTGAACCCGGGATCCCATGGCCAACGGTGAGTTGCTGTGCTCCCGCAGTGCTAACCACTACTCCATCGCACCACCCAAAATGTGGTGCTGACAACAGATTGTTGGACTGTGCTTAGTACAGAGCTACATTACAGTCACTTGCCACTACATTGAAAATGAATGGCATGTAAAATCAGCAGTTCTTCTCACAGAGAGCATGTCCGATGTTATGTAGTTTTTAATATTATGTGAACTGAGTCTACGTATTTTTTAATTCAGAATTTATGTTGCTGAATTTTAATATCAGTAAGTGCACACATTTTTATGTTATAGTAGCCTTAATATTTATTTTTCTGAGTTTATTTTTCTTAATGTTTAACATTCAACAGATTACATTACATAAATAAATCAAATCCTTGAGGAATATGGCTTGCATTTTTTTTATTCCGTATATCAAACAATAATTGGCTTTTTATGTTATAGACCATAATGTACCAAGGGGGCAGCGTGGTGGCGGAGTGGTTAGCACTGCGGCAGCACAGCAACTCACCCTTGGCCGCGGGACCCTAGGTTCGATCCCAGCCCCTGACCAACAGTGATCTGTGTGGAGTTTGCATGTTCTCCCCATGTCTGTGTGGGTTTACTCTGGGATTTCTCCAGTTTCCTCTCACATGCCAAAAAACATGCAAGTTAGGTTAATTGGCATCAACTGGGGATTCTAAATTATCCTTAGGTATGACTGTGAGAGTGAATGGTTGTCTGTCTCTCTGTGTTGGCCCTGCGATGGACTGGCGATCTGTCCATGCCTCTCGCCCAAAGATAATGGGATAGGCTCCAGCCCCCTGGGATCCAAAAAGGATTAAGCGGAAGAAGATGGATGGATGGGAAATTCAAATTCTCAGGAAAAATGCTTATCAATTAATCCTTAATCAATTGATAAGGTGAATCAATTAACAATTAATTAATTGCATCCCTGGACCCAATCATTCAAATAGTCATCGGGAGCATAAAATGACACCAGATGAATGAATGAATCTTTATTTCGGATAGATTAAAATTAAAGATTAAAAGAAAGGAACAGAATAATATAACAAAGGGGAAAAAAAATGTAACAAGGTCAAATTAAACAATAACTCTTCGGATTATACAGTTCAACATAAGTTATCCGAAATGGGTGATGGCTGAAGCCACAATTTATATTGCCCACCCATATTCCATCTAAGAATTCAAAAGGAAAATAAAATAAGAGTGATTACAAATCAGAACAAAGCTAAGACAAAACGTGACAAAAAACTAAGCAACAGCACAACACACACTGAATATGATAATCCTTATGTGATTTTACATGTCATCTTGTATATATGTTTGGAGTAGGCTATTTCTTCCTTTAGTTTTTGTTTAAATTGTCCAAGCATTATACATGATTTTAATTCAGGTCCAAAAGCATTCCACAATCTGACTCCTTGCACTGAGACAAAGTGTTGCTTGGTGGTAATTCTCACTGAAGGTTTTTGAAATATACATGTTCCTCTGAAATGATATTGTTTCTCCCTAATTTGGAACAACTTTTGGATATTTGCGGGCAGTGATAGATTCCTCACTTTAAACATTATTACTGCAGTTTTAAAATCAATCAGATCTTTCAACTTGAGAGCTTTTAATTTAAGAAAAAGTGGGTTTTTTGGTTCCCTGTAAGCAGCTTTGTTTATTATTCTAATAGCTCTCTTCTGAAGCATAAAGACTGGATATACGTTTGTTTTATATGTATTTCCCCATACTTCAGTACAATATGTCATGTATGGGAGTATTAATGCCCCCTCATGGATCGTCACCTTATCGTGGTGGGGGGGTTTGCGTGCCCCAGTGATCCCAGGAGCTATGTTGTCAGGGGCAATTTGCCTCTGATAGGGTCTCCCACGACAAACTGGTCCTGGGTGAAGGGCCAGACTAAGAACGATCCACCAGACTCTCATGATAAATTCTATATCAAGGATTCAGTGTACCCCGCCCGGTATGGGGTTACCGGGGCCCCACCCTGGAGCCAGGCCTGGGGGAGGGGCTCGAAGGCTAGCGTCTGGTGGCCAGGTTTCCACCCATGGGACCCGGCCGGGCTCAGCCCGAAGGAGTTACATGGGTCCGCCCTCCAGTGGGCTCACCACCTGCAGGAGGGATCATGGGGGTCCGGTGCTATGTGGATTAGGTGGCGTTCAAAGGCAGAGACCTTGGCGAACTGATCCCAGGCTTTCTAAACTGGCTTTTGGTACGTGGAATGTCACCTCTCTGGTGGGGAAGGAGCCTGAGCTGGTGTACGAGGTTGAGAGATACCGGCTAGATATAGTCGGCCTCACCTCAACACACAGCTCTGGTTCCGGAACCAGTCTCCTAGAGAGGGGCTGGAGCTTGGCCTTTTCTGGAGTTGCCCCAGGCGAGAGGCGAAGAGCAGGGGTGGGTATTCTTGTATCGCCCCACCTTGCTGCCTCTATATTGGAGTTTTCCCCGGTGGACGAAAGGGTTGCTTCCCTGCGCCTTTGGGTTGGGAAACGGGTCCTGACCATCATTTGTGCCTATGCACCAAATGATGTTTCAGAGTACCCACCCTTTTTGGAGTCTGTGACTGGGGTGCTGGAGGGTGCTCCTCTTGGAGACTCCATTGTCCTACTGGGGGACTTCAATGCGCATGTGGGCAACGACAGTGAAACCTGGAGGGGGGTGATTGGGAGGAACGGCCTGCCCGATCTGAACCCGAGTGGTGTTCAGTTATTGGACTTCTGTGCTAACCACAGTCTGTCCATAACAAACACCATGTTCAAGCATAAGGGTGTCCATATGTGCACCTGGCACCAGGACACCCTAGGTCGCAGGTCGATGATCGATTTTGTTATCATATCATCAGACCTGCGACCGTATGTCTTGGACACCCGAGTAAAGAGAGGCGCAGAGCTGTCAACTGATCACCACCTGGTGGTGAGTTGGATCCGATGGCAGGGGAGGAAGCCATTCAGACCTGGTAGACCCAAACGTATAGTGAGGGTGTGCTGGGAGCGTCTGGCTGAGGCCCCTGTCCGGGAGGTCTTCAACTCCCACCTCCGGAAGAACTTCAACCACATTCCGAGGGAGTCTGGAGACATGGAGTCTGAATGGGCCATGTTCTGCACCTCTGTTGTTGAAGCGGCGGCCCAGAGCTGCGGCCGCAAGGTGGTCGGTGCATCTCATGGTGGCAACCCCCGAACCAAGTGGTGGGCACCAGTGGTGAGGGGGGCCATTAAGCTGAAGAAGGAGTCCTATCAAGCTTGGTTGGCTTGTGGGACTCCCGAAGCAGCTGAGGTGTATCGGCAGGCCAAGCGGAGTGCAGCTCGGGTGGTTGCTGAAGCAAAAACCCGGGTATGGGAGGAGTTCGGTGAGGCCATGGAACAAGACTTTCGGTCGGCCTCAAAGAGATTCTGGCAAACTGTTCGGCGGCTCAGGAGGGGAAAGCAGCTCCCCATCCACACTGTGTATGGTGCGGATGGGACACTGTTGACTTCGACTGGGGATATCGTCGGGCGGTGGAAGGAATCCTTCGAGGATCTCCTCAATCCCACTGATATGCCTTCCACAGAGGAAGCAGGGTTTGGGGACGAGGGGGATGACTCGCCTATCACAGGGGCTGAGGTCGCCAAGGTGGTTAAAAATCTCCTTGGTGGCCGGGCCCCGGGGGTGGACGAGATTCGCCCTGAGTACCTCAAGGCCCTGGATGTTGTTGGGTTGTCATGGTTGACACGCCTCTGCAACATTGCGTGGAGGTCGGGGGCAGTGCCTTT
The DNA here is from genome assembly GCA_020510985.1 of Pholidichthys leucotaenia. NCBI lineage: Eukaryota > Metazoa > Chordata > Actinopteri > Cichliformes > Pholidichthyidae > Pholidichthys > Pholidichthys leucotaenia. The sequence continues at coordinate 326,942,711 of CM035841.1, read as the reverse complement.
GGCATGGCAAACCGGGGTGGTGGTTCCTCTCTTCAAAAAAGGGGACCGGAGGGTGTGCTCCAACTTTAGAGGGATCACACTCCTCAGCCTCCCTGGGAAGGTCTATGCCAAGGTACTGGAGAGGAGAGTCCGGCCGTTGGTCGAACCTCGGATTCAGGAGGAGCAATGTGGTTTTCGTCCTGGCCGTGGCATATCGGACCAGCTCTTTACCCTCTCGAGAATTCTTGAGGGTTCATGGGAGTTTGCCCAACCAGTTTGCATGTGTTTTGTGGACTTGGAGAAGGCATTTGACCGCGTCCCTCGTGGATTTTTGTGGGGGGTGCTTCGGGAGTATGGGGTATCGGGCTTGTTGTTACGAGCTATTCGGTCTCTGTACGACCGTTGTGAGAGTTTGGTTCGTATTGCCAATACTCGGTCGGAGTCATTCCCAGTGAGAGTTGGACTCCGCCAGGGCTGCCCTTTGTCACCGATCCTGTTCATAATTTTTATGGACAGGATTTCTAGGCACAGCCAGGGAATGGAGGGTGTCATGCTTGGTGACCACAGGATCGCATCTCTGTTGTTTGCAGATGATGTTGTCCTGTTGGCTTCATCCAGCAATGACCTACAGCTCTTGCTGGGACGGTTTGCCGCTGAGTGTGAAGCGGCTGGGATGAGAATCAGCACCTCCAAGTCCGAGTCCATGGTCCTCAGCCGGAAAAAGGTGGATTGTCCTCTCTGGGTTGGGGACAGGCTCCTGCCCCAAGTGTAGGAGTTTAAGTATCTTGGGGTCTTATTCACGAGTGAGGGGAAAATGGAGCGAGAGATTGACAGACGGATTGGAGCAGCATCTGCAGTGATGTGGACGTTGTACCGGTCTGTTGTGGTGAAGAGGGAGCTTAGTTCTAAGGCAAAGCTGTCGATTTACCAGTCAATCTACGTTCCTACTCTCACCTATGGTCACGAGCTTTGGGTAATGACCGAAAGAACGAGATCGCGGATACAAGTGGCTGAAATGAGCTTTCTCCGTAGGATTGCTGGACTCACCCTCAGAGATAGGGTGAGGAGCTCAGTCATCCGGGAGAGGCTCAGAGTAGAACCGCTGCTCCTCCACATTGAAAGGAGTCAGTTGAGGTGGTATGGGCATCTGATTAGGATGCCTCCTGGACGCCTCCCACTTGAGGTGTTTCAGGCAGGTCCCACTGGGAGGAGACCCCGGGGCAGACCCAGGACTCGGTGGAGAGACTATGTCTCCCAGCTGGTCTGGGAACGCCTTGGTATCCCCTCTGAAGAGCTGGAGCAGGTGGCTGGGGAGAGGGAAGTCTGGGCTTCTCTGCTTGAACTGCTGCCTCCGCGACCCGGACCTCCGGAAAAGTGGTAGAAGATGGATGGATGGATGGATGGATGGATGGGAGTATTAATGAATGATACAAAGTATACAGTGGGTTGATTCGACAAATATTTCACTCTGTGTAGTATTGTAATTGATTTGGATATTTTACCTTTAATATAATTAATATGTGACTTCCAACACAGTTTATTATCAATTATTACTCCAAAAAATTTAATTTTGGATACCCTTTCAATCTCTACACCATTTACAGTGAGTTTAGATACTAACTTGTTGTGATGGTTGTTAAAAATTATAAATTAAATTATAAAAATTATAAATTTTGTCTTACTTAAATTGAGCGTTAATTTGTTTGAATCAAACCACAGTTTAAGCTTTCCTAATTCCTTTCCGAATGTATCCAAAAGCTGTTCCAAATTGCTCCCACTGCATAATAAATTAGTGTCATCTGCAAACAATATTAAATCCATTTTTCCAAAACTTTACATGTATCATTTATATACATATTGAATAACAATGGCCCCAAAACTGAACCCTGTGGGACTCCGCAAGCAACCTTCAGTAACTGCGAGTTTTTGCTACCAACACATACATACTGATATCTGTTCTTTAAGCAACTACATAACCAGGACAGTGCTACCCCCAATACCATAATTTTGTAGTTTCTTTAACAATAATTTGTGATCCACTGTATCAAATGCTTTTTTTAAGATTCAGGAATACTCCAGCGGAATACTCTTTATTTTCAACAGCAGTTGATATTTTTTCTATAAATTCCATTAGAGCAAATGCAGTTGTCCTCTTGTGTCTGAACCCATATTGCTGCTAACACAATAAATTATTCTTCATTATAAAGTTGTCAGTTCTCTCACAGAATATTTTTTCGAGTATCTTAGAAAATTGCGGCAATAGTGAAATAGGTCTATAGTTTGAAAATTCCCCTCTGTCACCCGTCTTATATATCGGAATTACTTTAGCTATTTTCATTGCACTGGAAAATATACCTGTTTGGAGAGAAAGGTTACAGATATATGTCAGTGGCTTCATTAAGCATTCAATGATAGTTTTGACTAAAAGCATGTCAATACCATCACAATCTGCAGATGTTTTACTTTTAAATGATTTAACAATTTCAATGACCTCTCTCTCGTCTGTGTTCTTCATGAAAATGGAGTCTTTTATAGCAGTGTTTTTGCTTATTGTATCACCTGTAGATGCCATAATGGGTATTTCTCGTGCCAAATTAGGACCAATGTTAACAAAAAATTTATTAAATTCATCTGCAGGTGAGACTGCATTCACACTGAGTTTTTTTTTTTTCTTTTGAAAGATTGGTTGGGTAGCTTGTATTTCTGTTTTTATTTCCAAGAATATTGTTAAGTATTGTTCATGTATTTTTAGTGTTATCTCTGTTTTTCTCCAGTTCTTTACTGTAATAGTCTCTTTTACTACATCTCATTATACAGTATATATTAACTTATTTTTGTATGTTTTATACCACTGCTCTGCTTCTTTTGCTCTTTTCTTTAGAAAAACTTTATATAATGGATTTTTCTTTTTGCATGCTTTTTGTAATCCTTTGGTTAACCATGGCTTGTCGGAAAATTTCTGTTTAAGCTTTTTCTTTACTAATGGACAATTTTTTTCATAAAGAGTGGTTACAATGTTCATGAATGTGTCGTATGCTTCATTTACACCTGATACATAGACTTTTGTCCAGTCTTGCTTCAGCACGTCTTCTTTAAAAGAACTGATTGCATTTTGTGATTTGTATCTGAAAGATTTTAAAGTTTTTTGTGTATTGGCCCCCGTGTGGCCATGGATAAGTGCAAAGACTGGCAGATGGTCACTTACGTCATTTATCAATAATCCACTTTCTATTTTCTTATCAATAATATTAACAAACAGGTTGTCAATAAGTGTAGCAGTGTGAACTGTGATTCTACTGGGATGTGTTATTGTGGGATATAGACTCATACTATACATAGAATTCATGAACTCTGTTATTACATTTTGTTGAAATGGATTTAGTAAATCAATATTGAAGTCTCCACAGATTACAACCATTTTCTTATCAGTTATATTATTGTACAGGTCGACTAACTTATCTCTGAATGTCTGAACGCAAGTTCCCGGCATTCTATATATCCATCCATCCATCCATCTTCTTCCGCTTAATCCTTTTCGGGTCGCGGGGGGGGGGGGGGGCGCTGGAGCCTATCCCAGCATCTTTGGGCGAGAGGCAGGGTACACCCTGAACAGATCGCCAGTCCATCGCAGGGCCAACACAGAGAGACAGACAACCATTCACTCTCACAGTCATACCTAAGGACACTTTAGAATCCCCAATTTGATGCCAATTAACCTAACTTGCATGTTTTTGGCATGTGGGAGGAAACCGGAGAAATCCCGGAGTAAACCCACGCAGACACGGGGAGAACATGCAAACTCCACACAGATCACTGTTAGTCAGGGGCTGGGATCGAACCCAGGATCCCCAGGCCAAGGGTGAGTTGCTGTGCTGCTGCAATGCTACCCACTCCGCCACCGCGCTGCCCCCATTCTATATATACAACTTATAATTAGATTTTTTGTTTTATCTTGGTCAATCTCAACAGTAACGCATTCCAGAATCCCTGGTAGTGCAAAGGACATTCCATTTACAAGTTTACACCTACAGTTCATCAATATACAGTGCAACACCACCACCCTTTTTTTGAGATCTATTAATATAAAACATCTGATATCCCTCTATTGCCATCAAAGAAGCCTGCTCTTCATTGAGCCAAGTTTCAGAGACTGTGATTGCTGTACATTTTCTATCTAGCTGTTTTAAATAGTCCTGAATCTGTGGAAAGTTTTTGTTAAGACTTCTGCTGTTAAAGTGTATTATTGATAGTTTACTTTTCAGTGTAATATTCACAGTGATTATGAATATTATTGAAGAAGTGGTTATCAGGATCAATATCATTCTCCAAAAACAAACTTCAGGGGAAACTAAAACCCATGACACATTGTTTTAAATTTTGCTGATTTTTTTTTTTTTTTTCGCTTCTCTTCCATTCCTTATGGCCACTTTCTGATTGCTTTGAGTTTTTAAAACATTTTAAGAATAATGTTAACTGACTTAAAGTACATTTCTAACTACACTCTATCATACAATATGCCATTTAACATACAATTTCATTTGATCGCATTTAGTTCTTAATTCAAACAAGCAGAGTATTTGCAACCAACTTAATTAAGACTTGAACAAAAACAATCAATCTGAATACAACTGGGAGCGTTTAACCACTTGCGCTCCGTTGTTCCGCGGGCGGGCAAATCTCTGCGTCCTATGACGCACGAGGGCGCACGAGAGCGCGCTCGTGTGCCCTCGTGCGCATGACGCATGATAAGGATATTGATGGTGATGATGTAGGTGGTGTGCCCTCCAAGCGCCACTGAAAAAAAAATCTGCAAACACAGCCGCGAACAGATTAGTTCATCTGATTGACCTCTCATTCGACTAATAAGAGCCTTGAATTGGGTTTCTGAAACCTTGAGGAGCCAATGAATGAAAATCTAGGAAGGAGGACCCGCCTACTGTGAACGCAGGAGCCAATTGAAGCACAGAAATTCAGGCTGGGTGAAGCGATATTTACTGCTGCAGAAGGACTCTGTACGAATCTACTACAGACCCAGGCTCACCCAGCAGCATGGAAAACACCCACAAGTGGGACCTGCACTCATTCCAGCAGAATAGACGGAGGCCGACGACAAAAGTCGTAAATCATTCGCCAAAACGGCAATAATGGAATTATGTTGATCGGGATCCACGAGCGGAGCAGCGTCGCGTTCGTCTGACGCGTGGGAAGAGCTGTTCGCCACGACTCTGCTGCTTTGAAGAGGTAAGGTGTTATAAGCTAAATTATTATTTATCCCTGAAAACTGTAATCCAAAAATGACTTTTGACCGATCGGTAAATTACAACTGTACTGCGCACGAAGTGCGTGCGCCGCGATAAACGGTTCATTTGCCGTGTTCGGACCGTGAATGCCCCCCCCCTTCCCCCGCTGCAGAAGAGGAGCGGGGGGGGGCACGGTCCGAAGGCTCCCCGGTCCGCGGGGGGAAGCATATCAGTCTATTCCATCATGTAGCGATGGCCCTCTTCTGTAGCGAGGGGGGGGGGGGCGTTCACGGTCCGTTCACAGTTCCCCCCCCCACACACACACAGTAGCGAGGGGGGGGGGAGCCGCTGTGAAAACATGCAAGGAAAAAAAAAAAAAAAAAAAAGAGTGTATTCCGTCATGTAGCGAGGGCCGAATTTGGTCCTTGGTAGCGGGGGGGGGGGGACGACCCCCCGCCCACACACACACACACACACACACAGCCCTGAGTGTGACCTTTCATTAGAGCCTAAAATGAAGATTCTACATTGAATAAAAGTTACAGACGTTTTTCCAAACTGGCCAATTTGGCACAGTTCCATAACGCCTGGGAACAGCCTGAGAACAAAGCTGTGTAAAATATTCATTTTTTGTGGTATTGTTACCAAATTTGGATCTCAGCTGGATAACACTTGGTTCTACATTTCTGTTGCATTTTCCAGCCGGATCGGACAGCTGTGTGTTATTTACAAGCATTTGTATCCAAAAAAACACTGTGTCCAATTTTTTTTTCTTCAAGTTCAGTATGTTTAGATGACTGTAACTCAGTGGCCGGAGCACGTAGAGAGATTATGTTTTTTTTGCCAAAAAATTCAAAGTGTTTTCTTTTAAATGAGACCAACCCCATGAAGATGCTGCAAAGGGTTGAATAACAGCTTTCGATTTACTTTGGGTACGTTATTTTTTGGCATTTTTAGGAAAATTGCCCGGAGTGCAAGTGGTTAAGAATAAAAATCTTTGGATTTGATCTGTTCATGCTCCGACAGGCAGCGAAAAGTAAGCTAGGAGCAGGAAGACAAAAGAAGAGGAAAACAGCAACCTTGTGTGTAGCAGAATGGAATGTACGCACTCTGTTGGACAGAACAACATCACAGCGCCCAGAAAGACAGACCGCGCTTGTGGCCCTGGAAATGAACAGGTACAATGTAGACATAGCTGCACTTAGTGAAACAAGATTGCCTGGATATGACAGCTTGGAAGACCATGGGTACATCTTCTTTTGGAGTGGGAGATCAACTCAAGAAAGGAGAGAAGCAGGAGTGGGCTTTGCAGTTAGAAAGGAGATAGCAGCAATGCTTGATGAGGAACCGGTGCCAATCAACGACAGGATAATGACTATGAGACTCCCACTACAGCGGAAGATGTATGCCACACTCATCAGTGTATATGCCCCAACAATGACCAACACAGAGGAGGTGAAGGAAGAGTTCTACAGTGATTTATGTGAGACTATCAGGTGTGTACCGGCTGATGACAGGCTGATACTCGTTGGAGATTTTAATGCCAGAGTTGGTTCGGACACCGAGAAATGGAAAGGAGTGCTAGGCAGTCATGGAGTAGGCAAGTGCAATGCTAATGGAGAACTTCTACTTGCACTGTGTTCAGAGTACAACCTTGTGATAACCAACACTCTATTTAACCTCTTGCACTCCAGGATACCGCGGGCAGTCACGTCTCTGCGTCCTAGTGCGTCCTCATGTGTCCTAGTGCGCACTGTGCGTCTCGGTGCGCACTGAAAAAAGAAAAAGATGCATTTCCGTTCTTCCACTACAGACACAGCCGCGAACAGAAAGCCAAAGGAGTGTTTTGATTGGTTTAGATTTGATTGACCTCTCATTCGACTAATAAGAGCCTTGAATTGGGTTTCTGAAACCTTGAAGAACCAATGACTGAAAACCTAGCAAGAAGGACCCGCCTACCAACGACCGCGAATACAACGAGCCAATTGAAGCAGAGAAGTTCGACGATTGAAAGCGTGCATCCCGTGCGTAAAATCTGTTTTGTGTAAGCCGCTGTGTGTAACGGTATCGTTCGCCAGTCTTTTTTTATTACTACTGTTCTTATTTGTTTTGAAAAATCGTTCGCCAAAACCGCAATCATGGAAGCGCAAAACCGCAATAATGGAATCATGGTTTGACCGGGTCGCGTGACCAGAACCACGAGTCGTAACAAGCGGACCAGCTTCATGTTCGTCTGACAATGAGGAACAGATGTTCGCCAACGACACTGCTGTTGTGGACAGGTAAGTGTTATAAGCTAAATTATTCTTTATCACTGAAAATAGTAATAAAAATGACTTTTGACCGATCAGTAATTACAACTGTGCGTCATCGCCACATGACGGGCCGTTGACGGGCCGTTTTTTTGTGCGCCGCGCTCCTCTGTAGCGGGGGGGGGGGGGAGTTGTTATGCTCTACATTGCAGATATTTTAGTATAATTTTTATTGCACTGTAGGTTATTTTTTCTTGTAAAAAAAGGCCACACATTTTTTACGTGGCATGCTTCTTTGTGTGTGGGGGGCTTGTTTGTTCATTCATTCATTCATGAATGAATAAACAACCCCCCACCCACACACACACACACAGCCCTGAGTATCACCTTTCATTAGAGCCCAAGATCAAGCTTCTATGTTGAAGCATTCAAAAGTTATAGACATTTTTCCAAACTGTGCCATTTGGCACAATTTGGCACAGTTCAAAAACGCCTGGGAACAACCTGAGAAACAAGCTATGTAATATATTCATTTTTTGTGGTATTGTTACAAAATTTTGACCTCAGCTGGATAACACTTGGTTCTACATTTCTGTTGCATTTTCCAGCCCATATCTGACAGCTGTGTGTTAGCTGCAAGCATTTGTATCCAAAAAAACACCCAAGTGCAATTTATTTTCTTCAAGTTCAGTATGTTTAGATGACTGTTACTCAGTGGCAGGAGCACTTAGAGAGATTATGACTGTTTTGCCAAAAAATTCAGTGTTTTCTTTTAAATGAGACCAACCCCATGAAGATGCTGCAAAGGGTTGAAGAACAGCTTTTGATTTACTTTGGGTACGTTATTTTTAGGCGTTCTTAGGGAAATTGACCAGAGTGCAAGGGGTTAAGCACAAGGACACACACAAGAAGACATGGATGCACCCAAGATCCAAGCACTGGCACCTATTAGACTACATCATAGTCAGGCAGAGAGACAGAAGGGATGTATTGGACACCAGAGCAATGAGAGGCGCGGACTGTGGCACTGATCATGTTTTGCTGAGATCTAGATTAAGGATTTGCAGACAAAAACAGCACTGCAGGACGGGTGCAAAGCCACCACGGAAGCTAAACACTAGTGCACTGAAAGGCCAAAAGAAACAGGAAGAACTTACATAGGAAATGGATGAAAACTTGAAAGACTGGGACAGCAACAACTCAGAGAATGACATAGAAGAGAAATGGGCAAAACTGAAGGACACGGTGTATCAGACTGCGAGTGATGTATTAGGCTACCCTGAGAGGAAACATTAAGGTTGGTTTGATGAGCATGATGAACACCTGAAGAAACTACTAGAAGCGAGGAATACAGCTAGGCAGGAAAACCTACAGTGTAACACAAGGTCGAAGAAGAAGAAATACTCAAAGGCTCAAGGTGAGCTACAGAAGTACACCAGAGAGATGAAGTCCAACTGATGGGATGAAAAAGAGGAGAAACTTCAAACTGCAGCAGACAGGAAGGACATGAAAACATTCTTCACAGGTTTGAGAGAAATCTACGGCCCTAAACCAAGAGGATTGATCCAACTAAAGGTTATGGATGGTGAAACGGTTTTGCAGGAGAAGGACAAGATCCTGGACAGATTTAAGATAAGATAAGATAAGATAAGATAAGCCTTTATTAGTCCCACAATGAGGAAATTCCAGGATTGCAACAGCACAGGGATAGCAACACTCAGAGCAACAATCAGAAGGCAAGAAAAAAAACAAGAGCAGCGAGTATACATATGTACATATAAATATAAATATATAGACACACAGTGCGGAGCATTGTAGCTAGATGGAATAAATATAAACACACAGTGCAGAGCATTGTAGCTAGATGGAATAAATATATGAATATATAAACACACACAGTGCAGAGCATTGTAGCTAGATGGAATAAGTATGTAGATATATAAACACAGTGCGGAGCATTGTAGCTAGATGGAATAAATATGTAGATATATAAACACACAGTGTGGAGCATTGTTGCTAGATGGAATAAATATATAAACACACACAGTGCAGAGCATTGTAGCTAGATGGAATGAAACAGCATAACCGTCTACTTAGTTATCCTACATGGTATGATTATGTACCCATACATATTGTCACCCTCCAGAGCGACCGGTATTTTCCTAGTTGTATACCGGAGGGGACCATTGTGTAAGTCTATTGCGTCTTTTGCATTCAAGTTGGTTAGGTTGTCACGTCTTTTTGCTATCTCTGCGAGCAGCCATGCTTAGGTTGTACAGTCTGACAGCCATAGGTAGGAAAGACCTGCGAAACCTCTTGGTTGTGCACCTAGGATGATGTAGTCTGCTGTTAAATGAGCTCCTCAGAGCATTCAGTATGTCCTGCATAGGGTGGAATTCGGACTCCAGCAGAGATGACAGTTTAGCCACCATCCTTCTCTCTCCCATCTCCTCCACTGGGTCAAGGTGCTGCCCCAGGACAGAGCTAGCTTTCTTGATCAGTTTGTTCAGTCTCTTCCTATCGGCTGCTGTAATGACACTGCCCCAGCAGACCACTCCAAAAGTGATGGCTGATGCCACCACCGTGTCGTAGAATGACTTCAGCAGCGTCCCTTATACACCAAAAGACCTGAGTCTCCTCAGTAGGAACAGCCTGCGCTGTCCCTTCTTGTAGAGTGCGTCAGTATTGTGTGACCAGTCTAGTTTATTGTTCAGATGAACACCCAGGTACTTATAGGATGTCACCATCTCGATGTCTGTTCTCTGTATATTTACTGGTGCTGTGAGGGGTTGTCCTTGCCTGAGGCAGTCCACCACCAGCTCCTTAGTTTTCCTCGCGTTGATCTGGAGGCAGTTCCGATGGCACCAGTCCACAAAGTCCTGGATAAGTCCTCTGTACTCAGCTTCATCTCCGTTGCAGATGAGGCCAACGATCGCAGAGTCGTCAGAGAACTTCTGTAGATGGCAGTGTGTTGTGTTGTGTGAGAAGTCCACAGTATAAAGGGTGAACAGGAAGGGAGCCAAAACCGTTCCCTGGGGGGCCCCCGTGCTACCGATGATTGTGTCGGACACACAGTCCCGGGTTCTCACAAACTGTGGCCGGTTTGTGAGGTAGTCCAGAATCTATGATGACAGGTGCTGGTCCACCCCTGCGCGCAGCAGCTTGTCCTTCAGGATCATCGGTTGGATGGTGTTGAAAGCACTGAAGAAGTCAAAGAACATGATCCTCACTGCATTCCCGGGCTTCTCCAGGTGGGACAGAGAGCAGTGAAGGAGGAAGATCACTGCATCCTCCACCCCAATGCCATGCTGGTAGGCGAACTGGAGTGGATCCATCGCTGGTCCCACCAGGGGGCGGAGGTGAGCAAGGAGCAGTCTCTCCAGGGTCTTCATCATGTGGGACGTCAGGGCCACTGGTCTGTAGCTGTTCAGATCTTTGGGGTGGGAAGTCTTTGGTACAGGTACCACACAAGATGTTTTCCACAACTGTGGTACCCTCCCCAGCTTCAGGCTCAGGTTGAAGATGTACTCCACAATCCCACACAGCTGGTCTGCACAGGACCTGAGGAGCTTTGCGCTGATGCCGTCCGGTCCCGACGCCTTCCTCGCCTTGATCTTCCTCAGCTCCGTCCTCACCTGGGTCTTAGTGAGGGTCATGTTGGGGGGCTGTGTGTTGGGAGTGGGGGGGTGTTGGTGGAGTGGGGAGTGGGCAGCAGGACTTGATGTCTTCAGAGGCAGCAGTGGTTGTTGTACAGTCGGGGGGGGGGGGCAGTTGGTCAAACCTATTGAAAAACAGATTCAGATTGTTCGCCCATTCCCTGCCCCCTATGGCATGGAGGGAGGTATTCTGGAGCCCAGAGATGGTTTTAAGGTTTCTCCAGACCCCACCAATGTCGCTGTATTGCAGCTTGTCCTCCATCTTCTTTCTGAAGCTGTCCTTGCCTTCTCTGATCTTTCTCCTCAGCTCCCTCTGTACGGACTTCAGCATCTCCCTGTTCCCCGACCTGAAGATCCTCTTCTTCTCTCTCAGAAGTGTTTTTATCTCAGGGTTGATCCAGGGTTTGTTGTTTGAGCAACACCGTATGGTCTTGGTGGGTACAGTGTTGTCCACACAGAAGCTGATGTAGTCTGTGATGATGTGAGTGAGGCCATCGATGTCCTCACCATGTGGATCGCAGAGCTGCTCCCAGGCAGTGGTTTCAAAACAGTCCTTTAGAGCGTTTATAGCATTTGCAGACCACTTTGACCAACTACTAAACAACCCTGGAGATCTCACTGAAGAGGCTAAAGAAGCTCTAGTGCAGTGACCAGCTCTATCAAGTCTGGATGAACCACCAAATTTTGATGAACTAATGGCAGCTATCAGGACAATACAGGATGGCAAAGCTCCAGGAAGGGATGGAATTCCAGCAGAAGTTGGTGGTGTTTGTCATATCCGGCTCTAGGGAGCCGGGCAATCAGAGCCGGATATGACAGTATGTCGCAGCCAGAAGAGTTGCCGGCGGCCGTGAGTCGCTGTGGAAATGTACCTTTCTGTCCGGGTGTCAGCGCTGCTAGCATGCCGTTCCCCAGGAGTCACTTCCGGCGCCAGGGCGACGAGCTGAGGTCCATCTCGGAGGCTGTCGACGGGACATTCTTCACCCTGCACGACGCCTCCAACGCGAGACGCTGGCATCCGGGCCGTGCTGAGGAACTCCTGGACTGTCACCCTCACTCTCTGTACCATCTGGAGGACAGTGCCAGGGTAGACGCTGCAGGTACACAGCGAGAGAAGCTCCACGGGGTGGATGGAAATCCCGGCAGGGAGTCGAAGTGGGCGACGTCTTTCCCCGCTTCGGAGTCCCGTTCCTGCCGCTATTCCAGTCCGGGAGTTCGCGCCAACCAGAGGACTTCCCCCGACCTGCGCCACGTCACTCGGGATTCCCTTCAAGGAGCCGCAGCTGACAGCAGTTATGTCCGGGGTCGAGCGGCTGTCGCGAGCTCTACTGTGTTTCCTGTCACCACCTTCAGGCATGTGGCGGCGGCAGTGAGGTTGATGGAGAGGACTTCAGGGCTACGAAGCTTTCCCGTGCTCGGCGCCTTCCTCGCCTCGATCTCCAATCTGGAGCGGCGAATCCTGGGTTTCCCCCTCGCTTCGTTCCCCGGGAATAGCCGCCATCACATCGCCGAGTCACCTCTGCACGAACCTCGTCCGGATCCAGTTCTGAGCCATCGTCAGGACAGTTCCTCCCACGCAGCTGTCACCTCTTCGCCTCGTCTGTGTGGAGATTCTACAGCCCCGTTCCCTGAGCCTCATTTCCCCGCTGTCATTCCTGGACATTCGGGCTGGCTCACCCCGGCTGTTTCCCCCTCCTCGACGCGCTTCCTGACCGCTGTGTGTGCCTGGAATCCCGGCCTGGTGAGCTCTCTGCTGGAGACAACGCGAGCGACCCTCAGACGAACTCCCGGGGGGTCCTCCGTTATCGCCGGGCGGGGAGAGGAAGAAGCAGAATCCACTACAGCAGGCAATACTCAACCTCCAGGGGGCAGGCAAGTCATTGTTTTTTTCACACCTGCTTAATGATTTGCTCAGTCACATCCCTGGAGGAGAAGTTCAGGGTTCGCAGCTCCCTGAACTCTCCCCACCTGCTGTAACCTGTATGCCTAATCCCGCATCCTCTGTGTCTCTCTCCGCCGAGCGGTCCCCGGCTCCGGGTCAACGTGGTGGGATATGGAGAGGGCCTGTGGTTCCGCAGCTACATTGCGGACGGAGGAGGGGGACTGACTGCTGCGTGGAGTCTACGCCGACGACTGAGCGTCCCCGGGTCTCCACGGAGGAGCGGTTCGGTCCAGCGGGACGAGATTCTTCTGGCTTCACGCCGAGTGGATCGTCGGCGGGGTTACCTGAGCTGGAGGAATCTCAAGCTGCGCTGACCATCGTGCTGGCTGCGGGGCCCGACGCGGCTAGATGGGAGCCTGACAACGACCTCCTGACGACGGATCCTGGATCTTCGCAGTCCTGGACGGCGTCAGAACCCGAGATCAGGTGAGTGCTCTCCTTTCTTTTCTCTCTTTTTATCCTCGAGCACTTCAGCCTATCTCCAGGGGAGACGAGTCGGGTGCAGCCGTCCGCTGTGTCTGAGCTCGTCTCGCCGGGTTCTGGCGCTGCCGGTGATCCTGATCCCGGTTCTGTTTTCTCTTCTGAGCCTTCTTCCAGGGTCACCGGCAAGGAGGTGCTGGAGGGTCCGGGTTCAACGTTGGAGGTCGGTTCTGGTGCAGTATTCAACGTGGGTTCGCCCGAGACCCAGTCGGGGTCCAACGTGGGTTCGCCTGAGGCCCGATCGGGGTCCGACGTGGGTGCTGCCCCAGTATTGTCCAGGTCCGGTGAGGAGGTGGCCGTTTTCCTGCGGCCTGACGCCCGCCGCCCTCGTCATCGGCTCTCCCCTGAGCCTCTTCCACCGGGATCCGCTCTGGTCCTTCGCCCGTCTCAACGGTCCTGGTGGTTGAGTGATGCGGGTCGACGACCCGACCCACAGAACTTTCGGTTCGGTGATCTGGTTCCCCCCACTGGTCTGTGTTTCCCTCTGGGCAGCCTGGTTCGGCTGCCGGTGGACTGGATTCCTGGGATCTGGGTCCAGAGTTCGCCGTCCGAACACTTCTCTTTCCCTGATTCGCCAGCTGGATGATGGGCGGGGAGATCTCCGGAGCCATCTCGGCCATTTTTGGACTCTGCCTGCCATTCACCTCGGGTGTCACTTTTTCTTTTGTTATTAAGGTCTCTCGGGTGTAATGTTCTGTCCTGTTGGTGGATTCGTTTTTATAGTGCTGTGTTTTCCATCGCTCATGCTCAGCATTTTACTTTTTGTGCCATGTTTTTAGCCTCGTTTTTTGTATTGTAGAGTTATGTTTTGTTTTCCGTAACACCATGCTCTGCAGTTATCCATTTATTCCAGTCACTTTCATTTCTTTAGGTGACTGGGTATTTATATATTCGTGTGTGTGGGTTTTTCTTTGCCTGCACTCAGTATTTCTTTTTTGTCCTGTTGGTTCATTATAGTCATGTGCCTTGTCTTCCGTAACACCATGCTCTATAATTGTCATTTGTTCCAGTCACCCTCACTTTTCTTGGTGACTGTGTGTGTATGTACTTAAATTAGCGCTGTGTATAGGTTCCCCTTTATTTAACCGTACTCAGCATTTTTTGCCCTGTACCTTTTTGGTGGTTCTTTTTTTTCCTTGCTCTGGGTCACGCATGGTTGGTACTCTCTGGGTAGTATGTAACCGGCGTGCTGACCCAGTTCTTCTCCCCATCTGTACCTGGGTTAATTATTCTGTTTTGTCAGTATTGTATTTGGGTTTTTCTTTCCCGCTACCCTACATTGCCCCATTGGTGTTGTCCTTCCCTTGGCTTCTTCCCCTCCGGTCCGCCTCCCTTCCTCCCACCCTAGGTGGGGGGGCGGGGGGGGGCTGGGATGTTCCTGGTCGTTCAGGAGCCCGACCTTGAGGGAGGGGCTCTGTCACCATGGGTTGAGATGCCGTCTCGGCACTCAGCCCATGTTTTCCCTCATCCCTGCTTCCCATTGAGCAGCGTCTCAGCTGGCCCCCAGCTGGCAGCATTATGGACGGCTGGGGCCAATTAGTCTTCATCAGCTGGGGCGCTGCCAATGAGGATAAATAGGAGCAGCCTCGATGACTCGGGGCTGCGACATAAACACATTGCTAAGCTGAAGCCCCTTCGTCTGGTGTCAGCTTATACTCCTCTTGCAGCATTCCTGTGTTTGTATCCCGCTGTGAGTATGTACGTCTTGCTACCCCCACGTCCGGTACGAGCTGCTTACCTCTGCGCTGTGCAACCTGTGAGTGTACGTCTGCATGAGTATCTGTGCTCTCCTCATCCCTTCCCCTTTACCCTGAATAAAATATCACGACTCACTGGCTTGCCCCTGGCTCTGATTGCCCGGCTCCCTAGAGCCGGATATGACAGTGTTCAGCTGGCCAACTGCCTGCATAAGCTCATCCAAGAGATATGGGATGCCCAGAAAGTACCTCAAGACTGGAAGGATGCAAGTATTGTGCCTTTGTTCAAGAAAGGTGACAGGAAGGATTGTGGAAATTACCAAGGTATATCACTACTAGCCACTGTTGGTAAGATTCTCTCACGTGTACTACTTAACAGACTCAGTGAACACATCTCGCAGAATGTACTACTGGAAACCCAGTGCGGCTTTAGAAGTGGAAGAAGCACAATGGACATGATTTTCTGCTTGAAACAGGTTCAAGGAAAGTGTATTGAACAGAACATGCCGCTTTATGTAGTCTTCATAGACTTCAGTAAAGCCTTCAATACTGTTTTGCAACAAGGACTTTGGCAGGTACTCAAGAAATATGGCTGTACAGAGAAGTTTGTCAGCCTGATCAAGGCACTCCATACAGGTATGCAAGCAAACATGGCAATGAGTGGTTCAGTATCTAAAGACTTTTCAGTAAGCAATGGGGTGAAACAAGGGTGTGTGCTGGCACCTACACTCTTCTCGCTATATCTGGCAGCCATGCTTGAGGTGGCCTTCAAAGACACTTCAGAAGGAGTATACATTCAAACAAGGAAAGAAGCAGACATGTTCATTGTGGCACAGTTTAAAGCCAAGAGTAAGACATCGATAAATATAGTAAGAGAAATGTTCTTTGCCGACGACAGTGCTCTAGTTGCACACAGCGTGGAAGATACGCAATCTTTAGTGGAGAAATTTGCAAGAGCAGCTAGCCAATTCAGCCTCCAAATCAACATCAAGAAGACAGAGTGCCTTTATCAACCACCAAAGTTCCAATTATCAACATCACTACCAGAAGAGATCAGCATTGGTACAGAGCCACTAGTCAAGTGCAAGACTTTCAAGTACCTAGGGAGTACGGTTTCAGAGAATGCTAGGCTGGAGGATGAACTATCTCTCAGAATGGGAAGAGCGAGCGCTGTGTTTGGAAACTTGAGGGAGAGACTGTGGAACAATCGACATGTGTCAATCCGTGTGAAATGCAAAGTGTACACAGCAACAGTACTGGCTACTCTATTGTATGGTGCTGAAACTTGGACTGTCTACAGAGTGCAGGTGAAGAAACTCCACGCGTACATGATGAGACACCTTCGAGCCATAATGAACATCTCATGGAAAGACAAGATAACCAACATAGAAGTGTTGAAACGAGCTGGTCTACCATCAATGGAGGACATGCTAATACAGATGAACCTGAGATGGCTTGGACATGTTGAGAGGATGGACCACCAGCGTCTCCCTCGGCAGTTACTCTACTCACAGTTATGCGAGGGCAAACGCAATCAGGGTAGACCAAGGCTCAGATTTAAAGACACTGTAAAAAGAAACTTGAAGAAGTTGGACATAGACAGGAGTTCCTGGCAGCAGAAGGCTAAGGACAGAGCTGTGTGGAGGAATCTGATCAAACCTAAATGAAACAGTCATTGCCGTCCACGACAGACTGCTATGATGATGATGATGATGATGATCATTCTCCATCTCTTGTAGTTTATGTTCAGCATAATGACATATTTTCAGAGTCTGAATTTCCTCACTCTGTGTCAAATGACTTCCTCCAACTGGAGATGATTGATGTCTACTGAAGTCAGTCATAAGTTTTTTGTTTTGTTTTTTTAAAGTACATTATCATGTTATGTCACAAAAGGACTGTTCTTGCCGTGTGTGTGGATATGGATTATCTTAGTCTCTTAATTTTCTTACTCAGTGTTCATCTCTATTTATTTAAGTCAGTGAGATCTCATTATTATGGCCTTTGCTTCCTCAGGTGTTCCATTTAGTTTAATCCAAACTCTACAGTTTCTTGTCCATGTTCCCTGTATCTTGTTTTGTCTTTTCAGCATCAGTGCTTGCCGTGCTATTTCAGCATTAGTCTGTGTTATATGTTCATTTTAGGTAAACTTCTGTTTTCTCTAAGGTAGTAACCTTAATTTTAGGAAGCACAGTGCTGATCTGTCCTTTTTGAAGGTAACGCAGACAACATTGTGACCTTGTGGCCACTAGCATTTACTCTTGCCCCACTATAATATTGCACTAGTTGGTAGAGAGAAACAACACACAGCAAAGAGTATTCTACAATCTCAGTTCTTTGAGGATTATGAGCCAGCTACAGCATGTCAAGCGAGGACTCTTTTGAGGTATGAACTTAATATAAGGTGACAAAATCTGACAACCTAGTAATGCTATTGGCTGTGACATCCTTACCAGCCATTGTAGTTCTCATCATCCAACTGCTCAGATATAAATAAACACTATGATTGTTTTGGACACGTTAAAAAATGAAAAGTATTATTTTATTATTTTTATTTATTATTTTTTAAATTTTATTATTTTCATCAATATAATTGTAGAATATAAAGACTATAGTGCCAAACATTGTTTAATGTATTGTGTTTTTTTTAAATTTGCTTTCATGAAAATACAATCCAGAACACGAATTACAAAGATGTGGGCCTTTGGAGTTAGGGTTGTTACATGTAGATCAGAGACAGAACTGTACTTATACCTCAGGTAATTGTGGTCAACATACATCCCAACTGCATTGTAAGAGTATTTACATCTATACTTTACAAAATCTGATAGCAATCCAATCACAAAAAATGTTTTTTAATTCCAGGTGTTACAGATACCCCTCTATAAGGAATTAGTCAGTGGTACAGTCTACTACTACTACTAGCCCTGTGCTAGTAGAAGAATTCCTCTACTAGCACAGGGCTAGTAGTGGAGGTGTACCTTAAGGTGTCAAGAGACTGCACCACTGACTAATTCCTTATGGAGGGGTATCCGTAACACCTCCCCCCTTAAGGAAGTCGTGCAGGTGTCATAACCCCCACTTTTCTCTTACGACCCACTTTCTGGACCAAGGCCAGGGTTGCCTGTTCAGCCTGGAATCTCCAAGTCCGTTTCAACCCTTACGCCATAGTGGACTGACCTCATCACTTTCACCCTCAGGCAAGGTAGGCATGCACCTCCTAAATCACTTTTGCCCTTAAGCAAGGTAGCCATACACCTATAAGTCTCTTTCACACACAGGCAAGTCAGACATACACCTATATCCCAGGCCGGGATTCAAACCCATGACACCATGATCTCAAAACCTCCTACTCTTATCACTGAGCCAAAGAGGAATTCCTCACTAGCACTCGGCTAGTAGCGGAGGTGTACTCTAAGGTGTCAGGAACTGCACCACTGACTAATTCTATATGGAGGGGGCCATAACACAGGTGTAACTGGAGTCTTACCCCAAAATATGCTTCAGCACATACAAATGTAATCTACTGTAAACATATCCCAACTATAGGTCAAGTTGAAAAACTGTTTGCTGAGTTCAACCTTTCAGTACAACATACATTTTAGTGTTAGAGCTGCCACGGGGTGACGTTATAGCTGAACAAGCATCTAAAATTTTATTTTTCTTTCCAGCTGAAACAGCCCTTATTTTCCTGTAATGTCATCCACCTCCAGCGATTTACACCTTCCACACTGGGATAAACCGAGCCAATTACAGTCATTACTACTGATGTTATTACAGTAACAGAATCATAGTCCTTTTTATTCATGGAGCCATTTAGAGGATGTCAAACTCCTTTGTTATGCTGCTGTGTCTTGTTAAGTGTAAACACAGATTTCATGCATGACTTATTACATTGCAGTTTCCCAATTTAGACAAATGACCCAGGCCAAAAGGGGACCTGGGGGATCTCACACCTAGTGTTCATCACTTCCAGTAAACCTAGAAATAAGAGCTTTTTGACACTTAGCAGGCATTCTGCAATTTGAAATGCTGTTGACCTCAAGGTTAACCTTCTATGAGCCACTTAAATTTTCCTCCATTTCCCTCACAATAGGCCAGCTCACCAAATGTCTGTGTTTTACACTAGACTCTTCCAGTATTTCTATCTTGCTGTTTGTCATTGCCCCTTCCCATTAAGCTGCACTGCCATAACAACTGATCCATCGATACATGACCCATGATGTCAGGGTTACATGGAGATTGGTGAGAGTTAAAACACCCATACACTTACAGGCATGTCTTACAACAGTGACACTGGATCAGCAGAGAAGGTTAAAGTGGGGCCACGACCCTGCTGACATAGAACTTCTGTGTGGTCAAACAGGGCCGCAGTGGGGTGTGGTGGGGGGCAGGCAAAAGGTCAAGCTGGAGCAACAGAGCAGCTACATACGGGCAGCTCATCCATTCACTGCCTGAACAAAACAGTCCTACAGTGTATTAATGTCCATACAGCAGGTGTGTATACTCCTAGTAGAAAGAAACTGTTTCTAATTCCAATGGGGAGAAAAAACAAATATTGAACAAAAATAGGACATATGAATAAAATGTAAAGCATAGAAAGTAAAAAAAAAAAAAAAACAAAGCAAAAAAAATATAGCTTTAATATGAAAATATGAGATGTGCTCTATGTAAGAGACTCAACATCCAATATTTTGATCAAGTATTCTTAAATTACATTTGTTTTTAAAAACGTGTCCATCTGTTACTTAAAAACGGTGTCCATCTGTTGACACTCAAAGTTTCTTAGAAAATCCAGTTTTAGAGACAGAATAGTTGGCTCTTCCTGTGCGTCCTCTCATGAGTCAAATGTGATTTATGTATTTAGAACATGTTCAGAAAATATACTCACCCAGGAGGACTTGCAGTCATTATTCCCATAAATGTTAAATTGTATTCATAAACCTTTGCTCCCTGCTCATTAGGCCAGTGTGTTTTTGGATGCCAAAATAAACTATTTCAAAATTTTTGACACATTTTCTATTTTCATAGCACCGTAGAGAAGAAAGTTTCTCTGAAGGCATTTGAATTCATGTTTCAGGACTTTAAATGTCATCCAGCATTTAAAAATTAAAGTTGGATTTCAGTCTGTCAACCTCATTGAGTTCAGTTTATTTAAACTGATCTGATAATCATATATATATATATATATAGTGCTGTGAAAAAGTATTTGCCCCCTTCGTGATTTCTTATATTTTTGCATATTTGTCACACTTCAATGTTTCAGATCTTCAAACAAATTTTATTATCACACAGAGATAACCTGAATAAATACAAAATGCAGTTTTCAAATGATGATTTCATTTATTAAAAGGAAAAAAAAATATCCAAACCTACCTGCCCCTATGTGAAAAAGTAATTGCCCCCGTGCTACATCATGAATTAACTGCGATTAATCACATTTTTGGGAAAGCTGAGCTCAGTTTCAGGAGCTACACCCAAGCCTGATTACTGCCAGACTTGTTGAATCAAGAAATCACTTAAATGTTTTTAAATGAAGGTGTTTATTATTAAGGGGGAAAAAATGCAAACTTACATGGCCCTGTGTGAAAAAGTGATTGGCCCCTAAACCTAATAACTGGTTGGACCACCCTTAGCAGCAACAACTGCAATCTGTTATGGTGCGGCCCTCACGGACCGCTAATGAAGTGCTATAGGCGACCAGTGAGTTTGCGTATTTATTAAACAAGGACAAAAGGTACAAAATAATGAGCCAC
Source organism: Pholidichthys leucotaenia (assembly GCA_020510985.1). Taxonomy (NCBI): domain Eukaryota; kingdom Metazoa; phylum Chordata; class Actinopteri; order Cichliformes; family Pholidichthyidae; genus Pholidichthys; species Pholidichthys leucotaenia. The sequence goes on along the minus strand of CM035841.1, from coordinate 326,921,709 downwards.
GAGGGGCAAAACACAAATAAGGACTAAGGCAAAGATACATTGATGATACACACCGATTAAGGAATAAACTTACAGGGAGTAGCGAGGAATTAGAGGATGACTGGAGCCAGGATATAGGGACTCCAGTCTAACGTTGGGGAGACCAGCGTTATTCATATACGAGGTCGCAGCCCCGAGAGACCGAAGCTGCTCCCTTAAATAGGCAAGGGGATAGCACAGCTGATGAGGGCATCATCAGCTCCATTAATTCCAGCTGTCACAGCCGGGCTCAACTCTGATAGCCGGAAGCCCCACAGAGACGCTATCAGAATAAGAGCTCTGTGGGACCATAAGGAATAATATCGAATGGGAGGAAAATACTGCATGACCTGAGCGCGGACGAGATCAGTGCTCAGACCATGACAGTACTCACCCCCAAACGACGCACTCTGGGCGTAACCATAACATCTGTTCCGGCCCCGGATTATGAGCTGCATTTTGGTGTGCAATAACTGATGTTTGACACATCTTTAATGTCCTTGCTTTTGACTTTAATGCATCAAACACCATAAAGACTGAAACATATCAAACACAAGAAACATTATTTTAGCTGTGGACACAAAATTCTAGTATTACAGAAATTAAATCATACTGCATACACACAAATGTAAACATTTATGATCTCAAATTGATAGATTTTTTAGGTTTACTGAGTTGTTGCAAGAAAGCTACCAGCAAAAATTATGCAGCATTTACGGTAAACAAATACAACAGATTATCAAATCCACATTTAAAATTGTATGGTTTGTGCACATCAGATTTTCATATTAGAAACACACACAAAAGTTTCTATTCTTTGGACATGTGCATATTCAAACAACCATCATTAAACTTCAACAGAGTTAAACATTTCACTAACCACTTTGCCGGGTCGCAGCCTTCCGAGGGCAGAAATTCCTTGCAGGCTCTCACATTTTGTCTGCAATTAATAGCCCGGAATAAATACCTTGTAAATTGGTATTTCAGCTAATTTAAAGTCAAGATGTCAATTCAAAAACATAACAATAAAATTGACTAGAACTAGGCATCCAGTAAATAATGAAGGATTGCCAGATTTGCACTTCTAAAAGCTACCAAGGCCATGCAGGCCGGGAATTGTAGCAGTGACTGACCAGAATAATACTGCATTTACTTCAAGTCAAAAATACATCCCTATTCACAAAATGAAGCTTCAAAAATTACTTTTTCACAACTATTACAGTCTTTTGCACATCCATGGAGACTAGGTGAAAGGTCACATAGGCATGGATTACCACTGACAGTCACATGGTCTAGTCACACTTCAACAAACTTCAAAAATATCATCATCTCTCAAACAACCTACAAAATATCGGGTAGATAATTGGATATGAGGGATTATTTCATCATTATGACAGTTTCACCCTACCTGGGCTGAGGTAAGCAGCTGGATGGCTTGGATTTTGTTTTAGCCAGCCATGCTCAATCCGTCCGCTGCCATATTCTGCTGAGCAGGAAGTCTCAAAATCGTCTACTTCCTGTTGTGAATAATGCTTATACCTCATGTATTTTTGATGGCAAATTATTTCAATAATTTTTAAATCTCAAAGGACAAATTTCCAAACCTAGGTTTTAAAAGAAAATATGGAGGGAATAAATAAAAAAGGTAGGGAGTTCCCAAGGGATTCCCCAGAGGTCAAAGGTCATTTCCATGTTGGGGGTTCCCCCAGACACAAAGTAAACAACTTTTGACTGGCACACAGAGCCAGGCTGTGAGTATATATACTTGCCAAAACAAATCTTTGGGAGGCATTGCTGTACAACCAAAGGTCAAATACTAGAAAGGATGTCACTGTTGACATATATAGCGGGGAAATTACAACAGTCACAAGAATTGCCATGTTTCTCACATGGATCAAACAAACACAGCTGCTGCCGTTACACTCCCACCAAAATCTTTATGATGGAAGACTATAAAGTCATGCCAACATAAAATTTTCACAATGTCACCTAATCTTTAACCGGCAGCAAGAGCACAACCTTTTGCACTGGTCTTTCCAGTTCGGAGACTGGCTTAATCTTCTCCCCACGAGCCACACTTCTGGCGTTCGAAATTCTCAGCCTCACTTTTCGGACAAGTCCGTCCTTGTCGGCCATTGCACTCGTCACAAGTCCAAGTGGCCACTGGCTTCTCGCCAACCCTTCATCCATCATGAGAACAATGTCTCCTGTTTGGAGGTTTCTTTGTGGTTTGCACCACTTTTGGCGATGTTGGAGATTCAGTAAGTATTCTTGTTTCCATCTACTTCGAAAGAGCTGACTCAGGTATTGAACACGCCTCCAGCGTTTCCGTGCATAAACGTCCTGGGCGCAGAAGGCTCCTGGTGGGGGTAAGACTCCCTCAAGCTTGCCATGAAGTAGAGCGTTTGGCGTTATGGGAGGTTCGGCGAGTGGGTCATTCAAAGACGTTGGAGACAATGGACGACTGTTCACGATGTATGCTGCCCCATAGAACAGTGTTCTTAAGGAGGCGTCGTCTAGTCGTGTGTTCGCAAAGTCTATCACCGACTTCAGCGTCTTCCTCACTGTGCGGATCTGTCTTTCCCATACGCCACCTTGCTCACTAGCATGAGGAGCATTGAACTTGAACTCCACTTGCTTGTTTGCTAGAACTGTCTCCAGCTTGTCATGATCCAATTCGGCGAGAGCTTGTTTCAGTTCATTGTCAGCACCGATGAAGTTGGAACCTTGATCGCAGAGTATGCTTCTAACCACACCTCGCAATGCCAAGAAGCATCTTAGGGCATTGATGAAACAGTCAGTTGAGAGGTCGTCTAGAAGCTCCAGGTGAATTGCACGACTGTACAGACACGTGCACAGCAGTCTGTAGCGCTTGATTTCTGATCTTCCGCGCTTGATGAGATACGGGCCAAAGACATCCATTCCAGACTTGTAGAATGGAGGATGCGCTTCTGTACGTTCTTGTGGCAAGTCAGCCATCTTCTGACTCTCCGCTGGTCTTCTTTGCTTGCGACACATGATACAGTTGCGTATCACTTGAGCCACTGTCTTGGAGCCCCTTTGTACGTAATATCCTTGAGATCGTAGCTCATTCAAAGTTGAGCTGCGACCTCCATGATTGGTCTTTTGATGTACATGCCTGATGATGGCTTCGGTGACATGTGATTTTCTTGGAAGGATAATGGGGTGACATTCTTCCTTGGTGATGTCTTCTGCTTCACGAACTCTTCCCCCAACCCTTAGCAGGCCTTCTTCATCCAACATGGGATCTAGAGTCTTCAAGCAGCTTGACGTTGCTACGTTTCCACCTTTCCCCAGGGTTGTGATCTCTTCAGGAAACTCTTTGGCTTGTAACCACTTGATGGCTAGATTACGTGCTTTTCTGTCTTGGAGTAGACGGCTTGTCTTTGAAGACACTCTTCTTATCATAGTTCCCAAGATGTTGATCATGGTCTGCCACTTCGAAATCCTTTGTAGTACATCCAACAGTCCTGTTGGTAGAACAACCCTAGATGCCCCGAGACACTGTGCTTTTACTTCAGGGTCGCCAAGGTTGAGAGTATTGTCTGGCGAAGTCAGTGGTAGCTCTGCTTTGTAGAGAAATTCTGGGCCTTTCAGCCACATAGAGGTGCCCAGTTCTTTGGCCGACACGCCTCTCGAAGCTAGATCGGCTGGATTCGACTTGGTCGGTACGTGGTGCCATTGTTGCACTTCAGTGTTCTCCCGAATGTACTGTACACGGTTGCTGACAAACGCGTGAAACCGCTTTGCACTGTTGGCGATGTATCCCAGCACGACCTTGCTGTCTGTCCAAAAATATTCCTTGGTGACCTGGATCTCGAGCTCTCTTCTGAGGAACTTGCTGATTCTCACTGACGTTGTTGCTGCTGTCAATTCAAGCCGAGGAATGGAGACAACTTTTGATGGTGCCACTCTCGCTTTGCTCATGAGCAAGGCGCAGTCTATGTTTCCATCTTGGTCACACATTCTGACATACGAGCACTGCCCATAACCTTGAGTGCTGGCATCACTGAAATGATGCAACTCGAAAGATTTCACTTCCTTGTCAGACTTGAAACATCTGGGTATTTTCAGATCCTCCAGTTCCTGAATATCTGCTTTCCAGCTCTTCCACCGTTCAATTATGACAGGCTCGACAGGTTCGTCCCAGGATTTCTTTTGCTTGCACAGTTCTTGCAGGATCTTTCTCCCTTGCAACACCACGGGGCTAACAAATCCATTTGGGTCATAGACTGACATGACTGTAGAGAGGATGCCTCTTCTTGTGTTGGGCTTATCCTGTAGTGTTATCTTGAACCTGAAGCAGTCATTTTGAACATCCCATCTTGTTCCAAGTGTGCGCTCAACCGGGAGAGGTTCCAGTTCCAAGTTTATTTCGGAGACGGTAGTGGCTCTTTCTGAAGGTGGTATAGATTCCAGGACATCTATGCTGTTCGACAGGAACTTATGGAGTCTAACTTTGCCCTTTTTGCATATTTCAGTGGCCTGGCAGATTAGCTCCTTCGCTTCATCTTTGGTGTCACTGAAATCTTGGTCGAGAACCCTCAGGATCTCACAGGGTGGTGGCACTATCAATTCTTTGGCGACAATCCTAAGGCATACACCATTGTTGCCTTGTTCATAACAAGGGCCTCCAATGATGCTCCATCCCAAGTCTGTTTTCACAGCAAAGGCTTCTTCGGGATTTCCGGAGACTATCTCCACCGGTCTGAGTGCTTGTGGGCAGGAGTATCCAATGAGCAGTCCCACTTCACAGTCTTGAATAGGAGGAATTAAGGGGGCTATTCGAGCCAAATGAGGCATCATACTTGCCGCTACCTTTGAAGGAATGTGCTCCCTGTTGTGAGGGATGTGGTCTCTTGTGTAGCACGACTTGACTCGGACTTCGACAGTCGAGTCGTATCCTCTCAGTTTGATGTCTGAGAACTTCTTACAATAGACCACCGATGAAGATGTGGCATGCACAGCTTGGCTGCCAGATCCTCTGTGATATAGGAGCTGTCGCTCTGGGTATCAATCAGTGCATAAACCAATACTTCTTGCGAGCCAGCTTGGCCTGTCTTGACCCAAACAGGTACGATCATTGAAGTATAACTCTTCATGTAATCTTGGTTGGTTTTGTTTGAAATAGATTCAAATGTGTTTTCACCTTTGCCAGCTTCTGACTCTGTAAGCTTTGTGTCTGCTTTCTTCTTGTCTAAGTGCAGCAGAGTTTGGTGTTTGCCTTTGCACATGTTGCAGGACACTTTAACTAGACACTTCTTTGATGTGTGGTCACGTCTGAGACATTTGAAGCAAAGGGCCTTGCTTTGAATGCTTTGTATTTTGTCATCATAAGGCAACTCTTTGAAAGCATTGCACTTGTAGATGAGGTGATCTTTGTCGCAGTAGGTGCAAACTGGAGAATTTTTGGCTCCACTTTTAGGGGTTTCTTTTTCAGCACTGGTGTTGGTGTTGGTGGCATGAGTAATGCCAGGTGCTCGTTTTGTCTTTGCCCTAGACTCGTTTCCTCTATTCGTGGTTGGCAACTTGTCTTGGTTTTGAGCGACCACGCATATAGGGTTGTTAGCCACTCTGGCTTCTCTGGCTACGAAGTCGACAAATTCTTGAAACGAAGGGTAGCCCTTTCCAACATCTATGTCTTCTGTAACACGCCGTGTCCACCTAGTGTTGCAATACTCGGGTAACTTGGTTGCTGTTTCCTGGATTTGGACGCAATCGTTCAAAACTTCAAGACCTTTCACGTAGGGGATAGCTTCTTTGAGGGTGCTCAGGAAATCGCTGAAATCTTGAAGACCTTTCTTATCTTTGCCTGTTACTTTGGGCCAGTCTCTCAACTTGTTTCTCAAGGAGAGTTGAATGGTGAAGGGGTGTCCGAACCGCTCTTCCAACGTGGTCCATGCACGGTTGTAAGCAGCTTCATCACTTCCGAAAAAACAACCTTCTACTGCCGCTCTGGCTTCTCCTGCAAGGTACTGCTGCAGATAATACAGCTTGTCTGATGGTGGAATTCCCTTGTTCTCAACAAGTGTCACAAAACTTTTGCGAAAGTTGATGAACTTGAGTGGGTCACCATCAAACACAGGAGGTGTGGGGACAGGCAGCCTTGATTTGCTGACGCTATCTGAGAATGTTTGGGTGATGAAGGCCAACTGTGACTCTACTTGGCTTGCGCAATCTTCAGCTCTTGGTGATCTGGCCTCAGGAGAAAAAGCAGGTGCCTCTGGATTCAGATAAACTTTACTAGGCTTGTCACTGCAACAAGAGATGTCATCTGACCTTTGGACTCTTTCCCCTTCTTCTGCTATTTCTAATTGTTCATGACAACTTTCCAAGGCCACCTTGTATTTCCTTATCTTTGTGTGAAGTTCTGCACACTTTCGCTTAGTGCTCAATTCAGCCAGCTTCCTGGCCTTTTCTGAGGCATTACTTGATCCTGTTGAAGAGCCTGTTGAAGATTCTGAAATCTGTGCACTTACAGATACCTTTGACTGAATGGAGACTTTAGACTTGGCAGAAATATCAGACTCATAGTCTAACTTGCTTCCAAAGAGAGATCTGGAATAATTCATTCCCCAAGTAGTCTTGAGAAGGCTTTTTCTCTCCTTGTCTGCCATCATTGGATTCTCTCCAATTTGTTTCAAGGTTTTCGCCATGTCTGAGCACATTTGCTTAGCGCTGTCGATTCTGCGCCGCATCTCGTTGTCTGGCGGGCACAAATCTCGACAGGCTTCATATGTAGCTGTCATTTCTTTGTCCAGGCGAATCAGGTCTTCCAAGTCATCTTCAGTTGTGTCCAAGACCTCATCTTTGTATGCATAAAAAAGAGCGAACACAGCCTTCTTTACTTTACTGTATGTTCGCATAAACTTTTTGTTTGCTCTGTCTACCTGTGCTTCTTGTTCTTCCTTTTTACTGATGACAGCATCTAAAGTCACAACTTTGTCATTGAGGCTGTCGTATTCAGCAGAAATCTCTGGTGAGACAGACTTATCCTCTCCCTTTGCTTTCACTAACCGCCTGACTTCTTTCAGTCTCTTCATGCATGTCTCTCGTCTTTGCTTCAGCTCATGAAGTGGGACATGCCTGAGTTTTGTTTGTGCAGTGTTCTGGTTAGTCTTGCCAGTGGCGCCATCTTCTGGATCACTTGCATCTTCTTTTTCTTGGACTCCAGCCACCGCATTCTCTCCTTCTGGTTGCTTCTTGTCACCATTATTCTTTTCTTGTTCACTGATTGTAGCCAACTCCATTTCAAGAGTTTCTATTGCACTATGTACTGTTTCTGCATCAGTGTTGAGTTGAGCTCGCTCTTCCTCAGACAAGGTTTCAACTGCCAAGTCAGCATTTATGGCTTGTAATTGCTCTTTGGCAGCTGTGATCTGCTCTCGCAATTCTTGCTCAGTTGCATTTTTGGCAGCTGCAGCCATTTTGTTGCAGTACAGTGTTTATGGAAAATAGTGAGGAAATGGGACAAAAAATGAAATGGTAATTTGTATTACCTCTTTGAATAAAGTGAGTTTCGATTGCCGGCAGTATTACATACACTGTCAACTGTGTCAGTGAGTTGGTGAACTCTTTGTGACAGCATATGCCACCCGACAGTCGTTTGGCAATCTAATGACCGTAAAAAAAATGTTTAGTAAATCTGGATGGTCTGACAGGCAATGCTAGCCAGGCTTAGTAATTGGGATTTTCCCCAACCAGATTTCTTGAGTGAAAACCTGGAGATAAAAAATATTATGCAAACCTGAAACACAATGTGTTTTTTATGTTTACCTCGAAATTTCCACTCAAAATAACTGAATGGAAACTATACTTGAATTAGGGAATTCTTATCTTTGGGGTATATGATTCCCTAAATACTTTGAACTTGTACTTGATTTGATTAATTCAAAATTGAATTAAATTTGAGGAATCTTGAAATATGCTTATATCATTGAATTGAAGCTCAACCAGCCCTTACCTCAGCCCTTGATCTTATTTGATCTTACTAGCCTGATTTAAATTGATGTTCAAAAATACTGATTAAAATACGCTAGCAACAGGATGTGCACAAGCAGTATATGTACAATGAAAACAGAATAATGCAAACACTTCTCTCAACATCAGCACAAAATAAACACAGTATTCAGTGACTAATAAACTTGACTTTGCACTTGAGAAACACAAACTTGACTTGACTTGACTTGACTTAAAATGTGTCCTCAAGGTTCAATCACTGGATACATGTCCTTCACTTACAGGCTGTAGCAGAAAAGTGAATGTCTCTTACTTAATTGTCATATACTAGCACTAGCACACTGGTGAGTGGTACCGACAGGATGTCACCATCACGATCTCGATGACACGGCACGACCCAAACTCTTGAATCTGCAGCGTTCTTTGCTTGCACACCCACGCTCGTCCACGATGACTTGGTACAGACGAGTATGAGGTAGTGTCTTTACTGTTCCGGCCCCGGATTATGAGCTGCATTTTGGTGTGCAATAACTGATGTTTGACACATCTTTAATGTCCTTGCTTTTGACTTTAATGCATCAAACACCGTAAAGACTGAAACATATCAAACACAAGAAACATTATTTTAGCTGTGGACACAAAATTCTAGTATTACAGAAATTAAATCATACTGCATACACACAAATGTAAACATTTATGATCTCAAATTGATAGATTTTTTAGGTTTACTGAGTTGTTGCAAGAAAGCTACCAGCAAAAATTATGCAGCATTTACTGTAAACAAATACAACAGATTATCAAATCCACATTTAAAATTGTATGGTTTGTGCACATCAGATTTTCATATTAGAAACACACACAAAAGTTTCTATTCTTTGGACATGTGCATATTCAAACAACCATCATTAAACTTCAACAGAGTTAAACATTTCACTAACCACCTTGCCGGGTCGCAGCCTTCCGAGGGCAGAAATTCCTTGCAGGCTCTCACATTTTGTCTGCAATTAATAGCCCGGAATAAATACCTTGTAAATTGGTATTTCAGCTAATTTAAAGTCAAGATGTCAATTCAAAAACATAACAATAAAATTGACTAGAACTAGGCATCCAGTAAATAATGAAGGATTGCCAGATTTGCACTTCTAAAAGCTACCAAGGCCATGCAGGCCGGGAATTGTAGCAGTGACTGACCAGAATAATACTGCATTTACTTCAAGTCAAAAATACATCTCTATTCACAAAATGAAGCTTCAAAAATTACTTTTTCACAACTATTACAGTCTTTTGCACATGCATGGAGACTAGGTGAAAGGTCACATAGGCATGGATTACCACTGACAGTCACATGGTCTAGTCACACTTCAACAAACTTCAAAAATATCATCATCTCTCAAACAACCTACAAAATATCGGGTAGATAATTGGATATGAGGGATTATTTCATCATTATGACAGTTTCACCCTACCTGGGCTGAGGTAAGCAGCTGGATGGCTTGGATTTTGTTTTAGCCAGCCATGCTCAATCCGTCTGCTGCCATATTCTGCTGGGCAGGAAGTCTCAAAATCGTCTACTTCCTGTTGTGAATAATGCTTATACCTCATGTATTTTTGATGGCAAATTATTTAAATAATTTTTAAATCTCAAAGGACAAATTTCCAAACCTAGGTTTTAAAAGAAAATATGGAGGGAATAAATAAAAAAGGTAGGGAGTTCCCAAGGGATTCCCCAGAGGTCAAAGGTCATTTCCATGTTGGGGGTTCCCCCAGACACAAAGTAAACAACTTTTGACTGGCACACAGAGCCAGGCTGTGAGTATATATACTTGCCAAAACAAATCTTTGGGAGGCATTGCTGTACAGCCAAAGGTCAAATACTAGAAAGGATGTCACTGTTGACATATATAGCGGGGAAATTACAACAGTCACAAGATTTGCCATGTTTCTCACATGGATCAAACAAACACAGCTGCTGCCGTTACAACATCCAAGCCTCTCCCCCACCCAGAAGGCTATGAAATCTCACTCAGGGTGGGTGGAGGGAGGAAAGGGCTCGGTGGGCAAGAATCACAAAGAAAAGACACCAAAAAACAACGACCAGGGTCAAAAACAGAACAAATACGAGCATAGTGCACACAGAGCAAGGGAAATACCCCCCAGATATATTCCATAATGCACAGGCAGAGGACAAAACCAAAAAGCAAATAACAGATACACGGTTAAACCACCATAATAAGCAGGTGTCTCTCCACCAGAGGAAGGGAAAACACCATCATGCTAAAATAGCGGCAAAATACAGACAGTTCAAAATAATTCAAATAAATGGCCATAGGCAACAAAAGAATATCCCACAGCCTACGGAGGGAACAATCAAAGGGGGGGAAAAAAAACACGCGCTAAGGAGCGGCGAAATACACAGTACAATAACACCAGTGCATCCCTAAAATTACAGCAGAGCAGAGAGGGAAAAAAACAGGGATGACAGCAGGCAAAAACACAATGGCATGGAAGCAAACAGTTCAGGGGGTCGTCCTGCGTCTAGCGTCCAAATCGCTGGCAGGGGAAAAAGGAAGGGTTCGGGCAGCCTACCCCAGTCCCAGGCCTGGAGAAACAGCACCTCTGGCGGCCGGACCAGGTCGCCAAGCAGAAAGTTCAGTTTGTCGGGTGGCCGACCCAGCACGCCAAACCGGCGAAACAGTTTCCCAGGCGGCCGACCCGCATCATCAGGCCACCAGGACCACAGGGGAGAACTCGGAGGCGGCCTCCCTATGGCGAGGAGCAGCAAGGGAGAGCTGAGCCAATTATGGAGAATCCCCCGCGGCACCCGACGGAGGGAAAGAGGAAATGGGGAAAGGAAGAGGGACCAGTCCGGAGTCGATCGGCGGAGAATCTGCAGCTCCTTCTCCGAGCCTCACATGGACTGGCGCAGCGCTCACGTTGGGTCCCAAGCGGGACCGTGCTGCACCCAAGACGGACCCCAACTGGGCCAGAGCAGCGTCCATGACGGACCCCGACTGGGTCAGCGTAGCACCCACGTCGGACCCCGACTGGGCCAGAACACAACCCACGACGGACCCCGAATGGGTCAATGCTGCACCCGCAATGGACCCCGATTGGGTCGCGGCTGCACCCGCAATGGACCCCGACTGGGTCGGCGCAGCACCAGGGATGACCTCCAGACACGAACCCAGAACCTCCAAGGCAACGATCGGAACGGACTCGTCACCGGTGACCCTGGAAGAACGCTCAGAAGAGAGAAGAAAACCGGGATCAGAATCGCCGGCAGCAGCAGAGCCCAGTGAGACAAGCTCGGACGCCGCAGACGGCAGCACCCGACTTGTTTCCCCAAGAGACAGGCAAAAATGCTCCAGAATAGAGAAAAGAAAGACAAAATAGAGCACTTGCCTGATCTCGAGCTCCACCGCAGCCCAGGACTCCGTCAATCCAGGTTCGGTGCGCAGAAGGTCCAGTTCCGGTTCCCACTTGACTGCGGCGGGCTCCGCAGCCAGCATGATGGTGTCCACAGTCCCTGACGCTGACGTCCATGCCGAAGACCCGCACGGCGTGGTGGCAGGGGATCCATGGCCTGCCGGGTCAGACTGTCCCTCCGTGGAGACCCGGGGACGCTTGCTCATCGGTGCAGGCTCCAATTTGCAGTCCACCCTCCTCCTCTGCCCGTGTTGTGGCTGCGGGGATCCAGGCTCTCCAGGCCCGCAGGCTCCCTCCTTGTCCGACGGCGTAGTACTGGTGCCGAGGAACGCTCAGGGGAAGGAGACACAAAGGTGGTTCATAATTAATTTCTGCAGCAGGTGGAGGGAGCTCGGGGGACTGTGAACCCCGAACTCCACCCCCAGGAATCAAACAAGGCAATTCACCCAGTGAAGGAACAGAATGAAGAGACACTTGCCTGATCCGCTGAGGGCTGATGGAACCGGCTGCAGTGGACTTGGTTCTTCCCTTCCCCCGCTGGATGGAGACGGAGGACCCCCCGGGAAGACAAAGAGGAGCCTCTCGCACCGGCTCAGGAACGGGGGCAGTCGGAGACGGACTCACAGAGCTCACGGCAGCTGGGGGGAGCGTCGAGGAGGAGGGAGAAACAGCCGAAGCAAACCAGGAACGAGGAGCTGACGGAACAGCGGGGACAGATGACCCGGAGGCAGAGGCGGCTGTCTTACCCCTCTGACGAGACACGGAGGCTGCAGCTGGCTGGGAGACAGAGTTTGTGCGGCTACCCGGAACTGGATCCGGACGGGGTTCTCGCTGAGGCTTGCAATCAGCATGGTGATAACGTTTACTGGCAGAGGGCGAGGCGAAGGTGAGATTAGGGAAACGCCGCTCCTGCGCAGAAACAGAGGCGAGCAGGTCAGCGTATTCGGGGTAATCATACAGTTCTGGATTCCTCTCCACCAGCCTGACCGCCGCCATCACATGCTTCATAATCTGTGTAGGATGGGAGGCGGAGCGAGCTGCAGCCACTCAGCTCCGGATGGAAATCGCTGTCAGCTGTAAATCCTCCGGGGGAATCCCGACTGACGTCTCAATCTGGCGGGGATGACCTCTGGGTGGTGCAAACTCCTGGACTGGATGAGGGACAGGAATGGGATCCCGAAGCGAGGAGCGAGGAGCGAGGATGCCTCCTCTTCGGCTTCCTGCCGGAGTTTCCCTCCAGCCCACGAAGCTTCTCCCAGTGTGTAGAGATGTCCGCTATCCTCGCCGTGATTTCAGGATGGTCAGCGTAGCGAGGATGGCGGTTAATGGTCGCCTCAGCGAGGTCCAGGTACCAACGTGAGGCACTGGGAATGGAGTGATGGCAAGCGCTGGAGATGATCTCGTCGATCTCAATAAGGGCCATCACCAGCTCGTAGCCCAGGCTCATGGCATAGCCTTTGAGCGGTGCCATCTCCCTGCACACTGGTACGAGGAAGACAGGGAAAACAAACAAGCCCAGCAAAACTCACGGTGACCGGTGTCTTGTTCTGGCTGCGACCTACTGTTATGGTGCGGCCCTCACGGACCGCTAATGAGACGCTATAGGTGACCAGTGAGTTTGCGTATTTATTAAACAAGGACAAAAGGTACAAAATAATGAGCCATGAGGGGCAAAACACAAATAAGGACTAAGGCAAAGATACACTGATGATACACACAGATTAAGGAATAAACTTACAGGGAGTAGCGAGGAATTAGAGGATGACTGGAGCCAGAATATAGGGACTCCAGTCTAACGCTAGGGAGACCAGCGTTATTGAAACACGAGGTCACAGCCCCAAGAGACCGAAGCTGCTCCCTTAAATAGGCAAGGGGATAGCACAGCTGATGAGGGCATCATCAGCTCCATTAATTCCAGCTGTCACAGCCAGGCTCAGCTCTGACAGCCGGAAGCCCTGCAGAGATGCTGTCAGAATAAGAGCTCTGCGGGACCATAAGGAATAATATCAAATGGGAGGAAAATACTGCATGACCCAAGCGCGGACGAGATCGGCGCTCAGACCATGACACAATCAAGCGTTTGCGATAACTGGCATTGAGTCTTTTACAGTGCTGTGGAGGAATCTTGGCCCACTCATCTTTGCAGAATTGTTGTAATTCAGCCACATTGAAGGGTTTTCCAGCATGAACTGCCTTTTTAAGGTCATGCCACAGCATCCCAATGGGATTCAGGTCAGCACTTTGACTAGAGCACTCCAAAGTCTTTATTTTATTTTTCTGAAGCCATTCAGAGGTGGATTGCTGGTGTGTTTGTGTGTGATCATTGTCCTGCTGCAGAACCCAAGTGCACTTCAGTTTGAGGTCACAAGTAGATGGCCGGGCATTCTCCTTCAGGATTTTTTGGTAGACAGCAGAATTCATGGTTCCATTTACCACAGCAAGTCTTCCAGGTCCAGAAGCAGCAAAACAGCCCCAGACCATCACACTACCACCAACATATTGTGCTGCTGGTATGATGTTCCTTTTCTGAAATGCTGTGTTACTTTTACGCCGGATGTAATTTCCCAAAAGTCTTGGGGATCATCAAGACATTTTCTGGCAAAGCTGAGACGAGCCTTTATGTGTTGCTGCTCAGCAGTGGTTTTCGTCTTGGAACTCTGCCATGCAGGCCATTTTTGCCCAGTCTCTTTCTTATGGTGGAGTCATGAACACTGACCTTAACTGAGGCAAGTGAGGCCTGCAGTTCTTTGGATGTTGTTGTGGGGTCTTTTGTGACCCCTTGGATGAGTCGTCGCTGCACTCGGGGTAATTCTAATATTTAAATTTGTTTGATTATGTGAAACATTTAAGTGTGACAAACATACAAAAAAATGAGAAATCAGGAAGGGGGCAAACACTTTTTTAAACCACTCTGTGTGTACGTGTGCGCACGCGCGTGCGCGCACACACACACACACACACACACACATATATATATATATATATATATATATATATATATATATATTAGTGGTGTTGGCATTATCGCGTTAATCACCAGTTAACGCTTTGCCTCCATTAACGGCGACAAATTTTGTAATCATTGTTAACCGCAGTTAACGGCAGAAAGCGTGAACAGTACTTTTTTGGACTGAACTGCACTCCATACGGAACAACGGAAGCTGCTCTGGGTAGTGACAGACATTGTGCGCGCCGTGCAGACATTGCAAAGTCAAACAAGCTGGATCACTGCCATGAAAATCCCAAAAACGCTGTCATGTTTAAGCTTACAATGTTATCTGTTGGAGCTCTCACCTGGATAATTGTCACAGCCTCCTTCAGAACTTCACCTGGATGCCGGTTGTTCTTCTTTGGAAGCTGGCTAGACAGCTAGCAGTAAACAGTAAGATGCTATGGATGTAGCGGCTGCCAGCAGCTGAGGAGAGACGCTCCACCTGTTTCATCTTCATAGTTTTAAGTCCAACTGTCAGTAGGTGAGTAGCAGGCTGTGTTTGTAATATCCACTCACTCCCACGCCCTGTTTTTGCTGCGTGGTTGGTGACGTCATGGGCGAGATAGTTGTTTGTTTTTGTTTACAATTTTTCTATTAAAAGGGAAATTGTGTCTGTTGTGACACACGAGGTCCATTGGTTTGTGTTCAGCTGGTATATGTTTACTATGGGAGTGCAATTGTGTTGCAGTGTCATTACTGAGCCCTGGCATTTTGTTGTTATTTGCAGATGTAGTAGTACTTTTGAGGATTTTCTGGAGAATATTCTGGATAGTTTTGTCATTCTGGATATGTTGAGAGCTTTAATTAACCTGCAGGTGAAGAAAGCAAGCATATTTGTCCACTCCCATGTTTTTAACAGTATGGGAAACTTGAAAAATTACCAACTTAAGGTACACTGTATCTGAATGGAAGAGGATGCGATTAACGTGTTATTAATCGCGATTAACTCAATGTTCCAAAAGATTAATCGCGATTAGAAATTTTAATCATCCAACACCACTAATATACAGTGGTGTGAAAAAGTGTTTGCCCCCTTCCTGATTTCTCATTGTTTTGTATGTTTGTCACACTTAAATATTTCAGATCATCAAACAAATTTAAATTTTAGACAAAGACAACACAAGTAAACACAAAATCCAGTTTTAAATGAAGGTGTTTATTATTCAGGGTAAAAAAAATCCAAACCTACATGGCCCTGTGTGAAAAAGTGATTCCCCCCAGTTAAAACATAAATTAACTGTGGTTTATCACTTCTTTGGAAAGTTGAGTTCAATTTCTCTAGCCACACCTGGCCTGATTACTGCCACACCTGTTCTCAATCAAGAAATCACTTAAATAGGACCTGCCTGACAAAGTGAAGTAGACCAAAAGATCCTCAAAAGCTAGACATCATGCTGCAATCCAAAGAAATTCAGGAACAAATAAGAAACAAAGTAACTGAGATGCATCAGTCTGGAAAAGGTTATAAAGCCATTTCTAAAACTTTGGGATTCCAGCAAACCACAGTGAGAGCCATTATCCACAAATGGCGAAAACATGGAACACTGGTGAACCTTCTCAGGAGTGGCCAGCTGACCAAAATTACCCCAACAGCGCAGCGATGACTCATCCAAGAAGTCACAAAAGACCCCACAACAATATCCAAAGAACTGCAGGCCTCACTTGCCTCAGTTAAGGTCAGTGTTCATGACTCCACCATAAGAAAGAAACTGGACAAAAATGGCCTTCATGGCACGGTTCCAAGAAGAAAACCACTGTTAAGCAAAAAGAACATAAAGGCTCATCTCCGTTTTGCCAGAAAACATCTTGATGATCCTCAAGACTTTGGGGAAAATAGTATGTGGACTGATGAGACAAAAGTTGAACTTTTTGGAAGGTGTGTGTCCCATTACATCCGGTGTAAAGGTAACACAGCATTTCAGAAAAGGAACATCATACCAACAGTAAAACGGTCTGGGGCTGTTTTGCTGCTTCAGGACCTGGAAGACTTGCTGTGGTAAATGGAACCATGAATTCTGCTGTCTACCAAAAAATCCTGAAGGAGAATGTCTGGCCATCTGTCTGTGACCTCATGCTGAAGCGCACTTGGGTTCTGCAGCAGGACAGTGATCCAAAACACACCAGCAAGTCCACCTCTGAATGGCTTCAGAAAAACAAAATGAGGACTTTGGAGTGGCCTAGTCAAAGTCCTGACATGAATCCCATTAAGATGCTGTGGCATGACCTTAAAAAGGCGGTTCATGCTTGAAAACCCTCCAATGTGGCTGAATTACAACAATTCTGCAAAGATGAGTGGGCCAAAATTCCTCCACAGCGCTGTAAAAGACTCGTTGCCAGTTATCGCAAACACTTGATTGCAGTTGTTGCTGCTAAGGGTGGCCCAACCAGTTATTAGGTTTATGGAGCAATCACTTTTTCACACAGGGCCATGTAGGTTTGGATTTTTTTCCCCTTAATAATAAACACCTTCATTTAAAAACTGTCTTTTGTGTTTACTTGTATTATCTCTGCCTAATATTTAAAATTGTTTGATGATCTGAAACATTTAAGTGTGACAAACATACAAAAAAAAGAGAAATCAGGGAGGGGGCAAACACTTTTCACATCACTATATATATATGTGCGTGTGTGTGTAAAATTATGATACCTGATTTCATTCTTGCTGCATCACAAACTCAAGTAGCTAACCAGTTTCTCCAGCATATGTCCATATGTGCATGAGATTCCTCACATTCAAGGCATGCAAACTTGCCAACAGCTGCTCTTCACAGTCTGCACTGATTGAGGCCTCCTCTCATTGGTACAATTGGGCAACCAGATGCAGTTAGTAAAACCCAGCAGCATGGAAACATTTAGCCAGGCTGAAGGATGTCCCTCACCCTGACCACCGCACACACTCTCATAAAACACAGCCATATGTTAAGGATTCCAAGGATGATGACTTCTCTCTTGATTACCAGTATAAGGGCCGTAACCATGACGAATGACATGGTGTTTATAATGTGGCAGATAATAAGACATGATTACCCTCTCACACACAGCATGGTGAACTTAATCTTTCAATTTATTAGCTGTCTTTGGACAGTGCTGACAACTATAAAAGTGAGCCACAGGATTGTGGGTTTGTGTTTTTGGACACGACTGTACAATGGACCACAGTGTGTGTTTTATCCCCCCCCCAACAGCCCACAGGACAAAGAACTCACCTAGACCGCTGTCCAATTTCTTCCCCCCAGACATTTTATCTTCTGGAATCTTAAACTTTAGCAAATGGACTTCCATCTAAATCAGTGGTGACAAGACAAACAGAAGCTAAACTTTCTCTTGGTTGGATTCCAGAGGTGCTTGAATACAGAAACACAAAACTAATTGCCATCTGCTAGGGCCTCTGTGAGTGACTAAAGTCAAGTCTGGTTTGTTGCCTTGACACACAAACACACAGGCCATAAACTTACAGCAAATACTGTGCTCCTATATAAAGAAGCAGTGTATGGTAATGCCTAAGAATGAATCACCCAATTACATTTGTGATCTAAGTGCTGCAAGAGCACTCTGAGGCAAGTGCAATATCCTCACCTCTGTTTTCCTTGAAGATCCCAATATGTCACTGAAGGACAGCAGTTTTCAACTTTTCAAATAATTATTGGGGCAGAACCAAATTATGATAAGCCTATCATCCATGAATATACAACTAAAATAGTTGTATACGACCCATAGCTGTATGTCAGGATTCCAAGTTGAACCTGTGTAGCAAGTTTGGTGACCCTAGCTTTACTCATTATATAGTAATAGGGCATAAGGAAAGCTAACCTTGATCTGTGACCCATAGCAGAGGTCACTGTCTCAGGGTGAACCTATGTACCAAGTTTGATGACCGTAGTTTTCTTTGTTATTAAGATAATCTAGTTTATATGACTTTTTGACACTGACTTTTGACTTTGCAATCCCAAAACCATAGTCACAGTTCAGGGTCACAGGATGAACCTGTGTAATTAATTTGGTGACGCTAGCTTTACTTGTTCTATACACAGCGATAGAATGGAGAGCCTAAGTCATGTCCCCTCTATTTCAGTGTATGGTCCCTTAAATCGGAAAAAATCTCCATTGTGAAATGAATGGCAAGAGCGAAATTATCTTTTGATCCCGATTGAATTTTGCCACGAGTTACACATATGATGTTTGCCAATTTAAAAGATCATTTTCCACGTAATTAAAGTTGTCGGCTGTCATATAATAACAGAGTAATATTTTGTTTTTGTGAAAACATTTAGCGGACAACATGTCCCATAATCCCATATCACCAAACACGATCATGGCAGGAGATTACTAAGGCTACGGTCACACTGCAGGTCTTGATGCTCAATTCCGATTTTTTTGCACAAATGTGACCCATATTTGATTTTTTAATGACTGTCTGAACAACACATGATTTTTTCACACCAGACCCAAGCCACTTTCATATGTGGTACTAATTCGGATACGTATCTGATATTTTCCAAAGTGGCCTCCATCTGAACGATCATGTCACATTTCATTCAACTTTTTCCTCACTGAAGTGAGACAGACGCTACAATTCTGAGGTGGAGGATGCTGCCAGCATGGGAGACACAGCTGATTCGTGCTCTCTTTTTAATCAATCTCCTTCCCTTTATCACTGAATTGTAATTTTGTTGGCTCCGACTGCACAATAACTTCAAAATTTTTTTTTTTTTTTTTTTTTGGGGGGGGGGGGACTGAAACTCTCAGACATTACAGGCGCACAGTAACAGCACATTTAAGGGCTGTTTAATCAATCAGAGCTGATCACAGCGGTCATCTGGCCTATAGAGGAATGAAGCTGGTCTCATATTTACGATTTTAACATTTTATTTTGCTGCACTGCATCAGGGTTAAGAAGTTCTGCCCCCCCCTTCCTCAATTGTTCTACAACGCTGTGTCTGACATTACATTTTCTTCTGCGCATGCGGGTCACTTTATAGCTATAGATTGTTCACACTGGAGTCTGATAGGAGTCACATTTAAGTTGTAATGTGAATACCCACACAAAAAAATCGGATCTCAGCAAAAAATCGGAACTGAGCATCAAGACCTGCATTGTGACCGTAGCCTAAAACCTCAACTCCCGTTTCCTGACCGATGAAAGAAGGATCCAAAGAGGAGAAAAACAACATGAGTGTATTGTTTTGTATTTTGAGAGCTGGAGCTGATCCAGAAGGCTGTTAGACTACATTCACACTGCAGGTTTTAATGTGCAATTCTGATTTTTTTTGCACAAATGTGACCCATATCTGATTTTTTAATGACAGTCTGAATGGCACAGATCTGCTTTTTTCACACCAGACCCAGGTCACTTCATATGTGGTCCTAATTCGGTTACGTATCTGATATTTTTCAAAGCGACCTCAGTCTGAATGGTCATGTCGCATTTCATCCGACTTTTTCCTCACTGAAGTGAGACAGACGCTACAATTCTGTGGTGGAGGATGCAGCAAGCATGGCAGACACAGCTGATTTGTGCTCTCTTTTCAATCAATCTTCTTCCCTTTATCACTGGATTGTAATTTTGTCAGCTCCGACTGCACAACAACTTCAAATTTTTTAAATTTTTTTTTTTTTGGGGGGGGGGGGGGGGTCGGGGCTGAAACCGTCAGACAAGCAGGCACACAGCAACGGCACATTACTGGATGCTGCAAATTCCTTTTTCCCTGTAAACAGCACACCGTGAGTCCTGGCCACTGTAATATCTAAAATGTAAAGTTAATACTGACATAACTGTGGAGCGGAATGGCCAGATACGAGGATACAGAAGAGGGGAGTCTGTGGCGGCTTCTCCTTCCTCTGCGGGACCAGTGTTACGCCGCTGGTACGAAGCGTGCTGTTTATTTATTATTAACCTTATTTATACAGGTAATCCCACTGAGACATGGGGTCTCATTTACAAGAGAGCTGTTTAATCGATCAGTTCTGTTAAAGCAGAGCTGATCACAGCGGTCATCTGGTGTGTAGAGGAATGAAGCTGGTCTCCTTTATTTTGTGCATAATCATTTCTGAATGATTTTAACATTTTATTTTGCTGTGCTGCATCAAGGTGAAGAAGTTGTGTCCCCCTCAATTGTTCAGGGCTCATATTTACTCCCTAAACACAACGCTGGTCTGACATTACGTTTTTTTCTGTGCACGCGGGTCACTTCATAGCTGTAGACTGTTCACACTGGAGTCTGATGGGGGTTGCATTTAAATTGTAATGTGAACGCCCACACACACAAAAAAAATTTGGATCACGGCAAAAAATCGAAATTGAGCATTAAGACCTGCAGTGTGAACGTAGCCTTAGTTTCTTCCTCCTGGGAGCGCTTTGAAAATGTCACATAGCTTAACATGTCTGTACTTGTAGTTTTTTAATTTACATATTTACACAACCTTATACCTTAACAGTCAAACAACCTACACTGTTATTTACATGGAAAAATAATGTGCAAATTTTAATGAAAATGTCAAGATTCAAGGTTGATTTTATGCTTTTTGTTGTATTAAGTTGTAGAATGGTGCCTGAATGTGTACATGCCTCTTGTAAAAATATTCTAGTAAAAAGGAATGGACTGTCTTTTCATCGGTAAGTTCTTATGAAAACTAAGTGAAACACTTGATTTTGGACTTTGTCAGTCCTTGCCTCAATCAGTTACACATTATTTTAGATGCAGATCAGTAACTCCTCCATTGACAACACAAGTGTAGTTCTCTTCTGCAAACTTTATTGATGCCCATCAGACAGAGTAAAAAAAAGGGAAAAGAGGCACAAGTAGCATCAGTATCAAAAAATGCTGCATTAATCGCGATTAATAACATGTTAATCACATGTTTTTCCACACGGATACAGTTTACCTTAAGTCTGTAATTTTTTAAGTTTGTCATACTGTTATGAACATGGGAGTGGACAAATATGCTTGCACATATCCAAAATGACAAAAAAATATCTAGAATATTCTCCAGAAAATTCTCAAAAGTATTACTTCATGTGCAAACAACAGAATGCCAGGGCTCAATAACGTCACTGAACAACAACAGCCAGCAGCCACAATAGAAGCTTGTGCTTTCTCCCATAGCAAACATCCACCACTTTTAAGCAGATCAGCACAAAGCCATGGACCTCGTGTGTCACAACAGACACAATTTCCTTTTCATCAGAATAATGGCAAACATAAACAAACAACTATCTCACCCATGATGACACCTCACCGTGCTGCAAAAATGGCAGGGGAGTGAATGGACATTACAAACACAGCCTGAGAATTTTTTTAGACTGGTACTCGCCAACAACGGGACCCAAAGCTATGAGGATGAAAACAGGTGAATTTCTGTCTGTGTCAGCTGCTGGAGGTCAGCTACAACCTACCATGTAGGTACTAGCCAGCTAGCTAGCTCACAGAAGAAGAAGAACCCAACATCCAGGCAAAGTTTTGAAGGAGGCTGTAATAATTATCCTGGTGAAAGCTCCAAAAGATAATGTTGTAAACTTAAACATGACAGCACTTTGGGGATTTCCATGGCTGTAATCCAGCTTGTTTGACTTTGCAATGTCTGCATGGCGTGCACACTGTGTGTGGCCAGGACGACTTTGGTACGGAGAGCCGCTAGGCCAAAAAGTACTGTTTGCGCTTTCTGCCATTAACCGCAATCACAAAATTTGTCGCTGCTAACGGAGACAAAGCATTAACGGGTGATTAACGTGATAACGCCAACACCAGTAATACAGTGGTGTGAAAAAGTGTTTGTACCCTTCCTGATTTCTCATTTTTTTGTATGTTTGTCACACTTAAATGTTTCTGATAATCAAACAAATTTAAATATTAAACAAAGATAACACAAGTAAACACAAAATCCAGTTTTAAATGAAGGTGTTTATTATTAAGGGTAAAAAAAATCCAAACCTACATGGCCCTGTGTGGAAAAGTGATCCCCCCCCCAAAAAAATATAAATTAACTGTGGTTTATCACATCTTTGGAAAGGTGAGTTCAATTTCTCTAGCCACACCCAGGCCTGATTACTACCACACCTGTTCTCCATCAATAAATCACTTAAATAGGACCTGCCTGACAAAGTGAAGTAGACCAAAAGATCCTCAAAAGCTAGACATCATGCTGTGATCCAAAGAAATTCAGGAACAAACTAGAAAAGCACTCGGAGAGCGCAGACCTCCGCCAAGCGCCACAGTTCCCCCCCATACAGTGTTTGTGTGTACGTTTTCAGTTTCCTTGACCATGAAAACATCTGACTAGCAATTGGATTCACAATGATAGGATTAGTGGTTCAGTAGTAAAAGCATTACCTCCTTGGCGGAGGTAATAAACTGAAGTGGTGGTGTTGTGTCCATCTCCTCCACTGAAAGCAGCACTCATGGCTTCACTGACAGATGCAAATTGGGTAGACAGGTTGCCGTGGGATTTATATTGGGGTTGCGCTCCGCGGCAAAAGAGGATTTAGAAGCTTCCCCGGCAGAGAGGTCGTTTTTGCGCAGCCCCTATGGCTGGCCGGGGAATTTCTGGCAAATAACCCGGCGCCGGACAGCTGCCCGTCTCAGCTTTTGCAGCGTAGCGCAAACACAGGCACGCTGCCGGGCCCTGCCCACCACTGTTTTCCGCGTGCTTTTGTGCCTAAAACTTTGAAGAACGCGGAGTTTGTGTTCGTCAGACACGACGACCAGCGCCCTCCATTGCGCCTGCGCACATGTTGAAAATGGCCGTATCTCACAATGTTAAAGAATCCTTTAAAAAATTCCTGTATCCAGACGGTGATCCGGATCATCCCCAAAATTTAATCAGTTCTTCCTTGTACCATTTCCAACAATGCCTCAAAGTTTCATCGAAATCCGTCGAAAACTTTTTGAGTTATCTTGCTAACCAACAGACAAACAGACAAACAGACAAACAGACAAACGCTGGCAAAAACATAACCTCTCCTGGCCTGCGGCCTGGCTGAGGTAAAGAGAAACAAAGTAATTGAGATCTATCAGTCTGGAAAAGGTTATAAAACCATTTCTAAAGTTTTGGGACTCCAGCAAACCACAGTGAGAGCCATTATCCACAAATGACGAAAACATGGAACAGAGGTGAACCTTCCCAGGAGTGGCCGGCCGACCAAAATTACCTCAAGAGCACAGCAACGACTCATCCAAGAGGTCACAAAAGACCCCACAACAACATCCAAAGAACTGCAGGCCTCACTTGCCTCAGTTAAGGTCAGTGTTCATGACTCCACCATAAGAAACAGACTGGGTAAAAATGGCCTGCATGGCAGAGTTCCAAGACAAAAATCACTGCTGAGCAAAAAGAACATAAAGGCTTGTCTCAGTTTTGCCAGAAAACATCTTGATGATCCCCAAGACTTTGGGGAAAATACTCGGTGGGCTGACGAGACAAAAGTTGAACTTTTTGGAAGGTGTGCGTCCCATTGCATCCGGTGTAAAAGTAACACAGCATTTCAGAAAAGGAACATCATATCAACAGTAAAATATGTTGGTGGTAGTGTGATGGTCTGCGGCTGTTTTGCTGCTTCAGGACCTGGAACACTAGCTGTGGTAAATGGAACCATGAATTCTGCTGTCTACCAAAAAATCCTGAAGGAGAATGTCTGGCCATCTGTTTGTGACCTCAAGTTGACGCATACTTGGGTTCTGCAGCAAGACAATGATCCAAAACACACCAACAAGTCCACCTCTGAATGGCTTAAGAAAAACAAATGAAGACTTTGGAGTGGCCTATTCAAAGTCCTGACCTGAATCTTTGTCTAATATTTAAATTTGTTTGATGAGCTGAAGCATTTAAGTGTGACAAACATACAAAAACATGAGATATCAGGAAGGGGGTAAACACTTTTTCACACCACTGTAGCAATAAAATTTTCCAACCTTGTAACAAATAATTTTTCCAAAATTTTTGAAAACTGCGGTAACAGAGAGACTGGCCTATAATTTGAGAATATGTGCATATTGTGGTGAACACTCAATGGACCTGTTGGACCGGTTCTGTGACTCGCATTTTAGGTCAGAACAAAGGCAGGAGTCTTAGCCTTGATATGCAAGGCTGGAGACTGTGGGGGGTTGATTAAAGGATGCATGGGAGACAATGGAAGTTATATCATGGAGAGAAATGCATTGTGACTGTCTTTATTATGCAAGGCGGTGAAATGCATTGTGACTGTCTTTATTATGCAAGGTGGTCTGTGTGACATGTGATTTATGAGGTGTGAAGTCCCTGATATTTAAGGGCAAGAGTTTACTGTTTCATTCTCTCTTTTTTCTGCTTGGAAAATGATGGAGATGTGAATAAACCTGACTCTGAGAAAGAACACTGCCTCGTCATTTTCACATCCTCCACACTGGTGACCCTAAGACATATCATGGAAGAAGGAAATTCCCCCGGGTCAGCCGCGTCAGGAGCCCCCAGCCAAGCGAATGCCGCTACAGTCCAGCTACCGGACTTCTGGCAGAACAATCCGCGTTCCTGGTTCAACGCGGTCGAGGCGCAGTTCAACCTCCAGGGGATATCGGTAGATGCCACGAAATTCTACCACATAGTCGCAAAGCTGGACAACAACACGGCCCAGCATGTGGAGAGCCTGATCGACCAGCCGCTGGAGAGCGACAAATACGGCGCGTTGAAGGCTGCACTCATCCAGCAATTCACCCCCTCGGCGGAGGAGCGAGCAGAGAGGCTCCTGGCGCTGACGGAGGGGGAAAACGACATGCCCACGAGCCTGATGGAGAAGTTGTTGAGGTTGAAAGACTCTGACGATGATCACTTCATTTTCACCCACCTCTTCCTCAGGACTCTACCGTCAGCAGCGAGAGCGGTTCTGGCCAGTTCGCCACTGTTGGCCCTACGGGACTACCGCGCACTGGGCCGAGAGGCGCAGCGGATTGTCAACGCCACCAAGTGGCGCGCAGCCACGGCCACTGCAGCGGAACTCGGCGCGACGACCGGAGACGACAGGAGGCCAGAGGCAGCGGTGCCAGACTCATCGACGACGGTGGCGGCAAGGGCCAGGGAGCGTGGACCGGACATCTTTTGTTTCTTCCATCGCCGCTTCGCAGAGAGGGCACGCAAGTGTGTACCACCGTGCCAGTTCGGGTGTTCGGGAAACGCCAAGACCGGGGGTCGGTAGCAGCCGTGGCCCTCGGGGAAGAGAACAAGCTGCTCTATTTGTCGGACGCACGCTCCGGGAGGCAGTTCCTCATCGACACAGGCTCCCAGTTGAGTTTCATCACTCCTTCCTACGAGGACAGACTGGCTGGTTCCGGAGGTCCCCGGGTGATGGCAGCGAACGGCTCGGAGATTAAGACCTTTGGTGAGAAGACTCTGCTTCTGTCTCTACACAGCCGTGCATATGAGTGGACTTTTATTGTTGCAACAGTAAATTTCAATATGCTGGGGGCTGATTTTTTGTGCTCACATGGGTTGTTGGTTGATCTCGCTAACAGGCGCCTGGTTAATGCACTTTCTTTTGATTCTATCCCCTGTACAGCGCGAGTGGCCCCGCCTACAGCACAAGCCAACGTCACAACAGCAGGCAGTAAGTTCCACACACTGCTCACTCAGTTCCCAGCACTCACGGTTCTCACATTTTCGGCAACAGTCGCTAAGCACGGGGTGGAGCATTTTATCACCACTACCGGACCACCCGTTTTTGCAAAAGCTCGGCGCTTGGACACAGTTAAGCTAGCCATAGCGCGCGAGGAGTTCACCAACCTGGAGAGGTTGGGCATTATCCGACGTTCAAACAGTCCGTGGGCTTCCCCCCTACATATGGTCCCGAAAGCTGACGGATCATGGCGCCCTTGCGGGGATTTTCGCAGGTTAAACAACGCTACAGCGCATGACCGCTACCCAATCCCACATATCCAAGATTTTTCGGTTCATTTGGCAGGGGCGCACATTTTTTCTAAAATAGACTTGGTCCGCGATTACCACCAAGTCCCAGTGTGCGCTGAGGACATACCCAAAACAGCGGTAATAACTCCATTTGGGTTATTCGAGTTTTTACGCATGCCATTCGGACTTAAAGGGGCTGCTCAGACGTTCCAATGCATGATGGACGCGGTGCTTCGCGATCTCCCTTTCGTGTTCGTCTACCTGGACGATATTTTAGTAGCCAGCGCGTCCGACAACGAACACGAAAAACACCTGGCCACAGTTTTCCGAAGGTTGGGAGATCACGGGTTAATAATCAACCCAGCGAAGTGTCAGTTCGGGGTGGCACAGATCGATTTTTTAGGACACCGCATCTCCCCCGAAGGAGCAGTTCCGGTGCCTGACAAAGCGCGCGCTGTGGCAGATTTTCCCCGGCCGCAGACAGTCAGGGCGTTGCAGGAGTTTTTGGGAATGGTGAATTTTTATAACCGTTTTCTCCCCCGTGCGGCGCAGCTCATGCAGCCGCTGTATGCCACGCTCAAAAAAAAGAAACCCGCGGATAAGATCGAGTGGTCCCCGGAGTGGGACCAAGCTTTCTCGGAGGTAAAAGCAGCCTTGGCAAACGCTGCGTTGTTGGCACACCCAGACCCAACGGCCCACATAGCGCTCACCACGGACGCGTCAGATGTGGCCATAGGGGCGGTCGTGGAGCAACATGTAGCCGGGGTTTGGCAGCCCCTCGCATTTTTCAGCAGGACCTTGCGCAATAGCGAACGTAAATACAGCGCGTTCGACAGGGAGCTGCTCGCTCTCCATTTGGCCATCCGCCACTTTCAGTTCTGGCTGGAAGGACGCGCTTTCACCGCGTTCGTTGATCACAAACCGCTAACATTCGCGATGGCCAAGGTCTCGGAACCGTGGTCAGGCCGGCAGCAGAGACAGCTGGCTGCGATATCAGAGTTTACCACTGATATTCAGCATGTGGCAGGCAAACTCAATGTAGTGGCAGATTGCCTGTCGCACGCTGTGGCGGCCCCAGTCAGCGTAGGGTTAGATTATGCAGCCATGGCCGCGGAGCAGGTTAATGACGCGGACGTGCGCGTGCTCCAGTCTGGACCAACAGGGTTAAGGCTGGAGAGCAGGGTGCTGCAAGACGGTATGCCCCCCCTAATCTGCGATGTCTCCACTGGACGGCCGCGTCCAGTGGTACCGGCCGCGTGGAGCCGCCGCATTTTTGAATCGGTTCATTCTTTGGCACACCCTGGAGTGCACGCGTCGGTCAAAATGGTGGGAGAGAAATTTGTGTGGCTGAGCCTCCGCAAACAGGTCAAAGAGTGGGCAGCAGCCTGCACGGCGTGTCAACGAGCCAAAGTACACAGGCACACGAGGGCTCCTTTGGAACAGTTTCACATTCCGGCCAAGAGGTTCGATCACGTTCATGTGGACCTCGTTGGACCCCTCCCGCTGTCACAGGGGTGCACACATCTTCTGACAATGGTGGACCGCACCATGCGCTGGCCTGAAGTGGTCCCGCTGGCATCAACCACTGCCGAGGAAGTGGCGCGCGCGTTTTTAACAGCTTGGGTGGCGCGCTTCGGCGTTCCATCGGACATTACGTCTGACAGAGGCCCTCAATTTGTTTCCGAGCTTTGGTCGACAATGGCCCGCAGCCTGGGTGTCACAATTCACCGCACAACCGCGTACAATCCGCAGGCTAACGGGTTATGCGAACATTTTCATAGGTCATTGAAAGCGGCTCTCAGAGCGTCACTGACGGATATAAATTGGGTTGACAAGTTACCATGGGTGTTATTGGGGTTGCGTTCTGCACCTAAAGAGGATCTAGAAGCCTCACCAGCAGAGCTCGTGTTTGCGCAGCCACTCTGGCTGCCTGGGGAGTTTCTCCCAGATAACCCCGCGCCAAACGCCCACCCGTCTCAGCTGTTGCGGAGTAACATAGAATCAAGCACACTGCCCGGCCCCGCGCACCACAGTTTTCCGCGCGTTTTTGTGCCTAAAACTTTGAAGAACGCAGAGTTTGTTTTTGTTAGACACGATGCGCACTGAACCCCGCTGCCACCGCCTTATGACGGACCATTCAGAGTGCTAGAAACAGGGGACAAGCAGTTTTTGCTACATTTGGGGGGTAGGGAAGAGAAAATTGGCATAGACAGACTTAAACCCGCTTTTGTGGTGGCAGAGGAGGAAGTGCTGTTGGCAAAGGCCCCGCGACGAGGTAGACCACCACGGAGGGTTTCACACAGTAATGTTTCCCAAAGTAATGTTTCCCCAGAACACCCGCAGAGACTGGCAAAGGGTTTCCGCCCCCAGACGGCAAATCCCCAGCGTGACAGCGCCGCAGAGACGGTGAACCCCAGCTACAGCAGATTTGGCAGGAGGCTGAAGCCTATCCAGCATGTGGACTGATGTGTATTGATGCTATCACGGCATGCATGTGGTTATCTTCTGTTGTTCTGTGTTTCTAAAATTGCGGGGGGGGGGGGCTTGTGTGGTGAACACTCAATGGACCGGTTCTGTGACTCGCATTTTAGGTCAGAGCAAAGGCAGGAGTCTTAGTCTTGATATGCAAGGCTGGAGACTGTGGGGGGTCGATTAAAGGATGCATGGGAGACAATGGAAGTTATATCATGGAGAGAAATGCATTGTGACTGTCTTTATTATGCAAGGTGGTGAAATGCATTGTGACTGTCTTTATTATGCAAGGTGGTCTGTGTGACATGTGATTTATGAGGTGTGAAGTCCCTGATATTTAAGGGCGAGAGTTTACTGTTTCATTCACTCTTTTTTCTGCTTGGAAAATGATGGAGATGTGAATAAACCTGACTCTGAGAAAGAACACTACCTCGTCATTTTCACATCCTCCACAATATCACCATTTTAATACAAAGGAATTATTTCAGCACCTTTCATTTGTCTAGAAAATTGTAAGGTAAAATAAATATAAAATAAATAAAATAAGTAAAATTGTAATGATAAGTTACAAATCTATGCAAAAAGGCTTAACAATACAATCTATTATATTTTTAATCAGGAACATGTCATGACTGATACAATCTGTAGATTTTTTTTTTATTTTTGTATTTATGAACAATATTAAGAATCTCTTTTTCATCGGTCTCCTTAATAAACATAGAATGAATATTTATTTATAAAATGTCATACTTATTGTTATAGATGGGTTCTACAATAGATTTGGCTGTTGTTTTCCCAGCATTGATAAAGTATTCATTGAATTTATCTGCAATTTTATTATTGCCACTAATAATTTCATTATCAGAGTACAAATAAGAGAGATTTTTTCCATAAATTTTATTCTTATTAATTATTTAATAATTTCCTGGTGTTGTTCATATTTGTCTTATTTTTTCCCCGATATCTCACCATAATGCTTCTTTTTACTGAATCTCAAAATACTTGTCAGTTTATTTTAATACATTTTATATTTATTTTCAGATTCCACAGCTATTAACTTCATAAAATGTTTATATAAAACATTTGTCTTCCTACAAGCGTTTTGAAGACCCTTTGTTTTCCATGGATTAGTTTTATATTTATTGTTTAACCTTCTAGACAGCAGGGGACAATGTACATTATACAAATTTGATATAATAGAAACAAATGCATCATATGCTTCATCACAATTATTTACATATACTTTACTGCAGTCTTGAATTTTAAGGTCATCTTTAATATTCTTAATAGCATTTTCTGTTACTCGGCTTGTCAAAAACCTTTTCTTCATAATGTTTAACGTCTAAATACTACCGTATCATCCTAACAGAGCACTACGCTCCCAAAATGCAGGTTTACTTGTAATACCTAGAATCTCCAAAAGTACAGTGGGAGGCAGAGCCTTCAGTTATCAAGCTCCTCTCCTGTGGAATCAGCTGCCAATCTGGATTCGGGAGTCAGACTCGATCTCTGTTTTTAAGAATAGGGCTAAAACCTACCTTTTTGATAAAGCCTACAATTAGGGAGGGATCATGTGTTTCTGAACCCTCCCTTAGTTATGCTGCTAATAGGTTTAGTCAGCCGGGGGACCTCCAGTAATGCACTGGGCCTCACTCCTTTCCTCACTCTCTATGAAATATTTTTTTTTTTTGCTGGTCATTAACATTTGTTTGTTCTCTCCCATAGATTGAGTCCCCATCGTGCTGTTTGCTCTCTACATGTCTGTTCTTTTCTTCTTCTCTGTCCCCTCACCCCCCAGCCAGTCGCAGCAGATGACTGCCCCTCCCTGAGCCTGGTTCTGCTGGAGGTTTCTTCCTGTTAAAAGGGAGTTTTTCCTCTCCACCGTCGCCAAGTGCTTGCTCACAGGGGATCGCCTGATTGCTGGGGTCTTTCTGCAACTGTGGGGGTCCTCCCTACAGTTGATAGTGCTATGAGATGACTGTTGTTGTGAAATGGCGCTATATAAATAAAGTTGAATTGAATTGAATTGAATTGAATTGAATTAAATCAAGAGCAACAAAAACAGGTAAATGATCACTCACATCACTAACAACAAGACCACTAGCAATTTTTCCTACAATTATATTTAAGAAAATGTTATCAATCTGTGTAGCAGAGTTCACTGTTATCCTGCTGGGATATGTGATGGGGGGGGGCATACTAAACATGGAATCAATAAATTCAGTAATGTGTGTTTTCCCATAAGGTTTGAAAAGGTCAACACTGAAATCCCCACAGATAAAAATCTGTTGGTTTGTGGCTTATTGTGCGATACATTTCTAACAATTTATCTGTGACTAAACCAATACTCACATTTGGGGGTCTGTAAACACAACTTATAATAATATTTTTTTAGCATTTTCTGTTATTATTTCAATTGTAATACATTCCATTATATTTTCTATAACAAAAGACATATTTTCAACAAATTTGCATTGGTAGGAAGACCTAACATACAAGGCTACACCTCATCCCTTCTTATTTATTCTGTTGGTTGTATATACAGTGGTGTGAGAAAGTTTGCCACCTTCCTGATTTCTCAATTTTTTTGTATGTTTGTCACAATTAAATGTTTCACATCATCAAACAAATTTAAATATTAGACAAAGATAACAAAAGAAAACACAAAATGCAGCTTTTAAATTAAGGTGTTTATTATTAAAGGAAAAACAAATCCAAACCTACATGGCACTGTGTGAAAAAGTGATTGCCCCCTAAACCGAATAAGTGGTCGGGCCACCCTTAGCAGCAACAACTGCAATCAAGTGTTTGCGATAACTGGCAATGAGTCTTTTACAGCACTGTGGAGGAATTTTGGCCCACTCATCTTTGCAGAATTGTTGTAATTCAGCCACAATGGAGGGTTTTCGAGCATGGACCGCCTTTTTAAGGTCATGCCACAGCATCTCAATCGGATTCAGGTCAGGACTTTAACTAGGCCACTCCAAAGCCTTCATTTTGTTTCTCTGAAGCCGTTCATAGGTGGATTTGCTGGTGTGTTTTGGATCATTGTCCTGCTGCAGAACCCAAGTGCGCTTCAGCATGAGGTCACAAACAGATGGCCAGACATTCTCCTTCAGGATTTTTTGGTAGACAGCAGAATTCATGGTTCCATTTACCACAGCAAGTCTTCCAGGTCCTGAAGCAGCAAAACAGCCCCAGACCATCACACTACCACCACCATATTTTACTGTTGGTATGATGTTCCTTTTCTGAAATGCTGTGTTACTTTTATGCCAGATGTGATAGGACACACACCTTTCAAAAAGTTCAGCTTTTGTCTCGTCAGTCCACAGAGTGTTTTCCCCAAAGTCTTGAGGATCATCAACAGACCTGGGCATTGTACGGCCCCCGGGCCGCATAAGGCCCTTTGGTTGACTCCGACCGGCCGCATGAGGTTAATTGTAAATTTCAAAATAAACACATTTTGTAATTTTAGCTAATGCATGGACTAAAGCTGTGCCGCTTTTATTTTGAAGTTGTTTTTTTATTCAAGTTGATAATGACGCAATACGTAAATCAATACTGCGCGTGATTGAATCTACCTTGTCACAAGCAGACAATTTTTGCCCTCAAAAATGCCCACGCACGCTAAAAAAAAAAAAAGGTAGATGCCGAATGCAGGGTTTTCAACAAAGCATGGACTGCTAAGTATTTATTTACTTGGCTGTGGATGAGAGTAGTGATGTCTGTGACACAGCGCAGTTACTTGTATTTGTCCGTGGGATAACGGACTTCAAAATTACGGAGGAGCTGGCAGCAATGCGGTCAATGAATGGGACGATGGCAGGGAGCAATCTGTTCACAGAGGTAAACGCATGCATGGACACGCTGGGGCTGAAATGGGACAGACTGGTAGGTGTCACAACGGACGGTTGTCCAAATCTGACGAGGAAAAATGTCGGACTTTTGAAACGTATGCAAGATAAAGTGACTGAAATTGATGCAGATCAGAAATTGGTATTTTTGCATTGTATTATACATCAGCATGTGTTGTGCAAGTCAATGCTAAAAATTAACCATGCTATTGATGTATCTAAAATAGTTAACGTCATCAGGGTACGAGCATTGAATCACAGATAGTTTGTTGTACTTTTGGAGGAGGATGAGACTGAACATACAGGTGCATCTCAATAAATTAGAATGTCATCAAAAAGTTAATTCAATTCAATAATTCAATTCAGAAAATGAAACTCCTATATTAAATAGATTCATTACACACAGAGTGATGTAGTTCAAGTGTTTATTTCTTCTGATAGTCATGGCTTACAGCTCATGAAAACCCCAAATTCAGTTTCTCAAAAAATTTGAATATTTCATAAAATTAATTTTAAAAAATGTTTTTTTTAATAGAAATGTTGGCCGACTGAAAAGTACATCCATGTACACACTCAATACTTGGTCGGGGCTCCTTTTGCATGAATTACTGCATCAATGCAGCGTAGCATGGAGGTGATCAGCCTGTGGTACTGCTGAGGTGTTATGGAGGCCCAGGTTGCTTTGATAGCACCCTTCAGCTCGTCTGCATTGTTGGGTTTGGTGTCTCTCATCTTCCTCTTGACAACACTCCATAAATTCTCTATGGAGTTGAAGTCAGGCTAGTATTCTGGTCAATCAAGCACAGTGATACCATGGTCATTTAACCAGGTTTTGGTACTTTTGGCAGTGTAGACAGGCACCAAGTCCTCCTGGAAAATGAAACCAGCATCTCCATAAAGCTTGTCAGCAAAGGGAAGCATAAAGTGCTCTAAAATTTTCTGGTAGATGGCTGCACTGACTTTGGACTTGGTAAAACACAGTGGACCAACACCAGCAGATAACATGGCTCCTCAAATCATCACTGACTGTAGAAACTTCACACTGGACCTCAAGTAACTTAGATTCTGTGCCTCTCCACTCTTCCTCCAGACTCTGGGACCTTGATTTCCAAATGAAATGCAAAATTTACTTTCATCCGAAAAGAGGTCATCTGCTGGTGTTGGACCACTGTGTGCCTATGGTCTGAGGTAGTAGGGCCAGAGGAAGTTTTAATTGCCGAAATAATTCTTGAAGCAGTTTTTTTGCTAAGTTGTTGAGCTAAGAGCCTGGTAGGTTTATCCCCATCTTCATATATTTTTTGCCGAGATTTAAGAAGAGATTCCTCTGCACATTGAGTTGTTAAGAGGTCAAATTCAGTCTTAAAGATTGTCCTTTCTTTAAAGAGCTCCGGTGTGGAGCTTATTGCATACTGATGGTCCAGGTGGAGAATAGAGGAGGTGAGCTCAGAAATTTTACTTTTGCGATGCTTGTTAGTGTGAGAAGTAAAGGAGATTATCTGTCCACGCAGATAAGCCTTTAATGCTTCCCAGCGAATAGATGCTGAAGTGTTCAAAATAGAATTAGTTTCAAGAAATAAATCAATTTTGTCTGTTAAGTAAGATAGAAAATTAGGGTCTGAAAGAAGAAAAGGATTGAAGCGCCAGGGTCTAGGTGACATATTTTCCTGTATAGCAAGCTGAAGTTTAAGGGGCATGTGGTCTGAGATAACAATACCTTCATAGTCACAGGCTTTCACTGAACCAAGTAAAAAGGCATCAATAAAAAAATAATCTATTCGGAAAAAAGAATTATGCACAGGTGAAAAGAAAGAATAGGATTTTGAGGATGGGAATTTAAAACGCCAAGGGTCAACATATTCATGATCATTCATAAATAATTTAATTGCTTCGGATGATTTTGAGATGGGACAGGGTTTGTTGGAAGAACGGACGAGACTAGGATTGTCTGTCTAAATTTGGGATGGAGCTGAAAAGATGGTTAAAAAAACTGACGTCATCCCAGTTCGGAGCATAAATGTTAACAAGTGTCAGGGCAGCATGACAAAGAGTACCAAAGCCCATAACGTAACAACCATTAGAGTCTAAAATAGAGTTAGAGACAAGAAAGGGAACATCTTTATGGATGAGGATAGAGGTACCTCTGCTTTTGGAGTGGAAGTTTGAATGGAATAGCTGCCCCTGTAGAGGGAATAATGCAGGCGATGCAACGACCTAATCAACACAGACTTTATTCTCTCTCTAACAGAACAGGATCACAAAAAGAGCTCCCAGGCCACTATGCAACTCTCGTTTATATCTTTAATTACATGCATGGTGGCCCGAGGCTCCAACCTCACATTAAGTATAGAACAAAGCCTGTGCGGTGCATTAACATGATATTACACAGGTGCCACCTTTCACTCCTCTCCTGGTGGCCCGGCATCTGCTCCTCTCCCCGGGGGGTGCCTAGCCTTTACTGTTCCGTCTGGAGCCCCCAGCAGTATCTCCTGTCTTGGTCCACTGATCTCTTGGTGGAGAAGTCCAACACCTTGCCCCCCACCCCGAACACCCAGAATGGGCCTTAACCCCCCCCCTGTCCTTTGGGCTTGAGCTGGCGTCCATAGCGGCTGTAGCAGGGAGTCGCCGACCCAGTCGAACTGCCCTGCTGGCAGGACGCACAGGAGGGCACGTCAGTCTGTGGGGGGAAAGAGGGAGGGGGAGAAACACATCCTCTTCGTGAGTGCTGGTCCCTGCTGAGGAATCACCAACCTGCGGAGCCCCCAACGGTGGACGTCCGCACCGGGGAGCCTGGGCCAACACCACCTGCTCGTCTGCCAACACAAAAGCGGGCTTAAGCCTGTCAATGCAGACGGTCTCTCTACGTCCCCCCAAGTCTAACACGAAATGTTTCGCCCCAGGTTCCAACACTCTGAACGGTCCGTCGTATGGTGGGCGCAGCAGGGTCCGGTATGCATCGTGCCTGACGAAAACAAAACTGGCATTCTGCAAGCTTTTTGGGACGAATGTGCAGGGAAAACAATGGTGGGCCGGGCCCGGTCCACTCACAACCTCTGTGTTGCGCAGAGACTGCGTGGGCGGCTCGGCCTCGGGCGTGGGGTCTTCCGGTAAAAATTCCCCAGGGATCCGCAGTGGTTGGGAAAAAAACGAGTTCTGCTGGGGAGGCTGCCAAATCCTCCTTTGGTGCAGAATGCAATCCTAAAAGAACCCAAGGCAGGCGGTCGACCCAATTTGTGTCCGTGAGTAAAGCTCTGAGCGTTGCTTTAAGCGACCTATGAAAACGCTCGCATAACCTGTTAGCCTGGGGGTTGTACGCGGTAGTGTGGTGAATTTTGACCCCCAGGCTCTGCGCCATCGCGGACCAGAGTTCCGAAACGAACTGTGGGCCTCTGTCGGACGTGATGTCTGATGGAAATCCGAACCGTGCCACCCAAGCTGACAAAAAAGTGCATGCCACTTCCGTGGACGTGGTAGAAGCCAGTGGGACCGCTTCGGGCCAACGTGTGGTGCGGTCCACGATCGTCAAAAGGTGCATGAAACCTTGCGACGGTGGGAGGAGTCCCACCAGATCCACATGGACATGGTCGAACCTCTTACCCGGGATTTGGAGTGGCTGGAGAGGAGCTCTGGTGTGCTTGTGCACTTTGGCCCGTTGGCCCGCAACACAAGCTGCAGCCCACTCTTTCACCTCTTTACGTAAACGCGGACAAATTTTGCCCCCACTAGTTTCACTGAAGCGCACACTCCCGGGTGTGAAAGGGAGTGGACCGACTCAAAAACGCAACAGTGCCAAGAGCTCAGAACCACCGGGCGCGGGCGGCCTGTGGAGACGTCCAAGAGTAGGGGAAAGCACCCTTCCTGCACCACCCTGCTTTCCAGTCTTAACCCTGTTGGCGCAGACAGGAGCATGAAAATGTCTGCATCCCTGGCCTGCTCTGTGGCCATGGCAGGGAAATCTATTCCCACGTAGACCAGGGCGACCAATGCGTGTGAGAGGCAATCAGCCACCACGTTGAGTTTACCAGCAACGTGTCAAACATTGGTAGTAAACTCTGAGATTGCGGCCAGCTGCCGCTGCTGCCGGGCGGACCACGGTTCAGAAACCTTGGCCATGGCGTACGTCAGCGGCTTATGATCTACAGACGTGATGAACTCGTGCCCCTCCAGCCAGAACTGGAAATGGCGTGTCATTAGGTGGAGAGCCAGCAACTCTCTGTCGAATGTGCTGTATTTGCACTCGTTGTCGCGCAAAGTTTTGCTGAAAAATGCGATCGGTTAACACGAACCTGAGACGCACTGCTCCACCATGCCCCTATGGCCAAATCAGATGCATCTGTTGT
Source organism: Pholidichthys leucotaenia (assembly GCA_020510985.1). Classification (NCBI taxonomy): domain Eukaryota; kingdom Metazoa; phylum Chordata; class Actinopteri; order Cichliformes; family Pholidichthyidae; genus Pholidichthys; species Pholidichthys leucotaenia. The sequence goes on along the minus strand of CM035841.1, from coordinate 326,884,759 downwards.
GAGCGCTATCCGTGCAGACGGAACTGGGCGGGCCAGCAATGCAGCCTTTGCAAGCGCTGTTTTGGTGTTTGAAAAAGCCTGGCCCCACTCAAGAGTCCAGTCTATGCTTTCTGCAGGCTTCTTTTTTAAAGCGCGGCATACAACGGCTGCATCAGCTGGGCTACCCGGGGGAGGAAACGGTTGTAAAAATGAACCATTCCCCAAAACTCCTGTAGTGCCCTCACGGTCTGCGGATGCGGAAAGTCCAACACCGCGCGCACCTTGTCCAGTAATGGGATCGTACCCTCTGGCGAAATGTGGTGGCCCAAAAAAATCAATCATTGGTGCACCGAACTGGCACTTCTCCGGGTTGATTATCAAACCGTTCACTTCCAACCTTTGGAAAACCATCTTGAGATGGGCGATGTGCTCGTCCTTGGATGTGCTGGTTACCAGAATGTCATCTAGGTAGACAAAAATGAAGGGCAAATCATGCAGCACTGCGTTCATCATTCTTTGGAAGGGCTGCGCCATGCCTTTTAATCCAAATGGCATGCGTAAAAATTCAAAAAGGCCTAACGGAGTTATTACCGCCGTCTTTGGGATGTCGTCTGCTCGCACCAGGACCTGGTGGTAACCGCGGACCAGATCCACTTTGGAAAAAATGCACCCCCCGGCCAGGTGTATGGAAAAATCCTGGATGTGGGGATTTGGGTAGCGATTGTGTGCCGTAGCATTGTTCAAGCGCCGGAAATCGCTGCATGGTCGCCACGACCCATCGGCTTTAGGCACCATGTGAAGCCGGGATGCCCACGGGCTGTTTGAGCGCCTGACGATGCCCAACCTCTCCAAGTTGATGAACTCCTCACGCGCGCTGGCCAGTTTAGCTGTGTCCAGGAGCCAAGGTCGTGCGAATATGGGCGAAGCTTTAGTAGTGATGAAATGCTCAACCCCGTGTTTAGTTACCACCGCTGAAAACGTCGGAACCGTGAGTGCTGGGAACTGGGCGAGTAACTTGGTTCTTACCCCCTGGAGCTGTAACATTGGCCAGTGTTGTCGACCCGGCTCCCCGAGCTCTACAGGGCAGAGAAGCAAAAAAGACAGTATCCACTAGTCTTCTATTAGCAACACTGACTAATAAACCATGAGCGCATAAGAAATCTGCACCCAGAATGGGGGAGGAACATGCGGTTATCACAAAATTCCACTAAAAATTGCGCCCATGCAAGCATGTTGCCAGTGTCCGCTTGCCAAATGTCCTAATGTCTGATCCATTGGCGGCCACCAGCTCGGGACCGCTTCGCCCTGCCACCTGGCTGTGTTGAATGGCAGGATGAGGCTCTTCTGGGAGCCAGAGTCCACCAGAAACTGTCTCCCCAAACGTGTGTCTGTGATATACAGCAGCTTATCTCTGTCGCTAGTGGTCGCAGCTGCTACTGACTGCTGGCTTTGGCATTTCCCGACCGCTTGAATTGGCACGGCAGCAAGCATTGCCAGGTGTCTGAGCCGAAATGGCGATGACAGTGGCAGATCGCCTCCTTCTTGTGTCTCCTGGTGTCTGCTCCGGCCACCACCAACGGCTCCTCGATCTCGCTGGCAGCCCTCCTGGGCTCTGGTGCCACTGCGTTCACATCGAAGGTTCTGGTCAATAAAATGATGCGATCCACTTCCTGCGCAATAGTGCCTTGTCACCAGCAGTGGTGAACTGGCCAGGAATGCCCTCGCTGCAGCCGGAAGGCTCCTGAGAAACAGGTGGGCGAACAGGTGGGCGAACAGGAAGGGCTCGTCATCTCTGCCCATCAACGTCAACATGCTCTCCATCAACTCCATGGCCGATCTGTCCCCTAACTCTGAACGTGTTAGGAGCCTCTCCGCTCTTTCACTGTCCGAAAGGGTATAGCGCTGGATAAGCATCCTGTTGAGCGCCTCGTATTTTCCCCGAACCGGCGGCTCTTGGAGCAGGCTTGCCACCTGTTGTGTGGCGCACACATCCAGCACAGCGACCATATAGTAGTATTTCGTGCTGTCTGCTGTTACCCCGCGGAGAGTGAACTGGGCCTCAATGTGCAGAAACCACGCTGTCGGGTCATGCAACCAGAAATCCGGGAGCCTGACTGAAACAGCACATGCAGCACTGATGCTTTCCCTCCAGGATGTCTCCGGGGTGCTCATCTCACCTTCCATGGCATGTCAGGGTCACCACTGTAAAGGGAATAATGCAGGCGAGGCAACGAGCTGATCAACACAGACTTTATTCTCCCTCTAACAGAACAGGATCACAAAAAGAGCTCCCAGGCCACCGTGTAACTCTCTTTTATACCTTTAATTACATGCATGGTGACCCGAGGCTCCGACCTCACATTTAGTATAGAACAAAGCCTGTGCGGCGCATTAACATGATATTACACAGGTGCCGCCTTTCACTCCTCTCCTGGCGGCCCGGCATCTGCTCCTCTCCCCGCAGGGTGCCTAGCCTTTGCTGTTCTGTCTGGACCCCCCGGCGGTATCTCCTATCTTGGTCTATTGAGCTCTGGGTGGAGAAGTCCAACACCTTGCTCCCCACACCCCCACCCATTTTTTCCTGATCCTAAAGTGGTCAAGAGTGCGAAGGTGCGTCTCCTGCAAAAAGGCAATGCCCACATTCAGATGATGAAGATGGTCAAGAACTCGCTTTCTTTTCACAGGATTATTTAGACTATTAACATTCCAGCTAATAAAATCTGTATACAAGTTACTTACAGGGTTGCTAATTGAATTGAATTCAATTCAATTCAATTCAACTTTATTTATATAGCGCCATTTCACAACAACAGTCATCTCATAGCACTATCAACTGTAGGGGGGACCCCCACAGTTGCAGAAAGACCCCAGCAATCAGGCGATCCCCTGTGAGCAAGCACTTGGCGACGGTGGAGAGGAAAAACTCCCTTTTAACAGGAAGAAACCTCCAGCAGAACCAGGCTCAGGGAGGGGCAGTCATCTGCTGCGACTGGCTGGGGGGTGAGGGGATAGAGAAGAAGAAAAGAACAGACATGTAGAGAGCAAACAGCACGATGGGGACTCAATCTATGGGAGAGAACAAACAAATGTTAATGACCAGCAAAAAAAAAAATATTTCATAGAGAGTGAGGAAAGGAGTGAGGCCCAGTGCATTACTGGAGGTCCCCCGGCTGACTAAACCTATTAGCAGCATAACTAAGGGAGGGTTCAGAAACACATGATCCCTCCCTAATTGTAGGCTAGATCAAAAAGGTAGGTTTTAGCCCTATTCTTAAAAACAGAGATCGAGTCTGACTCCCGAATCCAGATTGGCAGCTGATTCCACAGGAGAGGAGCTTGATAACTGAAGGCTCTGCCTCCCATTGTACTTTTGGAGATTCTAGGTATTACAAGTAATCCTGCATTTTGAGAGCGTAGTGCTCTGTTAGGATAATACGGTAGTATCAGATCTTTTAAATAAAAAGGAGCCTGATTGTTTAGAGCTTTGTAAGTGAGAAGAAGGATTTTAAACTTAATTCTAAACTCTATGGGAAGCCAATGAAGGGAGGCCAGAACCGGAGAGATATGATCTCTCTTTCTAGTACCTGTTAAAACTCTTGCTGCAGCATTTTGGATCAGCTGAAGACTTTTTAAAGATGTTTTAGGACAGCCTGATAATAAAGAATTACAATAATCTAATCTTGAGCTAACAAAAGCGTGGATCAGCTTCTCAGCATCACTCTGAGACAAGATGCTCCTAATCTTGGCAATATTACGCAAATGATAGAAGGCAGTCTTAGAAACAAATTTAATATGTGAATTGAAGGACAAATCCTGATCAAAAATAACTCCAAGGTTCCTCACAGAGCTATTAAGAGAAAGAGTAACTGCGTCCAAACTGAAAGTTTGATTTGGAAAGGAATTTCTAAGGTTTTTTGGACCAACAAGAATGACTTCAGTCTTATCTGAATTTAATAGCAGGAAATTACAAGTCATCCAAGCTTTGATTTCCTTAAGACAGGCTTCTAACTTGGCTAATTGATTAGTATCATCTGGCTTCATTGACAGGTATAATTGTGTGTCATCTGCATAACAATGAAAATGTATACAGTGCTTTCTAATAATGTTGCCTAACGGAAGCATATATAAACTAAAAAGAGTAGGGCCTAGCACAGATCCCTGTGGAACTCCATGACTAAGCTTTGAGCTGAAAGAAAACTCATCATTTACATGAACAAACTGGAACCTATCAGATAAATAAGATCTAAACCACTGCAACAAAGTTCCATTAAGTCCAACATAGTGTTCTAATCTATCAAGTAGAATATTATGATCAATAGTATCAAAAGCTGCACTAAGATCTAAAAGGACAAGTACAGAAACTAGTCCATTATCAGATGCAATGAGGAGGTCGTTAGTGACCTTCGCTAAGGCTGTTTCAGTACTATGATGGATTCTAAACCCAGATTGAAACTCTTCAAGTAAACCATTTCCCTGCAGGTGGTCAAATAATTGCGTAGCAACAACTCTTTCTAAGATTTTTGAAATGAAAGGGAGATTAGAGATTGGTCTATAGTTAGCTAAAGCTCCTGGATCTAGCGTTGGCTTTTTGAGTAAGGGTTTAATTACAGCCGTTTTAAAAGCCTGCGGTACATGGCCTAAAGTTAATGAAGAATTGATTATATGAAGAATAAAGCTACCAATAAGTGGGAAGACTTCTTTAAATAACCTGGTAGGAATAGGGTCTAAAAGACAAGTTGAAGGTTTGGATGAGGAAACTACTTTGTCTAACTCACAAAGGTCGATTGGAGTAAACTCATCAAGACAGACATCAATAGAAGGAGTTGTAGTAGTTACAGTATTTAAGTTAACTGTGGGAAGAATCTGATTGATTTTATCTCTGATGGATGAAATTTTATTATTGAAAAAGTTCATAAAGTCCTGACTAGTAAGCTCTAAGGGGATGCTAGGATTGACAGAGTCCTGACTCTTTGTCAACCTGGCTACAGTACTGAAAAGAAACCTGGGATTATTCTTGTTCTCTTCTATTAATGCAGAGTAATAACTCGTTCTAGCTTTTCTAAGAGATTTTTTATAAATTAAAAGATGATTTCTCCAAGCTAAATAGATTTCATCTAAATTAGTAGAGCGCCATTTTCTTTCTAATTGACGAGTCTTCTGTTTTAAGCTACGAGTTTCTGTGTTGAACCAAGGAGTTAAAAATCTCTGATTAGACTTTTTCTTTTTTAAGGGGGCCACCAAGTCTAGAGCCTGATGCAGAGAAGCTGAAACACTATCCACCATGTTATCAATTACAGAAGGAGCAAGCTGTCTATAGCTTATTTCCGTTGTGTTGACACATGGCATAGAGGAAACAATCTGCATAAATTTGGAAACAGCATCATCTGAGAGGCATCTACTGTGATAATATTTTTCTTTAGGAGCCAAATAGTCAGAAATAGTAAAATCAAAGGTTAACAGACAATGGTCTGACAGTACAGGGTTATGAGGAGACACTACAAGATTTTCTATTTCTATGCCATATGTCAGAACAAGGTCCAATGTATGGTGGAGGTAATGAGTAGAATTTCCTACTTTCTGAGAAAACCCAATCGAGTCTAATATTGAATTAAAAGCCACATTAAGGCAGTCACTATCTACATCCACATGTATATTAAAGTCCCCTACTATAATTATTCTATCAGATTTCAACACTAAATCAGCTAAGAAATCAGCAAATTCGGATAAAAATTCTGAATAGGTTGATGGGGGACGATAAACAATGGCAAATAAAATTGGGTTTAACCTGAAATTGCTAAAGTGCCCAATACTGAGGACCAGGCCCTCAAAGGAATTATAACATGTTTTTTGCTTTACATTAACTAGTAATTTGGAATGGTAAATTGTTGCTACTCCTCCTCCACGACCAGAACTTCTGGGATTTTGACAGTTTAAATAACCAGAGGGGGTTGATTCATTTAAACCAACATAATCCTCTTGTCCTAACCAAGTCTCTGTAAGGGAAATTAAATCAATCTGATGATCAATTAACAGATCATGGACTAACAGAGACTTGGGAGTTAGAGACCTAATATTTAACAAACCACATTTAATTTTTAAATTATGAGGAGGAACAGAGGCCAAATCATTCAATTTAGAGGCTTTATGTTTAATTTGAGTTTTACCAATATTTTGCTTTATCACTTTGGGATGCTTATACATTATATTTTTATTCACTTTGGAGGGAGCAGACAACGATTCTCTGATAGGGAAGTCAGGGGCTAAGCTGAGGGGTGGCGGATGAAGAGGAGCTGCAGAGAGGCGTGTAAGACTGAGACTCTGCTTCCTGGTCCCAACTCTGAGTAGTCATGGTTTTGGAAATTTGGATAAAAAAGATGCCAGATTGTTAGATAAATGAGAAGCACCATCCAAAGTGGGATGAATGCTGTCTCGTCTCATAAGACCAGGTTTTCCCCAAAAAGAGCTCCAATTGTCAATGTAGCCCACGTCATTTTTAGGACACCACACAGACAGCCAGCGGTTCAAGGATGACGAGCGACTAAACATGTCATCACTGGTCAGATTGGGGAGGGGCCCAGAGAATACTACAGTGGCAGACATCGTTTTTGCAAAGTCACACACCGATTCTATATTAAGTTTCGTGACTTCCGACTGCCGGAGACGGATGTCATTAATGCCGGCGTGAATAACAATTGTGGAATATTTACAGTTACTTTTAGCCAGCATTTTCAAATTTGACTCGATGTCGCCTGCTCTGGCCCCAGGAATGCATGTGACTATGACCGCTGGAGTCTCTAGGTTCACGTTTCTGACTACAGAGTCGCCAATGATCAGAGTTTTTTCCTCAGCGGGTGTGTCGCTGAGCGGGGAAAAACGATTAGAAACGTGAACAGGTTGGTGGTGAACCGGGGCTTTGCGACTAGGCTTCCTTCTCACCGTCACCCACCCAGTCTCCTCGCTGCTGAGGAGAGCCGAGGGACCGCTGACAGGGGGGCCTAAGCTAGCTAGCTCCGCTGCAGCTAATGGGCGTCCGTCGAGATTAACTGGCGCAGACGGTGTTTCAATGCAGCGGAGCCGGGATTCCAAATCAGACAACCTCGCCTCGAGCGCCTCAAAAAGACAACATTTATTACATTTACCGTTATCACTAAAAGAGGCAGAGGTGTAGCTAAACATCTGACAGAGAGAGCACACCAGAGGAGGAGAGGAAAGAGAGCTAGTAGCCATAGCTAGTGGCTAGAGAGCTGGAGAGCAAACCACACAGGCAGACAGCAAAACAGGAAGTGACGATACGTTACCACAAGGAAGTGACGATCCCTGAACAGCTCTGTCAGCTTGACATTTTTGCCTCTTGCCAGGGAAAAGCAGGAAAAACAACTGGGGATTGGGGGATTTTTTTTTTTGAGGGGGGGACACATACATGCGCACACGCGCGCACGCACGCACGCACACACACACATTCAAAGAAGTGAAAAAAAATCCCAACAAAAATAAACCTCTAAGACCTCTAAGCCATTCACCTCCCTCAGTGAGGTGAAGGTGACCCACCCTGCAAAATACAGTAGTTGTATGCTTGTGCATAGTAGGACGTATGTTTGACAGCATCCTGTTGAATAATAATTTAAATAAAAGGATGCAAACTCATGCAAATCTATGAATAGTAACAGAAAATACAGACAATTATAAAGAAATTAAAAATAAAAGAATCGGGAAAGAAAACTTGACTGATTAGATTACAAGTCATACTGGTGATTAAACAAAATAATTATACAAGAAGCACAATGGGGGGAAAAAAGGAAAAAAAATAACAATTAAGAACAATGGGGAGTGGAAAACTAAAAATGAAGCCAGGACATCCTCAAAGACAGTCCTGTAATAGTAAGGCTATTATGAATTAGAGAAAGAGAGGGGGTGAAAAATCTCTAAATAGTCCAAACCCCAAATAATTTGGGATAAGTGGCGGCACATTAACAATATTCCAGTTAGTATAATTATCGAGGGACACCATTACAATAAAATGTGCAATAAAATCACACGAACAATCAGAGCACTGAAGCTTAACATATTTAACGCTTAACAATAACTCTAGGCTCAAAACACTTTGAACTTTTGGTGTAAAAACTATCTGCAGTACCTGAGAGTCAGTCACCTGCAGTATCGGTGGAGTCCCCCATGGTTGTCAAAGTCGGTATATGTTCTTTAATGAGCATAAGCGCTTCTGAAGGGCTTGTAAAGCTGACCCAATCGTTGTTCCACACGAAAACCAGACGAGCAGGGTGATAAAGATGAAAAGAGATGTTAGCTTGAGAGAACGAGGCTACAGGTTGTTTCATTCCAACCGCTCCCTGCTCTGGTTGCCAGACTCCTTCTACTCTGCACTCACACACATTCACACACACACACCCTCATTAAAGATTACTGTTATTATAACCAAGTCTGTTGTCTGCTCCTGGGTCAGTTACTAAATCATGTCAGTATGTCTCCATCAGTCAGACCCAACAGATGGTGCCACCACACACAGATTGAACATCATGGAGGCTCGGTTAGACCAGCTCACTTATCAGCAACAGTTGATTTTGAATCAGTTAACTCAAATAAATACACAGCTCGACCAGCTTACCACAGCTCTGCCCTCTCAGACCTGTACCGGAGTGTTGTCTGTCCCACCGCCTCCGTCCCCCCCATTCGGCGTGTCTTCCTCGTTTAACTCCAGTCCCCACACCAACCCGCTTCAGCAGTAGGTTGGGCGAGGCCTGGGTGTTCCTTCTTCAGTGCTGCCTAGTTTTTTCAGCGAGTACCGGAGGATTTTCCCACAAATCATAGCCAGATTAGCTACGTGGTGAACCTGCTGGAGGGGCAGGCCTTAGCCTGGGCGTATGCTATTATGGATCGCCCCGATTACCAAAGCTACACTTATGACCAATTTGCATCCGAGTTCACCCAGGTGTTTGACCACTCTGACCAGGATAACATCTTCACCACCCTCCTTCTCAATCTTCGGCAGGGGGCCAGGTCCGTGGCCGACTACTCAGTAGATTTCCGGGTTGTTGCGGCGGAGGTGGGATGGGAGGATGCATCACTGTGTAGCATCTTCACACGCAGCCTTAGCCCTAGCCTTCGTGATGAGTTGGCACGTTTAGATAAACACTCCTCATTACACAAGCTAATCTCCCTGGCCATCAAAATAGATAATCACTTAAGGGAACGGGCCGAGCACCACCTTACTTATCGCTCGGGCTCTCAGCCACGCCTTTCCTCTCAGCCCCCTCTTCCAGCCCTTCCTCCTTCTGAACCCTCTGACACCGGGGAATCTATGTTGTTGGGCCGGTCTAGGCTGTCCCCCACTGAACGACAACACTGCCACGATCTCGGGTTGTGCATGTATTGTGCTAGTGCTGAACACGAGGTTGCTTACTGTCCCAACCAGCCAAAAGGGGGGTCCTTTCACCACAGTAGGGGGATTAACGGATGTAGGCAGATCTAAATCCCTTACACGACTTATGTTGCCCATTCGCTTTTATCACTGTCACACTGACTTTTGCCTTACAGCTCTCATTGACTCAGGTGCTGAACAAAGCTTCATTTTGGAGAGTCTGGCAACCTGGCTGAAGCTCCCATGTCAAGATCTGGAGACTCCATTGAATTTGGTTGCTGTTTCCAGAGAACCACTCACCAGGGTCACAAAAAAGATTGCTCCCATTTCCATTTTGGTTTCAGGCAACCATTGGGAGCATTTGAGTTTCTTTGTTTTGCCCGTCTCTGCCTCCCCAGTCATTTTAGGGTGTCCTTGGTAAAGACTCCACAACCTGGTACGTAAGTGATTGGCAAACAGGAAGGGTTATTTCCTGGAGTACCTTCCACTTGGCCGCCTGTTTCCAGTCTGCAGCCTGTTCCCCCTCTGTCACTATCAGTCCCTTGCCCACCCACGTGCCCGATCTCACCTCAGTTCCCCCTGAATATCATGATCTTGCTCCAGTTTTCAGCAAGTCTAAGGCACTTTTCCTACCCCCCACCAGCACCCTTATGACTGCGCCATTAACCTCCTTCTGGGAGCTGCGTTGCCATCCAGTAGGCTGTATAGTCTGTCTGCCCTGGAGCGAGAGGCAATGGATAAATACATCAAAGAGTTGTTAAGTTCAGGCATCATCAGGCCTTCTTCATCGGCGGTGGGGGCGACGTTCAGCTTGTCCTCTGGGTATCACCCTCAGAGTAATGGCCAGTGCGAGCGAGCCAACCAAGAGCTGGAGGCAGCCCTGAGGTGTGTCACGGCCTCTAATCCTGCATCCTGGAGTACATACCTACCTTGGATTGAGTATGCACACAACTCCGCCACCTCTACGACTACGGGTCTCTCCCCCTTCGAGGTGTCCTTGGGTTACAACCCCCCCATTCCCGGAGGGGGAGGTAGAGATTGCTGTACCATCCATGCAGTCTCACATCAAGCGTTGTCACCGGATTTGGAGGACCACCAGGGCTGCTCTCCGCCGCACTGTGGATCACAACTCTGAGATCACCGACCGCCGGAGGACCCCGGCCCCCCCTTATCAGGTTGGGCAGAAGGTATGGTTGTCCACTAAACACATTAATCATAAGACTGATTCCAGGATGCTCTCTCCTCGCTTTATTGGTCCTTACCCCATCTCTCACATCATCAATCCAGCTGCTGTTCGACTGTCTCTTCCCCCTGCTCTCAGCATCTGTCATACCTTTCATGTTTCTCAGGTAAAGCCATTTTCCACCAGCCCTCTGTGTCCTCCATCGAAGCTGCCTCCCCCTCCGGTGATGATCGACGGCGGTCCGGCGTATAAGGTCAACCGCATTATGGATGTATGATGAAGGGGGCGAGGCCTACAGTACCTGGTGGACTGGGCTGGGTACGGACCTGAGGAGAGATCATGGGTCCGGGCATCCTTCATTACGGATCGGGAGATGGTCAGGTCATTCCATCGGTCTCACCCGGGGAGGTTGAGTTGGCTGCCGAGAGGCGTTCCTTAAGGTGGGATGGGGGGGCACTGCGGTGATCTGTGTGGTGTTTTTCTTTCTTCTCATTAATTATGTTTCACAGCTGTGGTTTCATCCACACCTGCACTCCTTAATTAAGCAGCCTTTATATGGAGTTGGGCCCTCCATTCCTGCACAGAGACGTCTACGCTCACATGCAGCTGAAGCACTCCTCCACGTTTGTACAGCTTTCCTCACCTCCAGCGGTGAACTTCGTCTCAAACTTGGCACAAGCAACCTCTCAATCCGATCTCACCTCCCTGCATCTAACCTCTGCTTGTCTTTGATACCTGTGCACAGGTGGACCATCTCCTTGACGGACTGGCACAACTCCTGGCGGTGGACTATAACCCTTCCCCGGAGCTGGTGTCTCCTCACCCCTGTCCCTTAATCATTAGACTGAACTTTTTCCCTTTCCCCTCAGCTGAGGAATTACACTTGCACCTGGCACTGTATATATCTGTACCAGCACCTCCTCACCCTCGTGGGACCACAGCAACCAGGAGAGAATGAAGTCACAGGTTGTTTCATTCCAACCGCTCCCTGCTCCGGTTGCCAGACTCCTCCCGCTCTGCACTCACACACATTCACACACACTCACCCTCAATAAAGGTTATTGTTATTATAACCGAGTCTGTTGTCTGCTCCTGGGCCTGTTACTAACTCATGTCAGCATGCTCAACCGGACACTCTCATTTTGAAGGTCTTTCAATACAGAATATGGCAAAAAATGTTATCTCAGTTTTGATAATTTCCTCGAAGTGACTCATTTTTCCAGCACGGGTCACATTTAGTCAGTAAATCATGTCACTCTTTAATGTTGTCTGCTCCTTGAGTGCTCCTTCAACCTTGCCTTCCGGAGGTAGCCATGACAATAATTCACACTTTCTATCAGTATGCCAGGGATGGCAACAGGAAATTCTGATTTCAGCTGAAATCTAATTTGGTCGATTGACTTATGGGGGGGCCGGGGGGGCGCAGCCCACCTGAAGCTGGGAGGTTTTCAGTAAAACAGAAGTAATTTAGACTGAAAAAAATGATTAAAAAAAATGAAATACTAGACTTAGATAAATCATTAAATTTAATGAAAAGTTAACTTACTTTTTCTTCAATGTTGTCTCACTGTCTTTAGTCCAACATATTTAACAGTTCTATAAGAGTTCATTACACTATTTACACTGGTCACCAAGTCACTTCTAATGTGAAACTTTCTTCCTTTTGGCAGCAAGCTGTGTCAGTCTCTGAACTTTGAACTTCATCTCCTTTTCTGGTTTCTTCAGAAATTGTCCGAGTATTTCTGTTACCTCGTCGAACTTTGAGCCAATTTTCACCTTTACCGTCACTTTTCTCTCAAGCCAATTCCATCGGAACTTATTTTTGACACTTTTGTCTATTTCTAGCACTGATGACTCCTGATCCTTCGATAAAAATCTCATAATTCCGCTGAAAACAATACCGAAAGCTTAGAATTCCAACACGAACCAGGGAAGTGATTTGGGGTTGGGGAAATTATCTGAAAATTCAGCAGGGGGTCTGGGGGACACAGTCCCCCAGCAGGGTCCGGGGAAGAGCCCCGATGGGAGGGGGGGCAAGGGGGGTGAAGCCCCCCGAAGCTCCTGGGTTTTTATGATTTTTAAGTACCAGAACTGTGCTTAAATGACATAAAACAAACAGCTGAATGCCACTTATTACTGTATAATATTGACTTATGTTCCAAGAAGATAGCATTCCTAAAATATTCCAACAAGCATTATCCATCACATGCTTTAACACTTGATCAAATCAAAATCAGTTAATTTTATCTATTCCATAATAGAAATAAAATTCCAACATACCATTACTTTTTATAATTTCAGCATTCATTTCAGATCACAAGTTTCAATCTCCATTGAGACTTGAGCAGTTCATTTTGCACAATCATTGATGTAGCCAAGTCTTAGAAATATCCAAAAGTTATGAGTCAATGTCCACTGTGCACTGTCAATTTCAAACTGTTTGGAATCATAAAAGGGGATGGTTAACTTTTATTACTGTTTCCTCCCCCGCGTAGCCCAGCTCATACAGCCGTTGTACGCCGTCAGTAACAGAGAGTTAATGGCTCTCCACCTGGCCATACGCCACTTCCAGTCCTGCCTGAAAGGGCGCACCCACTGCGTTCGTGGACCACAAGCCGCTAACGTACTTAACGTACTTTATCTTCTTGGAAGATAAAATAAAGCGGAATTCGGCGAATTAGCAGAAAATCACATCCCTGAGAACACACCACCAAGAATTTTTGAAAAAGCATACAACAAGCCATTTGATTGGTCCAATCGTTTGCAACTATCCAATCGCAGGGCTGTCAAGCTACTGCAATACAGCAGTAGCTTGAACACAACACATCCGGGTTATTGCAGGAAACGACTTCCGGGGAAGCGCCAAGCGCTTATGTAATCGTGTTGATTTTTGCTAAAATCGGTAATAATAAGGTACCTTACCCCCCTAAAATTTTCTCAACGGATTTAGACGATTCACAGAAATGATCAATTTGAAAATAAATTGGCGGAAATCCGCGGATCGGCGGAAAATTGCCATCCCTGGTATGCACCAGAGTGGTGGCCTAGTTGGTAGAGCATCCACCCCACACCTGGGAGGCCAGGGTTCAAATCCCGGCCGGGTCATACCAAAGACCATATAAAAATGGTACTTTCTGCCTTCTAGCTTGGTGCTCAGCATAATAGAATGGGGAAAGGAAAGTTAAAGCACAGAGCTACCAGAGGACTGACACCCCCCCCACCACCACCACCACCACCACCACTGTAGCTTCCACTGCTTACAGTAGTGGTGTGGCCTAGGGTCATTGAAACGGAGCTAGGCGCCACCCTACGCCATTGGCATGGGACTAACTTAACCATTATGTTATATCATATCAGTATGCTGTTAATATTTCCTGCACATACAAAACAAGTGGGATAAACAACAGTCCAAATTCAAAAAAATATTGAGGAAGTTAGCAGACACAAAACATTTGTATGACTTGTCCTAACCCTAATAATTATATACATGTTTAAATTACATGACCGCAGTGGGTGTAAGTAAGTAAGTAAAATTTATTTATATAACACTTCTCACAGAAAGAATCACAAAGTGCTTCACAATAAAATAAAACGCAATCACAAATACAACAATAAAGGCATTAAAAACAAGTATAAAGACATTAAAAACATAAAAACCATAATTCATAATCAAACTAAAAAGCCTGTTTAAACAGAAGTGTCTTCAGCTGCTTTTTAAAAGTGTCAACAGAGTCTACTGAGCACAAAGACAGTGGTAGAGCATTCCACAATTTTGGTGCCACTGCCTGAAAGGTTCTATCACCTCGAGTTTTAAAATGGGTTCAAGGAACAGCCAGTAAAAGTTAATCTGAGGATCTCAAAGACCGTGAAGGGTTGTTCACTTTAAGCAGCTTGGTGATGTATATACTGAGCATACTGTATGCTCAGTATATACAGTACATCACCGTATACACCAAGTATGTACATCAAGATGTATATACTTCTAATGCAATCAGTCTGTACATACTATATATATATATATTAGAAGTTGTTTTCCACTCTTGACATAATTTGAACAGAAGTTACTGGACACAGCAGAAAGCCTTTTCGGTAACACACGAACACATCCAGCTTCCAGTCAGAGCTGACACGAACGGCCAGGGTGCACTCAATTCTATCACCAGCATACACCACAATATGAGTTATATGAGCGGATTAAAGAAATAAATGTGAATATAGTTAAATGTAAATACAGTTTTGGTGTCCCAGCACCAGCGGTATCCAGTACCTCCATCTCCCCATCAGTCCACAGTGCCTGTATTGTGGAGACAGACCCGCGGATCCTAAACTCCACCAACTGTGTGAGGTGCACTCGATTCTTTCCCCGGCGTACCCCTCCACCGCAAAAGGTCAATTAAAAACGTCACCTTTGACCTCTTTTATGGTGAAGTGGTCAGTGAAACCATGTCAAGGTTTCTCTTCAGGTATTGTAGCATTGCCATGCAAGAGATGAGAGCCCACAGTCAAGTGGCTTCTGAGTTAGTAGCGGGACAAAGTTTGCCACCATTAATGTGACCTATAACCTGTACAACCCAACTGAAAAATAAACTGTAATTTTTTAAGGAGAAAAATTAAAAAAAACTTACAATAACCTGGTTGCATAAATATGCACACCCTTAAACTAATACTTTGTTGCAGCACCTTTGGCTTTTATTACAGCACTCTGTATTTTTGGGTAGGAGTCTATCAGCATGGCACATCTTGGTGTGGCAATATTTGCTCATTCTTCTTTGCAAAAACGCTCCAGATCTGTCAGATTGCAAAGGCATCTCCTGTGCACAGCCCTCTTCAGATCACCCCACAGATGTTCCATCAGATTCAGGTCTAAACTCTGGCTGGGCCATTCCAAAACCTTAATCTTCTTCTGGCGAAGCCATTCTTTTGTTGATTTGGATGTGTGCTTTGGGTCATTGTCGTGCTGAAAGATGAAGTTCATCCTCATCTTCAGCTTTCTAGCAGAAGCAAGAAGATTTTGTGCCAGCACTGACTGGTATTTGGAACTGTTCAAAATTCCCTCCACCTTGACCAAGGACCCAGTTCCAGCTGAAGAAAAACAGCCCCAAAGCATGATGCTGCCACCACCATGCTTCACTGTAGGTATGGTGTTCTTTTGGTGATAAGCAGTGTTGTGTTTGTGCCAAATATACTTTTTGGAATCATGACCAAAAAGTTCAACCTTGGTTTCATCGGACCATAACACATTATCCTACATGCGTTTAGATTTCAGATGTGTTTTTGCAAAATGTAGCCGGGCTTGGATGTTTTCCTTTGTAAGATAAGGCTTACATCTTGCCTCTCTACCCCATAGCCCAGATATATGAAGAAGACGGGAGATTGTTGTCACATGTACTAAACAGCCAGTACTTGCCAGAAATTCCTGTAGCTCCTTCAATGTTGCTGTCAGCCTCTTGGCAGCCTCCCTGACCAGTTTTCTTCTCATCTTTTCATCAATTTTGGACTGACATCCAGTTCTTTGTAATATCACTGTTGTGCCATATTTTCTCCACTTGATGATAACTGTCTTCACTATGTTCCATGGTATATTGAATGCCTTGGAAAATCTTTGTACCCTTCTCCTGACTGATACCTTTGAACAATGAGATCCCTTTGATGCTTTGGAAGCTCTCTACGGACCATGGCTTGTGCTGTAAGATGTGACTACAAAAATGTCAGGAAAAGCCTACGAGAACAGCTGAACTTTATTTGGGGTTAATCAGAGGCACTTTAAATGGTGGCAGGTGTGTGCTGACCCCCATTTAACATGAGTTTGAATGTGATTGGTTAATGTTAATTCTGAACACAGCTATATCGTCAGTTATAACAGGGTGTGCATATTTATGCAACCAGGCTCTTCTAGGTTTTTTATTTTTTATTTTTCCCCTTAAAAGATTTCAGTTTGTTTTTCAATTGGGTTGTACAGGCTATAGGTCACATTAATGGTGGAAAAAGTTTTGAAATGGTTTATCTTGGTGTCATTTTTTTACATCACAAAAATCTGGCACTTGAACAGGGGTGTGTAGACTTTTTATATCCACTCTACATACCCACACCGTAGAATGTCTTTTATATATATTGTCATGTTCTGCTTTTCAAGCAAATAAAAAGTGAAGCGGGACTCAGATGTGCAGGCAGGGATGCAGTGAAAAGTAATAATTTATTAACAAAAACTCAAAGTAAACAAAAGGCAGCACATGGGCTGAGAACTAAACTGAACTTGACATGGCAAACCTAAACAAAACTTGGCAAAAACTGAGCAAAAACACGTACCAGGGCAAACTTACATGGGCTGGGAGCATAGACAGACATTGCAGGGTAGAAGACATAATGACCTCTCAACAACACAAAGACAGAGACTCACATACACACGTGGACAAAATTGTTTGTACCCCTCTGTTAATGAAAGAAAAACCCACAATGGTCACAGAAATAACTTGAATCTGACAAAAGTGGTAATAAATAAAAATTCTATGAAAATTAACCAATGAAACTCAGACAATGCTTTTGAATTGTGGTTCAACAGAATTATTTTAAAAAACAAACTCATGAAACAGGCCTGGACAAAAATGATGGTACCCTGGTTGCACAACCTCTTGAGGCAATCACTGCAATCAAACGATTTCTGTAACTGTCAATGAGACTTCTGCACCTCTCAGCAGGTATTTTGGCCCACTCCTCATGAGCAAACTGCTCCAGTTGTCTCAGGTTTGAAGGGTGCCTTCTCCAGACAGCATGTTTCAGCTCCTTCCACAGATGTTCAATAGAATTTAGATCAGGGCTCATAGAAGGCCACTTTAGAATAGTCCAATGTTTCCCTCTTAGCCATTCTTGGGTGTTTTTAGCCGTGTGTTTTGGGTCATTATCCTGTTGCAATACCCATGACCTGCGACTGAGACCAAGCTGTCTGATGCTGGGTAGCACATTTCTCTCTAGAATACCTTGATAGTCTTGAGATTTCATTGTGCCCTGTACAGATTCAAGACACCCTGTGCCAGATGCCGCAAAGCAGCCCCAGAACATAACAGAACCTCCTCCATGTTTCACAGTAGGGACAGTGTTCTTTTCTTGGTATGCTTCATTTTTGCGTCTGTGAACATACAGCTGATGTGCCTTGCCAAAAAGTTCCAGTTTTGTCTCGTCTGTCCATAGGACATTCTCCCAGAAGCTTTGTGGCCTGTCAACATGCAGTTTGGCAAATTCCAGTCTGGCTTTTTTATCATTTGTTTTCAACAGTGGTGTCCTCCTTGGTCGTCTCCCATGAAGTCCACTTTGGCTCAAACAACGACGGATGGTGTGATCTGACACTGATGTACCTTGACCTTGGAGTTCACCATGAATGTATTTAGAGGTTGTTCTGGGCTCTTTTGTTACCATTCGTATTATCCATCTCCTTCTGCGGCCACGTCCAGGGAGGTTGGCTACAGTCCCGTGGATCTTAAATTTCTGAATAATATGTGCAACTGTAGTCACAGGAACATCAAGCTGCTTGGAGATGGTCTTATAGCCTTTACCTTTAACATGCTTGTCTATAATATTCTTTCTAATCTCCTGAGACAACTCTCTCCTTTGCTTCCTCTGGTCCATGTTTAGTGTGGTACACACCATGTCAACAAACAGCACAGTGACTACTTGTCACCCTTTAAATAGGCCGACTGACTGATTACAAGTTTGTAGACACCTGTGATGTTAATTAGAGGACACATCTTGGTTGAACGTGTCCCTATGGTCACATTATTTTCAATCTTTTCTAGGGGTACCATCATTTTTGTCCAGGCCTGTTTCATGAGTTTATTTTTTAAAGTAATTCTGTTGAACCAAAATTCAAAAGCACTGTCTGATTTTCATTGGTTAATTTTCATAGAATTTTTATTTATTACCACTTTTGTCAGATTCAAGTTATTTCTGTGACCATTGTGGGTTTTTCTTCATTAACAGAGGGGTACTAACAATTTTGTCCACAGCTGTATATAGGGGAACTCATAATTAGGAAACACTGGACAGCTGGGAGAGTAATCAGGGGCTGAACAATGCACACATGAGCAAGAGTGGCTATGGGTATGGAAACATGAGGAGCTGAGGACACTAGGCAAACAAATATGCACGCAAGACTAAAATGAGGACAATGAGGACAGACACAGGATGACACAACATGACTAAAGACACAGGACAATAATATGAACAGTAGAAATAAACCAAGATTATAGAATATAATTAAATGAAAAAGATAGCCATAAGACACAAATAATGGGATGACATGACATGTCAGACAATGATCAGAGAACACGGGGCACTTAATAATAATCTGAATCAGAATAATAATGATACTGTGAAAAAAGCAAAGACTAAAATGAACATAAAGCATGGTCCCTGGCCGTACCCCAATTATGACAAAATCCTCCCTTCAAGGGGTGGATTCCGAAGCAAGGGAGTGAGAGAGTGATTGAATAAGAGAGTAAGCGAGAGTGAGGGAGTGCAGATGACATCTGTCGTCTGCACCCCAGACGACAGATGTCGTCTGGGGTGCAGACGACATCTGTTTGGCATTCCAAGCACCAGACTTTGAACCACTGGAACGGGTGCTCACGGAAGATCTTGCTAAACTGGACCAGTTCTGCAAAATCTGGCGCCTAAAACCAAGCCCAGCAAAAACCGTCTCCAGTGTATTTCATCTCCACAATGCAAAAGCTGCCAGAGAACTAAACATCCACCTGAGCGGACTCAAGCTTAAGCATGCCCCAAATCCAACTTATCTTGGAGTGACCCTTGATAGGACCTTATCCTTCAAGGAACATCTAAAGGGGACGGCTGTTAAGGTGAAAGTACGAAACAACCTGCTCTGCAAGCTCGCTGGTGCAAAATGGGGGCGGCAGTCTCCACCCTGCGCACCTCAGCACTGGCCCTTTCATACTCTGTAGCAGAATATTGTGCCCCTGTCTGGTCCAGGTCATCTTACACACACCATGTAGACACCCAGCTCAACTCAACCATGAGAACTATAACTGGAACAATCCGCTCAACACCACTCCCCTGGCTCTCTGTACTGTCAAACATAGCCCCTCCACACATCCGGCGAGCAGCATTAACTCAAAGGATGCTCCAAAAAGTTAAAGATTTTCCTCACTTACCAATCCATGCAGATATCTACACCCCACCCACTGCCCGACTTTCATCCAGACGGCCGATTTGGAAAAACCCTCCCCCAGCTGACTTTACCATCCAGACAGCTTGGCAAGAGGAATGGGAAACCAAGGAGGTCCCAAACAAACAGCTGGTGATAAACCCCAACCAACAGGTCCCGGGCACCAACCTCCCAAGGAGACAGTGGTCTACACTCAATCGCTTCAGGACTGGACATGGCCCCTGCTTGGCCAGCCTTCACAGATGGGGCAGTAGCCCTAGCCCACTGTGCGCATGTGGAGAGGAGCAAACTATGGAACACATCATAGAGGCTTGCCTGCTCCAAAGACTGGAAGGAGGATTACACACCCTCCATACAGCAAACCAGGAGGCAACTGCTTGGCTTAAGGACTTTGCATTCGCTAAATAAATAAAGGGAGTGATGAGTGATGAGTGGAGATGGTGATGGTGGGGCGGTTTTGTGTGGCGCTTTGCATGTCGGACGGAGCACCTGTGGTGGTCCGCTGATCAGTTACTCGGGTGGGTGTTGGGGGTAGTGGTTTGCGTCTGTGGCTGCGGTTGCCCTGGGGTCTGGAAGCGAGATTGAGTGGGTACAGGAGAGGGAGAGAATGGGTGGGTCTTGGAGTGCGAGTGTGGGATTGTGTGGGGGAGAGGGTGGGTGAGAGTGAGTGAGTACGTGTGGGTGCATATGAGAGCATGAGGGTGTGAATGCATGGGAATGGGTGTGTGTGCTGGTCGGGAGGTGCTGGATTGAGGGGGTAGTGCCTCTTGGCTGCGTGGGATCCCCTGGGCAGGGGGGAGGGGCACCTTCTTTGGGCGTGGGGGTCCCCAGGGTGTGTGGCAGTGGCACTGGGGTGGGGGTAGCCCACTGTGGGGGGTGCCTTGGGGGGCTTGCGCCAAGGGCATGGGACGGTCTCCGGCCCCAGGGGTGGGGGCACTGGCCTTCTGGCACCTGGGGCCCAGGGACTGGCGGTGGCCCCTCTGGGGGGGCTGGGGGTTGGCCGGTCCGGGGGCATGTGGGCCTGCCGTGCCGGCCCCCTGGTAACCCGGCCTCCCTTGGCCGTCCCTCCTAGGGCGGATGCCTGGCTCTCTTAGGGCTTGTTGTCCTCAGACATTTGTGCTCTGTGGGGGTTGGTGGCTTTTGTCCTGCTTGCTTGGGGTTTCCGGGAAGGTGGGGTTGCTGTGACTGGCCACCCTCTTCGTATGTTTCCTGACAGATCACTCAGATTCATACACTTATTTTGCGTGGACTCTCATACAAACGCACATGGATGCACAGACACATATGTCTCTCCTTTAACAGGTGTGGATACCAGACTTGTATTGAGACCTCTTCGGTGGAAGAAGCAGTCTGTCTTTTGTTTGTTTTAGTTGTTGGTTTGTTTGTTTTCTTTGTCTGTTCTTCTCCCTTTTCTTTCCCCCTCCCCACACCTCCTCTCCCCATTCCCTTTCTGCCAGGCCTTTCATGGGTAAAATAATTTAAATAAAGTATTAAAAGTTATTACAAGAGGAATTTACAACAATATACAGTACATATATACGGTGGGGTAAAAAAGTATTTAGTCAGCCACCAATTGTGCAAGTTCTCCCACTTAAAAGATGAGAGAGGTCTCCAATTTTCATCATAGGTATACCTCAACTATGAGAGACAAAATGAGAAAAAAAAATCCAGAAAATCACATTGTCTTATTTTTAAAGAATTTATTTACAAATTATGGTGGAAAATAAGTATTTGGTCAATAAGAAAAGTTGATCTCAATAATTTGTTATATACCCTTTGTTGGCAATGACAGAGGTCAAATGTTTTCTGTAAGTCTTCACAAGGTTTTCACACACTGTTGCTGGTATTTTGGCCCATTCCTCCATGCAGATCTCCTCTAGAGCAGTGATGTTTTGGGGCTGTCGCTGGGCAACATAAACTTTCAACTCCCTCCAAAGATGTTCTATGGGGTTGAGATCTGGAGACTG
This sequence comes from Pholidichthys leucotaenia, assembly GCA_020510985.1. NCBI lineage: Eukaryota > Metazoa > Chordata > Actinopteri > Cichliformes > Pholidichthyidae > Pholidichthys > Pholidichthys leucotaenia. The sequence continues at coordinate 326,863,082 of CM035841.1, read as the reverse complement.
CCTAGGCCACTCCAGGACCTTGAAATGCTTCTTACGAAGCCACTCCTTCGTCACCCAGGCGGTGTGTTTGGGATCGTTGTCATGCTGAAAGACCCAGCCACGTTTCATCTTCAATGCCCTTGCTGGTGGAAGGAGGTTTTCACTCAAAATCTCACGATACATGGCCCCATTCATTCTTTCCTTTACACGGATCAGTCGTCCTGGTCCCTTTGCAGAAAAACAGCCCCAAAGCATGATGTTTCCACCCCCATGCTTCACAGTAGGTGTGGTGTTCTTTGGATGCAACTCAGCATTCTTTCTCCTCCAAACACGACAAGTTGAGTTTTTACCAAAAAGTTCTATTTTGGTTTCATCTGACCATATGACATTCTCCCAATCCTCTTCTGGATCATCCAAATGCTCTCTAGCAGACTTCAGACAGGCCTGGACATGTACTGGCTTAAGCAGGGGGACACGTCTGGCACTGCAGGATTTGAGTCCCTGGTGGCGTAGTGTGTTTCTGATGGTAGCCTTTGTTACTTTGGTCCCAGCTCTCTGCAGGTCATTCACTAGGTCCCCCCATGTGGTTCTGGGATTTTTGCTCACCGTTCTCATGATCATTTTGACCCCACGGGGTGAGATCTTGCGTGGAGCCCCAGATCGAGGGAGATTATCAGTGGTCTTGTATGTCTTCCATTTTCTAATAATTGCTCCCACAGTTGATTTCTTCACACCAAGCTGCTTACCTATTGCAGATTCAGTCTTCCCAGCCTGGTGCAGGTCTACAATTTTGTTTCTGGTGTCCTTTGACAGCTCTTTGGTCTTGGCCATAGTGGAGTTTGGAGTCTGACTGTTTGAGGTTGTGGACAGGTGTCTTTTATACTGATAACGAGTTCAAACAGGTGCCATTAATACAGGTAACGAGTGGAGGACAGAGGAGCCTCTTAAAGAAGAAGTTACAGGTCTGTGAGAGCCAGAAATCTTGCTTGTTTGTAGGTGACCAAATACTTATTTTCCACTATAATTTGCAAATAAATTCTTTAAAAAATCCTTCAATGTGATTTTCTGGATTTTTTTTCTCATTTTGTCTCTCATAGTTGAAGTATACCTATGATGAAAATTGGAGACCTCTCTCATCTTTTAAGTGGGAGAACTTGCACAATTGGTGGCTGACTAAATACTTTTTTGCCCCACTGTATGTACTGTACAAAGCTCTTTTTGGCAAAGTAAATCTGGCACAAAAAGAGTAGCAGATTTCTGTTCTGCTTACCTAGCTGCCTGACAGGACAAGGGGAAAAAAATAAGGGGTGGATTCCAGACACCCCTAAAAAAACCCCAAACAAAAACATAGTAACACCAAAACAGGCAGTGGGGGGGAGGGGCACGGCATGGTGGGAAAAACAAGAACATACGTAAACAAGGCAAAAAATGTCCATCAGGTGGTCAGCCAAAGTCCCATGACCACCAGTAGGAGGAACACAATGTATCTGATGCCTACCAGAGTCCAAGGACCACCAAACAGAGAAACATGGCATGTCGGGTGGCCTACCAAAGTCCAAGGACCACCAAACGGATGAACGTGGCTCGTCGGGTGGCCTACGAAAGTCCAAGGGCCACCAGATGGGTGAAGTCGGCACTTTGCTCAGGAGCCTTTAACCCTTTGAGTGTGAGAATGTGCATGCTCCTAGTGACAGAGCGCGGCACTGCACCTGCCTTCTCACTCTGACATGATCGCCTGCATTAGGAATTTGTATTGACTGTACTGATTTGCCAGTTTCAAAAGGTGGCAGACATCCGTTGGGGGACTAAGTGGATGACACGTAATACACCAAAGAAGAAGAACTCCTCATTTCCTTTTCCTGTTTGTAGCAGTTAGCCCAGAAAGCTAGTATGGCCATGACTGTCACCATCACTTTTTCGGCTTTGTACGCAGAAAATAGCCACGGGATACAAGCGAAATATATGTGAGATAATCATTAGACTTTGTAGATGTGGTAGAGATTTTAAATTACCGGCAGAATGCAAAATATAGACCATGATGGGTGAAAACGCAGCGGCCTCTCCACCCAGCCAGCCAGCTCCTTTCTGTCAAAAGTAAGTGAGAAATTTCTGTTTTTTTTTTTTTTTAAATGTACTGATTTCTTGTTCATATACTTTGAAGATAAGATGATGAGGTACCTCTGTACAAAAAACAGTGTCAAAAGGCTGAACCATTTTTTGTGTAAATACATCCAAAGTCCAGTTTTGACTGAGTTATGGAATTTAAAGAGGTGCCGTGACATTATGTAAATTAGATGCGTAAATTTATTCCTATCTGAAACTTTGGATCATATTTTACATCTTTCTAATTGACAGTAAGCCATTATCTCTTACCACTTTCAAGTTATAGCCCCGGAAATCTGAACTGTTTTATTGACAAAAAATATTTCCACTCTTGACCACTAGGGGTTATGTCGCAGTTTGGCAACATGCTCACTCATAGGGTTAACATGGGGTTTAACATGGAAGTTCTTGATTCAGGAGATAATGATAACACAGAGACTTTAACCTTGGGAGGTAACAACATGGAATCTTTAACGTCAGGGGGTGACAGCATAGGACCTTTAACCTTAGAAGATGGGAACAGTGGAGCTTGTTGCACAGAGGGTAACATAGGATTTCTTTGCTCTAGAGATAACAACACAGAAATCCTTTGTTCTATGGATAACAATATAGGAGCTCTTTGCTCTAAAAATAACATAGAAGTCTTTCGCTCTAAAGGTAACAACATAGGAATTTTTTGTTCTAAAGACAGTACCTTCAGGACCTTTGGTGCAGGGGCTAACAGCAACTGAAGAACGGCGACCCCAGGCAGCGAAGGTGGAGTGGACTGCTTGATTTATTGGACAATGGGCGGAGGTCCCATGACCTCTGGGACGATGGGCGGAGGTCCCATGACCTCTGGGATGACGGGTGGATGTCCCATGATCTCTGGTACGACGGTTGGAGGTGCCATGACCTCTGGGCTGAAAGCGTGGTCCTCCTGCGGCTCCATCCTCGACACGGCCACCTCAGATGAGGAGAGGGAACAGGAGGTCAGTGAGAAGGAACCACAGTCAACAATAGCAGAGACTGGCGGGAAGGACCCAAAAGTTGGTGAAATCTGTACTTGGGTCTCCCCAGCAGGAGCAAGGCAAGTCTTTTCTATAATGGTGGTAGAAAATAAATGAAAAGGTACTTGCCTTAATTTCTGGTCTCCTGCTGCCAGGTTGACAACCTCAGGGTGCCTAGCTGAGTAGGAACGGGGCATGCACCTCGGGCTGAGCAGCAACAGGAATGTGCACTTTCGGCTGAGTAGAAACAAGGGTGTACACCTCGGGCTGAGCAGGAACAGGAGCATGCAATTCAGGCTGAGCAGGAACAGGAGCATGCATCTCGGGCTGAGAAGGAACAGGAGCGTGCACCTTGGACTGAGCAGGAACAGAAGTGTGCACCTTGGGCTGAGCAGGAACAGCAGCGTGAACCTCAGGTCGAGCAGGAACAGGAGCGTGCACCTCAGGCTGAGCAAGAACAAGAGCGTGCTCCTCGGGAAAGAGCTGGAGCTGTGGCGTGCGCCTCAGGGACAGTGGGAGCCATTGTGTGCACCTCTGGGACAGTGGGAGCTGTTGTGCACACTTCAGGGATGGCTGGAGCAGTGACGGGCACCCTGCAAGCCGCTGGAGGAGCCGGCTCTACAGGCATGGTAACAGGTGAAACTGCAGGCGTGATGACCGATGAAACCTCAGGCGAAGTTGCAGGCATGGCAAGCAGCAAGGCTGTAGACATGAGCATGGTGACAGGCAAAACTGCTGACGTGGCGATCGGGGACGCAGAGCTCCGTGGGGAGCAAGGAGCAGAGCGAGGAGGTGTGGGTGGCTGTGAGCCTGAGCTGGGAGGATGGTGTTTGCCCCGCTGTGCTGGGTGGCACTTCGCCATCGCTGGTCTCGCAGTTGAGCCTCCCATGGCCAGCCGGTCCCCAGTCAGCTGGGCCACACACTCCAGGAGCAGCCAGGGCTTATATTCCAGGAGTAGTTCGGTCTGAGACAGCAAAACCTGTCGGCGCTCCTCGACTGTGGCGGCATGCAAGGTCACAGGTGCCACAAACCCGACCCGACAGTCCACAGGCTCATCCTGCATTGGCGTGGAAGCTGCAGATGGAGGAGCAACTGGAGGCACTGGGGAGAGAGCGAGTGCTGACACAGGTGGGGAGGAGGGGAGGAGAAGCCCGGCTGTGAGCAGAAAACCCTGCAGTTCCCAGAAAATACTCAAAAATTCTCCAGGTATGCTCAGTGCGATCCTCCGAGCCTCCTCCAAAGCCAGTGACTTCCAATCCTCTTGCTCCTCATAGATCAGGCACCACTCCACCAGATCTGAAAGGAGCTCATTAGGATCTCCCCAACCATCCAAGCCTGCGGAGTCCAGTAAGGGACCCAACAATCACAAACCTTGTGATTGTTGGGTTTCAGCAGGGTTTGTAAAAGGTTGTAAAACAGTTCGCACACAGTTTTGAAGGTCATAAACAGTTTTGTTGTAAAGGTTCTTTGTCAGGGCATGGGCCGGGTCTCATTCCCTCATCCGAATTTATTATTGTTATCTTGTCCTCAGGGCATGGGCCTTGGCCCTTGCCTTCGCTTTAGGTTTCATTTTGGAATTTTTTGTATTTCACTCCTGGTTATCATCTTTATGCTAGTTTGCCAATATTATTATTGTGTTTTGTATATTTATTTCTCCATGGGTCATCTTCTTAGTTTACCATCATTATTATTACTATTATTATTGTCATCATCATTATGTGCTGAGGTCTTGTTTCCCCTCTGACTGTTGTGAATCCTCTGTGTGTGATTATCTGTGTAGCCCCGCCCGTCCTGTGTCTGTGATTAATTCCTGCCGTCTCCATTTGTCACTGATTGTGATCACCTGTTCTGTGCTATGGTTGATTGCTCCTGTCTCTATTTATGTCAAGCCCCAATCTGTGTTTCCTCAGGGTTTCCTCTGGTAACATTTCCGCGTGACGGCCCACCACGCTTGAAGTTATGCCACCACTCTAAGAGGAAATATAAATTTAAGATAAAAATGTGAAGGAATGACAGCCCGCAAGTGCGCACACGAACAAGGTGCGTGACCGTCATCTGCGCAGAGTTCAGAATTGCCCTGCCTGCGTGACTGTTCCAGTCAGCAGGCAGAGTGTCTCACTAGCATCACTGTCCGAGAGAAACATGAGCTTATTACAGTACTTTAAATGTGGAAAAAAGCAGAAGAGGTATGTAAGCAGTGGAGGCATTTATCATGGTTTTAACCTGCTGGTAACGGGAGCAATAATGAAGAGTTGCTTTGGTAACAAGTGTGGTTAGGAGCTCGAGTAGGTTCATTTTGTCTTCTTTTTAATTATTAGTTTTTTTTTTCTTATTTCAGACAAGCATAAAAAGGAGATGTTTTTACCTTTACCTTATTAACTAATTTATGTTCATTATTATGTACCTGGCAAGTTAAGATGACTGTAATTCATGAAGTCAATGACTTTAATCCGTCAGCAGCCTTCAAACTAAACGTGCCAACATTTGGATTTCAAAATAAGGGAGGCTTTTCCTGCTGTCTGGGTGGTGAGAAGATTTCTAAAAAAAAAAAAAAAAAAAACTACAAATATGTAGAAATATTATAACAGAAATAACAGAATCTTTGATCATTTAAGTTAATTTATTAACTTAAATAACCTAGAATAACTTAAATAAAATAGGAAGGTTAAAACCTTCCTCTTGTGTTAGGGTCAGCACCGACCCGTTTTAGTTTTTAAATGCATAAAAGAATCACTTAAAATTTGTTTATTGCATCAAGGCTTTTTGACTTTGTCAGGAACCTTGATTTCAACAAAATTAAACAAAAAAATTTTTTTTCACTACATTATAAAATGCTCTGGTTGAAATTATGTCCTTTGTGGTGTTAGGGTCGGTTTCGACCCGGTTATAAAAATAAGATTATAAAGCAATAATTATAGCCAAAATTGAAATCATAAGTGCACTGACAGCCTAACAAGGTAACCAAGAGATGACAAAAAAATTGGATGATAGGTTATTGTTTTTAGTGTATTTTAAAGCTGATTTAAGACACGGGTCGAAACCGACCCGTTAACACCGGGGATGGTAACAGAAAGCTAACACAGGAGAAAGGTTAAATACAATTGTATTAATATTAAAATTATAAATTATTGTTCTGTTCTGGATCAGCAAAATTATGGTCAAAAATATAAATTGTTATAAGGAAGATGTAAAAAAAAAAATAAACAAAACAAAACTACAGTCTGTTTCAAATTTATTAAAAAAAAAAAATTTTTAAAAACAGACAAAAATTAGCCATAAAGTAATCCACAAATGTACAAGAAAGTGTCAAATGTACAAGGAAAGTCAATTTTACAAGAGAAAATTACAAATTTAAGGAAAACGGTTTCAAATTTAGAAAAATTTACAGAGGAAAGTAGAACACCATAAGAACATTGTTATAAATTTTGGAGAAAAACCTCAAACCTTCAAGACTGAAGTCATTACTCAAGTTTTTAAGTGGGCACTCTTTGTACCCTTAACTTAACCAGAAATGTTTGGTTGTCCACGTTTAATTATTAATTTCAAAGTATTGCTTTTACATGAGTTGAATTTCTGGCTACTATACCCACCTCTGATCACATAATTTAAGTATGCATGAGTAAATTACTATTATGATTTTTTTCCCCTGTCCTACTCTCTCAATGAAAAAAGAAACACTAGAATAAAAATACAAAAAAAAAACCAAACACATTTCTGTCATTTATGTAAACCATGACAAAAAAAAATCCTGCAGGACAAAACATGACACTGTAACCTGTACACCACCATAGACACAGAGAGAGAACCTGAATTAGACAGGGCTCAGAAAGGGCAAGATGAGACAGAAGAAAGGAGTCAAGGAGAGGAAATTGTTCAGGCAGAGGGTCCAGGAGAGGTGAGAGCAGAGGAAGGAGAGAAGGATGACACCACTAAAAAGTCCAAACACATGTAGCGTGACCTTGAGTTCCAATTTATAAAATCATTCTTTGCTGAAAAAAATTATTTCAACTGCTAAGTCTGGGCGTGAACTGCTTCTATCATCCAAGGATCAGAGCTGTAACACTATCCATCGGCCATAAAGTGGAAGCTCCCTTCTCCAGGACTTAGTCATCCTCCCTTTTCTGCTCTTTGGCAAAGGAATATTTCAAATTGACCGATTTATGGTTGACATAATCAAGACTTCGGAGTCAAGATTCTCCAGTAAACAATCAGTTTCACAGTGCCATCTGGTGGATGAATCAGGAATATTTTTTTTTCTTTGCAGTGGATTTTATGCATTATGGACAAATAAATTAATTAATATTCTTGCTCTCAAGACAGTTTTCTGGAAGAAATTAATTTTTGCATGCTTATTATCACAAATTAGTCTCACAGTTACAATGTAGAGATATTGTATGTTCCCTTATTATTGAGTAGAATATCGTAGTCACTAAAGTTGAAGGAATTTATGCTTTATTCAGCACACATACTTTAAGGAGGGTCTCACTTCTCATATTAAATGTCTCTCTCTCTCTCTCTCTCTCTGCTCTTTGGGACTCCCAGCTCAGAAACTTTAGCTGACCAATAGAACTCCAAGCTTCACTTGCATTTCCTTTTTTTTTAGGTTGAGTTTATGACTTCTGCTGGAAAAAGAAGCAATGTAACTGGGCCTGCTCAGGTTTCATGAAGTTTAGAACCATCCTGCCACACCTGAGAAAAACTTGCTTTTTATTTTCCTTTGTTTCAGTTTTGGGGCATTGGTCAAGCTGTATGGAGCAGACATCTCTGCTCTTCCATTTGTTTTTATCTTTTAAGAAGGCCCAGAGTCTTCCAGGCTCTGTGAAAATCCTGTTTCTTTTCTTTAAAATTCACTTTCCCTTATTTTAATCTTTTCTTTAAATTACCGTGCAAGAAGATTTTGTTTGATTTTTTTCTAAGCTTAAACCAACTCATTTAAATCACCAACATCGGAAAAGACCGGTTTGTGATGTTTTTGCCTCAATTTGAATTTCTAAAGGGACGTTGCACAATAAACCAATTCCTTCTTCAGTGCATAAGAGAAGACCTCACCTAGCTTGCTGAAGAACAGCCGATTGTGATCTTGGGAGTAGGCCATAACTGTGGTTAGGAGCCTGTCTGTCAGTCTTCTAACAGAACCCACACTGGTCCAGTTGAAACAGAATCCAGTGGACCCAACTGCTACCTACTGGCATGCAATGAGTCTGCTTGGCTGATGGTCTGTTATTTAATTTATGCATTTTGTCACTTTCATTAATTTACATTCTTTTTCAGAGTAACACCAATTTTCTATTTTTATAAATAGTTAATCATTGTTTTCTTCATAAAATTGCATCCACTTTTCTTAACCAATGCTATTTTATGGTTTTCCAATTTCCAGTGTACTGACAAATTAAACTACGCTTTATTTGGTTCCACAAATGCTTGATTCATAAGTAACTTAGTAATAGTCTATAATGCCCATGACACATGTTGAATTCTCTGTTTTAAAGTTATCCACATATGTTAACCTATTCTGACCATTCTTATTAAACCATTGAAAGACATATGGGAGTTATTGTTTGATTTCATGTCCATCTTCTTGATTATCAGCAGACAAGAACTCACAAGGGTTTTGTTTTTGTTTTTTAGACTGATTCATAATTGGTGTAGCCCGTGTATTTGTGCCTACATATGTTTAAGCATAAAGTGGATGCTGAGATTACATATGGAGATTGACCTCACGACCGAAGGGGACAATGGGTCTGGACCACCTGCGGGGATCAACAAGAGGACGGGGGTACGATGAAAGGACTTCCCAACCCCTGGGAGACAGGTGGAGGACTGAAGGTCTGGAAGAAGAAGAAATGTCAATAGAGGGTTTTGACGGGGATACGTGACTCTTCCTTTGTGTGAATCATCTGTGTGAAAAGCCTTTGTGTGAAATGTTATAAATGTGAAGCTTGGATGTGGCTCAGCCTCTTTGCTCGTTTGAGAGAGAAGGCTGGGGATGATGTGATGCTTGAATAAACCTAAATTAAAAAGCAATTCAGCTTCTTTATTCCACGCTCCCCACATTGGTGACCCAGTGACGTGGAGAATGCCTGGAGAGGGTCTCCGCGTTCCGGACTCGCTGGAGTCTGCCCTAGTGAGCGCCGTAGCCATCAAACTGCCAGAATTCTGGCAGGACAACCCACAGTCGTGGTTCCTACAAGCGGAGTCACAGTTCGCGCTTGCAGGGGTAACAGCGGATGACACTAAGTTTCACCATGTCATCGCTAGGCTCGACAACCGCACAGCCCGGTGCGTGCGGAGCTTGGTACAGCAGCCACCCGCCTGCGACAAATACGGCAGGTTGAAAGCTGCCCTCACCAAGTTTTTCACACCGTCAGCCGAAGAGAGGGCTAGGAGGCTCCTGGCTTTGCTCAACCAAGGAGGACACAGGCCAGGCGCCCTAATGGAAGACATGCTGCAGCTCAGGGGGTCAGACAACGATGATTTCCTCTTCAAATACATCTTCCTAACTAACCTCCCGACGCACATGAGAGGAATGCTGTCTGGCGTACGTTGTGATAGCCAGGAGGATTTCCGGGAGCTGGCCCAGGAGGCAGAGAGGCTCCTGGACGCCTGTGGCGAGCAGACGATGGCAGCGGTGACCCAAGGCAGCGGTGAGCCAGAGGCAGCAGACCCAACCCTGCCAACAACGGCAGCAGCGCGGCCTCGACGCGGTGGAGGTGATGGTTCAGTGGCAGAGGCGCGGCCCCAACGCAGTGGAGGAGAGGATCTCTGCTTTTACCATCGGAGGTTCGCCGAGAGGGCACACAGGTGTGTGCCGCCATGCAGCTTCAGGAGTTCGGGAAACGGCAAGACCGAGGGTCGTTAGCAGCTTCGACTCTCGGCGAAAACAGCAAGCTGCTCTACATTACAGATGCATGCTCCAGGCGGGAGTTCCTCATAGACACCGGAGCCCAAGTGAGTTTCATCACCCCAACCTATGCTGACCGGTTGGCTGGACCCCGTGGTAGCGGAGCAACGGCTGCAAACGGCTCGAGCATCAACACCTACGGGAAAAGGACTTTGTCTTTACGCTTACATGGCCGCACGTATGAATGGACTTTTGTCATAGCGGCGGTGAGTTTCAACATGTTGGGGGCTGATTTTTTGTGCTCACATGGTCTGTTAGTTGATCTGGCCAATAGGCGGCTGGTAAATGCACTCTCTTTCTACTCTCTCCCCTGTTCAGCTCGAGTGTCCCCGCCACCAGTACAGACCAACGTCGCCACAGCAGGTGGTAAGTTCCACACACTCCTCACCCAGTTTCCAGCACTCACAGTACCCACTTTTTCAGCAACGGTCGCGAAACACGGGGTGGAGCATTTTATAACTACAGCTGGACCCCCCGTTTTTGCGAAGGCTCGGCGCTTGGATGCTGCCAAGCTCTCCATAGCGCGAGAGGAGTTCGCCAGCCTGGAGAGGCTGGGCATCCTTCGCCATTCGAAAAGCCCAAGGGCTTCACCGCTCCATATGGTCCCGAAAGCTGACGGCTCCTGGAAACCGTGCGGCGATTATCGCAGGCTAAACAACGCCACAGCACATGATCACTACCCCATCCCACACATCCAGGATTTTTCAATACATCTGGCAGGGGCGTGCATTTTTTCAAAAATAGACCTGGTTCGCGGCTACCATCAGGTTCCGGTCCAACCTGAGGACATTCCTAAAACAGCGGTAATAACCCCGTTCAGACTTTTTGAGTTTCTACGCATGCCGTTTGGTCTTAAAGGGGCAGCGCAAATGTTCCAACGGATGATGGACGCCGTGTTACGCAATCTCCCGTTTGTGTTTGTTTACCTCGACGACATTTTGGTCGCCAGTATTTCAGAGGAAGAACACGAAAAACACCTCACTGCGGTTTTTAGGAGGTTGGGAGAGCACGGTTTAATAATTAATCCAGCCAAGTGCCAGTTCGGCGTCGCGCAGATCGATTTTTTGGGCCACCGCGTTTCCCCAGAAGGGGCAGTTCCGTTACCGGATAAGGTGCGCGCAGTGGCGGATTTTCCCCGACCACAAAAGGTCAAGTCATTGCAGGAATTTTTAGGGATGGTGAATTTTTATAACCGTTTCCTGCCCCATGCAGCGCAGCTCATGCAGCCATTATACGCCGCGCTAAAAAAACAAAAACCATCCAATACTATCGAGTGGTCCCCAGAGCGGGAGCGCGCGTTCACGGAGGTAAAAAAAGCTTCGGCTGACGCTGCGCTCCTAGCTCATCCTGACCCATCGGCACGAATCGCGCTAACGACCGACGCATCAGAGGTGGCCATAGGGGCCGTGATAGAACAGCAGGTTGCCGGGGTTTGGCAGCCGCTGGGTTTCTTCAGCAAATCCTTGAGCGAGGCCGAGCGAAAATACAACGCGTTTGACAGGGAGCTGTTGGCGCTTCATTTGGCTATTCGCCATTTCCAGTTCTGGCTGGAAGGGCGGCGTTTCACCGCTTTCGTGGACCACAAGCCGCTCACGTGTGCGATGTCCAAAATTTCAGATCCGTGGTCGGGCCGGCAGCAGAGGCAGCTGGCCGCAATTTCGGAATTTACCACTGACATTCGACACGTAGCGAGTAAACAACGTGGTAGCAGACTGCCTCTTGCGCGCGGTCACGGCACCAGCACGCGCAGAGGCAGATTACCCCACCACAGCCGCGCAGCAAAGTAGCAGCGCGGGAGCGCGCGCGGCCCCAGTTCACGTGGGGATAGATTACGCAGCCATGGCAGCGGAGCAGGGTGCAGATGCGGACGTGCGCACGCTCCAGTCCGGACCAACAAGGTTAAGGCTGGAGAGCAGATGCTTACAAACCGGTACACCCCCCTTAATCTGCGATGTGTTGACTGGGCGCCCGTGAAGGCGTGCACATGAAGCACGTGAAGGAGTGGGCAAAGGCCTGCATGTCCTGTCAGCGGGCTAAAATTCACAAGCACACGAGAGCCCCTTTAGAACCGTTTCACATCCCGGCCAGGAGATTCGACCACGTGCATGTCGACCTCGTGGGCCCCCTACCGTCATCGCAGGGGTTCACACATCTTTTGACAATGGTGGACCGAACCACACGTTGGCCGGAAGTGGTCCCACTGGCATAGACCACGGCTGCGGAGGTGGCACGCATTTTTTTAACGGCCTGGGTAGCGCGTTTTGGGGTTCGGTCGGATATTACGTCCGATAGAGGGCCTCAATTTGTCTCTGAGCTTTGGTCAGCGATGGCCAGCGGCTTAGGAGCAAAAATTCACCGCACTACCGCTTATCACCCTCAGGCTAATGGTTTATGCGAACGTTTTCATGGGTCTTTGAAGGCAGCCCTCAGAGCGTCACTCACGGATGCAGATTGGGTAAACAAACTACCATGGGTTTTATTAGGGTTGCGTTCTGCGCCCAAGGAGGATTTAGATGCTTCCCCAGTGGAGTTAGTGTTCGCACAACCTCTCAGGCTGCCAGGCGAGTTTTTACCAGAACACCCGGAGCCAACCCACCTCCCGGCTCTTGGGCCGCTAGTAGGCACGGGAGCGGACATGCTCCCGGGCCCCGTTCATGCTTTTCCACGCGTTTTCGTTCCCAAAGCTTTAAAAAGTGCTGAGTTTGTTTTTGACAGGCACGAGGCTTTAAGATCAACCCTCAGACCGCCATATGATGGGCCATATAGAGTGCTGGAGACAGGTGATAAGCATTTTGTGCTAGATTTGGGAGACAGAAAAGAGACAGTTAGTATTGACAGACTGAAACCTGCTTTTGTGATGAATGACGAGTCTGTACGGGTAGCGAGGGCACCTCGACGCGGCAGACCCCCTAAGGGAAGCGTCCCGGGGCCCCCGCAGGGATCAGATAGCCACTCTCTTCCTCAGTCAACAGATCCTTCACAGAGGGGCACCGCAGGGAAGGCGAGGCCGGCTTACAGCAGATTCGGAAGGCGGTTGAAGCCCAGGTGGCGCACAGACTGAGTGTCTGATGTTAAATGTACTGTTGATAGCAGCATGTTCACTGAAAATTGAATGTATTGTCCATTCTTCGTCGTTTGGGGGGGGGGGGGGTTATGTAGCCCGTGTATTTGTGCCTACATATGTTTAAGCATAAAGTGGATGCTGAGATTACATATGGAGATTGACCTCACGACCGAAGGGGACAATGGGTCTGGACCACCTGCGGGGAACAACAGACTGAAGGTCTGGAAGAGGAAAAAATGTCAATAGAGGGTTTTGACGGGGATACGTGACTCTTCCTTTGTGTGAATCATCTGTGTGAAAAGCCTTTGTGTGAAATGTTATAAATGTGAAGCTTGGATGTGGCTCAGCCTCTTTGCTCATTTGAGAGAGAAGGCTGGGGATGATGTGATGCTTGAATAAACCTAAATTAAAAAGCAATTCAGCTTCTTTATTCCACGCTCCCCACAATTGGTACAAATAAAGAATTGTTAATAAAATTGTCCATTATCTGGACTGGTGCCCTATGAGGATCTGGGTGTAATGAAAATAAATCTTCATTCCTATTCACATTCATATTTACATTAATACTTGTACCAACATTCATCATCATCATCAAATGCCAATAAACCCATAAATCCACTACATATTTTTATGGCACCACCGTGTGAGGCTCTGCTAGAATCTAGAGATGGACATGAAATTATGATTTCACAAGCTGTATGGATATAACCAAATTTGATCTTTTGCACTGTAAAACTTTGGTTTTTTCTCTGTATCTAACTGGCCACTCTGCCCGTGTTTAACCCCTTTTTCCTTTTCTGCCTGAGCAGGTATCTCTGTGAAGAGAGCACAAGGGGGAGGAGGGAATTTGCCCCGCACAGCCAGGTCTGTACTGTGAAGAAGTGCAGAGGGGAGGGGTCGTAGATCCCCACTCAAGCTGCACTGCACAGACTGTGTTTTTTTTTTTTTAAAGCATGCTAGAAGTTCAGAAAAGCATTATCATATGCTGAATTAATTAAAATAAGGTCTGAAAAGATGGAATCATGACAAAATCTGATCCGTTTCTTTTGTTAATTCAACTCGTTGGAGAGAATTCCTGGTGAGATAAATTGAATTAACCATTGTTTTTTTTGTTTTTTGTTTTTTTAAACCTCATGTAAAGCAGTGGAATTAACTATTTCATGCTGGACAACAGTAATAAAAATTACTGAGAAGGAATTGTTTGAAGTAACAGCAAAATTAAAATTATGAGATTATTCTTGCATGAATAATCTGTAGAATTGCTAGAATAGTTACTGGAGTTTGGCTCATGGCAAACCGAATTAAGGAGAGACAAACTCTTCCATTTTCTTAAAAGAAAAAAAGCAAGGCGTGGTCAGCGGGCCGCATTCACATCCCGGGTGACCGAGTTGCCACATGTGCATCCCATTGTGCTTGTGGGAGCTGCACATGCATAGACTAAGCAGTGCAACTGCCATTTTCCAAGCTGCCATTGTGAATCATCCTGGCAGCCATTTTGGAGCTGAGACAGTAACCGCCTCGGGGCAACATCACTGTGTCTCCTCCTCCTTGAGTGCAGAAGGAACTGCCTCCATCTTGTGATCAACCATAAGAACTGCAACCTTTAATAAAATATCTAAAACTTTTAATCTGTTAAGCCGATTTATAACCAAATTGAGCTTCCAAATTAACTTCAAAGCAATCCATATTATTCCAAATAACAAATTTAAAACTATGGCGGCATGGGGAGAGCATAATGGGGAGAGCATATGGGGAGAGCATATGGGGAGAGCATAATTGTGTAACATCTTAGACAAGAACAAAGAGCAGAGGTTCCCTGGGAGATAACAGGGAGGTGTGAAAGTGAATGCAATGTGACCTTTTGTGTGTTAGAAGCTTCTAGAGGAATGCCATGCTATTTAAGAGAAGAGTCTCTGCTGAGTTGTCATTCTGTCTATGCTTCTTGTGTGAGATGTGTAATAAATCGTCTGAGCCAAATCCGCCTCGTTATTTACACGCTCCACAAAACCAATTTAAAATTTCTATGCCAAAAGCAACGAAAAAGAAACTTTTTGGCTCTTGAAGGTTTATTATCACTGGTGGACCAGATTGGCCAATGCAAATGAATACCAGAAGTGCATGGAGCATACACTTTGTATTTAATCACTTATGTTAACCACACATTTTAATCTTTGAAGTTAAAATAACATATATTTACACATTTTATGCAACAATTACAAACTGTTGAAGCTACATATATGTGTGTTTTATTTTTTTTTAAATGCTGCATTATTTGATCCCTTCCACAGAAAGCCCAGTTCAACTTAAGGATTTGAATAAATGACAATGTTTATTCAAAAGTGACGTTAAAGTAATGTTAACCCTGTGCATGCTGGTAAAGGATTTAGTGATTCACTGAATATTTACCATCATTTTTCAAAATAGGAAACCACATTAATCAATTAACACTAAAAGCCCTAAGTGCTGTCTAAAGTCATTGTGCTGTTCTTGGTTCATGTTTTTTCTCCACTGGAAAAGGAAAATATTAACCAACTCTCTACTTCTCATCAGGATTTAAAAGAGAAAAGTCAAAAGGTGGAAACATTGATTATTCTGTAAATAAAAGCTTTATGGATAACAATCAAGTAAATCACCATTAGCTTTAATCCTAAGAAATCCTTGGCAGCAAAATACACAGAAACAATTCACTTGTGTTTCCTAATCTGTAAATATTAAAACATTTAAAGCTTCAAATGAAAACAGGCTTTAACAAATAAAAACAAAAGTCAACCTTAACTTTAAGAGAAAGTGAAAACTTATAACCTTAAATCTCTAAAGGATTTAACCTTTTCTATTTTTGTTGTTTCCCTTTTTGTAAATAAAATCCTCACTTTAAAGTGACATTCAACAAACTTCCAAAGCTAGTTTTGATGACAATTCCAATACTATGCTTTGAAAATTTAAGTAAAGAAGTCAATCCGCACAAATTTTAAACTACAAATAAAAAATACAGTTTCAACAAACAAATAAATTAAAACAGCTCCATATTTCTACAACAATTCCAAAATTCTACCTTCCTTCTTACAAGCCTGTAAGTTGGAACAAGTTCTAAAAAGAACCTATAACTACCACTAATATAAAAAAAAACAAGGTTAACCTTTGACTAACAAATTTAGCTACAATCAACAAGTTTATTTTTAAGCTACCTGGTAAACAATGGTAAAACATGGCGGGTCTACAAACAACCGACCAATTTACCAAACTGGATGACCTTCAAGCAACTTTAGAAGAATGGACTTCTGATTTTATGTCTAGCTTCACAACACGGGTCAAGAAAACACAGCCCGAAGATCTGAAGCAACTCACTGAAGAACTTTTGGACGATTATGCAGAAAACCCACCAAAAGTGAAGAATCTCCCCAGTGCGTTGGGGAAGTTCACGATAGCATTAGTCGCGAGATTAAAAGTAGCTGAAGCTAAAGCGTTATGCGCCGAGAATGAGCTAAGGAATCAACAATCAACAACCTTCTCTCTCCAGGAAGAGAACAAATCATTAAAGAAGACACTGGAACAATCTCAAAATGGAAATGACGATACTCAAGCTCAACTTGATTATGCGTTACGAGATTTGAACCAGACAAAATCAGAAAAGTGACGGTTGACTCATGAAAATGACTTCCTTCGCAAAGAGAACAGTGAACATGAAGATGCCCTTCAGGACACGAAGAAGGAACTCAGAAGAGTTGAAGGTCAACTTGAAAATGTGAAGTCTGATTACGAAGAATGTCAACTGCTTCTACAGGAAGCACATCAACATCTAAAAGATTTAAAAGAAGAAGTGGAGGAATACCGACAACAAAAGGAAGCAAGACCACATTCGCTTCCACGACCTCCAGAAACTCCGGCTGCTCCTCAACCGAGGCCACGAAGTGAGAACAGGTTGGGTAGGCTGAAAGGAGAACGCATCTCACCAGACTGGGACTTCCACCGCACCCCATCGCCCAATTCTCGAGTTGAGTACGGACGATTGTGTGGACAGCATGTTTGTGCCCCTTCAGAGCGTGACCTTGACAAGATCGCGTGAAATCTCATGAAATTTGATCCAGGCCCTACCGGTTCACCTGATACCAAAGCCTATTTACAAGACATTGACTATTACCTGCGTAAGTACCCTGATGCTACGGTCGACGATCGCATCTATTTGATTAAACTAACATCTAACAGGTCGGTATCAAAATTTATAGACAGACAGCCGACAGACATCAGGACGGACTACATGCAACTCTGCGAAGCCATCAAAAAGGAATGCTCCAACAACTGCCCACAATCAGGGCTATCAGCACCCCTGGCCGTGAAACAAGGTCGCTCCAAACCATCAGCGACTTCTTGCATATTTCGGATCTCAAAATACACCAGAGATGGAAGAAGACCACAATTTTAAGACTCTCTTCATCCAGAACCTCCATCCCACTGTGAGTCACCACCTTGGATTTACAGCTAACCCAAGGTCAAGCTCAATAAGTCAACTGAGAGAGTTTGCACATTATGCGTTCCAAAAACAGCAACAAAGTCACAACAAGTACGCTGAGCCTGCCACTGTGCTAGCTATCAGTGCTGCTTCTAAAACCCTGGAGTTGGAAGGAGCCCTTTGCCCTACTCCATCTCCTACACCGCGATCACATGAAAATCCAAGATGTTTCCCCAACCAATCTCATCAAGGTCAAAACCAAACTAGGTCCTTTGGATCCCACTCTGGACAAACTTCGCAAAAGCCCGACTACCATCATAGGCCAAATCCACCAGATAGGTCACGAGAATATGGTATGGACTCTCAAGATGGCAGATACTGATACGAACACACATGTAACCGTGGCAAAAGGTCTCCTCCACTTCATCACAGAAGCTCAGAAGCAGAGACCAACCAGAAGCCTAGGAAGAAGAAAGAAACGCCTACTCTCAGTAGAGAAGATATAGAAGCTCTCAAACATCTCCTAGTGAAGATTCAAAACAACAGAGAAGATGAAACACCTGACATCCTAGCTATCGCAGCTATGCCAACTCAGAAGAAATGTTCTAAATCATGAAGAAAAGGCAAAAAGAGAACCCCTCCTACAAATGGAGGCGAACCAAAGGACCCAATGCAGTCCAGTGCTGTTATGGCAGCCCATCCACAAGCCAAAGACCACTCCTCTAAAAACAACATTTTGCAAATCTGTGTTGAACCACTGGTTCCACGATTTCAGTGCAATTTAAACAAGAGGGGAGTGGCGCGAAAATTCTATCTTCCACTGACCTTTGAAGACATGATGTGTCAGGATGCTCTTTTAGACAGTGCCGCTGACATCACTCTTATGTCACACAATTTTTTTGACCAACTACGTGTAGCCGCTAACCATGCTCACAAAGATTTAAAATTGGAACCTTGTTCGTTAGCCGTTCGACCATACATGCTCATTAAACAACTCTATCGGGTGTGTCACTAATCAAAGTCACCATAGGTCCCATGACCTTGACACATCCGGTCTATGTGTCTAAACTTGACTCTATTCCATTGTTCATCGGCAAAGACTGACTGAATCGCTTTGAGCCAGTGACTGACTTCAAGAATCTCAAACTATGGGCTCAAACTCAACACCCTCACCCATTCAACCTACCAAGGACAACTGAATCACAGTGCTTTGGTCTTGACACTTTGGACACACTGAGTCTCACGCAACTAGCGCTGTTGGAACAACTGAACCCGATCAAAAGCGACCACAAAAACCAAGGTGAACACTGTCCTCAGAAAGTCAAAGGTCACTTTCAAACACAAGGTCAAGACAAAGAATCGAGTGACCTTGGGAACTCAATGGCCAAGCAAAAAGCTCTACATGACCCCCTTTGTACCTTTGACTCAACGTTGGTGTCACCTTCTGAATCCCACCCACCCACCCCTGCAGCCTACATGGTCACAGGAGCCAAATCAACCGGCTCCCCAGACCCTCTGCAACCTAAGGGTTATGCATCGGTGTACCCAACTTTTGCAAACACTAGGTGCGCACTTACTCAAGCCCATGACTCTGTGGTCCATAAAACCATCAAGCACTGATTGGACCCGACCATACACATGCTCCCCACCTCAAATTTCTTTAACATACCGAAATTGAAAACACTTTCTGCGACGCGACCTTCTCTGCAGCTACGCAATGGCACTCCTATTCCTGCTTCTGACGAACAATCATCGCCACCGCTCGTAGTTCCTTGAAAGCAGGGGGTGGGGGGGTGATTACTGCCAGCGCCCATAATATTCCAGCTGCAGAACACAGAGGAGTCAAAACGATGTACAATGCTCCCAAGGCCACATTTCAAAAACATTTGGACCAATCCACCAAACGACACAAAGTGCACAACGACCAAAAAGCCTCCCATGGCAAACCTCAAGGGGGGGACAAGGTCTTCCACTATGCATTTGTACCGCAAACACAACAAAACAATCTACAGGCAGGGAAAATCACTCCTAAATTCTTGCCCGGGTGGATGAATCCACATGTTGTCAACAACAAACTTTGGCCACTTAAGAACCAAATCCAGGACCCCATTTTCAAATGGGTTCATCACAATCAGAGTAAACGTTACCAAAACCCCATGGGACTTGTCGGGTACAACACTGTCACAGTAAGTCCATAAATAAGATTAAAATCAGGCCTACATCCAAGAAATAACCGTTAGCTAACTGTTAGCCTCAGGTATACTCGGTTGCATTTCTCCAAACCAATCAGTTAACTGCATCAAAAATTCCAAAAGAAAAAAAGGGTAAATTAAAACCAAATATCCCTTAAACTAAACTTAAAGGCCTCTGTAAAATTCTAATTAATTTCAATCAACTTACTATTACCAAATAGTACACACAAAACATCCAATATCATTAGCTTGAGCTAACAACATCAAAATTGCCACTAAAGGTGATAAACTATCTAAGGTTTCAATCTCTAAAAGAAATCGTTCCACCTCTGAGAATAATTTTCATCTGCCACTCAGGTGTCAAAAAAAACCCCAACAAGATGGTTGAGATTAAAATCACTCACTCTTATTTGTTTGCCAGGATGATGGCCCTCCTGTTTTTCAGTTTAGTCCTCTACCTAGCAATCACACCTATGGTCACCCAATCAGAACTGGGCAGAGCCAAGACAAAAAGTCAACAATCCTTAGGTGGATTCTCGGTAACAGTCTCATCATTAGGGCCTCTTGTTAGCCTTAGCACGTCCACTGTTAACTCAGTCAACACCGCTACACCGAAACGCCAGGTAGTTGAACCACAAACTGTTACCAAAACTGTGTAAGCTACTGTGTTGATTTTGAATGTTTGCTCCGAAGCTTCAGTCAAACTCAACAAGGTCTTGAACTTGTTGCTCTTTGTGTTAAAGGTTGACTATGCTCACATACAGCTGGTGTCTATGTTTTTCCCAGAGGTAGCTAGAAACAATAGCTTTTCAGTAAACACTTTAGCGATGAACCTGTTTTCACCTCATCTTACCCCCTTTTTCAGGGGTCACACATTTACTCCTTGTTGCCATTCAAAGAACAATGATGTCAATCCATGTTTGCCCAGTTTTCCAGAACAATGGTCTCAAACACTGGTTCATTCCCGCAGAAAATGAAAATAGCAAAAGTAATTCCATTATTTAAGCAAGGAAATAAACACCAATACACAAACTACAGACCAGTATCACTTCTCCCACAATTTTCAAAAATTCTGGAAAAACTTTTCAACAACAGATTAGAAAACTTTTTAAATAAACAGGATGTGCTGAATCAGAACCAATATGGGTTTAGAGTAGGGATGGGCATAATTTACCGATTAACCGATAATTGATCATTAAGAATTTCACCGAGGAAGTTCATTTTCGTCGACAAACCGTTTTTTTTTTTAAACAATCCGACGTTATTAGGCCTAGTGCACGGCTGTCCTCAAACAATGCAATGGCAAAATTGGGGCACCAGGGGGCAACATTACACCATCGCCGTACCCTGGCATGCCTCAGTTGATACATGCAGGCTTCCGTAGGGCAATCGCCAAATCATGAAGCGGTTACGGCGAAGTGTTGCGTGGGACCATTTCAATTTAAAAAATGACCAGGTGTACTGCAATCACTGCAATGCAGCATACAAATATACCTCATCGACAGGGTCCATGGAACACCCTTATTATGCGAAGAAACCGCCAACAGTGGTTGCGCGCTGAGTAATGGCGGTCGTGAAGATTCTTTTTTTTTTTCAGAAACTTTATTGAGAAGGTCATGAAGATTCGGTGTACACACGTCGAGGGAAGCTGCAAGAGGCGGCGTAGTGGCTCGACGGGAAGACTATTTCGCACAAAATAGCACAAGAGAACAGCAAAAAGTTCTGCGCGGCTAGACTAAGTAACACGAGCGATAGAGCAATGAATGCGGTCTTCGTTTGTTGGGTGGCCGCTCAGCAGGGACAGAAGCTGGGTAAAACGTCTCGGCCAATCAGCTTGCGGGGTGAAACGTCTCGGCCAATCAGCTTGCGAGATTCCCGAGCCGAGCCAACACGAGAACAGAGAGAGGGCTCTCCGTGCAGATTCCTGATGTTCTAATGTAGTCTACCTGCCTTGTTACGTACCTAAAAATGTTAATGATTAACCAATTATTAATCATTAATTCTCCCGACGATCGGTGAAGAAAATTTCACCGAATGCCCATCCCTAGTTTAGAGCCAAGAGTACAACATCGTTGGCGATAATGGATGCAACAGAGGAAATAATAAATGCATTAGATCAAGGAAAATATGCAATTGGTGTGTTTATAGATTTTAGAAAAGCATTTGATACAATAAATCATTCAATACTTCTTAATAAATTGCAAATGTATGGTATTAGGGGAATTGCTCTGAAATGGGTTACAAGTTATCTATCTGAGAGACAACAATTTGTGAAAATGGGAGAATATCTGTCTGGGTGTATGGGAATTACCTGTGGGGTCCCCCAAGGGTCAGTATTGGGCCCCAAATTATTTAACATATATATAAATGATATATTCCAAGTTTCTAAATTATTAAAAATAATATTATTTGCTGATGATACTAATTTATTTTATTCTGGAAATAATTATAATCAACTAATCCATACTATAAATAATGAATTAAACAAGCTAAAAAAACGGATGGATTGTAATAAACTATCACTAAATATAGATAAAACTAAGGTAATGATATTTGGTAATTGTAAAAATAAAGAAGATATACACATTCATATAGATAATGTAGTTATTGAAAAAGTTAAGGAGATCAAGTTTTTGGGTGTAGTACTGGATGATAAAATTAGTTGGAAACCACATGTCAGATATATACAAAATAAAGTTGCAAAAAATATGGCAATTATAAATAAAATTAAGCAGGTCCTAGATTATAAATCACTTCATATTTTGTATTGTTCATTAGTACTTCCATACTTGACTTATTGTATAGAAGTTTGGGGTAACAGTTATAAAAGTACACTTAATTCATTGTTAATATTACAAAAAAGGGCAGTCCGTGTTATACACAAAGTCGGGTACCTCGAACATGCTAATTTATTGTTTTTACATTCAAAGTTATTGAAATTATGGGATCTGGTTCATTATTACACAGCACAATTAATGTTTAAAGTTAGTAAAAACCTCTTGCCATACAATATACAGAATCTATTCAGGGAGAGAGAAGGGAAATATAATTTACGGGGGAATACAAAATTTAAAATTCACTTAGTAAGATCTACACGGAAGAGTTTTTGTGTGTCTGTGTGTGGGGTAAAATTGTGGAATGGGTTGGGGGAGAAACACAGGCAATGTCCCAACATCCATATATTTAAATCAACATATAAAGAAATGATTTTTGAGCAGTATGAGAATGAAGGGCAGTGATGTTACATTGTGTCTTCAGTGAGGGAAGGTTGTTGTGTGTTATGGTGATTGTGAAGGTGATGGTGTTGTTTGTGTTTGCATTGAACATGCCAGAATTGTATGTTTATTGTTGTTGTAATATTGTTGGATATGGACTGTCATTGTTGTGTCATTTTTGTTGTATAAATTGACTATGGGTGTATTATGGTGAATGTTGTTGTTGGATAATGATGATTATGAGTAATACTGTAATTTGTTTGGTGTGGAGAAGCAGCGGGACTGTATAAGCGTTGGCTTCTTCCCACTCCTTTTGAACATTTTATTTTTGGTTTGTTTTTTTGTTGTGTTTTGAACTCTCTTTTTTCTTTCTTTAACAATGTTCAAATAAAAATCAATCAATCAATCAAACACCCTATGGCTCAGACATCTGTGGAACCATGGTTTAGTCCTACTAAACCAATCCAATTTGAACCGCCTTGAGTTACCTCAATTTCACTTAACTGAAACATTTACCTCATGTAAAAATCATACTATTTATTTTTGTATTTTGGTGCCCAGAATTTTTGAGTCATTGCATGCATATACAGTATATTTTAGTCTATTTTAGACAATCTCACAATTTTTATATTTGTCCATATTCAAATTATTTTTTTTAAAGATTTTTAGAAGTTTTTTTGTAAACCAAACCCAAAGATCTATATTCAGGAATAGATTCTGTTTACAAGCTATTGCTTATGGACATCAGAACCGTTAGCTCAGCAGTTGAGTCAAGAGTTGCCAATAGGAACCAGCCGCCAAGGATGTGTGCCAAAGCTGCCCGAAGCTCACCATTGATACAGAGGGGGGATATGTAGCGTGACCTTGAATTCCAATTTATAAAATCATCCTTTGCTGAAGAAAAAATTGTTTCAACTGCTAAGTCTGGGCATGAACTGCTTCTATCATCCAAGGACCAGAGCTGTAACAATATCCATTGGCCATAAAGTGAAAGTTAATCCCTTCTCCAGGACTTAGTCATCCTCTCTTTTCTGCTCTTTGGCAAAGAAATGTTTCAAATTGACCAATTTATGGTTGACGTAATCAAGACGTGGGAGTCGAGATTCTCCAGTAAACAACCAGACAGTTTCACAGTACCATCTGGTGGATGAATCAGGAATATTTAATTTTTCTCTTTGCAGTGGATTTTATGCATGATGGACAAATAAATTAATTAATATTCTTACTCTCAAGACAGTATTTGCTACAGAAGACATGGTTGAACTCTTGGGACCGACAATGGGTTTCAAATGCTTTTATTGATATGATTTGAAATGTCTACTTCATTTTCAGGAAGAAATTAATTTTTACATACTTACTATCACAAATTAGTCTCACAGTTACAATGTAGAGACATTGTATGTACCCTTATTATTGAGTAGAATATCGTAGTCACTAAAGTTGAAGGAATTTATGCTTTATTCAGCACACATACTTTAAGGAGGGTCTCACTTCTCATATCAAATGTCTCTCTCTCTCTCTCTGCTCTTTGGGACCCCCACCTCAGAAACTTTAACTGACCAATAGAACTCCAAGCTTCACTTGCATTTCCCTTTTTTTTAGGTCGGGTTTATGACTTCTGCTGGAAAAAGAAGTAATGTAACTGGGCCAGCTCAGGTTTCATGAAGTTTAGAACCATCCTGCCACACCCGAGAAAAACTTGCTTTTTTATTTTCCTTTGTTTCAGTTTTGGGGCGTTGGTCAAGCTGTATGGAGCAGACATCTCTGCTCTTCCATTTGTTTTTATCTTTTAAGAAGGCCCAGAGTCTTCCAGGCTCTGTGAAAATCCTGTTTCTTTTCTTTAAAATTCACTTTCCCTTATTTTAATCTTTTCTTTAAATTACCGTGCAAGAAGATTTTGTTTGATTTTTTTTTCTAAGCTTAAACCAACTTATTTAAATCACCAACATCAGAAGAGACTGGTTTGTGATGTTTTTGCCTCAATCTGAATTTCTAATGGGATGTTGCACAATAAACCAATTCCTTCTTCAGTGCATGAGAGAAGATCTCGCCTAGCTTGCTGAAGAACAGCCGATTGTGATCTTGGGAGTAGGCCATAACTGTGGTAAGGAGCCTGTCTGTCAGTCTTCCAACAGAACCCTTGCTGGTCTAGTTGAAACAGAATCCAGTGAACCCGCCTGCTACCTACTGGCATGCAATGAGTCTGCTTGGCTGATGGTCTATTTTTTAATTTTAACTTAATTCTTCAGAATATTCCCGGTATAAGTTCTTTAAACTTAATTTCATGTAAACCCCCATAAGAATTTCAAAATGCATTTTGTCATTTCATTAATTTACGTTCTTTTTCAGAGTAACACCAATTTTCTATTTTTATAAATAGTTAATCATTGTTTTCTTCATAAAATTGCATCCACTTTTCTTAACCAATGCTATTTTATGGTTTTCCAATTTCCAGTATACTGACAAATTAAACTAAGCTTTATTTGGTTCTACAAATGCTTGATTCATAAGTTACTTTGTAATAGTCTATAATGCCCATGATACATGTTGAATTCTCTGTTTTAAAGTTATCCAAATTTGTTAACCTATTCTGACCTTTCTTATTAAACCATTGAAAGACATATGGGAGTTATTGTTTGATTTCGTGTCCATCTTCTTGATTATCAGCAGACAAGAACTCACAAGGGTTGTTTTGTTTTTTTTTCTGAGATTGATTCATAATTGGTACAAATAAAGAATTGTTAATAAAATCATTCATTATCTGGACTGGTGCCCTACGAAGATCTGAGTGTAATGAAAATAAATCTTCATTCCCACTCACATTCATATTTACATTAATACTTGTACTGTGGAGATGAAATAGCCAGACCGACTTTCCGAGCAGACGAACTTTATTTCACTCTCACATCTTCCAGAATCAGACAATGAACATTAAACATTTGTAGCAGGGACTCTCTCTTTTATATCCCAACTCACACCTCCCTGCTACCTGAGGTCCTGCATTCACCATTCACTCCCCCAAGACAATTCCCCTTACCCCCCAGCCCTTTGATCTCCATGCTCTCTCAGTCTGAGAGGAAAACTACTGAACTCTACAGCATGGGTCCCCCACACCGCCCCCCCAGAGTCTCAGACTGGGTGTTAACTCTCCCGTCCTCGCGGCTTCAGTCTCCGCCCATAGCTGCTGTAACGGGGGGTCCTCAGCTCCGCGACGCTGCTGTGCGGTGGGGGGTTCCTGGGGGTGCGTCCGTCTGTGGGGGGACAATGGAGGGGAGGAAGAAACATTCAGCATGCTCGTGTGACTGCTGTGATGAATCATTTACCTGGGGAGCTCTCAGTGGGGGTCTTCCTCACCGAGGAGCTCGAGCCAACTGCAGCTGCTCGTCTGCCACAACAAAGGCGGGCTTAAGCCTGTCTACACAGATTCTCTCCCGGCAACCCCCCAGGTCTAATACAAAATGTTTATCCCCGGTTTCCAGCACTCTAAACAGGCCATCGTAGGCTGGGTGCAATGCGGTCCGGTGGGCATTGTGCCTGACAAACATGAACGCCGCGTCCTTCAAGGTTTTTGGCACAAACACGCGGGGAAAACAGTGGTGGGCCGGGCCAGGGAGCGTCCGTGCATCTGCGCTATGCTGCAAATGCGGGGATAGATGGGTGGTCAGTGCGGGGTTATCTGGCAAAAACTCCCCGGGCAGCTGCAGGGGCTGCGTAAAAACCAGCTCTGCTGGGAAAGCCGCTAAGTCCTCCTTCGGTGCGGAATGCAACCCTAATAGTACCCACGGCAACCAGTCCACCCAATTTGCATCCATAAGCGAAGCCCTGAGCGCTGCCTTCAGTGACCTATGGAAACGCTCGCATAACCCATTGATCTGTGGGTTGTACGCGGTCGTGTGATGAATTGAGACGCCCAGGCTCTGGGCCATCGTGGACCAGTGGTCGGAAACAAACTGTGGGCCCCGATCGGACGTGATGTCCGAAGGGGTGCCAAAACGTGCCACCCATGATGTTAAAAAGGCACATGTCCCGTCCGCGGACGCGATGGAAGCTAGTGGGCCTGCTTCGGGCCATCGCGTGGTGCGGTCCACCACTGTCAGGAGGTGCGTGAACCCCTGCGATGGCGGGAGGGGGCCGACGAGGTCCACGTGAATGTGGTCAAACCTCTTAGCCGGGATATGGAACGGCTCAAGGGGGGCCTTTGTGTGCCTGTGCACTTTGGCTCATTGGCACGCTACACAGGCTGCAGCCCACTCTTTCACCTGTTTGCGCAGGCTCGGCCAGACAAACTTTGCTGCCACTATTTTGACTGAGGCGCATACGCCTGGGTGTGCCAGGGAGTGAACCGACTCGAAAACGCGGCATCGCCAAGCGCGTGGTACCACCGGGCGTGGGCGGCCTGTGGAGACGTCACAGATTAGGAGGGGGCCCCCATCTTGCATAACTCTGCTCTCCAGCCTTAATCCTGTTGGTCCAGACTGGGGCGTGCACACGTCCGCATCACCGATCTGCTCTGCGGCCATGGCCATGTAATCTTTCCCTACATAGACTGGGGCCACTAATGCGCGCGAGAGGCAGTCCGCCACCACGTTGAGTTTACCGGACACATGCTGAATGTCGGTCGTAAAGTCCGAGATCGTGGCCAGCTGTCTCTGCTGCCGGCCCGACCATGGTTCCGAAACCTTAGCCATCGCGTACGTTAGCAGCTTGTGGTCAACAAATGCAGTGAAGGCATGTCCTTCCAGCCAGAACTGGAAGTGGCGTATGGCCAGGTGGAGAGCCAGCAACTCCCTGTCAAACGCGCTGTATTTACGCTCATTGTCGCGCAAAGATCTGCTAAAAAAAGGCGAGCGGCTGCCAAGAACCGGCGACACACTGCTCCACGACGGCCCCTATGGCCACGTCTGATGTGTCTGTAGTGAGCACAATCTGATCCGCCGGGTCTGGGTGTGCCAGCAGTGCAGCGTTCACCAGAGCTGTTTTAACCTTGGAAAACGCTTGCTCCCACTCAGGAGTCCAGTCAACTCTGTCCGCCGGCTTCCATTTCTTAAGCGCGGCATACAATGGCTGCATGAGCTGGGCTGCGCGGGGGAGGAAACGATTGTAGTAGAAGTTCACCATCCCCAAAAACTCCTGCAGCGCCCTGACCGTCTGAGGCCGGGGAAAATTCGCCACTGCACGCACCTTGTCCGGCAAGGGTATCACTCCTTCCGGTGAGATGCAGTGTCCCAAAAAATCGATCCCCGTCACGCCGAACTGGCATTTTACCGGGTTGATTATTAACCGGTGCTCCTCTAACCTTCAGAAAACCATCCTGAGGTGGGCTACGTGTTCGTCCTCGGATGCGCTGGCCACCAGGATGTCTTCCAGGTAGACGAACACAAACGGCAGATTGCGCAACATTGCATCCATCATGTGTTGGAATGTCTGTGCTGCGCCTTTTAACCTGAAAGGCATGCGTAAAAACTCAAACAGACCAAACGGGGTTACTACTGCCATTTTAGGTATGTCCTCCACGCGCACTGCGACCTGGTGGTAACCACGGACCAGATCTATCTTAGAAAAAATACATGCCCCGGCGAGGTGAACGGAAAAATCCTGAATATAGGGGATCGGGTAGCGGTCGTGCACTGTGGCGTTGTTTAATCTGCGGAAATCTCCGCAAGGTCGCCTCGATTCCTAGGCCTTAGGGAGCATATGTAGTGGGGATGCCCACGGGCTGTTTGATCATCTGATGATGCCCAGCCTTTCCAAGTTGGCAAACTCCTCGCGCACTATGGCCAGTTTAGCTGTGTCCAGGCGCCGAGGTCATGCAAAAACGGGCGGCCCAGTGGTGGTAATAAAGTGCTCCACCCCGTGTTTAGTGATGGCCGCCGAAAATGTCAGGACCGTGAGTGCTGGGAACTGGGTGAGCAGTGTGTGGAACTTACCACCTGGAGCTGTGACGTTGGCTAGCATTGTTGGCCCGGCTCCTCGAGCTGTACAGGGGAGAGAATCAAAAGACATTGCATTAATCAGGCGTCCGTTAGTAACATCGACTAGTAGTCTGCGTGCACACAAAAAATCAGCGCCTAAGATTGGGAAACTGCATGCCGCTATGACGAATGTCCACTGGTATGTACGGCCGTGCAGGGATACAGTCAGTGTCCTCTCACCAAAAGTCTTAATGTCTGAGCCGTTTGCAGCCGTCGGCTCAGGGCCACTAGTTCCCGCTAGCTGGTCGGCGTAGGATGGCAGGATGAGGCTCTTTTGGGAGCCGGAGTCCACGAGGAATCGTCTCCCCGAGCGTGAATCTGTCATGTAGAACAGCTTGTTTTCTTCATCGGCGGTCGCAGCTGCTACCGATTGCCAGTCCTGGCGTTTCCCGAACGCTTGAATTGGCACGGTGGCACGCATCAGCGTGCGTCCTCTCCAAAACAGCGGTGGTAGGAGCAGAGCATGTCTCTCCGGTGCTTCCTGGCCCCCGCTGCAGCTACCATCGCTGGCTCCTCGCTTCCGCTGGCCGTCTCGCTGGGTTCCGACGCCGCTGCATTCACTGTGAGGGCTCTAGTGGTGAGGATGATCCGATCTGCCTCCTGGGCTAGCGCATGGTAGTCACGCACGGCCAGCAGTGGCAAGTTGGCAAGGACCACTGTGGCCGCCATTGGGAGGTTCCGGAGGAAAAGGTGGGCAAATAGAAAATGCCCGTTGTCCGTGCCCATCAACGCCAACATCTTCTCCATCCGTTCGACCGCCGACCCGTCTCCCAACTCGGAGTGCGTCAGGAGTCTCTCCGCTCTCTCGCAATCCGAGAGTGTGTAGTGCCGGGTCAGCGCGGCTTCGAGAGCCCCGTATTTGTCGTGGGCTGGGGGCTGTTGGAGCAGGCTCGCTACTTGCTGAGTCATGCGAGCGTCCAGCGCTGCGACCACATAGTAATACCTGGTGTCATCTGCTGTTATTCCCCGAAGTGCAAACTGGGCCTTGGTGTGGAGGAACCGAGACTTCAGGTCGTGCAGCCAAAAGTCTAGTAGTTTGACTGAAATGGCGCACACATTGCTGGGGTTTCCCATCCGGGTCGTTTCCGGAGTGTTCACCTCGTGTTCCATTCTGCGTCAAGGGTTACCAGTGTGGAGATGAAATAACCAGACCGACTTTCCAAGCAGACAAACTTTATTTCACTCTCACATCTTCCAGAATCAGACATTGAACATTAAACATTTGTAGCAGGGACTCTCTCTTTTATATCCCAACTCATACCTCCCTGCTACCTGAGGTCCTGCATTCACCATTCACTCACCCAAGACAATTTCCCTTACCCCCCAGCCCTTTGATCTCCATGCTCTCTCAGTCTGAGAGGAAAACTACTGAACTCTACAACATGGGTCCCCCACAGTACCCACATTAAAATACCTATAAAACCCATAAATCTGCTACACACAGTACATCTGGGTGGGACCCCAACAGGTCCAATATTCCAACATTAAAGCCTCAGTTATACAATCTTTCAAATGGTAAGTTCCATATTATGTTAATTAAGTTATTGTGCAAAATTTTTAAAAAGAAATGAATAGTATAAAATTAACATATTCTGGTTACAATAGTGTCGTGTTTTCTGCCACCCCTTCCCCCGGAAAAATATGTTGCCACTGTGCCAAGGCCTTTAAGC
This sequence comes from Pholidichthys leucotaenia, assembly GCA_020510985.1. Lineage (NCBI taxonomy): Eukaryota > Metazoa > Chordata > Actinopteri > Cichliformes > Pholidichthyidae > Pholidichthys > Pholidichthys leucotaenia. The sequence goes on along the minus strand of CM035841.1, from coordinate 326,832,550 downwards.
CAGCGGAAACACTGTTCCTAATGTGTGTTGTCCGTCATACTGCGTGATCAACACCCTTCTGATCTTGTCCTGTACCCTACCTGAATCTTGCCTGACCTTTGTAAGTTTTGTTACAGCTTCCAAGCTGTCAATCTGCTTTTTGTGTTTTGAGTTGCACCCGTCTGGCCAGCTCTTAATAAATCATCTCTGCTGAATTTAAATATTGCGTGTGGGTCCAGTCAACCATCTCCCGTGACAGAACGATACGCATCATGGACCCAGCGTATTTAAAGTTTTGGCCTTTAGGCCACAATGAAAAGGAAACATGGGAAGCAACCAACATTGAGGCCTGCAATAAGGATGCCCACACCTCCCGCATGCCAGAGGAAGCCCTCCTCTGCCTCAAATGGGCCGAGGAGTTGAGTGAGGCGCTTCCAGCCCTCCAACGGTTCCCTCAGCTCGCCCGTCTGCATGAGCAGAGCATTAACATGCAGATCATCATCCGGGGGCTGATGGAATTGTTCCCAGAGGCGGGAGAGGAAGGATGGAGGAAGGATGGAGGAAGGACTGCATCCATCCGGGGGAAGACGTGGTCGTTGCCAGCGCCGTGAGACACAGCGGCCCGGCTTCTCATCCCCGGCGAGGGTGCACAAGGCTTCCATTTCCTCCTTCGGTCCAACATGAGCACACCACCATCGTGCATCCTCTACCCATCTGAGGAGTTCCAGCATCACCCAGGAGGACTCACCAGAAGGGTCAGCGGCAGCAGAGCGGGAATACAGGCAAGTACCTGTTCATTTTGTTCCTTTATTGAATGAAGGGGCTTGTCTGATTCCCAGTGGGGAGACTCGGCCGCAGCTGCCTCCCGCTGCTGAGTTCTCTCCACCCCACTCTGCTATTAACTCTACTGCCCTGCCCATCCACCCATCCTCACCTGGATCTCCTGTGTTTCATTTTGTGAGAGACTGGCTATACTAAGTGGCAATCAACTGGTCTGGGATGAGCCGGCTGCCTCTGTAGCTCCTCCAGCTGCAGCTACCTCCAGGAGGGGGTTCCAAGTAGATGTAGCCCCCAGACCTGACATTCCATCGTTTGCTGTTGCTGCGTCTGGGCTGCATGAGGATCATCCAGTACCGGTTCCACACCACTCTTCAGCTCCAGTACCAGCACCATGTTGCTCCCCAGCTCCAGTACCAGCTCCACGTCACATCCCAGCAACACCACCAGTTCCGGCTCTTCTCCGGACAGCTCCAGCTGCTCATGAGGTGCGCATCACAGCACCAGCCATCCCCAAGGTGCACACAACAGCTCCAGCCATCCCCCGAGGTGCACATAACGGCTGTCGTTGTCTCCGAGGTGCACGTAATGGCTCCCGCTGTCTGCGAGGTGCACACAGTGGCTACCGCTGTCCCTGAGGCACACGCCACAGCTACAGCTGTTCCTACAGTACACACTTCTGTTTCTGCTCAGCCTGAGATGCACGCTCCTGTTCCTGCTCAGCTCGAGGTGCACACTTCTGTTCCTGCTCAGTCTGAGGTGCACACAACAGTGCCAGCCGTCCCCAAGGTACACACGACAGTGCCAGCTGTCCCTGAGGTGCACACAACAGCGAAAGCAGTCTCCAAGGTGTACACAATGGCTCCACCCATCGTCATCCTAGAGGTCGAGTAGTCCGCTCCACCCATCGTCGTCCAAGAGGTCGAGCAGTCCGCTCCACCCGTTGTCATCCAAGAGGTCAAGCAGTCTGCTCCACCCATCGTTATTCAACAGACTAAGCAGTCTGCTCCAACCATTGCCCAAGAGGTCGGTGTGCTTCTAACTGTTGTCCAAGAGGCTGGCGTGCCTCCACCTTTTGTTCCAGAGGCCGGGGTCTGCATGAAGCAGTCATCGGTCACAGAGCATAGGGCTTCTCTCTGTTCGTTTGGTGAGCTCTGTGCTTCTGCAGACACTGTTCCACCTTGTTCTCTGGTTCGGTGGCCTATGGACATTGGCAGGCTGCCAGAGCGGCCCTGCATGCTGGTCTGGGGGTTCATGGACTGGGGCAGGCCTCCCGACACACATTGTCCTCTGGTCCGAGGGCCTATGGACTTTGGTAGACCCCTTGACCCATTGTTTGTTGCAGTTCAGTGGCCCATGGTCTTGGGTAGACCACCCAACCCACTTTGTTTTGAGTCTTGGGGCCTTGGACTTTATTTGACCCATAAACTCTGTTGGTTTTGGACATTTCTGTGTGGGGGGGTTACAGTTTGTTTCAGCCCACCTAGCCTTGTACCCCCACCACCCACCCTGTGAAGGTTGTTTTGTTTTTTGTTTTTTTTCTTTGTTGATGTTACTCTTGGGGTCATCTGGAGCCGCCCCTTTAGAGGGGGGTACTGTCAAGGTGTGGGCTGGGTCCCATGCCCTCATTCTAATTAGTGAGTGAGAGCCCTATTGTAATTGTTAGATTTTTTTTTTTATTAGGGCCCGAGCCACTGACAAAGTCAATGGGTGAGAGCCCTATTGTAATTGTTAGAATTTTTTTTTTCTTCTTCTCCATCTAAGATCTCATTTTTGGGGTAGTGAACCTGCATGAAAACTCACCATTTTTTTGCAGGGACCTGAAGACTGGCAAAAAATTGAATATTTTGGAGGAAATATGAATGACCCCACAAAAATGGCTCTACAGCGCCACCTAAAATGTGAAGTCAATAGGGAGTGGCACACGCTTACTTTCGCGAAGAAAGGTGAAAATCGGGTGAGATGTTGATCGTGTCAAGACATACAAAAACTCCACAGAAGTGATAGTCTACACCCAACAGGAAGTTGGCCATTTTGGCAGAAAGTGGCAGTGACCTGATTTCCACCTCGTGCAATTGACGCACATTTGATCGAACTCGTCCTAGGGTTTTTGTCCGATTGAGCTCATTTGTGGTGACAATCTACACCCATGTGCCGTTCAAAGTTATTGAAAACTTTTCTAAAAACTCGATGGTTTGGCCGTAGGGGCGTGGAAAAGCTTGATGCCTCGCCAGGATCATTCTATGACCATTCTGATGGCAGTAACTTTGGTATGCATTGTCGGATTTCAACCAAATTCAATATTCTAGCTAGCAGTCCAATTCCAAATAGTTCTATAGAACAATATTCATATAAATCTACAGTGCCACCTAGTGGTTAAAGGAGGAATTGCTGAAAACTGTTTTATTTATTACTCACGCGCCACTTGCCAGAATGACGTGAAATTTTCTGAGATTCATCAGACCAAAGGGATGATCCTAACTGCACATCAACTTTACCATGACGTCACATTTGTTACCATGGACATGCCCTCCTCACCATTCAATCCGTGATCTTGTGGAGAGGGTTGGGAAGGTCCTGGAGTCATGAAATTTGGAACATAGGTAGAGGTGACTGTCATATGTAGTTCTGTATGGGTGGGCAACACATAACTGACAGGGAAGTGTTGCCATGGTGACATGGCGAAGGTTGACTCCTCGCCATGGAACATCGAAAAGTTGCAATTTGGACAAATTTTATCTGATTTTCACCAAATTTTCAACGATGGATATTAGTCTGACCCTGCACGCTGCTACATTAAAAATGGTTGACAAAACTTATAGCACCACCTACTGTTCACTGGAAGTACTGCGCCACTCGCATTTGAACGAACTCCTCCTGGGGGCCTGCTCCCATTGAACTCATTTTCACATGGCGCATCTATGTATAGGCATTGGCCATTAAAAGTTATCAAATGTGAGTCACAATCTCAAAAGGCATGGCCACGACACCATGGCAAAGTTTGACTCCTCCCCTAACAACATCAAACGGCTGTAACTTGAGCAAAACTTGTCCGATGTGCACCAAAGTTTCCATGATGGAAAATAGTCCCGCCCCAAACATGTCTACATAACAATACTTGACAAAAGATATAGTGCCACCTAGTGGTTAAAGGAAGAATTGCTGAAAACTGTTTTATTTATTAGTCGCGTGCCACTTGCCAGAATGACGTGAAATTTTCTGAGATTCATCAGACCACAGGGATGATCATAACTGTACATCAACTTTAGCATGACATCAGTCTTGTTACCATGGACACCCCCTCCTCTCCATTCAATCCGTGATCTTGTGGGGAAGGTTGGGAAGGTCCTGGAGTCATGAAATTTGGAATATAGGTAGAGGTGACTGTAGTCTGTAGTCCTATATGGGTGTGCCACACATATCTAATAGGTAAGTGTTACCATGGCAACACAGCGAAGGTTGACTCCTCGCCATGGAAGATCGAAAAGTTGCAACTTGGACAAACTTTGTACGATTTTCACCAAATTTTGTATAATGAATATTAGTCCTGCCCCAAACATGTCTATATAAAAATAATAAACAAAAGTTATAGCGCCCCCGAGTGATTAAAGGAAGAATTGCTGAAAACTGTTTTCTTTATTTTTCTCTCACCAGGTGAAAAAATGACATGAAGGAATGACTAGGGCTCATTGACAGTACATGTACATAGTACAGAACTATTTCCATGACAACCGGCATGCTTCAATGGCTTCCTCGCCATGCAAAATATAACAGTTACAGCTCAGACAATCCTTGTCTGATTTGGGCCAAACTTTGCACAAATCATACTAATTCCACTCTGAACAATCTGGATATCAATATTAACAAAACTGTCACACCACCACCTACTGCTGACATGAGGTACTGCACAAAATTGTGTCAACTTTCGCGCAAAGACCAGTAGTCAGAATGACATGACATTTTCAGTGGTTTCTCAGAGCACAATGGATTACTCTCAGTGGAAGTCACTTTTGTCCTGCGATAATCACAGTTGCCATGGAAACCCATTCCTTTCCATTCAATACGTTTTATACTTTGGAGGGTTGGGAAAGTCCAAGGGTCACCAAATGTGGAACGTAAGTCAAAGTGACTCTCTTCTGTAGTTCTGTATGGGTCTCTAACATGTACCTAAAATGTAAGTGTTGCCATGGCCACATGTCCAAGTTTACCTTATCACAAAATGGTGGGACAGTTGTTAACGTGGACAAACTTTATCTGATTTTCACTAAATTTTCTACGATGGATTGTAGTCCGACCCCGCACGCTACTACATAAAAATGGTTGACAAACCTTATAGCACCACTTGCTACTCAAAGGAAGTACTGCGCCAAACGGTTTTCTTGATTATTCACGCAGCGCATGCCGTGACAATGGGAAATTTTATGTGCCAGCTGGGTCTGACGGGTGCCAGTTTCCGCGGGTGCGCAGGGGCAAGGGCCCACTTACAGCTTGCAGCTTTAATTTATAATTTGTATTTTCTTGTCTTCAGAGAAGGAGTCCCAGTCTGTGTTTTTTTTTTCTTTCTTTTGTTGGTGTTACCCTGGGGTTATCTGGAAGTCACCCCTTAAGAGGGGGGTACTGTCAGGGAGTGGGCCGAGTCTCATGCCCTCATCCTAATTAGGGCCCGAGCCACTGACAATGTCAATGGGCGAGAGCCCGATTGTAATTAGGGCCCGAGCCACTGATAAAGTCAGTGGGCGAGAGCCCTATTGTATTTGTAAGAATTTTTTTTTTTTTTCTCCATCTAAGATCTCATTTTTGTGGTAGTGAAGGTGCCCTATTGTATTTGTTAGAATTTTTAGGGCCAGAGCAACTGACAAACTCAGTGGGCGAGAGCACTATTGTAATTGTTAGAATTTTTTTTTTTTTTTTTTTTTAGGACCCGAGCCACTGACAAAGTCAGTGGGCGAGACCACTATTGTAGTTGTTAGAATTATTTTTTTTTTTATTAGGGCCCGAGCCACTGACAAAGTCAGTGGGCAAGAGCCCTATTGTAATTGTTAGATTTTTTTCTTCTTCTTCTCCATCTAAGATCTCATTTTTGGGGTAGTCAGCATGCTTGAAAACTCACTATTTTTTGCAGGGACCTCAAGACCAGTGAAAAATTGAATATTTTGGAGGAAATATGAATGACCCCACAAAAATGGCTCTACAGCGCCACCTAACATGTGAAGTCAGTGAGGAGTGGCACACGCTTACTTTCATGTAGAAAGATGAAAATCGGGTGAGATATTTATCATGTAAAGACATGTAAAAAACTCCATAGAAGTGATGGGCTACATCAAACAGAAAGTCGGCCATTTTGGCACGAAGTGGCAGTGGCCTGATTTCCACCTCGCGCAGGTGACGTGCATTTGATCAAACTCGTCCTAGGGTTTTTATCCGATTGAGCTCATTTGTGGTGACAATCATCTATACCCATGTGCCATTAAAAGTTATTGAAAACTTTTCTTAAAGCTCGATGGTTTGGCCGTAGGAGCGTGGCAAAGTTTGATGCCTCGCCATGATCATTCTATGACCATTCTGACAGCAATAGCTCTGGTATGCATTGTTGGATTTCAATCAAATTCAATATTATGGATATCAGTTCAATTCCACACAGTTCTATAGAACAATAGTCATAGAAATCTACAGTGCCACCTATAGGAGGCAGAAAGTTTTGCATCAGAAAGTTTGCATCATGTTGTTTTTTTAGTACCTCGGGAATGGAATGTCGGATTGGCACCAGTGATGTATATGGGTATGCCTTCGAACAATTACAGCTATGAATATTCATGAATAGCAATAGCGCCCTCTCTTGGAGACATGAAGGTTACACCAAAGGTTTTCTTCAATATCTCTGAAATAAATAGTCTGATTTGTACCATTTATGGGGACAATCATCTATACCCATGTGCCATCAAAAGCTGTTGAAAACGTTTCCAAATGCCTGACGGTTTGGCGGAAGGGGCGTGGCCAAGTTTGCAGTATTGCCATCACCCTTCCAATGGATTTTACTCTGGCATGCATTGACTGATTTCAACCAAATTTTGTGTGGTGAATAGGTAGCCAATACTGATAATTTCTATAATAAAGAATGTCACATAGCGATAGTGCCCCCTATCGCCAATAGACAGGAAGTTGCCAGAACTCACATGCCAGAACTCAAATGCCATACTCACGTGCCACTTCCCCGAATGACGTGCAATTTTCTGAGGTTAATCAGACCACCTGGTTGATCATAACTGCACATCACCTTTAGCATGGCATCACTGCTGTTACCATGAACATGCCCTCCCCGCCATTCAATCCATTTTTTTTGTTGGGATGGTTGGGAATGACCTGGAGTCATGAAATCTGGAACACAGGTAGAGGTGACTGTCATATGTAGTCCTTTATGGGTGGGCAACACATACCTGACAGGGAAGTGTTACCATGGCGACATGGCCAAGGTTGACTCCTTGCCATGGAACATTGGAAAGTTGTAACTTAGACAAACTTTGATTTTCACCAAATTTTCTACAATGGATATTAGTCCTGCTCGACATGCTCCCACATAAAAATGATTGACAAAAGTAACAGAGCCACCTACTGCTCACAGGAAGTACTGCGCCAAATGGTTTACTTTATTATTCACCCAGCGCTTGCCGTGACAATGGGAAATTTTCTGAGCCAGCTAGGTATGATGGGCGCTGGGGTCCACGGTTGCATGGGGGGCGAGAGCCCACTTAAAGCTGCTTGCAGCTTTAATTATTATGATTATTATTGTCATCATCATTATGTGCTGCAGTCTTCTCTCCCCTCTGACTGTTGTGCATCCTCTGTGTGTGATTATCTGTGTAGCCCTGCCCATCCTGTGTCTGTGATTAATCCATGCCGTCTCCATTTGTCACTGATTGTGATCACCTGTTCTCTGTTGTTTGATTGCTCCTGTCTCTATTTATGTCAAGCCCCAATCTGTGTTTCCTTATGTGTGTCGTCCATCATACTGCGTGATCAACACACTTCTGATCTTGTCCGGTACCCTGCCTGAATTCTGCCTAACCTTTGTAAGTTTTGTTACAGCTTCCGAGCTGTCATATCTGGTTTTTTTTGTGTTTTTTGAGCTGCGCCCATCTAGCCAGCTCTTAATAAGTCATCACTGCTGATGATTTATTGCGTTTGGGTCCAATCAACCACCTCCTGTGACATTTTTAAGCTGCTGCTGTTGTTCACTACTGGGGAAACCAAAAAGAACTTCAGCGACATGTGTTACAACCACTTGCAGATGCTTACAAATATTTTGCAACTGTTTGCAGAAATATACATTTGCAAAGAAATTTTGAACATGCTCAGAAATTCTTTGCGACAAGAAAAACTGTGACCTTAAAAACTGTGTACGGATTGTTTTGCGACCTTTACGAATCTTGATGAAACCCAAAAATCACTCTGTTGCAATGCAGGCTTAAAGAAAAGGCAGAAAAGTTGGCAAATTCAAAACTCACTATGTTTGTTCAGTTAGATACAGTTAAGATTCTGTTCACCTAAAGACTCCAGGAGGGACAATTTCAGAGTCTGTCATACTAAGTTTTGCCTTTCACTAAATGTAGTTTATTCAGTGATTAGGCATTATGTAACTGCACAGTAAATGGAAGTTTCCAGATGAATAACACAGTGAAAAGGTTTCTCACTTTAATTCTAAACAGGCCATTATGCTGTTCGTTGATGGAGACTTTTTAAAGAATGCAACCAATCTCTAATGGCCTACAAATATAATAATAATAGAAAACTGAAACATTTCATGACTTTTCAGTTTATAAAAGTGTTAAAATGACACCTCTATTTTGTGGTTTTTCTTTGTTTTCAGAAAACTATTGTTTTAAATTTCTCTTTCAGAGGACCTCCTCAGAAAATATTCTCTTCCATCCTTAACTTGAAACAAGGAAGAAACAAAAAGCAGATTTTTATGACTAAACTTTGGGTATTCAGTGAAGAAATGCCAGACTTTATGTGATTTTTTTTCTGGTTATAATGAAATATTGCACCATCTCTGATATTATCACAATGGAATGATGCTACAGCTATGGTCTACATTTTGAAGGGAGACATCTGTGGGATTGGTTGAATCTTTTATTCATATTTTAAAATCATTTTAGATCTACTTCCACTTGTCAGATTTGAACTGCTGAAGAAGACCTGTAGCAAACATGGGAAAAGCGGGGTCATGAGAGGATGAAATCAGACTGATGGCAAACAGCGGGACTTGGGCCCCAACCTCTTGGTTAGAGGGCAAATGCTTCATCTTTAAATACTTTTTGCTCTGACCACAGAATGAACTGCTCATGGGACAGATATGCTGATTCCAACAGAAAGAACAATTAAAGGAGGACTCCAGTACCAAGGCCAAACTCTGAATTAGTTACAGTCTTCTTCCCTGGCTATTATTAGTGTGTAAATTTAATTGTGTGTGAGTACACTGAGCATGTACATGAGCATGGGCGTATGTTTAAACATGAGAGAGTGCTGCCCTTTCATGCTGCGTTCCATATTCTTGTCCTTACCAGACTGTACAAGGACACCTTGGCCCTGCAACAGCTCAATGCAATGGCCTGGTATAAAAACAACAAACTTCTCAGGTCATTGGTCATATGTGTAGGATGTAAAGCAGACAGAGTAAAACATCTTTGCATATTTGCAGGATAATCTGATGGTGGTGGGGTGGGGTTTACAGCCCACTGTTCCTCCACAGGTATAACACTGACCTGTTTGGGCAGGTGTTGCTATGCTAAGAAACGGTTACCCTTCTGCATTTGCGCTGTGATGCACTCATCTGTGGCATTAATGTAGTAGAAAAGTGTCATAATGACAAGGCAGAGGATTTCTGATGCAACATACTGTGAAATGGACCATCATCTGTCATGGTTTTTGCCCAGGCTGGGCAGAGAGCTGCCCAAGCCTGTTCTCAATCCTTAAGCCACACCTGTTCTCAATCAAGAAATCACTTAAATAGGACCTGCCTGACAAAATGAAGTAGACCAAAAGTCATCAAAAGCTAGACATCATGCTGTGACCCAAAGAAATTCAGGGACAAATGAGAAACAAAGTAATTGAGATCTATCACTTTGGAAAAGGTTATAAAGCCATTTCTAAAGCTTTTGGACTCCACCGAACCACAGTGAGAGCCATTATCCACAAATGGTGAAAACATGGAACAGTGATCAACCTTCCCAGGAGTGGCCGGCTGACCAAAATTACCCCAAGAGTGCAAGGGCGACTCATCCAAGAGGTCACAAAAGACCCCACAACAACATCCAAAGAACTGCAGGCCTCACTTGCCTCAGTTAAGGTCAGTGTTCATGACTCCACCATAAGAAAGAGACTGGGCAAAAATGGCCTGCATGGCAGAGTTCCAAGACAAAAACCACTGCTGAGCAAAAAGAACATAAAAGCTCGTCTCAGTTTTGCCAGAAAACATTTTGATGACTCCCAAGACTTTTCAGAAAATACTCTGTGGACTGACGAGACAAAAGTTGAACTTTTTGGAAGGTGTGTTTATCCCAGCAGATAGGAAATGAAAGTGTGGCTTACTCGTACAGCTGAGTCAGAAGATTTTCAGCGGTGACCGTGAAATGCCAGCCAGTGGCGAATAGGGAAGGCAGTTGCCAGCCGTCCTTCCGATGGTTACAGCTGTGAGGTCCAAGACTCTGCTGGGGGTGTCAACAGGGCATGCAGGCCTGAAGCCAGTGACAGAGTGAAGGCTGGCCTGGAGCAGGCGTGACGTCTTTGCGGCAACCGGTCCGAAATTTAGGATGTCCACGGCCCACAAGACAGCTAAAGGCTGGAGGAAAAGTGCATTTAGGCAGCTTCACCCACCAACTCCTGGTTTCTTAACGTTGTGATACGTGGGTGAGGCAGGGAAAGACTAAAGGTCCAAAAATCTCTCTCAGTCCACTTTAACGGCAAGAAAAGTCAAAAAGTCCAAGAAAAACATTTAAATAGGATAAGCACGGCTTCTGAGGAGAGAGAAAAGACTTTTTGGAAGTCTGACTTTCATAGAGAAGGTGAGCTCACTTAAAAAGGATGGTTTCTCCTCAGTTGCTAGAAAAACAGGCAAAAGCTTAAAAAGGCAATTTAAGAAAACTAGCAAAGGACTTGACAAGGTTCAAACATGAACAAAACTTTAACCAGAACTGAGAAACAAAGGCAAAAGCAACTAACAGAAATGAACAGACTCACAGAACTGACAGCCAGGGTGGTTCTGTTTGCATTTTAACTGAAGCATGCTCCTGAGTCATAAAACTCAACAGCTTGGCAGCAAGATGGACCAATTATCTTCCGTAAAGAGGAGTTTGAATGGGCTTTTGTGTAATGAGGGAACAGTTCTTTGTCTGTGAACAGCCAATCAAATGCAAGGGCATTATCCAACAGAGAGGCAGCCTGGGGATTGGTTGTTACAAGTTAGCTGACTCACACAAGTTTCAGAAAACATTAATTCAGTTCCTATGAAATTCATTATATACTCAATATAAAATCTAACTAGTGTCATCACCCGCAGCTCACGGGCTTCCACATCAGCTGCGTGCACACCTGCGCCTTGTTAGTGTGCCGCTACTTATTCCATCCTGCCCTGAGCTGCAGCCTGGAGCCGTCTGTCTCCCTACATGGAAATCTCCCAGCAGCTTCCTCCTCATCAGGCCTGCTGATCTTCGCTAAGGACACGTAAGCTGTCATTATTGTCTTCTCATCATCTCCTATCAGCTTCCCCTCTGCACAGGTGGATTACCCGGCGGCGGACGTACCTTCCATCGTCCCGCCGCTCCTCTGCCTCACCGCTTCGCCCGGACGCACAGCAGGACGTTGTCTCCCAGGCTTGGGACCTGCCAACGCCAGCCACCGCTCCTCTGCAAGTAAGCACAGCTCTAGATCACGTTCCCGTGTGGTTGCCTAGCTAACCCCTTTTCTCCTCTCTCCCATAGGGTTGTCTGGCTGCACGACGTGCTGCTCTGTCCTGGCTTGCATCCTCCACCCGCATCACATACTAATCTCTCACACACACATCCATACACTCACCTTGTTGTTAATAAAGCTGTCAAATCTACCTGAGCCTGCGTGCGTGTTTCCTGGGCCGACAATATGTCAGTACGGCTCCAGCAAAGCGGCCCAGCGGACAGCGGGCTCGCACGCCGTTTTTCCACCCTCGAGGCTCGGGTGGATATGATAGCTCACCAACAGCAGGTGATATTAAATCAGCTGACATTAATTACTGACCGGTTAGACTGCCTGGATCCTCCATGGTCCTTCCCTCCAGGTCCTCCTGGTGCCGCGGCTCCAGCTGTCTCCTTGGCCGGCCAGCCTGGCTCGGGGGCGCCAACCCGTCTCACACCCATCCCAACCCCCGCTCGCTTCAGCGGGAAACTCGGTGGAGCGAAGGGGTTTATTCTGCAGTGTGAGTCGGTGTTTCTGCGCGTCCCCGGGGATTTCCCCTCAGACCACAGCCGAATCGGTTACATGGCCAATCTGCTCGAGGGGCGAGCGTTAACTTGGGCTTATGCCGTAATGACGAAGCCCAGTTACGCTAACCTCTCGTATGACCGGTTCGTGCGGGACTTTCTAGAGGTTTTTGACCATTCCCGTCTTGACAGCGTCCTCGCTGGCCGGCTTCTCGGTCTTCAACAGGGAGGCCGGTCAGCGGCGGAATACGCGGTCGACTTCTGGGTGGCAGTGGAGGAGGTGGGCTGGGGAGAGGCATCTCTCTGCAGCGTTTTCCTCCGTAGCCTCAACTCTGGTCTGAGGGATGAGCTAGCTGGCCGGGACCTCCCAGGGCGACTCTCTGAGCTAATCTCGCTCACGATTAGCCTGGACAACAGGCTACGTGAGCGGGCTGCGGAGCGGAAGTCTGCCAGCCGCTCGCGCGGAGCTTCCCTCCGCCCAGCTCAGTCTCGCCCCCTGGCGTTACTGGCTCCAGAGTCCGCCGATGAACCAGAGGCCATGGCTATCGGGCGCACTAGGCTCCCTCTAGCGGAGAAACAATGCCGGCGGGAACGGGGTCTCTGCATGTATTGCGGAGATGACCAGCATCCCGTGGAGCTGTGCCCGGTTAAGCCAAACGGGGAGGTCCGCGAGTCACTATACGGGGCCTCGCGGACTCTAACCGGTCTAACTCCCTATCCTCGTGTACACTGTCCTTACGGTTCTGTCACAGCTCCACTGGGCACTCCATTCACGCACTGGTGGATTCCGGGGCAGAGCAGAGCTTTATTTCTAAAAGCCTGGCAACCCGTTTGGGCATATCATGTCAACCACTGCCTAACCCCTTAAACTTGGTCACACTCTCCCGTTCTCCCCTGGGTACTGTTTCACATCGCACGAAGCCAGTCCCCATCATCGTCTCCGGCAACCACCGGGAGGATTTGTCCTTCTACGTCCTGCCCTCCTTGTCGGACCGTGTCATCCTGGGATACCCCTGGCTGCGGCTGCACACCCCTGTCCTGGATTGGAGGACTGGCAGCGTCCTGTCCTGGAGCACCTTCTGCTTGGGCACCTGTCTCCAGTCGGCCCCCTGCGCACCGTCCTCCCCTCCATCAGCGCCCATCTCCGAACCTCCGGACCTGACCCTGGTGCCGCAGGAATTCCACGACCTAGGGGTGGCGTTCAGTAAGTCCAGAGCCTTGTCTCTTCCCCCGCATCGACCCTACGACTGCGCGATCAACATCTGCCCGGGGGCCCCCCTGCCGTCAAGCCGTCTGTACAGCCTCTCTGCACCGGAGCGAGAAGCAATGGACACGTACATAAAGGAGTCGCTCAGCGCTGGGATCATCCGCCCCTTTTCGTCCCCACTTGGCGCGGGATTCTTCTTCGTGGCAAAGAAGGATGGGTCCCTACGCCCCTGTATCGACTTCAGAGCCCTGAACGACATCACCATTAAGGACCGTTACACACTGCCCCTTATGGACACTGCCTTCCACTCCCTCCAGGGGGCAACCTGGTTCACCAAGCTTGACCTCCGCAACGCTTACCATCTCGTCAGGATCCGGGAGGGAGACGAGTGGAAGACGGCCTTTAGGACGCCCAGCGGCCACTTCGAGTATCTCGTGATGCCATTTGGGCTTACCAACGCACCTGCCGTCTTCCAACGTCTAATCAACAACGTCCTCCGAGACTTCCTGGGAGTGTTCGTCTTTGTATATCTGGATGATATACTCATCTTTTCCAAGGCAAGAGATGAACAACAGGCCCATGTGAGGTGGGTCCTGCAACGGCTGCTGGAGAACCAGCTGTTTATTAAAGCCGAGAAATGCGAGTTTTATGCCCGAACCACCTCCTTCCTGGGGTTCATCATTTCGCATAATCAGATCCTCCCCGACCCCGCGAAGGTTAAAGCGGTGGTTGAGTGGCCCACGCCCACGTCCAGGAAGCAGGTGCAGCAGTTTATTGGCTTCGCAAATTTCTACCGGTGCTTTATCCCTAAGTTCGGCGCCATTGTCTCCCCCCTGACCCGCCTCATGTCACTGAAGGTGCCTTTCCAGTGGTCCGAGGAAGCGGCCACTGCCTTCAAGACCCTCCAGGTGGAATTCTCATCCCCCCCGGGTCCTGACCCAGGTTGATCCTGCGCTTCAGTGCTTAGTGGAGGTTGACGCATCTGACACGGGGGTGGGGGTGGTGCTTTCTCAGCGCTCGCCGGTGGATGGAGTCAAATGGTCCTGCGCTTTCTTCTCTCGACGGCTGACGGCAGCGGAACGTAACTATGACGTCGGCGACAGGGAGCTTCTCGCTATCGAGCTCGCGCTAGAGGAATGGCGTCACTGGTTGGAGGGGGCAGCCCAACCCTTTGTGGTCTGGATGGACCACAAAAACCTCGAGTACCTGAGGTCAGCGAGGCGTCTGAATGCCCGCCAGGCGCGCTGGTCTCTATTTTTTGCTCATTTTAACTTCACCATCACGTACTGTCCAGGCTCGAAGAATGGGCTGCCTGACGCCCTCTCCAGACAGTTTGCCCCCGAGGGTCCAGAAGAATCCGGTCATACCATCCTGCCCAAGTCGTGCATCTTAGGAGTGATCGCCTGGCCCATTAAGGACAAGATTCTGGACGCTCAGAAGATGGAACCGGATCCTGGCGGGGGGCCGGAGGGGAGGCTCTTTGTTCCATCTGCAGTTCGGGGTGAGGTGATCCATTGGGCCCACACCTCCAGACTCGCTTGTCACCCTGGCATTACCCGCCTGGTGAGTTGGCTGCAGCGCTCATTTTGGTGGCCAGGTCTCCATAAAGACATTACCAACTATGTCTGGGCCTGTCCCCAGTGCGCAACCGGCAAGACCCAGAACTCTCCACCTGCGGGTCTACTCCAGCCCCTGCCGATCCCGGGCAGGCCCTGGTTGCACATCGCCCTTGACTTCGTCACCAGTTTACCAGTCTCCAACACCTATGACACGGTCCTGACAACTGTGGACAGATTCTCCAAGGCCGCCCATTTTGTGCCTCTTCAGGGTCTCCCTTCAGCACGCGAGACGGCCGATCTACTGGTCCACCATGTCGTCAGACTGCATGGTATCCCGCTGGATGTGGTCTCGGAAAGGGGCCCACAGTTTGTCTCCCAGGTCTGGAGGAGTTTTTGCAGCGCCTTAGGGGCCAGGGTGAGTCTCTCCTCAGGTCACCACCCCCAATCCAACGGGCAGTGCGAGCGCACGAACCAGGAGTTGGAAGCCGCTCTGCGCTGCGTAACATCCTCCAATCCTTCGTCCTGGAGCTCCTACCTGACCTGGGTAGAATACGCCCATAATTCGGCCCAGTCCACGGCAACTGGAGTGTCACCCTTTGAAGCGTCCTTGGAGTATAACCCCCCTGTTTTCCCTGAGCAGGAGGGTGAGTTAGCCGTCCCCTCCGTCCAGGCGCACACCAAGCGCTGCCGGAGGATTTGGGCCAAAACTAAGGACGCGCTTTTACGCACAGTGGCGCGCAACAGCTCCACCGCCAATCGTCATAGGACACCAGCTCCTGCTTACCAGGTGGGTCAGCGGGTGTGGCTGTCGTCTCAAGACATCAACCTGAAAGGAGAGAAGAAATTGGCCCCGAGATTCCTCGGCCCCTTCGTGATCTTCAAGATCATCAACCCGGTGGCTGTGCGTTTGGCCCTCCCCCCCCTCCCGCCGTGTGTGTCCCACTTTCCACATCTCCAAGCTTAAGCCTGTTGTGTCCAATTCACTCTGCCCTCCTCCTAGGTCTCCTCCCGCGCCTAGAATGATCGACGGTGACCCGGCGTGGGGTGTTTCTGCCATTCTGGACTCCCGGCGTTGGGGTCGCGGGCTGCAGTACCTGGTGGATTGGGAGGGCTATGGGCCAGAGTGGAGATCCTGGGTGTGCTCTTCGTGGGTGTTGGATCCAGACCTCATCGCGGAGTTTCACCGGACACACCCAGGTAAGCCAGCGCCAGGAGGCGCTGGTAGGGGGGGGAGTACTGTCATCACCCGCAGCTCACGGACTTCCACCTCAGCTGCACGCACACCTGCGCCTCGTTAGTGTGCCGCTACTTATTCCATCCTGCCCTGAGCTGCAGCCTGGAGCCGTCTGTCTCCCTACATGGAAATCTCCCAGCAGCTTCCTCCTCATCAGGCCTGCTGATCTTCGCTAAGGACACGTAAGCTGTCATTATTGTCTTCTCATCATCTCCTATCAGCTTCCCCTCTGCACAGGTGGATTACCCGGCGGCGGACGTACCTTCCATCGTCCCGCCGCTCCTCTGCCTCACCGCTTCGCCCAGACGCACAGCAGGACGTTGTCTCCCAGGCTTGGGACCTGCCAACGCCAGCCACCGCTCCTCTGCAAGTAAGCACAGCTCTAGATGGGCAGTACGGTGGTGCAGTGGTTAGCACTGTTGCCTTACAGCTAGAAGGTTCCTGGTTCGAATCCCCAGGTTGGCAGGGGTAGGAACCTTTCTGTGTGGAGTTTGCATGTTCTCCCTGTGCTGCGTGGGTTTACTCCGGGGGCTCCGGTTTCCTCCCACAATCCAAAGACATGCATGTTAGGTTAATTGGCTGTTCTAAATTGTCCCTAGATATCTGTTTCCTATAGGCCCTTAGAATAGAGGGTTAGTATTAGTGAAAGCGCTTTGAGTGGTCTTTGTGACTAGAAAAAGCGCTATATAAGTGCAGGTTAGTTAGTTAGTTAGTTAGTTAGATCACGTTCCCGTGTGGTTGCCTAGCTAACCCCTTTTCTCCTCTCTCCCATAGGGTTGTCTGGCCGCACGACGTGCTGTTCTGTCCTGGCTTGCATCCTCCACCTACATCACATACTAATCTCTCACACACGCATCCATACACTCACCTTGTTGTTAATAAAGCTGTCAAATCTACCTGAGCCTGCGTGCATGTTTCCTGGGCCGACAATATGTCAACTAGCTTCAGTAATTCAAGACTAATATTCAGTGACTATGCATTTATACTGTTACTAATGAGTTTAACATTCATTTGAATAACATTCATGGAAAAACAAATATTCCTAAAACATGCAATCACATTTAAATCAAGGATTAATGAATTATTGCAAACCACTATTGTCCATCACAGATGAGATTATCTATTATTATTATTATTATCACAGTGTCCAGAGTTATCCTGAGGAATGTAAACTTGAAAAAGAATTAATGTTCAGTCAGAAATAAAGTTCCAGATTGTACAAGGAATGAAACATATTCCGTAGGTGTCCACTAGGAGGTACTGTTGAGCTGTAGATAATTTTTAGGTCTTGGTACATGAAGAGGGGGCAGCCTAGAGAGTTTTATGGGGCTTCTGGATATGTCCCCAAAAGGGAGTCAACCATATTCCTGTCAGCTTAAGGAGTAAACTTTGGGGAGTTTATGACTTTTAGGAGTATCAGTTCCTGGTACGAACGGATGCTATCAGCATGAACTGTCTGATTGGACTCCAGAAGTTTTATGGTGCACTTAATCCTTTAAAAGCAATTCTTATCGTACCCCTCTCCATGGGATGTGTTTTTACCGGAGGTCTTTAGGGGAAGGAAAACAGCAATCCGTGACCAGACCTTGAGTGAGAGTTTCTTTAAGATGAAGAGTGATTTCCTGAATTTGCCTGAGGAGAAGCTGATGCTACAAATATTTAAATTAGTTTGATGATCTGAAACATTGAAGTGTGACAAACATGCAACAAAATGAGAAATCAGGAAGGGGGCAAACACTTTTTCACACCACTGTGTCTATATATATATATATATATATATATATATATATATATATATATATATATATATATATATATATATATATATACTGTATATATACTGTATATACACATTATATAAAATCAGATTCAGGTCAGGACTTTGACTAGGCCACTCCAAAGTCTTCATTATATATATATACTGTATATATATATACACATATATGGGTGAGCAATATAAGCTGCGGCTTCAGCCATCACCCATTTCGGATAACTCACGTGGAATTGTATAGTAGAAGGAGTCTTTGTCTAATTTGACCTTGTTGTTATATTATACAGTTTCTTTTAACCTGTAATGTACTATCCGAAATAAATAAATTCATTCATTCATTCATTCATTATATAAAATCAGATTCAGGTCAGGACTTTGACTAGGCCACTCCAAAGTCTTCATTTTGTTTTTCTGAAGCCATTCAGAGGTGGACTTGCTGGTGTGTTTTGGATCATTGTCCTGCTGCAGGACCCAAGTGCGCTTCAGCTTGAGGTCACGAACAGATGGTCGGACATTCTCCTTCAGGATTTTTCGGGAGACAGCAGAATTCCTGGTTCCATTTACCACAGCAAGTCTTCCAGGTCCTGAAGCAGCAAAACAGCCCCAGACCATCACACTACCACCACCATATTTTACTGTTGGTATGATGTTCCTTTTCTGAAATGTTGTGTTACTTTTACGCCAGATGTAATGGGACACACAACTTCCAAAAAGTTCAACCTTTGTCTCGTCAGAAGTCTTGGGGATCATCAAGATCTTTTCTGGCAAAACTGACACAAGCCTTTATGTTCTTTTTGCTCAGCAGTGGTTTCCGTCTTGGAACTCTGCCATGCAGGCCATTTTTGCCCAGTCTCTTTCTTTTTTGTGGAGTCATGAACACTGACCTTAACTGAGGCAAGTGAGGCCTGCAGTTCTTTGGATGTTGTTGTGGGGTCTTTGTGACCTCTTGGATGAGTCATCACTGCGCTCTTAAGGGCCTTTTCCACGGGCCCCTCTTTCCCCAGCACCGCACCAGGGCCCCGGTGTTTGTGCATTTTCCATGAGCCCCAGCACCGGTTAGCAGGCGCGATTTTCGTACCTGATCGCGGGCAGGGTCCGTCTCAGCCCCGGCTCAGCCGGCCCGGGGCTGTGATGTGACGTCAACAGACTGCTCGCCGCTGATTGGTCAGGTCGTAACGTCACGATTATAGCGACAGTCTTCCCCGTCTTCTGATAACGGCCATTGCAATATTGTCATGGACTAAGTCGGTCACGGAGTGAATATGATATTAATACAGACAGCGTTGGAGGTTTTGCGGTACTCTACACCGTGGTCCAATGAAGAGGTGCGGAGTTTTCTCTGCTTTGTGGCAGATCCACAGTGAGGAGTGACCTGGACCTATAAGGCTGCACAGAAACCTGAGTTTGGACCAGCTGTAGACGAAAACCATCTATTTATATGGTGAGTGATTTTTAATAATGTGCATCTGCTTGCTTATTTATCCTATTGGTGGTACGGTCACTTTTTTTGAGCCATTACAGTGCTGTTCTGTGCTGGCTAACGTTTTAAAGCTAACGTTTTTAATTTGCTAGCTAGCAAGTACCAACTGGTAAATCGCGCATGTTTTCTCCTAAATATTCGCTTGTCAGAGCAATACGATGAAATATGTTAATCCTGGTTAAAGTCCTGGTTTGCGTTTTTTATTCCACTTTGGTCCTGGGCATTAAATTGTGTGCTGTTCTGTGATGGCTAACGTTTTCTAGCTAACGTTTGCTGAAGCCACAGTAAAAACCCCCGCCAGGCCGAAAAGGCCAGGAGGAGGTAATGTTTTTGCCGGCGTTTGTCTGTGTGTTTGTCTGTTTGTCTGTCTGTTTGTCTGTTGGTTAGCAAGATAACTCAAAAAGTCTTGGACGGATTTCCATGAAACTTTCAGGCGTTGTTGGAAATGGTACAAGGAAGAACTGATTAAATATTGGGGATGATCCGGATCACCGTCTGGATACAGGAATTTTTTAAAGCATTCTTTAACACTGTGACATACGGCTATTTTCAACATGTGCGCAGGCGCAATGGAGGGCGCTGGTCATCGTGTCTGACCAACATAAACTCCGCCTTCTTCAACGTTTTAGGCACAAAAGCACGCGGAAAACTGTGTTTGCGCGACGCTGCAAAAGCTGAGACGGGCAGCTGTCCGCCGCCGGATTATTTGGCAGAAATTCCCCGGGCAGCCATAGGCGCTGCGCAAAAACGAGCTGCTCGGCAGCGTGCTGTGTGCCTGTGTTTGCGCAACGCTGCAAAAGCTCAGACGGGCAGCAGTCCGCCGCTGGATTATTTAGCAGAAATTCCCCGGTCAGCCATAGTAGCTCCGCAAAAAGAAGCTCTCTGCCGGGCAAGTTTCCAAATCATCTTTGACCGCGGAGCGCAACCCCAATAAAGATAAAACCCGCGCCAACCCGTCTACCTAATTGGCATCCGTCAGTGAAGCCCTCAGTGCTGCTTTCAGTGATCTAAAACGCTCACATAACCCATTGGCCTGTGGGTTGTACGCAGTTGTGTCAGGACTTCTTTTGTTTTTTCTTTTGAATTCTTGGATGGAACATGGGTGGCCAATATAAGTTGCGGATTCAGCCATCACATATTTCGGATAACTTATGTTGAACTGTATAATCAGAGGAGCTATTGTCTAATTTGACCTTGTTGGATTTTATTACCCCCTTTGTTATATTATTCACTTTCTTTTAACCTGTACTCTTAATCTATTCGAAATAAAGACTAATTCATTCATTCATTCAATTGCAACGCCCCCAGCCTGGGAGTTTGCAGATGCAGGACATGGACACAACACCAACACTTCAGTTTATTACCTCTGCCAAGGAGGTAATGCTTTTACTACTGAACCACTAATCCTATCATTGTGAATCCAATTGCTACTCAGATGTTTTCATGGTCAAGGAATCTGACAACGTACACACAAACACTGTATGGGGGGAACTGTGGCGCTTGGCGGAGGTCTGCGCTCTCCGAGTGCTTTTCTAGTTTTTAATGTAACGCAGCCCCTGAAAAATCTACCGAAGCGCAGCTACATGAAAACTGTGGTTAAATACAACAACGAAGTACTTTATTGTCACATTCAAATAGTAATCGCTCCTGTTTTGTTTTTCTTTTGAATACTTGGATGAAATATGGTGGGCAATATAAGCTGCGGCTTCAGCCATCACCCATTTCATATAACCTATGTTGAACTGTATAATCAGAGGAGTTATTGTTTAATTTGACCTTGTTAAATTTTTTCCCCATTTGTTATATTATTCTATTTTATTTTAATCTTTACCTTTAATCAACCCGAAATTAAGATTCATTCATTAATTCACATTCCACCACTGGCTTTTAGCAACAAGTGTATTTCCCAAATATGTGTTAAACTTGCTTTAACTAACCACCACCCATTTGTCTTTTGTGTAGGCAAGACGGAAAATGTCCACCCCAACTGGACCTTGCCTCACTATTTACAGAGATGCAGGCTGAAGATCTGCTGGACCAGGACCAGGGCCGATCCGGTTGCTTCTCAGTGAGGGAGCGTGGCAGCCGTGTGTGACCCATTCAAATTTTATTCTTTTTTACAGTTGAATTTTGCACATTCTGAATAATCTGGAATTTGCTGCTGATTGTAATAAAGAATTTAGTGACTTAAGTCACTAAATTCATGATTTTCCATTTTGTCTGTTAAGACACCTTTGGGAAAAGAATCAACTGTACAAAGGATTTATCTGTGACCTTGAAAATAAAGATAAGATAAGATAAGATAAGCCTTTATTAGTCCCACAACGGGGAAATTCCAGGATTGCAACAGCACAGGGATAGCAACACTCAGAGCAACAATCAGAAGGCAAGAAAAAAACAAGCAAGCAAGAACAGCTAATATACATATGTACATATTACTATAAAATATATATATACACTCACACACACAGACACAGTGCAGAGCATTGTAGCTGGATGGAATAAATATATGAATATATAAACACACAGTGCAGAGCATTGTAGCTAGATGGAATAAATATGTAAATATATAAACACACACAGTGCGGAGCAATGTAGCTAGATGGAATAATATGTAGATATATAAAAACACAGTGCAGAGCATTGTAGCTAGATGGAATAAATATGTAAATATATAAACACCCACAGTACGGAGCATTGCAGCTAGGTGGAATAAATATGCAAGTATATAAACACACACAGTGCGGAGCAATGTAGCTAGATGGAATAATATGTAGATATATAAAAACACAGTGCGGAGCATTGTAGCTAGATGGAATAAATATATAGATATATAAAGGCTCATTTTTAAGAACAAAGTAACCAACATAATAATTTTATTAACTGAACACTGTATTGTTGGATGTATATGGAGGAATTCTGGGTCATATTAGCATCTGCTCTTCATCATAATGGGTTTTGGGCAGGGGTGGCAAAGACCCTGCAGGCTTTACCTCCAACCAGTGTCTTCAACAGCAGACTCCACTGAACTTCTTCCACTGACTGATCAGTGACAACACCTGCTGAAGAGACTGGGTAGAAGAGAGAATCTGCAGTGTCTTGACCCCCCCATGACAACTGATTGGAAGCCCCTGGATTAGGTTTAATGGGATTTAAAATTTAACACAAACTGCTTTATGGTTCATAATATTATATAATACAATATGGCTCATAATTTGGATGAGACTTACACCCAACCAAAAGTGATTTCTCAAAATGCTGGATTGTTCTTAGCTTTGCCAATCTTTCAGTGTTTAATCTGTGCCACATGGTGGTAACCTTCAGATATATAAAAAAGAGACATCTGCCAAAAATTCACAGGTTTATTGTCAGTGCAATTCCCAGTGCAATACTACATGAATGCATGCATAGTACATTGTTGAGAATATACATTTCTACAGTACATGTATCGAGGAAATCAATTATTTTCCATGTGACCTTATGACTGCAATTATGTTTTAATTGCCTTTTTTGTAATTTAAAAGTTTTTATTGACTTTTATACAAGATGTACTACACAATACTGATCTTCAAAGGTATCACATCAGTCTCCAAAAAGGATAAATAGGGTGAAAAAAAAAATATATGTATACATTATATGGATTACAAAGCAAGGATATCAGTGAGGGAAGGCAATACCCCCCCCCCCCCCCGGAAAAAAAAAAAACAGAGAAAGACAGGTCTTCATTAACATTACCTATTTTTAACTATTTTACATAATTGCCTTTAATCCTAGATCCAGTTTGTTTTGGCCTATAATACATCATAACTATAAAATATATCTTATACGTAACTCGGTACTGTTTTACTTTTGAATAGATATTTTGTGGCTAATATAGTTATTAAAACGGGCGATCAAGTTGTGTCAGCTGATCAGTTTTTTCTATGACACAGAACCTCAGACTGCTGCAGAAGCAGGTACAGTCTCTCCATGATTTTTCACACAGAGCAGAGTAATTTGTTGTACAGGAAATGAACGTTTCTACAGAAATTCTTAAGCTTTGGTGAAGGTGTGCAGTCATTAGTTGCCAGGCTGATGACAGTGAGAGGCGATGCTGAGCCAGAACGACCATTTGAAGAGGTAATTTCTCAACAACAGAGCCATCTGAAACAACACACACACAGCATACATATTTTAGTACCTAACTTGCAGACATTACAGTGTAGCACGACGTACTTACAGCAAACTAGCATTAGCAACCATTAGCTTACCTAGTTTGTATCATCATGTCTTCGGCTCTCCCAGAAGCTGCAGAACTATTCCAGAGTGTTTAGTCTCGCTGCCCGTACCCTTAGCTGGCGGTGCTTTTTGGTATTTACGGCGAAAAAAGCCACAAACCAAGGAGTCGTCTTGTAGAGCAGCCATGTTATGTTTGTTTGGGTCGCGCGCTTCACGTCACGAGAGTGAAGCACCGCCTTGCTGTTAAGAAATCCCACCCAGCCGCGGCCGGGCTGCAGTGCTGTTGAAAAGCAATCGAGGGATCAATGGAGCGGGCGCCGACCCGAGTCGTGTTCTCGGGCCGAGGCTGACCGGGGCCCATGGAAAAGTGCCTTTAGGGTCATTCTGGTCAGCCAGCCACTCCTGGGAAGGTACACCACTGTTCCATGTTTTTGCCATTTGTTGATAATGGCTCTCACTGTGCTTCGTTGGAGTCCCAAAGCTTTAGAAATGGCTTTATGACCTTTTCCAGAGTGATAGATCTCAATTACTTTGTTTCTCATTTGTTCCTGAATTTCTTTGGATCCCAGCATGATGTCTAGCTTTTGATGACTTTTGGTCTACTTCACTTTGTCAGGCAGGTCCTATTTAAGTGATTTCTTGATTGAGAACAGGTTTGGCAGTAATCAGGCTGTTGTGGCTAGAGAAATTGAACTCAGATTTCCAAAAATGTGATAAGCCACAGTTTATTTATGTTTTAACGGGGGCGGGAGGAATCACTTTTTCACACAGGGCCATGTAGGTTTAATAATCATAAGCACCCTTCATTTAAAAACTGCATTTGTGCTTACTTGTGCTATCTTTGTCCTAATATTAAATTTGTTTGATGAGTCTGAAACATTGAAGTGGTGACGAACATACAAAAAATGACAAATCAGGAAGGGGCAAACACTTTTTTTTACACACTGTATTTATGTGTGTGTTCTATATATATATATATGCTCCCATGTGTAGATGTCAGTGAATAGTGTTACGTGGTTAAGTATTCTTTTTGAGTTTTTTTCAGGCAATCTGTGGACATGACTAAAGAACTAAGTTCAGTAGCAGATTTGATTTGCTGTCCGGTTTGGTCATTTGGTTGATAATGATCTTCACCACCTCATCTTTGGATAGCTTTTTCCCTTAATAAATAAATCATCATTAAAAACTGCACTTTGTATTACTCGGGTTATCTGTGTTTAATATTAAAATTTGTTTGATGAATTTAAATGTGTTAAATATGCAAAATATAAGAAAACAGGAAGAGAGCAAATACTTTTTCACAGCACTGTATATAATGGGGGGAAATAAGTATTGAAACTGTCAACATTTTTTTCAGTTCACAGATTTCCAGTGAAGCCACTCGCATAAAATTTTCTCCAGACTTGGTATTAACTCAAGAAATCCGCACATTAAAAGAAATCAAAAATAAAGTTGCAGTATGTAACAGGAAAAAGGTATGGAAGGCAATGAACCAGCTAAAATCCGTAAGTCCTTAGAAAGCAGTCTGCCTCCTATCTGTGGAAATAATATCTGGCAGGTTGGTACTTTATGAGTGGCTATAAAAAGGTTTTTACCAGGTATCATACAAGAAACATCTCATGGGTGGGCAAAAGCAAAGATCTCTCCAACAGTTTCACAACCTGATTGTTGATGGAATTTGGTTACAGATGGGATACCAGAACTTCTGAATCTTCCAGTAAGCATCACTGGGGCCATCAGCCGCAAGTGGAAGGAACATCACTCTTCCATCAATATGGGCCACACACACACAGCGTCGCACAAGAGGAGTCAGGAAGGACAGGTCAGAAGCGTAACCCAACAGCCAGGACGACTTGGAAAGATCTCCAGAAAGACTCAGAGGCGCAGCTACAACTGTGTCGGCAATGCACTCCACCATCATGGGCTTCATGCTCACTCACCTTGAAAGATTAAATCTTTAAAGAAAGGGCATGTTGAAGCTCATTTAAAGTTTGCTAAGCAGGCATTGGAGAAACCTATGATTAAGCCCTGTTAACACTGCGATTTTAATAGTCTCCACAAGACTTTTTTTTAAATCATGCAACTGCGCTTCAGGTGGGAGTGGTGGCCTAGAGTCCTAGAGGTAGAGCATCTGCCCCACAATTCGGAGGTTGTGGGCTCAAGCCAGGGGGCCGGGGTCATACCAAAGACCATATAAAATGGTGCTTTTCACCTCTAGCTTGGTGCTCAGCATAATGGAATGGGGGGAAGGAAAAGTTGGTTACCCAGTCACAAAAAAAAACCCCTTTTAAAACTTCCCGATTATTGTCTTTACAGAAAGTAAAGACATACAGCTGTGGAAAATAAGTATTGAAGCACGTCAACATTTTTCTCATTAACCCCTTGCACTCTGGTCAATTTCCTAGAAACGACAAAAAATAAGTACCCAAAGTACCGTGGGGCAAAAAAGTATTTAGTCAGCCACCTATTGTGCAAGTTCTCCCACTTAAAAGATGAGAGAGGTCTCAATTTTCATCATAGGTATACTTCAACTATGAGAGACAAAATGAGAAAATAAAAATCCAGAAATCACATTGAAGATTTTAATGAATTAATTGGTAAATTCCTCGGTAAAATAAGTATTGGTCAATAACAAAAGTTCATCTCAATACTTGTTATATACCCTTTTTGGCAATGACAGAGGTCAAACGTTTTCTGTAAGTCTTCACAAGGTTTTCACACACTGTTGCTGGTATTTTGGCCCATTCCTCCATGCAGATCTCCTCTAGAGCAGTGATGTTTTGGGGCTGTCGCTGGGCAACACGGACTTTCAACTCCCTCCAAAGATTTTCTATGGGGTTGAGATCTGGAGACTGGCTAGGCCACTCCAGGACCTTGAAATGCTTCTTACAAAGCCACTCCTTCGTTGCCCGGGCCAGTGTGTTTGGGATCATTGTCATGCTGGAAGACCCAGCCAACGTTTCATCTTCAATGCCTTGCTGATGGAAGGAGGTTTTCACTCAAAATCTCACGATACATGGCCCATTCATTCTTTCCTTTACACGGATCAGTCGTCCTGGTCCCTTTGCAGAAAAACAGCCCCAAAGCATGATGTTTCCACCCCCCATGCTTCACAGTAGGTATAGTGGTTCTTTCGCCTCCAAACACGACAAGTTGAGTTTTTACAATAAAGTTCTATTTTGGTTTCATCTGACCATAATGACATTCTCCCAATCCTCTTCTGGATCATCCAAATGCTCTCTAGCAAACTTCAGATGGGCCGTGGAACATGTACTGGTTTAGTGTAGGTGACACGTATGGCACTGCAGGATTTGAGTCCCTGGCGGCGTAGTGTGTTACTGATGGTAGCCTTTGTTACTTTGGTCCCAGCTCTCTGCAGGTCATTCACTAGGTCCCCCTGTGTGGCTCTGGGATTTTTGCTCACCGTTCTCGTGATCATTTTAACCCCACGGGGTGAGATCTTGCGTGGAGCCCCAGATCGAGGGAGATTATCAGTGGTCTTGTATGTCTTCCATTTTCTAATAATTGCTCCCACAGTTGATTTCTTCACACCAAGCTGCTTACCTATTGTAGATTCAGTCTTCCCAGCCTGGAGCAGGTCTACAGTTTTGTTTCTGATGTCCTTTGACAGCTCTTTGGTCTTAGCCATAGTGGAGTTTGTTGTCTGACTGTTTGAGGTTGTGGACAGGTGTCTTTTATACTGATAAAGAGTTCAAACAGGTGCCATTAATACAGGAAACGAGTGGAGGACAGATGAGCCTCTTAAAGAAGAAGTTACAGGTCTGTGAGAGCCAGAAAACTTGTTTGTTTGTAGGTGACCAAATACTTATTTTACCAAGGAATTTACTAATTAATTCATTAAAAATCCTTCAATGTGATTTTCTGGATTTTTTTTTCTCATTTTGTCTCTCATAGTTGAGGTATACCTATGATGAAAATTGGAGACCTCTCTCGTCTTTTAAGTGGGAAAACGTGCACAATTGGTGGCTGACTAAATACTTTTTTCCCCCACTGTAAATCAAAAGCTGATCTTCAACCCTTTGCAGCATCTTCATGGGGTTGGTCTCATTTAAAAGAAAACACTTTGAAAAAAAGTACAAAATTGCTAAAAAAATTTGGAGTTAAATTGGAAAATTACAGAAGAGAGTTAATGTTACGTTATTAAAAGCAGTAGAGTTAGGGTGATTGGGAGGATGAAGAAGGAGTGGCTTTGGCTGTTCCTCGTGGGTGTGGAACGGTCGATGGCTATATCGGGAGACGGAATTTTTCTTTTGCTTTTGGGGGGATTGCCACAAATGTGGGAAGGGGGAATTTGTTTGTGTGTAGTTTGTAGGGTGAATGTTCAACCACTCATTTTTTTGCTTTTCTGTTTGAGCATGTTTACACTGCAAGGTAATCCCAAACTCCCTATTGATATAAATCAAAGCGTTAATCTTAATTTAACTTCATGGAATTGCAGAGGTCTACAAAATTTAAAAAAAACTTAAACAAGTTATGAATAAAATAAAAGACATGGGTTCAAAAATTGTGTTTTTACAAGAAACTCATCTAATAGAGCAAGATATAGAAAGAATTAGGAGTAGATGGCAAGGAAATGTTTTCACCTCATCATTTTCATCCCGAGCCAGGGGAGTTATGACTCTCATACATAAATCAGTCCCATTTCAAGTGAAAAATGTAATTGGAGACAAATTTGGAAGATATGTAATCATTCAAGGATCTTTGCTATTAGAAAACATAAATTTGGAGAACTTATATGGTCCCAATATAGATGATCAAAAGTTCTTTGCCAATTTATTTCTTATCTTATCATCACTTACAGGGCAACATATAATAGCAGGGGATTTTAATTGTACATTGAATCCCAGTATAGATAGATCAACAGGACTGGACTGTACGCACAATGGATGTAGGATGACCATTAATCATTTTATGAAAGAATTGAAATTGATAGATATATGGAGAGAAATGAAACCACAAGTTAAAGCATACTCTTGTTATTCCAATACCTACAAGACATTCTCACGTATAGATTATTTTTTGATCTCCACAGAATTAAGGTCCAAGATTCAAAACTGTTTTTATGATAACATCGTGATTTCTGATCATGCACCCTGTTGTCTAATATATGTAGATAAAAAATTGACAAAGGAATCAGGTAGATGGCAATTTCAGCATAAATGGCTTCAGGATGAGGAATTTGTCAAGTATATAGAAAAACAGATAGACGAGTTCTTTGACATCAATACTACACAAACATCAGCATGTGTAAAGTGGGAGGCTTTCAAAGCTTTTATTAGGGGACATATTATTAGTTATACAGGATCAAAATCTAAGAAGACTCGAGAGGAGAGAGCTAAATTGGAACATAAAATAAAAAGTCTTCAGGAAAAAGTGTATGCAGGAAGTGACCCAAGGTTGGAGAATGAATTACTGATTTTGAGAGCTGAATACGACAAAAAATCAGCGAATAGAGCTGCCTCGAGTCTTCTAAGATTGAAACAATCTTTTTATGAACAAGGTGAAAAATCAGGAAAATTATTAGCATGGCAGATTAAACAATTGGAAATTAAAACACCAATTACCAGTATTATAAGTAACGGACAGGTAGTTATAGATCCTTTAGAAATTAATAGAGCCTTTAGAGATTACTATGAAAAATTATATGATACCAAAAATAAACCTGATTTAACAAAACTAAATGGGTTTTTGAACGAACTATCTATACCGTGTATTCCAAATGAAAATAGGGAGATACTGGAGTCTAAAATTAGTCAAGAAGAAGTTGGACTAGCCATTGATAATATGAAATCAGGAAAAAGTGCAGGACCAGATGGTCTTCCAGTTGACCTTTATAAAAAATTTAAGAATAAATTAACAAAACCTTTTTTGGAAATGGTTTTAGAAGCATTTCAAAATAGTAATTTACCATCATATATGAATAATGCCTTAATTATACTGTTGCCAAAACCAGGTAAGCCCTCTAATAAATGTGAAAATATGAGACCAATAAGCCTATTAAATGCCGACCTTAAGATAATTTGTAAAATTTTAGCAAGACGAATACAAGAAATTTTACCAAATATTATTAATCGAGATCAGAATGGCTTTATAAAGGGAAGACAAGGCTTCCATAATGTAAGAAGACTATTTAATATTATTTATTCTAATAAAGAAGCACCGGATACAGCTCTCTTATCACTGGATGCCGAAAAAGCCTTTGATAGAGTTGAATGGCCCTTTCTTTTTGAAGTCTTACAAAGGTTTGGACTTGGAAATAATTTCATAAAATGGGTTCAGATAATATATAATAATGCTACTGCAGAAATTCTAACAAATAACAATATTTCAAAATCAATAAAAATCAATAGAGGATGTCGACAAGGCTGTCCACTTTCACCTTTACTGTTTACTATGGCAATTGAACCTTTAGCGATGGCGATATGTCTACAGTCACAAATATATGGAATTAAAGTTGGACCAACAGAACATAAAATCTCCCTTTATGCCGATGACATAATTTTGTTTATGTCGAATCTTAAAAAATCAATTCCGACCTTGTTGAATTTAATAAAGAATTTCGGGGAAATATCAGGATATAAAATAAATAAAACTAAATCTTCAATATTAATGCTAAATGAGACCCAGAGAAATTACCCAGCCCCTGAGGTAAATCAATTCAATGTTGTAAATCAGTTCAAATATTTAGGAATCCAAATTGTGCCTAAGCTAGAATCAGTCGCCAGTGTCAATTATGAAGCCTTAATGACAGATATTGATGAGTTACTTCAGAGATGGATGTCACTACCAATGTCGATGATCGGGAGAATTAATATACTTAAAAGTAATATCTTACCTAAAATACTTTATTTATTTCAATACATTCCCTTACCACCACCTTTAGATTTATTCTCAAGAATTAAAAAAAAGTTAGTGGAATTTATATGGAACAACAGGAGGGCTAGATTACGTCTGTCTTTATTATATTTACCATTTGATCGTGGAGGTCTGAAATGTTCAAATTTTATGTTGTATTATTGGTCGGCACAACTGAGGTCTATGACATATTATTTTTCATCAAATGATCTCCCTCACTGGACTGAAATGGAATCATACAATTTACCTTTACCTCTTCCCATATTCATATACTCAGATTCGGCAAAAAAATTACAAAAACAAGTTAAAAATCCATTTGTAAAGCATATGATCAAAATATGGTGTGAAGCTAAAAACTATTTAAAAGAACCACAGTTATTGTCACAATTTAGTCCAATATGGGGTAATCAATATTTTAAACCAGGGAGAGCGGACGCTGTATTTAAAGTATGGAATTTAAAAGGGATACAAAAGATTCAGGATTTATATTTGCCATGTGCAGAAAACATAATGTCTTTTGAAGAGTTGAGGATCAAATTTAATCTCAATAGAACACATTTTTTTAAATGTCTTCAACTTAGAAACTTTATTCGATCAAATCAAAATAAAGCTCTCACTCGACCTATCTATTCATCCTTGGAAAAAATGTTGATGAAAGATAGTAAAAGAAAGGGTATTATTTCAGAGTTTTATAACTCATTGACACTATTTTCAAGTGAAAATTCACTGAAAAGATTAAACTACTGGAAAGAAGATCTGCAAACTGAAATTTCAGAGGAACAATGGGAATTGGCTTGTACAGAAGCTCAAACCAAATCAATAAATGTACGCCTTAAATTGATACATTTCAAATGGTTAATGCGGATGTATGTTACACCGGAGGAGTTAAATAGATATAACAAAAATATACCAGATACGTGCACAAAATGTATGGAAAGTAAAGGGACTCTATTTCATTGTGTATGGGAATGTAGATTAATAAGAATGTTTTGGGAAGAGGTGAGGGTAACAATTGAAAAAATAATCTCAAAACAAATCATATTGAATCCTAAACTGTTTTTGTTGGGTCTGTACCCAGAAAAGCATAATTTTAATAAAAGTGAAAGAACATTCATAGACCTCAGTTTGCTTAATGCCAAAAAATGTATTGCACTATTATGGAAAAAGACTCATA
Source organism: Pholidichthys leucotaenia (assembly GCA_020510985.1). Taxonomy (NCBI): domain Eukaryota; kingdom Metazoa; phylum Chordata; class Actinopteri; order Cichliformes; family Pholidichthyidae; genus Pholidichthys; species Pholidichthys leucotaenia. Next base: position 326,800,828 of record CM035841.1, on the reverse strand, counting down.
GACCAGATGTGACTCAGTGGTTAAGACAGATGTTAACAAACCTTCCATTAGAAAGAATAACATACTGTATATACTGAAATCAAAGGAAATTGTGTTTGAGAATATATGGAGACCTTTTATTGATTATGTAAAAAATGTAAACATAACTCTTGAAGAAGAAGGTGAATGATATGTGTGGACCTTGTAAATTCCAAACTGGTGAACATAATATGTATACTTATGTGTTGGATTGTCTAGACTAAACAGAGGAGCATTGTTGAAGATTTGATTTTGTTGGTGGTTGTTGGTGTTTTTTAGTGCATTTTTTTTTTTTTTTGTAGTACTTTAGTGTTAGTGCTTGATTGTTTGTATCATGTTTGTTTAAAAAAAAAAAAGGTTCAATAAAGATATTGTGGGAAAAAAAAAAGAAAACACTTTGAATTTTTTGGCAAAACAGTCATAATTTCTCTAAGTGCTCCTGCCACTGAGTAACAGTCATCTAAACATACTGATCTTGAAGAAAATAAATTTCGCCTGGGTGTTTTTTTGGATACAAATGCTTGCAAATAACACACAGCTTCAGATACTGGCTGGAAAATGCAACAGAAATGTAGAACCAAGTGTTATCCAGCTGAGGTCAAAATTTTGTAACAATACCACAAACAATGAATATATTACACTGTAGAAGATGTGCTCAAATGATGAGGCTGAGTTTAGTCGTAAACCAGCTTTATTGACAGAACACAGCTTCTAGCATTCTCAAAGCAGGAAAGAGAAAGAATCATATCTCATCACCCTTTTATATGTTTCCAGCATCAGAATTCAAGTCACATGGTGTTTTCAGCAAACATACAGTCACAAAGCATCCCTTTGAATCTTCACCATTGTCTCTCATTTCCTGATGAACCGGAAATCTCTCCGGGGCATCTTCTGTGGGACAAAGAGACAAATCTCACACCTCCTTGTTATCTTCTGCAGATTCGAGTCCTTTGTCCTTGCAGACGTGACACCCTCAATACACATGCAGTCCTGTCTCTGTGGAAACGTGAGCCCACAATGTGTGTCGCCCACACTACCCCCCCCCCCCCAAACGTCTAGTAAGGGCAAAACCTGCATGGCGTAAAAAAAAAGAAAAACACAAAACACTCCATATATCGCTAATCAATCCACCAACTGCCTAGGTTTTAACTTTCTGCCGAATCTGCTGCAACCTGGCTTGGCTGCACCTGCAACATCTCTCTGCACCTGTGGATTAAAGCTGTTAGCACCTTTCTGTGAAGATTTTGGAGAATGTCCTCTCGGCGACCTGCCACGGCGGGGGGGCCTCGCGAGCTGCACTTCCTCATCAGCCAAAACAAAGGCGGGTTTGAGCCTGTTTATGCAAATCAACTCCCTTCTGCCCCCTAAATCTAGCAGAAAATGCTTCTGCCCGGTCTCCAGCACTCGGAATGGTCCGTCATAAAACGGCCGCAAACTTGGACGCTGAGCATCATGTTTAACAAAAACAAACTGCATTTTTTAAAGCCTTTGGCACAAAAACGTGTGGTAAACTGTGATGGACCGGGCCAGGGAGCGTGTTTGCTCCCGAGTCGCTCTGCCACGGCTGAGCAGGGGGGCCATTTGGTGCGGGATTATCGGGGAGAAATTCCCCCGGCAAACGGAGAGGTTGTGCAAAAACTAATTCAGCCAGGGAAGCATGCAAATCTTCCTTAGGTGCAGAACGCAACCCCAATAAAACCCATGGAAGTTTGTCCACCCAATTTGTATCCGTCAGCGACGCTCTGAGGGCTGCTTTCAATGACCTGTGAAAGCGTTCGCATAAACCATTAGCCTGGGGGTTATACGCGGTAGTGCGATGAATCTTCACCCCCAAGCTGCGGGCCATCGATGACCATAGTTCGGAAATAAATTGGGGACCCCTGTTGGACGTTATGTCCGATGGTACACCGAAACGCGCAACCCACGCTGCTAAAAATGCTCGCGCAACTTCTTCCGCTGTGGTTGATGTCAGAGGAATCGCCTCTGGCCAACGCGTGGTGCGATCCACCATCGTCAAAAGATGTGTGTGCCCGTGTGATAATGGGAGCGGGCCCACCAAGTCAACATGCACGTGATCAAAACGCTTAGCGGGGATGTGAAAAGGTTCCAACGGGGCCTTAGTGTGTCTGTGTATTTTGGCTCGCTGACACACTACGCAGGCTGCCGCCCATTCCTTGACCTATTTGTGCAACCCGGGCCAAACAAATTTCTCCCCCACCAACTTAATTGATGCGCGCACCCCCGGGTGCGTGAGAGAATGGACCGAGTCAAAAACGCGGCGACGCCACGCGGCTGGCACCACGGGTCGGGGCCGTCCCGTGGAGACATCGCAGATTAGTGGGGACATACCACTTTGTTGCTCCCTGTGCTCCAGCCTTAACCCTGTTGGTCCAGACTGGAGCGCGAGCACGTCCGCATCGTTAACCTGCTCCGCAGCCATGGCTGCATAATCTAACCCAACACAGACCGGGGCTGCGCGCGCTCCCGCGTCGCTGCCCGGGCCCGCGGCCACGGCTACAGAGTCTGCCCCTATGGGGCTTGGTGGTGCTACCGCGCGCGAGAGGCAGTCTGCCACAACATTGTGTTTACCCGCGACATGCTGAATATCAGTAGTGAACTCCGATATTGCGGCTAGTTGCCTTTGTTGTCGGCCTGACCAGGGTTCTGAAATTTTGGCCATCGCAAACGTTAGCGGTTTATGATCCACAAACGCAGTGAAACGTCGCCCCTCTAACCAGAACTGAAAATGACGGATGGCCAAGTGTAGGGCCAAAAGCTCCCTGTCAAACGCACTGTATTTACGCTCACTATCGCGCAAAGTCCTGCTGAAAAATGCGAGGGGTTGCCAGGTACCTGCCACAAACTGTTCAACTACCGCCCCCACCGCTACATCGGAAGCGTCAGTGGTGAGCGCCATGCGGGCCGTTGGAACTGGGTGCGCTAACAAAACTGCGTTTGCCAGGGCTGATTTGACCTGGGCAAAAGCGCGCTCCCGCTCCAGAGACCATTCAACTTTATTTGCAGGCTTTTGTTTTTTTAACGCGGCGTACAATGGCTGCATGAGCCGTGCTGCGCTTGGGAGGAACCGGTTGTAAAAATTAACCATCCCTAGAAACTCCTGAAGCGCCTTGACCGTTTGAGATTGCGGAAAATCCGTTATGGCACGCACTTTATTTGGAAGAGGAACCGCTCCTTCTGCCGAAACGCGATGTCCCAAAAAATCAATCTGCGCCACCCCAAACTGGCACTTCGCTGGGTTAACTATTAACCCGTGCTCTGCCAGCCTCTGAAAAACTGCTGTGAGGTGTTTTTCGTGCTCGCCCTCGGACGCGCTGGCTACCAAAATATCGTCCAAATAAACGAACACGAAAGGAAGGTCGCGTAAAACTGCATCCATCATGCGTTGGAAAGTCTGCGCGGCCCCCTTGAGGCCAAAAGGCATGCGCAAAAACTCAAAAAGGCCGAAAGGAGTTATGACCGCTGTTTTGGGTACATCTTGTGCGCGCACTGGAACCTGGTGGTAACCGCGCACCAAGTCTATTTTAGAAAAAATGCGCGCCCCCGCCAAATGAACAGAAAAATCCTGAATGTGCGGAATCAGGTAGCGGTCATGAGCTGAAACGTTGTTCAACCTGCGGAAATCGCCGCAAGGTCGCCACGAGCCATCAGCCTTTGGGACCATGTGTAACGGCGAAGCCCAAGAGCTGTTGGCGCGTCTAACAATGCCCAGTTTTTCCAGATTAGTGAACTCCTCGCGCGCGATGGCCAGTTTAGCTGGGTCCAAGCGCCGAGCTTTTGCAAAAACGGGAGGGCCGGTGGTGGTTATGAAATGCTCCACCCCATGTTTAGCCACCATTGCCGAAAACGTGGGGACTGTGAGTGCTGGGAACTGAGCAAGCAATGTGTGAAACTTACCACCCGCAGCTGAGACGCTGGCATGTGCAGTCGGCGGGGCCACCCGAGCTGTGCAGGGAATAGAATGAAAGGACAGTGCATTAATCAGACGTCTATTAGCAAGGTCAACCAATAAACCATGTGAGCACAAAAAATCAGCCCCTAACATGTTGAAACTGACTGCTGCTACAATAAATGTCCACTCAAATGAACGGCCCTGTAAGGACAGAAGCATGGTCCTCTCACCGAACGTTTTAATCGTGGAGCCGTTCACTGCTGACACTGACACCCAGGGAGCTTTAGAAGGCATCAGCCGTTCCGCGTAGGTGGGTGTGATGAAACTCAGCTGAGAGCCCGTGTCCACGAGGAACTGTTTCCCCGAGCGTGCATCCGTCAGGTAAAGCAGCCTGTTCTCGTTGCCGAGGGTCGCAGCTGCTACCGGCCCTCGGTCTTGGCGTTTCCCTGGCGCTTAAAGTTGCACGGTGGGACACACCTGTGCGCTCTCTCTGCAAAACGGCGGTGGTAGAAACACGGGCCGTCCTCCGCTCCGCGTCGTCTGGCTCCCGTCGCCGCCGTCGTTGGTGCGTCCGGCGCCGCGGCCGCTGGACCTGCGCTGTCTCCGGACGCCGTTCCTGGGCTAGCCGCCGCGGCCAAAACTGCGTTCCGCTTGTGGGCATCGACCAACCGCTGCGCCTCTTTGCTCAACCCATGGTAGTCTCGCCTGGCCAATCGGGGCGACTCTGCCAGGGCCACTCTCACTGCTGGCGGCAGGGTCCGAAGGAAAAGGTGGGCGAAAATGAATTTGCCATCCTCAGAGTCTTTGAGCTTCAGCATCTTCACCATCAGGTCCGCAGGTCTATCGTTTTCTGACTCCGTCAACGTCAGGAGCCCCTCTGCTCGTTGTTGGACTGAAGGGGTGAAATGGCTGATCAGCGCGTCCTTCAATTCGCTGTACTTGTCGCTGTCTGGTGGATGATTAACCAGATCCTCCACTCTCTGGACCGTGATGCTGTCCAGCTTCGCTACCACGTGGTAGAATCTTGTGTCGTCGCTGGAGATTCTCCGGAGGTTGAACTGAGCCTCGACTGCGCTAAACCATGAGCGCGGGCTGTGCTGCCAGAAATCGGGCAGCCGGATCGTGGAGGCGGCCATCAGGCTGGCTTCCGCCGAGCCCCGCTCGGGAGAATTCTGTCTGCTCATTTCTCGTCGTAGGTCACCAGTGTAGAAGATGTGCTCAAATGATGAGGCTGAGTTTAGTCGTAAACCAGCTTTATTGACAGAACACAGCTTCTAGCATTCTCAAAGCAGGAAAGAGAAAGAATCATATCTCATCACCCTTTTATATGTTTCCAGCATTAGAATTCAAGTCACATGGTGTTTTCTGTAAACATACAGTCACAAAGCATCCCTTTGAATCTTCACCATTGTCTCTCATTTCCTGATGAACCGGAAATCTCTCCGGGGCATCTTCTGTGGGACAAAGAGACAAATCTCACACCTCCTTGTTATGTTCTGCAGATTCGAGTCCTTTGTCCTTGCAGACGTGACACCCTCAATACACATGCAGTCCTGTCTCTGTGGAAACGTGAGCCCACAATGTGTGTCGCCCACAACACAGCTTTTTTCTTAGGTTGTTCCCAGGCGTATTTGTACTGTGTCAAATTGTGCCAAATGGCACAGTTTGGGAAAAACGTCTGTAACTTTTGAATGATTCAATATAGAAGCTTCATCTTGGGCTCTAATGAAAGGTGAAGGGCTGTGTGTGTGTGTGGCGGGGGTTGTTAATTCATTCATGAATGAATGAATGAACAAACAAGCCCCCACACACAAAGAAGCATGCCACGTAAAAAATGTGTGGTATGGTGCATATTTAAGGCACATATATGGCATGCTTGTATGGTACGCATTCTCCCCCACATGCATCCAGCAGGCATGACGGTGCAGACCCTACAGAGCAAACGTCCAAAGGAACAATGCCCCAGCAGGGACCTCGGCTAGGAGGTGGGCGCTGGGGAAGACGGAAGTCAGAGACAATGTCCCAACGGGAGCCCCCGAGGTGGAGAAGGAGACAGAGGCGCCAGCAAGTCTCGGAGGCTATATGTGACTGTGGGTTCATGTGTTTACTGAGCTTCTGTGGGGTGAAGGTGTGAGATACTTGATGTGGGGGTTTAGTATCTCTGGTGTATAAAAGCTGTGAGGAAAGTTGGTTCTGCCTCTTTTCTGCTGAGAACTTTGATGATAGAAGATGTGACTTCCAATAAAGCTTTCCTGAGAAATAAACTCAGTCTCGTTTGTAAGGCATCTTCTACAGTGGCTTTTTTTTTACAAGAAAAAAATAACCTACAGTGCACTAAAAATTATACTAAAATATTTGTAATGTAGAAGATAACAACTCCCACCCCCCTGCTACAGAGGACGGACATCGCCTATCGCTACATGACGGAAAGCGGTGACGGTGCGCCGGGGTCTACTACGCACAGTTGGACTAAAATATCTGCAATAATATCTGCAATTCGCTACAGAACAGTAGCAGGGGGGCGTTCACGGTCCGGACGCAGCACACAAACCGTGTCCAGTCCGTGTGCCGCGGTACACGCTCCGTGCGCCGCGGTCTACTACGCACAGTTGGACTAAAATATCTGCAATATATCTGCAATCCGCTACAGAAGAGTAGCGGGGGGGGGGGGGCGTTCACAACATGACGGGGGAGCCGTTCGCAAAATGATGGACCTGGACCGGAGCGGTCCAGGTCCGTCATGTTGCGATAACGCACAGTTGTAATTTACCGATCGGTCAAAAGTCATTTTGACCGATCGGTAGATTGTAGATTGTCAGTAGATTGTAGATTGTAATCTACTGACTTTTGACCAAAAGTCAGTAGATTACAATTTTCAGGAATAAAGAATAATTTAGCTTATAACACTTACCTGTCCACAACAGCAGCATAGCTGGCGAACTTCTCTTCCTCATTGTCAGACGAACATGAAGCTGGTCCGCTTGTTACGGACTCGTGGTTCTGGTCACGCGACCCGGTCAAACCATAATTCCATTATTGCGGTTTTGCGCTTCCATGATTGCGGTTTTGGCGAACGATTTTTCAAAACAAATAAGAACAGTAGTAAGAAAAAAGACTGTCGAACGCCTGTGTGTCACCCAGCCTTACACAAAACAGCTTTCGAACTTCTGTGCTTCAATTGGCTGGCTGTATTCGCAGCCGTTGGTAGGCGGGTCCTTCTTGCTAGGTTTTCAGTCATTGGTTCTTCAAGGTTTCAGAAACCCAATTCAAGGCTCTTATTAGTCGAATGAGAGGTCAATCACATCTAAACCAATCAAAGCACTCCTTTGGCTTTCTGTTCGCGGCTGTGTCTGTAGTGGAAGAACGGAAATGCAGCTTTATTTTTCAGTGCGCTCTAGGACGCAGCGCCCTCGTGCGCTCTAGGACGCAGAGACGTGCCCGCCCGCGGTACACCGGAGTGCAAAAGGTTAAACATATTTCTGATGGAGACACTGACCTGAGATTTTCACTAGACATCAGTAATAACCCAAGTAATCAATACATACAAAGAAATCAAGGCAACTGTGTTCACAAAACAAGTTATATTTAATAAAGTTGAATGACACAGGGAATAAGTATTGAATTTATGAAGAAAAAGAGGAGCAAAAAGACACAGAAAGCCAAGAAACCAGCTGAAATCCATTAAAATTCAGGAAGCCATCCCATTCATCATTAGTGTAAATTAATTTCAGCTGGTTAAGTCCAGCTGAAATTAAGTTCCCAGCTGGCCTAGGAATGTCTTGGTATCCTCTTTGAAGAGCTGGAGCAGGTGGCTGGGGAGAGGGAAGTCTGGGCTTCTCTGCTTGAGCTGCTGCCGAAGCGACCTGGAGCTCCGGAAAAGCGATAGAAAATGGATGGATGGATGGTTGGTTAAGTCCTGATTGATAGCCTTTAAAAAGGTCTGTGAATATCAGATTGTCACACCACAAAGAACTCATGATGAGTCAAAGCAAAGAGCTCTCTCTAGACCTTTGCAATGTTATTGTCGCAAAACATAATGATGGCATTGGTTACAGGCGCATTTCTAAACTGCTGAATGTTCCAGTGAGCACTGTTGGAGCCATCATTAAGATAGTGTCAAAAAAGGTGAGTGGAGGAGAGAATCCAGGCGCAGTCAGGAGATTGGTGCAAAAACAGTGATTTATTAAAAAAACTGGAACAAATTAAAGGCAGCACATGGACTGACAACAGAACAAAAACAGACAGTCAAAACTCATGGGGAAATAGGGCAGGGCGATCACAGGAGACAGGCAGAAACACTAATGTGACATATTATTCGGCCCAGGAAACACGCACGCAGGCTCAGGCAGATTTGAAAGCTTTATTGACCAACAGTGTGATGTGTATGAATGCGTGTGTGAGGGATAAGTATGTTCTGTGGGTGGAGGATGCAGGTCAGGACAGAGCAGCACGCCGTGCGGCCAGGCAACCCTATGAGTGAGAGGAGAACAGGAGTTAGCTGGGCAACCACACAGGAGATTGACAAAGTTCTGTGCTTACTTGTAGTACTGCGGTGGCTGGCGTTGGCAAGGTCCCAAGCCTGGGAGACAGCGTCCTGCTGTGCATCCGGGATGAAGCGGCGAGGCAGAGGAGCGGCGAGATGAAGGGGAGAGTGTCCGCCGCCGGGATATCCACCTGTGCACAGGGGAAGGCTGACAGGAAAAGGTAAGGTAATAATGGATAGCTTACGTGCTGTGATGAGGAGTCAGCAGGCCTGGAGGATAGGATGCTGCTGAGAGTTTGAGTACACAGGGAGACAGACAGCTCCAGGCTGCAGCTCAGGGCAGGATGGAATAAATAGCTGCGCACTAACGAGGAGCAGGTGTGCGCGCAGCTGAGGTGGATGCCCGTGAGCTGCGGGTGATGACAGTACTCCCCCCCTACCAGCGCCTCCTGGCGCTGGCTTACCTGGGTGCGTCCGATGAAACTCTGCGATGAGGTCCCGATCCAACACCCACGAAGACTGCACCCAGGATCTCCACTCCGGACCATAACCTTCCCAATCCACCAGATATTGCAGCCCACGACCCTGGCGCCGGGAGTCCAGGATGGCAGTAACACCCCACGCTGGGTCACCGTCGATCATCCTAGGCGCAGGAGGAGACCTAGGAGGGGGGCAGAGTGAATTGGAAAGGACAGGCTTGATTTTAGAAAAGTGGTAAGTGGGACACACACGTAGGGAGGGGGGGAGGGCCAAACGCACAGCCACCGGGTTGATGATCCTTGAAATCACGAAGGGGCCGAGAAATCGTGGCGCCAACTTCCTCTTCTCACCCTTAAGGTTAATGTCCTGGGACGAGAGCCAAACCCGCTGACCCACCTGGTAGACAGGAGCCGGTCTTCTGCGGCGATTGGCGGTGGAGCTGTTGCGCGCCGCTGTGCGTAAAAGCGCATTCTTGGTCTTGGTCCACACACTCCGGCAGCGCCTCATGTGCGCCTGGATAGAAGGGACAGCTAACTCACCCTCCTGCTCGGGAAACACGGGAGGATCGTACCCCAAGGACGCTTCGAAGGGCGACACACCAGTAGCAGTGGACCGGGCCGAGTTATGGGCGTATTCCACCCAGGTCAGGTAGGAGCTCCAGGATGAAGGGCATGAGGATGTCACGCAGCGCAGGGCGGCCTCCAACTCCTGATTCGTGCGCTTGCACTGCCCATTAGACTGGGGTGGTGACCAGAGGAGAGACTAACTGTGGCCCCCAAAGCGTTGCAAAAGCTCCTCCAAACCTGGGAGACAAACTACGGGCCCCGGTCCGAGACCACGTCCAGCGGGATCCCTTGCAGCCTGATGACATGTTGGACCAGGAGGTCAGCCGTCTCACGTGCCAAAGGGAGACCCTGAAGAGGCACAAAATGGGCGGCTTTGGAAAATCTGTCCACAATAGTCAGGACCGTGTCAAAGGTGTTAGAGACAGGGAGACCGGTGACGAAGTCTAGGGCGATGTGTGACCAGGGCCTGCCCGGGACCGGCAGGGGCTGGAGTAGACCCACAGGTGGAGAGTTCTGGGATTTGCCAGTAGCGCACTGGGGACAGGCCCGGACATAATTGGTCTCGTCCTTTTGGAGACCCGGCCACCAAAACGAGCGTTGCCGCAAACTCACCAGGCGGGTGATGCCAGGGTGGCAGGAGAGCTTGGAGGTATAGGCCCAGTGGATCACTTCACCTCAAACCGCCGAAGGAACAAAGAGCCTCCCCTCTGGCCCCCCACCAGGATCCGTCTCCGTCTCCTGAGCCCTCAGAATCTTGTCCTTGATGGACCAGGAAATCGCCCCCACGACGCACGAGTTGGGCAGGATGGTGTGTTCAGATTTCTCTGGGTCCTCAGGGGCAAATTGTCTGGACCGGGCATCGGGATACCCATTCTTCGAGCCTGGATGGTACGTGATGGTGAACTCGAAGCGAGCAAAAAATAGAGACCAGCGCACCTGGCGGGCATTCAGGCGCCTCGCTGACCTCAAGTACTCGAGGTTTTTATGGTCCATCCAGACCACAAAAGGCTGGGCTGCCCCCTCTAACCAGTGGCGCCACTCCTGCAGTGCGAGCTTGACAGCGAGGAGCTCCCTGTCGCCGACGTCATAATTGCGCTTCGCCGCCGATAGCTGCCGGGAGAAGAAGGCGCAGGGCCGCTTGACACCATCCACCGGTGAGCGCTGGGAAAGCACCGCCCCCACCCCCGTGTCAGACGCGTCGACCTCCACCAGACACTGAAGCGCGGGATCAACCTGGGTCAGGACCCGGGAGGACGAGAACTCCGCCTGGAGAGTCTTGAAGGCGGTGGCCACTTCCTCTGACCACTGGAAGGGCACCTTCGATGACGTGAGGTGGGTCAGGGGGGTGACAATGGCGCCGAAGTTGGGAATAAAGCGCCGGTAGAAGTTTGCGAACCCAATGAACTGCTGCACCTGCTTCCTGGAGGTAGGCGGGGGCCACTCGACCACCGCTTTAACTTTAGCAGGGTCGGGGAGGATCTGATTATGTGAGATGACGAACCCCAGGAAGGAGGTGGTCCGGGCGTAGAATTTGCACTTCTCTGCTTTAATGAACAGGCGATTCTCCAGCAGCCGTTGCAGGACCCGCCTCACATGGGCCTGGTGCTCCTCCCGTGACTTGGAGAAGATGAGTATGTCATCAAGATAAACAAAGACGAATACTCCCAGGAAGTCCCGAAGAACGTCGTTAATGAGACGCTGGAAAACGGCAGGTGCGTTGGTGAGCCCGAACGGCATCACAAGATATTCGAAGTGGCCGCTGGGTGTCCTAAAGGCCGTCTTCCATTCGTCTCCCTCCTGGATCCTGACGAGATGGTAAGCGCTGCGGAGGTCAAGCTTGGTGAACCAGGTCGCCCCCTGGAGGGAGTGGAAAGCAGTGTCTATGAGTGGTAACGTGTAGCGGTCCTTTATGGTGATGTCATTCAATGCTCTGAAGTCGATACAGGGGCGTAGGGACCCGTCCTTCTTAGCCACGAAGAAGAAACCTGCGCCAAGCGGGGACGAGGAGGGGCGGATGATCCCAGCGCTGAGCGACTCCTTAATATAGGTGTCCATCGCCTCGCGTTCTGGTGCAGAGAGACTGTACAGACGGCCAGAAGGCAGGGGGGCCCCCGGGCGGATGTTGATCGCACAGTCATATGGTCGGTGCAGAGGAAGGGACAAGGCTCTGGACTTGCTGAACGCTACCCCCAAGTCATGGAACTCCTGCGGCACTAGAGTCAGGTCCGGGGGCTCGGAGACCGGCGCCGGCGGAGGGGAGGATGGAGCACAAGCTGCCGACTGGAGGCAGGTGCCCAGGCAGAAGGTGCTCCAGGACAGGATGCTGCCGGTTCTCCAATCCAGGACAGGGTTATGCAGCCGCAGCCAGGGGTAACCCAGAATGGCACGGTCCGACGAGGAGGGCAGGGCGTAGAGGGTTAGATCCTCCCGGTGGTTACCGGAGACGATGATGGGGACTGGCTTAGTGCGAAGCGTCACTGTTCCCAGGGAAGAGCGAGAGAGCGTGACCAAGTTTAGGGGGGTAGGCAGCGGTTGGCAGGGTATGCCCAAACGGGTTGCCAGGCTTCTAGAGATAAAACTCAGCTCTGCCCCGGAATCCACCAGTGCGTGAGTGGCATGCCCGGTAGAGTTGTGGCAAAAGCGTATGGGCAATGTGCATGATGATAGGGGATTTGGCCGGTTAGAGTCCACGAGGCCCCCTACAGTGACTCGTGGACTTCCCCATTTGGCTTAACCGGGCACAGCTCCACGGGATGCTGGTCATCTCCGCAATACATGCAGAGACCCCGTTCCCGCCGGCATTGTCTCTCTGCTAGAGGGAGCCTGGTGCGCCCGATAGCCATGGCCTCTGGTTCATCGGCGGACTCCGGAGCCGGTAACGCCAGGGGGCGAGACTGAGCTGGACGGAGGGAAGCTCCACGCAAGCGGCTGACAGACTTCCGCTCCACAGCCCGCTCACGTAGCCTGTTGTCCAGGCTAATAGTGAGCGAGATCAGCTCAGAGAGTTGCCCTGGGAGATCCCGACCGGCTAGCTCATCCCTCAGACCAGAATTGAGGCTATGGAGGAAGATACTGCAGAGAGAAGCCTCTCCCCAGCCCACCTCCTCTGCTGCCACCCGGAAGTCGACAGCGTATTCCGCCGCTGACCGGCTCCCCTGCTGGAGACTAAGAAGCCAATCAGCGAGGACGCTGTCGAGACGGGAATGGTCAAAGACTTCTAAAAAGTCCCGCACAAACCGGTCATACGAGAGGTTTGCGTAGCTGGGCTTCGTCATTACGGCGTAAGCCCAAGCTAACGCTCGCCCCTCGAGAAGATTAGCCATGTACCCGATTCGGCTATGGTCTGAGGGGAAATCTCCGGGAACGCGCAGAAACACCGACTCACACTGCAAGATAAACCCCTTCACTCCACCGAGTTTCCCGTTGAAGCGAGCGAGGGTTGGAATGGGTGTGAAACGGGTTGGTGCTCCTGAGCTAGGCTGGCCAGCCGAGGAGGCAACCGGAGCCGCAGCGCCGAGAGGACCCGGAGGGAAAGCCCGCGGAGGGTCCAGGCAGTCCAACCGTTTAGTAATTGTGGTTAATTGATTCAGTATAACCTGCTGTTGGTGAGCAATCATATCCACCCGAGCCTCAAGGGTGGAAAAGCGGCATGCAAGCCCGCTGTCCACTGGGCCGCTTTGCTGGAGCCGTACTGACATATTATTCGGCCCAGGAAACACGCATGCAGGCTCAGGCAGATTTGAAAGCTTTATTGACCAACAGTGTGACGTGTATGAATGCGTGTGTGAGGGATAAGTATGTTCTGTGGGTGGAGGATGCAGGTCAGGACAGAGCAGCACACCGTGCGGCCAGGCAACCCTATGAGTGAGAGGAGAACAGGGGTTAGCTGGGCAACCACACAGGAGAGTGACAAAGTTCTGTGCTTACTTGTAGTACTGCGGTGGCTGGCATTGGCAAGGTCCCAAGCCTGGGAGACAGCGTCCTGCTGTGCGTCTGGGATGAAGCGGCGAGGCAGAGGAGCGGCGAGACGAAGGGGAGAGTGTCCGCCGCCGGGATATCCACCTGTGCACAGGGGAAGGCTGACAGGAAAAGGTAAGGTAATAATGGACAGCTTACGTGCCGTGATGAGGAGTCAGCAGGCCTGGAGGATAGGATGCTGCTGAGAGTTTGAGTACACAGGGAGACAGATGGCTCCAGGCTGCAGCTCAGGGCAGGATGGAATAAATAGCTGCGCACTAACGAGGAGCAGGTGTGCGCGCAGCTGAGGTGGATGCCCGTGAGCTGCGGGTGATGACATAATGACGCCACACTTGACACAGACTGAACACTAGTACATATAGACAGGGAAACAATCAAGACAACACAAGACAGATGGGAAGACTAATCACTGACAGCTGAGGCAGCTGGCAGTGACAGGAGGGCAGGGCTAAATACACACACACCAAGAAAGACAAAGACATGAAACAGAGGATCACAGGGAAGACATGACCATAACAAATAATGACAGAACTAAGAACAGAATCACAGATCTAATAAACAATAATGAATGTAAAAAACACAAAATAACTGCAGGCGAGGCCATGGGTCCAACCCACAACCTGACAGACATCATTTTACTATAAACTGGCCACGACCAGGAGCTCCTTGCAAGATTTCTGATAGACGAGTCAAAAGAATTACCAGAAGAGTTATCCAAGAGCCAAAGACCACTCGTGGAGAGCTCCAGAAAGACCTGGAGTTAGCAGGTACTGCTGTTTCAAAGAAAAAAGTAAGTAATGCACTTAACTAACATAGGCTCTCTGCCTGCTCACCTTGCAAGACCCCATTGCTGAAGAAAAAGCATGTTGAAGTGCGTTTAAAATTTACTGCACAACATTTGTAAAATACTGGGAGAATATAGTCTGGTCAGATGAGACAAAATTTAGCTTTTTTGGATGCCACAACACACAGCATGTTTGAAGGAGAAACGGCACTGCACATCAGCCCCAAAACACCATACCAACAGTGAAGTTTGGTAGTGGGAGCATCATGTGACCACCTGAAGGTCGTCACAGGTCCCCTGATGGACCCACTACAGTTTGCCTACCGGTCAAACAGGTCAGTGGATGATGCAGTGAATATGGGACTACACTACATCCTGCAACACCTCGACTCCCCAGGGACGTACGCCAGGATCCTGTTTGTCGACTTCAGCTCAGCGTTCAACACCATCATCCCAGGCATTCTTCATTAGAAACTCCTCCAGCTCAAGGTGCCCCCCTCCACCTGCCAGTGGATCTCCAGCTTTCTGACTGACAGGTGGCAACAGGTGAAGCTAGGGAGATTTACATCCAGCTCCCAAAAAATTAGTACTGGCGCCCCCCAAGGGTGTGTCCTTTCCCCACTGCTCTTCTCCCTCTACTCCAACGACTGCACCTCAGAGGACCCTTCGGTGAAGCTCCTAAAGTTTGCGGACGAAACCACAGTCATTGATTTGATCCGGGATGGTGATGAGTCTGCATACAGGCGGGAGATGGAGCAGTTGATCCTCTGGTGCGGCCAGAACCATCTTGAACTTAACCCAGCCAAAACGGTGGAGATGACTGTGGATTTCAGGCGACACCCTCCTTCATTCCCCCCACTCACCATCCTCAACAGCACAGTGTCCACTGTGGACTCCTTCAAGTTTCTGGGTACCACAATCTCCCGGAACCTGAAGTGGTCCTCTCATATAGACACTGTCCGGAAAAAGGCCCAGCAGAGGTTGTTTTTTCTGCGTCAGCTCAAGAAGTTTGATTTGCCTCAGGAGCTGCTGGTTGTCTTCTACACCGCCATCATCCAATCTGTCCTCTGCTTTTCCATCACTGTCTAGTTTGGATCTGCCACTAAATAGGACAAGACCAGACTGCAGCGGATCATTAAGTCTGCGGAGAGGATCATTGGTACCAACCTACCCTCCATTGAGAACTTATATCGGTCCATAACCAGGAAACGGGCGGGAAACATCTGTGCTGACCCGTCACACCCCGGCCACAAACTGTTTGAACTTCTATCTTCTGGTCATCGTTACAGATCACTGAAGGTCAAAACCACCCATCACAGGAACAGTTTCTTTCCTCAAGCCATCACTCTGATGAACTCCTAACATTCACCTAGTCCTACCTGTTGCTGTACTCATGACTTTTCATCCATTCTTACATTGCACATAACTCTCACACTGCTTTTTACTTCATTCACATTATATCACTGAATCTGAGTTCACATTGAAATACTGTGTGACTGTATATTTTTTCATATATTTCTGCAAAGTGTGGATAGTCTGAGTAAATAACTGCATATATTCCTGTATATATTTGCATCCTTTTATAGAAACGTGGACAGACTGTAATTTACTGCACATACTCTGTTGTCATTGAATCCTTATTTAAATCTTATTTAAATCCTCCACCTGAACAACGAGAGCAAGTTTTTAGCCAAAGTCAAATTCCTTGTATGTGTTGTGCATACTTGGCCAATAAAGCTGATTCTGATTCTGATAGTGTGGGGGTGTTTTTCAGCACATGGTACAGGCAGACTTCGTATAATTGAAGGAAAGATAAATGGACAAATGTGCACAAAAAAAAACAACCTGTTGCCATCTCCCAAGATGCTGAAGATTAAACAAGGGTGGACATTTCAGCAAGACAATGATCCCAAACATACAGCCAAGGAAACACTCAGCTGGCTCCAGAGAAGGAAAATAAAGCTGCTAGAATGGCCCAGTCAGTCACCTGACCTGAATCCAATTGAAAATCTATGGAATAAACTGAAGGCCAGAATTCATAGAAGACACCCACGGACCCTTCAAGATTTGAAGACAGTTTGTGTGGAAGAATGGGCTAAAATCACTCCTGAGCAATGCCTGTTCCTAGTTTCTCCATACAGGAGGCGTCTGGAAGCTGTTATTACCAACAAAGGCTTTTCTACTAAAACTTAAATGAATTTCACTAAGCATGTTCAATACTTATTCCCTGTGTCATTCCACTTTATTAAATATAGCTTGTTTTGTGAACACAATTGTCTTGATTTCTTTGTATACGTATATGGATTACTTGGGTTGTTACTGGTATCTGGTAAAAATCTCAGGTCAATGGATCCATTAGAAATATGTTTAATGAGAAAAATGTTGACGCGTTCAATACTTATTTTCCCCGCTGTAAATACACAAGAAATAAAGACATTTTTATTTTAGTTATTTTTATTTATTTATTTTAAACATAGTAGCTCCTGTTAAACATAGGGTTATTTCCCTGAAAAAATCTTGCCCGTGGATAAGAGAAGACATCTCTGGTTTTAGAAGAAATTGCCATAAAGTGGAGCGTTTATGAAAATCAACTAAGTTAGAAGTACACAGACTACATCTTAAGGAGCTGGTTTCTTCCTTGAATGAAATGATAAAACAATCAAGATATGCATATTTTTGGCAGTTAGTTTCTTCTAACAAAAATAACCCCAAAATTCTATTTGAAACAATCAATAATATTCTCTCCTCCAGTGCCTCAGATTCAAGGGTACTCAGTATCTGACTGTAACAAATTTCTTCTGTTCTTTGTAAATAAGGTTCAAGACCTAAAGGCAAATATCTGTCCATCTGATGAGATCCAGCACATTAATACAATGCTGTCATCTCATACCTGGTCCACCTTTTCACTGTTCAACCTTGAGGATATTCAGATTCTGTTAAAAAAAAAAAAAGTCAAACCTTCTTCTTGTCCTCTTGATCCTGTCCCCACAGTCCTGTTTTTTAAATTTTGATCTTATTGGTCCTTACTTGGTTGAAATAATCAACCTTTCTCTCCAAACTGACTGTAACCAGTTCCTTCAAACAGACAGCTGTTAACCCTATCCTTAAAAACCCTAATCTGCAATAACATCATATCAATAAATATACATAAATTACCATCTGCTCCACCAAAGACTCTTAACATGGCTCTTTTAAATGTCAGATCTCTTTTAAATAAAACTTTTCTTATTAATGATTTGATTTTAGACTACAATATTGATTTTATGTTTTTAACTGTCAACGATGGCCCTCACGAACCATCAATGAGACGTCGAATGCCAGCCGATGAGTTTGCATAATTTATTAACAAAGAACAAATTTCCTGACAGCCGGAAACACCGCCGAGACGCTGTCAAAATAAAAGCCCGGAGGCCAAGAGGTGCGCTAGAGAAGAGAACGGGAAACTACCGCACAACCCGAGTGCAGACAGAGTCAGCACACAGACCATGACAGTTGCCCCCGTTCACGACGTGGATTCTAGACGCGATGGAACATCGCGCCCCCCCACCCAACCTGGAAGGTCCACAGGACCACCCCAGGAAGGGAGGAGGGGAGAAAAGGCCAAGGAGGGCCAGAATCCAACCTAATCACAGAAAAGAAGAAAAAAAAAACTCAAAATGACAAGGAAAACCTCAGAAGACAGGGACTCAATGCAGGCACAAAATTGCAGCATGTCCCATAATAACGGGGAAAAAAAAAATCACATGGCACAGAGCAGCGATACATACAATTCAGTGTACAAATACCACACAAGAGAGGAGGAGAAAAAAAAAACACACGCTACCTGGCGGTGACATACAATGGTTCAACAAGGGCAGACAGATGGGTACATCACCAAATACAGAGTACAAAAAAAAAAAAACACGCACAGAGCGGCGATATAGGCCAAATAACGGGCATAGGCAACACAGAAAACAACCATCAGACTACAGAGGAGAGGAAAAAATAACACACGCTAAAGCAGCGATAAACAGTTCCAAAAAGTCCAAAACCCCAAACACAAAGCATCCCCAATCATACAGAGGAGGGAAAAACAGGGACAACGACAGTCAGAGCATTACAAAGAAAAAAAAAACAAGTTCAGGTGGTCTGCCTGCATCTAGTGTCCAGATCACCAAAAGGGGAAAAAGGATTCGTTTGGGTGGTCTTCCCCAGTCCCAGGCCCTGAGAAACAGTACCTCAGGCGGCCGGACCAGGTCGCCGAACAAACAAGGCAGTCCTTCGGGTGGCCGACCCAGAACGCCGAACCGGAGAAGCAGTCTTCTGGGTGGCCGACCCGCGTCTTTTGGCCAACAGGGCTGGAGGGGAAAGCTCGGAGGCGGCCTCCCTACCGAGAGGGATAGCGAGGGAGAGCCGAGCCGAATACGGGGAACCCCAGTGGCACCCAGTGGAGAAGGATTGGGGAAAGGATGAGGGACCAGTCCGGCATCTCTCAGCGGAGGATCTGCAGCTCCACCTCTGAACTTCACAGGAATAGGCACTGTCCTCCTGCCGGATCCCACGTGAGTCCGAGCTGCACCCACGATGGACCCCGATTGGGTCGTGGCTGCACCCACGATGGACCCCGACTGGGTTGGAACAGCACCAGGAGCGACCTCCAACCCCGAGCCCAGATCCTCCAGAACCGAAACCAGGACTGACTCATCACCGGCGACCCTGGGAGAAGGCTCAGGAGAGGGAAAAGGACCGGAATCAGGATCACCGGCAGCGACAGAACCCGGCGAGACAGGCTTGGATGCAGTGGACAGCTGCACCCGGCTCATCTCCCCGAGAGACAGGCAAAAATGCTCAAGAGTAGAAAGGAAGAAGGCAAAATAGAGCACTTGCCTGATCTCAAGTTCTGTCACCATCCAGGACTTTGGCGATCTGGGCTCAGGACGAAGAAGGACGTCCTCTGGCTCCCACTCGGCTACGGTGGGCTCCACAGCCAGCATGATGGTCTCCACAGTCTAAGGACCCTCCAACGCTGACGTCCACGCCGACGACCCGCACAGCGTGGTGGCAGGAGATCCCCGACCTGCTGGGTTGAACCGCTCCTCCATGGAGACCCGGGGACGCTTAGTCGTCGGTGCAGGCTCCAAGAAGCAATCCGCCCTCCTCCTCTGCCCGTGACGTGGCTGTGGGGCTGGATCTAAACTCTCCAGGGCCACAGGCTCCTTCTTCGTCCGGCGGTGTAGTCCTGACAGCGGGGAATGCTCAGGGGAAGGAGACACAGAAGCAGCAGGTTCACTATTAACTACTGCAGCAGGTGGAGGGAGCTCGGGGGACTGTAAACCCCGAGCTCCGCTCCCAGGAGTCAGACAAGGCAATTCACTCAGTGAGGGAAAAGAATGAACGTGCACTTGCCTGCTTCGCTGAGGACCGATGGGACCTGCTGCAGTGGAATTGGTTTCTCTCTTCCCCCGCTGGATGGTGACGGAGGGCCCCCCGAGAAGATGAGGAGGAGCCGCTCGCAATGGATCGATGACGGGCCTCATCGAAGCAGGACTCGTGGCACTCACAGCAGCCGGGGAAGGCGTCAAGGAGGAGGAGGTGACAGCCGAGTCGAACCGGGCCCGAGGAGCTGACGGGACAGCAGGAACAGATGACCCAGAGGGGGAGGCTGTGAGGTTTCCCTCTTGACATGACGCAGGAGAAACAGCTGACTGGGAGGCAGAGTTCCATCAACGACCCCGAACTGGATCCGGACGGGGTTGTCGCAGAGGCTTACTGGTGGCTGTGTGATAACGTTTACCGGCAGAGGGCAAGGTGAAGCCAGGGAAATGCTGCACCCGGGCTGGACAGGCGACAGGAGCTAACTCCCAAGGCGAGGAATGGAGTTGCCCCACCATCGGCCTCCTGCCGGGATTTCCCTCCAGTCCACGGATCTCCCTCCTCGTCGGGGATGCCGTTCTCGGGGAAGGAGGTGAGGGTTCCTTGGCTGCGCTCACGAGCACTCTCTCTACCTGTACACGTTGTGACACTATCCACGTCACTCGCTCTTTTCCCTCCGGAAAGGAGGTGAGATGATATTTTAATAGAGTCCTCTGAGCGAGACCCAGGGGCTCGTATGCTGCGTAGGTAGGCATGAGGCAACGGGCTTCTGCCAGGTAGCCATTTACCTCCTGGAGCCACTCGGGGCAATACCCATGCTCGAGAACGGACACACTGAGCGATACGAGCTCCCCGGAGAAAGGAAAAAACTCAAGTCCAAAGCAAACTCACGGTGACCGGCGTCTCAGTCTGGCTGCGATCTACTGTCAATGATGGCCCTCACGAGCCATCAATGAGATGCCGAATGCCAGCCGATGAGTTTGCATAATTTATTAACAAAGGACAAATGACAAAATAACGAGCCACGGGGGGCAAAAACACAACTAAGGTTCGACTCAGATACAGGAATACAGATTCTCATGAAATACACTTACAGGAACGGATGGTAGATGAAGCAATGTTCGACGAGGTCGCAGCCCCAAGCAAACAGAGCTGCTCCCTTAAATAGGGCTTGACAGATTGATCAGCTGATCAAGTCATCGGCTGATTGAGATCCAGCCATCCCGCGGAGCTTGGCTTCTGACAGCCGGAAACACCGCCGAGACGCTGTCAAAATAAAAGCCCAGAGGCCAAGAGGTGCGCTAGAGAAGAGAATGGGAAACTACCGCACAACCCGAGTGCAGACAGAGTCAGCACACCATGACATTAACAGTAATATGGTTGGGCACAAATGGACCTGCAACACTCAATGAACCCCCACCACCAAAATACCAGTTCACATTTTCATCTAGGACAGACAGGAAAGGTGGTGGAACAGCAACCATCTCCATGGACTCTTCTGGTTTAAAGACATCGCTTTTAGTCACTTCACAACATTTGAGTATCACTCCTTTTCTTTTAGTATCCCTCCCATACTTTGTGTTGTTGTTTACAGACCACCCAAAAAAATGCCCCTCTTTTATCTCAGATTTTACATAATTACTTACCACTATTCATAATAATTTTAACAAAACTATTATTTTAGGTGATTTGAATATACATGTAGATAATCTTTTAGACTCCTTTGCTTCAGAATTTTTTAAAAACCTTTTAAACTGTATGAATTTTATCCAACATTGTGACCCACCCCACCCCCACCCCCTCTAGACCTGTTAATAACCTCATGTGTGTCAGTTGAAATTTCCTCTGTTGTGGATGTTGGGCTATCTGATCATCGGTGTATCTTTTTCTTTTTTCTTTTTTTTTTTTTTTTTTACAATAACTGATTTTATACAGCAGGATATTCCAAAATGGACTGTGAGGAAGTGCTATCTTACCTCTGAAGCAACGGCAAATTTTATTGATCTTTTAAGTTTGACCCCTGCTTACATTTTACCCTCCTCTTGTGATTTTATTGTTGATAGTTTTAACAGCAATCTCAGATCAGCCCTGGATGCAGTGGCCCCACTCAGGCTCAAAAGGGTCAATACTAACCCATCACCCCCATGGAGAAATGAGGAGATTAAACCATTCAAGAGAAACTGTAGAATAGCAGAAAGGAAATGGAGGAAAAATAAACTAACAATCAACCACCAGATCTCCCTTCATCACCTCAAATTTTACAACAAAGCAGTTAAACTGACACAACAAGCTCACTTCTCCACTCATTACAGATAATCAGAACAACCCTGAAATCCTTTTTTCCACCATCGATCATCTAATTAACCCTGCTTTTACTACGTCTAGCAATTTTTCCTCAAATTCCATGTGTGAGGACTTTGTTGTTTACTTCAGGGGTAAAATAGAAAAGGTAAAGCCAAAGATTTTACCAGGCCAAACAATGAGTTTTAACAAAACTGAATCTGTGTTTGTATATGGGGAAGTACTTGAGGACTTTGTTCTGGTTGGTGCTGAGATGCTGGGAAAAGTTATTAAAAGCAATTGAACCGAACATCTTGCCTTTTAGACCCTACTGTATTCCCACATCTCATTTTAAGACATTTTGCGGCTTTTTAACTGAAGATTTACTGAACATCATCAATTATTCTCGTCAGACAGGTGTCTTCCCAACTGCATTCAAAACTGCCATGGTGAAACCCCTTCTGAAGAGAAATAATTTAGATGTGTCTGTCATTTGAGCCTCTGCGAGGCGCAGAGAGGGAGAGATACAGCCTAAACGCTGAATGGTGTTCATGCATTTAATAAACAAAGAGACTTGCAGACAAATATGTGCCCAAAAATACAAGGATGACAAACAAGGGGAAACTTACAAAATGTGCCTCGGAGCAGGAAGCTCTGGAGGGAATAAGCACAGGGTTTCCTCTGGTAACATTTCTTGTTGGCGGCCCGCCTCGCCAGAAAATTTACCGCCACTCCAAGAAGGAGATATGAATTTAAGAAAAATATATGAAGCAATGACTTTCCGCAAGTGCGCACACGAACAATGTACGTGGCCATCATCTGCGCGGAGTTTAGAAGCACCCCGCCCATGCGAGCTTTCCAGTCAGTCAGCAGGCAGTGTCTCATTAGCGGCAGCAGCATCTTCGTGGAAAAGGAGTGAAAACTGGGAAGTCAAACAGCAGAAATGGACTCTATTTGAAGAGAAAATTTGTGAAGAAGTCCGCCATTTCTTTATTGATGAAAATCCTGGCATGTCAGCACCTTGGCGCTACCTATCGGGTGGGAGTGAAACTACAAATGATGGTTGTGTGCATGCGTCAACCGCTTGGCCTGGGTAGATGAAAAAAGCGAGCATGTACAGCGCCGCGTGTGTGCCAGGCTCATCCAAAGCGTACGCAGACCAAGGCGGACTAGAGGGAAAATGCAGCATGAACAAGGCTTGACTGTCCAACAGAAACATGAGTTTATTAAAGTACTTTAAACACGGAAAAAAAATCAGAACAGGTATGTAAGTACTGGAGGCATTTATCATGGTTTTAACCCGCTGGAAATGGGAGCAATAACGGAAGAGTCGCTTAGCTAAGAGATGTGGTTAGAATTCAAATGCAGCCGGCTTCATATGAAGGGAAAGGCAAGGGGGACTACTGAATTGCTGAGGATATATTTTACCAACTACTACAATATTATGTTCCAAATTATGTATTTGGAACATATACCAGAGTGGTGGCTCAGTTGGTAGAGCACCACCGGAGTGGTGGCTCAGTTGGTAGAGCATTCGCCCCACACCCGGGAGGCAGGGGTTCAAATCTCGGCCAGGTCATGCCAAAGACCATATAAAAGTGGAACTTCCTGCCGTCCAGCTTGGTGCTCAGCAATAATGGAATGGAGGAGGGAAATTTGTGGCGGCGCCTTGCATGGCAGCAGCCCTCTGATTCTACACTTGGGGTGTGTGTGATTAACACAGCAGATAGGTAAAGCGCAATCTCGTTCTACTGTACATGATTGGTTGTACAGTTGAATGACAATAAAGGGTGATTTAATTTAATTAATTAATTAACCCCTTGCACTCTGGTCAATTTCCCTAAAAACGCCTAAAAATAATGTACCCAAAGTAAATCAAAAGCTGTTCTTCAACCCTTTGCAGCATCTTCATGGGGTTGGTCTCATTTAAAAGAAAACACTTTGAATTTTTTGGCAAAACAGTCATAATCTCTCTAAGTGCTCCTGCCACTGAGTAACAGTCATCTAAACATACTGAACTTGAAGAAAATAAAGTTCGCCTGGGTGGTTTTTGGATACAAATGCTTGCAAATAACACACAGCTGTCAGATCTGGGCTGGAAAATGCAACAGAAATGTAGAACCAAGTGTTATCCAGCTGAGGTCAAAATTTTGTAACAATACCACAAAAAATGAATATATTATACAGCTTTTTTGTCAGGTTGTTCCCAGGCGTTTTTGAACTGTGCCAAATTGTGCCAAATGGCACATTTTGGAAAAAACGTCTGTAACTTTTGAATGATTCAATATAGAAGCTTGATCTTGGGCTCTAATGAAAGGTGACACTCAGGGCTGTGTGTGTGTGTGGGGGGGGGGTTGTTTATTCATTCATGAATGAATGAATGAACAAACAAGCCCCCACACACAAAGAAGCATGCCACGTAAAAAATGTGTGGCTTTTTTTTTTACAAGAAAAATAACCTACAGTGAACTAAAAATTATACTAAAATATCTGTAATGTAGAGGATAACAACTCCCACCCCGCACCCCCACCCCGCTACAGAGGACGGACATCGTCCATCGCCACATGACGGACCGCGGCGTGGTCTACTACGCACAGTTGTACTAAAATATCTGCAATATATCTGCAATCCGCTACAGAAGAGTAGCGGGGGGGGGGATTCACGGTCCGGACGCGGCGCACGGACCGGTCTGTCATGTGGCGATGACGCACAGTTGTAATTTACCGATCGGTCAAAAGTCATTTTGATTACAATTTTCAGGGATAAAGAATAATTTAGCTTATAACACTTACCTGTCCACAACAGCAGTGTCGCTGGCAAACTTCTCTTCCTCATTGTCAGACGAACATGACGGTGGTCCGCTTGTTACGACTCGTGGTTCTGGTCACGCGACCCGGTCAAACCATGGTTCCATTATTGCGGTTTTGCGCTTCCATGATTGCGGTTTTGGCGAACGATTTTTCAAAACAAATAAGAACAGTAGTAAGAAAAAAGACTGGCAAACGCGTGTGTGTCACCCAGCAGCTTACACAAAACAGATTTTACCCATGGGACGCACGTTTTCAATCGTCGAACTTCTCTGCTTCAATTGGCTCGCTGTATTCGCAGCCGTTGGTAGGCAGGTACTTCTTGCTAGGTTTTCAGTCATTGGTTCTTCAAGGTTTCAGAAACCCAATTCAAGGCTCTTACTAGTCGAATGAGAGGTCAATCAAATCTAAACCAATCAAAGCACTCCTTTGGCTTTCTGTTCGCGGCTGTGTCTGTAGTGGAAGAACGGAAATGCAGCTTTTTTTTTCAGTGCGCTCTGAGACGCACAGTGTGCGTCCTAGTGCGCACGAGGGTGCGCTAGGACGCAGAGACGTGACCGCCTGCGGTATCCTGGAGTGCAAGAGGTTAATGTACCTGGCAAGTTAAGATGACCGAAATTCACAAAGTCAATGACTTTAATCTGTCAGCAGCCTTCAGACAAACTAAACGTGCCAGCATTTGGATTTCAAAATAAGGGAGGTTTTACTTGGTGAGGAGATTTAAAAAAAAAAACAACCTATAAATATATAGAAATGTTATAACAGAAATAACGGCATCCTTGGTCATTTAAGTTAATTTAAATCATTAAATACAATTTTATTAATATTTTTTCTTTGTAATGAGAGTTAAATTATTGTTCTGTTCTGACTGCAAAGTTATGGTCAAAAATCTAAATTGTTATATGGAAAAAGTAAAAAAAAAAAAATACCACAGTCTGTTTACAAATTTATTTAAAAATCAGTAATTTTATTTTAAAAACCAGACAAAAATAAGCCATAAAATAATCCACAAATTTATAATAAAGTTTCAAATGTACAAGAAAAGTTAATTTTACAAGAGGAAATTACAGATTTGAGGAAAATTGTTTTAAATTTAGATAAATTTACAGAGAAAGGTAGAAAACTATAAGAAAATTGATATAAATTTTGAAGAAAAACCTCTTACGTGGGTGCTCTTTGTACCCTTAACGAGAAATTTTTGGCTGTCTCCTTTAATTTACATGGCATTTGATATTTTCTAACCTGTTTGTATACCACCATAGACAGAGAGAGAACTTGAATTAGACAGAGCTCAGAGACGGCAAGATTAGACAGAAGAGAGGAGCCAAGGAGAGGAAAGTGTTCAGGTGGAGGGTCCAGGAGAGGTGAGAGCAGAGGAACAGTAAAAAGTCCAAACACAGGACGTCTGGGTGGGACCCCAAATGGCCCAATATTCCAACATTCAAGCCTTGGTTGTACAATACTTCAAATTGTAAGTTCCATATGCACAACAGTGGCTCAGGAGGTAGAGCAGGTCGTCCAATAACCAGATGGCTGGCGGTTCGAATCCCGCTCTCCCCAGATATCCTGCCGTTGTGTCCCTCGGCAAGACACTTTACCCACCTTGCCTGCAGTGTCCATAACACTGGGTATGAATGTGTATAAATGGTCAATGGTGGCCGGAGAGGCCGTTGGCCTGGATTGGCAGCCACGTTTCCATCAGCCTGCCCCAGGGCAGCTGTGGCTACAGTAGTAGCTTGCCACTACCATTGTCTGTCCGGAGTGAATGAAAAATGTATCTGTAAAAAGCGTCTTTTGAATGTCTATGATAAAGCACTATATAAATCTGACACATTATATTATTATTATTATTATTATTATTATATGCAAAGTTACTGTGGAAAATTTTAAAAAAAAGAAATAAATAGTATAAAATTAACATTTTCATACATACGTGTTTTCTGCCCCCCTCCCCCCACGGAAAAATATGTTGCCACCGCGCCAAGGTCTTTAAGCCAGAGGAAACACTGGAGCAGCACAATTGTAGAAACAGGAGAATGCTGGAGACTAATCCAATGAAGTGACAAACAATAAGGGTTATGGCTGAGTATAAGTACAAGAAGTGATTAACAAATGAACTCTGGTGTGGGCTTGCAAAAACAGGCAAGGAGAAAACAATGATGACTGGAGTCACCTGGATGAGTGAGGGAGAAGTGGCTGGATTGACAGCTTGACAGGCGATACTCCCTGCAGAGCAAAAACCCGGACATCGCCTGAGAGCTGTCAACCCAGAGAAGGCACCAACAAACAAATAAAGAATCACTGCAGACTGAAACCGAATACAAATAAACATGAACCTAAAAACCATTACAAAAACAAGACATGGCAAAAAATAACAGAAACACAACTGGAGAAAAATGAGAGGCAGAATAGCATTGATAGGGGCACAAGAATACAACAAATAAATAAATGTACAGAAAAAGTCACGAGCCTGGGTCCAGCAGGAATCCCAGCCCCAGCTCGTGACAGAGCCCTCTCCTCAAGGGGTGGACCCAGACACCCCAACGTAACATCAAAAGAAAAAAGAAAAAAACTGCCCCTCCCCCCTCCCCCAGCAGGAACTACAGCAATCTACCCAGGGCGGGTGGTGGGGGGAACAGGCCAGGAGGGAACAAGAAACAACCCTGCTCAGGACCCACACCGGGAGAAAAAACCCCCCAAAAAACACAGAATTAAGGCCCCCGGCCCATGGAGCTCAAGAGTTCAGGGGGCCGACCATAGTCCCAGGCCTGGCGGACGGCGAGGTGGAACAAGTCGGGTGGCCTGTCTAAGTCCCAGGCCAACCGGACAGCCAGATGTTACGAATCAGCTGGCCTGCTGGACAGTATGGACCACCCGACCCGGCGGCTCAGCCTCTCTGGCGGCCGGCCCGAGTTCTTCAGCCACCAGACCCAGAAAGGTAACCCAAGAGGCAGTTTCCCCATCGGAAGGCTTAATGGAGGGAAGCAGGTCCGGAGGAGAGGGACCACGACAATGTCTGGTGAAGACGGAAGGGAGACCCCAACGGCGTCCGGCAAAGAAGGAAGGGAGGCCAAGACGCTCTTGGCGCCTTGGATGAAAGTGAAGTTGCACCCGCGGTGGTCCCGGTCTGGGACATAGTAGCACCCGCAGTTGGTCCGGGCTGAAGCACTGCAGCATCCTCGGTGGTTGGGGCTGGAGCACTGCAGCACCCTCGGTGGCTCTGGGCTGGAGTACTACAGCACCCTTGGTGGGGCCTGGCTGGGCCAACGTTGCACCCACGGTAGGCCCCAGCTGGGTCAATGTTGCACCCACGGTGGACGCGGGCTGGGTCAACGCTGCACCCATGGTGGCCCCTGGGCTGGGGCGTAGCCCCCATAGCGGACCCACACTGGAGCGCAGCACCCACGTTGGGCTAATGCTGGGGCGTAGCCCCCACGATGGCCCCCGGCCAGGATGCAGCGTCCATGGAGACCTGGACTGTGGGGAGGGGACCCAGATGACAGCTTCAGGCAGAGGTGGCGCGGCACCCACGGCCTGAGTTGTAGCTGTACCCACAGAGGTCCCGGGCTGGGACGGGACACCCGTAACGACCTCAACAGATGAGGCTGGACCCTGAGTGACCCCCAGTGGTGAACCTGGATCCTCGGAGACATCTGGCGATGTTGGATTCTCTCCAGCGACCCTGGGAGAGAGCTCGGAAAAAAAAACAAGGAGAAGGAGGGTCAGGGTCACCGGCAGCGGCAGAGCCCGGTGAGGCAAGCTCAGGTGCAGTGGATGGCTGCACCTGGTTCTCCTCACCAAGAGTCAGGCAAGATTGCTCAAGGAGTGAGAGGAGAAAAACAAAAGAGCACTTGCCTGAGCTCGAGCTCCACCACTGTCCAGGACTCCAACGATCCAGGTGACGATGGTTCTTCGGGCTCGGGCCTCAGGAGGTCCATCTCGTGCTCCCACTCTGCTGCGGTGGCCTCCTCAGCAGGCATGATGGTCATAGCAGTCATGGTGCTCCCAGGCAAAATAACCCACGCTGGTGGCTCCTCCGGCGTGGCGACTGGGGGTCGGCTCCGTGCTGGCACTGGTTTTGAGTCTTCCAGGGCCACGGCTCCTCCATCGTCCAGCGGCTTGGTTCTGGAGCCGACGGACACTCAGGGATAACCAGAGGAGACATGGAAAGGACAGGTGAGAATTGATGGATGGCAGCAGGTGGAGGGAGCTCTGGGGACTGCACACCCAGAGTCTCCCTACCACGGATCAGGCAAGACATACCATCAGAAATTGAAAGTGAATGAAATGTTACTTGCCTGTTCTCCTGGTAAGCGATGTTGGCTGCTGCGGCTAGAGTCGCGTCATGCCTCTCCTTGTCTATGGCGAGAGTGGACCCCTCTGAGGACTGTGGAGGGGCTGTCCCTATTTTCACGGAGGGAGACGTGGCTGGAGAGATTGTGGAGGACCTCTTGTCAGCAGGAGGACACGCTGAGGTGACGGGGTAGCAGCGGCGACGAAAGAAGGTAGAGCAGGTGGGACTGCCGACCAGAACGGGAGACAAAGAGGCTCCGCTGCTGGAGTTGTCAGACTCGGTGTAGGGAAAGAAGCTGGTGAAGAGGCGGGGGAATTCCTCCGGCACACCGTGGCAGGATGACGCTTTCGCTGTGGAGCTGGCGACGTGTGTGCTGGAGCTGACGGCGAGTTGGGCGAAGTGGGAAGGGAGAAGATGGCGAGGAGGATGTCTGTAGCCTCCGGGCAATTCCACAGGCTGGGGAATGCCTTCATCACCCGCGCAGCACCATCCCGATTCTCTTGGACTGTCTCGAGAGAACGGGAGGCCTGCATCCGCAGCCATGTCCCCAAGGAGACACACCGCCCACCGCTCCTTGTCATTAAGACCAGATATGGTGTGCTCAACACAGGTGAGTGAACAAAACACAAAAAGGTGAAAAAAAATGCACGCTTACACCACAGGTGGGCTTAAACTGGCCGCTTCGTACTGTAATGTGTGCCTCTGCAAGGCACAGAGAGAGAGAGACAGCCCAAACGCTGAATGGTGTTCGTGCATTTAATAAACAAAAGTCCCTTTTTCACTAGTGTCACTTCAGCCTGTTTCGGTACAGTACAGTACGGTACAATTCCCGCTTGTGTTTCCACTGCACATGGAGTACCACTTGATGTGGGTGGGAATAGTTACAGGGAGGCGGTGCAACCCTCCCGTTACATAAAACAAGCATAACGGGCGTAAAACAAGCGTAATGTTATGTAAAACAAGCGACTCAGGCAAAACACAAGATGGCAGGATACGAGGTGACTGCATTCTCTGGCTTTTTTGCCAGAGTAAAGCCAAAAAAGGAGAACAGAAGGCAAAAGGAGGCAAGACGACACACTCTAGAAAAGTACTGGAGCATTTAGGAAACTATATATAGCAGTATAATGCGGAAGACATGAGGATACAAACTACATCACATATGAAGGTAAGCTAATGATTGCTAATGCTACTTTGCTTTTAAGTCCACCGTACAACATTGTAATGCCAGCAAGTTGTCGCTATTAGGTACAAAAATATGTATTCTCTGTGTGTGTTTCAGATGGCTCTCTTGTGGCAAAATTATCGCTTCAAACTGTGGGTCTGGACGTTCAACACTGGCTCTCAGTGATGTCACCCCAGTTTCACAAACGCGAAGTGGTTACAGAACTGCAGAATGTCTGTAGAAATGTTTAGCTTCCTGTGCAACAAATTGCTCTGATCTGTGTCAAAATCATGGAGAGACTGTTTAGACATCATGGAATTTTCCTGTTCCAGCCAGTGGTATCGTGGCAAAACATGATCAGCTGCCAGACTTGATCGCCAGGTGCCATATCGTAGTATATGAGCCGTAAAATATATATTTCAACAGGTAAACAGTACTGAGTTAGGTATAATAAGATGTATTTAACAATAATGATGCATTTTAAGGCAAAACAAATGGATCTAGGATTAAAAGCAATTAAAATAACGCAGTCACAAGGTTACATGGAGAAATACATGGATTAACTGGATATATATCATATTGAGTATTGCTGACTACCTGTAGATACTGTATAAATATATATTCTCTGCATCAACAGTGAACTATACATGTATTCATGTAGTATAGCACTGGGAATTTTGACAACAAACCTTTGTACTTTTTGCAGATGTGTCTCTTTCGTTTTATGTGTGAAGGTTACCACCAAGTGACACAAATACTAAAAGATTGGAAAAGCTGTCTAAGAACAGTCCAACAGTTTGAGAAATCACTTGTGGTTTGGTGTAAGTCTGCCAACAGAATTATGAACCATAAAGCAGTTTGTGTTAAAATATTAAATCCCATTAAACCCTAACTCAGGGGTGTCCAATCATGTGCCATGGAGGGCCAAGATCCTGCAGGTTCTCTCTTCTACCCAGTGAATTCAGCAGGTGTTTTCACTGATCAGCCATCAGTGAAAAAACTTCAGAGGAATCTGCTGATGAAGACACTGGTTGCAGATAAAGCCTGCAGGGTGTCACCATGGGTTGAGATGCCGTCTCGGCACTCAGCCCATGTTTTCCCTCATCCCTGCTTCCCATTGAGCAGCGTCTCAGCTGGCCCCCAGCTGGCAGCATTATGGACGGCTGGGGCCAATTAGTTTTCATCAGCTGGGGCGCTGCCAATGAGGATAAATAGGAGCAGCCTCGATGACTCGGGGCTGCGACATAAACACATTGCTAAGCTGAAGCCCCTTCGTCTGGTGTCAGCTTATACTCCTCTTGCAGCATTCCTGTGTTTGTATCCCGCTGTGAGTATGTACGTCTTGTTACCCCCACGTCCGGTACGAGCTGCTTACCTCTGCGCTGTGCAACCTGTGAGTGTACGTCTGCATGAGTATCTGTGCTCTCCTCATCCCTTCCCCTTTTCCCTGAATAAAATATCACGACTCACTGGCTTGTCCCTGGCTCTGATTGCCCGGCTCCCTAGAGCCGGATATGATAGTATGTCGCAGCCAGAAGAGTTGCCGGCGGCCGTGAGTCGCTGTGGAAATGTACCTTTCTGTCCGAGTGTCAGCGCTGCTAGCATGCCGTTTCCCAGGAGTCACTTCCGGCGCCAGGGCGACGAGCTAAGGTCCATCTCGGAGGCTGTCGACGGGACATTCTTCACCCTGCACGACGCCTCCAACGCGAGACGCTGGCATCCGGGCCGTGCTGAGGAACTCCTGGACTGTCACCCTCACTCTCTGTACCATCTGGAGGACAGTGCCAGGATAGACGCTGCAGGTACACAGCGAGAGAAGCTCCACGGGGTGGATGGAAATCCCGGCAGGGAGTCGAAGTGGGCGACGTCTTTCCCCGCTTCGGAGTCCCGTTCCTGCCGCCATTCCAGTCCGGGAGTTCGCGCCAACCAGAGGACTTCCCCCGACCTGCGCCACGTCACTCGGGATTCCCTTCTAGGAGCCGCAGCTGACAGCAGTTATGTCCGGGGTCGAGTGGCTGTCGCGAGCTCTACTGTGTTTCCTGTCACCACCTTAAGGCATGTGGCGGCGGCAGTGAGATTGATGGTGAGGACTTCAGGGCTACGAAGCTTTCCCGTGCTCGACGCCTTCCTCGTCTCGATCTCCGATCTGGAGCGGCGAATCCTGGGTTTCCCCCTTGCTTCGTCCCCTGGGAGTAGTCGTCATCACATCGCCGAGTCACCTCTGCACGAACCTCGTCCGGATCCAGTTCTGGGTCATCGTCAGGACCGTTCCTCCCACGCAGCTGTCATCCCTTCGCCTCGTCAGTGTGGAGATTTTACAGCCTCGTCCCCTGAGCCTCGTTCCCCCGCTGTCATTCCTGGACATTCGGGCTGGCTCACCCCGGCTGTTTCCCCCTCCTCCTCGACGTGCTTCCTGACCGCTGTGTGTGCCTGGAATCCCGGCCTGGTGAGCTCTCTGCTGGAGACAACGCGAGCGACCCTCAGACGAATTCCCGGGGGGTCCTCCGTTATCGCCGGGCGGGGAGAGGAAGAAGCAGAATCCACTACAGCAGGCGATACTCAACCTCCAGGGGGCAGGCAAGTCATTGTTTTTTCACACCTGCTTAATGATTTGCTCTGTCACATCCCTGGAGGAGAAGTTCAGGGTTCGCAGCTCCCTGAACTCTCCCCACCTGCTGTAACCTGTATGCCTAATCCCGCATCCTCTGTGTCTCTCTCCGCCAAGCGATCCCCGGCTCCGGGTCAACGTGGTGGGATATGGAGAGGGCCTGTGGTTCCGCAGCTACATTGCGGACGGAGGAGGGGGACTGACTGCTGCGTGGAGTCTACGCCGACGACTGAGCGTCCCCGGGTCTCCACGGAGGAGCGGTTCGGTCCGGCGGGACGAGATTCTTCTGGCTTCACGCCGAGTGGATCGTCGGCGGGGTCACCTGAGCTGGAGGAATCTCAAGCTGCGCTGACCATCGTGCTGGCTGCGGGGCCCGACGCGGCTAGATGGGAGCCTGACAACGACCTCCTGACGACGGATCCTGGATCTTCGCAGTCCTGGACGGCGTCAGAACCCGAGATCAGGCGAGTGCTCTCCTTTCTTTTCTCTCTTTTTATCCCCGAGCACTTCAGCCTATCTCCAGGGGAGACGAGCCGGGTGCAGCCGTCCGCTGCGTCTGAGCTCGTCTCGCCGGGTTCTGGCGCTGCCGGTGATCCTGATCCCGGTTCTGTTTTCTCTTCTGAGCCTTCTTCCAGGGTCACCGGCAAGGAGTTGCTGTTCCTCGTGGTGCTGGAGGGTCCGGGTTCAACGTTGGAGGTCGGTTCTGGTGCAGTATTCAACGTGGGTTCGCCCGAGACCCAGTCGGGGTCCAACGTGGGTTCGCCTGAGGCCCGATCGGGGTCCGACGTGGGTGCTGCCCCAGTATTGTCCAGGTCCGGTGAGGAGGTGGCCGTTTTCCTGCGGCCTGACGCCCGCCGCCCTCGTCATCGGCTCTCCCCTGAGCCTCTTCCACCGGGATCCGCTCTGATCCTTCGCCCGTCTCAACGGTCCTGGTGGTTGAGTGATGCGGGTCGACGACCCGACCCACAGAACTTTCGGTTCAGTGATCTGGTTCCCCCCACTGGTCTGTGTTTCCCTCTGGGCAGCCTGGTTCGGCTGCCGGTGGACTGGATTCCTGGGATCTGGGTCCAGAGTTCGCCGTCCGAACACTTCTCTTTCCCTGATTCGCCAGCTGGACGATGGGCGGGGAGATCTCCGGAGCCATCTCGGCCATTTTTGGACTCTGCCTGCCATTCACCTCGGGTGTCACTTTTTCTTTTGTTATTAAGGTCACTCGGGTGTAATGTTCTGTCCTGTTGGTGGATTTGTTTTTATAGTGCTGTGTTTTCCATCGCTCATGCTCAGCATTTTACTTTTTGTGCCATGTTTTTAGCCTCGTTTTTTGTATTGTAGAGTTATGTTTTGTTTTCCGTAACACCATGCTCTGCAGTTATCCATTTATTCCAGTCACTTTCATTTCTTTAGGTGACTGGGTATTTATATATTCGTGTGTGTGGGTTTTTCTTTGCCTGCACTCAGTATTTCTTTTTTGTCCTGTTGGTTCATTATAGAGTCACGTGCTTTGTTTTCCGTAACACCATGCTCTATAATTGTCATTTGTTCCAGTCACCCTCACTTTTCTTGGTGACTGTGTATGTACTTAAATTAGCGCTGTGTATAGGTTCCCCTTTATTTAACCGTACTCAGCATTTTTTGCCCTGTACCTTTTTGGTGGTTCTTTTTTCCTTGCTCTGGGTCACGCATGGTTGGTACTCTCTGGGTAGTATGTAACCGGCGTGCTGACCCAGTTCTTCTCCCCATCTGTACCTGGGTTAATTATTCTGTTTTGTCAGTATTGTATTTGGGTTTTTCTTTCCCGCTACCCTACATTGCCCCATTGGTGTTGTCCTTCCCTTGGCTTCTTCCCCTCCGGTCCGCCTCCCTTCCTCCCACCCTAGGTGGGGGGGGGGGGGCTGGGATGTTCCTGGTCGTTCAGGAGCCCGACCTTGAGGGAGGGGCTCTGTCACCATGGGTTGAGATGCCGTCTCGGCACTCAGCCCATGTTTTCCCTCATCCCTGCTTCCCATTGAGCAGCGTCTCAGCTGGCCCCCAGCTGGCAGCATTATGGACGGCTGGGGCCAATTAGTCTTCATCAGCTGGGGCGCTGCCAATGAGGATAAATAGGAGCAGCCTCGATGACTCGGGGCTGCGACATAAACACATTGCTAAGCTGAAGCCCCTTCGTCTGGTGTCAGCTTATACTCCTCTTGCAGCATTCCTGTGTTTGTATCCCGCTGTGAGTATGTACGTCTTGTTACCCCCACGTCCGGTACGAGCTGCTTACCTCTGCGCTGTGCAACCTGTGAGTGTACGTCTGCATGAGTATCTGTGCTCTCCTCATCCCTTCCCCTTTTCCCTGAATAAAATATCACGACTCACTGGCTTGTCCCTGGCTCTGATTGCCCGGCTCCCTAGAGCCGGATATGACACAGGGTCTTGGCCCTCCATGGCACATGATTTGACAACCCTGCCTTAACCCATTATTAGGAAATCCAGATGCTAATACGGCCCAGAATTCCTCCATATACTAGTACTATCACGAAAGTGTGCAGTGTCTTCTGCACTGGCACATCCAACAACAGTCTTCAGTAAATAAAATAATTGTTTTTGGTTACTTTTTTCTTAAAAATGAGCCATTATTTTCAAAGTCACTGATAAATGGTTTGTACTGTTGACTCTTTTCCCACTGGTGTCTTAACAGACAAAACAGAAAATCATGATGCAAACACATAAGTCACTAAATTGTTTATTACAATCAGCCGCAAATTCCGGATTATTTAGAATGTGCAAAATTCAAACTGTAAAAAAAGAAGAAATTAGAATGGATCACACACGCCAGCCACACTGCTTCACTGAGAAGCAACTGGATGTGCCGCTCAAGCTGGACCCGGTTCAGCAGATCTTCAGCCTGCATCTCTGTAAATAGTGAGGAAAGGTCCAGTTTGGGGTGGATCGTTTTCCTCTTGCCTAGATGAAAGACATATGCTGTGGAAGACATCCTGCCTGGTTCCTGTCCCCAAGAAGTCATCTCCATCGGATCTGAATGACTACCGACCAGTTGCCCTCACATCTCATGTGATGAAGGTCCCAGAGAGACTGGTCTTAGCCCACCTGAGGCCGCAGGTGAAGACGTGGCTGGACCCTCTGCAGTTTGAATATCAGCCCCATTTAGGAGTTGGAGATGCTGTCATCTACCTGCTGCAATGAGCCCATCTGCACCTGGATGGTGGAGGAGATACTGTGAGAATCACTTTTTTGGATTTCTCCAGTGCCTTTAACACCATCCAGCCACTGCTGCTGGGTGAGAAGCTGCGGGTGATGGGGGTTGACAGCTCTGTTATCTCCTGGATTACTCCTGGATTACTGACTACCTGACAGGCAGACCACAGTTTGTCCGGCTGGGCAGTGTCTTGTCTGGAGTGGTGGGTAGTGATACGGGAACTCCACAGGGAACTGTGCTCTCTCCTTTTTCTTTTTAGCTTAGTCATGCTTAGTCATGCCACCTGCAAAAATTCTCTGATGACTCAGCTGTTGTGGGGTGTATAAGAGGAGGAGAGGAGGGGGAGTACAGGGCACTGGTAGACAGATTTGTGGAGTGGATGGAGCAGAATCACCTGAGGTTGAATGTCAGCAAAACCAGAGAGATGGTGATTGACTTCAGGAAGAGGAAGGCTCCTTCTCAGCCACTGCAGATTGGGGGGAGGATGTGGGAGTGGTTGAGGACTACAAATATCTGGGTGTCAGGATCAGCAGCGGGTTGGACTCGAGATCCAACACCGATGCTGCGCACAAGAAGGGGATGAGCAGACTCTACTTCCTGAGAAAGCTGAGATCCTTCAACGTGTGCAGCAGGATGCTGGAGCTTTTCTACCAGACTGTTGTCGCCAGCGTCATCTTCTTTGCTGCTGTCTGTTGGGGTAGCAGTATCAGGGCCAGAGATACCAACAGACTTGACAAGATTATCAAGAGGGCTGGCTCTGTAATTGGTCTCAGACCAGAGACCTTTGAGACAGTGGTGGAAAGGAGAACACTAAATAAACTGCGATCCATCATGGACAATCCTGATCACCCCCTCCACCACACACTAGATAGACAGCGAAGCACTTTCTCCAGTAGACTACTATGGCTTCATTGTCGAACGGCCAGGTACAGGAAATCTTTCCTGCCACATGCAATTTCACTGTACAATAACTCACTATGATGTTGTATTCTGGCATAGCTATGCTGCCACACTGCACCTTACAGACTAACTGGTACATCACTTTTTCACTCTGCTCCTGATAGTCCTTCTTTGTGCAATGGAATGATTCATGTGTTTATATGGGTCAACATTTATTAAGCTATGATGTATATATATATATATATACCTATATATATATATATATATTTATAGTTGTGTTAGTTTTTACTTTCCATGGGTAATCCCTTTGTCTGTCATGTGTGTGTTTCTGTTGTTTGGTTGTCAACTGTCATGCTGCTGTTACACTGTAATTTCCCAGTTTGGGATCAATAAAGTACATCTATCTATCTATCTATCTATCTATCTATCTATCTATCTATCTATCTATCTATCTATCTATCTATCTATCTATCTATCTATCTATCTATCTATCTATCTATCTATCTATCTATCTATCTATCTATCTATCTATCTATCTATCTATCTATCTATCTATCTATCTATCTATCTATCTATCTATCTATCTATCTATCTATCTATCTATCTATCTATCTATCTATCTATCTATCTATCTATCTATCTATCTATCTATCTATCTATCTATCTATCTATCTATCTATCTATCTATCTATCTATCTATCTATCTATCTATCTATCTATCTATCTATCTATCTATCTATCTATCTATCTATCTATCTATCTATCTATCTATCTATCTATCTATCTATCTATCTATCTATCTATCTATCTATCTATCTATCTATCTATCTATCTATCTATCTATCTATCTATCTATCTATCTATCTATCTATCTATCTATCTATCTATCTATCTATCTATCTATCTATCTATCTATCTATCTATCTATCTATCTATCTATCTATCTATCTATCTATCTATCTATCTAGACAACAAAAGAGCAATGAAAGAACAAACGTCATTACCAGAACATATTTCACCTCCCCCACAATTTATTTACAACCACCAGTGTCTTTTTATATAAATATATACACTACCGTTCAAAAGTTTGGGGTCACTTAGAAGTTTCCTTATTTTTGAAAGAAAAGCACTGTTTTTTTCAATGAAGATAACTTTAAACTAATCAGAAATACACTCTAATATCTAATATACATTGCTAATGTGGTAAATGACTATTCTAGCTGCAAATGTCTGGTTTTTGGTGCAATATCTACATAGGTGTATAGAGGCCCATTTCCAGCAACTATCACTCCAGTGTTCTAATGGTACAATGTGTTTGCTCATTGCATCAGAAGGCTAATGGATGATTAGAAAACCCTTGTGCAATCATGTTAGCACAGCTGAAAACAGTTTAGCTGGTTAGAGAAGCTATAAAACTGACCTTCCTTTGAGCAGGTTGAGTGTCTGGAAAAAATTAATATTTCAAATACAAATCATTATTTCTAACCTTGTCAATGCCTTGACTATATTTTCTATTCATTTTACAACTCATGGTGGTAAATAAGTGTGACTTTTCATGGAAAACACAAAATAATTGTCTGGGTGACCCCAAACTTTTGAACGGTAGTGTAAGTACATGGACAGCATGAAAGTGCAACATGTAAAAAACACCTTTGATGCATAATATCACATCAAATCACATCACTCATCGTCCTCTATATCCTAATATCACGGCTTCAACTGCTAAAGTTGGGTGCTTCCGCAGCCGTACATTCAGTTCGGGTGGCTCGGTCTACTTCCCTCTGGATTCTCTCGTCAGCCAAAACGCACAGAAAACTCTGCTGGACCGCAGTGTTGATTTCTGTGGGTCTGATTTTTGTGAAGCCATTCTATCGTTGTTGTTTATATTATATCGCTTGCTGGCTGGCTCATGGAAATATCTTTGCAAATGGCGGATTGCGATTCTGTAAAGTCAGCCTCAAACACCCCTCTCATGACGTTACGCCAAGACCAATCAGTGGCCTGCAGTGTTTTTACGTCACATTTTCGTATTGGTACGGTACACTTCAAACCCCAATCCAGCGGGTCTGAAAAATCGGGACCGTTACCATTGCAGTCCCTAATGGAAAAGCCTACAAAGCGTACTGTACCGAACCGAACCGTACCGAACTGGTACTAGTGGAAAAGGGGCTAAAGAGACTTGCAGACAAAAATGTGCCCAAAAATACAGGGCTGACAAACAAGGGGAAACTTACAAAATGTGCCTCGGAGC
Organism: Pholidichthys leucotaenia; assembly: GCA_020510985.1. Classification (NCBI taxonomy): domain Eukaryota; kingdom Metazoa; phylum Chordata; class Actinopteri; order Cichliformes; family Pholidichthyidae; genus Pholidichthys; species Pholidichthys leucotaenia. The sequence continues at coordinate 326,761,755 of CM035841.1, read as the reverse complement.
GGGAAGCTCCGGAGGGAACGAGCAGCACAATTGTAGAAACAGGAGAATGCTGGAGACTAATCCAATGAAGCGGCAAACAATAAGGGTAATAGCTGAATATAAATACAAGGAGAAGTGATTAACAAATGAACTCCAGTGTGGGCTTGCAAAAACAGGCAAAGAGAAAACGATGATTGGAGTCACCTGGATGAGTGAGGGAGAAGTGGCTGGATTGACAACTTGATAGGCAACGCTCACAGCAGAGCAAAATCTCGGACATTGCCTGACAGCTGTCAACCCAGAGAAGACACCAAGATACAAATAAAGAGTCACTGCAGACTGAAACCGAATACAAATAAACATAAACCCAAAAGCCATTACAAAAACAAGACATGGCAAAAAATAACAGAAACACAACTGGAGAAAAATGAGAGGCAGAAAAGCATTGATAGTGTCATGACCCGAGCACTATGCCTTTGTGCTCGGGTTATTCTTGTCAGGGTTTGACAGCGGCATTATTATTCTAGCTCTCCGAGCTCTTATTGTGATAGTGCTTGGGGAGGCTTCCGCTGAGCTGTCAAACCCTCAACAGCTGTGCTGCATTTGTGGTCATTAGCGCTCAGGCTACTTTAACCCGCGCTGGCGGCCGCATCGGCGCAGCAGTGTCTGTTAACTCTCCGTCACGTTACGGATGCTTAGGATTTATTCCTACCACGTCTGCTTGGTTTGACCGTCGTGCCCCTGGACTAGTAAGTGTGCTGTTTAGCCTTACCCCTCCCGGTGTGTATCGATCTTTGTGAGTCTCTGCCTTAGCAGCCGGTGTTATTATTATCACCAACCTCGTCTGTCTGTACTTGACTGTCTCCTCCTCTGGACCTCTAGTGTGCTGTTTAGCCCTATGCCTCCCGTTGTGAGTAGACTCTTGTGTCATTGTCTCAGCAGCTTGTGTTGTCACTATTTTCACCGTTAATAAAACTCTCACTAAACTCTCTGGTGACTGTGTGGTGTCTTACGGTGGCTCGCGAGAGCCACCCGTGACAGTACACTGCTGCCAAAACGGCGTTTATGGTGACGCCAACCCGAGACGCAATTCACCAGGGAGTTTTGAGTTTTTTGGACGCTGCTGAAGACGTCCTTCGTCATCTCCCTTCCCGCTGGGCCGACCACCCGGAAGTCCACCCGAGGAGGGAAGATATCGCCGCACAACGCGAGATTTTCCTGATGCTGGAGGAGGAATGCGGCGCAAGGCAGGAGAGGAGGCACTCCTGCTCTTGGCCTACGGATCTTGATCCCGTCCTTAATCCAGTCCGGGAGTTCGCACCATCTGGGGCCCAGCGGAGGCGTCGGCGCCGCGGTCGAGCACGTCTTCAGCAAGCTCCTGCTCCGGATCCAGTTCCGGGCCGCCGGAATGATCCGCTCAATCAGCCAGCTGCTGTGAGTGAGCTGAGTCCTGTGCCGGTGAGCTCCATCCATGGGTCCTGGGTTACCATCCAGCGAGCGAGGGAAGGAGCAACGTCCTCTACAGCTGGCACCATCTTCTCTGCAGGAGACAGGCAAGTTCAATTTCACTTACCTATCCATCATAGTGATCTGTCTTGTCTGACTCCTGGGGGTGAAGCTCGGGGTTCGCAGCTCCCCGAGTTTCCTTCTCCAGCTGTAGCCAGTAATACTGAACCTGCTGCCTCTGTGTTTCCTCCTGCGGAGCGGTCCTCGGCGTCAGTCCCACGCCGTCGAACGAGGGGGAGGCCTGCGGCTCTGGGAGATATCCCGGCCCTGCAGCCTAGTGTTGGACAGAGGAGGAGAACGGACTGCGGTGAGGAGCCAGAGCCGACGAGTGAGCATCCCCAGGGTTCCTCAAAGATGCAGCCCGAGTCAGCAGGTCGAGGGTCCTCTGCCCCCACGCCATACGGGTTACTGGCGTGGACGCCAGCGCGAGAGGATCCAGCTGCAGAGACCATCAGGCCGGCTGTGGAACCCGACGCAGCCGAGTGGGAGCCCGACGACAAGCGTCTGTCTGAACCTGGATCGACAAAGTCCTGGACGGCTCCAGAGCCCGAGTGCAGGCAAGTGCTCTTCCTTGTTTTCCTTTATGGTGTGTTAGAGCATTTTTGCCTGCCTCATGGGGAGGCGAGCGAGGGGCAGCCATCTGCTGAACCCGAGCTTGTCTCGCTGGGCTCTGGCGCTGCCGGTGGAACTGATCCCGGTTCTCTCTTGTTCTCTGAGCCTCTCCACAGCGTTACTAGTCTGGAATCTGTCAAGGTCATGGGACTGGAGGTTCCAGGTTCGGGGATGGAGGTCGTTGCCGAGGTGACCCAGTCGGGGTCCGACGCGTGGGCCGAGGTGACCCAGTCGGGGTCTGACTCAGGTGTGGCTGCGACCCAATCGGGGTCCGACGAGGTCCAGTGGGGGTCCAGCTCAGGTGTGGCTGTGACCCAGTCGGGGTCCGACGTGGGTGCAGTGGTGACCCAATCGGGGTCCGACGAGGTCCAGTGGGGGTCCAGCGCAGGTGCGGCTGCGACCCAATCAGGATTCGAGGAGGTTCAATTTTTTGTTTGTTCCCCTCTCAGGAGCCACCAGCTGGGGGCCGTTGGAGGTTTTTGTCTGGCAGTCTTGCACTCTTATGTATTGTCGTCATTAGGCGGGCTGCATGCTATTCCTCCACTGTCCTGGTGGTTGTGGGATGCGGGTCGGCCACCCGAGGAACTGCTTTGTGCGTTCGGCGTCTTGGGTTGGTCGCCCGATAAACTGTGGTTGCTACTGGGTGACCTGGTTCGGCCACCAGAGGACTTGTTTCTGGGGGCCTGGGACTGGGGCAGGCCGCCTGACCATGTACTGTTTTGTGGGACTATCCGTGGGCCATCGGAGGCAGGGAGGTCGCCGGAGCTCTGCCTGGGGGGCGTTGGATCTCCGCCGATCATCTTTTTTGTTTTGGCCCATACGGTATCAGGGTTATGCCAAGTTACGTAGAGCAATTTTTATTGCCTCATGTGTGTATTTGAAAGCCATAGTCAAGTCATGTCAAGTTATGCAAAGCAATTTTTATTGCCTCGTGTGTATTTGAAATCCATAGTCAAGTCATGTCAAGTTATGTAAAGCAATTTTTATTGCCTCATGTGTGTATTTGAAATTCATAGTCAAGTCATGTCAAGTTATGTAAAGCAATTTTTTTTATTGCCTCATGTGTGTTTATAGTCCATAGTTATGTCAAGTTATGGTTAGCAATTTAGATTGCCTCATGTGTGTTTATAGTCCATAGTCTGGGTTTTTTTGTTGTTTTTTTTGTTTCGTCCTCCCCTCTTCCTTTTGAGGGGCTATGGTCAAGTTTTGTTTTTTGTTTTGTTCTCCCCACTTTCTTTTGAGGGGCCATAGTTTGGTGTTCTCGTTTCTTAGTTTCCAGGTGTGTGCATTTATTTCTTGTTTCTCTTTCATAGTTACCATGTGTTAGTGTGCATTTTTTTTTCTTGGTCATAGTCATGTGTTTGCATTTACGTCTTGTTTTTTTTTTCATAGTTATCATGTTTGCATTTATTTCTTGTTTCGGTTTCCAGGGTCATTGTGTGTTTGGGTTTATTTTTTTTTGGCTAGGTTATGTACACTGGAGTTAGACGGGTTGTCTGTGGTCTCGGAGGGAAAACTTTCAGTGTCAGGTGTTTTTTTTTGCTTTGTTTGTTTTTCCCTTGTATTGTAGTCATGTCTTGTTTTGTTTTGTTTTTTTCTCTGTTTTTTTTTTCCTCTCGTCATTGTTCTGGGGAAAATGGGATGGATATGTCAGGTGATGTATTCTTTTCTTTTTCTGTTTAGGGTTTTGTTAGGTTTTGTTTGGCTCCCTCCTTGCCTGTCCCTCAATCCACTCGCCCTGTGGTTGGGGGGGCAGGTGTTACTAGACGTTCAGAGCCCGTCAAGTGAGGGGGGGCTACTGTCATGACCCGAGCACTATGCCTTTGTGCTCGGGTTATTCTTGTCAGGGCTTGACAGCGGCATTATTATTCTAGCTCTCCAAGCTCTTATTGTGATAGTGCTCGGGGAGGCTTCCGCTGAGCTGTCAAACCCTCAACAGCTGTGCTGCATCTGTGGTCGTTAGCGCTCAGGCTACTTTAACCCGCGCTGGCGGCCGCATCGGCGCAGCAGTGTCTGTTAACTCTCCGTCACGTTACGGATGCTTAGGATTTATTCCTACCACATCTGCTTGGTTTGACCGTCGTGCCCCTGGACTAGTAAGTGTGCTGTTTAGCCTTACCCCTCCCGGTGTGTATCGATCTTTGTGAGTCTCTGCCTTAGCAGCCGGTGTTATTATTATCACCAACCTCGTCTGTCTGTACTTGACTGTCTCCTCCTCTGGACCTCTAGTGTGCTGTTTAGCCCTATGCCTCCCGTTGTGAGTAGACTCTTGTGTCATTGTCTCAGCAGCTTGTGTTGTCACTATTTTCACCGTTAATAAAACTCTCACTAAACTCTCTGGTGACTGTGTGGCGTCTTATGGTGGCTCGCGAGAGCCACCCGTGACAGATAGGGGCACAAGAATACAAAAAATAAATAAATGTAAAGGAAAAAGTCACGAGCCTGGGTCCAGCAGGAATCCCAGCCCCAGCTCATGACAGTGTCAGTCCTAGATAATTATAGACCAGTATCCAATCTTCCATTTTTAAGTTAAATTTTAGAGAAACTTTTTTTTTTTTTTTTTTTTTTTAATTAAAGTATCAATACAATACAAAGTATTAGAAATTTTCATTTTTGTTTCAACCAAACAGTAAAAAACTAGAACTTAAAGCCAACAAATGTAAATGCTTCAAAGCACAAAAACCTTTAAATAAACAATAAAAAAAAAAAAAAAAAAAACACAAAGAAAAATTGTGTGTGTGAAGTGGGGGTGGGGTAAAGGGGATATGAGCTACTCAGAAACTATAATCGTGGGTCTTTCAAAGAAATCAAGAAACGGGCGCCATAATTTATAGAATTTGTTTTCAGAGCCACAGACTGTATATCTGATTTTTTTCTAAATCCAAACAGGACATTATATCTTTTATCCACTGTAAATGTGAAGGGGGCGAAGAGTCTTTCCACTTCAGTAATACAGCACGTCTGGCCAATAATAATGAAAATTTGAATACTTTTAATTTGGAACTTGGCAAGACAAGTTCTGGAGCCACACCAAAAATGGCGCATAATGGATCAGGTTTAATTTGATATTGCAGGACTTCAGACATAGTGATAAAAACAGAATGCCAAAAATTCATCAATGCAGGGCAGGACCAATACATGTGAAGCAAAGTGCCAGGAGCGCTACCACACTTTTCACAAGTTGGGTCTATATCCGAGTAAATACGTGTTAACTTAACCTTGGACAGGTGCATCCGGTGTACAATCTTAAATTGAATAAGAGCGTGACGAGCACACATTGATACAGTGTGAACCTGGCCAAGAACAGAGTCCCACAGTTCATCAGTAAAAGTAAAAGTAAGATCTTGTTCTCAGTTCAATTTGATAGCGGCCAGAGAAGAAGATTGTAAATTTGAAATTAAATTATATAAAACTGACATTACCCCCTTAGAAGTTGGTTTAACTAATAAAAAATCATCTAGAGGATTATCAGAAGGTTTTTGAGGGAATTGTTTTGTCATGGTTTGCACATAATGTCTGACCTGGAGGAAGCGGAAAAAATGTGTAGAAGTGATGTCGAATTTGGTGGAAAGTTGAGAAAAACTTGCAAATTGACCATCAAAATATAAATCCGCAAAAGATTTTAAACCTTTTCTGTGCCATATATGAAATGCACTATCAATAGTTGATGGGGTAAATAAATGATTTGCGGCAATTGGACTTCTAATGGAAAAAAACTGAAGACCGAAATTTTTCCTGAATTGAGACCAAATTCTAAGAGACTGACGAACTACTTTATTATTACCCAGTGTAGACAAAGCAAGGGGAAGTGGTGAACCTAAAATTGCCGGTAGGGAAGTTTGATTGTCCACATGTGACTCCATAAGGATCCAAATAGGTGATTTGGGTTCCAGATAAAAATGTTTCCAATATAACATGCACCTGATATTTGCTGCCCAGTAGTAATATTGAAAGTTAGGCAGAGCCATGCCACCTACTGATTTGGGTCTTTGAAGAAAAACTTTCCTCAATCTCGGATGTTTACCATTCCAAATAAATGAGGTAATCAGAGAGTCCAAAGACTTAAAAAAGGATTTAGGAATAAAAATGGGGAGACATTGAAACAAATATAAAAACTTTGGAAGTAACATAATTTTTACAGAATTGATTCTGCCAATTAAAGACAAGGATAATGGGGACCATTTGGAAAGTATTAACTTGCACTGGTCAAGTAAGGGGAGAAAATTATTTTTAAACAAGTAATTAAATTGTTTAGTGACACATATCCCAAGATAATTAAAATGATCAATAACAACCTTGAAAGGAAAATTTTCAAAATCCTGAACTTGAATCTTTTCATTAATCAGAAACAGTTCACTCTTATTAAGATTAATTTTATAACCAGAAAACCTACTAAAACTATCCAAAATATTAAGTATAGCGGGTAATGAAGTAAGTGGGTTGGAGAGAAATAATAAAAGATCATCAGCATAGAGTGAAACCCTATGCTCAATGCCACCCCTACGAATGCCTAGAAAGTCCCGGCTCCCACGGATTGCAATAGCTAACGGCTCAACTGCCAAGGCAAAGAGCAACGGGCTCAAAGGACAGCCTTGCCTCGTACCACGGTAAAGTCTAAAATAGTCAGAATAGCGACAATTAGTTAACACTGAAGCTAAAGGACTAGCATAGAGAAGTTTAATCCAGGAACAGAAGGAAGGACCAAAACCGAACCTCTCCAAAGTAAAAAACAAATACTCCCACTCAACCCTATCGAATGCCTTTTCAGCGTCCAAACTAATAAGACATTCAGGTATGTTGTGGTGAGGAGTATAAATAATATTAAACAACCGCCGCAAGTTAAAAAAAGAATGGCGATTTTTAATGAAACCGGTTTGGTCCTGTGAAATTATAAAAGGAAGAATCTTTTCCAACCTTGAAGCTAACAACTTTGACAAAATTTTAACATCGGTATTTAACAAGGAAATAGGCCTGTAAGAAGCACAATCAACAGGATCCTTATCCTTTTTAAGCAACACAGTGATACAGGCCTGATAGCATGAAGGAGGAAGTGTACCAGAGTCAAGCGACTCTGTAAAAACTTGACAAAGGAAAGGGGCGAGGTCATCAGAGAATTTTTTGAAAAAATCAGCGGAAAACCCATCAGGTCCTGGAGATTTTCCTGATTGCATGGATGATATTGCCAGCTGAATTTCTTCTTTTGTGATGGGAGCTTCTAAAATTTGCCGAGATTCTGAAGAAATCGAAGGAATATCAATAGAATCAAAAAAAATTTCCAAATCCTTTAAGTTTGTTGTATATTCTGAGGTATATAATTTGGAATAAAATGACCTGAAAATATCATTAATCGCTTGTTGGTCAGATGTCACCTCTCCTTTATCTGTCCTAACTCCAGTAATAATTTGCTTAGCTCTAATACCACGTAGTTGATTAGCTAGAAGTTTACTGGTTTTTTCGCCATGTTCATAAAATTCACTCTTGTTCCTTATTAAACAACCTTCAATTTGTCGAGTAGAAAGTAAATTAAGTTTAGTTTGTAATGTCATACGTTCCTTGTACAGAGCGGGTGATGGAGATTGAGCATATTGTCTGTCAATGTCCAGGATTTGATCTAAAATAGCCTTCTGTTCCTGTATTAAGGATCGTCTTTTAAATGCTGCCAATGAAATAAATTCCCCCCTAAGAAATGCCTTCATGGCCTCCCATATCGTTTTATTTGACATACCAGGAGTTTTATTTTCTTTCAAAAAAAAATTAATTTTAGAAGAAATATTCGCAACCAATTTTTCATCTGTAAGTAATAATGGATCCAATCTCCAATGCTTTCTCATGGAGTCACATCCATGGAGGATCATTTTAAGTACAAGAGGGGCATGATCAGAAACCGAGATGCTATCATAACTGCAAGAGCAAAGGTTATTAATTAATAAATTGTCAACAAAAAAATAATCTATTCTGGTATAAGTATGGTGTACGTGAGAGAAAAAAGAATAGTCCCTGCCGTTAGGATGTAAAAAACGCCAAGGATCTGTAAGGCTATATTCCTCAAGAAAAGACTTAACATAAGTTGCAGATTTATTAAGACTAGCAGGTTTTGAAGATGAGCGATCTAAGATCGGATCCATATACAAATTAAAGTCACCCCCAAGAATTAGAGAATGAGTATTTAAATCTAGAAGTTGCGAAAAAAGGTTGCGAAAAAAGTGCACATCATCAAAATTCGGTGCATACAGATTAGCCAAAGTGACATGTTTATCGCCAAGTTTACCTGATACTATTACAAATCGTCCATTTTTATCTGATACAACATTAGAGGGAATAAATGGGATATTTCGATCAATAAGAATAGCAGCGCCCCTGGCCTTAGCTTTAAAATTTGAATGAAAAAATTGTCCTGACCAACATTTTGACAAACGCAAGTGGTCGGAATCCTGCAAATGGGTTTCCTGCAAAAACAGTACCCCAGGCTTAAACTGCTTTAGACGTGACATGACTCTCTTTCGTTTAATTGGATGGTTCAACCCCTTCACATTCCAGCTTACCAAAGTAAGATTACTATTCATTCAAAGAGTAAAATTTATATAGAGAAACTTGTTTTTAATCAGTTAAATGATTTTATGATTTTAAATAATATTTATGAAAAATATCAATCTGGTTTTAAAGCTAAGTACAGTACCAAGACAGCACTAGTCAAGATTGTGAATGATCTTAGATCTCATATGGACATGAAAAAAAAAATATCTGTACTGGTTCTACTTGACCTAAGTGCAGCTTTTGATACTGTTGATCACACAATACTTTTAAATAGACTTCACAACTTGATTGGCCTCTCTGGCACTGTATTTAATTGGTTTAAGTCCTATCTTACAGATAGAGAATTTTTTTATAAGTATGGATGAATCTTCAAGCAAAAACTATAAAATGGATTGTGGGGTTCCTCAGGGATCTATTTTAGGCCCTACTCTTTTTAACCTCTACATGCTTCTACTTAGTGATGTCATCAGGAGACACCATATCAACTTCCATAGTTATGTTGATGACACACAGCTTTACATTGCCATGTTTCCTGATGACCTAGGGCCAATAGATACCCTTTTTAACTGTATTTTAGATATTAAGTCTTGGATGGCTGAGAATTTTCTCCAGCTCAGTCAGGACAAAACAGAAGTACTGGTCATTGATTCTGAAGCACACAGAAAGAAACTGGATGCAAAGCTGAGAGCACTGAAGCTTAACCCTGGTCAACAAGCAAAAAATCCTGGGGGTCGTGTTCGACTCAGGCCTAAGCTTTGAAGCACATATCAAAAACGTTACAAAGACTGCATTTTATCACTTGAAAAATATTGCAAAAGTACGCCCATTTCTCTCTTAAGCCAATACAGAGATACTTTTACACATTTTTATTATCTGTAGAATTGACTAATGCAATGCAGTGCTTTCTGGTCCTCCAAAAAAGAGCACATCTCATCTGCAGATAGTTCATCAGAATGTGGCTGTACGCCTGTTGACCAGGACCAGAAAGAGAGCACACATTACACACATTTTAAAATCTCTGCATTGGCTTCCTGTTTGCTTTAGAATTGATTTTAAGGTCCTTTTACTAGTTTATAAAGCTCTTAATGGTCTTGCCCCTGCCTATTTATCAGAACTACTTTTAATCTATGAACCCTCCAGGGCCCTCAGGTCTGCAGGAAGTGGCCTTTTAATCATCCCTAAAGTTAAGACCAAAAGAAAAAAAAGTCTTATAATTTTTTTGTCCTATAGTGTTATTTAATTTATAAGTATGATCAGGTATAAAGATTATTTAACTTCATTTAGCGGGGTGTGTGGGGAAGGGAATTTGCCTCCCATTTCACCCAAACACACCAGAAAAACAATATATATGTATCACTCGTTGGGACACCAGAACACTCTCTTGTGAACAATTTATTAATTAATTCCACTTTATACCTGTTTAATCAGTCTCAAAATATTAGTGAGTTTGATACTGGGGCTTCGAGACCAGGCACAGAATGGAATAAATTCCCAACAACTTCTCTCATTTTATAGATTTATTAAAGGAAACTCTAATTAAATGACATCACATTCAAAGAATTTGTAAGCAGGTGAAATAATCAACAGGTGTTAGAAATCACATTTATTTATGACTGATTATAGAGTAATGATGTGAGTACCTCTAGAAAACCATGGACTTTCGTATGAATTTAAAGCAGTTCGAAGAAGAATTATGAAAAACTGAACGCAAATTTATTGAGAAAATTAAACTAATTATATGGAAAATTCTGAACTATTCTAAGAAAGTAAAAACAGAATTTTAATAAAAGAGTTATTATTAAGTTCTCTAATTCTGTATCTGATCAGATTTCTGAATTATTTCTAAATTTTAGACAGGTCATTCAGCAGATGGAAACAAAGAGAAATGGGTCATTATTGCTCACATGAATCCGGGTTGAAGTTCTGCTGTTGAGGCTCCTCCTGAAACTTTATTTGCAGATGGTGCCAGAGCCAGAGCCAGAATATCCTACCAGCAGATATTTGGGCACGGTACAGCAGCTTTCAAAGTCTGTAGTCCAGCAGTCATAAGTTGAGGTTTTGACTGTTATAATAAGCTTCGTCTTCACTCAGCTAGCATCTGAGTTCCTTCCGGGCTGCTGTAATGGCGAGATGTGTCAGGGGCTTTTGTTGGTCAGCGGATTCTCCAGAGTCCAAATAAATTCAGAAATAATTTAAAAATCTGATCTGGATACTAAGAGTTAGAGGGGTAAGATAAAAAATAAACTCAAGCCACAAAAATCTAGATTACTTTGATGTCGTGGAGTTGGCTGAAATAGCTTCCAGAGTGAAGCAATGAGCGATCGGTCAGTCTGTCCCTTTAAAACACACGGTGAATTTAAAGAAAGTTTAACAGGAGAAAAAGTTAGAAAAAACAGAAACGCCGGTGAAGCATGAAGTTTGACTTCATTTAACAAGTTGAGCTCAAAGAAGTAATTCCCGGACTTTTAAAGAAAAACATTAAAACACACAGATGTTTAAACAGCACACAACAATGGCAAAAACTGAACTGACAAAAACTGATCTGAAGGAGGGCGTCTCCCTGCTTATAACTCAGACAACTTTCGTGGGCTTCCGGTGACTGACATACAAATAAGCCAATTACCTCCTGTCGTGGGAGGGTTTTACTTTAGTCCAATGAGCAAGTAGTCCTTTGTCTGTAAAGAACCAATGGAATGAAAGAGCTGTTGCCCAGCATATGCTGGCTGATGATTGGCTGAGCGAGTCAGATGACTGGTTCACAGGATGACACCCATTTCAATACTGAAGATTCCTTAACATACTTGTGCATAAAGTTTAAGCTAAGTCAGTGATTCATGCACTTTTATACTGGTACTTATACAATTAACATGCAAGAATAAAATAAGATATAGATAGATAGATAGATAGATAGATAGATAGATAGATAGATGTACTTTATTGATCCCAAACTGGAAAATTACAGTGTAACAGCAGCATGACAGTTGACAGCCAAACAACAGAAACACACACGACAGACAAAGGGATTACCAATGGAGAGTAAAAAACTAACACGACTATAGAACCTACTGCATATACATCACAGCTTAATATATGATGACCCGTATAAACACATGAATCATCCCATTGCACAAGAAGGACTATCAGGAGCAGAGTGAAAAGTGATGTACCAGTTAGTCTGTAAGATGCAGTGTGGCAGCATAGCTATGACCAGAATACAACATCATAGTGAGTTATTGTACAGTGAAATTGCATATGGCAGGAAAGATTTCCTGTACTTGGCCGTTCGACAACGAAGCTGTAGTAGTCTACTGGAGAAAGTGCTTCGCTGTCTATCTAGTGTGTGGTGGAGGAGGTGATCAGGATTGTCCATGATTGATCGCAGTTTATTTAGTGTTCTCCTCTCCACCACTGTCTCAAAGGTCTCTGGTCTGAGACCAATTACAGAGCCAGCCCTCTTGATAATCTTGTCAAGTCTGTTGGTATCTCTGGCCCTGATACTGCTACCCCAACAGACCGCAGCAAAGAAGATGGCGCTGGTAACAACAGTCTGGTAGAAAAGCTCCAGCATCCTGCTGCACACGTTGAAGGATCTCAGCTTTCTCAGGAAGTAGAGTCTGCTCATCCCCTTCTTGTGCGCAGCATCGGCATTGGATCCCCAGTCCAACCCGCTGCTGATCCTGACACCCAGATATTTGTAGTCCTCAGCCACTCCCCCCTCTTCTGCAGTGGCTGAAAAGGAGTCTTCCTCTTCCTGAAGTCAATCACCATTTCCCTGGTCTTGCTGACATTCAACCTCAGGTGATTCTGCTCCGTCCACTCAACAAATCTGTCTACCAGTGCCTTGTACTCCCCTCCTCTCCTCCTCTAATACACCCCACAACAGCTGAGTCATCAGAGAATTTTTGCAGGTGGCATGACTCAGTGTTGTACTGAAAGTCCGTGGTGTATACGGTAAAAAGAAAAGGAGAGAGCACAGTCCCCTGTGGCGCTCCTGTATCACTAGCCACCACTCCAGACAAGACATTGCCCAGCCGGACAAACTGTGGTCTGCCTGTCAGGTAGTCGGTAATCCAGGAGATCACAGAGCTGTCAACCCCCCATCACCCGCAGCTTCTCGCCCAGCAGCAGTGGCTCGATGGTGTTAAAGGCACTGGAGAAATCAAAAAAACTGATTGTCACAGTGTCTCCGCCACCATCCAGGTGCAGATGGGCTTGTTGCAGCAGGTAGATGACAGCATCTTCAATTCCTAAATGGGGCTGATATGCAAACTGCAGAGGGTACAGCCACGTCTTCACCTGCGGCCTCAAGTTGGCTAAGACCAGTCACTCCAGGACCTTCATCACATGAGATGAGAGGGCAACTGGTCGGTAGTCATTCAGATCCGATGGAGATGACTTCTTGGGGACAGGAACCAGGCAAGATGTCTTCCACAGCACCGGTACTCTCTCCAGACTCAGGCTCAGGTTGTACAGGTGTTTCAGTACCGGAGCTAGTTGGTTGGCACAGGTCCTCAGGGTCCTAGCGGAGATGCCATCAGGGCCCAAAGCCTTCCGCTGACGAAGTCTCTCCAGCTGTTTCTCCACCTGATCTGTAGTCACCATGAAGTGAGGGAGGGTCCTGGTGCCCCCTGAGGAGGAGGAGGGGGGAGATAGAGAGAGGTTCTGCATGGAAGCGTGGGTGGGGAGGGGTGCGTGGGGGTCTGGTTGTGTTGCTCGGGTGACAGACTGTGAGTTGAACCTATTAAAAAAACAGATTCAGTTCCTCAGCTCTCTCCTGGCTCCCAGATAGCTGCCCGACTCTCCCCTTGTACCCAGTTATTTGTTTCATTCCCTCCCACACATCTTTAGTGTTGTTTTGCCTGAGTTTCTCTTCCAACTTCCTCCTATAATTGTCCTTGCACCTCCTCAGCATCTCTCTCAGCTCATGCTGCACTCCCCTCAGCTTCTCCTTGTCTCCAGCCCTAAAAGCTCTCTTCTTTTTGTTCAGAAGTGCTTTCAGGTCACTGGTGATCCATGGTCTGTTGTTGGAGAAGCAGTGTACAGTCTGAGCTGGCATGGTCATGTCTTCACAGAATCTAATGTATTCTGTGATGCAGTCGGTCATATTGTCTATGTCCACCCCATGTGGTTCACAGAGTACGCTCCAGTCTGTCATCTCAAAGCAGTCCTGCAGTGCATCAGCAGCCTCCTGTGTCCACCTCCTCACAGTCCGTGTATAAGCAGGCTGCCTTTGCACAAGGGGGACATACTTGGGTGTTAACATGACCATGCAGTGATCTGATTTACCAATGGGGGGAAGAGCTGTGGCACTATATGCATCTCTGACATTGGCATACAGTAAATCCAGTGTTTTGTTCTCTCTGGTGGGACAATCAACAAACAGGTGAAAGTCTGGTAGTGTTTTTCCCACTGAGACATGGTTAAAATCCCCCGTGATGGCCATGAATGCATCCAGGTGCTTCTCCAGTAATGTGGCCGCAGTGGAGCTAATGACGTCACAGGCCGCCGCTGCTTCAGCTGACAGAGGGACGTAGACGATAACAATTAAAGCGCACTTCATTTCTCGCGGCATATAATAAGGTCTCATACTAACAGCCAACAGTTCAATGTCCGGGCTGCAGCACTTTTCCTTCTCGTAAATGTGTTCCGGATGACACCACCGCTCATTAACAAGAAGTGCCACTCCTCCTCCTCTCTTTTTCCTGCTGCTTTTCACGTCTCTGTCCCCCCGTACAGTCCTGAAGCCAGGTATCGCTATGTTTACATCTGGGATCTGTGAGTGTAACCACGTCTCCGTAAAACACATGAAACTACACTCACAATACTCCTTTTGTGTCCTGACCAGCGCTGTGATTTCATCTGTCTTGTTTCCCAGCAATCGCACGTTCCCGGTGATGATCATCGGGACAGCTGGCTTATGCTTCCTCCTCCTCCTCCTCCTCACCTTCGCTCCAGCCCTTCGCCCGCGGTGTCTCCTCTTCAGCTCATCCGGGATGAGGGGCTTCACTGCCGGCCGCAGCGCTCCAGGCGCCGACCTCCTCAGCGCAATCAGCTGTTCACGTGTGTAAACAATGCGTCCGCCCCCACCTCTGTTGATCTCTGTTGATATATTGAAGCATTAAAACATTCATGCACACATTTAAAATCAAGATAAATATAAATTCTTCAAACCCATTATTGATTGTCCAATGGAATGGTAGACCAGAGTCCATTTGCTTTTCCAGGGTGTCCTGAAAAAGAGAATAATCCGAAAATTGAAGGTTTTGTAAAAAGGCAGTCATTAGGGAATAAAATTCACTGGTTAAATCCAACACATCCCTGGGTTGCCAGAGGATGGCAATGTTGAGCTGTGGGTATTTTGTAGTGACCATATGATGCACTCAAAAATGTCTGTTCTTTGTCACAGGGGTTTGGAAGATGTCAAACCGTTTTACGGGCCAATAAAATGGTCTTGAGAAAGGAAGTCCATTTATTTATGAGGTAGACTAATCCGTTCCTTGCACGAGATGGAATCCTTATCTCTCGTACCTCTTTACAAAGGAATGTGTTCTCCACAATGGTCCTGAGATGAAAAAGCAATTCTTGACTAGCCTTTTCCTGGGTGAAACCTTGGTGATGCAAAGTCTATTTTATAGATGAGCCAAAGCTAGATGATGCTACAGTCCTATCCCTTTTATGCAGATGATATTCAGCTCTATTGCTCATTTTAATGAATTCTAGTTAAGCAAGTTATCAAATGTACTTGACTGTTTGTTTACCATCAAAAAATGGTTAAATAACAATTTCCTCCATCTAAACTCTGAAAAAATTGAGACACTGATCATTGCACCTGACATGAAAGTTCCTCTCATCAAGCAGCACCTCGGATCTCTGGGCTCCAAGGTGTGGTCAAGCATTAGAAACCTGAGGATGCTGTTTGACAATTCAATGTCCTTGGAGAGACATTTAAAGCAACTGGTCAAAAACTGCTTCTTCCATCTGAGGAACATTTCTAAACTCAAAAATGTATTATCAAGCTCAGATATTCACACTTTTATTTCATCCAGAATTGATTACTGCAACTTTCTTTTACCTGTTTTAACAAGGGTTCATTAAACCGCCTGCAGATTGTCCAGAATGCTGTGGGTAGGCTTTTAATAGGAGCTTACAAACGGGACCATATCACCCTGATTTTAGCTGTTCTTCACTGGCTACCAGTCAAATTTCATACTGATTTAAAAATTTTAGTTTTGATTTTTAGAACAATTCATGGCCAAGACCAAAATACTGTACATTTATAATCTTTTAACCCCATATTCTTCAGGTTGATCACACAGGTCAGAATCTCTTAATTGGTCCCTAAAAGACAGCAATGGATCTCAGAGGATACTTTGAACCTCATGGAAGATAGGAGAAAGCTCAAACCCCTGCTTAACAACTTGACTGAAGCTGCCGATGGCTACAGAGCTCTGGACAGAATCATCAGAAATGCATGTAAAAGGGACAAAAACAACTTGCTTAGTGAAATCTGCAGCAATTTAGAGAATAAATTATGATATGCATCACCACACCTATGCATATCAATACATTATAGAATGCTTAAAAAGCCCTTCACACACCGCTCATCTATCTATAAATTCAAGGGATCTCTGTCTGTGTGTGTGTGTGCCTGTGTGTGTGTTCCTCAGATATCTCTCAAACCGTTCGTCACACTGACCAAAGATTTTTAACGTGCTTTTCTGAAGCTACGAGGGTGTGCATCCCCGAACATGGAGTCACTCAGTCAAAATATGTAATTTTTATCATTAAAAGTTAAGCCACTGCTGTGTGACCGCTCTATGTCTTCAACTCCCTGGCTTCAAGAAGTGTGGGCGGGTTTTGGATTGACTCCGTGCTCACTGGACAATACACAGCATCATGACCTGTCAGTCACCACCCCTGGACAAAACAAGGAAGTGGAAAATGACAAATTTGACTAGAAAAACATAATACTGAAGATTTAATACTTAAATCCTGGTTCCAAGGTTGTCATAGCCAGGAGCGGCACTGGGGTTAAGCTCCCAGTGCTCATAAAATGCTCCTTATGGCGTGCGTCTCGAAAAGCCTCTGACAACTAAGTCCAACTCCTAGCCTGCCCGTGTGGTTTAGTCTCTAAGCCCGGCGGAACTGCTTTTACTAATAGGAGAAGGGGCGAGGGCAGATCTCTGGTGCCTTAAAACCAGACGCTTCGGGTAGATGGTGGCTCGTCAACCTGGGAAGGTAGCCCATCTAGAGGAAGGTAAACCCTGATTTCAAACCTCCGCTGCCTTGCGGCATACCCGGTCACGGGAAAGGCTTCGGGAGTCAACCCTGAGGAAAAATCCGGAGTCAGAGCCCCAAAGGCCGTTCTATGTTGTGCTCAACATCGTTCTGGCAGCTCCTGCAACGGCGCTGGTGCCAAACTGTAGCAGCCTTGCTGTTCCTTTGGATTCATCAGTGACGTGGAGAGGGGGGACATGCTGCATGGGCAACATCTTGTCCTCCATATCTTCCTGCCCAGGCTTGAATCCTACCAACGCCCAACGCTGGAAGGTAGAACACCGGATCACTGGAGAGGACACTCCAGCTTCGCCTTTGGCGTAGACAAAACATGGGGAATGACAGTTACCAGTTATAAGCCACCGCTCAATTGGCGTAGAGCGCGGTGCCAGGGGTTGTTCCCGACGGTGGGAGGGATCATCGGATCTCACTGGACAGCTACCGCCCACCTCAAGCTGGGCAGCCCCCAGCCAATAAGGTGTTGTCCCGCCACAGCTTGCTTTCCTCATTGGGTGCATGGGGATGAGGAGAAGTCCGAACAGCAGGCTGAGAACCTTCGCACCAGGCACGACAATAAAACAAAAGAGACCAACTCTAAAACTGGGAACTTGGAATGTCCACACTATGATGACAGGACTCGCTGCTAACCTCAAGGACATCAACGACACCAGGAAGACTGCCATCATCAATAATGAGCTGAAGAGACTGGGAGTGGATATTGCCACTCTCCAGGAAACACGGTTGGCTGACGCAGGCACACTGAGAGAGAAGGACTACACGTTCTACTGGCAGGGAAAGGGCAGTGACGAACACAGGGAACACGGAGTGGGCTTCGCAGTGAAGAACACCTTGCTGAAGATGGTGGAACCGGGCAGCACTGGCTCTGCACGACTCCTCACCCTCCGCCTGAACACCACTCAAGGCCCAGTCACCCTCGTCAGTGTGTATGCCCCAACACTGACAGCCACACCAGAGGCAAAAGACGAGTTCTACGAGAATCGCGCAACAACTGTCAGGATCATCCCCAACTCTGAACAACTCATTCTCCTTGGAGACTTCAATGCCAGAGTGGGTGCTGACCATGACTCCTGGCCCTCCTGTCTTGGACCTTTTGGCGTGGGCAGAATGAACGACAACGGACAGTGGTTGCTCGAGTTCTGCACATATCACGATCTGTGCATCACAAACTCGTTCTTCGAGACCAAGCCCCAACACAAGGTTTCCTGGCAACATCCGTGCTCAAAGCACTGGCACCAGTTGGACTTGATCCTGACCAGGCGCACCTCACTGAAGAACGTGCTAATCACCCGTTCGTTCCAGAGTGCAGATTGCGACACAGACCATTCATTGGTGTGTTGCAAGGTCAAGCTGCAACTGAAGAAATTCCATCGTGCTAGACAGACTGGAAAGGCACGGATTGACACCAGCAAGATGGCTCAACCAGAACTTGTTGAGCAGTTTGCCTCCACCTTTGAGAAGGAACTTGGTGTACCACAAGAAGGAGAATCTGCAAAGCAGAAGTGGGAAGAGCTGCGAAACACCATCCACCGCACAGCCTTGGCTACCTTTGGGAGGAAGACCTCGAAGTCACAGGACTGGTTTGATGCCAAGTTGACCGAGATGACCCCTGTCATTGAAGCCAAGCGCTCAGCACTTGCTGAGTACAAGAAGTACCCAAACGAGAAGAATCTCCAGATTCTCAGGGCTGCAAGAAGCAAAGTTCAGCAGACTGCTCGGCGCTGTGCCAGTGAGTACTGGACTCAGCTCAACCAAGACATTCAAACCGCTGCCATAACAGGGAACATCCGTGGTATGTACGATGGCATCAAGAAAGCACTTGGTCCGGCTCAGAGCAAGACGGCCCCCCTCAAATCTTCCACTGGGGAGATGATCACAGAAAAGAACAAGCAGATGGAGAGATGGGTGGAACACTACTCCGACCAGAGTGTTCTCCAGACAGAACACCGTGACACCGTCAGCCCTTGATGCCATTGACTGCCTACCATCCATGGACGAACTTGACGTCAAGCCAACCATCGACGAACTCAGCAAGGCCATTGATAGCTTGACCGCTGGCAAGGCACCCGGCAACGACGGCATACCCCCTGACCTGATCAAGCACTGCTACACCGCCCTACTGCTGCCATTGCATGACGTCCTCTGCCAGTGCTGGAAGGAAGGTGCCGTACCACAGGACATGAGGGACGCCAAGATCATCACCCTCTACAAAAACAAAGGGGAGAGAAGTGACTGCAACAACTACAGGGGCATCTCCCTCCTCAGCGTTGTTGGCAAAGTCTACGCACGAGTTGTTCTCGTTCGTCTACAGAAGCTTGCCGAACGTGTCTACCCCGAGTCTCAGTGTGGCTTCCACGCTGAGAGATCGACGGTAGACATGATATTCTCCATCCGTCAACTCCAGGATAAATGCAGAGAACAGAACATGCCTCTGTACGTCGCCTTCATCGACCTCACCAAAGCGTTTGATCTGGTCAGCAGAGAGGGCCTTTTCAAGATCCTGCCAAAGATAGGATGCCCACCAAAGTTGCAAAGCCTCATCGAATCGTTTCACACCAACATGCAGGGGATAGTGCAGCACGATGGCAACGTCTCAGAGCCATTCAACATACGCAGCAGAGTGAAACAGGGCTGTGTACTTGCACCAACCCTCTTTGGGATTTTCTTTGCTATGCTCCTGAGGCATGCCTTCAGCACAGCAACAGAGGGAATCTACCTGCACACAAGATCTGACGGCAGGCTTTTCAACCTCACCCGCCTGAAAGCCAGAACCAAAGTACGCGATGCTCTAATCAGAGACATGCTGTTCGCAGATGACGCTGCAGTCGCAACCCACACACAGCAGGAGCTTCAGACCCTGATGGACCGCTTCTCCCAGGCATGCAAGGACTTCGGGCTTACCATCAGCCTGAAGAAGACTAACGTCTTGGCGCAAGGCACGGAAGCACCACCAACCATCACCATCGACGACTACAAGCTGGAGGTCGTGAATCAGTTCATGTACCTGGGGTCCACAATCAGCAACAACCTCTCCCTTGATACAGAGATCAACAAGAGGATTGGAAAATCAGCCTTCACACTCGCTCGCCTCACCACACAAGTGTGGGAGAATCCCAAACTCTCTGTCAAGATGAAGATGGCAGTGTACAACGCCTGCGTCATCAGCACACTGCTCTATGGGAGTGAGACGTGGACAACATACGCCCGGCAGGAAAAGAGACTGAACTCCTTCCACTTGCGCTGCATTCGCCACATCCTGGACATATCCTGGCAGGACAAAGTGCCCAACACAGAAGTTCTGTCCCGCGCTGGCCTTCCCTCCATGTTCACTCTACTCAGGCAGGGCAGGCTCCGCTGGCTAGGCCACGTTCACCGTATGGAGGATGGCAGAATCCCCAAAGACGTCCTCTACGGAGAACGTGGCCTAGCCAGCGGAGCCTGCGCTGCCTGAGTAGAGTGAACATGGAGGGAAGGCCAGCGCGGGACAGAACTTCTGTGTTGGGCACTTTGTCCTGCCAGGATATGTCCAGGATGTGGCGAATGCAGCGCAAGTGGAAGGAGTTCAGTCTCTTTTCCTGCCGGGCGTATGTTGTCCACGTCTCACTCCCATAGAGCAGTGTGCTGATGACGCAGGCGTTGTACACTACTGGCTAGGCCACGTTCACCGTATGGAGGATGGCAGAATCCCCAAAGACGTCCTCTACAGAGAACTGGCAACTGGCAGGAGAGACGTTGGCCGCCTGCGCTTTAGAGACGTCTGCAAGAGAGACATGAAGGCCCTGGAGATCAACACAGAGCGCTGGGAGGACCTTGCAACGGACCGCTCCAAATGGAGAGGCACCCTGACCAGACAGCTCAAGGCGGGTGAAGAGAAACTGACTGCTGCAGCAGATGAAAAAAGGACCCGCAGGAAGAACCGCCACAGACACAGCAGCACGGAGACCACCCACAAGTGCGACCTGTGTGACAGGGACTGTCATTCGTGCATCGGCCTGTTCAGCCACAGGCGGTGCTGTTCCAGCAGAGTAGACATTTAGGATTCTCTTCCATGGTCATCATAGACCGACGGAGGCCGACGACGAATGCTTAAAAAATTATACTATAAAGTTGGCGTGATTGCGTAGCTCTAAAGGATAATTCGGCATATGTAGAGAACATGAGGTGCGTGAGGACACTGGGCGGAGCGTCAGTGGGATCCGGGTCTGACAAAGAATACCAGTGTATCAACACAGAACATGCCGGGAGAAGCAGCAGCCTAACCGGGCTGACCACAGTCCTTTGCGGGGAGGAAATAGACGGGAGTACCTGCTTCTGCTTCACCTGTGTGTGCAGGACTGCGACTTCCCCCTCCCGTGTGAGTAGCTAAAAATTAAAAACTTAATACCGCCATGATTGTGGATCTGAATGGCCGGAATGACTTAACGACCAAACGCAGGACACAAAAATGCCCAAATATTGAAATAAATCACTTTTTAGTTAAATATTTGCTGATAAATGGGCACCACTGATGCAACGGTTGCAGTAAAACGGGTCCTCCTGCTATGAATAATAATAGATGTACTTTTGTCATGCGGTGGCCCTCGCGAGCCACCATAAGACGCCAAAAGTCACCAGTGAAGTTTGCATTGATGTTTATTAACGAACAAAAGATAACATAAAGCAATGAGCCACGGTGGGCTGAAACACACAACACTAGACACAGGCGATCATAAGGCTAACACGAAACACACTTACGATCACGAACATGAAACACTCGTTGACGTCCGAGCCGAGGGACGCTCGCCCGACGTCTGGCAAGGATAAACGTCGACATGGAATCATAGACCAGGAATAGTTGACGTTCCGTTGACGATTATTGACAACGGACAATGGATTATTGCAGGAAGCCCCTCCGAGTGCTGTCACAATAAGAACTCGGGGAGTCAGAAGGTAAACACTGCTGTCAAACCTGGCGGAGATGATGCATGGCCCGAGCGCGGACGAAATTGGCGCACGGACCATGACAGTACCTCCCCCCCAAGGGCGGGCTCCGAACGCCCGATGACACCCCAGCCCCCCACCCCCTCAGGGTGGGCGGCTGGAGGGAGAGGATCAGCCACAGACCAAAAACCATGACGATAACAGAAGCACATTGATAACCAGGAAAAAAAAATACAATACTCCCTAATACACAAATCATAATTAAGACAGGGCATAAATGAAGCAATTACAGAGCACGATTCACGGAAAATACAATACCCCATAATGCACGTTAACACACAGGACAAGAGAAAAAAAAACAACCAGAAACACACGTTACGTCCCTCAAACAGAAGAGGGGAAAAAAGAAAAAAAAACACAAAAACACGCTAACCAAGGCAAGAACACAGAGCAAGATTATCACCCCGAATGATCTTTAACCCAAACAATTCAAGAGAGTGACGACAGGCAGAATCCAAAAACCACAGAGACAGTTCCGGTGGTCTCCTTGCGTCCAATGGCCGACGGGTGGTCACGAGGGACAGTACATGATCGGGCGGCCTACCCCAGTCCCAGGCCCGGAAAGTCAAATCCTCCGGTGGCTGAACCAGGTCACCCAGTTGCAAACACAGTATGTCGGGTGGCCGACCCAGGGCGCCGAACCGGCGAAACAGTTCCTCGAGTGGCCGACCCGCATCCTTCAGCCACCAAAACTGTGGGAAGACAGCCCGCGGCGGCCTCCCTGGTGGGGGAAAGACGTGAGAGAGCCGGGCCGAATGTAGAGGCCCCCCAACGGCCCCCGGCGATGATGAGCTGTGCTGGTGACTCTGACGAGGGCAATAATGATGACGACGAGCCTGCTCTATGTCAGGTGGCGAAGGGTCTGCAGCCCCTCCACCAACCTTGACCCATACCGATACTGCACTCGCGGCTGCACCCGCGTCGGACCCCACTGGGTCTTGGCTGCACCTGCGTCGGACCCCCACTGGGTCTCAGCGGACCCCGACTGTGTCTCGGCTGCACCCGCGTCGGACCCTGACTGGGTCGGCGCAGCACCGGTGACGACCTCTGACCCCAAACCTGGAACCTCCAGCACAGCGATCATGACTGGCTCTGCACTGGTGACTCTGCAAGAAGGCTCAGAAGACAAGAAAGAACCGGTATCAGAATCACCGGTAGTGACAGAGCCCAGCGAGACAAGCTCGGGTGCAGCAGGCGGCTGCCCCTGACTCACCTCCCCGAGAGGCAGGCAGAAATGCTCCAAGACAGAAAGGAGAAACACAAGATAGAGCACTTGCCTCCACTCAGGTTCTGTCGCCATCCAGGACTTCGTTGATCCAGGCTCAGGATGGAGAAGTTCGTCTTCAGGCTCCCACTCGGCCACGGCAGGTTCCGCAGCCGGCATGATGGTCTCTGCAGTCCATGGATCCTCCGGCGCTGACGTCCATGCTTTATAACCCGCACAGCGTGGTGGCAGGGGACCCTCGACCCGCTGGCTCGAACTGTTCCAACGTGGAGATCCGGGGACGCTTTATCGTCGGCGAAGGCTCCAGGCTGCAGTCCGCTCTTCTCCTCTGCCCACGACGTGGCTGCAGGGCTGGAACCAGGCTCTCCAGAACCGCAGCCACCCCCCTTGTCCGACGACGTAGGCCTGGCGTTGTGGACCGCTCAGTAGAGGGAGACACAGAGGCAGCAGGTTTAGTAATCAGAGCTACAGCAGGTGGTGGGAGCTCGGGGGACTGCGAACCCCAAACTCCACCCCCAGGAGTCAGACAAGGCAAATCACAACTATGATGAGAAGAAGGAACTTGCACTTGCCTGTTTCCTGGAGGAAGGATGGTGCCTGCTGTAGGGGACGTTGTTCCTCCCTTTCCCCACTGGATGGTGACAGAGGGCCCTCTGGAAGGACGAGGAGGAGCCGCTCGCGAGGGTCCACTCACGGGCTTCGCCAGAAGCGGATTCAGACGGGGGTCTGGCTGAGACTCTCCTTGGGCGTGACGCCGACGTCTTGGATGGACCCCAGATGGCGCGAACTCCTGGACAGGATTGGGGACAGGAACGGGATCCCGAAACAAGGAGCGACGATGCCTCCTCTTTGGGTTTCTGCCTGCGTTTCCCTCCAGCCCACGGAGTACCTCGCGTTGGGAGGCGATTTCTGCCCTCCTCGTCATGACCTCCGGGTAGTCGAAGTAGCGAGGAAGGTTATTGAGGAGATACTCAGCATAGTCCAGGTGCCAACGCATATCGTTGGGGGTGTCGTCGAACGTAGCGGCGAGGAGCGTTCCATCTACGTAGTCCAGGGCCTCTGCTAGCTCGTAGCCCAGGTGCCGAACGCGGCGCCTGAAACACGACATTCTCCCCACACGCAGTTACCCAGACAGGGAAGAATAAATGTCCAATTAAGCAAAACTCACTGGGAACGGCGTCTCAGTTTGGTGTCAATTTGGGCACCTAGTAGGCAGCAGTCTACTGTCATGCGGTGGCCCTCGCGAGCCACCATAAGACGCCAAAAGTCACCAGTGAAGTTTGCATTGATGTTTATTAACGAACAAAAGATAACATAAAGCAATGAGCCACGGTGGGCTGAAACACACAACACTAGACACAGGTGATCATAAGGCTAACACGAAGCACACTTAAGATCACAAACATGAAACACTCGTTGATGTCCGAGCCGAGGGATGCTCGCCCGACGTCTGGCAAGGATAAACGTTGACATGGAATCATAGACCAGGAATAGTTGACGTTCCGTTGACGATTATTGACGAGACTGCTGCATCATTCTGCTCCCAGCGCCTGCCTAAATACAGGGCTGCTGATGAGTCGCAAATGCAGCACAGCTGTCACGCTTTGACAGCAGGAAGCCCATCCGAGCGCTGTCACAATAAGAGCTCGGGGAGCCAGAAGGTAAACACTGCTGTCAAACCTGGCGGAGATGATGCATGGCCCAAGCGCGGACGAAATCGGCGCATGGACCATGACAACTTTATTGATGTTGGGTGTTTTGTAGTTAATTCTGTTGATTACAGTTTTTAAAAAAAAATTTAATAACAAAATATTGTTAAAATATAAAATGATGCACTACAATGGGTCTCAAATATTTATAAACGTGTCCTGTTATAGCACTGCATGGGTTTATTAATGATACACAGAAGAAATTCAATATTCCACTGAACTCCATCACTTAACAGTGATATAAACTAAAATAATTATAATGACTGAACAACTCCCATTCCCCAAAGTGCAAGATACACTATTATGAATATAAGTGATAAAGGATCAGACAAATAAGTGATTTGACAAGCAAATAAACAAGGAATTTGAAACAGTTGCTAATATTGGATGTCCCATTCATTTTCAATAATTAGGTATTCTGTAATTAATATTCACACAGTCAAATAAATCTTAGTGCCATTTACTCCCTTTTATATTTGTCAAAGTCTAACGTGATGATTGCCTACATACAGGCTACACCTCTTTGTATTCCACTTTCAAACACAGCCTGGAAAGCCTGATTGGGATGCCTGTTTCAGTCAGGAATACTTGCATTCTACGGGCATGCACTAGTGCGTGATAAAAGACCAACAAGAGACAGTTCTCCAAGAAATTGAAGAGATCAAAGAAAGATGGAGGAGCTATACTAAGGCCCTGTATGCTAGAGATGCAAGTCAACCCAGACAGTGAAACACCTCCTGCAACTTTACATTCTGAGATCCTCAGAGCCATCACACATATCAAAAACAACAAAGCATGTGATATGGATAAACTACCCATTGAAATTTTCAAAGCCCTTAATGAAGACAGTGACATCATTGATTGGATTCAAACACTCTGCGACCAAATCACGCTAAGAGGAGAATGGCCTGAGGAATTTACCATGTCAGTCTATCTTCCATTGCACAAAAAAGGGGACAACAAAGAGTGTGCCAACTGCAGGACTATAGTTCTTATCTCACATACCAGCAAGATAATCCTAGCTGTTATACACCAGCAGATTCAGGGCTACTAAGTGAGAGAATTTAGCCACAGACAAGCTGGTTTCTATAGAGACAGCGGTACAAGCGAACAAATACTGAACCTAAGGTTGATTACAGAGAAGGCCTATGGGCCCTATTTTTACGGTCATCCGCACACTTTTTTTTTTTTTTTACAGACTTTCCGCCATGCGCCAGTGTTTTTATTTTCTGTCAGCGCATTGTCTGTTTTTACAACTTGCATCACACCATCAAATTACCAGTAGACAGTGCGCCTGCCATGCACTCGGAGGAGGTACCTCATTTCAAAGTGGTCACTATTATAGTGCATTTCATCAGAATTCACTTTTGATCAGGAAAAAGAAGGTCTATCATCAGAAGCGCACTGTTTAATGACATTTCTGTCATGGATACTGTCATGGATACTGGGAAAGTTAGATGAGCTAGCGGCTATCTCCCGTTATGATAGCACATACCGGGAGTGCTCTCTCCTTTTGTTTACTGAGACGTGGCTAACTGAACTAGCAGCAGATGCTAACATTGAGCTGGAGGGTTTTCACATGATACGAGCTGACCGAACACCAGACAGTGGCAAGGCTAGGGGCGGTGGAATGATAATGTATGTTAACAACAACTGGTGCAGACCGGGACATATCACTGTTAAACAACGACACTGCAGCAAAGACATTGAGTTGCTAGCTGTTAGCATGAGGCCTACATATCTCCCGAGAGAACACTCACACGTGATCTGCATTGTTGTTTATGCAAATCCGACGGCGAACGCTGGGACAGCACGTGACGTCATCCATTCAGTAACCAGCAGGCTGCAGACAGAACACCCAGATGCTCTTCTCCTCATCTCAGGCGATTTCAACCATGTTTCACTGTCTCCCATTCTACCCACGTTCACCCAGTATGTCACATGCCACACTAGAGACAATAAAACACTGGATTTATTCTACGCAAACACTAAGGAGGCGTACACCTCATCACAACTCCCCCCACTCGGGAGATCGGATCACAACTTGGTTCATCTCCGGCCGGTGTACAAACCCCTAGTGCACAGACAACCTCCGGCCATGCACACTGTGGAGTTATGGTCTGAGGAGACAATGGACACCCTAAAGGGCTGTTTTGAAGCCACCGCCTGGAAGCAGCTCTGCGATCCACATGGTGAGGACATCGATGGCCTCATTCACACCTTCACGGGCTACCTCAGCTTCTGTGTGGACAAATCCGTTCCCACCAAGACCATACGGCGTCACTCAAACAACAAACCCTGGATCAACCCTGAGATAAAAACACTTCTGAGAGAGAAGAAGAGGATCTTCAGGTCAGGGAACAGGGAGATGCTGAAGTCCGTACAGAGGGAGCTGAGGAGAAAGATCAGAGAAGGCAAGGACAGCTTCAGGAAGAAGATGGAGGACAAGCTGCAACAGAGCGACATCAGCGGGGTCTAGAGAAACCTCAAAACCATCTCGGGGCTCCAGAATACCTCCCCCCAGGCCACAGGGGGCAGGGAGTGGGCGAACAACCTGAATCTGTTTTTCAATAGATTTGACCAACCGCCCTCCCCCCTGACTGCACAACAACCACTGCTGCCTCTAAAGAAATCAAGTCCTGCTGCCCACTCCCCACTCCACCAACACCCCCCCACTCCCAACACACAGCCCCCCATCCTGACCCTGACCAGGACCCAGGTGAGGACGGAGCTGAGGAAGATCAAGGCGAGGAAGGCGCCGGGACCGGACGGCATCAGCGCAAAGCTCCTCAAGTCCTGTGCAGACCAGCTGTGTGGGATTGTGACGTATATCTTCAACATGAGCCTGAAACTGGGGAGGGTACCACAGCTGTGGAAAACATCTTGTGTGGTACCTGTACCAAAAACTTCCCACCCCAAAGACCTGAACAGCTACAGACCGGTGGCCTTGACGTCCCACTTGATGAAGACCCTGGAGAGACTGCTCCTTGCTCACCTCCGCCCCCTGGTGGAACCAGCGATGGATCCACTCCAGTTCGCCTACCAGCATGGCATTGGGGTGGAGGATGCGGTGATCTTCCTCCTTCACCGTTCTCTGTCCCACCTGGAGAAGCCCGGGAATATGGTGAGGATCATGTTCTTTGACTTCTCTAGTGCTTTCAACACCATCCAACCGATGATCCTGAAGGACAAGCTGCTGCGCGCAGGGGTGGACCAGCACCTGTCATCATGGATCCTGGACTACCTCACGAACCGGCCTCAGTTTGTGAGAACCCGGGACTGTGTGTCCGACACGATCATCAGTAGCACGGGGGCCCCCCAGGGAACGGTGCTGGCTCCCTTCCTGTTCACTCTTTATACTGCGGACTTCTCACACAACACAACACACTGCCATCTACAGAAGTTCTCTGATGACTCTGCGATCGTTGGCCTCATCTCCAATGGAGATGAAGCTGAGTACAGAGGGCTTATCCAGGACTTCGTGGACTGGTGCCATCGGAACTGCCTCCAGATCAACGCGAGGAAAACTAAGGAGCTGGTGGTGGACTGCCGCAGGCATGGGCAGCCCCTCACAGTACCAGTAAATATACAGGGAACAGACATCGAGATGGTGACATCCTATAAGTACCTGGGTATTCATCTGAACAATAAACTAGACTGGTCACACAATACTGATGCACTCTACAAGAAGGGACAGCGCAGGCTGTTCCTGCTGAGGAGACTCAGGTCTTTTGGTGTACAAGGGGCGCTGCTGAAGTCATTCTATGACACGGTGGTGGCATCAGCCATCACTTTTGGAGTGGTCTGCTGGGGCAGTGGCATTACTGCAGCCGATAGGAAGAGACTGAACAAACTGATTAAGAAAGCTAGCTCTGTCCTGGGGCAGCGCCTTGATCCGATGGAGGAGATAGGAGAGAGAAGGACGGTGGCTAAACTGTCATCTCTGCTGGAGTCCGAGTTCCACCCTATGCAGGACATACTGAATGCACTGAGGAGCTCATTTAGCAGCAGACTACATCATCCCAGGTGCACAACCGAGAGGTTTCGTAGGTCCTTCCTACCAATGGCTGTCAGACTGTACAACCTAAGCAGGGCTGCTCGCAGAGATAGCAAAAAGACGTAACAAACTAATAGTTTTTTGAATGCAAAAGATGCAATAGACTTACACAATGGTCCCCTCCGGCATACAACTAGGAACATACCGGTCGCTATGGAGGGTGAGAATATGTATGGGCACATAATCATACCATGTAGGATAACTAAGTAGACGGTTATGCTGTTTCATTCCATCTAGCAACAATGCTCTGCACTGTGTGTGTTTATATATTTACATATTTATTCCATCTAGCTACAATGCTCAGCACTGGGTGTGTTTATATATTTATATATCTACATATTATTCCATCTAGCTACATTGCTCCGCACTGTGTGTGTTTATATACTTGCATATTTATTCCACCTAGCTGCAATGCTCCGTACTGTGGGTGTTTATATATTTACATATTTATTCCATCTAGCTACAATGCTCTGCACTGTGTGTTCATATATTCATATATTTATTCCATCCAGCTACAATGCTCTGCACTGTGTGTCTGTGTGTGTGTGTGTATATATATATATTTTATAGTAATACGTACATATGTATATTAGCTGCTCTTGCTTGCTTGTTTTTTTCTTGCCTTCTGATTGTTGCTCTGAGTGTTGCTATCCCTGTGCTGTTGCAATCCTGGAATTTCCCCGTTGTGGGACTAATAAAGGCTTATCTTATCTTATCTTATCTTATCTTATGGATGGCCCTCACGGGCAGATGAACAGACTCACTCGCGGGGTGAAGTTGAAGCATATTTTAATAGGAAAAACTGCAGCATGGTAGAGACAATGATACTCACGACCGAAGGTAATGACAGGTAAATAATGATGGGAAAGTACGATGGTGACAATGGTGACGATGAGGACCCAACAAAGGAATGAGGGAGTCAAACCCAAAAAATAGGAATTAACATAATGACACTAATGAGCAACAGCCCTGACCAATAATGAATGACAAGCTGTGCTCAATGGGAAGTAAACAAACACTGTCAAAATAAAAACCCAATCCGAAACAAATGATTAACAGGAAAAACCAGACATACAAATGTAACTGTGATGGATAATAATAATAACAATAATGACAATAATAATAATAATAATAACAAGACCAAGATGGAAATAAAGCCCCAAGGACGATAATAATAAAGACTGAATAATAAATATAGAAGACAACCAAGTGTGGCCTGGTCAGACCCAGCTCAAACCACCACAGTACCCCCCCTTTAAGGTCAGATTCTAGACGACCCCAGGGAACATCAGAAAAGGGAAAAAGAAAAGGAGAGGAAAAAAACCCCCAAATCCTAACAGGGTGGGGGGTGGGGGAAATAGGCCAGGAGGGCCGAAACAGACCACCTACCAACACAATACCACATAAGAACCTAGGATAGAAAATACAGGTGCCCCAACCTTGGGGGAGAAATATGAAAACCCACAGCTTAGGGGGCAGGAAAAGAACAAAAAACAAAATTCACAATAGAACCCCAGGACTAAAAATAATGTGCTCCAACCTTAGGAGAGAAATAGCACACAAACCTACAGCCTAGGCAGATGGATAAAAAAAAACAAAAAAACCCCCACAAAATAGTAATGGTAAATAAGAGCCCATAGAGCAGAATATGCCAGGAGCTCCCTACTCAAAAAAAACCCAAAACAAAACAAAAAAAACCATACAGTATGCGCCAAACTCAGGAAAACGGCATGAAAACTCTAGACTGAGCAGGTAAGGAAACCTAAAAAAAAAAAGTGCATCTCAAAAAATACAAAGGACAAGGTGAGCACTCCAGAACACAATGGTAAACATAACAGTAAAACAGATACCTATGCTCTGATAAGTGCCACACGTACAAAAACATACACTACAGAACAGACAAGTAAGCTACGAACTCCCAGCAGACCTGGACATACAAGAAGGGAGAAATACAAACTACGAATTCCCAGCTGAGCTGGACTTACGATACAACTAGGGCAGGGGTGGGCAATCATGTGCCATGGAGGGCCATTCTACTGCAGGTTTTCTGTTCCACCCAGTCTCTTCAGCAGGTGTTTTCAATGATTAGCAATCCTTGAAGCTGGTCAGAGCACACACCTGCTGAAGAGACTGGGTGGAACAAAAAACCTGCAGTGGAATGGCCCTCACTGCCCACCCCTGAACTAGGGAGAACAACATCCAAACTTTAGTCTGAGAAAAAAAAACAAAAAAACATTGATGCACGCAGACCCCCGAAAGGGAACGGCAGGTGAGCGCCAACCTCTGGTCGTCGATGACTGGGGTGCAATGGCCTTGAGCGCTGGAGGTAGGAGCGCGCTGACCTCTCAAAGAGACTGCTGGAACGAATCCGACCCAGATGCCCAGGAATCCCTCTCCACCCCCGTGCCCCGGACAGGGAGGAGAGGAGCAGGTGGAAGGAAAAAAAAAATCACACCACCACAGTCAGTAAAAAACAGTACATGAAAACTTAGCAGTAAAAAACACTGCTGAGTCCCTTCTCTGGGGACAAGGCAGCACCTCTCATAATTAAAGGAAAAAAAAGTACTTGCCTTGTCCTCGCTCCGTCGTTGCTGAAGCCGCTAAAAAGGTCCGTAGCCGGAGGACCAGACGAATGTTCCCGGACCAGCGGTGACAGTCTAGCATGGCGGCGGGGTGTAGATGTAGAAGGAAGGGGAAGCATGGAAGCCAGGGGACGCAGAATCGTCAGTACAAGCCTCCGGGGTACCAGGACTGGCAAGGAGGCACATGGAAGCCAGGGGGCGCTGAATCGTCGGCGCAGGTCTCCGAGGTGCCGGGGCTGGCGAGGAAGCACGATGACCAACGGAGACAGGGGATGCTGGAATCGTCGGCACAGTCTCCGGAGTCCCGAGTAAATTCCTCGTCCACCCGTAATCCTCAGCCCGGCATATGGAAAAAGGTGGCTGCAGATGATGATATGGCAGGGAAGACCACACCACCTCAAACAGCAGGAAACAGAATAAAAGTTCAGCAGCAAAGGAAACGGCTGCTGAATCCCCTCCCCGGGGACAAGGCAGCACCTCTCATTATTAAATAAAATCAGAAATGAGAAAGAAAGCACTTGCCTTGCCCCCCACTCCGTCGTCGCTGAAGCTGCTGGAGAACCCCCGCTGGTGGACCAGACGAATGCTCCCGGGGCAGCGGTGTCCGTCTAGCCAAGGGCTGTTGCACGGCGGCAAGATGCTGATGTGGGGAGGAGGGGAATTGTGGAAGCCAGGGGATGCTGGAATCGTCGGCACAAGCTTCCAGGGTGCCGGGACTGGTGAGGAGGCACATGGAAGCCAGGGGATGCTGAATCGTCGGCTCAGGGTTCTGAGGTGCCCGGGCTGGCGAGGAGGCACAATGACAAACAGAGGCAAGGGACGCTGACATCGTCGCCACAACCTCCGGAGTCTTAGGTGAATTCCTCCTCCACCCCTGTAGTCCTCAGCCCGGCAGGCGACAAGGAGAAGGCTGGTGATGATAACACAGTGGGGTAAGACAGCCCCTCTGGCCAGGGAAGAGAATACCGATGTAGGCAAGCCCCCAGGGAACTGCAGCCCGATAAAACAAACCTCCACAGTCTGTTGACAGCCAGTCACTCTCCTCCCCTCTGCCTCCTCCTGGTTGTGCTTCACTTCTCCCGTTGAGTCTTGTTTTGGTTGGGTCCTACTGTCATGGATGGCCCTCACGGGCAGATGAACAGACTCACTCGCGGGGTGAAGTTGAAGCATATTTTAATAGGAAAAACTGCAGCATGATAGAGACAATGATACTCACGACCAAAGGTAATGACAGGTAAATAATGACGGGAAACTACGATGGTGACGATGAGGACCCAACAAAGGAATGAGGGAGTCAAACCCAATAAATATTTAAAACATTAAACATTAATGAATGACAAGCTGTGCTCAATGGGAAGTAAACAAACACTGTCAAAATAAAAGCCCAATCCGAAACAAATGATTAACAGGAAAAACCAGATGTACAAATGTAACTGTGATGGATAATAATAATAACAATAATGACAATAATAATAATAATAATAATAATAATAATAATAATAACAAGACCAAGATGGAAATATAGTCCCAAGGAAGATAATAATAAAGACCGAATAATAAATATAGAAGACAACCAAGTGTGGCCTGGTCAGACCCAGACCAAACCACCACAATTTCAGTGGTGTGTTTTGACATCGTGCAGCTCTGAAGCTCTGGAACCGGCACGCGCTGGGACAGTCATGGGGCCGTATTATAACGATGGGGTTGGATGATCAGTTGTCTGAGGCAGAACGCATTTATGGGCGTTTCCAAATTCATTTCCTTATCACAGTGGCATAAAAATGAACTTTCCAGTCATTCAGAGGTGTGTTTTGGATAATCCAATCCAAAGTGCTCCTTCCCATCCCTTTAATACAAAGAGGCGCATTATCTAAAGTGAATTGTGATCATGACAGTTTTGCACTGACCAAAGCCCGTGTGTGTGAGCCAAAATGCACACAATAGTAATGCTGCTTGGTAATAAGGAAGACATCAATCATAGATGATGCCCAGGTAGTTATGTTAGAAAGAACAAACAGGTAACAATGGGCTGAAAAAAATCAGCTGAACTGTTTAATGTGCACACGGATGCAACACAGACATGAAGAAAAGAGAATGATGCCTGAGCAAACTTTGATAAACTTTCAATAACGATGGCATGGAAGTCACTCCCAGCTGTGGGGAGATGGAGTGCTCCCTCTCCTGTTGCTTTCGCCGACCGAGGGTCTCCCCCTATCCGTCCTGGGTAGGAGTGAAGGAGGCAATCTCCCACCTCCGGTCCCCACCACGAAGCGAGCCCACCCTCGGCAGCCTACTGAGGGCTGACGGGTGGCTGTTGGGGAGCTTGCTGGGCTAGAAACACGGGGCGCATGGCCGACCCAGATGTGGACGCATCTCCTGTTTCTCTGGGGAGTTAGTGAAAAGTATAACGCTGCACACTCCTTGTTCATTCAGTTATTCCCCTAAAAATAGACACATTAACCTTTTAACTGTCAAGATTTAATGGACAGATTGTGCCCCTAGTGGCACAGCACAGCGCTGTGCCTGTCAAGTGATGTTATATGACGTGCCAAACACTCCCCAGTTGTACTGAGGATTGTAATGAGGATTCCACCTCACAAGGTGGCACACACGTTTAACTTACTGCTCTTGCCTTGAAGGAATCATGGCCGGCATAGAAGCATCCGTATTTACACCAGAGAGGAAGAAATTTTTCTTCTTCTTCTTCTTTTAGATTAGACAAACATAAATGGACGTTTTCGATCGCTGTGGATGCAGTCGGTCGCAGAGGATCATTTGCTCCCAAATTTGCCAACTATGATTCAAAAAAGAGATTATTTAGCTTATGAAGGTAAATGTTTAACATACGTGGAATTGGTACCAGGGAGAAGAGGCTAAAAGTTTTTAATCGACTGAAGGATCTACAGGCAGACTTTGTCTTATTGCAGGAGACACATGTCTCTAAGTCGTCTGTAGATGTACTCACCTCCCCGGAATTCCCCCACATGTACTCAGTCGGCTTTAATTCTAAACAAAGGGGGGTAGCTATACTGGTAAACAGAAGAATATGCTTTGTTGTGAATAATACCATAACAGATCCAGAAGGTAGATTTATAATACGAAAAATCTCAGTTCAAAATTTGGATCTATGTATTGCAAGCGTTTATGGCCCAAATGTTGATGACCCATCCTATTTTCACACTTTTTTCACTTCTGTTTCTGAGCACTTGGACACTACACTCACAATAGGAGGACACTTCAACCTGGTATTAAACCCTGCAATTGACAGGCTCAGTGCATTGGGGAATTGCTGAAAATGGCAGGCTACTGACACTCTCAAACAATACATGAATGATTTTGGTCTTTGCGATGAATGGCGTTCTCTTCACCCAACTCTTTGGGAAAACACTTTTTTTCATCAGTTTATAGTTCACATTCACGTCTAGATTTCTTTTTTAGCCAGTAACTCTATTGTGAGGGACATCACAGACACTGAAATATGTTCAAATCAAGCTATTAGCGATCACCATCCAGTATCTCTTACACTAGTAAATAGGAAAGCTACAAGGGAAACTAGGAGCTGGAAATTTAATATATCACTACTGAAAGAAAAAGACTTTATTAGCTACTTTAATAAAGAGTGGGACTCATATCTGGAATATAATGATGTGCCAGGAATATCCCCATGTGCTCTTTGGGAAGCAGCAAAAGCGGTCATGCAAGGTAAAATAATCTCTTACCGTTCATATAAGAATAAAAAAGAAAAAGCACTGGTACTGGAGTTAGAACAGAAAATTAAATCACTGGACACAACCTGTGCCATTTCCCCACAGGAACAGACACTTAACGATCTGAGAAAATTAAAGCTGGAATTAAAAGAAATTACAAACAAAAGAGCACAGTTTTTAATACAAAGACGGCGTCCTGAGAAGTTTGAACACAGTAATAAATCAGGGTGATATCTTGCAAACCAGCTTTGACTGAATAAAGAAAAAACAACTATCCACTCTATTAAGGATAGGACTGGAAATATTACCCATGAGCCTGAAGAAATAAATAACTCCTTCAGAATGTTTTATGAAAACCTCTACTCATCTCAGAATAACCCATCTGACTCAGAGATAAATAAATTTTTGGATGATATTAACTTACCACGATTAAATAATGAACAGATTGCAGCGCTGGATGCACCTCTTCTGGTGTTTGAACTCCAGGAGGCACTTAAGCACATCCCAAACAACAAACCTCCGGGACCAGATGGTTTTCCTGTAGAATTTTATAAAGAATTTTGGCCTGTGATGGCACCTACTTTCTTTAAAATGGTGAACCAAATTAAAGAAGATAATGTAATCCCTCCAAATATGAATTTGGCTAGTATTATCCTGCTCCTTAAACCTGGAAAAGAACCTACGCTTCCATCCAGCTACCGTCCCATCTCACTTATGAATGTCGATCTTAAAATAATTTGCAAATCTCTCGCCAAAAGACTGGAAAGGATAATTCTGTTTATTAAACACCCAGATCAAACAGGTTTCATCAAGGGTAGGTGCTAGGCTAATAATACACGCAAGCCTATTGAATTTAATATACGACTGCAAGATCAGTAACGTAGAAACTACAATCTTGTCCCTGGATGCACAGAAAGCCTTTGACTGTGTTAACCCCTTGCACTCTGGTCAATTTCCCCCAAAACGCCAAAAAATAACGTACCCAAAGTAAATCAAAAGCTGTTCTTCAATCCTTTGCAGCATCTTCATGGGGTTGGTCTCATTTAAAAGAAAACACTTGGAATTTTTTTAGCAAAACAGTCATAATCTCTCTAAGTGCTCCGGCCACTGAGTAACAGTCATCTAAAAATACTGAACTTGAAGAAAATAAATTTCGCCTGGGTGTTTTTTTGGATACAAATGCTTGCAAATAACACACAGCTGTCAGATCCGGGCTGGAAAATGCAACAGAAATGTAGAACCAAGTGTTATCCAGCTGATGTCAAAATTTTGTAACAACACCACAAAAAATGAATATATTACACAGCTTTCTTCACAGGATGTTCCCAGGCATTTTTGAACTGTGCCAAATTGTGCCAAATGGCACAGTTTGGAAAAACGTCTGTAACTTTTGAATGATTCAATATAGAAGCTTGATGTTGGGCTCTAATGAAAGGTGACACTCAGGGCTCTGTGTGTGTGTGTGTGGGGGGGGTTGTTTATTCATTCATGAATGAATGAATGAACAAACAAGCCCCCACACACAAAGAAGCATGCCACTTAAAAAATGTGTGGCTTTTTTTACAAGAAAAAATAACCTACAGTGCACTAAAAATTATACTAAAATATCTGTAATGTAGAAGAACGGAAATGCAGCTTTTTTTTTTTTTCAGTGCCTCCTAGGACGCACCGTGTGCATCTTAGGAGGCAGAGACGTGTCCGCCCATGGTACACCGAAGTGCAAGAGGTTAAATGGAAATTTCTTTTTATGGTGTTGAACAAGTTCGGGTTTGGTTCATCTTTCACAAACTGGATTAAAACACTATATAGCTGTCCTGCTGTGTCTGTCCGAATGAATGATCAGACTTCCTGAAGCTTTAATCTCCAGAGAGGTAATAAGCAGGGGTGTCCACTCTCTCCCTCACTTTTTACCATCTTTATTGAACCATTAGCAGCAGACATATGACAAAATGTTGATATCAGAGATATCCAAACTGGAGAAAAAGAACATAAGTCTTTATGCTGATGATGTATTAATTTTCCTTGAAAACTCACAAAGATCTCTTCTTCAGACAGGTTCAGGTTCAGGTTACTTTATTCATACCCGTAGGTAGATTTGTTTTGCAGTCTGGTGACATCCATATTTACAAGCCACAAATTACATTCAACATAAACACAAACAAAGGCACACATGAAGCTGACTATAAACATGATAAAATACCCAAGGCTCCATCAATCAGGGTATAAAGACAAAGAGATGAGAGAAAAACCAGAGGTAAGAGAGAAGGGTCATATTAAAAAGTTAAAAACTAGTCAAAGAGGTTAAAAACTCAAAGGTCTAAAACCCAATAAAATATTTAGAACCCAATTAACATCCTACAAAAATAAGTAAATATAAAATGGAGTTAATAAATAGGTACCTAAATTATGTGCAATATATTGTTACAACTTGTTCAACTCTTTAACAGCAACAGGAACAAAGCTGTTTTTGTAGCACTGGGTTTTACTTTTTGGGACAGCAAACCTCCGTCTTGAGGGAAGAAGCTGAAAGTTGCAGTGCAAAGGGTGGGAGTCATCATTTAAAATGTAGGTAGCCATCCTCTGTACTTGTCTGGTGTACAGGGATGTCAGGCTCAGCTGTGACTCACCAAGCAAACGACTGGACCATCTAACTACCTGA
Source organism: Pholidichthys leucotaenia (assembly GCA_020510985.1). Taxonomy (NCBI): domain Eukaryota; kingdom Metazoa; phylum Chordata; class Actinopteri; order Cichliformes; family Pholidichthyidae; genus Pholidichthys; species Pholidichthys leucotaenia. Next base: position 326,723,910 of record CM035841.1, on the reverse strand, counting down.
TCCAAGGATTTCCTCTGTTTCAGTTTTATCTGACCAAACCATGACACTAAAGAAAAGGATAAAACAGATTCAATAAAAGCCCAATAAAACACTGTCATTATGGTTCGGTCAATTTAGAAGCGTGCAAGTTTTCTCAAGCAATGCAAATGTTGCTGACCCTTTTTGCACACCCTTTCACAGTTCTCTTCAAAGTTTAAATTACTATCAATAATCGTCCCAAGATATTTGTAGGATTGTACACATTCGGTGGCCTGGCCTTTTAGTACGGTGACTTTGTGCCTGGGAGTTTTCCTCCTAAAGTCAATAATCATGTCTTTAGTTTTTGTCGTATTCAGCTGCAGGTAGGAATCCTCACACCAGTGAACAAAATCATCAACTACTGGGCCGTGGCCACTCTCACCATCCTGGAGGAGACTGACAATAACTGAGTCATCAGCATACTTTGTAATGTGTCTGTTGTCATGTCTGCTCCGACACATGTTTGTGTACAGGATGAAGAGTAGTGGTGACAACACACACCCCTGAGGAGAGCCAGTAGAAGAGCACTTTAGGTCAGACAATGTACCATTGACCATTACTCTCTGCGTCCTGTTGGTTAAGAAATCCAGAATACAACCCACCAGATTATTGCTCAAATCAAATTGTTGCAGGAGCCTTTCAACTAAGATATGAGGTTGGATTGTATTAAAGGCGGAGGAAAAGTCCACAAATAAAAGCCTGGCGTGTGTCCCATTAAAATCCAGATGTTTAAAAAGCATGTTAAACAGAGTGACAGTGGCATCCTCCACTCCTCTGTGAGGCCTATAAGCAAACTGCAGAGGATCCAATGCATGCTCAGTCTGCTTTAGGACCTCAAATCTGACCAGTTTTTCAAAAAATTTCATTAAAATTGAAGTCAAAGCAACTGGTCTAAAGTCGTTTACCGTTTTAGGACAGCTGGATTTTGGAACAGGAACAACCACGGCTTCTTTCCAGATCTTAGGCACATGTTGTGTCTGTAAGGACTTAATGAAAATGTAATGAAATATAGGACTCAGTTCATGTGCACAGGACTTTACCAAGCGCCCACATATATTATCAAGGCCCTGACTTTTGTTCACTTTTACAGCGCAGAACTCCCTTTTAACATCCTGCACCTCAATATTAAAGTGCTGATTGTCTTTGAGTTTCTGTTTCAAATCTTGGGTTTCTGTGCTAAAATCAAAGGAGTCAAAACGACCATAAAAACAATTAAGAGCATTAGCCAGCTCTGTGTCTGAATTAAAACCATCTAAAAACACACGATTGCTGCGTTCTGTGCTCTGAAGGCCTGCAATAGTTTTCATACTGGCCCAGGCTGAACCAAGTTTCTTTGTTGCCATCTTGCTTTCCAATTCTGATTTATAATTCTGTTTTGCTCTTAAAATTTCGGACTTCAGCTCTTTTGTGGCAACCTGTAGCTCAGAAACAGACCCCTGTTTAAAGGCAAGTGCTTTCCTCTGTAAGCAGGATTGATCCTGAAGGACAAGCTGCTGTGCGCAGGGGTGGACCAGCACCTGTCATCATGGATCCTGGACTACCTCACTAACCGGCCACAGTTTGTGAGAACCCGGGATTGTGTGTCCAACACAATCATCAGTAGCATGGGGGCCCCCCAGAGAACGGTTTTGGCTCCCTTCCTGTTCACACTTTATACTGCGGACTTCTCACACAACACAACACACTGCCATCTACAGAAGTTCTCTGACGACTCTGCGATCATTGGCCTCATCTCCAACGGAGATGAAGCTGAGTACAGAGGACTTATCCAGGACTTCGTGGACTGGTGCCATCGGAACTGCCTCCAGATCAACGTGAGGAAAACTAAGGAGCTGGTGGTGGACTGCCGCAGGCAAGGACAACCCCTCACAGCACCAGTAAACATACAGGGAACAGACATCGAAATGGTGACATCCTACAAGTACCTGGGTGTTCATCTGAACAATAAACTAGACTGGTCACACAATACTGATGCACTCTACAAGAAGGGACAGTGCAGGCTGTTCCTACGGAGGAGACTCAGGGCTTTTGGTGTACAAGGGGCGCTGCTGAAGACATTCTACGACACGGTGGTGGCATCAGCCATCACTTTTGGAGTGGTCTGCTGGGACAATGGCATTACAGCAGCCGATAGGAAGAGATTGAACAAACTGATCAAGAAAGCTAGCTCTGTCCTGGGGCAACGCCTTGACCCAGTGGAGGAGATGGGAGAGAGAAGGATGGTGGCTAAACTGTCATCTCTGCTGGAGTCCGAGTCCCACCCTATGCAGAACATACTGAACGCACTGAGGAGCTCATTTAGCAGCAGACTACATCATCCTAGGTGCGCAACCGAGAGGTTTCGCAGGTCCTTCCTACCTACGGCTGTCAGACTGTATAACCTAAGCAGGGCTGCTCGCAGAGATAGCAAAAAAACGTGACAACCTAATAGTACTGAATGCAAAAGACGCAATAGACTTACACAATGGTCCCTTCCGGTATACAACTAGGAAAATACCAGTCGTTACAGAGGGTGACAATATGTATGGGTACATAATCATACCATGTAGGATAACTAAGTAGACGGTTATGCTGTTCATTCCATCTAGCTACAATGCTCCGCACTGTGTGTCTTTATATATTTATATATTTATTCCATCTAGCTACAATGCTCTGCACTGTGTTTGTTTATATATCTATATATTTATTCCATCTAGCTACAATGAGCTGCACGGTGGCGCAGTGGTTAGCACTGTGGCAGCACAGTTTTACCCTTGGCCGGGGGATCGCGGGGACCGTGAGATCGTGGGTTCGATCCCTGCCCCCGGCCAACAGTGATCTGTGTGGAGTTTGCATGTTCTCCCCGTGTTTGCGTGGGTTTACTCCGGGATTTCTCCGGTTTCCTCCCACATGCCAAAAACATGCAGGTTAGGGAGTTAAGGGGCGCTTGCGCACGCAGCGACTGGCAGCTGGTGGTTTGTCACCAGACTGCAAAACAAATCTACCTACGGGTACAAAATAAGTAATAAAAAAAAAAAAAATGCTCCGCACTGTGTGTGTTTAGATATTTATATATTTATATGTACATATGTATATTCGCTGCTCTTGTTTTTCTTGTCTTCTGATTGTTGCTCTGAGTGTTGCTATCCCTGTGCTGTTGCAATCCTGGAATTTCCCCATTGTGGGACTAATAAAGGCTTATCTTATCTTATCTTATCTTATCTTATCTTATCTAATGACCCATTCTATGCCTATGGACAGGCTAGCCAGTAAGCTAACTTTATGCCAAAATCAGGCTACGAGTGGCCAGCTAGACATCGAGGTAGGACTGGGGCCACGAGTGGAAGAGTCCCCGGTCACTGAAGACGGTGGGCCAGTCAGGGAGCTCATCATCGGTGCAGGACCATAGCACTGATGGGTCGGATGGCGCGGTGTGCGAAGACAGCAGAGAGGGAGAGCAGCAGGAGCCATCCCCGCAGCTGGAGGCTAGACAATAAATGAGTGAGACCACGGAGGCTGGGAGCCCCAGGGAAGAACAGCAGCAGCCAGGCACGGAGACAATGCAGTAGAGTGCCTGGAACGAGGGTGCTGGGAGCAGCGGCAAGGTGCCTGGGTCGGAGAATGATGCCGGCGAAGACGATGTGGTGAGCCCCGGGAGTGAGCAGTAGCTGGAAACGGAGGCAGTGCAGCGGAGCGCCCGGGACAAGGGTGCTAGGCGGTGCGGCAAGACGCCCGAGGCAGCAAGCAGCGCCGACGCGCGAGCTTCGGCTTTCCCCGGAGTTCGGCCACTAGGGGCTGGAGTGTTTGGAGCCATGACGGCGGTCAGGAGCGGTCCAATAGACACGGAGGGATGGCGTGTCAGACAGCAGCACTGCGGGGCCGGAGGAGAGAGGCAGTTTATGGAGAGAAGAGACATTTTTGCCGGGGAGGGTGGCTTCGACCCTGGGGGTAGACAGCGGCCAGGGGCGCATATGCCGTGGGGCTGCCCGGGGCCTCCGGGCTGGTTTTATCCCTGGCTGCCAACGGACATTGGGGTCACATAAATGTTAAAGTGTAAATATGTATATATATCTTGTTGGTGTGCATGAGAGTATGTACAGTATGGTATGGGAATATTTTATATGTTTTTAGAGACATGGTCCAATTTTAGTTGCTTTCTGGATGAGTGTGATAGGCTATTTTATTACTGTTCATTGTTCCTGGTGTTCTTAGAGCGTGATTCGGGTCCTAAATTGTGGAGGGTCTCGATTGTGTTTGTGGTCTTACACTTTTGTAAGGGGGAGGGAATGTTGTGTGTGTGTGTGTGTGTGATGCCATACCCGCCCACAGGGTGACGTCAGGCGGGCACAGCCCACTGTGTTTATAGTTCTGTGCTCTATAATAAAGTTAGTTGTTGGCTGCATGAAGAGAGACTCTGACTCCCTCATTCCCACATACATAATGCCATTCTTCACCGTTTGTTCTTTTTAACATAACTAACTGGGCATCAACTTTGATTGATGTCTTCCTTATTACCAAGCTGCATTACTATCGTGTGCATTTTGGCTCACACACACGGGCTTTGGTCAGCGCAAAACCAACCCAGTCTCAGTAAAAAATATATCTAATAAACATTTTCCTACCCCTCTAAAAACATACATTTGCACGTTAAATAAAAAAAAAGGTGCCTCTGTACGTTTTTACAAGTTCACTCACTGTGCATATGGTCCTCACTGCACATGTGCATAACAACGCATCGTTTACTTTGGTTTCCCAATGCTCATTTCGTTGGTGGGAGGGGGATGGATACTTACACAGCTCTTTGAGCAAAAACACGAGTTTGATTCCCACTCTCGTCTCTCACTGACCTTTTTCTTCATTTTTTTTCCTTGTTTTTTTTTTTCTTACTTTGTTTTTCACTCCACTAATGAAAGGTTCCTGTCAGGAACCGAGCCGGCTTGGTTTCCCTTGCTCGGCCCTGCCCTCTCTGTGGGTCTAGGTGCCGCAGCTTATGTGTATGTTATGTATTGCTGTCTGCATTCCGTATCCATAGCCACTGTTGGACTGGCAGCTGTTAGACAGCCTCGGTGACCTACTTTCTGTTAGCACTGCTGACAGTCTGCCTGTCCGGCCACGCCCCCTCTCTCTCTTTACCATCAGCTGTTCCCAGTCCCGTTAATCATCTTTCCTGGTCCATGCCCAGGTGCTCCTCATTATACCATAACCAGCAGTGCGTGTATTTAAGTGCCTTTTGCCAGTCAAGCACTGCTGGATCTTTGTCTAATTGATTGTCTGCCTGTTTGTGCGCATCAGTGAATTGTCAACTGTACTACGACGTGGATTCACGCCTCATCTCATGCATTCGTGGGGCGATGCAAGCCCCTGAACGCCCACTGTAAGTGTTTCATCAAACCTTTTGTAAGTCTTTATGTTAATAAATGTGTGTTGGTGGAACGCTGCACATAAATCCCCATGATTTCACCTCTCGCCGTGCACATTGGAAAAGTGCACAGGAGGGTTCATGAGAGAAAGACCCAGCCAAAGAAAGAGGATTTAGCGGGTTCACCCACACATCCCTTTTCCTGTATTTTTTGTGTCATCAATTGGACTCCCCTACTGCCCGGATGCCATGGCTGAATTGTTAGAGAGGGAGCTGCGCTCGCTGTATTTTCTGGAGGAGATTTTTTCATGGACACTGGAGCCCTGTTCCTCCAAAACGGCTTGTCAGGCTCGGGACACAGAGAGAAGGGTGGTGGAGCGAGACAGCCTCTGGGATCATCCCGAAGCAATGGAGATTTTCCGGGACATCTTCGCCGTGCCATGCAAGGAATGGGATGAGGATCTCCCAGTGCTTACTTCTCCAGATAGCACGGAGCTCCTCAGCACGGGTGACTCGCTGCCCAGCGCAGTGCTTCGCATCCTGGACTATCTGGTTCCCGAGCCGCCCGTGAGGAAGAAGAGGAGTTCCCGCCAGAAGAAGCGTCCAGCCTCGCCGACGACAGCCCTGCCTCCCCGTCCCGAGCCATGGTCCGCTCTGTCCCTGGAGGAGCAGGAGGAATGAAGGCAGGTTCTCCTGGCGGAGACAGAACTTCTCCTGGAGGCGAAACCATGGCTTCTTCCGGAGTTGGCTGAGAGGTTGGAGGAATATTCCCCGAGGAGGTCGGAGCTTCAGCCGGAGGACGAGCATGCCCCACCCACGGAGACAACAGCTGACGTCATCGAACCCCAGGAATTCAGACAAGTGTTTATTCAGTCACTGTTAATGACACCTGAAGCTGCTTTTCTGATTCCTGACGAATTGTCAGCTGCCGATCTTGTTTGTCCCCCTGTTTCTCCCGTTCCTCCTATGCCATCGTGCTTCCCAGGAGGAGAATTCTGAATCGAGGAGGGGCCTTCACTGGAGGAACCGGAGAACACGCCACTTGTTTCCTCTAGTCGCCGCCATTCCCAGAGGGCTCGCCATAAGAGTCTCACCAATCCTCCACTTGCTATGCCCACCTCCACATCATCAGAGCCGGCTCCTCAGCTACCGTGTGAAGGGGCCGAAACAGCCAGTGACACGGGCGGGGGGGGGGGGGGTGACGGTCAACTGCCCGCAGCTGTCAACATTGAGCACCGGGAGAACAGGCAAGTGTTTTCTCATTTAACTCTATGTAATGATGATAAACGTTGCCTGTCTCCCGGAAGAGAGGCTCAGCTCCAGCAGTCTGCTGGGCTCTCTTCTCCAGCTGTGGAGGTAAACCCTTCTCTTGTCCTTTCCGTGTCTCCCCCTTTGATTCTCGAGTGCGAGCAGAGTCACCGGATGGTGGAGGAGATGGGGGCCCCGGAGGATTTCGCTCCGGAGCCAGCATGGAGTTGGTCCCCTGCAGCCATGCCGGAGGAGTCATCGGCGTCGGATCTAGCTTCTCCGTCACCGTGGGAAACGACCGGTATGGCCGTGGACATGGAGAGGGGTGACAGCCAGTCAGCTGCAGCTGCAAACGTCACACGCCAGGATGACAGGCAAGGGTCCTTTCATCTAATTGAGCCAAATTATTTTAAACCCTGTCTGTCTCCCGAGGGAGAGGCTCAGTTCCAACACTCCTCCTGCTGCTAATGCTGACTTTTCTCCTATCCCCTTCATGTCTCCTCCCATTCTCTCTGAGTGCATGTCGGTCAGGAACCGAGCCGGCTTGGTTTCCCTTGCTCGGTCCTGCCCTCTCTGTGGGTCTAGGTGCCGCAGCTTATGTGTATGTTATGTATTGCTGTCTGCATTCCGTATCCATAGCCTCTGTCGGACTGGCAACTGTTAGACAGCCTCTGTGACCTACTTTCTGTTAGCAATGCTGACAGTCTGCCTGTCCGGCCACGCCCCCCTCTCTCTTTACCATCAGCTGTTCCCAGCCCTGTTAATCATCTTTCCCGGTCCTCAACCAGGTGCTCCTCATTATACCATAACCAGCAGTGTATGTACTTAAGCGCCTTTTGCCAGCCAAGCACTGCTGGGTCTTTGTCTAACTGATCGTCTGCCTGTTTCTGCGCATCAGTGAACTGTCAGCTCTACTATGGCATGGATTCACGCCTCATCTCATGCGTTCGTGGGGCGATGCCAGCTCCCAAACGCCCACTGTAAGTGTTTCATCAAACCTTTTGTAATTCTTTATGTTAATAAATGTGTGTTGTTGGAACCCTGCACGTAAATCCTCATTATTTCACCCCTCGCCGTGCGCATTGGAAAAGCGCACAGGAGGGTTCATGACAGGTTCCTGGGAGTTTAGGGTTAGGGATTAAAATATGGGTTAGTTGGTTGATTCTGAAAGTGAAAGTCAAAAAGTGAAAGTGAAAAAAGTGAAAAAAGTGCTGTTACAGTGTCACGGTGCAGTCCTCGCGGACCGCTAATGAGACACTATAGGCAGCCGTAGAGTTTGCACATTTATTAAATAAGGACATACAGTACAAAATAATGAGCCTTGCGGGGCAAAACACAAATAAGGACTAGGACTAAGACGCACTATGATATACTGAGAGCTAGGGAGACTGACGGGAGACAAGAACACAACACTTACATGCGAATAGGACGCTGAAAGGAACTGGCTTCGGACGTAAAGAAACCAGTCTGGAAAATGCGAGGTCGCAGCCCCGAGTGACAGGAGCTGCTCCCTTAAATAGGGCAGGATAATTAATCAGCTGATGAGGGTGTCATCCGCTGAATCAGCACCAGCTGTGCTGCTTGGCTCTGTCAGCCGGAAGCCCCACAAAGACACTGTCAGAATAAGGGCTCAGAGAGCCCACCAGAACTAAATACAGAATGGGAGGAAAATACTGCATGACCCGAGTGCGGACGAGATCGGCGCTCAGACCATGACATACAGACCTTTCTTAAAGTTGTAAATATCACGTGCCCACTGCACATCAAAAATCTTTTTGACGTTCCTCTGTTCGTTTTCTCTCAGTGACAAAACGTGCAATTGAACGTTTTTTTTTTGCTGAGACTGGGCTCGCAAAACCCATCTAAAATCGTCATGATCACAATTCACTTTAGATAATGTGCCTCTTTGCATTAAAGGGATGAGAAGGGGTGCTTTGGATTGGATTATCCAAAACACACCTCTGCATGATTAGACTGACCTCTTTGCGTCATGCGCCAGTGGAAGGTTCGTTTTTACACTGTTGTGATAAGAAAATGAACTTGAGACACGCCCATAAACGTGTTCTGCATCAGTGACAACTGATCATCCAACCCCGTCATTGTTATATGGCCCTATGAGTTCAACACTGCACTCTACTGCTGCTTTATTGATTATAGCAAAGCCTTTGATTGTGTAGATTTCAGAAAACTCTGGTCTTCCTTGGTAGGGTTCGGTATTCCAGCCTACTTAATAAAGTGTCTATGTGCACTCTATGCTGGACAGAAAGCAGAAATAGAAACACCAGTGGGACGTTCTAATACACTCACTATTAGCAGGGGTGTGGCAGGGATGTTCTCTGTCTCCAATTCTATTTAACCCCTACAGAGAGAATATTATGAGACAGACATGGGATGAATGGGAGGATGGATTCTGCCTGAATGGAGAAAAGATAACTGACTTAAGATATGTTGATGATGTGGTCCTGATTGCAACATCGGAACACCATCTTCAGCAACTTGTCAGCAAAGTAGGGGAGGCATCTGCAGCATTTGGATTGAGACGAAATGGCAAGAAGACTAACGTGATGACATTTTTAAAAACACCAATCCCAGCAACAATTGTGTATCAAAATGAAAATCTCAAACAGGTTGAGGAATTTACCTATCTAGGTTCCATCTTCAATGTTAGCTGTAGCACCATCAGGGAGGTAAAATGGCAGATAATGTTGGCTGAGAAATCAGCTGGAAACCTGAGTGAAATATGGAAGGGAAGAAGCATTTCACTGGAAACCAAAAAGCGTTAATGGAGATGATGGTTTGGTCAATCATGAGTTACAGCATGCTTCTGAAACATGGACGTACACTACAGATGTCATACAGAGAATTCAAAGCTTTGCAAATTGGTGCTGTCAAACGATTCTTAGAATCTTGTGGAAGGATCGCATTTCTAATGAGGGTGTCTTCATCACAATTGGAAATCAGCCGAAGCTTTGTCAACAGCTACTGTCAAGACAAATGAGGTTTTTTAGACACCTGGTGAGGAAAGAGGGCCTAAGCTACAAGCTGATGGTGGGAAGAGTGCATTGAAAAAGACCAAGAGGCTGGCCTCGCACCACTTGGCTAAAAGGCTTAAGCCAGCACTGTAGCATGACCCACCCTTATATGATTCGAGCAGCCAGAGATCACAAGCTGTGGATAAAACAAATCAGCAACCCTGGATGACAGGACGCCAACACAACAACAAGATTGCATGACTAGTGTTGCAACAATCACACTATGAAATGGACATAAGATGTGATTTCCAACAATACTTGACATGCAAAAAGGACGGCAATGCTACTTTTTTTTTTTTCTTTTTTTTTTCTTTTTTTTTTTTATTTAAGTTTTTGTAAAGGGTATACAGGTCGTTACAGCAATGCAGTGTTTACATTTTCATCACATGTTCCCTTATTTTCTGATATCTGACAACATTGGAAGATTAATTCTTACAACACCCCTTTTTTTTTTTTTAAAGTGAAAGAAAAAGTGAAATTAAAGAGAAAAAAAAAAAAAAATAACAAAAAAAAAAAAAACCCAGTAAAAAACAAACAAAAAGAAAAAGTAAGTAAATAAAGATAAAAGAGCATCTGAGTAGCGTTGGAACAAGGAGCGGAACCATTATTGAAATGGTATTTGTCAAAGATTAGATCTAATGGAAGACACATATGCGGTCCAGGGTTGCCAAAAGTTCATGAACCCATCCATGTCCTGTCTCAGTGCGAATGTCAACTTTTCCATCGAGTAAATGTCTTGGATCACGTTAGTCCAATCTTCAGGTGTAGGACAGTCCTTCAACATCCATTTTTTAGTTAGAGCTTTTTTGCTTGCCAATATTAAAACACTGAATAAGTATTTTTCTCCTCGTCTTTCCAGTGAGTCCGGTAGTAAACCCAAATACAAAGTTACAAAAGAAAAGGGAACTGTAATTTTGAATATTTTCCCCAATATTGTCTGTACCTTGGTCCAATATTGGTGGATAACTGGGCATGACCAAAACACATGAAAATGATTTGCAGTCTTTTCACCACACAAGCGCCAACAGTTCAATCCCTTATGGGTAAATTTGTTTTGTGCAGGTGTTCTGAAAAATCTTGCCAAGTTTTTCCATCCAAATTCTCTCCACTGCAGGGATGAGGTACTTTTCCATTGCTGTTTATTTAGCTTTTCCCATATTTCCAGTTGTAAAGTGAAATTCCCCTCTTTTTCCCATCTCTCTTTTATATAAGATGTGTTGTCTCCTTTTAAGTCTTGAAGACCTTGGTATATTTTAGAAATGTATCTGATCCCTGGGATCCCTTTATATGCCATTAAGAAGACCTTCAGAACACCTGACTGGGCCCTTTCCAAAACCTCCTTTTTAAGTATATTGTTTATGTGGTGTCTAAGCTGGAAGAACCTGTAAAGGTCTTGATTTATTAGGCCTTGTTTTTTCAAATCTTCAAAACTTCTTAAGATTTGCCCTTTAAAAAAATCGTAATATTTTATCAGCCCTTTCTCCTTCCACTTTTTAAATCTGGTGTCTGTTTTATTAGGAGTAAAGTCCTGATCATAGGCGATCCATTGCAGAAGTCGATAGGGCTCTTTAGTTTGATTCTCTCTGACTATCTTAAACCAAATTTTTAGCGGGGTCTCTATCCACGGGTTAGTGTTATTCAAAAGCTTAGGTAAGGCATTGTTCCCTATTATCGCCTGTAGGGGGATGTCACTTGTTATTTGGCATTCGATCTCCTTCCATTGTGCAGTGTAGACTGGGTTACATATCTCTACTAAAGTTTTAATTTGTGCGGCTTTAAAGTAGTCCCTGATATTTGGCAGCGCGAGCCCACCTTTGTCTTTGTTTAGCTGTAGGGTTCTATAGCTGATTCTAGGTCTCTTGCCCTGCCATATGAATCTTGAGATCCTTCTGTCCAGCTCCTGCCATGTTTTTTTGGGAGGTTCTACCGGTATTGTTTGGAAAAGGTATAGAAGACGTGGAAGTATATTCATTTTGACTGCTTCAATTCTTTGTGCAGTACCCAAGAATGGTATCATATTCCATCTTGCTAGGTCAGATTTTATTTTTGTCACCAGTGGATCATAGTTTAGTGATATAATTTTGTTGAGTTGTTTCGGGATATTGACCCCCAGATATTTCATAGATTCCGACTCCCAGTTAGTTTTGAGTTTGCTTAGTGAATAATGATTTGGGTCATAGTTGAATGTTAAAACTTGGGTTTTATGCATATTTAATTTGTACCCCGATAAATCTCCATACTCTGAAAAAACTGAGGCTAGTTCTGGTAAAGAAGTGTCCGGCTGCCCTAGGTATATTAAAATGTCATCAGCAAAGAGTGCTATTTTATGTTCCTTCTGACCAAGTGTAATACCTTGAATTTTTTGGTTTTGTCTTATCCATTGGCTCAGAGGTTCTATGAAGATTGCAAAGAGCAGTGGAGACAGGGGGCAGCCCTGACGACATCCTCTTTCCAGTTCAAAAGATGATGATAAAATACCGTTAATCCTTATTTTAGCTGTTGGTTTTTTATATAATGCCTGTATAGTTCTAATGAAGTTGTTATGAAAATTGAAACTGGATAAGATTCTATATAGAAAAGACCAGTCAACCGAATCGAATGCTTTTTCAGCATCTAATCCCAATATGACTGCATTTAAGTTATATTTTTTTATATGATGAATTATGTGTAAAGTGCGTCGAATGTTGTCTTGTGTCTGTCTTTGTCTTATAAAACCTGTTTGGTCTAAATGAATTAGGTCTGTCAGTATATTTTCTAACCTTTTGGCAAGGATAATGGTAAAAAGCTTATAGTCCTGATTTAGTACACTGATTGGTCTGTAGTTGGAGCACTCTAGTTTATCCTTTTCAGGTTTAGGTATAACTGCAATGACCCCTTCTCTCCAGGAGGGGGGGATTTCCCCTGTGTGGAGGACATAATTAAATGTTTTCAGGAGGAGAGGAGATAGTTGCTGTTTAAAGGTTTTGTACCACTCTGCTGTATAGCCATCAGCTCCTGGGGATTTGTTAGCTTTAAGTTTCATAATTGCTTTTTCCAATTCTTTAGGATGTATTTCTGACAGTAGTGTTTTATTTTGTGACTCCGTAAGTTGGGGAAGGTTTAATGTGTTTAGGAATGCCTCGGATGCGTTTTTATGTTTTTTGTGGGAGTATAAGTTCTTATAGTAATTCTCGAAGTTTTTAAGAATATCCTGAATTCTGAATTTTATTTCCTTTGATACTGGGTCTCTGATTTTGTAGATTGCTCTTTCTGTTTGATGTTTCCTCAATTTATAGGCTAGCAATTTTGCCGATTTACTGCCTGCTTCATAGTATTTTTGTTTCAGAAATGTAAGTTTCTTCTGGATTTCTATTGTGTAGATCTCATTTATTTGGTTTTTAATTTCCTTAATCTTGAGCGAGTCAGTAGAATGAGTGTTGCCTTTATGTTCTTTTTCTAGGTTCCTAAGTTCTGACTCTAATGTGGATAGTTTTTCTTGTCTTAGTTTCTTTTGGGTTGCCAGTTTTGCAATAATCTTTCCTCTTATTACAGCTTTACATGCATCCCACAGTATTAAAGGGGATACTTCTCCATTATCGTTATCTTCCAAATATCTGAGAATATCTGATTCCAATTCATCTTTCAATGGTCCTTTCAGGACATTTGAATTTAACCTCCAAGAAAATGTATTATTTGTGTATTTTTGGATATTTAAGTCCATGTAGATCGGACTGTGGTCGGAGAGATCCATCAGTCCTATTTTACATGTTTTTACTCTTCCAATGTCTCTATTAAACATAAAAAAATAGTCAATCCTTGAGTAAGATGAATGTGGAGTTGAGTAAAATGTATAGTCTTTTACACTGGGGTTGAGTTCCCTCCACACGTCACAGATTCCCAATTCTTTTAGTAGCATCCGAGTCTTCCTGTTTTGGGTGTTATTTTGATGTGGGGAATTACCAGAAGCATCCCAGTATGGATTCAGTCTAAGATTGAAGTCCCCACCACATATCACTAAACCTTGAGCTTTAGTTATCATTAGGTCGAATACATTTTTATAAAATTTCCAGTTAGCCCCTGGGGGAGCATACACATTCAGCAGGGTGATATCTTCTCCCTCTAGCCGCCCAGTTACCAAACTGTATCTCCCTTCTTTATCTTTGTGTTCTGATTTTTTTTCAAATGTAATTTTGGTTGATATCAATGTCGCTACTCCCCTCCTCCTCCCTGATTTATATGAAGATGAAGAGATCATTTTAAACCCTTGTCTACTGAGTTTATTGTGTTCCACGTCTGTTAGGTGGGTTTCTTGTAAAAGTATTATTCCTGCTTTGTCTTTTTTCATTTTGCCTAGAATCTTGGATCTTTTAACTGGATTCAGGATTCCTTTTACATTATATGAAATTATTTTGGTTACACCCTGTTTCTCCATTGTGTTGTTTTGTTTAGTATAACTGTGTGGTGGCCCTCTTTTGTGCTACTCAGAAACTGAAAGAACATTAAAAACAAGAAAAACATTAAGAACATAGTGTAAAAAACTTTAAAACAAAAAGCTGTCATAAGAACTTCCTGAGCTGAGGTCTTTTTAAAGACCCTGTAAGAGCCTTGATGGAGTGAAGGCTCTGAGGGAAATTCCTCAAACTCTGTTACGTGTTGAGGGCCCTCTCTTACCACTGAAAGTAGTCCCATGCTTTTAACGTGAGTTTCAGAACCCAATCCAAACTTGTAATGATTTTTTTTTTTTTCCTTTTATGCCTAAACCCTGTGAAATTGTGTGCACCCTCCCACCCCCATCACATCAAACATTCACGCAAAAACAGTATTTGTTAGTATGAGGAGAACATGTGGATTATTGTCACATTTCTATTTTAACAAGTTTTTTTTTTTTTTTTTTTATTACAAAGACTTATTTGTTTCAAATAATATGATTGTTCCATGAAATGTTTTACCACATGCTGAATATGCATCTCCTTTAATGTTTGTTACCTTGTATGAGGGGGGTTGGATGTGCGGATTGATTCAAGAGAAAAGAAAAAAAAAAAAAAAAAAAAAAAAAAAGGTCGCTATTCCAACCTGAAAACGGATAGTTTATCCGCGACGCTCTGGCGCTGGGTTTCCCGCTGCTGGTCCGTGGATTTTGAGGGTCTTTGTGTTGTCCATGTTTGCGCTTTGATCTTCTCACTCGGGTCTGCTGCGGGTTTAAATACCGTTACCGGGAGCCCTCTTTTCGCCATGTCAGCTGTTGCTTCTTCCGCCGAATTATAGAGACACGTTTCATCGCCGTAGAAGACCCTTAACTTCGCAGGAAATGGTGTCTGAAAGCGCAATTTCTTCTCTCTTAACACCTTTTTCGCGTCATTGTATTCCCTGCGCTTTTTAAGGACCTCCGGGGCGTAATCGTGTTCCACGTAGACTTTTCTCTCCTGGTGCATAAATCCTTTTTTCTGCCAGGCCAGTCTTACAACCTCTTGTTTTATTTTGAAATTGGAAAATCTTACCAACACCGAACGTGGGGGCGCTTCCGCCGCCGGCCTAGCGGCTAATGAACGATGTGCCTTTTCTATCTTCAAGTCGGTGGTTTGTGGAATATCCAATTTCTCTCTTAGTAAGGATTCCACGCATTCTGCCATTGAGTTAAAACCATTTTCGGTTCCTTCTATCAGACCATGAATTCTTATGTTGTCTCTTCTTTGTTTTCCTTCTTGGTCGGTTAGCTTAGCCTCTATAGCTGCTTGTCTTTTGCGTAGGTCTAGCACAGAATCTTCGAGCACTTTTATTCGATCCTCTGTTTCCAAGATTCGGTTCTCGGCCTGGTCCACTCTGCTGTTTGTCCTTTTCAATTCTTCTCTGAATTCCCGAAATTCGGCCGTAACATCTCGGCGAAATCGTCGTAGCTCCTCAAATAGTGATTTCAGGCTAACCCTTTTGTTAGCTATCACCAGTTCCTCGTCTTCTGAACGGAGATCTTCCAGTTCAGATTCTCCGGCCGATACGTGTCCTGGCCTGGAGAATTTCAGTTTCTTCTGTTTTCCTTTAGACATGATGATTTTGTCTTTTGATTTTCACTCCTCCAAAAATCCGTTAAGTTTGATTTTCAAGGTGTTATCCTGGATTGGGTCTGAGAGCTTCAGTGTTAAGCTGCAGTCGCCATGGCGTCCAGACCGGAAGTGGCAATGCTACTTTTAAGTAAGTTTTGTCTCCTTTTGTGGGTAGTCTACCTCTTCTTCTTCTCTTTCAGCTTCTCTCTTTAGGGGTCACCACAGCGGATCATCTGCCTCCATCTCACTCTATCCCTTGCATCTTCCTCTGTAACACCAACCCTCTCCATGTCCTCTTTCACTACATCCATGAATCCTCTCTGTGGTCTTTCTCTTTTCCTCCTGCCTGGCGGCTCCATCTTCATCATCCTTTGTCCAGTATATCCACTATCCCTCCTCTGTACATGTCCAAACCATCTCAACCTTGCCTCTCTTACTTTGTTTCCAACCCGCTCAACCTGAGCTGTCCCTCTGATATATTCATTTCTAATCTTGTCCCTCCTAGTCACTCCCAATGAAAATGTTAGCATCTTCAACTCTGCCACCTCCAGCTCCATTTCCTGTCTTTTTGTTAGCGCCACCGTCTCCAAACCATACATCATAGCAGGTCTCACTATCATCTTGTAAATATTCCCTTTCACTTTTGCTGCTACCCTTCTGTCATCACACCGACACTCGTCTCCACCCACTCCACCCTGCCTGCACTCTCTTCTTCACCTCTCTTGTGCATTTTCCATTGCTTTGAATGGCTGACCCCAAGTATTTAAACTCATCTACTTTCACTACCTCTACTCCTTCCATCTTCACCGTTACACCTGCCTCCCTCTCAGGTTAAGGTGTGAGGTAACAATCAGTGAGCAGTAGTACAGTTTCATGCTAAAAAAGAGTACTACAGATGCAGTGTTTGCGCTAAGAGTGCTGATGGAGAAGTATAGAGAAGGTCAGAAGGAGTTGGACTGTGCCTTTGTGGATCTAGAGAAAGCATATGATAGGGTGCCAAGAGAGGAAGTGTGGTACTGTATGAGAAAGTCAGGAGTGGCAGAGAAGTATGTGAGGGTGGTGCAGGACAAGTATGTAAAGCATACCGCCACTATCAAGGTTCTCTTCCACCTGCTCCCTACTCTCACGACAGATCACAATGTCATCTGCAAACCACGGAGACTCCTGCCTGACCTCATCTATCAGCCTGTCCATCACCATGGCAAACAAGGAGCTGATTGCTGATGTAATCCCACCCCTACCTTGAATCCATACGTCAGTCCTACAGCGCACTTCACCACCGTCTCACTGTCCTCATACATTCACACTAAAAACAAAAACCAGAAAAAAGACTAACACAGCCACTGTAACTTTAAACAAAATTTGTTTCCAAATCAAACTCTGCATTCTGTTGCTGCTACAGTAGCAAAAAATGTGATTTGTTGACCAAACTGAAATAATCCCACCCTACACATTGCAATGGTTTACTAGATCTGTGTGGACAATAATACTTTGAAGGGAGGATCTACAAATTCTTCGTCTTCCAAAATTTTCTCCATTATTTATATCTATTTCATAACCACATATTTGTCATGCTCTTTCCCATGTCTGTGCTTCAGCTTTCTGGATACACTTTGTTGACCTTTTGGTTTTATTATAAATGATGTCTGAGAAAAATGTGCACAGAAATAAGACACTTTTCCCTGGTCTGTGTCAGAGTCAGTATGGAGTTTTCATTCAAGCTGCACCAGCTGGATGACCATCACGGGACAATGTACTAACACCTTTGAACCACTAGGGGACAGCCTGCATTTATAAATGCAGTAATTAGACTGATCATTGCTAAGTAAAGGCTGGGTCTATGTGCTTATATTAACATGCATTGTGTTGGCATTAGCTCAGTTGTTTGGAGAACCTCACTGCTCTGCATTATTCTTTAAATGACGTAGATAATGGAGAGTTTGTCAAAGCAAACCATGCACCATACAGCCATTATAGACTGATGAAGAGGCATAATCCAGAGATGATTGCTGGGTTAAAGAATGTCATAACAAGCAAGGAAAGTCTGTTCAGAGGGTGAGAGGTCAGGTAGTAAGGCAGAGAAATGTTTAGACCTCAGAGGAAATGAGTCCAAATGAAAATATGAGGCACACTACAGTTCCAAATGATAATTGGAGTTTCTTAAAATGTTAAGCCCTTTGGCATATCCCAATGACTGGTAGGAGCTCACTGAATGACAGCAGTGATCTCCAAACACCAAACAAAACACTAGGGGTGGGAATTGTGAGGGACCTCACGATACCATGCCTACTGCGATACTTGGCTCACGATGCAATACTATCATGATACTGTGATGACTTAAGTATTGCAATACCATACTCCCCCAATTCAACATCACATTTTGTCCCAAAAGTACAACTGTCAATATCAGTTTCATATAAGTTTTCAGTGTTTTCAACTCCGCTTTTGTTTCAGTGGCTGTAGGCTCTCAGTCCTCCGTGGGATGGTGTGCTGTTGTGGTCCTTTCTGCTGCTCACATGCCTGGGCTCCAGTGTTTCGTATTCCAGGGGGCTCAAATTTTCCATGGTGACACAGGTATCTGCACGCAGGGAGGGCAGTGGACTGTGTTGTCTTCTTGGCTCACTCTGAGTTAGGAGGTACCTTTGTTGCGCTGGGGTGTCCGGAGTTGGTTGATTTTTACCGAACACTATTTTGGCTTGACTGTAGCAGGGTGGCACCATTCATGGAGTGTTTTCAGCTTAGCTGCCATCTGCTAACGCTGCTGTTGTATGATGGTTCCCAGAAGGGTGCACTGGCCTGCTTGCATGTTCTGAGTGTTTTGTTTTTTTTTCAAGCGATGCTCATGTGGGTTGAGTGTGTCATAAGTCTTTCATTCCATCTTTGTTATAAAATCCAAAAAAGGCCCAACATTTGAGTTAACTTTTCAGCAGATCCATCTGCTTTATACGTAACTGCACACATGGCTGCAAATCTCACGAGACAAGCTATGACTTGCCCTGACGATATGTGCTTACTTTGTGCCATCTAGTGCAGTGTCTCCCAATCTGGGGTCCATGCCCCCCCTGGGGGGGCACCTGAGCCCACAGGGAGGGCGCGGAGCTCCGTCTGTTTTGATGTCATGAAATGCATGGGTAAAAAAAAAAAATGCATGAATGACATCAAATAAAGAAAGAGGATGGTGTGGTGGACACAACACACATGGCACTCCACCCAGTACAGGGGGATGGTGGGGGAGAAGATAGAGATGCTAATGGAGAAAAGGTGAGAGGAGTGAAACTTTGACGTGCCTTTCACCCCCGCAGTAAAAGGTTCGCATCTGAGGATGCAGGGGCGTGAATGTATTGTAGCAAGACGTGCTCTGTGACATGTGTGTCAATGTTATGTTAATGTGTGTACATGTCTTTCAGTGCGTATGTTAATGTGCTTACCCTGTGTGCCAGAGGCGGGAATAAAAGTGTATAAAGGAGTTCGCTCAGGCACTCAGGGTTATTCTGTTCTATTCTGTGTTGGAGAAGAAATAAAGTTCTGTGTTGTGCAGCTCGCTCTCTCATCTGATTCCATCCTCCACAATGGCTGAGAAATGTAAACGTGCGGAGGACCCCGTGGAGTTAAAAAAGACAATATATTGACAGTTACCTGAACTATGGATTTATAGAAGCACAATACTCTTTTTGGCCAGAATGTGTTATTTGTGGTGAAAAGCTAGCTAATGACAGTATGAAGCCCAGCAAACTGAGACGGCATCAGGAGACTCGACACGAGAGACCATTGGAGCAAGTCGAGACTTTTTTGAGAGGAAACGGCACCTGGTGCTTTCAAGGAGACACAGGGATATCAGAAAATCCTTTGAACAGGCAGGTAGTGATTTACTCAGAGCCACTGAAGCATCATTCGACTGTGCGCTGCATATTGCGAAGGCAAAAAAGCCGCACAATATTGGTGAGCAGCTGATCAAGCCCGCATGCCTAAAAATTTGGGAGAAAATGTGTAGAGCACAAGCAGTTGATAAAGTCGAGACTGTGCCCCTCTCTGACAATACTATGAAAGACAGAATCGATAAAATGGCTGCAGATTGCCAAAACCAGCTGCACAAGAAACTTAGGAGGATTTCGTTCTCCATTCAATTGGATGAGACGACCACGGTGGCAGACAAGGCTCTGCTAGTTGTGTATTGTCAGCATATTGATGATGGTGACTTAAAACAAGACATTCTTATGTCAACAAATCTAGCAACAACGACAACCAGTATGGATATTTTCACGGCTGTGGATTCATATTTCACATCCCACAATCTGCCCTATGAGAACCTGGTGGCGTGCTCGTGCTGCACTGACAGAGCCGCAGCGATGATGGGAAAAAATAAAGGATTCAACACAGAGTTGAAAGAAAAGACTCCAGAATGCATCATTTTTCATTGCATGCTCCACTGCCAAGCATTGGCAGGTAAAAAACTTTCAGAAGACCTCAGTAACACCCTGTCAACTGTTGTCAAAATCGTGAACTTTATTAAAGCACGCCCTGCTAATAAGCACCTTTTTGCACTACTGTGCAAGGATGAGGTGCACCAAACATTACTGCTCCACACTGAAGTACGATGGTTGTCAAGGGGACAGGTGCTTATCCGTTTTATTGAATTGCAAGTCAAAGTTAAAGAATTCTTGCATGACCACAATCGGCCACTTTATGAGCAGCTGACAGACGCGTTTTGGATCCAAGCGGCATACCTGGCGGACACATTCGCTCTTTTCAATGAAACAAACAAGCGGATGCAGGGACCTGAATCAAGCGTTCTACAATACAAAAACGCACTGGACACTTTTGTGCGAAAACTGGAGGACAGGGTCGGTAAAATGTCAAAAGGAGAGTTGCAGAAGTTCCCACTTCTGCAGAAACAGTCCAGTGGCACCATGCATGTGTCTTTACGCACGGACTTCACGTGTCACATGAACCTGCTGTATGACAAGATGAGGAGTCGCTTTGCCAACATCAACGAATATTTATCCAAAGAAGCATGGGTGATGGACCCCTACATTTCCAATCACAAGGATGTTGAATACTTGGGCTGTGAAGATGAGCTGTGTGACCTTCAATCTGATTCAGTGTCAAAATATTTCCAGGAAAACGGATACAAAAAGTTTTGGATGGTCAAAGGACACACCGTCGCTCCTACACTGGCCAAACATGTAATCAAGAGGGTCATTCTTCCTTTTGGTACTACACACCTGTCTGAGGCAGCTTTCAGTGTCCTCCTAACTATAAAAACAAAAGTAAGGAACAGGCTGGATGTCCACCAGGACTTTAGACTGGCTATCACCACTATCACTCCAAACATCGCATCCCTGGTCAGAGACATGCAAGCTCAAGGTACACATTAATATTCTTTTTTTGAATCAACACACTGGAGAGAGTAAAAAGCAAAGACTCATTGAACTATTTTTTGCAATGTTAATTGCTGGGTAGTGTTATGAGAAAGAGCAGTCAAGGATATTTGTTCTTTGCGTATGACAGGGGTGTTTTTAGGCCTACTGCCATTAGGCCCATACTGACTGACTTTTAGGCCTTTACGGATTGATGCTGCCATGTGTGTGTATACCCACTATTTTGGTTAGAAATTGTTGCCTTCACAAGGGACATGTTCTTGTTAACATATCTGTTTCATACCTCTGGCAAAGATGAAAACTTTATGCTACTGACAATGAACAATGAAGACTCAGGACTGCCTTCTGGCATCAAAAAGGCCATGTTTAAAAGTAATGCTGTCTTAAAACAAAAGGACAAATATTTTAATACCATTGCAGTCATTTGCCACATTTATTTTTTGTCTGTGTGTGATACACATGTTCATATAATTCAATTTAGTTTAAGTATAAAGGAAAACAAATCTACATTTCAAAACAAATGGAATAGGTTAAGCACAAAACTGATGCTATTTTTTTCCTAAATAAATGTTCTAAAATGACTTGATTCCTCTGGTGTGATCATGTGGGCTCAGGGGGGGCTGGCACTTCTGTGACACAGGCAGGGGGGGCTCCTGGGAAAAAGGTTGGGAACCACTGGAATGAAAACTCAATTAGTTGAATAATACACAAGAGCTTGCAACATTTACATAAATATGTATTATTTATAAAAAGATTGGTATGTGCATTCAGGGATCGATGCATCATCGTGAATGCCAAGTTTTGCCAAATCGATCTTTTGCCCCACCGCTACAAGACACAGTGAGTTATTATCACAAATTATGTTTTTGTGTCTTTAGTGTCATGGTTAATAAGCTTGACAGCTCACGTGCACAATGCAACAGCACAGGAAGTAACCACACAAAGGGGCACGTTTGAATGTTTATTAAATTGCAAAACACAAGTGCACAGCTGAGGAAACAGTCACTACACCCTGTGGAGAAAAGACAAGAGCTGTGAGTGCAGGAATGGAATAAGGGGAAATGGGCGAGCCAAGATGCCACTTACTATGGAATCAAGGGAGAACCGGCAAGGACCCAGCAGAGAATAGACGAATCAGTAGGGTGAGGGGGAGATGAGCTGATGGTGCCTGACCGGGTGGAGATAGGAAGCTGAGGGATAGTGAGATGTGGCAGGAGAGTGCGCGCAGTCCTGGAGACACACCTGCATGGTGGCAGCAACCTGAGGAAAGAGGAGAAACAAGGTAAGACAGCGTGTCTAAACTTGTCAACTTATACTTGCTTGTCACTTTAAGCGGGCAGTATACCCAGACGAGCTAGCGTTGAATGCGTGGAGAGAGCCTCCTTAAGTACACTGGCTGATGAGCGGGCGCAGGTGTGTCCTCTGCCTCAGGTGCAGTGATGAGTTGACGAATGTGAGGCACGACAGGAGGGGCGCGCTCTCGCTGCCCATGACAGGGCACCCCCCCTTCTAGGAGCGCCTCCTGGTGGTCTGGAGGGCTTCTCCGGGTGAGCACGGTGATAGGCCCGGAGCATTTCCTTGTCCAGAACTCACAATGAGGATACCCAGGACTGCTCCTCTGGGCCATAGCCCTCCCAGTCCACCAGGTACTGCAGGCCCCAGCCACGACGGCGAACATCCAACACACAACGTACAGTGTAGGCGGGGTGGCCGTCGATGATCCGAGGAGGAGGAGGCAGCTTCGGGAGGGGGGGGGGCAGAGAGGACTGGCCGAGACGGGCTTAATGTGGGAGACATGAAACGTGGGGTTCACCCGTAGGGTCAAAGGCAGCTTCAGCTGGAACGACGCGTTGTTTATCACCTGAGAGATGGTGTACATGGCCCTAGGAAGCTGGGGGACAGCTTCTTAGATTTTTCTTTCAGAGGAATCTGGCTCGCCGCCAGCCAGACGTGCTGCCCAACGACGTACTTGGGAGCTGGAATCCGCTTCCTACCAGCAGCAGCCCGGGTGTGTTCCTTGGTGCGGGCAAGGGCGTCCCGAGTAGACCTCCAGACGTGCTGGCAGCAACGAGCATGGGCCCCTATGGATGGAACCATGACCTCCCTCTCGGCCATGGATAGAAGAGGCGGTGTGCACCCCAACAACGTCTCAAACAGGGTGAGTCCAATCACAGAGGAGACAACAGAGTTCATGGAGTACTCCACCCAGGTCAGATGTGTGCTCCAGGATGATGGGTTATTGGCTGCTACGCACCGCAGGGCGGCCTCCAGGGACTGATTGGCACGCTCCGCCTGCCCGTTGCTCTGCGGATGGTTTCCAGAGGAGAGACTCACTGTAGTTCCCAAGGTCCAGCAAAAGGCCTTCCAGACCTGGGACGTAAATTGAGGACCCCGGTCAGACACAATATCCATGGGAATACCGTGGACCCAGATCACGTGGTTGGTGAGGAGGACTGCCGTCTCCAAGGCCGTGGGGAGCTTCAAGAGGGCAACCAGATGCACCGCCTTGGAGAAGCGATCCACGATGGTAAGAATCACCATCTTGCCACGGGAGTGGGGGAGTGGGAGAATGTGTGACCATGGACAACCAGGGGTGAGGAGGGGATGGAAGAGACCAGACGGGGGAAATGAGTCAGATTTCCCCCGGACGCAGGTCTGGCAGGCTTTCACATACTCTCGTACGTCCTGCCGCAGCGTGGGCCACCAGAACGCTCGCCGGACGAAGTCTACAGTTCGAGCGATGCCAGGATGGCAAGCGAAGCACCTGATGTGACCCCACTGGATGACATCGCTGCGGAGGGCAGCCGGGACGTACAGACGGTTCCGGGGGCACCCTACTGGCACAGACTCCTGGGACTGGGCCTGGCGGACCCTCCGCTCGATATCCCAAGTAAGGGCTCTGAGAACACACAAAGGTGTTGATGGTATGATGGTTTGGGGGGGGGGGGGCTACCTCCCTGGAATCAAACTGGCGCGATAGTGCGTCGGCTTTGGTGTTCCGGGCGCCAGGCCGGTATGTGATGATAAAATTAAATCGCTGGAAAAATAGATCCCAGCAAGCCTGCCTGGCTTTTAGTCGGCGGGCCAACCGCAAGTACTCGAGGTTCTTGTGGTCGGTTTACACAACGATGGGGTGAATAGCCCCCTCTAACCAATGTCTCCACTCCTCCAAATGCCAACTCAAAGGCAAGCAGCTCTCTGTCCCCCATGTCATAATTCCTCTCGGCTGGCATAAACTGACGACAGAAATATGCGCACAGGCGGAGCTTCTGATCGGGGGGCGTGTGCTGCGACAGCACAGTGCCAACCCCCGAATCAGATGCATCCGCCTCAAGGACAAACTGGAGCTGCGTATTGACCTGGGCCAAGATTGGTGTTTCTGTGAACAGGCGCTTTAATTTTACAAACGGCAGCCCACTTCCAGAGCGTCTCCGCCTTTTCCTCACCGGAGACGGGCTGCTTGGGCATCTCCTCTCTCCCATACACCACAGCTCATTTGGGTGCCTTTTGGGTGCATCTGACAGTTCCAGGTAATCGTCATCACAGGTCCTCACTATCCGCAGCTGTCCCTTGTCATCCCGCTGTCTCGTGATTTGCGGACCCCACCAAGCCGAGACTCAACCCTAGGATGGACTTTATTGCCATCTCCAAGGGGAGCGCTCACTGGCCTTCATGATCCACGGCGTTGTGACCTGGTCCCTGTACGGTATCAGAGGGTCTCGCCGACCCGGTCTGAGATCTGTCTCTGATCTTGCTTGTAGGCACGCCTGGGGATCGTGTCACTCGGTCTCGCCCTGTTCTCTTTCATTTGTTGCGCTGAATCAGCCACGGCAGCGCCTGGTTCAACGGTGGTACTCAGCCGGCCACCAGAACTACGTTGTGCCTGCTCGCTGGCTCTACTCGCCCCCACAGGTGTCCGACCGTGCCGTTCGGGTCCCTCGTCCAGGGTACTGCGAACACTGGCACCAGAAACTCCCTGTGACAGCGCTCCATGGTGTCGGTCACGTCCGTCGTTGCTCGTCCCGGGCAGGTTTAAGTCCCACACTTCATCATCATTTCCCGCATAAAAGGGCCGGTCCCACAGCCCACAGCCAGACCACTCCTCTCCTATGCTGCAGGCAATGGAGAATCCGAGTCCATAGAACAGGTCGCAGCTCATTAGGTTAGCTCCTTCAGTGGACACCATAAACTCCACCGCACACATCGACGCAGATTTGTATCTCGCCGAGAGCATCAGCGAGCCCACAATGTCCCAAGGATTGTTTCCATAACCATAACATGCTATGTCTGACCTGCTCACTCTATAATGCAGGAAAAAGTTCTTCACCGTAGCCCAATTCAGGATGGAGGTCGCCGATCCCGTGTCCAGCATCAGCGGCACCACCACCCCGTCCAATTTGATGTTGCAATAAATGCATCCATCTGTGTTAGGTGAAACCGTGTGAACCACCATAGGTTTCCTCGTAGAAGGGCCCCTCTCCTGATTCTGGTCCCCCTGCTCGAAGTTTTTGCAGGCTCTTGCGAAGTGGTGGAACAGACCGCACTTTCCACAACGCTTCCCCCTCACTGGACACTCTCTCACCTTGTAGCGGTGCCTGGCAGATCCACAGACATAACATCTAGGCATCCCCAGGGCGGACCTAATTTTCACGGCGGAGCCGTATTCTTCACCACTCTCGTCGTCTGGATCTGCGGCCAGTGCCTTCCACTGTTTCTTGTTCCTTGGCAGTTTTTCGTCTTCGAGGTTCTTGGTTAACATCTCTGCTCCCTTGTGTTGTTGTGCTAAGTCCATGGTGGCTAACAGTGTCAGTTCTCCAGCATGTGTGAGGAGATGAACCTTCGCGGAGGAGTATAGCACGTGCTCCGCCAGTTGGTCATGGATCATCTCTTCCTCCAAGGTGCCAAATCGACAGTCTCCCTCCAGCTGCCGCAGGTCTGCAACAAACTGCTGCACCAACTCACCCGGCCTCTGGCGTCACTGTCTGAACTGAATTCGCCTCATGATGGTGTTTACAGGGGCGCTTAAATAGCCCGCCATCAGTCTTACCACATCGTTGAATGAGTCACCACCTCCCAACATACTCAGGACCCTCTGGCCCTCCATTCCTAAATTGTGGACCAGAATTGCCCCCGCATGCAATTTTTTGAGGTCGCCAAGGTCCAGAGCAATGAGATTATTCTCAAAGGCTGCGTACCACCTGGCCCAGGGGATGAGCGGTTCTCCTGGAGCCTCCAAGAATGGCCAGAAAGCGGTAGCAGCTCGCTCCATACCCTTTTGTCCTCATCGCCAAATGTTACGTCTGGAAATGAGGAGGAGGAGGCGGGGTGACAGTTTACTAGTTTTATTACGAACGAACAGGAACCAACAGGAGTCACTCCGTACAGTCAGAGGGTCCACAGCAAAGAGACAGAGCCCCTTCCGCTGTGTCCTCTTATGCTCCCCATGACGCCACCACCAGAAAAACGGAGCGTCACCTCCCACTACACCCAGGGCACTGCCATGTTGGTACACCCCAACTATAAACACAATATTACTGTCCAACAACAGGCTTAAGACCCACCTTTTTAATTTGGCTTTTAATAAACCTGTTTAACTATTACTGAAGTAGTCATTTACGTATGTTCCATTGTTTTATGTTCTTCTTTGCGCCATTTGTTCTTAGATTTTCTCATCTTCTTATTGATGTGTTTAGTTCAGTTTTCAAGTATGGGTTTTTAGTTCCTGTTTTTATGTGTTCTTAGTTATTTTGTACCTTTTTAAATTATGGTTTTTAACAAACCGTTTAACTATTATTGAAGTAGTCATTTATGTTCCATTGTTTTATATTCTTCTTAGTTCCATTTGCTTTTAGATTTTCTTATTTTGATGTGTCCTTAGCTCAGATTCTAAGTATGGGTCTTTAGTTCCCTTTGCTCTGTGTTCTTAGTTTTATCTTGTATTTATGTGTTTTAGCTCCAGTGCTTCCTCAGTGGGGCCCCTCATGCCGGGTGCTGCCTGGCACATCTGCAGGGGTGTTGGTCTCGTGGGTCGCTCTAGCTTGGGTGGGTGGGGGCTTTATACCACTGCCTACTGGCAACAGCATCACAGCAGCCGATAGGAAGAGACTAAATAAACTGATCAAGAAAGCAAGCTCTGTCCTGAGGCAGCGCCTCGACCCAAACAAAATATGCTGTATGGGTACATATCCATACTATGTGGGGTAACTGAACAGACCGTATTGCTGTTTATTCCATCTAGCTACATTGCACCACACTGTGTATATATATATATATATATATATATATATATATATATATATATATATATACATACAGTATATACAGTATATACAGTATATATTTATGTGTACATATATACGTATATTCACTGCTCTTATTATCTTATCTTCTAAATTATTGCTCTGAGTGTTGCTATCCCTGTGCTGCTGCAATCCTGGAATTTCCCCATTGTGGGACAATAAAGGCTTATCTTATCTTATCTTACAGCTGTGGTGCGGGCCCCGGCCTGTCCTGGTTGGGGCGGCCTTTGTGGCGCCATCTGTGGTTGCTGGCTATGTGTTTACTGGCTGTGTGGTATCCCGGCATGGGGGGCTCCACAGGACGGTTGCTCCTTCACGTGGTGCCTCGGCACCAAGCAATGTCTCTTTTATTTTATAAGTGTGTAAGAGAAGTAGGGGGTGATGTATGTGCCTGTGTGTGTTGTGTTTCTGAGTATGTTTATGGGAGGGTCGGAAGGAGTGGGGATGTATCATGTAAAATATGTAACTAAATGTGTCTACTATTTTTATCTACGTAAAGCACTTTGCGCAGCATCTAATATTTAAAAAGTGCTAAACAAATAAAGTTTGATTGATTGATTGATTGATTGATACAATGTTTAGTCAGTCTTTTCAGGATTTTATTAAACTCTTTATCAATTGGTTTTTCAGATTTGTGAGTCAGGTACAAGTCATCTGAATGGCATCAGCATTTATAGACACTAATCAGGCAAAAGAAGAAACAATGGAAAATCATGGACAAGAACCATCCATCCATCCATCCATCTTCTACCGCTTTTCCGGAGGTCCGGGTCGCGGAGGCAGCAGTTCAAGCAGAGAAGCCCAGACTTCCCTCTCCCCAGCCACCTGCTCCAGCTCTTCAGAGGGGATACCAAGGCGTTCCCAGACTAGCTGGGAGACATAGTCTCTCCACCGAGTCCTGGGTCTGCCCCGGGGTCTCCTCCCAGTGGGACGTGCCTGAAACACCTCAAGTGGGAGGCGTCCAGGAGGCATCCTAATCAGATGCCCATACCACCTCAACTGACTCCTTTCAATGTGGAGGAGCAGCGGTTCTACTCTGAGCCTCTCCCGGATGACTGAGCTCCTCACCCTATCTCTGAGGGTGAGTCCAGCAATCCTACGGAGAAAGCTCATTTCAGCCGCTTGTATCCGCGATCTCGTTCTTTCGGTCATTACCCAAAGCTCGTGACCATAGGTGAGAGTAGGAACGTAGATTGACTGGTAAATCGACAGCTTTGCCTTAGAACTAAGCTCCCTCTTCACCACAACAGACCGGTACAACGTCCGCATCACTGCAGATGCTGCTCCAATCCGTCTGTCGATCTCTCGCTCCATTTTCCCCTCACTCGTGAACAAGACCCCAAGATACTTAAACTCCTCCACTTGGGGCAGGAGCCTGTCCCCAACCCGGAGAGGACAATCCACCTTTTTCCGGCTGAGGACCATGGACTCGGACTTGGAGGTGCTGATTCTCATCCCAGCCGCTTCACACTCAGCGGCAAACCGTCCCAGCAAGAGCTGTAGGTCATTGCTGGATGAAGCCAACAGGACAACATCATCTGCAAACAACAGAGATGAGATCCTGTGGTCACCAAGCATGACACCCTCCATTCCCTGGCTGCGCCTAGAAATCCTGTCCATAAAAATTATGAACAGGACCGGTGACAAAGGGCAGCCCTGGCGGAGTCCAACTCTCACTGGGAATGACTCTGACCGAGTGTTGGCAATGCGAACTAAACTCTCACAACGGTCGTACAGAGACCGAATAGCTCGTAACAACAAGCCCGATACCCCATACTCCCGAAGCACCCCCCACAAAAATCCACGAGGGACGCGGTCAAATGCCTTCTCCAAGTCCACAAAACACATGTAAACTGGTTGGGCAAACTCCCACGAACCCTCAAGAATTCTCGAGAGGGTAAAGAGCTGGTCCGATGTGCCACGGCCAGGACGAAAACCACATTGCTCCTCCTGAATCCGAGGTTCGACCAACGGCCGGACTCTCCTCTCCAGTACCTTGGCATAGACCTTCCCAGGGAGGCTGAGGAGTGTGATCCCTCTAAAGTTGGAGCACACCCTCCGGTCCCCTTTTTTGAAGAGAGGAACCACCACCCCGGTTTGCCATGCCAAAGGCACTGCCCCCGACCTCCACGCAATGTTGCAGAGGCGTGTCAACCATGACAACCCAACAACATCCAGGGCCTTGAGGTACTCGGGGCGAATCTCGTCCACCCCCGGGGCCCGGCCACCAAGGAGATTTTTAACCACCTTGGCGACCTCAGCCCCTGTGATAGGCGAGTCATCCCCCTCGTCCCCAAACCCTGCT
Organism: Pholidichthys leucotaenia; assembly: GCA_020510985.1. Classification (NCBI taxonomy): domain Eukaryota; kingdom Metazoa; phylum Chordata; class Actinopteri; order Cichliformes; family Pholidichthyidae; genus Pholidichthys; species Pholidichthys leucotaenia. The sequence continues at coordinate 326,694,275 of CM035841.1, read as the reverse complement.
TCCTCTGTGGAAGGCGTATCAGTGGGATTGAGGAGATCCTCGAAGTATTCCTTCCACCGCCCGACGATATCCCCAGTTGAAGTCAACAGTGTCCCATCCGCACCATACACAGTGTGGACGGGGAGCTGCTTTCCCCTCCTGAGCCGCCGAACAGTTTGCCAGAATCTCTTTGAAGCCGACCGAAAGTCTTGTTCCATGGCCTCACCGAACTCCTCCCATACCCGGGTTTTTGCTTCAGCAACCACCCGAGCTGCACTCCGCTTGGCCTGCCGGTACACCTCAGCTGCTTCGGGAGTCCCACAAGCCAACCAAGCTTGATAGGACTCCTTCTTCAGCTTAATGGCCCCCCTCACCACTGGTGTCCACCACTTGGTTCGGGGGTTGCCACCACGAGATGCACCGACCACCTTGCGGCCGCAGCTCTGGGCTGCCGCTTCAACAACAGAGGTGGAGAACATGGCCCATTCAGACTCCATGTCTCCAGACTCCCTCGGAATGTGGTTGAAGTTCTTCCGGAGGTGGGAGTTGAAGACCTCCCGGACAGGGGCCTCAGCCAGACGCTCCCAGCACACCCTCACTATACGTTTGGGTCTACCAGGTCTGAATGGCTTCCTCCCCTGCCATCGGATCCAACTCACCACCAGGTGGTGATCAGTTGACAGCTCTGCACCTCTCTTTACTCGGGTGTCCAAGACATACGGTCGCAGGTCTGATGATACGATAACAAAATCGATCATCGACCTGCGGCCTAGGGTGTCCTGGTGCCAGGTGCACATATGGACACCCTTATGCTTGAACATGGTGTTCGTTATAGACAGACTGTGGTTAGCACAGAAGTCCAATAACTGAACACCACTCGGGTTCAGATCGGGCAGGCCGTTCCTCCCAATCACCCCCCTCCAGGTTTCACTGTCGTTGCCCACGTGCGCATTGAAGTCCCCCAGTAGGACAATGGAGTCTCCAGGAGGAGCACCCTCCAGCACCCCAGTCACAGACTCCAAAAAGGGTGGGTACTCTGAAACATCATTTGGTGCATAGGCACAAATGATGGTCAGGACCCGTTTCCCAACCCGAAGGCGCAGGGAAGCAACCCTTTCGTCCACCGGGGAAAACTCCAATATAGAGGCAGCAAGGTGGGGCGATACAAGAATACCTACCCCTGCTCGTCGCCTCTCGCCCGGGGCAACTCCAGAAAAGGCCAAGCTCCAGCCCCTCTCCAGGAGACTGGTTCCGGAACCGGAGCTGTGTGTTGAGGTGAGGCCGACTATATCTAGCCGGTATCGCTCAATCTCGTACACCAGCTCAGGCTCCTTCCCCACCAGAGAGGTGACATTCCACGTACCAAAAGCCAGTTTAGAAAGCTTGGGATCAGTCCGCCAAGGTCTCCGCCTTTGACTGCCACCTAATCCACATAGCACCGGACTTCCATGATCCCTCCTGCAGGTGGTGAACCTACTGGAGGGCGGACCCACGTAACTCCTTCGGGCTGAGCCCGGCCGGGTCCCATGGGTGGAAACCCGGCCACCAGACGCTAGCCTTCGAGCCCCTCCCCCAGGCCTGGCTCCAGGGTGGGGCCCCGGTAACCCCATACCGGGCGGGGTACACTGAATCCTTGATATACAATTTATCATGAGAGTCTGTTGGATCGTTCTTCGTCTGGCCCTTCACCCAGGACCAGTTTGTCTTGGGAGACCCTATCAGAGGCAAATTGCCCCGGACAACATAGCTCCTGGGATCACTGGGGCACGCAAACCCCCCCACCACGATAAGGTGACGATCCATGAGGGGGGGGACAAGAACCAATGAGAAGAAAATAATGCAACTAAGAGGGATACAAACTCTTAGAAGTAGTATAAAAAAGATGGACATAGCTCACACAGAAATCTGCATTCTTTATAATGGTAGAAGGCACTGAGAATTGTAATAGAAACAGATTTAAATTACCACTGATGCTGGTTTATGGCCTCAATTACTTGTTTAAAATCTGATGATACAGCGGGGAAAATAAATATTGAACACGTCAACATTTTTCTCATTAAACGTATTTCTGATAGAGCCATTGACCTGAGATTTTCACCAGATATCAGTAACAACCCAAGTAATCCACACATAACAAGAAATCAAGGCAACCGTGTTCACAAAACAAGTTATACGGTATTTAATAAAGTGGAATGATAACTACACTTGGTAAAATTCATTTAATATTTAGTAGAAAAGCCTTTGATGGTAATAACAGCTTCCAGACACCTCCCGTGTGGAGAAACTAGGCGCAGGCATTGCTCAGGAGTAATTTTATCCCCTTCTTCCACACAAACTGTCTTCAAATCTTGAAGGTTCCGTGGGTGTCTTCTATGAACTCTGATCTTCAATTCATTCCATAGATTTTCAATTGGATTCAGGCCAGGTGACTGACTGGGCCATTCTAGCAGCTTTATTTTCCTTTTCTAGAGCCAGCTGAGAGTTTCCTTGGCTGTATGTTTGGGATCATTGTCTTGCTGAAATGTCCACCCTTGTTTCATCTTCAGCATCTTGACAGATGGCAACAGGTTATTATCAAATCTTTCCTTCAATTATATGAAGTCTGCCTGTACCATGTGCTGAAAAACACCCCCACACCATGATGGCATGTGCAGTGCCATTTCTCCTTCAAACATGCTGTGTTGTGGCATCCAAAAAATTCAATTTTGGTCTCATCTGACCAGACTATATTCTCCCAGTATTTTATTATTTTACTAGTTTGCCCAAATGTTGTGCAGCAAACTTTAAACAAGCTTCAACATGCTTTTTCTTCAGCAATGAAGATGAGTGGGCATAGAGCCCATATCGGTCGAGTGCATTACTTATTGTTTTCTTTGAAACAGCAGTACCTGCTAATCCAGGTCTTTCTGGAGCTCTCCACGAGTGGTCTTTGGCTCTTGGATAACTCTTCTGACTGAGCAGCAGCACTGAGCAGCAGGATTAAATACTGCCTGTTCAAGAGGTAATAGAACTTCAATTCTTCACCTGTGGCTAATTCTAGACTTTTGGAGGTGATCTGGTTGACACTTGGCAGTGGATTGGTGGCTTGGGGGAAGATTCTGGTGGATTTAGAATTGGGCCTTTCTGCCTTAGAAGCAGACTGGCAGCCATTACTACTAGGCCTCACAGGCAGCCACCAACAACAGGCTCCACAGGCAGCCACCATCACCAGGCCAGCAGCCACGACCATCAGGCTCCACAGGCAGCTGCCACCACCAGGCTTCACAGGCAGTTACCACCACCAGGCTTCACAGGCAGTTACCACCACCAGGCCCTGCTGCCACCTCCATCAGGCTTCAGGCCTGGCACCAGGCCTTACATGCTTGAATTTTTCATCAACACTGAAATAGTCTTGGAAACAGACTCTTGTCTCCCTGTCCACTGAAATTATCGCAAAACTGCAGCAAAATGCCACCTAAGCCAAAAGCAGAGGCCAAATCCGAGGAGGAATATGTGTCCCTCGCACAGGTAAATGACTTACTGCAACAGCAAAAAGAACTGTTTTCTGCATTGTTAAACCAACAACAGGAAACTTTCAAAAGCCTCATCAAAGTGATCATGGACTCAGCTAATGCAAAAGTGGGCACGATGACGAGAGAGTTGCAGGACATTAAAACCAGTCTACAGTTCACTCAAAAAGACGTAGATGACATAAAAGCTGATTTGTCTAAACAAGCAGACTGCAACAATGTGCTACAATCAGATGTTTTTAAAGTGTGTGACAGTCTGTTGACTATCACCAACAAATTTGAATATCTGGAAGGACAATCCCGGAGAAATAATCTAGTCTTTGATGGTGTTGTGGAGGCACCAGGAGAGACCTGGGCCGACACGGAGGAGAAGATTAAAAATATTCTCATAGAGAAACTACAGTTACCACCAGGGATCGAGGTGGAGGGAGCCCACCACACCAGGAAACCTGAAGGAAAAAGACCAAGGCCCATTGTGGTCAAGTTCCTGCGGCGCAAGGACAGGATGACCATTCTTCAAAGAGCCAAGTCCCTCAAAGGAACAAAAATCTTCATCAACGAGGACTTCACTGATTTGGTAAGAAGGAAGAGAAAAGAATTAATGCCAGAGCTGAAAGATGCAAGAGCACGGGGGCCATAGCCTACTTAAGGTATGACAGACTCATTATTCACCCACGCTATCCCCGTAACAGTACACCAAGATCAGTGGAGCCAAAAATTAACCAGAAATGATTGACATTTCATTATCAACTTAGAGATATAAACTCTGAGATATAAACTGTGCATTTGTTTCCATTGACTGGAATAATTAAGATGCAAACTTTTATAGGAAACAACCTCATTTTTAAAGGGTACGAATATACTGAGCATAAGCCACACAGTGTTGAATATGAAACCGATCCTGAAAATCACTTTTTCAACAGTATAAAACATCAGTGTAAATACTTTAGCTCAGACCAACTAAAAAATACAATTTCTGACCAATCATTGTCAATAATACACTTTAATAGTAGAAGTCTCAACATGAATTTTTCCAAAATCCAGGACAGTTTGTTGTAATATAACACAAATTTTTCTGCTGTTGCAATTTCTGAGACTTGGCTAAAAAATGACCAACTTCATACAGTGCAAATGAGAGGCTATGATTTATATACCACAAGCAGGTCAAAAAAAGGGGTGGTGGTGTTGCTTTATATATCAGGTCCTGCTACCAAAGCCAAGTTGTAGATAATATGTCTTTTGAAATGGAAAACCTCATGGAGTGTGTAACTGTGGAATTAATTACAACTACAAAAAACATCATAATAAGTTGCATTTATAGAGCACCGGGTACCGATGCTGACATTTTCAAAGAAAAATTGTCTGAGCTTTTCAGTGCAGTAGGTAATAAGAAGCTGGTATTTATTTGTGGAGACTTAATATTGACTTATTAAATCCAAATGACCATATCCAAATAAGTGAATTCATAAATTTCATGTTTTGTATGGGTTTCTACCCTTCAATAACATACCCCACTAGAAAAACAACACATTCAGCAATGCTTATTGATAACATTTTCAGAAATGTCACTGAGGGGAATGTAACTGCTGGCCTTATTGTCAGTGATGTGCCAAACCATCTGCCTGTTTTTTGTTTCTTCACACACTGGTGTAACACATTACATTGAAATACATAAGGTTTTTAAACGACTTGTAACAGAAACCACAATCAACAATCTTAGAAATGATCTAAAAATACAAGACTGGAGCGGTATTTATGTTGACGACATTGATACAGCATATGGAGAATTTGTCTCTATTTTATCACAACTATATACAGTAATAAACATTGCCCTCTAGTGGTAAAGATAAGATAAGATAAGATAAGATAAACCTTTATTAGTCTCACAATGGGGAAATTCCAGGATTGCAACAGCACAGGGATAGCAACACTCAGAGTAATAATTTAGAAGATAAGAAAATAAGAGCAGTGAATATACATATGTACACATAAATATATAAATATACAGTATATACACAGTGCGGAGCATTGTAGCTAGATGGAATAAGCAGCATAACCGTCTATTTAGTTACCCTACATGGTATGAATATGTACCCATACATATTGTCACCCTCCATAGCGACTGATATTGTCCTAGATGTATACTGGAGGGGACCATTTGTGTAAGTCTGTTGCGTCTTTTGCATTCAATACTATTAGGTCATCATGTTTTTTTGCTATCTCTGCGAGCAGCCCTGCTTCGGTTATACAGTCTGACTGCCACAGGTAGGAAGGACCTGCGAAACCTCTCGGTCGCGCACCTAGGATGATGTAGTCTACTACTAAATGAGCTCCTCAGTGTGTTCAGTATGTCCTGCAGGGGGTGGGACTCGGATTCCAGCAGAGATGATAGTTTAGCCACCATCCTTCTCTCTCCTATCTCCTCCACTGGGTCAAGGCGTTGCCCCAGGACAGAGCTAGCTTTCTTGATTAGTTTGTTCAGTCTCTTCCTATTGGCTGCTGTAATGCCGTTGCCCCAGACGACCACTCCAAAAGTGATGGCTGATGCCACCACCAAGTCGTAGAATGTCTTCAAGAGCACCCCTTATACACCAAAAGACCTGAGCCTCCTCAGTAGGAACAGCCTGTGCTGTCCCTTCTTGTAGAGTGCGTCGGTATTGTGTGACCAGTCTAGTTTATTGTTCAGATGAACACCAAGGTCCTTGTAGGATGTCACCATCTCAATGTCTGTTCCCTGGATGTTTACTGGTGCTGTGAGGGGTTGTCTTGCCTGCGGCAGTCCACCACCAGCTCCTTAGTTTTCCTCGCACTGATCTGGAAGCAGTTCCGATGGCATCAGTCCACGAAGTCCTGGATAAGTCCTCTGTACTCAGCTTCATCTCTGTTGGAGATGAGGCCAATGATCGCAGAGTCATCAGAGAACTTCTATAGATGGCAGAGTGTTGTGTTGTGTGAGAAGTCCGCAGTATAAAGGGTGAACAGGAAAAGGAAAAGGAAATTAAAGTTAAATACAGAGATAAGCGTTGGATCACCAAGGGCCTGCAAAATGCTTGTAAAAAGAAAAACTTGTTATACAAAACATTTCTGAAATTAAGAACTGTGGAAGCAGAAAAGAAATACAAGACTTATAAAAATAAACTCATTAGTATTTTGGGGGGTTTACTCCGGGATTTCTCCGGTTTCCTCCCACAGGCCAAAAAAATGCAGGTTAGGTTAATTGGAGACTCTAAAGTGGCCCTAGGTATGAATGTGTGTGTGAATGGTTAAGGGATAGCGCCGTACCGTGGCTGCTTCATCCATCCAGGTGGATGCCCTCAATTTCCCCTCTGGGGATCAATAAAGTATACAAAATCAAAAAATCAAAAAAATTTAAGATCGAGTAAAAAAAACATATTACAGTAAATTATTGGAAAATAACAAAACTAATACATGTAATATATGGAAGGTGTTAAATAATATAACAAAGAGAGGAAAACTAAATTCCAACCACATCTCTTATTTAAATTCAGATAATGGAATAATCAATGAAAATAGCTTGATCTCCAACACGTTTAATGAATATTTTGTTAATATAGGAAAAAAGATCCCCAACTCCACTGTATCATCAGCAAATACAAGTGGCGCTGACAATGTTGTCAACATAAACACTTACTCAATGTTTATGAAAGAAACAGATGAAAACGAAATTCTTGACATTGTTAACAAATTCAAAGACAAAAAATCAACTGACTGTAATGATTTCAATATGTTCTTGGTTAAATGTATTATTGATTGTATTGTTAAACACTTCACTTTCATATGCAACATGTCACTTACTGCTGGTAAATTTCCAAAGAAAATGAAAATAGCAAGAGTCGTTCCTCTGTATAAGACTGGTGACAAACACTTATTGTCAAACTACAGACCCATCTCCTTGTTACCTCAGTTCTCCAAAATACTGGAAAAAATATTTGTTAAGAGACTAAATGATTTCATTGATAAGCACAATATACTCTGTGAACAACAGTATGGATTCAGGAAGAACCGGACCACCTCACTGGCACTCATGGACTTTGTTGAACAGATTACGGATGCAGCAGATAGAAGAGAATACACAGTTGGAATATTTCTGGACTTACAAAAGGCATTTGATACAGTTGACCATAAATTACTCCTCAGTAAATTACATAAGTATGGCATCAGAGGAATTGCTTTCGACTGGTTACACAGCTATTTAGAAGACAGGTATCAATATGTTCATGTGAATAATACAGACTCTGAGTTGCTGAAGATGACGTGTGGGTACCACAGGGTTCTGTGCTTGGTCCATTGCTGTTTATTTTGTATATTAATGATTTATGTTCTGTGTCTAAATTGCTCAAGTGTATTTTATTTGCAGATGACACAACTTTTTTTTGTAGTGGAGAAAATCTTAAGCAGTTTCTAGATTCAGTAGAAAATGAACTTAAACAAATCAATCACTGGTTCACTGCCAATAAATTATCTATTCACCTTGGAAAAACAAAATGTATAATATTTGGAAACCGCAAATTATATAATCACAGAAAAATTAAAATAAACAATGTTGAAATTGACACAGTTTTCGAAACCAAGTTCCTAAGGGTCATTGTTGATAACAAACTAAACTGGAAATCACACATAAATTATGTCAAAACTAAAATGTCTAAATCCATTGCCGTACTGTATAAAGTTAAGGATCTCCTCTGTCAGAAATCTCTTTGCACTTTATATAATTCACTGATAGTTCCTTTTATGATATACTGTGTGGAGATCTGGGGAAACACATATAAAGCAAACACAAACTTAATCTTTTTACTACCGTAAAAAGCCGTACGCATTGTATCAAAGAAACCTTACCGTGAACCAACAAATCCAATATTCATTCAATTACATACTCTTAAATTTAGAGATCTGGTAGATTATAATGTCATTCAAATCATGTACAAAGCAAATAATAACAAATTACCTGTAAATATTCAGAGACTGTTTTAAAAAAAAGGGAAAGCAAATATGAGCTAAGAGGTAACTCTGTTTTTAATAAGCCAAAGGTTAGAACAAATACAAAGTAACACTGCATGCCTGTCACTGGAGTAAACTGTGGAACTGTTGCTCTGAAAATATTAAAACATGTTCAACTCTGAAGCAATTCAAAAAATTGTACAAAGATGAGAAAATCTCCCAGTATCTCACTGTAAATGCTGGGAGATAAATTTGTAATAACTTAAAGGGTTTTGTTTTGTTTTGTTTTTTGTCTACTTGTTCTATTTGATTTTATTTGTTGATTTTGGGCAAGACTTAAATTTTTATGTTATTGATTTTAAAATTGTTACGGGGTAGGCACTAGATAGATAGATAGATAGATAGATAGATAGATAGATAGATAGATAGATAGATAGATAGATACTTTATTTCGAACAAAAAAAAAGTATAACAAAAACAAAACAAATGACAAATGCAATAAAGTAACAGTATACACTGTTCGAAAGGGAGAAGGAAGAAGTGAACACTTATTAATTCCATCTCCTCTTTTCCATAAATACACCCATGTGAATTATATACAAATTACCACCTTTAAGATCCCAAGTAAACAATTTACTGTATTTTTTTACAAATCAACATTAACACCCATCCATCCTAACATACATTGATGTCCATACATCAAAACCAGCCTCAAACAACACAGATATACACAGTGCTGTCCCACCCACCATTCCATAGTGTCCCATAATGTCCCAGAGTGAACATAATGAATCGTACATATAAATACTACCCTTCTAACATATATCCTTTCAGCAAATAATGTTTATACCTCTTTTTGAATTGATTTCTGTTTGTACATAGTTTCAGTTCCGACTCCAGACTGTTCCACAAATCCACCCCACAGACAGATATGCACATACTTTTCTTGGTTGTTCATATCTTGGGTTTTGTAAAGTTTAAGTCTCCTCTCAAATTATGATCATTGTCTCTTTTTTTTAAATATTTTTTGTATATTAGTTGGGAGTTGATTATTAATTGCCCTGTACATTACTTGTGCTGTCTTAAATTTAACTAAATCGAAGAACTTTATGACATGTGACTTTAAAAACAACGAATTGGTATGGTCTCTATATCCTACATTGTTTATTATCCTTATAGCTCTTTTTTGTAATGTGCATATTGACTGTAGGTTGGTCTTGTAGGTGTTTCCCCAGACTTCTACACAATAGTTAAGATAAGGTAAAAACAGTGAATTGTACAGTAAGACCAATGATTTATAGTCCAAGATGTGTCTTGTCTTCCCCAGTATGCCTATACATTTTGCTAACTTGGCCCGGATGTGACTGATGTGAGGTTTCCAGCAGACTTTATTGTCTAGCGTCACCCCCAGAAACTTATTTTCCTGTACTGTTTCTATTCTGGTATCATCTATCGTTACCATTATTTCATGATTTATTTTATAATTTCCAAACAACATAATCTTTGTTTTTTTTTAGATTTAGAGATAATTTATTTTTGTTGAACCACTGTGTTAACTTTTTCATTTCAGTTGTGACCACCTCTAAAACCTGCTGCAAATTCTCACCAGTGCAAAGGATATTTGTGTCATCTGCAAACAAAATAAATTTCAGAATTTTTGATACTTGGCATATGTCATTTATATACAAAATAAAGAGTTTGGGTCCCAAAACTGACCCCTGAGGCACACCACAAGTGATGTCCATGAAGGGTGATTTGTGCTCACCAATTTGTACAAATTGTTGTCTTGTGGCGATGTAGATATAAAGGCACGGCGTCTGGAGTTTTAATGAAGTTTATTGATCAAATCATCGCCATCACGGAGCTCACCCCAGCTGCTGTATATGCATGCTGGGGATCACTCTCAGGCTCTCATGAGCAGTAGTCAGAAGCAGTCAGAAGAAGAAAAGAGGATGAGTTACAGAACATGTGCGGTATTTATACCCAGTTCAGACAATACATGAAAGGCATGTTATGATCAAAGAAACTGCATTCAGGAATGGGACATTTACATTTGAGTACAGAGCAGGAAGTCATACATAACAGCAGGATACTGGCGCCTGAACTAGACACGGAGAGGCTGCCTATTGATCTCAACACCCACATCTCACTGCTCTGCTAATTGCCCCAGCTGGGCTCTCTGTTTGTCCGTGGCTGTTGTGGAGGTTACCCCATACACTCCCCCCCCCAGAGGGCTTAGCGGGGAGCTGAGACCTCGATAGTCCCGCTTTGGTGGCGAGCTGCGGTGAAGGTCTGTGCCGGGAAAGGGAGGAGGGTGGGGGTAGCAAGTGGCGGGGGATGTCCGTGGCTGTGGGAAGAAAAATTAGTCTCTGATTCCTCTCGCGATTCAGTCCGGCAATGAAGAAAAACAGGAGCTGAAGCTGTGTGAGGGACTTGGCGTGTTGGCTTCAGGTGCGTTCGCGGACCTAAAGCCCTCGGGGACAGCTGACGGCTGGATCCCCGTTGTGCGCCGTGGCTGAGACCATAAGAAAATCCTGTGCGCCAGCTGCATGCATGCCTCAGGTGAACGAGCAACCTTGAAGGGCCAGTGTGCAGCGGTGAAGGAGGGTGGGGGTCTGCAGAGCCAGCTTGTCTCTGGTGCGCGGCACGTGCTGCGGCTGCGTACCTTCCAGCTGCGCTGTTCAGATGCGAGGCTTCTGTGCATGGCTGGTCCGCTGTCGTGAGGCGAATCAGGGTCAGGGGGCTTGATGGAGATCTGCGAAATCGGCGCCGATGGTCTCCCCCGTTCGGGCTGTTGGTCGTCGCTCGTGCCGGGTCATGGTGCGTTGGGTGTGCAGATCTCAGGCGTGGATCGCACAATGACGCTTTCTGCAGCTTTCCCAGTCGTGGATGATCTCCGAGGGAGTTCGCCTGATTTCGGTTCTGCGTCGAGGTCTCTCGTATGGCAGAAGGGAGGGCAGTGCTCTCGCGTCAGGCTGCTGCGTTCGCTTGTCGTCGGAGATGCCAACGGGGCTGCATTCGTTGTCAGCGTGTTCTTTTCAGCGTCGGGTCACCAGTGTGGCGATGTAGATATAAAGGCACGGCGTCTGGAGTTTTAATGAAGTTTATTGATCAAATCATCGCCATCACGGAGCTCACCCCAGCTGCTGTATATGCATGCTGGGGATCACTCTCAGGCTCTCATGAGCAGTAGTCAGAAGCAGTCAGAAGAAGAAAAGAGGATGAGTTACAGAACATGTGCGGTATTTATACCCAGTTCAGACAATACATGAAAGGCATGTTATGATCAAAGAAACTGCATTCAGGCATGGGACATTTACATTTGAGTACAGAGCAGGAAGTCATACATAACAGCAGGATACTGGCGCCTGAACTAGACACGGAGAGGCTGCCTATTGATCTCAACACCCACATCTCATTGCTCTGCTAATTGCCCCAGCTGGGCTCTCTGTTTGTCCGTGGCTGTTGTGGGGGTTACCCCATAGTCAACTCAGTCCTACCCCTCTTATCCCATACCTTTCCAGTTTCCTTAGTAGTATTCTGTGGTCAATGGTGTCAAAAGCTTTCTTTAAATCTATAAATACTCCTACAGCAACCTTTTTTTTATCTATACAACTAGTAATTTCTTCTATAAGTTCGATCAGTGCCAAAGATGTAGATTTATCTGCTCTAAAACCATACTGGCTATCTGTAAGGAGGTTATTTTTTTCAATGAAATCATCCAGTCTCTTAGTGAAGATTTTTTTCAAGTATTTTGGAGAATTGTGAGAGTAAAGAGACTGGCCTGTAATTTGTGAAACGATGACTGTCTCCTGTTTTGTACAGAGGTATTACTTTTGCTATTTTCATTTTGTCTGGAAATGTACCAGTTTGAAATGACAGGTTACAGATGTGGGTGAGTGGCTTAACAATTCCTTCAATTACTTTTTTCACTATTGTCATGTCAATTTCATTCCAGTCCGTTGATAATTCAGTCTCGATAATTTCCTTTTCAGTAACTGCACCCAAAAAAGATTGTGTTAGGATTTCTATCTTCTATTTCATTCACAGAACCACTGTTGTTTGTTTCTGGCGTCACTACTGATTTTGCTAATTCAGGACCAACGTTTACAAAAAATTTATTGAAACCACTGACCACATCTTCTATATTATTTATCAAATTTCCATTTTCAATAAAATATTCTGGATAATTAGCATTCTTAGGTCGATTACTAATAATCCCATTGAGTACTTGCTATATTCCTCTTAAGTTATTTTTGTTATCCTCTAATATTCTGTTGTAATATTCTTTCTTACAGGTCATCATTATATTAGTAAGCTTATTTTTATATCTTTTATATTTAATCTCAGCTTCCACTGTTCTGCATTTAATAAATTGTTTATATAATGTATTCTTCTTTTTACATGCATTTATTAACCCCTTGGTGACCCAAGGAATATTTTTTTTGTTGTTGTCTGTCATTGTATTGTTTTATAGGACAGTTTTTATTGTACAATATAAGCACTAGCTTCAGCCTACACCCTTTCGGTTGTTCTTTTGTGTGTTCTTATTGTATTGTATGTGTTTATTATTATTATAACCGAATAAAAATTCATTCATTCATTCTTTTGACTCTTCTATCAGAAATCTTGCGAGGTGCTCCTGGCCGTGGCCGGTTTATGGCAAAATGATGTTCTTTCCACTTCTGAATGATGGCTCCAACAGTGCACACTGGAACATTCAGCAGTTTAGAAATGCCCCTGTAACCAATGTCATTATTATGTTTTGGAACAATAATGTTGCAAAGGTCTAGAGAGAGCTCTTTGCTTCTACCATCATGAGGTGTGAAAATCTGATATTCACAGACCTTTATAAAGGCTATCAGTCAGGATTTAAACAGCTGAAATTAATTTGCACTGATGAGGGATGGGATGGCTTCCTAAAGTCTGATGGATTTCAGCTGGTTTCTTGGCTTTCTATGCTTTTTTGCACTGCTTTTTTTTTTTTTTTTGCATGTGTTCAGTACTTTATGGGCTCCGTACTAAAAGCTTTAAATACCTTACTTGGAATGACCCATTCACAGTTCAAATCAGTGTGAAAAAAGCCTATTGTATACTGCAATTCATGCTGTGGATAATTCATAGAGTAACTCATTCATTTATGTTGTTGATAATGTGTGATGTGTGTGTGTGAATAAACTTAGCATTAGCATTAAACTTATTCCCTGTGTCATTCCACTTTATTAAACATAACTTGTTTTATGAACACAATTGCCTTGATTTCTTTGTATGTATGGATTACTTGGATTGTTACTGATATCTGGTGAAAATCTCAGGTCAAAGGCTCCATCAGAAATATGTTTAATGAGAAAAAGGTTGATGTGTTCAATACTTATTTCCCCTGCTGTATACACCATGATGTCCACTTTGTAAATCCCTTAATAAAAATCTATTTCAGTTTTGAACATAAATACCAGGGACTTACTCACTATGGTATGAGTGTGCAGTTTCCTTTAGCTTCCAGTCTGATCTATTCTCCACTGACCACATTTAAAAATTTCAAAATGCCAACAGCCCAAATCAAAAGGGGTCTTCACCATGAAATAAGTAAGCTGATGTTGGGATCTCCTCGTGTGCTTTAAAGCAGCGCACGGAGGAAAGGAGATAAACCCACACGCAGGAGGTAAGTTGTGTGATTTATTTACAGTTGGTGATTAAACAGTTCAAAACAACAAATAAGTTGCACAGGATAAGCAGGGAGAGTCTCAGGGATGCTCTACAGACACTGGTGAGTACTACGGAAAAATATTCCTACGGCGCAGGCAGGCAGAACTGCTGCTGGGAGAACGGAATGAGAAAGAGCCCCAGGAAGAACCTCCAGATGGAACTGAATGACGGGGAGGAGGAGATTGCACTCACCAGGCTGCAGCAGTACAAGTATGTTCGTGCCTGGTCCAATGTGCAGGGAAAAACTACACACAGATAATTAATGCAGAGCAACGCGGTACCATGAAAGGCAGGCAGGGCACTAGTCATGCATAGTATCCGAACAGAACGGCGAACAAAACCAGCACTGTGCAGAACAATGATCTGGCAATCTCCTCCAGCAAATACAAGGCTTAAATAATGTCAAACCTAATAAGGAGAGAGACTGCCGGTGTGTGAGATGAGAGTGAGTGTGTAGAAGTGTGTGGATGTGTGTAAATGGAACAGGTGTGTGAGCAAGTAAGACCAAGTGGGTGTATGTGTGTAAGAGTGCCCATAAGGAGAATGTATATGAGTGTGTGCGTGCGTGCGTGCGTGAACAGAGGGGTGAAAACCAATAATGACAAACAGCTGATAATACTGACGGGACAGACAGGTGTGACTGAGTTGTCAGGAAACCAAGCAACCTTCAGAGGCTCCCTGAAAGCACCTGATGGAAAATAGGAAGCAAAAATACACAAGAGAATAAAGCAGCCACCGTGCCATGGAACCGGGCTGGGAAATCCAGCCCAGCCCATGACAGCGCCCCCCCCCCCCCCCAGGGGTGGAAACCAGACACCCCCAGTACTATCAAGAGAAAACACAAAAACATAAAGACCCCCCCTCCCCCGGAGACTATCACAACTAGCCAGGGCGGGAGGTGGGGGAAACAGGTCAGGAGGGAACTAACCAAAATAATGCAATAATCACAATAGGAAAACATGGTGCTCCTCCCCACCCCAAAAAAAAAGAACAATACCCGCCCCCCAAGGCCCCGGAGTCCCAGAGTTCAGGGGGACAACCAAAGTCCCAGTCCCATGGGGTAATGAAGGGAGGCCGATCAGGTGGTCTGTCCAAATCCAGGAGGAGATGGACCGTCCGGGCAAGCGGGTCAGGTGGCCGACCAGGGAAACTGAGCCACCTAACCCCATGGCACAGTTCTCTGGGCGGATGGCCTTGGTCCTTGAGCCACCAGCTCAAGAGAGGCGGCCCAGAAGGCAACCTCCCCATGGGAAGACCCAACGCAGGAAAGGGGAGACAAAGAAGAGAAGCCCCGGCATCATTAAACAGCGACGAGGAAGGAGTCCCACCACCCCCCATGGCTCCAAGCTGGGAGACAGTAGCACCCGCAGGGTCCCGGCCCCAGACATAGCTGCACCCGTGGAGGCTCCAGGCAGGAGCTTAGCGGCGCCCGTGGTGGACCCCGGCTGGGTCAACGATGCACCCTCGGTGGACCCTGGCGGGGCCAATGATGCACCCTTGGTGGTCCCGGTCGGGGACAAAGGTGCACCCACAGTGGCTCCAGGCTGGAGCTTAGTTGCACCTGCGATGGACCCAGGTCGGGCCAAGGCAGCATCTGTGATGGCTCCAGCCTGGGACCTTATTGCACCCGCGGTGGGCCCCAACTGGGCCTGCATTGCACCCACAGAGAACACCGACCGGGCCATGTTTGCACCCACAGTGGAACCCGGTTGGGCCCCTGCTGCACCCGCGGTGATTCCTGACTGGAGCTCGGCCGCCTCCACGGTGGCCCCAGCAATGTCCATTGCGACCTCCGCAGCGAGCTCGGACGGTGAACCTGGATCCTTAGTGGCCTCAGGTGGCATTGGCTGCTCTCCGGCGACCCTGGCAGGGAACTCCAAGACCGGGGATAGAGAGACAGAGACCAAGTCAGGGTCGCCGGCAGCAGCAGAGCCCGGTGAGGTGAGCCTAGGAGCAGCGGCAAGCTGCCCTTGGCTCTCCTCACCAAAAGTCGGGCAGTGTGGCTTCAAAATGGGCAAAAGAGAAATCAAGGAGCACACTTGCTTGAACTCAGGCTCCACCGCCACCCAGGACTCCGGCGATTCAGGATGCGAGGGCTCTGTAGGCTCGGGAGGTGCTGCACCCACGTCAGCCTCCACCGGAAAAGCTGGACCCTCGTCGTCATCCGCGGGGGCCCCTGGTAGCGGTGGATCCTCTCCGGCAACCCTACGAAGAAGGTCAGGGATGACAGAAGAGGAAAAGCGGTTAGGGTCGCCGGCAGCAGCGGAGCCCGGCGAGGTGAGTTCAGATGCAGCTGAGGGCTGCATCTGACTCTACTCTCCAAGAGTCAGACAAGATCTCTCTAAAGCCAACTTGAGAGGAACAAGAGTGAAAACTTGCCTGCACCCGAGCTCCACCGCCGTCCAGGACTCTGTTGATCCTGACAACGATGTCCTGGACCCAGTCTGCTGGAGGTCCGGCTCGCTGTGTGACTCTGCCGCGGTGGCCCCTGCAGCAGGCATGATGGTGGTTGCAGTCTCTAAGTCCCCAGACGCTGTCTCCCATGCTGGTGGCTCTTCTGGTGTGACGGCTGGGGACTGCCTCACTGCTGACCCTGGAATTTGATCTACCAGGGCCTCTGGTTCCTCCCCCCTCTGGCGACTAGGTTCTGGAGTCAGCGAACCCTCAGCAGCATCCAGAGAGAATATGGGGAGAAGAGGTGAGGAACTATGACATGCCGCTGGAGCAGAGAACTCAGGGGACTGCATACTCTGAGTCTCTTGGCCAGGGAACAGGCAAAATTGTTCATTAATAGCAAAAACCGAATGAGAAGGAACTTGCCTGTTCTCCTGGTTCTTGATGTCTCCAGCGGCGTCCGGTGCTTTCTCCTTCTGGTCTGCGTCCGACTCGTGCCTGGGCTCCTCGGTTGGTGATGGAGAAGCCCCCCAAATGGGTGCAGAGGGAGAAGAGTCTGAAGGAAAAACTGCCTCCTCACCCTTGGCGGATGTAAAGGCTGAGGATGAGGTGGCTGCAGGTGAGGCAGCAGGAGGAAAAAACGGCTTGGCTGAGTCTCTCTCCTCCTCCATGAGGCGGTCTATGTCAGTCAGTATTGCCACTCTGTGTTCCTCCTTCATCACCTACAGGGGTAAAACGGGCCCAGGCTCAGGAGACGGAGCTGGAACGGAAGAGCCGCGAGAGGAGGGAGGCTTCCTCCGCCGCGAGTGCTTCTTCCGTGGTCATGGCAGCTCTGGCGTCAGAGTCTGCCTCTCCGGCTCCACGTGTGGCTGAGAGAAGATAATGCACAGCAGGTTGTCCCCTGGGAAAGACTTGAGGTTGGGATGTAACCTAATTACCTCGTCAGCGGTGATCTGAGCCAGCCAAGCACTGTCCGGAGACTGCGACCACTGAATCCATGTGAGGGCATCTTCCAGGAGTTCCAGAGCGCTGAGCTCCTTGTCTGTCCAGACCTCCATGGCGTAACTCAGGTGGGTAGAGAAAGCACAAACAAAAGGTGAAAAAAGAAAAAATTATGCACAACTACTCCGCTGGGTTTTAGACGGGCCGGATCATTCTGTTGCGATCTCCTCGTGTGCATTTACGCAGCACATGGAGGAAAGGAGATAAACCCACACGCAGGAGGTAAGTTGTGTGATTTATTTACAGTTGGTGATTAAACAGTTCAAAACAACAAATAAGTTGCACAGGATAAGCAGGGAGAGTCTCAAGGACGCTCTACAGACACTGGTGAGTACTACGGGAAAAATATTCCTACGGCACAGGCAGGCAGAACTGCTGCTGGGAGAATGGAATGAGAGAGAGCCCCAGGTAGAACCTCCAGATGGAACTGGATGGCGGGGTGGAGGAGATTGCACTCACCAGGCTGGAGCAGTCCAAGTACGTTCGTGCGTGGTCCAACGTGCAGGGAAAAATTACACACTGATAATTAATGCAGAGCAACACGGTACCATGAAAGGCAGGCAGGGTACTAGTCATGCATAGTATTCGAACAGAACGGCGAACAAAACCAACACTGTGCAGAGCAATGATCGGGCAATCTCCTCCAGCAAATACAAGGCTTAAATAATGTCAAATCTAACGAGGAGAGAGACTGCCAGTGTGAGATGAGAGTGAGTGTGCAGAAGTGTGTGGATGTGTGTAAGTGGAACAGGTGTGTGAGCATGTGAGTAAGACCGAGTAGGTGTATGTGTGTAAGAGTGTGCATAAGAGGAACGTATATGAGTGTGTGTGTGCGTGCGTGAACAGAGGGGTGAAAACTAATAATGACAAACAGCTGATAATACTGACGGGACAGGGAGGCGTGGCTGAGCTGTCAGGAAGCCAAGCAACCCTCAGAGGCTCCCTGAGAGCGCCTGACGGAAAACAGGAAGCAAAAATACACAAGAGAATAAAGCAGCCACCGTGCCATGGAACCAGGCTGGGAAATCCAGCTCAGCCCATGACAGCTGATAAATGTTTTTTTTTTTTTTGTATTCTACTGTTATGTTCTATTGTTAAAATAAAGAAAGTAGATCATTAACAAAGATATAAACTCAAATTAATCTAAATACAAACATACAGAAAAGACAAACATAAAACTTATATACAGTATGTGCCTATCTGCCTGCCCTTTGTCAGGACTGAGATGCAAAACTGACTGACACTATTAAAGCACTCATTTGCAAAAACTTCATTTCACATTTGTTTTGCTAGGGTTTTTAAATGCAATATATATGCAATATGCTACAACATAAATGTAATAATTTTATTATTTTAATGCTGGTTACCTTCAACTTTTTTTCTCAAAAACTTGACCTTTTTCTTGCAAATTTGTGACTTTTTTTCTATTAAGTTTGCAATTTTTTTTCCATAATTATGCAACTTTTTTTCTTCTAAATTTCTGACTTTTATTCTTGTACCGTAAATGTGCAACATGTTGGTTACACTGATATTTTGTGTATTCCATTGCATGAATTGAACAATGTTGCCTTTATTGCAAAAATGGTAATAACACATTTGGCATTTAACACTTCATTTTAGTTGTTTTTACTGCACAGTTCAAACAAATCAAAATTTAGGTTAAGACTGTAAATGCCAGAGTATCCTGGACACTAAGCCGGAAACAAGTAGGGCTGGTACAAAAACACAAGCGTGTCTTTGTTAGAGATTTAAGAGATTTATGTAGCTTACTTTGGCTCCCACCAGAAGTAAATGAGTGAGTGAGTGAGTGAGTGAGTGAGTGAGTGAGTGAGTGAGTGAGTGCGTGCGTGCGTGCGTGCGTGCGTGCATGTCTATAGGCCTCTGCTGTGTCTGAACAAGCTTACACCTCAACCAAACCTGTGTAAACTGATTATGTGGGCTTGCATCCACACATGTGTAATTATGTCAAAGGGTGTCTGTTTTTATTTTGTTTTATTCCACTGCACCCTCCTCATATCATGCAAAGTCAGCAATGCATCAGTGCACGAACTGCATACTAAGTGCTTTTTGTTTATAATAATTGTAAATCAGTTTGCAGAAATGAGTTTTCTTTACTGATGTGAGCTATTTCGTGAGTGTTCATGCAGGCTCAATCAAAGTTTGGATCAATGAAAGCTCAGATGAAGGCTTCCTGTATTAATGTGACCCTTAGAAATCATGTTTTTGTTAAGTGCTTCTGATAGTTTCATGATGCTGGATCACTAACAACCCTACATGTAAACACAAAGAAAACGAGGAAGTTAGAGAGGGGACGTGACTGCTCTGTGCATGAAAGCAAGGTCACTGGTCTCATCTGCACTTCAAGACTGCACATAAATTAGCTTTAAATCAGAATAAGTGTGTGGGGGTTGGTTGAATATTAATCGTTCATGGATAATTTTTAACCAGCTTTAATGACAAACATTGAAGGCTGAGTAACTGACCCTGAGCCGAACAGTTTCACCTTGCAGAACAACGTAGAACCCTAAAGCCGGCTGAAAGCAGCACTGAGTAATAAGTGAGTATGATTAGCAGTTACTGGAGCAACAGAGGCCACAGAGTCACAAACCTTTCTGGGATAAACTCGTCCAGTACAAGAGACTCCACATTATGGCCCTGATGGGTAGCACAGCTTTGGCTTTTTCACCATTCGTCCATGAAACTAACAGTCAACTTGGCATATAGAAAGCCAGTGTAGGCACTTCCGGATGATACAGAATTTAATTTTTAAACAGAGAAGAGGAAACTTGAAGGCCATGGGAAAGCTGAGGAATGCATGGTGGATTGTGGTGGAAATCACCTGCAGGATCCTCGGTGTTTCAACAGCAACAGGTAAGACAAATATAAAAACTAGTCAAAATAACAGAATTATATTCAAAGTTACGAGCTTCATCTGCTGTTCCAGTATGAGCCTAAAAACATCAATAGATGTACAAAACAGACAACATCCTTTAGATTTGAAGCAAAGTCCACATACAAATTACCTGAGCAGTGAGTAACTTTGATGAAGATTGTTCTTTATAGTAATACTAAAGTGTTCATCTGTGGGCAATGAACAGCAGGCTAACCACAAGTACCCTCTAACAAAATCCAAATCACATCATAAAGAGCCCACTTATACAAATATATATAACAATTACAACTCTGATTTCAATGAAATGAAGTTATAAAGTCACAAAAATGACTAAAGCTACAGTCATTTCTGATAAACACAAGTTACTACAGCTTAAATAACTCAGTTTTAACTATTTTTTTCTGTACAGTATTTTCATGAATAGTAAATTAGGCTGCGTGTCCATCAAATGCGTTTTTTGTCACCCGACCGCCCTGAACATCTTTTTTCAGCGTTTGTGTGCTGTGCTCTGGAAAAAAAAAGTCTGTGCCCTGTATCCCAGCAACAGCTTGTCACTCACAGCTCAGCATTTCCGCTTTTCCTGTGGTCAGACTTTCTACCTATTTTTTAATAGCAGTCTAAATAACAATGGACAGGAAACATATTCTAGCATTGGTAGCAGCTCTGGATGCAAAATATGATGACACAGAAAACAGGAGTCTGGGTACAGACTGTACCAGTGTCCTATGTCCCGCCCTTCCTTAATTCTGATTGGCTGTTTAGAAAGATCTGACATTGACGAGCTCAGCTGTAGTCTGAAAAGTTGAAATCTTTTCAACTGTGAGCGCCGCAACAAAAAGTGGCCACCGCTGAGAGTGTTTCAGCGCCGAAGGCGCTCAGAGCTATAGATACTGGACTACATAGAGAATGAATAGAAAATAGTCACCCACAGCTGAAAAAAACACATTTGGTGGGCATGCAGCCTTAACCATAAGGGCTTAATTCTGCTGGCCTAAACAAAACTAAAGGGTTACATTTAAAATTATTAGAGAAAGCTAGACAAGTATCTAAACAGTTTTGTGTACAGTATGCAGATGATGGGCTTTACTATAACTGAACAAGCTACAAAATTCAAGTGGTTGAAATCAAAAGTAACTCAAAAACTACAATCAGCACAGAGAACTTATCCAGAACTTCATGGACTGGTGCCTGCGAAACTGCCTCCAGATGCGAGGAAAACCAAGGAACTGTGGTGGACTGCCGCAGGCGTGGACAACTCCCCACAGCACTGGTAAACATCCAGGGAACAGAAATTGAGATGATGACATCTCACAAGTACCTGGGCGTTCACCTGAACAATAAACTGGACTGGTCACACAACACCAATGCGCTCTACAAGAAGGGGTAGTGCAGGCTGTTCCTACTGAGGAGACTCAAGTCTTTTGGAGCGCAAGGGGCACTCCTGAAGACCTTCTATGATTCGGTGGTGGCATCAGCCATCATATTTGGAGTGGTCTGCTGGCGGAGTGGCATCATGGCAACCAACAGGAAGAGACTGAACAGGCTGATCAAAAAACCCAGCTCTGTCCTGGGGCACCGCCTCGACCCAGTGGAGGAGATAGGAGAGGGGAGGATGGTGGTTAAGCTGTCATCTCTGCTGGAGTCCGAGTCCCATCCCATGTGGGACACGTTGAACGCACTGAGGAGCTCATTTAGCGATAGGTTGTGCCATCCTAAGTGCTTGAGGGAGAGGTTCCGCAGGTCCTTCCTGCCTACGGCTGTCAGACTTTATAGCCTAACAGGTGCTGCTCATAGAGGCCGTATTAAACGTCACAACTCTGCACAATAGAGATCGTCCCCTCCGATACACAACCAAGACAATTACAATTATTATCGAGGGTGGCAACAACACTGTTCATTCAAATGTGAAATATATTGTCTGGGTCCATATTTATGTTGTGCCGGGTAATCTAACTGTAATGATGTTGATACCATCTAGCTGCAATGCTCCTGCACTGTGTATATAACTGTGTACATATGTATATTTATTTACTGCTTTGGCTAAACAATTCTTATCTTATTATTATTTTATTTACTATTGCTCTGAGTGCTGCTATCCCTGTGCTGCTGCAATCCTGGAATTTCCCCATTATGGGACTAATAAAGGCTTATCTTATCTTATCTTAGATGTAATGTAAATGGGTATCTGACAATAAAACTAGTCAATAGAGTACAAATTTGCAAAAATGTTACAAGATTACATGTAATGGAGGAAATCATCATAAATATGTCATACTATTGTGTAATGCAGAAAAAAATTATCACTTGCACAGATTTAAAAAATACAGCAAAGCATACTTTAGATTTTCTGGGGGTGAGAGGCACCTAGCAGAGTCTTTTTAAAAGGATGTTTAAAGTTCAGGTGTTGACTAATTTGTATTTTCTTTTGGTTGTTATATTACATGCTGTAGTTTAAAAAATATTTGTACAGGTAACTGATTGTCTTTCCTTTCCTTTGCATGGTACAGTAATATTAGAACAGGAAAACTTGTTTGGCACTCTCTCTACCATATCAAATCATCACAGGGTAAACTTCTCGCTGGTTGCTTCCTCCTTCACAGGATACTCTGCACTTAAATTCACCCGGGAAATTGGGCTTATATGATCACAAGCTGTTACACATTCACACCAACATGAACTTTCTGTTTTTGGATGTTTGCACATGTGTTTATAGTGTGTGTCGGTGCCCCTGGCTACCTGGCATACTGTGTGTGATCATATGTCTAAATGTTACAGTTGGCCTCTGTGTGTGTTCTCTCCAAACACATACATGTCCAGGCACCAGCTGTATATTAATATCCAGCTGTTCTATATGCAACTTTAATTCCTCTCACACTCTTTAAACTAGCAGAAACTCTTTAGCAACATACCCCTCAGTTTCCTTCCAGTGAAGACTGTATCTTTATTTCTGGCAAGCAGGCCAGAGAAAGTGCTTCCATGTGTTTGGCAGCAATCACCACTTAGCCATGCTTATCTCACGGAAAAAAGATCGGCTCATAAAACTGCTCTTTGTTTGTAGCTTTCAAGAACTTGTTGTCATGTCATTTCTTATCTGACGTCACATCAGCACAGTAGTATCCATTCAAATACTGCAAATGGGTTTTAGTGTTGCCACTCAGATTTGAGGATCTTCCTCATAAATGAGTGGAGGTGCTGGTTTGAAGATGTAACTTCTGGACAAAGCAAGGCCAGCCATTCCTTTTAGTTTTACATTTACAATAGGATAGTTCAAGCGCTATTAATCTTCTTAGCTAACTACAATTAGAAAACAAGAATGTATAATTCCAACAGGTCCAGTTATTTCTTATAATAATAGAAATGTGTCAGTAACAGAACTGAAGAATAACTGCAAATTACCCCCCCCACACACACTTAAAAGTTCAATCACAGGTTAAGAGCAGCCATAGAAGGGATTTGTGATGGGTTAGATATTTGGTCAAATCAAATTACCTTGCTAGATTGCCTGCTTTTCATAATTGCAAGCCTGAGCAAGTCAATACTTATGCTTTGTGACCAAGAAAGAAAAATAGCTATAACTGCAAAAATTCAGAATCCTCAGTTATGTTATGTAAAGTCCATCACCAGGTCAGTAGGTAAAGAAGATGTGCTTGTGGAGGTTGAAGATGTGCTTGTGGAGTACATCTTCAACCTGAGCCTGAAGCTGGGGAGGGTACCACAGTTGTGGAAAACATCTTGTGTGGTACCTGTACCAAAGACTTCCCACCCCAAAGATCTGAACAGCTACAGACCAGTGGCCCTGACGTCTCACATAATGAAGACCCTGGAGAGACTGCTCCTTGCTCACCTCCGCCCCCTGGAGGGACCAGCGATGGATCAACTCCAGTTCGCCTACCAGCATGGCATTGGGGTGGAGGATGCAGTGATCTTCCTCCTTCACCATTCTCTGTCCCACCTGGAGAAGCCCAGGAATGTTGTGAGGATCATATTTTTTGACTTCTCCAGTGCTTTCAACACCATTCAATCGATGATCCTGAAGGACAAGCTGCTGTGCGCAGGGGTGGACCAGCACCTGTCATCATGGATCCTGGACTACCTCACTAACCGGCCACAGTTTGTGAGAACCCGAGACTGTGTGTCTGACATGATCATCGGTAGCACGGGGCCCCCCCAAGGAACGGTTTTGGCTCCCTTCCTGTTTACCCTTTATACTGCGGATTTCTCACACAACACAACACACTGCCATCTACAGAAGTTCTCTGATGACTCTGCAATCGTCGGCCTCATCTCCAACGAAGATGAAGCTGAGTACAGAGGACTTATCCAGGACTTCGTGGACTGGTGCCATCGGAACTGCCTCCAGATCAACGCGAGGAAAACTAAGGAGCTGGTGGTGGACTGCCGCAGGCAAGGACAACCCCTCACAGCACCAGTAAACATACAGGGAACAGACATTGAGATGGTGACATCCTACAAGTACCTTGGTGTTCATCTGAACAATAAACTAGACTGGTCACACAATACCGACGCACTCTACAAGAAGGGACAGCGCAGGCTGTTCCTACTGAGGAGACTCAGGTCTTTTGGTGCACAAGGGGCACTGCTGAAGACATTCTACGACACGGTGGTGGCATCAGCCATCACTTTTGGAGTGGTCTGCTGAGGCAACGGCGTTACAGCAGCCGATAGGAAGAAACTGAACAAACTGATCAAGAAAGCTAGATCTGTCCTGGGGCAACGCCTTGACCCAGTGGAGGAGATAAGAGAGAGAAGGATGGTGGCTAAACTGTCATCTCTGCTGGAGTCCGAGTCCCACCCTATGCAGGACATATTGAACGCACTGAGGAGCTCGGTGCGCAACCGAGAGGTTTCGCAGGTCCTTCCTACCTACGGCTGTCAGACTGTATAACCTAAGCAGGGCTGCTCGCAGAGACAGCAAAAAAACGTGACGACCTAGTAGTATTGAATGCAAAAGACGCAACAGACTTACACAATGATTCCCTCCTGTATACAACTAGGACAATATCAGTAGCTATGGAGGGTGACAATATGTATGGGTACATATTCCTACTATGTAGGATAACTAAGTAGACAGTTATGCTGTTTATTCCATCTTGCTACAATGCTCTGCACTTTGTATATATATTTATATATATCTATGTATATCCACTGCTCTTATTTATATTTTTCGTATCTTCTTAATTATTGCTCTGAGTGTTGCTATCCCTGTGCTGTTGCAATCCTGGAATTTCCCCATTGTGGGACTAACAAAGGCTTATCTTATCTTATCTTATCTTAAAGGATGAGTTTAAGCTGAATCAACTTGGGTCAATTTTACAGAGAAGGAAAATCTTTTAAATTGGCTTTTAAACTCACAACTGCCATAGACATTGACTGCAGGAATAGCAAGAAGAATACTATAAAGACATGTTTATCCCTGCTGTAAAGCACCTCAGTAGAATTATTCACCATATTTCTGCTGCCATCAACTATTAAGTAAATTGTGAACTAAGTCTGACATCTGGTGGACAGAATCTAATCCCAGATTTTGACTTTTTAAGAAGACAATTCATCCTATCTCCTTTTCAGTGTTGTGTGCTGTAGGAGTGGAGACAATCCACCAAGGAAAATTCAACAGCCTCGGCATCTACCTGATGTAAGTACATACATGTGCATACATGTCTTTCATTCAATTTTGTGATACCATGTAGGGAAAGGCAGCAGTTGTCAGAGTTACAAATCTGTAGCCTGTTTTACATACTCATACCTTAAAGATGATGTGAAGACAGAGAAATGACATTGGGTGCAGGCAGCAGAAGATCAGCCCCTCTCTGCTCTTATGATCTCCGTGGTTCAAAGCTGAACTCCCACAGAGCCACAGGAAAACATCTCTCCAAGGACACCAGGCTATTTGTTCTATCAGAACAAACAAAACTAAAGAACGTACAGTAAATGTTACACAACATTTGCACTGGGCTAAATTATCAGAAAAAGTATGCACAAAAACAAAAAAAAAAAGCAACAACAAATAGGTTTACAATGTCTGTACGGGTCACCATCTATTCATCTACAACGTATACAAGTTATTTAGGCAGTTTTACTTTCCATGGGTAATCCCTTTGTCGATTATGTTGTGTGTGTTTCTGTTGTTTTGGTCGTCTATTGTCATGCTACTGTTACACTGTAATTTCATAGTTTGGGATCAATAAAGTACATCTATCTATCATCTGTCTATCTATCACCAAACCCCCATAGTATCTGTCAAACATTTGAAAATGCTGTTTTTAACAACTTCTCTAAACAGACTAAAATCACCCTTCTTTAGAGCCAGTTAGTTTAGGAACTGTTTACCAATTGTATCACTTTCAAAGGCCTCAAAATTTCTTCCCCCAGAACGTCATCTGTTGGCATTATGACATTTGAGCTGGCTTATTTCCTGGACACCCTTCTGTCTATATGTTTGCCGTGAGTACACAACCCTCATCTGGGACCTACATTTGTTCTCAGTATTATTCTTCACCCATTACAAATTCTCTTTATTTTCAATATTTATAAACTTCTAGCTGTTTGCCGACCACTATGAACTTTTCATCCTGTGAAGTTTTCAGCCCCACCGCCCTCCAATATGTAGAAATTATCACAAATTTAAAATAACATGAAAAAATGTATTTTGTTTAGCTAATGTTTAGCTAGCTTATAGCAGGCTACATAAGCAAGCTAAGCTAGTTTACTGATGCTATCCACCCTTTTCTCTTGAAGAATGAACAGCCCAGTACTTCATAAATATTCAGTTATGTTGACTTACCTTGCTAGTGGTGAATCAAAAAATAAAAAACTTCACAGGCCCAGTCTAGTTTTGCAGGGTTTTTCTAATAGTTGTTTTGTTTTGTTTTTTCTATTGAATGGGCGGGGTCCAAATGTGTACTATTTTCATACAACTAACTACTCTGAAAATTTGTTTATTTTGATTTTTAAAAATATATACATTTATGAGCATTGCACAGTTGATCTATTGGACATTCAGATGTGTGTACTCTGAAAATTTGTGACATACCCTATTGTGTTGTCATTTTATTGTAACCAGTACAAAGCACACCTGTGCAACAATCATGGACCTTTTCTCAAATGCATGATGGTGGCTGTTCCTGACGTGTGCAGCAAACAATATTGGACAAGTTACTAAAAAAAAAGAGTAACTAATTACAGTTTCTAGTTGCTTCTTTTCAAAAGTAATTGAGTTACTTTACCAATTACTGCATGATTAAAGTAACTAGTTACTTGGAAAAGTAACCTTCACTTTACTTCTGAATGCATACTTAAATCATCTTGCACACATAGCAAGATAATTTAATTAATGGATTACATTATGGGCTTATTAATATCAGGCTGAAAACAGACTGTTTCAGACAGAGATTTGAGAACATGTTCAGTCTGCTTTATCCCGCCTTGAGAGCTGTTATTGTGGGAAAAATCTGAAGAAAATCAACCTGATATTACCAGTAATTTTCTCATTCTGGAGTGAGTTGGCAACACTGGATAAAGCTGTCCATGTTTATCTTACCTTTATAATATGGATTTAATCCGATGTGCAGTGATCCAAAGAAAGTGTCCATTATCCACAGTCCAAATGTCTGCTGTGATAGAGACATGATCCAGTCCCTCAAATTCCTTTTGGAGATCAAAAATCAATTTTTGAATAATCTTCATCCAGGTAGCAAGTAAATGTGTCTTAACTTCAGTTGATCACAGTCTCTGCTGTCTGAGGGAAACACCTTTATCACGTCTTCAGTCTGTAACAACGTATCTGGCAATCAGTTGGTTTAATTCTTGCTGGGTCACAAACTGTCCAGATATATACCTGTGCTTGAAATCCAGCCATGGCTGTTGATACAAGAGTATTTCCACTTTAGATCCAGCTGTGTCTGTTCAGATAGCATAGATCCACTAACACGGTGTTGTTAGCATAGCTAGTTGTTAGCATAGTGTTACTTAGCACTAGCTTTGTTGGAGCTTTGTTGCTGTTTTCAGCCGCTTCTGAAGATTGCAGTAGGTCTCAACTGACACTGTAGCTTGCAACCCACCAATATACTTTTGTCCTTAACTGTGACAAAAGAAAAATAATCTATTTCCACAAAAACAAAGTAGCTTCATCTTTTCCTCCGCTCAGTAGTGAAGACTCGGCTCTCTGCAACAGGTCACATTGACTGACGGCTACATCTTAGCTGTGGTAGGGTCAGTTTGTATATTCATGTATTTGTGCTAAAAATATCTATCCATATTAATAAAACGAGTAACGAGTAACGCATCTGATCAAATTTCAGTAACTGTAACGTATTACTGAATTTTTAAACAGTAATTTCATTACACAGCACGTTACTGCATAAGTAGTGGTGTTACAGCAATGCGTTAATGCATTACTCCCAGCACTGGCAGCAAAGTATCCTGGGATTGTTTGGGGGCAAGGCCAGGCCACATTAATGCACTGGCTATATAGTTCTAGAATTTTTTTTTTAAATTTTAATATATAAATTCTGGTGGCAGGTTAAAGATTATTGTATTGTACAGTATATCCATCAATGCTTAACCTGAGTGGACAATTAACCTAGCTATGTATTACCATAAATATAGATTTAGCCTAAGATTACAACTTGGAAACAATGGTCCTGATTTATAGAAAAGTGGTTTTCCATCAATATCTATGCAAAGTTCAGTATTTATCATTCTGAACGTGACCATATGGCATGCTCAAATCCATGACAAGTCTGTTACACTCCATGCTGCCCAGCCTCACCAGAAAAACATAAAATTGCACGTTTTCTTACTCTGAGAAAATGTACATTGACACAGAAAAAAACATTTTTCACGTGCAGTGGATACCTGGTGTTTACAGCTTTAAAGTGACACTCCGGCAAAAATCACATTTTTTCTGTTGTTACCACATCTGTAACATGTTTTTTTTTTTACTTAAAAGACATATAAGGTAAGATAAGATAAGATAAGATAAACTTTATTGCCCCTCAAGGGGAAATTTGTCTTGGGCTTGTCACCCGTGCTGCAACCACACAATCCACACATACACAATGGATGTAGTACATAATGAATGAAATAAAACCCAATAAATAATACAAGTACATACATACATAAATATATAACAGCAGTCATTAAGAAGTGACCAATCATGTGCAAGCCCTGCAGGTCAGGGACCACAGCGACCAATCACATGCAAGCCCTGCAGGCCGCTAATTAGAAGATATAGGCAAAACTTTAACGTCTGGAAGCGTCGTGAACAGACTAGCAGTCCGCCCACCAAGGAGTCACGGCGACCAATCATGTGCGAGCCCTGCAGGTCAGGGACCACAGCGACCAATCACATGCAAGCCCTGCAGGCCGCTAATTAGAATATTCATAGTTCCGTGCATACTTAAGTAGATGAAAGATTTAAAAGCTCCTTCCAAGCAATTCTAAGGCAATGAAAGTTTTCTTTTGTGGGTAAAAAAAACCACCATATACTATTTTGGCAAATACATTTTATTTTTTTGGAGGTGGTTTTAGAGCCGCCACAGTGCATCTTTAAGAAATGTGTCTACTGGCACCGGGTGTCAGACGCATTTTAGCTCGGGGGCCAGTGGCTCAGGAGGTAGAGCAGGTCGTCCAATAACCCCATGGTTGGCAGTTCGAATCCCGCTCTCCACGGATATCCTGCCGTTGTGCCCCTGGGCAAGACACTTCACCCCAATTGCTCCTGGTGGGTCTGGAAGCGCCATGTTAGGTAGCATGCCGCCATCAGTGTGTGAATGTGTGTGTGAATGGGTGGATAGCAGGATCTGTAAAGCGCTCTGGTCATCAAGAGATAAGAATAAAAGCACTATATAAGTGAATGCCATTTAGATTTAATGTCAAGTGGGCCGGACCAGTAAAATAATAGCCTAATGGTAACTCCAAATTTCATTGTTTTAGTGTAAAGAAGTGCAAGTACGTTATGAAATGTTTACGTTTATTGAACCTAGGGCTTGGTGTTACACCGAATATATTCGGTGTATTGATACATTCTACTATGCGCGATACATAAAATGTCTTTATCATGGATACCAAGCATTGTCACAACAGTGTAAGCTGTCAGCTTCTCTCTCCTTTCCTTTCTCACACAGCTGCACTCAGGCACCCACCCCTCCCCCCACCTCCCCACACCATGTTTCCTTTCAGGGTCTGTTTTTTTGCTGCAATTTTTTCTTTAGAAACTGCTTGTTTTGAGCCTATTTTTGTGTAGCAGAGAAGCTTATTTTTTATGCACAATCTGGCAACACTGGCAGAGCATGGGGAAAGGGGGAAAAATGAAATCACACACACACACACACACACACACACACCGGCTGCAATGGAAGCAGACTTGAATGAAACGAGAAAAAGCACCAGCTCCATTCTCTGGCAATGGTTTGGACTTCAGAAGGTAGAAAGAGAACAAAGTACAGTTTTGTGCAAATTACAGTGTGTTGCACTATCACTAATGTTTTACCACTTGAGATGTCATTCACTATAATATGAAGAATGCATTAAAATCTGCTTGCAACATCCCAGGTAGCACCTACAAAAAATAAAGGAACCATCCATCCATCCATCCATCTTCTTCCACTTAATCCTTTTCGGGTTTTGGGGGGGGGGGGGGGCTGGGGGGGGGGTGCTGGAGCCTATCCCGGCCCTAAGAAAATGACTATATGGCTTCATCATTTAGAAAATTTATCCCATACAACAAAAGTGCAAAATGGAAAGAGATCACAACTGCAGTCCCAAATTATACTGCCAAAGACATGGCCCTTATTGTTAAAAACATGACTAAACAGAAAAAGTGGACTTTAATGTATATCTTTCTCTAGAATTCTTGCTTAATGCACTTTTTTATTGCGCTGAGTCCTTTTTTGATCTTTTGTTTTGTTTTAATGGTTTTATTACAGGCCATTTGAGGAAGGTCTACCATTATTTTTTCTGATTTTTTGCAAATTTATGAGAGGGGTTGTCTGACTGGTTCAATAAAGTTTGCTAAATTTAACTTGATTTTATCCTCCCCCTTCCCTTTTTTATGCAATTTTAAAAAATGCAATACATGGGTCTGTTTCTACTATCATGCCGGTGTCATTTTATGCAAAGGTTTTACATTTATACAGTGGTTCAGAGGAGATCTCAAGATATCATGATATATATCATGTATACATGTTAAAAGCCATATTGCCCAGCCCTAATTGAACCACTGATCTGTTAAAATCCCGATTCTTTGATTGAAAGATCCAAGAATAAGCCAGAGAATTCTTCGATTTAAAGATACAACTTTTATTTAGAGGTCACATGTAAAGTAAGCAGTGCTGGGTTCAGTGTGATGCTGCCCCCTCAGGAGCATCGCCAGACTGACCTCGACTTCCGGGTGCAACTTACATTCATCTTCTCGGGTTGGTTAGACCAACCCCGTACAATAGGATGGGCTTGTATGCAACTGTCTGATTAGCCAGTTTAACTCTGACGTGAACAGGCCATCCGCTATTCATGTTACCTATCTCCTAAAATGTACTATCAAAAGTTTGTGTGTGTGTGTGTGTGTGTGTGTGTGTGTGTGTGTGTTGGTTTGGGTGTGTAACTAATGTAATAGACCTGACTAAAAGAAGTGAGAGAGAGAAGAAAGAGGGCTCTATAGCTCTGCCTAATTCCTGTTTATCAGAGTTTAACACAACATATTTGTTCATGAGAATGCAAGCAGAATATGTATAGAATATGTGCTGGGCATAATGGGAGATTTATGAATTTATGAATTTATGAATGAATTTATTTTATTTCGGATAGTACATTACAGGTTAAAAGAAACTGTATAATATAACAACAAGGTCAAATTAGACAAAGACTCCTTCTACTATACAATTCCACGTGAGTTATCCGAAATGGGTGATGGCTGAAGCCGCAGCTTATATTGCCCACCCATATTCCATCCAAGAATTCAAAGGAGAAAAAGGAGAAAACAAGACAAGAGCGATTACAATTTAAAACAAGGCTAAGACAAAATATGACTGAGAGAAAAGAAAACTGAGCTAGTCTAAGTTAAGCGGTTACTATTCAAAAACAAATCTAAGACATACTGTAGTGTCACAGAGAAAAAAGAAAAACTAAGCTATAACACAACACAGGCTGGAAATGTCAATCCTTATGTGAGTTTACATGTCGTCTTGTAAATATGTTTGGAGTATTTCTTCCTTTAGTTTTTGTTTAAATTGTCCAAGCTTTGTACATGATTTTAATTCAGGTCCAAAATCGTTCCATAATCTGACACCTTGCACTGAAATACAGTGTTGCTTGGTAGTTGTTCTCACTGTAGGCTTTTGAAATATACATGTTCCTCTGAAGTGATATCGTTTCTCCCTTGTTTGGAACAACTTTTGGATATTTGCGGGCAGTGATAGATTCTTCACTTTGAACATTATTATTGCGGTTTTAAAGTCGATCAGATCTTTCAACTTGAGAGTTTTTTGTTTAAGAAAAAGTGGGTTTGTTGGTTCCCTGTAAGCTGCTTTGTTGATTATTCTAATAGCTCTCTTTTGAAGCATAAAGAGTGTATATATGTTTGTTTTATATGTATTTCCCCATACTTCATTACAATATGTCATGTATGGGAGTATTAATGAATGATACAAGGTGTATAGTGTGGGTTGATTCAGCAAATTTTTCACTCTGTGTAATATTGCAATTGATTTGGATACTTTACCTTTTATATAATTAATATGTGGCTTCCAACACAGTTTGTTATCAATTATTACTCCAAGGAATTTAGTTTCGGATACCCTTTCAATCTCTACACCATTTACACTGAGTTTGGGTACTGGGTAGTTGTGATGGTTGTTAAAGACTATAAATTTTGTCTTGCTTAAATTGAGCGTTAATTTGTTTGAATCAAACCACAGTTTCAGCTTTCCTAATTCCTTTCCGAGTGTATCCAGAAGTTGTTCCAAATTGTTTCCACTGCATAGCAGGTTAGTGTCATCAGCAAACAATATTAAGTCCATTTTTTCTGAAACTTTACATATATCATTTATATACATATTGAATAATAATGGTCCCAAAACTGAACCCTGTGGGACTCCACAGGTGACCTTCAGTAGCTCTGAGTTTTTGTTGTTAACACATACAAACTGATATCTATTCTTTAAGTAACTTCTTAACCAGGACAGTGCTACCCCTCTGATACCACAATTTTGTAGTTTCTTTAATAATAGATTGTGATCTACTGTATCAAATGCTTTTTTAAGATCCAGGAATACTCCAACTGAATACTCTTTATTTTCAATGGCTGTTGATATTTTTTCTGTAAATTCCATTAAGGCATATGCTGTTGTCCTTTTGTGTCTGAACCCATATTGCTGCTCACACAATAAATCATTCTTCAGTATGAAGTTGTCAATTCTCTCATAGAATATTTTTTCAAGTATCTTGGAAAATTGCGGTAATAGTGAAATTGGTCTGTAGTTGGAGAGTTCCCCTCTGTCGCCTGTCTTGTAAATCGGAATTACTTTAGCTATTTTCATTGCATTGGGAAATATACCTGATTGGAGAGACAGGTTACAGATATACGTCAGTGGTTTCACTATGCATTCGATAACAGTTTTGACTAGTAGCATATCAATACCATCGCAGTCAGTAGATGTTTTACTTTTGAACGATTTAACAATTTCAATGACCTCTCTTTCGTCTGTGTTCTTTATGAAGATGGTGTCTTTTACAGCAGTGTTATTGCATATTGAATCACCTGTTGGCACCGTAGTGGGTATTTCTCGGGCCAGTTTAGGTCCAATGTTAACAAAAAAATTATTAAATTCATCTGCAGGTGAAGCTATATTCACATTCGGAGTCGATTTATTATTTTTTGGAATGTTAGTTGGGTAGCTGGTATTTCTGCTTTTATTTCCAAGGATACTGTTGATTATTGTCCATGTATTTTTAATATTGTCTTTGTTTTTTTCCAGTTCTTTACTGTAATAGTCTCTTTTACTACATCTTATTATATATGTTAACTTATTTTTGTATGTTTTATACCGCTGCTCTGCTTCTTTTGTCCTTTTCTTTATGAAAGCTTTATATAATAAATTTTTCTTTTTACACGCCTTTTGTAGTCCTTTGGTTAGCCATGGTTTGTCAGTAAATTTGTGTTTAAGCTTTTTTTTAACTAATGGGCAGTTTTTTTCATAAAGAGTGGTTACAATGTTTGTAAATGTGTCATAGGCTTCATTTACATCTGATACATAGACTTCTGTCCAGTCTTGCTTCAGCAAGTCCTCTTTAAAAGAACTGATTGCGTTTGGTGATTTGTGTCTGAACGATTTTGAGATTTTTTCTGGGTTGGGCCCCGTGTGGCCATGGATAAGTGCAAAGATTGGCAAGTGGTCGCTTATATCATTTATCAATAATCCACTTTCTATTTTCTTGTCGAGAACATTGACAAACAGGTTGTCAATAAGTGTAGCAGAGTGAGCTGTGATTCTACTGGGATGTGTTATTGTGGGATATAGACTCATGCTGTACATAGAGTTCATGAACTCTGTAACTACATTTTGTTGATGTGGATTAAGTAGATCAATATTGAAATCTCCACAAATTGCTACCATTTTCTTACTAGTAATATTATTGTACAGCTCGACTAATTTATCTCTGAATGTCTCAATGCAAGTTCCCGGCGTTCTGTATATGCAGCTTATGATTAGATTTTTTGTTTTGTCTAGGTCAATCTCAACAGTAACACATTCCAGAAGCCCTGGTAGTGCTGAGGACATTTCATTTACAAGCTTACATCTATATAGGTCATCAATATACAGTGCAACACCACCACCCTTTTTTTGAGATCTGTTAATGTTAAACATCTGATATCCCTCTATTGCCATCAGGGGAGCCTGGTCTGCATTAAGCCAGGTTTCAGAGACTGCTATAGCTGTGAATTTTCTGTTTAGCTGTTTTAAATAGTCCTGAATCTGTGAGAAGTTTTTGTTAAGACTTCTGCTATTGAAGTGTATTATTGACAGTTTACCATCTAATTGCACTTGACTTTTGAATTGCTTTTCAGTGTAATATTCACAGTGGTTATGAATATTATTGAAAAAGTGGTTATCAGGATCAATATCATTCTCCATCTCTTGTGGTTTATGTTCAGCATAGTGGCATATTTTTAGAGTTTGAGTTTCCTCACTCTGTGTTTCATAGTCAGTGTTCATCTGTATTTATCTAAGTCAGTAGCATCTCTGATCATTATACTTTTTGCTTGCTCAGGTGTTCCATTTAGTTTAATCCAAATTCTACAATTTCTTGTCCAGGTTGTCTGTATCTTATTATGTTTCTTTAGCATCCGTGCCTGCCGTGCTAATTCAGCGTTTTTTTTTGTCAGGTGTTCATTTAGGTAAACTTGAGTTTCCTTTAGTTTTTTGGCCTGCCTCAGTATGTCATTTTTCACCCTCCTGTTCACAAAGCGCATCACAATTGATTTCTTTGTTTTGTTATCTTTCTTCGGTAAAGCATAACAGGCTGAGATCGCATTGGCTTCTACCTTAATGTCTTTATCATTAAGGAACTGAAGCACTTGGTTTTCTAAGGACATTGATTCACTTATGGAAGCATGTTCACCACTCAGTCCTGTAGCGGCATGGGCGTACGACTGATATCTGATGTCTAGTCCACTTATAACTATGTCATCAATGCGAGAACCTTGTTCAAGATCCTCGACGCGTTGCTCCAAAAGACGCCCGTGTTGCTCCAGGTCCATAATTTTTTTGTCTTTTTCTTTTATTATTGAATGTAGGGCTTGTACCTCCTGTATTAGGTCTAATATTTTGTCCTGCTGGCTAGTCACTTTGGCCAATTCTTCTAACACAAAGTTCAGAGTTTTTTTAATTTCTTCCATTTCCTCTTTTTTGGGTGGCATTTTACTGACCTGTGGATAGAAATAAGCAGAGAATCCGGCTAGGCCTCAACTAGCTCGGTCGCTACTGGACCCGCCGCTCCTGCGCAGCTTCTCCGCCGAGTGACGCTGCTCAGCTCCGCAGATCACCACCGTCTATCGCCGGCGCCTGCCTCCGTCTACCTGGCCAGTTATGTCGTGCATCGCCGGCGCAGCCGGAATCCACCGATCACAGCCACTCGTCGCCGTCTGGCTAGGCGGCTCCTCCGCTGGGCCCCGTCCCCGTCAGTTATGTCGCACTCCGCCGGCGCAGCTCTAATCCACCGATCACCTCCGCCGATCGGTGGCCGATCACCGTCGCTCGCTGTCGTCCGGCTGGGTGGCTTCTCCTCTAGGCCCCCTCTAGGCCCCGTCACCGACCGCCGTCAGTCTGGTAGTTCCTCGGCTGGGCCTCGCAATTGGGCACCGGTTCAGGCCACTGTCCTGCTGGATCCAGGTGGCCCCCGTCTCTCACCAACGCCGCGCCCGAGCTCCCAATCACCGCCTCGGTTGGTTCGTCCTCCTTTTAAATCCTTCTCTCCTCGGCTCCAGATGGCCAGATGTAAAGAATACCTTCTCACTGCTGCAGTTACTCTGGGTTAGCATCTAGGTTAGCATCAGAGGCGAGCCTTTAGAGGTCGGAAACGGGGCGAAACGGAGCCAGATCTGCCAGAACCTTCATCAGGTCAGCACTGGGTCGTAAGGGTATTCCCCACGTTTGTTGGTAGCCAACAGAAGTCCTTATTTTGATGGTTTTGCTTAAAATTCTCGGCTCATATCAAGCATTACAAGTGCAGCACCGGAAGTGCAGCACCGGAAGTGAGATTACCTACAGAATTATTATTTTGGCACTCTAACTTTTCATAACCCTTTCAGATCTTTTACAAAACATGAACATCCTGAATGATGAATCTTCATCAAAGTATGAACAATCTAATTTTTTTCTTTTTCTGCTCTGCTGAAATAGCTCTTTTCTGCTTTGCTGGTAGAGCTCAGGAGGCAACAGCTGGGGAGCGTTGAGCTCAGGAGACAGCAGTTGGGGAGCATTGAGCTCAGGAGAGAGCGACGACTGGGGACGTGCACCTCAGGGAGAACAGGAGCTGGAGTGTGCATCTCAGGGAGAGCAGGAGCTGAAGTGTGGAACACCATCCCCAACATAGCCACTTCGAACAGGGAGGAAGAGACACAGGTTGGTGTCGGGTCCACACCACAACTGCCAGCAGCAGAGGCCGGTGGGGAGAGCTCAGAAGCAGATGGGAGCTGCAACTGGGTCTCCCCACCAGAAGCAAGGCAAGGCCTTTCAAATATTGATGCTAAAAAAAAAACAAAGAAAGGACTTGCTTTAACTCCTGCTCTTCTGCTCGCAAAGAGGCATGACTGCCTCTGGAGACACTGGCGGGACAGCGGATGAGGCAGTCTGAAGCCAAGCAGGGAACGAAGCAGTCTGTAGCTCTGCAGCAGGCGTGACGGTGTGGAGGCAAGGCAAAAAGCAGCAGCAGATGTGGGAGCTGGTGGAACAGCAGATGAGGAGGTCAGGAGAAAGGAGATGGGGGAAGCAGGTGAGGGTAGGCGAGTGGAGGCGGCAGCAGAGGTGACAGCAGAGGCAGATAGTGACTACTCAGCAGTGGTAGGTGGCTGTCGCTGAACCCCCTCACCTGGAACAAGGCAAGATCTTTCAATTCAACTCAATTCAATTCAACTTTATTTATATAGCACCATTTCACAACAACAGTCATCTCATAGCACTATCAACTGTAGGGGGGAACCCCCACAGTTGCAGAAAGTTGCAGAAAGACCCCAGCAATCAGGCGATCCCCTGTGAGCAAGCACTTGGCGACGGTGGAGAGGAAAAACTCCCTTTTAACAGGAAGAAACCTCCAGCAGAACCAGGCTCAGGGAGGGGCAGCCATCTGCTGCGACTGGCTGGGGGGTGAGGGGATAGAGAAGAAGAAAAGAACAGACATGTAGAGAGCAAACAGCACGATGGGGACTCAATCTATGGGAGAGAACAAACAAATGTTAATGACCAGCAAAAAAAATATTTCATAGAGAGTGAGGAAAGGAGTGAGGCCCAGTGCATTACTGGAGGTCCCCCGGCTGACTAAACCTATTAGCAGCATAACTAAGGGAGGGTTCAGA
Organism: Pholidichthys leucotaenia; assembly: GCA_020510985.1. Classification (NCBI taxonomy): domain Eukaryota; kingdom Metazoa; phylum Chordata; class Actinopteri; order Cichliformes; family Pholidichthyidae; genus Pholidichthys; species Pholidichthys leucotaenia. Next base: position 326,655,745 of record CM035841.1, on the reverse strand, counting down.
AACACATGATCCCTCCCTAATTGTAGGCTATATCAAAAAGGTAGGTTTTAGCCCTATTCTTAAAAACAGAGATCGAGTCTGACTCCCGAATCCAGATTGGCAGCTGATTCCACAGGAGAGGAGCTTGATAACTGAAGGCTCTGCCTCCCATTGTACTTTTGGAGATTCTAGGTATTACAAGTAATCCTGCATTTTGGGAGCGTAGTGCTCTGTTAGGATAATACGGTAGTATCAGATCTTTTAAATAAAAAGGAGCCTGATTGTTTAGAGCTTTGTAAGTAAGAAGAAGGATTTTAAACTTAATTCTAAACTCTAATTGAATTGATCTCACTAATTGATAATAAAAAAATGAAAAGGTACTTGCCTTAGCTACCACTCTGCTGCCGCTGAAGGCCCACGTGAATCCCTCTGGGTAGCTGTGGAGACCGCCTGGCGAAGTGTAGCTGCAAATCGGCGAGGAGCTAGGACTGGTCATGGGGCTGGAGTGAGGCGAGAGGTGTTTTCCGGGGGCAGGAAGTGACGGAGAGGTGGAACCATGGCTGTAGGGTGGCATGGAGCTGGAACAGGAGCTGGTACTGAAGAGTGCTCCGGGGCTGGAAAGCTCCGCAGAACTGGAGTGGAAACTGGATAGTGGCAAAGAGGTGTGGGTGCAGAAGCTGGAATGGAACGCCAAGAAGAGCGGTATCTCCCGGAGCCTTCCTTCCAACCGGGACTGCTGAATACCAAGCGAGATCCCTGGAAACCCTCTCGCTCGGCGGCGGACATCTCCCGAGGAGTCCGTGGTACAGCGGGTTGCTGCTTGGATGGAGGAGAAGAACCTGGAGCTGGAAACCGGTGTGGAGAGGAGGACGTTGGAGTCAGGGGATACTGCATCATTGGAGCAGACTCCGGCGTTGCAGGTGAGCTCCTCCCCAGCCCATGGAGTAAGTGCTGCAGGTCGGCGATGGAGGAGAGTAGCTCCACTCCCTCTGGAACCTCCCCCAGCTGCGGATGGTGGCAGATGACCACTGCAGCGTCCTCCAGGTACTCCTGGGAGGCCTTTGGGGTGAGAGCTGAGTGAGCCACGGCTACCAGTTGGTCAGTCTGGATAGCCACTCAGCATAGCTCCCAACCCATGTGCATACTGAAGGACCTCCCACCTGCTGAGTCCTTGTCTGGTGGTGTCATTCTGTCACAGTGACTTCCGGTAGTCAGGAATGATGGACTCAATTTGCAGGCTGGCTTTGGCGCAAAACAGTATTTATTCACAAGGAATCAAACATAAACACAGCACAGGGGCTGGAAATAACACAGGAGTCGACTAGGCACAAAACGCACTCGAGGGAAAAAAACAGACTGACAAGAAAAATGCAAGCCATGGGGAAACCGGAGGGAATGACTAACAATGACACCACAATGAACAGAAACTGAGACTATCATATATAGGGTAACTAATAATTAACAAATGGAGGACAGGTGGAGGCAAATCAAGAAATAAACAATAATGCGTAAGGGAGACTACAGGGAAAACAGGACTGAGAACTACAGATAAACAAGGAACACAACAAAAGCACAAACACAGGAATCAAGAACAAACAGGGAATGAAAACAGAATATCACAAAACAACCAAGGACTGGGGAAACACTAATGATGAGAAAAGACAATACAGTGGTACCTCTACTTACGAATTTAATTCGTTCCGGAAGAATTCTCGTAACGTGAAAAATTCGTAAGTAGAGGCGCGTTTTACATGTAAATGCCGTAATCCGTTCCAAGCCCCCAAAATTCGGGCATAAATTTTTTATAAATCGTAAAAACGCATCAAAACATGTAACAAATACATGTTACAATTAGATTACTGCACAATAAACATAAAATGAGAGTTTAAAATGAGAGAAAGAATAATAAAAGAGAATAATAAAAGAGAAAGAATAATAAAAATTATGTTCATTTACCCTTTAACTGCTATCGTTGTCGACGTCGTCACCTTTTGCCTTCTTTGGTTCATGTTCTGATCCAAGGACGTTTGCTTTTGTCGGCTTGTAAGTGCTTCGTTTTGTTTTAATACCGTGCTGATCGTTGATGTATTACGGCCATATTCTTTGGCGAGATCAACCAAACGCATAAAGTTTTTGAAAAAAAACAAAACTTCGTGGCCAATGGGATACCAGGAAGATGCTAGGCGATAGCCAATGGCAGAGCAGCTACAGGTATGTTTATGTTCGGTAAACTACGGAAGCTGCGAGGAGCGCATACTTTTTTGCCTTTCGTATCCTGAAATTTCGTTCGTAACTAGAGGCAATATTTTCCCGTTGAGGCGTCTCGTAACCTGAAAATTCCGTATGTAGAGACGTTCGTAAGTAGAGGTACCACTGTATTAATAACAGCAATGGGTCCAAAACGTAACACAAAAGTGTGGACATGGTCCATGACCATGTCTAGATCATGTCACCTGATACCAGTCCTGTACTGTAAATTGAGTTCTTTTTCTGTACATATATTGAAGAACCTTTGTTTCATTTAAGCCTAAATATTGTCTTTGTTTTATTAGAAGGGATAATGACAATAAATATTTTTAAAGTGTTTTTGTGGATCTTTAGTTGATGCCGTTTACATATAGGGGATTTTCATATACTACACTGAGGATGTCCATTAACCCAGTCACAGGGGGTGCACAAGCCAGTGTACTTCCAGTGTTGGTATGAATGAGACTTTAATACCGGATCGGTCGAGGCCTGGGTTAACAATGACCGACACCAGTGCTGTTAACTGACAGGGTGCCGGTGGAAATTGGGCTACTGTTGATCAAAGATCCAGGAGGAGGAGAGGGGGAAGGTGTGTTAGGAGGGAGAGAGAGAAAAGAAAAGGTAGAAGTGTGGAGGTGAGAGTAGGGACTTTAAATGTAGGAACTATGGTAAAGGCAGAGAATTGTTGATATAATGGAGAGAAGAAAGGTAGCTATACTGTGTATGTTCAAGAAACCAGATGGAAGGGAAGCAAGGCTAGGAGCATTGGAGATGGACTTAAACTGTTCTAACATGGTGTAGATAGTAAGGAGTAATGATAGTAAGGAGTAAGGAGTAATCTTGAAGGAAGAGTATGTGAAGAGTGTTCAGGAGGTAAAGACGGAGTCAGACAGAATCATAAGTTTGAAGATAGAAGTCAAAGGTGTGATGCTGAATGCTGTCAGTGTGTATGCCCCACAAGTTGGATGTCAGGTAGAAGAGAAAGAGGAATGCTGGAGTAAGTTGGATGAAGTGGTAGAGAGTGTTCCCAGGGGGAGAGAGTGGTGATTGGAGCGGACTTTAATGGACATGTAGGTGACAGGAACAGAGGTGATGAGGAGGTTTTGGGTAGGTATGGTCTTAAAGGAAACCGGTCCTGGTCATTACAACAACATTAATCATGCTTTAGATATTACTTATCAGTCCCTCCAGGATTTTGTGATGTTGCGATCGCACCAATTCACGCGAAATCAGCCAATCAGCGCAACTATTGTGCGACCTTGCAACTTTGTCCAATCACTGCAACTTTCCCACAATTTTGGCCAATCCTCGTCAACTTCTGCTAATTTCACCTATCAAATTTGTCTAACTGGTACTGAAACGGTCAGTCTAACTAATCAAATGCATCCGTTCACTTTCATGTTTACAGTGAGTAGTGATTTTATAGTTTACAGTGAGTAACGGAACACATCAGCAAACAGAGTGTGTAATTTAAAAAAAATACTCACCCACAAGGTTTTTAGCACCGTCCCTTCCTCCGTCTCCCCCAGCCTGCCCGTGGATGCCTTGCAATGTCTCTGTCCTGACCACTCGTACACGTGGACAGGATAGGTTTCACAAATGGGGTTGTGTTGAAAAACAAAAGCACCCCATCGCAGGAGCGCGTGTGAGGAGAGTACACTACACTACAGCGAGTGTTTGAACATTTATACATCTTTAGAGGTAAAATCATTACTACATCTGGTCAATGAGCTTTAAAACTGAATCTCTGTTGTGGACGGACAAACGCACCCACCCATCCCCTCCCCCCGCCGTTCCACTGTAAATGAAAGATGTGTGTGTGTGTGAAGACTGACATGCAGCAGACAGACAGGTAGGCATGGAAAGTGAGAGAATGTTCTCTGTATTTTTTTCAGAAAAACACAGACTCCAATAGCCAAAACGGTATAACAGAATAAATTGTTTCTTTTTCCTCTCCTCTCGGTACAGAGTGGTTGGGGACCATAGGGAGTTTTCAAATGAAGGTGCTGCCAATAATTTTCAAATCAATACTCTTTGACATGCATTCAATGCAATTTAGCTTTTGTGATGGATATTGTGTTAAAGTCTGTATTTGCTGTTGCACAAGAGTTTTTCTGTATAGCAGAAGTTTCTGCTTAATTTACAAATCACTATAATAGGAAATTTTTGACAATCCTGTGCTTTTCTTGTATTGTTATATAGAATATCACTGCAGTAAACTGGAAAAAAGCATCTGCTTTAAAATTTGGAACTCTTCCCACAACTTTTAGTGCAATAAACACTCTCAAAACATCGCAACTTTTATCGCAACTTTTTAAAAAAGGCCCGCAACAATCATAAAAGCATCTCGTGAAATCCTGGAGGGACTGACTTATAAACCAAAAATGCACTTACACTGCATCCGGAAAGTTTTCACAGCGCTTCACTTTTTCCACATTTTGTTATGTTACAGCCTTATTCCAAAAGGGATTAAATTAATTTTTTCCCTCAAAATTCTACACACAATACTCCATAATAACAGTGTGAAAAAAGTTGTTTGTTGTTTTTTTTTTGCAAATTTATTAAAAATAAAAAAACTAAGAAATCACGTGTACATAAGTAAGTATTCACAGCCTTTGTGCAATACTTTGCTGATACACCTTTGGCAGCAATTACAGCCTCAAATTTTTTTGAATATGATGCCACAAGCTTGGCACACCTATCTTTGGGTATTTTCGCCCATTCCTCTTTGCAGCACCTCTCAAGCTCCATCAGGTTGGATGGGAAGCGTCGGTGCACAGCCATTTTCAGATCTCTCTAGAGATGTTCAATTGGATTCAAGTCTTCGCTCTGGTTGGGCCACTCAAGGACATTCACAGAGTTGTCCTGAAGTCACTCCTCTGATATCTTGGTTGTGTGCTTAGGGTCATTGTCCTGCTGAAAGATGAACCATCATCCCAGTTTGAGGTTAAGAGCGCTCTGGAGCAGGTTTTCATCTAGGATGTCTCTGTACATTGCTGCATTAATCTTTCCCTCTATTCTGACTAGTCTCCCAGTTCCTACCACTGAAAAACATCACCACAGCATGATTCTGCCACCAACATTGGCGAGGTTATGAACAGTGCTTGTTTTCCTCCACACATGACGCCTGGCATTCACGCCAAAGAGTTCAATCTTTGTCTCAACAGACCAGAGAATTTTGTTTCTCATGATCTGAGAGTATCTTCAGGTGCCTTTTGGCAAACTCCAGGTGGGTTGCTATGTGCCTTTTACTAAGGAGTGGCTTCCATCTGGCCACTCTACCATACAGGCTTGATTGGTGGATTGCTGCAGAGGTGGTTGTCCTTCTGGAAGGTTCTCCTCCCTTCACAAAGCAACACTGAAGCTCTGACAGAGTGACCATTGGGTTCTTGGTCACCTCCCTGAATAAGCCCTTCTCCCACGATCGCTCAGTTTAGACGGCCGGCTAGCTCTAGGAAGAGTCCCTGTGGTTCCGAACTTCTTCCATTTACGGATGATGGAGGCCACTGTGCTCATTGAGATCTTCAAAGCAGCAGAAATTTTTTTGTACCTTTCCCCAGATTTGTGCTTCGAGACAATCCTGTCTCAGAGGTTTACAGACAATTCCTTTGACTTCATGCTTGGTTTGTGCTCTGACATGCGCTGTCAACTGTGGGACCTTTTATAGACAGGTGTGTGCTTTCCAAATCATGTCCAATCAACTGAATTTACCACAGGTGGACTCCAATTAAGCTGCAGAAACATCTCAAGGATGATCAGTGGAAACAGGATGCATCTCAGCTCAAGTTTGAGCTTCAAGGCAAAGGCTGTGAATACTAATGTACATGTGATTTCTTAGTTTTTTATTTTTAATAAATTTGCAAAAATCTGAAAAAAAAACTTTTTTCACATTGTCATTATGGGGTATTGTGTGTAGAATTTTGAGGGGAAAAAAATGAATTTAATCCCTTTTGGAATAAGGCTGTAACATAACACAATGTGGAAAAAATGAAGCGCTGTGAATACTTTCCGGATGCACTGTATTCAGTAAAAATAACACCCTAGAGGCAGTATACTAAATAATTCTGCTCCGGGGTGGCTGTGGCTGCAGGGCAGCCTGCTGCTGTCGGTGTGTGTCTGAGGTGGGTGGTTGGTGGGCTTGCAGTAGGTGCTCAGGGGTGTCACTTGGCGTGTGGGGCACCATATGAGTCCGGCCCATTGTTCACTATTGTGACTATTGTTGTTGTGAATGTTCATGTGTAAAAGATGAGTGGTAATGGGTGTGGCTGCTCCATCATGTTTGTGGTGCTGGAAGCACCGGGGCGCAACGCTGGTGGGTCCTGGGCTGGTCGGCCTGGCGGTCCTCGCCCTGGATTGGGATTTAGGAGCAGTGAGTGGCCTCCTGAACCAGTTTGCGAGCTGGCTTCTGGGAGGGACGGGTTCCCTTTTGGACCGCCTCCCTCCTAATTTATTTCCTGCCCCCCCTCCCCAATTCTGGGTGGAACATACATCTTCTTGGATACACACGGTTTGGGGGCAGGGGTGTGCTGCACTGTGTCGGTGAAGGGGATACCTCTGCTGCGCAGTGAGGTTGCCCTCACCTCAATTTTAATTGCATTTTAGACATTGAGGGCTTGGGGGGATGGGGGCCCCGGTGCTTATCGCAGTGGCTAGTGGTGCTCCAACCACCATCCCCCCAATTTTAACTGCACTATGGTAGTTCACACACCTGCACACAATCACATCATACAACTGACACACACCTATCATGATTTGTGTGTGTGTGGGGGGGGGTCTTCCCCCACCCCTGTCCCGCTCCTTCTGCCGGGGGCCTGGGACCCGTCATGTTGTCAAAATCCCTGGGTGCTGCCAAATGAATAGATATGAGCAAGGGAGTGAGAGAGGGATTGAACGAGAGTAAGCGAGAGTGAGGGAGTGATAAGTGGAGGTGGTGGTGGTGGGTCGGTTTTGCGTGGCGCTTTGCGTGTCGGGTGGCATCTCGGGGTGCCTGCGGTGGTCTGCTGATCAGTCGCTCGGGTGGACGCTGGGGGTGGGGGGCTACTTCTGTGGCCGCGGCCGCGGCCGCCCTGGGGTGGTTGGCGAGGAGTGGCTGCTGGCCTGAGCCAGCGGTCTTCCCAACAACTGCCGGGCACTGGTGCACGTTCGGGCTCGCTGCATCTGCATCATGGTTGCCCTAAGTAATAAGGGTGAATGAGGGTGGGTGAGTGTGTAGGGGAGTGCACGAATGGATGGGAGTAGGTCAGAGTGTGAGTGAGAATGCGTGTATGGGTGAACGTGAGTGAGTGTGGAATAAGGTTTGAGCCAGTGGGAACTGAATTTGAATTTTTATTATTTGAATTTGAATAACTGAATTTGAACCTGAATTAATCAGTTTGAATAATTGCTTTTAAAATTTGAATCTGGATGACCTAATTTGAAATTGAGTCTGTTGGTTTTAATGTGTATTGCAATAAAATTGAAACTGTATTTCATTTAGTTGAAAAATTTGCCTCCCTAATTCATTTTCACAGTTCAGTTTCACTTTTCTCCATACAAATTCACTTCTTTAAATGCAGTTTTTTGTGCCACTCATCTGGGGCCTGGCGTCAGGCAAAACTAGTCGAACACAGATTGAAAGACCTGTTTTACGTCAGCAACTCGCTTTACTGCGCTTACCTAGTGTAAGGTAAATGCCTGCCGACACTGCTATGGTGAACTCAGAGCGATGTCCAGCGACCACCAGCCAAACGCCCAGGTTTGTAAAAAAATATTCATAACATATATGAGGAGATATGTACAAAATGTTATTAACCAAGAGAGCTTCTTAAGTGCGTGATGCCTTTCAGGGCTCTCACAACATGTGTTGTCCATCACACTGTAGCAACAGCAGCATTAGCAGCAGGTTTATATTATTTATTTCCACAGTTTAAACTGAAATGAAGAAAAGAAACAGTAAAATAATAGCATACAAAATATAAAGTGCAGAAGAAGACAGAATCCTTAGAGGGCTGATTTCAAACCTCCACCTGAATTCTGTTACATATCAAAAGAGGATACAGTGGGGTAAAAAAGTATTTAGTCAGCCACCAATTGTGCAAGTTCTCCCACTTAAAAGATGAGAGAGGTCTCCAATTTTCATCATAGGTATATCTCATCTATGAGAGACAAAATGAGAAAAAAAAATCCAGAAAATCACATTGTCTGATTTTTAAAGAATTTATTTGCAAATTATGGTGGAAAATAAGTATTTGGTCAATAACAAAAGTTCTTCTCAATACTTTGTTATATACCCTTTGTTGGCAATGACAGAGGTCAAACGTTTTCTGTAAGTCTTCACAAGGTTTTCACACACTGTTGCTGGTATTTTGGCCCATTCCTCCATGCAGATCTCCTCTAGAGCAGTGATGTTTTGGGGCTGTTGCTGGGCAACATGGACTTTCAATTCCCTCCAAAGATTTTCTATGGGGTTGAGATCTGGAGACTGGCTAGGCCACTCCAGGACCTTGAAATGCTTCTTACAAAGCCACTCCTTTGTTGCCCAGGCGGTGTGTTTGGGATCATTGTCATGCTGAAAGACCCAGCCACATTTCATCTTCAATGCCCTTGCTGATGGAAAGAGGTTTTCACTCAAAATCTCACAATACATGGCCCCATTCATTCTTTCCTTTACACGGATCAGTCGTCCTGGTCCCTTTGCAGAAAAACAGTCCCAAAGCATGATGTTTCCACCCCCATGCTTCACAGTAGGTATGGTGTTCTTTCTCCTCCAAACACAACAAGTTGAGTTTTTACCAAAAAGTTCTATTTTGGTTTCATCTGACCATATGACATTCTCCCAGTCCTCTTCTGGATCATCCAAATGCTCTCTAGCAAACTTCAGACGGGCCTGGACATGTATTGGCTTAAGCAGGGGGACACGTCTGGCACTGCAGGATTTGAGTCCCTGGCAGCGTAATGTGTTACTGATGGTAGCCTTTGTTACTTTGGTCCCAGCTCTCTGCAGGTCATTCACTAGGTCCCCCCGTGTGGTTCTGGGACTTTTGCTCACCGTTCTCGTGATCATTTTGACCCCACGGGGTGAGATCTTGCATGGAGCCCCAGTTCGAGGGAGATTATCAGTGGTCTTGTATGTCTTCCATTTTCTAATAATTGCTCCCACAGTTGATTTCTTCACACCTAGCTGCTTACCTATTGCAGATTCAGTCTTCCCAGCCTGGTGCAGGTCTACAATTTTGTTTCTGGTGTCCTTTGACAGCTCTTTGGTCTTGGCCAAAGAGCTGTCTGTTTGAGGTTGTGGACAGGTGTCTTTTATACTGATAACGAGTTCAAACAGGTGCCATTAATACAGGTAACGAGTGGAGGACAGAGGAGCCTCTTAAAGAAGAAGTTACAGGTCTGTGAGAGCCAGAAATCTTGCTTGTTTGTAGGTGACCAAATACTTATTTTTCACCATAATTTGCAAATAAATTCTTTAAACGGCTGTCAGACTGTACAACCTAAGCAGGGCTGCTCGCAGAGATAGCAAAAAGACGTAACAAACTAATAGTTTTTTTTGAATGCAAAAGATGCAATAGACTTACACAATGGTCCTCTCCGGCATACAACTAGGAACATACCGGTCGCTATGGAGGGTGAGAATATGTATGGGCACATAATCATACCATGTAGGATAACTAAATAGACGGTTATGCTGTTTCATCCCACCTAGCAACAATGCTCTGCACTGTGTGTGTTTATATATTTACATATTTATTCCATCTAGCTACAATGCTCTGCACTGGGTGTGTTTATATTTATATATCTATATATTTATTCCATCTAGCTACAATGCTCAGCACTGGGTGTGTTTATATTTATATATCTATATATTTATTCCATCTAGCTACATTGCTCCGCACTGTGTGTGTTTATATACTTGCATATTTATTCCACCTAGCTGCAATGCTCCGTACTGTGGGTGTTTATATATTTACATATTTATTCCATCTAGCTACAATGCTCTGCACTGTGTGTTCATATATTCATATATTTATTCCATCCAGCTATAATGCTCTGCACTGTGTGTCTGTGTGTGTGTGTGTGTATATATATATATTTTATAGTAATATGTACATATGTATATTAGCTGCTCTTGCTTGCTTGTTTTTTTTTTTTTTTCTTGCCTTCTGATTGTTGCTCTGAGTGTTGCTATCCCTGTGCTGTTGCAATCCTGGAATTTCCCCGTTGTGGGACTAATAAAGGCTTATCTTATCTTATCTTATCTTATCTTATCTTAAAAAACAGACAATGTAATTTTCTGGATTTTTTTTTCTCATTTTGTCTCTCATAGTTGAGGTATACCTATGATGAAAATTGGAGACCTCTCTCATCTTTTAAGTGGGAGAACTTGCACAATTGGTGGCTGACTAAATACTTTTTCGCCCCACTGTATACATATTTTTTAAAAAAAACTGCTAATGACTGCTCTTGTTTCAACTAATGACAATTTATTCTTGGAAATAGACGTCCCTAAATCTGTGAACCTACATCATTACTAATTTGCAAAGAATATACAGTGTAGCTATTATGAATTGTGTAGCACTGTAGCTCTTATAACATATTGCTATATTGTTATATGTTTATGGCTCAGAGATGGTTGGTAATGTTTAATTGCATTGTTTTTGCAGAATATTTTTGTTCAGGAGTGTCTATCCAAATTTAAGGAAAGACTGCATGCAGTATGTCCTCAACAAGAACCCTCTTGATCTGGATTATCTGGAATATATAGTCACCCAAGAGAGAACCTTCCTAAGTGCACTGGAGAATGTGGAATTACCCACTGATGTATGTAATGCTATCAAAGACCTCAACATCTTGTTAGACCAGCAAAACAAACCTTCACCCTTTCACTCAGTAGTAAGGATGATTGGTCCCCATGGACGTTTTAGGCTTCAGATCACAGAGGAGCACCTGCAAAGTCTTCTTAAATTAAGTCTACCTGTCACGTGTTTAGCAGACATTCTTAAAGTCTCAGGACGTACAATGGACATAAGAATGCAAGAGTACAACATGTCAGTCAGGGGCCTTTACCATCGCTGATGATGCTCTGGATGATAGAGTTACAGCCATTAAATCCAGGTTACCTCATGCTGGATACCGGATTTGTCAGGGGTTGTCTTCAGGCAGAGGGTCACCATGTACAGTGGACCAGAGTCAAGGCCTCAATGCACAGAGTTGATACAGAAGGTATCCTATCAAGAGTAACTAGCATGGAATGTGTGATTTGGTGAAAATACTCAGTTCAAGGCTTACATTTTCTGCAGCACATAGATACCAATCATAAACTCATCAAGTTTGGTTTTGACTCATGAAAATAACAGTTTAATTTATGGAATTATTTTTTGTTTTCTTTTCAACAAAATTATGTCCTTTCCCCCCCATCAGATACAACAGTGATATTTGGTGGCACTGATGGCTTTTCTCGAAAGGCAAGTTTTCTTATTAAAAAAGCATATATTAAGAATACCTGAGACATTACATTACAAAAAAGGAAAACTTAGTAAGAAAAAAATATCTTAAATCAAGGATTATTTTTTTTTGTCTGACAAGATTTTTTTTTCTTGTCGTGCAATTTTCTTTAAGAAAATTTTACTTTTTATAAGATATTTTTACTTGTTTTAAGCAATTTAATTTGGTTTTAAATAAAAGATTTCTGCTGACGAAGCAAGAAAATTTTACTTATTAAATTGCTTAAAACAATTTTTTTGCAGGAAAATTTTGACTTGTTCAAGCAAGTTAATGAGTAAAATTCTCATGCTCCATTAGCAGAATTTTTTTTTTTACTTAAAAACAGATTAAATTGCTCAAAACAAGTCAAAATATCTTAAAACAAGTCAAAATCGCTTACTGAAAACTGCACGACAAGAAAAAATCTTGTCAGACAAAAAAAAGGAATTATATCCTTGATTTAAGTTGCTTTCCTTAAAGAGTTGATTTTTTGCAGTGTGCTGTTAATTCCTTGCATATATCATATTGTGTCAGAGTTGTTTCTGTTGAACCAATTCATGTCTTTTTCCCCCCCTCTTTTATCATCATCTTCTTGGATGCTGCATCCAACAATACAGCCAGTACTACAATAAGTTTTTTTCTGGATGGCGTGAAGACATGGATGGCCTTACAAGTGAGCACATTTGCAATAAACTTGTCGTGAATAAAGGTTTTGTCAACACATATCTGGTTCTACATTTATTGGATATGAAACTGTCAAAATTCATTCAATGCTGTTAATGTATTTGCATGTTTACAATATTTTCTTGATTCTGTTGTTTTAATACTTAGGGTATGAGGTGACCAAGGAGATGAAAATGTGGACATTGCCTAGATGATGTTCACTGTGAGAGGCACAGGATGTGGAAGCTTTATTAGTGGAAAAAGCATGCACAACCAGCAGTAAAATATTTCTTTTGTAGTTAAGATTATTTAATCCCCTCAAGATGTAAATAAGTGCACATTAATGTTAGTGTAGATTTTAGTTGATGATGCTCTTTTGTAAGATGACTTATTTACCTTGTTTTAGTTTTTGATGGATGCACAAAAAGAAAATTAACTAGTGTAATGTACTCCATACAAACTGCTGTTTAACTGTTTTTACCTAAATATATTTGATAGTCCTTTGAAAACATTTGTATGTACTTGTTGAATTGCAGGATTGATCGCCTCTGGAGGGATTTTTGGACTGACATGACACACATATACTATGACATATTACACAGCCTGGAGGAAGATGGATCCCTCAACATTTCAGATAATCTTAATCTCTTTTGTGCCCAGTACACCTTTCTACCAAGACTGAAAGCTGATCTAGCTAAGTTTTCTGTTGGCTGGAATGTTCATCTCGTCAGGGCAGAGTATGGACTTTCTCCAAACCAGATCTGGGAACTTGGAATGCTGCAGCATCCAGTCAGAGTGCCAGAAATTTTTGAGGAAAATGTGACAGTTGAGTAATGATAGCAATTTTCTTGACCTGCTTAATAATAAAATCTAATGATTTTCAAAGTCTAAATACTAAGCCTTCATGCATCTTTGTTTTAGGAGATCCAAATTGAGGTTATTGACTGGGAGAGCTCAGGGCTATCCCACCATTCTACTGCAGGTGTCACTGTGCCAGAAATGGAATGCCCATTGAATGATGAGGATATCGAATCTCTACACCTTGCAATTGATCCCCTCTCACATTTGTCTACTTTTGGAAGAGACATTTATTTGATCACACTCTCTCATGCCCTGTACCTACTCCACTATCACTGATGGTCATGAGTCTTTGCTGATCAGAGGGTTCAATTTTGGCATGCGTTCTGTTTAACAAGTGGTTTTTGGAGCCCCTTCATGATTTTTGACTCAGTTTCAATAACTCCTGATTTTAAAAGTACTTTATACAGTGCCTCCACACTTCTTGAAGCTGGAGAATAAACCAAGAACATAAGTGACAAGCTGACACATGTACATGGAGAGAATGAAGTCAGCAAGGGACTACTCTGGACAACTATGACCAAAACTTTTAATGTTTTTCCAGTTAAGAGAACATTTTCAAAACTGTAAAAAAATGAATCTGAATAAAACATTTTGTTTTCACTAAAGAAAGACTTCTTTTTCAATGCTTAGATACAGTGTGTAAGATTTAGGTGAACTCATTTCCATCAACATAAATTAGATCACATAATTGTACTAATATTTTTATGAGTATGAAATCACTGTATAAACTTTTGTTTCCATTACTCTAGAGTAGTGGTTCCCAACCTGGGGTTCCTGGAATATTTAAGTTTCTGTGGGAAATTTTCTAATTTCATTTCTTAATTGGTCCAAAAAAAATGCAAATAATTTGCCGTTACTGGGCATAGGTTCTGTAGGCACATATGCACCTTACACAACAGGAGCAAATTATTTGAAATTTTTTGAACCAATTAAGAAATGAAATTAGAAAATTTTCCACAGAAACTTAAATATTCCAGGAGCCCCAGGTTGGAAACCACTGCTCTAGAATAAGCTGTCATGATTCCTCGTGCGCCGCACAGAACGTGTCATTTATTAACATAAACTACAACAAAATAAGTCCAGTATGATCACGCTAATACAGTGGATGATATGAGTTAAAGGCTACCAGACATATAGGGATGCCAGCCGGATGTTCTACAGCCAGGGAAGAAGCCTAGTGCTGCCGTACGGTGGGCACAAAGAGAAAGACAAACATAACTTACGGCGAGAACGATCCAGAGCTGTCCGTGCAGTCTGGTGGATGAGGGCCTTGGATGAGCTAACACCAAGGGATTAACCGACTTCAAATGTCAGGCTGAATAACACACAGGTAGTGGAACAACATACGTGGAGGTGCACACTGCCACATATGAAGGTGAATGCCCCGACGATTTCTTCCTACTAACTCCTCGTTTAAATAATAATAATACTAACGAGGGAAGAGATTGCCGGTGTGAGAATGCGTGGGCTGGACATAATGAATCCCAGGTGTGCATGTGAATGAGAATGAATGGAGTGTGTGTGTGTGTGTGTGTGTGTGTGTGTGTGTGTGTGTGTGTGTGTGTGTGTGTGTGTGTACACCCATAATGAAGCACAGCTGATGGCACTGACAGGAGGAGGGGGGGCGTGCCCGAGCTGTCAGGGAGCGAAGTTCCCTGAAGCGCCTGGTGGAAAATAGGGCAAAATATAACCATAAGTCAGAACTGGGTTTGGAACTCCCATACCCAGATTCATGACGTAAGCTTTTTGTAATAATTACACAGAGAATGGGTCATCAACGGAGGTAGCCATTTGGACCATCACATTTTTCAAGAAACCAAGAATGGACAAATTAAAATTTTGAGAATTTCTGATCACTGAAGACTGCAATGTGTTCTTCATGCTTCAAAGGATGAGTTGCTTAAAACAAGTAAACAAGTAAAAAAGTTAGTAAGCAGCAACATGCAACTTCAAGACACCAGTAAAACTTGCACACTATTAAAAGGTTATGAACAGTCCTTAAACATTTTCAAGAATATAAATAAAAAAGTCACTGACTCATGTCTTTTTGTTTAGCTTTAACTAAGTAACTAACCAGCTCGTACAAGTTTTTCTTTTACTTTGCATTGAGCTAACTGGATGATTAAAGTATCCTAAACCTGATTAAAAGCCTGCCCATGCTGGATGGCCTTTGTCATCACTTGTTTGAACTCAGGATAGGTTTGCATATGCTGGACAGGTAGCCGTATTGTATTGCTACATGCTGAAACTGTTGGATAGCAAACTGCATGAACACCGCATTCATTGTGACAGGAGTGGCTGAATGGCACACAGACCCTGAAGTTTCTTTTCTCTTCTGGCAGGATAGGAATGTGGTCCTGTCCTGTCAGCCACTATAAGAAGGCACTCGGGGAAAGTGGACTGGGGTTGTCACCAAATTCTGGCTCTTCACCTTTTCAAAGACAAAATCATTATAATGAAAGATTAGACACAGTTTACCTGTAACAACAAGGACAGAATCATTTGACAAATTTTCAAGCACTAACAGAGTATTTTCATGTAAACCTTATTAGATGTGTAAAATAGAGAGGCAAGAAGGAAATTACATATGGAATTACATGATTCCAGATCTTGCAAGAAGTCCTGTAGATGGTTCATAATGGTCATTTCCACTCGCTGTTTGTTGGAGCCCTTCTCACTCAACTCAGGATGGCACATTGTAAAAACAAAGTCAGCATCAGCCTGGTAAAGAAACAAACATGCAAATTTACCTAAATCAAAATGGATTACAAAAGTTGATATTAATTTGCTTTAGTTTAAGAGACTGTATCATAATCTATAATATAAAGTCAAAGGGTATTGAGATGACACTGAAAGTTATGACTTTGTAATTATGCTGCCATGTTTCCATATTCTATTGTGTTCAGTTGTTGCACTAGCTCATTATTGGCCACAGACCATCAAGAATTTTATTGCTGGTAACAATATTATGTTAATAATTTAGCATATGCCAAAAATCTCAGATCTTTATCGTTAAAATTTGTGTTACTGCTAAAACAGATATTTTCTCACCTTTACTTCCATTCCAGGGACAAACAGTGGTTGGCAGATGTTTGGGTATTGGCTCATTAGATCAACGAGACCATAAAGTTTCAGACCCTCACATAGCTGGAAAAGGAGAGGCACCAGCCGAAGTATGGCATGAAGTACAACCGCACTGAAACAGAAAAAAATCCATGTGGAGTTAGATGATTTTAAAAAAACAGGATATCAGCATAGAGTAAAGAAAATTATGTTACCAAACAATTTCTTCCCTCTTGTCCACATTAACAGGTCCATGATAGCCACAGCTCAATATTTCTTAAGTGAGTTCTGTCATTTTTTCAATTCAATTCAATTCAACTTTATTTATATAGCGCCATTTCACAACAACAGTCATCTCATAGCACTTTCAACTGTAGGGGAAACCCCCACAATTGCAGAAAGACCCCAGCAATCAGGCGATCCCCTGTGAGCAAGCACTTGGCGACGGTGGAGAGGAAAAACTCCCTTTTAACAGGAAGAAACCTTCAGCGGAACCGGGCTCAGGGAGGGCAACTGGCTGAGGGGTGAGGGGATAGAGAAGAAAAAGAAAAGAACAAACATGTAGAGAGCAAACAACACGACGGGGACTCAATCTATGGGAGAGAACAAACAGACGTTAATGACCAGGAAAAATATTTCATTGAGAGTGAAGAAAGGAAGGAAGCCCAGTACATTGTTGGAGGTCCCCTGGCTGTCTAAACCTATTAGCAGCATAACTAAGGGAGGGTTCAGGAGCACATGATCCCTCCCTAATTATAGGCTATATCAGAAAGGAAGGTTTTAACCCTATTCTTAAAAACAGAGATCGAGTCTGACTCCCGAATCCAGATTGGCAGCTGGTTCCACAGGAGAGGAGCTTGATAACTGAAGGCTCTGCCTCCTATTGTACTTTTGGAGAGTGGTACTTCTACATATTACAAGTAATCCTGCATTTTGGGAGCATAGTGCTCTCTTTGGATAATAGGGTAGTATCAGATCTTTTAAGTAAAAAGGGGGCTGATTATTTAGAGCTTTGTAACTGAGAAGAAGGACTTTAAACTTAATTCTAAACTCTATGGGAAGCCAATGAAGGGAGGCCACAGCCGGAGAGATATGACCTCTCTTTCTAGTACCTGTTAAAACTCTTGCTGCAGCATTTTGGATCAGCTAAAGACTTTTTTAAAGATTTTTTTAGGACAGCCTGATAATAAAGAGTTACAATAATCCAATCTAGAGCTAACAAAAGCGTGGATTAGTTTCTCAGCATCACTCTGAGACAAGATGCTCCTAATCTTGGCAATATTATGCACATGATAGAAGGCAGTCTTAGAAACAAGTTTAATATGTGAATTAAAAAACAGATCTTGATCAAAAATAACTCCAAGGTTCCTCACAGAACTATTAAGAGAAAGAGTAACCACATCCAAACTAAGAGTTTGATTTGAAAAGGTATTTCTAAGGTTTTTTGGACCAACTAGAATGATTTCAGTCTTATCTGAATTTAATAGCAGGAAATTACAAGTCATCCAAGCTTTGATTTCCTTAAGACAGGCTTCTAACTTGGCTAACTGATTACTATCATCTGGCTTCATTGACAGGTATAATTGTGTGTCATCTGCATAACAATGAAAATGTATACAATGCTTTCTAATAATGTTGTCTAGTGGAAACATATACTGTATAAACTAAAAAGAATAGGGCCTACCACAGATCCCTGTGGAACTCTGTGACTGAGCTTTGAGTTGGAAGAAAACTCATTATTGACGTGAAAAAACTGGAACCTATCAGATAAATAAGAACTAAACCACTGCAACGAAGTTCCATTAAGTCCAACATGGTGTTCTAATCTATCAAGTAGAATATTATGATCAATAGTATCAAAAGCTGCACTAAGGTCTAAAAGGACAAGTACAGAAACAAATCCATTATCAGATGCGATAAGGAGGTCATTAGTGACCTTCACTAAGGCTGTTTCAGTACTATGATGGATTCTAAACCCAGATTGACACTCTTCAAATAAACTATTTCCCTGCAAGTGGTCAAATAATTGCGTAACAACAACTCTTTCTAAGATTTTTGAAATGAAAGGCAGATTAGAGATTGATCTATAGCTAGTGAAAACTCCTGGATCCAGCGTTGGCTTTTTGAGTAAGGGTTTAATCACAGCAGTTTTAAAAGCCTACAGTACATGGCCTAGTGTTAATGAAGAATTGATTATTTGAAGAACAGAGCTACCAGTAAATGGGAAGTCTTCTTTAACCCTTTGCACTCTGGCCAATTTCTCTAAAAACGCCTAAAAATAATGTACCCAAAGTAAATCAAAAGCTGTTCTTCAACCCTTTACAGCATCTTCATGGGGTTGGTCTCATTTAAAAGAAAACACTTTGAATTTTTTGGCAAAACAGTCATAATCTCTCCAAGTGCTCCTGCCACTGAGTAACAGTCATCTAAACATACTGAACTTGAAGAAAATAAAATTTGCCTGGGTGTTTTTTTAGATACAAATGTTTGCAAATAACACACAGCTGTCAGATACTGGCTGGAAAATGCAACGGAAATGTAGAACCAAGTGTTATCCAGCTGAGGTCAAAATTTTGTAACAATACCACAAAAAGTGAATATATTACACAGCTTTTTTCTCAGGTTGTTCCCAGACGTTTTTGAACTGTGCCAAATTGTGCCAAATGGCACAGTTTGGAAAAACATCTATAACTTTTGAATAATTCAACAAAGAAGCTTCATCTTGGGCTCTAATGAAAGGTGACACTCGGGGCTCTGTGTGTGTGTGGGGGGGGGGTTGTTTATTCATTCATGAATGAATGAATGAATAAAAAATGCCCCCCACACACAACGAAGCATGCCATGTAAAAAATGTGTGGCCTTTTTTTACAAGAAAAAATAACCTACAGTGCAATAAAAATTATACTAAAATATCTGCAATGTAGAGGATAACAACTCCCCCCCCCCCCCGCTACAGAGGAGCTCGGCGCACAAAAAACGGTCCGTCAACGGTCCGTCATGTGGCGATGATGCACAGTTGTAATTACCGATCGGTCAAAAGTCATTTTTATTACTATTTTCAGGGATAAAGAATAATTTAGCTTATAACATTTACCTGTCCACAACAGCAGTGTCATTGGTGAACATCTCTTCCTCATTGTCAGACGAACATGACGCTGGTCCGCTTGTTACGACTCGTGGTTCTGGTCACGCGACCCGGTCAAACCATGATTCCATTATTGCGGTTTTGCGCTTCCATGATTGCGATTTTTCAAAACAAATAAGAACAGTAGTAATAAAAAAAAGACTGGCAAACGCTACCGTTATGCACAGCGGCTTACACAAAACAGATTTTACACACGGGACGCACGCTTTCAATCGTCGAACTTCGATGCTTCAATTGGCTCGTTGTATTTGCAGTCGTTGGTAGGCGGGTCCTTCTTGCTAGGTTTTCAGTCATTGGTTCTTCAAGGTTTCAGAAACCCAATTCAAGGCTCTTATTAGTCGAATGAGAGGTCAATCAAATCTAAACCGATCAAAGCACTCCTTTGGCTTTCTGTTCGCAGCTGTGTCTGTAGTGGAAGAACGGAAATGCAGCTGTTTTTTTTTCAGTGCGCACTGAGACGCACAGTGCACACTAGGACGCACGAGGACGCACTAGAATGCAGAGACGTGACCGCCCGCGGTATCCCGGAGTGCAAGAGGTTAAATAAGCTCTAAGGGAATGCTAGGATTGACAGAGTCCTGACTCTTTGTCAGCCTGGCTACAGTGCTGAAAAGAAACCTGGAATTATTCTTGTTCTCTTCTATTAATGGTGAATAATAACTTGTTCTAACTTTCCTAAGAGATTTTTTTATAAATTAGAAGATGATTTCTCCAAGCTAAATAGATTTCATCTAATTTAGTGGAGTGCCATTTTCTTTCTAATTGACGAGTCTTCTGTTTTAAGCTACGAGTTTCTGTGTTGAACCAAGGAGTCAGAAATCTCTGATTAGACTTTTTCTTTTTAAAGGGGCCACCATGTCTGGAGTCTGATACAGAGAAGCTGTAACACTATCTACCATGCTGTCAATTACAGAAGGAGCAAGCTCTCCATTGCTTATCTCCGTTGTGTTGACACATGACATAGAGGAAACAATCTGCATAAATTTGGTAACAGCATCATCTGAAAGGCATCTATTGTAGTAATATTTTTCTTTAGGAGCCATTTTTTCTTCTGTGGCTGACTCAGCCTTTGAAGGACACATAACAATTTCAGCCCAGACCATCCCAAAACTAGCAAATAAGATCAAAGTAGAAATTCATAAAAAACCCAATGCTTGGATGGAGATTTGAAACGTTAAAAGTGTGCATTACCTTTCTCCATGCTCACTTGCATGTGTGTTAATCTTGTTTTGAGGAAATGTCCGACCACAGATTGGGCACACAATCTGTAACAGGAACCACAAAAAAGTTTCCAATGACAGGTGTAAATAATGATGCCTTTAAATATAAACACTGAAGAAAATTTTACCTCTGTAATGTCCACATTTTCCTCTCCACGTTCCTTTTATATGAAAATGGAGAACCAGGTAAATATTAGGTGACATCCACAAAGAACCACGTAAATATTAGGTGACAAAAGCTTGACCTGAATAAGCTCTTGGTGGATCAAAATGATTTCAAAAGTAGGTTACATCCATTTCTTTTTTTAAAAAAATACAAGTACCACAATTTATAATGCAATATTCCAGCATCATTAATAAAATGTGATTCCACATACCTCTACTGCATTAGTATCTGAAAGCTGACATGTTTTGACATGTAGAGCTAAGATTTGTAGTGGATAGCTGGGGTGACAGGAGTGGTACATGGCCTGTAGCATATTGGAGAAGGACTTGGAGTCAGGGGGCAGCAGCTGAGTGTCTAGTTCTCCTGTATTGGAGCAATGTATAGAGCACTCTTTCCATCTGCACTTTCAGTCCTCAGCAGTGACCCAGTGTATCCACTCACTGTCTCCTCAGGAGACACCACATTTAGTTTCCGAGAACCCCATCCCCTGTTGAGAAACATTAGCTTAATCAGATCAAAAATGCGGCAGCAGTCATCACAGTACAGTTCTGTTCATCACATAGTCCAAATTTCTATGCAACTATCAGATTTCAGTGTCCACTGCTAAATTACCTGCTCCTTTGTATATCAGCCACCCTCCAGAAATACCATCCAGTTTTGGATACAGAACTCTTGAGTCTTGAACATACCATAAAAACAAACCAACAACCACAAATTTAATAAAAACAAACCAAAGCAAAAGCAATTCGGTAAAATCTATAAGAGAAATTTTGATGGTGAATCAGATTAGAGGACATATAACTTTTTGTCAATATAGAATGATACCCTACCTCATCATGGGTGTAGTTCTCTGGAATTAGTGTAGACCTGCATCTCAAACCAGCTTGCAGATGGAAAAATTCCTCACTGCCATTTGGAGTGCGCTCAAAAAGCTTGGGTAACAGATAACATGTAAACTGTATTTCTTTAACAGGTGTGAAGTGGTTGGAAAGCCCTCGGCAGCGGCACTTTCCTTTGGATCCAAAAAGGCCAGGAAAAGACCTGCAACAAAATGTGGTCACTTAACATAAAACAATATAACAGTACATCTAAAAAATAAATTGCTTCTCATGTTTTAAATATTTAACTGGAACAACAAGTTGTTATTCTCAAAGAAATTGAACACTATGGGTCACCTAGGCATTTTGGTGTGAACACTTGGTTGGCCATCTTTCCCCCTCTCTTGACTTGTTCCATGTCTACAAGAATGACATCATATTTGTCATGAGCCAAGTGCTGGAGATTCCGCCAGACTCCGTCTCATGGCTTTTTCTGGTTATTTACTCATTTGTTGCATTTTATGCTTTTTGGGGTTTATGTATTCTTGGTTTGCTTCCCTTTTTTCCTGTTTGTGTTAGTGTTATATTTCTATTTTGCATTTATTTATATTTATTTGGTATGTTATTTTATTCTTTATATCTTTAGTATTATCGTCTGACGGTTGACAGCTGTCAGGTGCATGATGCTTCGTGTGGGCGTGCCCTGTCAGCTGTCAGTTTTTGTTTCACCTCCCTCTCACTGCCTCAGCTGATCCCAATTATGTATCCTCGCTTTCTCCTGCCCGTTTAGGTACCCACACCTGTTGTTAATTATGTTAATGGGTTCTGATCCCTATTTAAGGGGCTGTGCACTTTTGTCTAGCGCAACACCCTACTTGCAGCTTTTCTCCATGAGCTGTAAGTGTCTCTTTGCATTTTATTTTTTCTAGCGGGTGTTCCACGGCTAGTTCTCCCAGATTTAGCCAGCAAAACCAGTCGCCTTAGCTTTTGCTATTCTTGCTTCACCTGTGTCTCCAATTGCCTACTAGTTTTTGGTTGAGTTCTGTTTGTTCTTTTGTTATTAAAACTTGCAAACTCACAGCCGGCACATGGTGCCTCTTATCCTGCCTGGAAGGGCGGTCATGACAGAAGGGTGCTGCCAGTGTGGGCACCAGCAGCTGTGAGTTTGCCTTTTTTCTTTTCCCTCCCGTGTTTTTCTTTAAAACTTGTGTTTTTTGCTGACATGGCAGCATTTTCCAACTATGGAAAGTTTAGTGAGGAGGACTCTTGGGCTCTGAACATTATCCATAACATCTTATCAGAGGCTCGTGTGTCCCGCACTCCCGAGACGGTACAGGAGTGCGGGAAGTGAGCGGCGCGGAAGCCCCGAGCCTCTCACTGTCATCCAGCTGCAGACTCGTCTCCTCCTCCTGAACAGTGGTCCGCCACCTGCTGTATTGGGTATGCAGCCTTGGTGTCCTCTGACGATCACAGCACGGAGGAACTGTAGGAGCGCCAGCGGGTCTTGGCAGCAGAGAAGGAGCTCATTTTGGATTACAAGCCATGGCTTCTTTCTCAGCTTTTGCAGCACCTGGAGGGAGGTTCACCAGGCAGAGCGGAGTCTGTGCGTCCCCTGACTCCAATACTCCACCCATTTCACCAGACGACTTTCGCAGCTCCTGAAGAGATGTCATCTGAACCCGCAGCAGCTACCACCAAGCCACAGGCATTAAGGGAAGTATCTCTTCATTTATCAACATCCAATAATGAATTGTCTTTCCTTATTCCCGGCGGTGAAGCTCAGCAGCAGCGGCCCGATTTGGCTGAGCATTCACCATCTGCTGCTATTATTCCACCCTCACCTGCTTCTCCTATGCCTCTCTCCAATTCCTCTGAATGTCTGCCAGTCCTGGGAGGGAACTGCTGGACAACGGAGAGGCCTGTGGTCCCAGAGAGGACCGGCCCAGCGAGGGAAAAGATTGCCTCTGGTGCCTCGAAGCCTGAACTGACGAAGGAACGTCCCATGGTCTCAGCAACATGGGACCCGGTGCCATCGGTGAGGGGGCTCTGGGCCCTCAATCTCAGGGTTAGGGGAATGCTGGTGTCAGCAGTGAGGTGGCCTCCAGCCACCACGCCAGACGAGTCATCAGCGTTGGCTGCCTCGCCTGGCGATCCTGGGTCTGCAGTAACCACCACTCCTGCTGTGGGGGCTGCCGCAACGGAGTCGGAGCTGGACCTCCAGGGGGCCAAGCCCAAAGCAACATCGTCACCTGGACTGGCGGAGTCCTGGACGGCGGTGGAGCTCGAGCTCAGGCAAGTACTCTTCTTTGTTTTTCTCTTATCTGTCTTGGAGAAATCTTGTCTGGTTCTTGGTGGTGAGAGCCGGATACAACCGTCAGCTGCACCTGAGCTCACCTCGCCAGGCTCTGCCGCCACTGGTGACCCTGACCCTGCCTCTCTGTTTGTATTGTCTGAGCTCTCTCCCAGGGTCACTGAAGATAATCCACCTGTGCCAGATGTCTCCGTGGACCAAGGCTCGCTGCCCGAGATCGCCGTAGGTCCAGCTCCCCCTGTTGAGGTCCTCAAGGAAGTTCTGTCCCAGCCCGGAACCTCCATGGGTGCAGCTTTGGCCCAGGCCTGGTCCTTCGTGGGTGCTGCCTCCCCTCCGGTTGAGGTCGTTGTGGATGCTTTGTCCCAGCCTGGGACCTCCGTGGGTGCAACTTCCCCTCCGGTTGAGGTCATCGTGGGTGCTTTGTCCCAGCCCGGGACCTCAGTGGGTGCAGCTCCTCCGCAGCCTGGGTCACCGTGGGTGCTGTGTCCCAGTCGGGGACCATCATGGGTGCTGCATCCCAGCCTAAGATCAACTTGGGTGCTGCGTCCCAGTGTTGGCCCGCCATGGGCGTTATGCTCCAGTCTGGGGGCTATCATGGGTGCAGCCATGGCCCAGTCTGGGTCCACCATGGGTGCAGCCTTGGCCCAGTCCGGGCCCACCGATGGTGCAGCTCCACTCCAGCCCGGAGCCAACGAGGGTGCAGCATTGCTCCAGCCCAGAGCCACCGCGGGTGCAGCATTGCTCCAGCCCAGAGCCACCGCGGGTGCTGCATTGCTCCAGCCCGGAGCCACCGCGGGTGTTGCATTGCTCCACCCCGAAGCCACCGCGAGTGCTGCATTGCTTCATCCTGGAGCCACCGCGGGTGCTGCATTGCTCTGGCCTGAAGCCACTGCGGGTGCTGCGTTGCTCCAGCCTGGAGCCACCGCAGATGATGCATTGCTCCAGCCCGGAGCCACCGCGGGTGTTGCATTGCTCCACCCCGAAGCCACCGCGAGTGCTGCATTGCTTCATCCTGGAGCCACCACGGGTGCTGCATTGCTCTGGCCTGGAGCCACCGCAAATGCTGCATTGCACCAGCCTGGATCCACCTCGGGTGCTGCATCACTCCAGCCGAGAGCCACTGCGGGTGCAGCTTCCTCCCAGTCCGGGACCACCAAGGGTGCTGCTGGCCAGACCAAGGGCATCATGGTTCCCTCTCCTTCACCAGACACCGTTGTGGTCCCCCTTCCTTCTCTACCAGACATCATCGTGGTCCCCCTTCCAGTGCCAGATGGTGTCATGGTCCTCCCTCCTCAGCTCTCCTTCCTGTCACTGGGTCTCCCCGTGGTGGAGGCACTACCCCTCCTATTCAGGTGGCTTAAGAACTCTGGCTGGCCGCCTGACAGACTGAACCATTGGGTTGAGTGGCCCATGCTCCCAGGCAGGCCACCCGACTCGGACCATCTTGCCGTCCACCAGGCCTGGGACTTTGGTAATCCCCCCCCCCGTACCGTCTAGTTCCATGGCCCAGGGGGCCTAATTCATTGTTGTTGACTGGTGTGGGTCCTCAGCGGGGTTTGTTTTGTTCCCTTCTAGCCTGTTCCCCACACCACCCTCCCTGAGTGGCTTATTGTGGTGCCCTTGCTGGGGCAGTGGGGGGGGGGGCCTCTATGCTTTTCTTTTGTTATTACCCTGGGGTGTCTGGGACCCACCCCTTGAGAGGGGGGCTCTGTTATGATCCAAGTGCTGGAGATTCTGCCAGACTCCATCTCATGGCTTTTTCTGCTTATTTACTCATTTGTTGCATTTTATGCTTTTTGGGGTTTATGTTTTCTTGTTCTGCTTGCCGTTTTTCCTGTTTGTGTTATATTTCTATTTTGCATTTATTTATATTTATTTGGTATGTTATTTTATTCTTTATATCTTTGAACGTCCGCACTATGATGACAGGACTCGCTGCTAACCTCAAGGACATCAGCGACACCAGGAAGACTGCCGTCATCAATAATGAGCTGAAGAGACTGGAAGTGGATATCGCCACTCTCCAGGAAACACGGCTGGCTGACGCAGGCACACTGAGAGAGAAGGACTACACGTTCTACTGGCAGGGAAAGGGCAGTGATGAACACAAGGAACATGGAGTGGGCTTCGCTGTGAAGAACACCTTGCTGAAGATGGTGGAACTGGGCAGCAATGGCTCTGCATGACTCCTCACCCTCCGTCTTAACACCACTCAAGGCCCAGTCACCCTCGTCAGTGTGTATGCCCCAACACTGACAGCCACACCAGAGGCAAAAGACGAGTTCTACGAGAATCTCGCAACAACTGTCAGGATCATCCCCAACTCTGAACAACTCATTCTCCTTGGAGACTTCAATGCCAGAGTGGGTGCTGACCATGACTCCTGGCCCTCCTGTCTTGGACCTTTTGGCGTGGGCAGAATGAACGACAACGGACAGCGGCTGCATGAGTTCTGCACACATCATGATCTGTGCATCACAAACTCGTTCTTCAAGACCAAGCCCCAACACAAGGTTTCCTGGCGACATCTGCGCTCAAAGCACTGGTACCAGTTGGGCTTGATCCTGACCAGGCGCACCTCACTGAAGAATGTGCTAATCACCCGCTCGTTCCAGAGTGCAGATTGCGACACAGACCATTCATTGGTGTGTTGCAAGGTCAAGCTGCAGCTGAAGAAATTCCACTGCGCCAGACAGCCTGGAAAGTCATGGATTGACACCAGCAAGATGGCCCAACCAGAACTTGTTGAACAGTTTGCCTCCACCTTTGTAAAGGAACTTGGTGAACCACAAGAAGGAGAGTCTGCAAAGCAGAAGTGGGAAGAGCTGCGAAACACCATCCACCGCACAGCCTTGGCTACCTTTGGGAGGAAGACCCTGAAGTCACAGGACTGGTTTGATGCCAAGTCCACCGTGATGACCCCCGTCATTGAAGCCAAGCGCTCAGCACTTGCTGAGTACAAGAAGTACCCAAACAAGAAGAATCTCCAGATTCTCAGGGCTGCGAGAAGCAAAGTTCAGCAGACTGCTCAGCACCGCGCCAACGAGTACTGGACTCAGCTCAGCCAAGATATTCAAACCGCTGCCATAACAGGGAACATCCGTGGTATGTACGACGGCATCAAGAAAGCACTTGGTCCGGCTCAAAGCAAGACGGCCCCCCTCAAATCCTCCACTGGGGAGATGATCACAGAAAAGAACAAGCAGATGGAGAGATGGGTGGAGCACTATTCCGACCTCTACTCTAGACAGAACACTGTGACACCATCAGCACTTGACGCCATCGATTGCCTGCCATCCATGGATGAACTTGACGCCAAGCCAACCATCAACAAACTCAGCAAGGCTATTGACAGCTTGGCCGCTGGCAAGGCACCCGGCAATGACGGCATACCCCCCAACCTGATCAAGCACTGTAAGACCGCCCTACTGCTGCCATTGCATGACGTCCTCTGCCAGTGCTGGAAGGAAGGTGCCATACCACAGGACATGAGGGACACCATGATCATCGCCCTCTACAAAAACAAAGGGGAGAGAAGCGACTGCAATAACTACAGGGGCATCTTCCTCCTCAACATTGTTGGTAAAGTCTATGCACGAGTTGTCCTCGCTCTTCTACAGAAGCTTGCCGAACGTGTCTACCCCGAGTCTCAGTGTGGCTTCCGCGCTGGACGATCGACGGTGGACATGATATTCTTCATCCGCCAACTCCAGGAGAAGTGCAGAAAACAGAACATGCCCCTGTACGTCGCCTTCATCGACCTCACCAAAGCGTTCGATCTGGTCAGCAGAGAGGGGCTTTTCAAGATCCTGCCAAAGATAGGATGCCCACCAAAGTTGCAAAGCTTCATCGAATCGTTTCACACCAACATGCAGGGGATGGTGCAGTACGACGGCAACGTCTCAGAGCCATTCAATATACACAGTGGAGTGAAACAGGGCTGTGTACTTGCTCCAACCCTCTTTGGGATTTTCTTTGCTATGCTCCTGAGGCATGCCTTCAGCACAGCAACAGAGGGAATCTACCTGCATACAAGATCTGACGGCAGGCTTTTCAACCTCGCCCGCCTGAAAGCCAGAACCAAAGTACGTGAGACACTAATCAGAGATTTGCTGTTCGCAGACGACGCTGCAGTCGCAACCCACACACAGCAGGAGCTTCAGACCCTGATGGACCGCTTCTCCCAGGCATGCATGGACTTCGGGCTTACCATCAGCCTGAAGAAGACTAACGTCTTGGCGCAAGGCACGGAAGCACCACCAACCATCACCATCGACGACTACGAGCTGGAGGTCGTGAATCAGTTCACGTACCTGGGGTCCATGATCAACAGCAACCTCTCCCTTGATACATAGATCGACAAGAGGATTGGAAAATCAGCCTCCACACTCGCTCGCCTCACCACGCGAGTGTGGGAGAATCCCAAACTCTTTGTCAACATGAAGATGGCAGTGTACAACGCCTGCGTCATCAGCACACTGCTCTATGGGAGTGAGACGTGGACAACATACGCCCGGCAAGAAAAGAGACTGAATTCCTTCCACTTGCGCTGCATTCGCCGCATCCTGGACATATTCTGGCAGGACAAAGTGCCCAACACAGAAGTCCTGTCCCACGCTTGCCTTCCCTCCATGTTCACTCTACTCAGGCAGCGCAGGCTCCGCTGGCTAGGCCATGTTCACCGTATGGATGACAGCAGAATCCCCAAAGACGTCCTCTACGGAGAACTGGCGACTGGCAGGAGAGACGCTGGCTGCCCACAGCTGCGCTTCAGAGACATCTGCAAGAGAGTTATGAAGGTCCTGGAGATCAACACACAGCGCTGGGAGGACCTCGCAATGGACCGCTCCAAATGGAGAGGCACCCTGACCAGACAGCTCAAGGCGGGTGAAGAGAAACTGACTGCTGCAGCAGATGAAAAAAGGACCTGCAGGAAGAACCGCCACAGACCCAGCAGCACGAAGACCATCCACAAGTGCAACCTGTGTGACAGGGACTGCTATTCACGCATCGGCCTGTTCAGCCACAGGCAGTGCTGTTCCAGCAGAGTAGACATCTAGGATTCTCTTCCATGGTCATCATAGACCGAGGGAGGCCGATGATGTCTTTAGTATTATTGTCTGACTGTTGACAGCTGTCAGGGGCATGACGCTTCATGTGGGCGTGCCCTGTCAGCAGTCAATTTTTGGTTCACCTCCCTCTCACTGCTTCAGCTGATCCCAATTATGTATCCTCACTTTCTCTTGCCCACCCAGGTACCCACACCTGTTGTTAATTATGTTAATGTGTTCTGATCCCTATTTAAGGGGCTGCACACTTTTGTCTAGTGCAGCACCCTACTTGCAGCTTTTCTCCATGAGCCGTAAGTGTCTCTTTACATTTTATTTTTTCTAGAGTGTGTTCCACGGCTAGTTCTCCCAGGTTTAGCTGGCGAAACCAGTCGCCTTAGCTTTCGCTATTCTTGCTTCACCTGTGTCTCCAATTGTCTACTAGTTTTTGGTTGAGTTCTGTTTGTTCTTTTGTGCCTTTTGTTATTAAAACTTGCAAACTCACAGCCGGCGCATGGTGCCTTTTATCCTGCCCTGAAGGACGTTCGTTCATGACAATTTTAGTCAGATGAATCACATCATTATATGCCAAGTTGTCATTCAATAAAACAATCATTCATCAAATTATTGAAAAGTTAAATGCTACTCTGTGTGTTGCTTATTCTATCATGTTTCACAGTACCTGGGAGTGTCTTGGGCAGTCTGGACACTGGCATCAGGTCCAGGGAAGGGGTAATATTTGTCAGTAAATTTAAGAGGTGTCTTGCTGACCTGACAACTTCTGAATTGTCTCCCTGTCAAACATATAACAATATAGCAATATGTTATAAGAGCTACAGTGTAGCTAATAAGTGTATTATGTATTATGTAGGTGCTGCACAATTCATAATACACGGTATATTAACTGAAAATTAGTAATGCAAGTAGGTACACAGATTTAGGGACGTCTATTTCAAAGAATAAATTGTAATCAGTTAAAACCAGAGCAGTCATTGGCAGTTTTTTAAAATATGTATATCCTCTTTTGATATGTACTGTCATGTATGTGCTCCGCGGTGAAAAGAGTTAAGCCTAATCACTGGCGAAGTGAACGTGTTTTATTAATAGAAAGACATGCATACAAGAATCCATGAAAACTGTCCAAAATGTGTAATAATGAGGATGACAGGCTATAACTCTGTGGGCAAGCCCCACACGCTCCAGATGGGACTGGAGTGGAGAGGAAGGGCAGCTAATAATGAGGAGAAGACTTACATGCAAGGTTGGAGCAAACTAGCTCTGGAAACAACACCACCATGTAAGCATTTGTGTATGTGTGTCAGGATGAATGTGCGTGGGTGTGTGTGTGCCTGAGTGCAAGTGAGTAGGGAAACAGAGAAGAGGATAAATAATAATAGACAACAGGTGGGTGCTGGGAGAGGGAGAGACGTGGCTGTAGACTGGCAGGGAGCCCAGCTCAGAGGCTCCAACAACATGTCAGCTGGGAATAATTACCAATCTAACAGGAACTACAGCCACAAATCAAGGAACAGGGTTGAGACATCAACCTAGTTCATGACAGAGCCCCCCCCCCCCCCCGGGGTAGATTCAGGACTGGAGGAGTAAGCGAGGAGGCGGCCTACCCACCGAGAGGCTTAAAGGTAGATGGCTGGACCAGGGAAAGGGGACCCCTGCGGCTACTGGTGGCAGGACCTGGTGGGCCACGGCGGTGCCCAGAAGAAGAAGGAGGAACACCCAGCTGGCCTCCGGAAGGATTGAGGAGACCCCAGTGTCCTCCAATTGGCCAGCTGCACCCTCGGTGGTCCCGGCTTGGGACAGAAGCTCAGCCGCACCCACAGCAGACTCAGACTGTGCCATGGCTGCACCCACGGTGGTCCTGGCCTGGGACCTCATTGCTCCCGCGGTGAGCCCTGGCTGGGCCTGTGTTGCACCCATGGTGGAGCCTGGCTGAGCCCCTGCTGCACCTGAAGTGGACCCCGACCGAGCCATGGTTGCACCCATGATGGAACCCAGCCGGCCCCTGTTGCACCCACGGTGGGACCCGACTGGGCCACAGCTGCACTCAGTGCTGCCTTAACTATGGGCCAGCTGACCCACATAAGCACCCGAGCCAGGAGGTGGTCGACCACGGGCACCCTGGGCTGGAGCTGTGCACCCACAATGAGCTCCTTGGCAGGGGAGGCAGGGCCCATGGTGACCTCCATGAGAGCGGCAGCAGCCACAATGACCTCCAGTGGCGAGCCTGGATCCACGGACTTGTCCAGCACCAATGAACTCTCCCCAACAACCCTGGAGGGTTGTCGGGGAGAGTTCATTGGTGGGTCAGGGTCAGGGTTGCCGACAGTGGCGGAGCCCAGCGAGGTGAGCTCAGGTGCAGCGTGCGGCTTCAGCTGGCTCTCCTCACCTAGAGCTAGGCAAAAATGCTATATAATAGAAAGGAGAAAGACAAAGGAGAGCACTTGCCTTAGCTCGAGCTCCACCGCTGTCCAGGACTCCGACGATCCGGGAGATGTTCTAATGGGCTCCTGGAGGTAATGTTGCCTCCTGGAGGTACAGCTCGGGTTCCTACTCTGCTGTGGTGGCCTCCACAGCAGGCATGATGGCAAAGGCAGTCTCAATAGCCCCAGCCTGTGTACTCCATGCAGGAGATTCCTCCGGTGTGACAGCTGGGGTCTGGCTCACCATTGCTGCGGGGGAACGATCCTCCCAGACCTCTGGCTCCTCCTGGTCCCAATGGTTCGGCTCCAGCACCGGCATACATTCAGGAAGGACAGGAGAGAGTGTAGAGAGGGCTGGTGAGCAGTTCATAACAGCAGCAGGTGGGGAGAACTCAGGGGACTGCTTATCCTGAGTATCCCTACCTGGAATCAGGCAAAACATTTCATTATTAATAGGAATAGAATGAAACAAAACTTGCCTGTACTCCCGGATTTGGATGTTGCCTGCTGTTGTAGCGAGTTCGTCATCTCTCTCTGTGGTGAGGACGTTTCCAGGCCCCCCTGAGGATCGTAGAGGAGCCGCCCCTCTGACCACGGGAACGGGAGCCGCCAGTGAGGAACTCAAACACCCCCTGCCAGTCGGCAGAAACACAGAGGGAGAAGACCTCGCAGCAGATGTGGAAGGAGATCTTACAGACAGGACTGCTTGGGAAGAGAAACGTGACCTACATCCGCTGCGGAGATAGACGAGCTCGGTGTGGGGAAGGAGACAGTTAGAGGGGCTGGATTATTTCTCTGGGAATCTGGGACCGGAAGAAGTCATTGCTACTGACCTGACGACGGCCATGTTGAAGCTGGAGATGAAGGGGAGGAAAAGATGGCCGCCGGCTGAGAAGAGCATCTCTGCTTGGGCTTAGCGTGGAATGCCCTTCTCCTCAGGACAGGGAATGACTGCTGGAGTGCGCAGACTGAGGACAACAGCTCAGCATACTGGGGATAATTCCAGAGGCCGGGGTGAGCCTCCAGAATACCCAGAGCCCCATTCAAGCAGTCCCATTTCTCTCTGGGGCTGTAGGCTTCATTGGTGTCCAGCATGAACTCCCAGATAAACATGGCTGCCCATTCCTCTTTCATGCTCAAGTACCCTGCCGCTCGTCCGCTTCTGCCAGCGTGGGGATGACACGCCGAGGACCTCATGCTCCAAGACAGGTAGGAATAAACACACAAAAATGAAAAAAACGACACGCTACTTCACCGCTGGGTTTATTCTGGTGGTGGTGTATTGTCATATACGTGTGCCACAGCGCACAGGTGAAAAGAGTGTAACCGAATTTTATCTAAACACTTTAAAAGGTCCTGGAGTAAATAATCAGACGGATCTGTAGGTTGAATAGCCTTTTATTGCTGCCAGCAACAAGAGAATTGAGAGCAGGGAGGAAAAAAGTCAGCTTTGCCCCCAGAGAGAAAAGCACAGCCTTTTTATAACCTTCAGTGAAGTCTTTGGAATGTTTGATAAGACAGGCACAAAAGAGGAGTGAGAACTCAGAGACACCATGCGGTTCACCCCCTAATATGGTTACAATAGGCAGTGTATAAAAACAGTTCATATATGGATCAGAACTCAGAAAGGATTTATTGCCAAGTACATTAACAGTAAACAACTGATAACATATGAGGGATTTGACTTGACACTGAAAACGACATGCATTTCCGGTGACGCGGCAGCGTCGATAACGCGCCTGTCAGCAGACTAGGAACAGGAAGCATAGGGAAGAAAAGGATAACACAATAGGAGAGAGCAAAAAAGCATTGATTGTCAGAATAGCGGTCATAAATGATCAATATTATGATTACAAGAAAAAAAGCCCTCAATGCACAATTAGCAAACAATAGAATATACACAAAGACACAAAGAGAGCAGTGAGTGAATGATCTTCTCATCAGTTTAATGAGTCAGTGTGGGTGTAGTGTTGAGTGAAGGTGTTTATATCAGTTAAGAACAACAAAGTCTCTTCAGCAGGAGATGTTTTGTCTAGCGTCTGGCACTTTGTCCTTGAGCCAGGTAGCTGGCTGTCCATAAGAGTCAATGCAGCTCAAATGTTTTGGAAACAAAAAACTGCAGATGATCTGGAGGACTTGTGTAAGGGCAGCCAGATAAATTGAATAGTACTGTTCCCAGAGAAAAAACTTTATATTCTCTTACAGATTCAGTACTTTAATCCTTCAGTGCTGGACGTTGAATTCTTCCTGGACAGCTCTCAGCGTGATCATGATGTAATCCATTTTCCTAGACAGTTCTCCATTAGCCGCTGTCAGAGTCCTACCCAATTGTTCAATTTGATGGTTAAGCCTCGCCTGGCCAGCATTTTGATAGGCTACATCCATCTTCATCAATTTACGGTACACCAGAACAATCCCAGATCCAATCAGAAGGATCCCGATGACCATTGCTACGAAGATGTATAAATCTTCCACATCTTCGATAGAGAGATCACACAGGCACAAGAGTTTCCAATTACTTGTGTCCCTCAAATAGCCCGCAGCCGCTGTTCCTGTGGGGCAAACTACCTCCCGCGGGGCACTTTTCCTCGTTGAAAAAATAGTGTCAATTGCGTTCAAAGCCCAGCTTATTAAATCCATAATTTCGTTCGATAATCAGCAGTAGAGACACGCAGACAGACGATAGCAAGCTGGGATCCAGTCAGTTAGGGGAGGAAAGAGATAAAAAGTCAGAGCTGGAGAGAAGGAAAAAAGCGTCTGCTCTCTTTGGAGGGCGGAAGTGGATACAAGAACAATTCATATGTTGAAGCACACACACACACACACACACACAATTCTATATATTGGGACACACTTATAAAACATGGATCCCTGGTTACTCAACAGATTAATGCATGAACTTATAAAACATTGATTAATGCATAGACAAATATAAATTTCCACCACATTTCCCTTCTCTTGGTCATATATGACCATTTGTACAAGACTGTCAAAGTAAGAAATCAGCAAAAGTACACCCTATGAGGTTTAAACTGATGAATCATGAACAGTGACATAGAATAAGATAAGATAAGATAAGATAAGCCTTTATTAGTCCCACAATGGGGAAATTCCAGGATTGCAACAGCACAGGGATAGCAACACTCAGAGCAATAATTAAGAAGATACGGAAGATATAAATAAGAGCAGTGGATATACATACATACATACATACACATAAATATATAAATACAGTTAGGCCCAGAAATATTTGGACAGTGACACAATCTTCATGATTTGGGCTCGAGCATGCCACCACATTGGATTTGAAATGAAACAACTACAACAGAATTGAAGTGCAGACTTTAAGGTTTAATTCAAGGGGTTGAACAAAAATATATGATTAACCCCTTGCACTCTGGTCAATTTCCCTAAAAATGCCAAAAAGTAACATGGCCAAAGTAAATCGAAAGCTGTTCTTCATCCCTTTGCAGCATCTTCATCGGGGTGGTCTCATTTAAAAGAAAACACTTTGAATTTTTTGGCAAAACAGTCATAATCTCTCTAAGTGCTCCGGCCACTGAGTTACAGTCATCTAAACATAGTGAACTTGAAGAAAATAAATTTGGTCTGGGTGTTTTTTCGGATACAAATGCTTGCAAATAACACACAGCTTCAGATCCGGGCTGGAAAATGCAACAGAAATGTAGAACCAAGTGTTATCCAGCTGAGGTCCAAATTTTGTAACAATACCACAAAAATGAATATATTACACAGCTTTTTCCTCAGGTAGTTCCCAGGCGTTTTTGAACTGTGCCAAATTGTGCCAAATGGCACAGTTTGGAAAAACGTCTGTAACTTTTGAATGATTCAATATAGAAGCTTCATCTTGGGCTCTAATGAAAGCTGACACTCAGGGCTGTGTGTGTGTGCGTGTGTGTGTGGGGGGGAGTTGCACCCCCCTCGCTACAGAGGACGGACATCGGCCATCGCTACATGACATGATTAGACTCATGTGGCAATGTGGCGACCGCGGCGCAGTCACCGCGGCTCCCCCCCCTCACTACAGAAGAATAGCGGGGGGGGGGGGCATTCACGGTCCGGACGCGGCGAATGAACCGTGTACCGTGGCGCACGCACTTCGGACTTCGTGCGCCACACAGTTGTAATTTACCGATCGGACAAAAGTCATTTTGATTACAATTTTCAGGGATAAAGAATAATTTAGCTTAGAACACTTACCTCTTCACAGCAGAAGCAGAGCTGGCAAACTTCTTCCTCATTGTCAGACGAACGCGACGCTGGTCTCGCGACCCGATCAAAACATAATTCCATTATTGCGGTTTTGCGCTTCCATGATTGCGGTTTTTGGCGAACGATTTTTCAAAACAAATAACAGTAGTAATTAAAAATAGACTGGCGGACGCGTGTGTGTCACTCAGCCTTCGTCGTCAGCCTCCGTCGGTCTATAATGACCATGGAAGAACATCCTAACGTCTACTCTGCTGGGACAAAAACAAAAAAAGCACCGCCTGGCCGAACATGCCGATGCGCGAATGGCAGTCGCTGTCACACAGGTTGCACTTGTGGATGGTCTCCGTGCTGCTGGGTCTGTGGGGTTCTTCCTGCGGGTCCTTTTTTTCATCTGCTACAGCAGTCAGTCTCTCTTCACCCAGCCTTACACAAAAAAGCTCGCAAACTTCTGTGCTTCAATTGGCTCGCTGCATTCATAGAGTTGGTAGGCGGGTCCTTCTTGCTAGGTTTTCAGTCATTGGTTCTTCAAGGTTTCAGAAACCCAATTCAAGGCTCTTATTAGTCGAATGAGAGGTCAATCATATCTGATCTGTTCGCGGCTGTGTCTGTAGTGGAAGAACTTTTTTTTTTTTCAGTGCGCGCTTGGAGGCAGCGCCCTCGTGCGTCCTAGAGCGCCCTCGAGCGTCATAGAGCACACGAGAGCGCCCTCGTGCGCTCTGGGATGCAGAGACTTGCCTGCCCGCGGTACAACGGAGTGCAAGAGGTTAAACATGTAGGAATTGTAGCTATTTTTATACAAACACTCCTCATTTCAGAGGCTCAAAAGTAATTGGACAAATAAACATAACCCTAAGTAAAATATTACTTTTCAATATTTTGTTGAGAATCCTTTGCAGGTAATGACTGCCTGAAGTCTGGAACCCATGGACATCACCATACGCTGGGTTTCCTCCTTTGTGATGCTTTGCCAGGCCTTTACTGCAGCTGTCTTCAGTTGTTGCTTGTTTGTGGGTCTTTCTGCCTTACGTTTTGTCTTGAGCAAGTGAAATGCATGCTCGATTGGGTTGAGATCTGGTGATTGACTCGGCCACTGCAGAATATTCCACTTCTTTGCTTTAAAAAACTCCTGGGTTGCTTTTGCAGTATGTTTTTGATCACTGTCCATCTGTACTGTGAAGCGCCGTCCAATCAACTTTGCTGCATTTGGCTGAATCTGAGCAGAAAGATATCCCTATACACTTCAGAATTCATCCGGCTGCTTCTGTCTTTTGTCACATCATCAATAAACACAAGTGACCCAGTGCCATTGGAAGCCATGCATGCCCATGCCATCACACTGCCTCCACCATGTTTTACAGAAGATGTGGTGTGCTTTGGATCATGAGCTGTTCCAATTCTTCTCCGAACTTTCTTCTTCCCATCATTCTGGTACAGGTTGATCTTAGTCTCATCTGTCTAAAGAATGCTGTTCCAGAACTGGGCTGGCTTCTTCAGATGTTTTTTGGCAATTCAATTCTGGCCTTTCTATTTTTGAGACTGATTAATGGTTTGCACCTTGTGGTGAATCCTCTGTATTTACTCTCATGAAGTCTTCTCTTTATGGTAGACTTAGATACTGATACACCTACTTCCTGGAGAGTGTTCTTCACTTGAGTGGATGTTGTGAAGGGGTCGTTCTTCACCATGGAAAGGATTCTGCGATCATCCACCACTGTTGTCTTCCGTGGACATCCAGGCCTTTTTGAGTTCCCAAGCTCACCAGTGCACTCTTTTTTTCTCAGAATGTACCAAACTGTTGATTTGGCCACTCCTAACATTTCTGCTATCTCTCTGATGGATTTCTTCTTTTTTTTCAGCCTCAGGATGGTCTTTTTCACCTCCATTGAGAGCTCCTTTGACCGCATGGTGTGTGTTCACAGCAACAGCTCCCAAATGCAAACGCCGCACCTGGAATCAACTCCAGATCTTTTAACTGCTTAACTGATGACAGGTTAACGAGGGAAGAGCCCATGCAGCCTTGTTATTTTTTTTTGCAGCCTTCTGAGTCAATTGTCCAATTACTTTTGGTCCCTTGAAAAAGAGGCGGCTACATGTTGAAGAGCTGTAATTCCTAAACCCTTGCTCCAATTTGGATGTGAATACTCTCAAATTACAGCTGAGAGTCTGCACTTTAAGCCCATATTGATTATATATTTGTATCCTGAATATGTTTTTGTAAACAGCTAAAATAACAAAACTTGTGTCACTGTCCAAATATTTCTGGGCCTAACTGTATATATACAAAGTGCGGAGCATTGTAGCTTGATGGAATAAACAGCATAACTGTCTACTTAGTTATCCTACATAGTATGAATATGTACCCATACATATTGTCACCCTCCGTAGCGACCGATACTGTCCTAGTTGTATATACTGGAGGGGACCATTGTGTAAGTCTATTGCGTCTTTTGCATTCAGTACTATTAGGTCGTCACGTTTTTTTGCTATCTCTGCGAGCAGCCCTGCTTAGGTTATACAGTCTGACTGCCGTAGGTAGGAAGGACCTGCGAAACCTCTCGGTTGCGCACCTAGGATGATGTAGTCTGCTGCTAAATGAGCTCCTCAGTGCGTTCAGTATGTCCTGCATAGGGTGGGACTCAGACTCCAGCAGAGATGACAGTTTAGCCACCATCCTTCTCTCTCCTATCTCCTCCACTGGGTCAGTCGCTGCCCAAGAACAGAGCTAGCTTTCTTGATCAGTTTGTTCAGTCTCTTCCTATTGGCTGCTGTAATGCCACTGCCCCAGCAGACCACTCCAAAAGTGATGGCAGATGCCACCACTGTGTAGTAGAATGTCTTCAGCAGCGCACCTTGTACACCAAAAGACCTGAGTCTCCTCAGTAGGAACAGCCTGCGCTGTCCCTTCTTGTAGAGTGCGTCAGTATTGTGTGACCAGTCTAGTTTATTGTTCAGATGAACACCCAGGTACTTGTAGGAAGTCACCATCTCGATGTCTGTTCCCTGTATATTTACTGGTGCTGTGAGGGGTTGTCCTTGCCTGCGGCAGTCCACCACCAGCTCCTTAGTTTTCCTTGCGTTGATCTGGAGGCAGTTCCTGTCATGACTCGCCGCTCATCAGCGGCGCCAGCTGCGCGCACACCTGCTCCTCGTCAGCGGCGAGGTATTTAATCCACTCTGCCCTGGGCTTCGGCCTGAAGCCGTCTCTCTACTTCGGCATCGCTTGCTACAACGGTACTCTCGCCTACAAGCAAGACAATCTGGGTAAGCTCCCCTTACCTCCTTTCCTCCAGCCTTCTCCCCTGTGCACAGGTGGACTTCCCGGCGGCGGACCTCCTCATCTCGCTGCTGCCTCCGCGCTGCTGCTACAGGCACTCCAGGTCACTGTCTCCCGGGCTCCGCCCTTGTCGACGCCAGCCACCTGTCCTAACCAAGTAAGCCAGCAAGACTGTAATTATCCTCTGTGTTGGTGTGGTGCCCGTTACCCTTCTCCCTCTGCTTCCTCCCATAGGGTTGTCCGGCTGAACAGCTTCCTGCCCCCG
Organism: Pholidichthys leucotaenia; assembly: GCA_020510985.1. Lineage (NCBI taxonomy): Eukaryota > Metazoa > Chordata > Actinopteri > Cichliformes > Pholidichthyidae > Pholidichthys > Pholidichthys leucotaenia. The sequence continues at coordinate 326,616,549 of CM035841.1, read as the reverse complement.
TGCCTGACGCAGACGCCACCACAACACATTCTTATTCCACAGACACGCAGTCACACATCCCTGTTGTCAATAAAGCTATTAAATCTACCCTGAGCCTGTGTGTGTGTCTCCTGAGCCATGCATTATGTCAGTACGGCTTCAGCAGAGCGGCTCGGCAGACAGTGGGCTCGCACGCCGTCTTTCCACCCTCGAGGCTCGGGTGGATCTAATAGCCCACCAACAACAGGTGATATTAAACCAATTGTCAGTGATTACTAACCGATTAGACCGCTTGGACCCCCAGCAGCCGCTCCCCTCGGCTCGTCTGGGTGGTGCAGCTTCCGCTGCTCCGGCGGCTGTCCAGCCTGCTCCGGGTGCGCCAGCACGGCTCACACCAATCCCCACTCCCGCTCGCTTTAGCGGCAAGCTTGGTGGAGCTCGGGGCTTTATCATGCAGTGTGAGTCCGTGTTCCATCGCGTCCCCGGAGACTTCCCCTCAGACCACAGCAGGATTGGCTATGTAGGTAACCTCCTGGAGGGTCGAGCGCTTACCTGGGCTTATGCCATCATGGCGAGGCCCAGCTACGCCACCCTCACCTACGGTCAGTTCGTGCGACAATTCCTGGAGGTGTTCGATCACTCACATTTGGACAGTGTCCAGGTCGACCGCCTTCTCGGCCTCCAACAGGGGAGCCGATCGGCGGCCGAATACACGATCGACTTCCGGGTTACCGCGGAGGAAGTTGGCTGGGAAGAGCGTGTGCTCTGCAGCATCTTCCTCCGCAGCCTTAATTCTGGTCTGAGGGATGAGCTGGCCGGCCGGGATGTCCCGGAGACTCTAGCGGAGCTGATCTCCCTTGCCATTAGCTTGGATAACAGGCTGCGCGAGCGCACCTCAGAGCGGAAGTACTCAGCGCCTGCCCCAAGCTCGCCACCTGGCGTTACCGCCGCCGGAGGTCTCCGAGGAGTCGGAGCCAATGGTGACGGGCCGGACAAAGCTCCCCCTGGCGGAGAAACAATGCCGCCGTGATGCACTGGTGGATTCAGGCGCGGAGGGTAGCTTTATTTCACAGAGCCTGGCAACCCGATTGGGCATCCGTTGTCACCCCCGTGACCCCCGTGATCTGGGCCTTTGCATGTATTGCGGGGGCAGCCAGCACACGGTGGAGCATTGTCCGGAGAAGCCAAACGAGGAGGTCCGCGAGTCACTGTAGGGGGCCTCGCGGACGCTAATCGGTTAAATCCCCTCACACATTTGATGCTGCCCATCCGTTTTTGTCACAATCTCACAGGGCACCTCACGCATGCACTGGTGGATTCAGGCGCGGAGGGTAGCTTTATTTCACAGAGCCTGGCAACCCGATTGGGCATCCGTTGTCACCCCCTCGATCCTCCTCTCGCCCTAGTTAATCTCTCCTGTGTCTCACTGGGAAAGGTGACCCACCGGACATCCCCTATTCTGGTAATCATCTCTGGAAACCACCGGGAGGATATCTCCTTCTATGTCCTGCCCACCTCGGTTTCACCTGTCATTCTCGGATACCCTTGGCTCCGCCTCCACAACCCCGTCTTGGACTGGAAGACCAGTAAAGTGTCTGCTTGGAGCACCTTCTGTATGGCCACCTGTCTCCAATCCGCTGCCTGCGCCCTGTCCTCGCCCCCCACAGCTAAGGACACCGCGCCCCCGGATCTCACCCTTGTGCCCTCAGAGTTCCACGACCTGTGTGCGGTCTTCAGCAAGTCCAAGGCGATGTCTCTTCCTCCTCACCGGCCCTACGACTGTGCCATCAACATCTGCCAGGGGGCGCCCCTACCCTCAGGACGCCTCTACAGCCTGTCAGCGCCAGAGAAAGAGGCCATGAACACCTACTTGAAGGAGTCGCTCAGCGCTGGGATTATCCGACCATCTTCCTCACCAGTAGGCACAGGATTCTTCTTCGTGGGAAAGAAGGACGGCTCCCTTCGTCCTTGCATAGATTACCGAGCTCTCAATGACATCACGGAGAAGGACCGTTATACCCTGCCCCTCATGGACACCACCTTCCACTCCCTCCAGGGGGCGACCTGGTTTACCAAGCTGGATCTCCGCAGCGCTTACCACCTCGTCCGGATCCGGGAGGGAGATGAATGGAAGACAGCCTTCCGTACCCCTAACGGTCATTTTGAATATCTAGGTATGCCGTTTGGGTTGACCAACGCTCCAGCCATCTTCCAGCGCCTCATTAATGATGTCCTCCGGGATTTCATCGGCCTGTTCGTGTTCGTCTACCTGGACGATATCCTCATCTTCTCCAGATCCAGGGATGAGCACCGAGTCCACGTGAGGCGGGTCCTGCAGAGGCTGTTGGAGAATCGTCTATATGTCAAGGCGGAGAAGTGTGAGTTCTACGCCAAGACTACTTCCTTCCTGGGGTTCGTCATCTCCCATGACCAGGTGCTCCTGGACCCAGCAAAGATTAAAGCGGTGGTGGATTGGCCCACACCAACCTCTAGGAAACAGGTTCAGCAGTTCGTCGGGTTCGCCAATTTCTACCGCCGCTTCGTCCCTAACTTTGGAGCCATCGTCAGTCCTCTGACCCGCCTCACCTCCCCTAAGACCCCGTTCCGGTGGACTGAAGAGGCCGCAACGGCCTTCCAGGCGCTGAAGACGGAGTTTTCCTCCTCCCGGGTCCTCAGCCAGGTCAATCCCGCGCTGCAGTGCATAGTGGAGGTGGACGCTTCGGACACGGGGGTGGGGGCGGTGCTGTCCCAGCGGTCTCCAGCCAACGGAGTCAAGCGACCCTGCGCCTTCTTCTCTCGGCACTTGTCCCCGGCGGAGCGTAATTATGACGTGGGGGACAGAGAGCTTCTGGCCATCAAGCTTGCGCTTCAGGAGTGGCGCCACTGGCTGGAGGGGGCCGCCTTGCCATTCGTGGTCCTTACTGACCACAAGAACTTGGAATATCTAAGATCTGCCAAGCGTCTGAATGCCCGCCAGGCACGCTGGTCCCTGTTCTTTGCAAGGTTTAAATTTAACATCACCTACAGGCCTGGCTCCAAGAACGGCCTGCCCGACGCCCTCTCCAGGCAATTTGCCCCGGAGGCCATGGAAGATGCTGTTCACACCATCCTACCCAGGTCGTGCGTCGTGGGGGCTGTTTCCTGGGACATAGAGGATAAGATCCGGAGGGCGCAGGAGTTGGAACCGGACCCTGGCGGCGGACCGGAGGGGAGGCTCTTCGTGCCATCTGCCGTCCGGGGGGACGTTATTCACTGGCTCCATACCTCTAAGCTCACCTGCCATCCTGGAGCTTCCCGGATGATTGACCTCCTCCAGCGATCCTTTTGGTGGCCAGGTCTGCGGAAGGATGCCACCTTCTACGCCCGGGCCTGTCCCGTCTGCGCCACCAGTAAGTCAGGTAACGCTCCCCCTGCGGGTCTGCTCCAGCCCCTGCCCGTCCCTGGCAGGCCCTGGTCGCACATCGCTCTAGACTTTGTCACCGGCCTTCCTGTCTCCAACAACTTCGACACAGTTCTGATCATCGTTGACCGTTTCTCCAAGGCCGCCCACTTTGTGCCCCTACGTGGACTCCCCTCAGCCTTGGAGATGGCGGACCTCCTCATTCAGCACGTGGTCAGACTGCACGGAATACCGGTCGACGTGGTCTCCGATCATGGTCCCCAGTTCTCTTCGGACGTCTGGAGATCCTTTTGCAACGCCCTGGGAGCCAAAGTAAGCCTCACCTCCGGCCATCACCCCCAATCCAACGGGCAGTGTGAACGGACCAATCAGGAGCTGGAGGCTGCGCTCCGCTGCGTCACCACATCCAAGCCCGCGTCCTGGAGCTCACACCTCGCCTGGGTGGAGTACGCCCACAACACCTCTCGCTCATCTGCCATCGGGATGTCTCCCTTCAAGGCATCCCTGGGTTATGATCCACCTCTATTCCCCGCGCAGGAGGGCGAATTGGCTGTTCCCTCAGCCCAGGCGCACCTCAGGCGGTGCCGCTCCTTTTGGACTACGGCGCGCAATGCGCTTTTACGCACGGCGGAGCGCAACAAATCCACGGCGGACCAGCACAGGAGACCTGCCCCTGCCTACCAGGTGGGACAACAAGTCTGGGTATCCACACAGGACGTTAACTTAAAAGGTGTGAGGAGGAAGCTGGCCCAACGATTCATCGGCCCATTTCCCATTACAAAGATCATCAACCCGGTGGCTGTGCGTGTGGCTATTCCCTCCTCCCTCTGCATCCATCCCACCTTCCACGTCTCCAAGGTTAAACCGGTGGTCTCTGACCCCCTCTGCCCTCCACCTGCAGCGCATCCCGCTCCCCGGATGATTGGTGGCCACCCAGCCTGGACTGTCTCCGACATCTTGGACTCCCGGCGCCGGGGTCGCAGGTTGCAGTATTTGGTGGACTGGGAGGGCTATGGACCCGAATGGAGACAATGGGTGCCTTCCTCGCTGGTGTTGGACCGGTCTCTCATTGCTGAGTTCCATCAAGCGCACCCAGAGAAACCATCGCCAGGAGGCGCTGCTAGAGGGGGGAGTACTGTCATGACTCGCCACTCATCAGCGGCGCCAGCTGCACGCACATCTGCTCCTCGTCAGCGGCGAGGTATTTAATCCACTCTGCCCTGGGCTTCGGCCTGAAGCCGTCTCTCTACTTCGGCATCGCTTGCTACAACGGTACTCTCGCCTACAAGCAAGACAATCTGGGTAAGCTCCCCTTACCTCCTTTCCTCCAGCCTTCTCCCCTGTGCACAGGTGGACTTCCCGACGGCGGACCTCCTCATCTCGCCGCTGCCTCCGCGCTGCTGCTACAGGCACTCCAGGTCGCTGTCTCCCGGGCTCCGCCGTTGTCGACGCCAGCCACTTGTCCTAACCAAGTAAGCCAGCAAGACTGTAATTATCCTCTGTGTTGGTGTGGTGCCCGTTACCCTTCTCCCTCTGCTTCCTCCCATAGGGTTGTCCGGCTGAACGGCTTCCTGCCCCCGTGCCTGACGCAGACGCCACCACCAACACATCCTTATTCCACAGACACGCAGTCACACATCCCTGTTGTCAATAAAACTATTAAATCTACCCTGAGCCTGCGTGTGTGTCTCCTGAGCCGTGCATTATGTCAGTTCCTATGGCACCAGTCCACGAAGTCCTGGATAAGTCCTCTGTACTCAGCTTCATCTCCGTTGGAGATGGGGCCGACGATTGCAGAGTCGTCAGAGAACTTCTGTAGATGGCAGTGTGTTGTGTTGTGTGAGAAGTCCGCAGTATAAAGGGTGAACAGGAAGGGAGCCAAAACCGTTCCCTGGGGGGCCCCCGTGCTACTGATGATCGTGTCGGACACACAGTCCCGGGTTCTCACAAACTGTGGCCGGTTAGTGAGGTAGTCCAGGATCCATGATGACAGGTGCTGGTCCACCCCTGCACACAGCAGCTTGTCCTTCAGGATCATCGGTTGGATGGTGTTGAAAGCACTGGAGAAGTCAAAGAACATGATCCTCACCACATTCCCGGGCTTCTCCAGGTGGGACAGAGAACAGTGAAGGAGGAAGATCACTGCATCCTCCACCCCAATGCCATGCTGGTAGGCGAATTGGAGTGGATCCATCACTGGTCCCACCAGGGGACGGAGGTGAGCAAGGAGCAGTCTCTCCAGGGTCTTCATCATGTGGGACGTCAGGGCCACTGGTCTGTAGCTGTTCAGGTCTTTGGGGCGGGAGGTCTTTGGTACAGGTACCACACAAGATGTTTTCCACACAACTGTGGTACCCTCCCCAGCTTCAGGCTCAGGTTGAAGATGTACTCCACAATCCCACATAGCTGATCTGCACAGGACTTGAGGAGCTTTGCGCTGATGCCGTCCGGTCCCGACGTCTTCCTCGCCTTGATCTTTCTCAGCTCCGTCCTCACCTGGGTCTTAGTGAGGGTCATGTTGGGGGGCTGTGTGTTGGGAGTGGGGGGGTGTTGGTGGAGTGGGGTGTGGGCAGCAGGACTTGATGTCTTTAGAGGCAGCAGTGGTTGTTGTGCAGTCGGGGAGGAGGGCGGTTGGTCAAACCTATTGAAAAACAGATTCAGATTGTTTGCCCACTCCCTGCCCCCCATGGCCTGGGAGGAGGTATTCTGGAGCCCAGAGATGGTTTTAAGGTTTCTCCAGACCCCACTGATGTCGCTCTGTTGCAGCTTGTCCTCCATCTTCTTCCTGAAGCTGTCCTTGCCTTCTCTGATCTTCCTGTTCAGCTCCCTCTGTACGGACTTCAGCATCTCCCTGTTCCCCGACCTGAAGATCCTCTTCTTCTCTCTCAGAAGTGTTTTTATCTCAGGGTTGATCCAGGGTTTGTTGTTTGAGCAATACCATATGGTCTTGGTGGGTACGGTGTTGTCCACACAGAAGCGCCTAACAGTATATGTGAAAAGTCACAGGTAGTTGTTTCATAAGTTCGGGAAGAATGGTGTAACATATCAATAACAAGCACTAATTATTTATTCGTAAGCATTATCATAGCCATCAGGGAAGGGAAGGTGGGACATATGTAGGGCAGTGTGATTCAACATTTTCTGCTGGATGTTGTCTGAATCTTGTTCAGCTGTGGGGAGAGCTGTGTAATGTATCATGTTGATAGCGAACATTTTAGACATCATGTTACGAATTATCGGAATCAGACAACAGCCACCGAACAACAAAATCAGGAGAATTATTAAAAACATCACTCCAATACATACAAGCCAGTCTTTCCAACCACCACTAGTGAGACAAGACCACAAATCCCAGCCAGAAGAGGCTATACTGTCCTGCTGCAGTTGCTGTGAGAGAAGGTCATTAAGCTGACTCACCACATGTGTCATATTATCATCATAATCAGGTATAAAGGTGCAGCACTCTTGACCTATAATATGACATACCCCACCCTGGGCTGCCAAGGTTATGTCTAGGGCCAATCTATTCTGTAGCACAACATTATGCATGGCCTTCATTTCAATTGTCATTGCTGAGAATCCCATTTCAGTTAAAGCAGTGAGGTTCTCCAAATCAATAGCCAACCTGTCAATATGGTGGGCAGTGTTCACCATACCCCACGTAGGTACTAACGCGCTAAGAAGTTTCACCCCTGGACTTATCCTAACCCTGGTCTGGGCATCCGTTGCTCTTCCCTCCCGCCCATGGTGTTCATGTGGTGGGAAATAATGTGAATATGAATATTGAGCATGGTGGGTGAGATTTGTGACAATGCGCATGCCAGGAATCAATCTGGCCAGGTAACATGTTCCACACCACCCTGGTGGCAAATACTGATAAACTTGTGACCCACATACCCAAACATGAGCAGTGAGGCTACCGTAGCCATCAGAGCTGGGGAAGAACAATTGAGGATTATTAGAACATGGGCTTTTATTTTGACGTCCACATGTAGCCCTCGGTAGGGTGAGGTTTGGTGTTGTGAAAAATGGCACCCTTAGTGTGTTCAAACATGGAGTACCAGTCACATGGAACCCATAGGTTGCATTAAGAGTAGTGTTACATCATCGTGCAGTTCCCAAATATGTTGACCCATTGTAATGACAGCCAAGGTGAAAACATACTGAAGCTGTAAAAAGTGTGGGGTTGGTAGCGAATATATTCTTCTGAGCCTTCTTGCTTATGCAGGTTACATTATGAACTCTGACTTGGTGACAAGAAAAATCTGTTACACTGACATTTAACCACTCACAGTACTTTATTGTGTTTCCCGCAAGTTCAACAGTAAACCCCTTATCACATTCAGTGCCATTGTGGTGTACCTTTTCAACCGTAGTCTGTGCTAACAATGCTCCCATCGTCTCTGATCTGTTTAGGGGATAAGGAATCATAGGCACAGAGTGAGTAACATGATGTGGTAGGTACATGCAGACATAACAAGACCCAGTGTGGGGAGCGTGAAATGAAGAAGCTGAGTGATTTTATAATTCAGATTTAATGTCGGCTTCGCATCCCCAACATGTCTCACCAAAGGCAGAAAGCAGAAAGAGGCTGATCGCAGTCAGACCCCCATACTTATACATCACACAACAAAAGCCAACATCACACATCCTTGTCATATCCCTCAAATCATCCAATGTCTCCTTCCAATGTCCTCCCGTTCCTTCGTCTGACCCTAGGGGGTCAGGAAGTCTTTTCAGGTCTTCCCGCCGCGCCTCCATCTCCTCGTTGTTCTCCGCAGGCGGTCCAGACCTATTGTCCTCTTCTGAGACGTGAGGTCATTCCACACATGTAATCACAAAACATCCCCATGTCTATACATATGCAGATATGGATATATATATATTTTTTTTGTTACTTATTTGTACCCGTAGGTAGATTTGGAAGATTATGAACTACAGCCCCCCCCCCAAACGTCTAAGAAAAGGACAATATATGTAGGTTCACAGAATATGGTGACATTACTGGCATAACTATACAAGTTGATCACGTTAAAAACACAGTGATAACAGTAACAGTACAGTCTATGCCCCATGTCTGCCTTAAAACTGCCATGATAACCCCGACAGCATATCTTAAAACACATTATCACATTCACATCAGTCTGTGTGTTGTCTGGGTTTCAACTGTCTTCCAAATCTGCTGTACGCCTGCCTCGGCGTCCCAGCGGCGCTGTCTTGTAAGGAATTTGCAGCTTGAGGAAAAGAGTGGTTATTTGATCCCTGCGGGGGGGCTGGGACGTGTCCCTTGGGGGGTCTACCACGTCGAGGTGCTCTCGCCACCCTTACAGGCTCGTCACTCAACATGAAGGCAGGCTTGAGTCTGTCAATGCTGACTGTCTCTTTTCTGTCCCCCAAATCCAGCACAAAATGCTTATCTCCAGGTTCCAGCACTCTATATGGACCATCATATGGTGGGCGAAGAGTTGGCTTTAAAGCCTCGTGCCTAACAAAAACGAACGGCATTTTTTAAAGCCTGGGGAACAAAAACCCGCAGAAAGGTTTGATGAACCGGGCCCGGGAGCATGTCCGCTCCCGTGCTGCTTAGTGGCCTCAGAGCTGGGAGGCGCCCCGGCTCTGGATGTTCTGGTAAGAATTCACCGGGGAGCCTGAGAGGTTGTGCAAAAACTAATTCTGCTGGGGAGGCGTCTAGATCCTCCTTGGGCGCAGAATGCAACCCCAATAAAACCCACGGTAGTTTGTTAACCCAATCTGCATCCGTTAGTGACGCTCTGAGGGCAGCCTTCAAAGACCTATGAAAACACTTGCATAAACCATTAGCCTGGGGGTGATACGCGGTAGTGCGATGGATTGTCGCCCCTAAGCTGCTGGCCATCGCAGACCAGAGCTCTGAGATAAACTGAGGCCCCCTATCGGACGTGATGTCCGACGGGACTCCGAAACGCGCTACCCAGGTCGTTAAAAAAACGCGAGCCACCTCTGCGGCCGTAGTTGACGTCAGCGGGACCACTTCTGGCCAACGTGTGGTTTGGTCCACCATTGTTAAAAGATGTGTGAACCCCTGCGACGACGGTAGGGGGCCCACGAGGTCGACATGCACATGGTCAAACTTCCTGGCCGGGATTCGGAACGGTTCTAAAGGAGCTTTCGTGTGCTTGTGAATTTTGGCACGTTGGCAAGACATGCATGTTCTTGCCCACTCCTTTACGTGCTTGCGCAGGCCCGGCCAAACAAATTTTTCCGCCACCATTTTTACCGAAGCGCGCACTCCCGGGTGCGCCAGGGAGTGAACCGAGTCAAAAACGCGGCAGCGCCACGTGGCCGGAACTACCGGGCGAGGTCGCCCGGTTGACACGTCGCAGATTAAGGGGGGCACACCGTCACGCAAACCCCTGCTCTCCAGCCTTAACCCTGTTGGTCCAGACTGGAGTGCGCGCACGTCCGCGTCACTACCCTGTTCTGCTGCCATGGCTGCGTAATCTATCCCTACGTGAACTGGGGCCGCGTACGCTTCCATGTTGGTCTTGTGCCCTGCGGCTGTGGTAGAATGATCTGCCTCCACGTGCCCTGACGATGTCTTGGCGCGGGAGAGGCAATCTGCCACCACGTTGAGTTTGCCCGCTACGTGCCGAATGTCCGTGGTAAATTCCGAAATTGCGGCCAGCTGCCTTTGTTGCCGGCCCGACCAAGGTTCTGAGATTTTAGACATCGCAAAAGTGAGCGGTTTATGGTCAACAAAAGCTGTGAAACGCCGACCTTCCAGCCAGAACTGGAAATGGCGAATGGCCAAATGAAGCGCTAACAGCTCTCTGTCAAACGTGCTGTATTTGCGCTCGGTTTCATTTAAGGATTTGCTAAAAAATGCTAGCGGTTGCCAAACCCTGTCAACGTGCTGCTCCACGACCGCCCCTGTGGCCAAATTTGATGGGTCTGTGGTAAGCGCTATGCGGGCCGAGGGGTCGGGGTGGGCCAAAAGCGCGGCGTCAGCCAGGGCTCTTTTTACTTCCGCGAACGTGCGTTCCCGCTCCGGAGACCACACGACCGCGTTGGAGGGCTTTTGCTTTCTAAGCGCGGCATATAATGGCTGCATGAGCTGAGCTGCGCGGGGGAGGAAATGGTTGTAAAAATTTACCATTCCCAAAAATTCCTGCAGCGATCTGACCATTTGTGGTCGGGGAAAATTTGTCACTGCGCGCACCTTATCAGGCAATGGGACTGCCCCTTCTGGGGAAACTCGGTGTCCCAAAAAATCAATCTGCGCCACGCCGAATCAGCACTTGGCTGGATTAATTATTAACCCATGTTCTTCCAATCTCTGAAAAACTGTAGTGAGGTGATTTTCGTGTTCCTCCTCAGACGTGCTGGCGACTAAAATATCGTCGAGGTAGACAAACACGAAAGGAAGATCGCGTAACACAGCGTCCATCATACACTGAAACGTTTGTGCTGTGCCTTTAAGGCCAAACGGCATGCGCAGAAACTCAAAAATTCAATTCAATTCAATTCAACTTTATTTATATAGCGCCATTTCACAACAACAGTCATCTCATAGCACTATCAACTGTAGGGGGAACCCCCACAGTTGCAGAAAGACCCCAGCAATCAGGCGATCCCCTGTGAGCAAGCACTTGGCGACGGTGGAGAGGAAAAACTCCCTTTTAACAGGAAGAAACCTCCAGCAGAACCAGGCTCAGGGAGGGGAAGTCATCTGCTGCGACTGGCTGGGGGGTGAGGGGATAGAGAAGAAGAAAAGAACAGATATGTAGAGAGCAAACAGCACGATGGGGACTCAATCTATGGGCGAGAACAAACAAATGTTAATGGAGGTCCCCCGGCTGACTAAACCTATTAGCAGCATAACTAAGGGAGGGTTCAGAAACACATGATCCCTCCCTAATTGTAGGCTATATCAAAAAGGTAGGTTTTAGCCCTATTCTTAAAAACAAAGATCAAGTCTGACTCCCAAATCCAGATTGGCAGCTGATTCCACAGGAGAGGAGCTTGATAACTGAAGGCTCTGCCTCCCATTGTACTTTTGGAGATTCTAGGTATTACAAGTAATCCTGCATTTTGGGAGCGTAGTGCTCTGTTAGGATAATACGGTAGTATCAGCTCTTTTAAATAAAAAGGAGCCTGATTGTTTAGAGCTTTGTAAGTAAGAAGAAGGATTTTAAACTTAATTCTAAACTCTATGGGAAGCCAATGAAGGGAGGCCAGAACCGGAGAGATATGATCTCTCTTTCTAGTACCTGTTAAAACTCTTGCTGCAGCATTTTGGATCAGCTGAAGACTTTTTAAAGATGTTTTAGGACAGCCTGATAATAAAGAATTACAATAATCTAATCTCGAGCTAACAAAAGCATGGATCAGCTTCTCAGCATCACTCTGAGACAAGATGCTCCTAATCTTGCCAATATTACGCAAATGATAGAAGGCAGTCTTAGAAACAAATTTAATATGTGAATTGAAGGACAAATCCTGATCAAAAATAACTCCAAGGTTCCTCGCAGAGCTATTAAGAGAAAGAGTAACTGCATCCAAACTGAAAGTTTGATTTGAAAAGGAATTTCTAAGGTTTTTTGGACCAACAAGAATGACTTCAGTCTTATCTGAATTTAATAGCAGGAAATTACAAGTCATCCAAGCTTTGATTTCCTTAAGACAGGCTTCTAACTTGGCTAATTGATTACTATCATCTGGCTTCATTGACAGGTGAAGAGGATGATAAAATAAAGGTAGCGTTGGATTTTTAAATAGCTTTATTATCACCCGCCTTCATCAGAACTCGGCTGCAGCCCATGGCTTGAGCAGGCTGCAACTTCGTTCCTCCAGATCTCAAAGAGGAGGAGGCACACAGTGTGTGTGTCTCGCAGCAGATGCAGGAGTGAGAATGAGAGGCAGATTTACAGCTCAGTGCAGCATATATACTCAACTCAGACAATACATCAAAGGCATTCACAGCAGTCAATCTGGGCATTTGCATATTAGAGGTACAGACAGGATGCATGAACACAATGCATGGATGACACTTTAACCTCACAGCTGTAAACGCAGCATGCAGCGGAAAAAACCCAGGAGTGCAAGCTGACTGTCTCTGTGTTCTGTCTCTGTGTTGTGGGGGGGTTGAATTCAACCCGCTACAACAGGTATAATTGTGTGTCATCTGCATAACAATGAAAATGTATACAGTGCTTTCTAATAATGTTGTCTAACGGAAGCATATATAAACTAAAAAGAGTAGGGCCTAGCACAGATCCCTGTGGAACTCCATGACTAAGCTTTGAGTTGAAAGAAAACTCATTATTTACATGAACAAACTGGAACCTATCAGATAAATAAGATCTAAACCACTGCAACGAAGTTCCATTAAGTCCAACATAGTGTTCTAATCTATCAAGTAGAATATTATGATCGATAGTATCAAAAGCTGCACTAAGGTCTAAAAGGACAAGTACAGAAACTACTCCATTATCAGATGCAATGAGGAGGTCGTTAGTGACCTTCGCTAAGGCTGTTTCAGTACTATGATGGATTCTAAACCCAGATTGAAACTCTTCAAGTAAACCATTTCCCTGCAGGTGGTCAAATAATTGCGTAGCAACAACTCTTTCTAAGATTTTTGAAATGAAAGGGAGATTAGAGATTGGTCTATAGTTAGCTAAAGCTCCTGGATCTAGCGTTGGCTTTTTGAGTAAGGGTTTAATTACAGCCGTTTTAAAAGCCTGCGGTACATGGCCTAAAGTTAATGAAGAATTGATTATATGAAGAATAAAGCTACCAATAAGTGGGAAGACTTCTTTAAATAACCTGGTAGGAATAGGGTCTAAAAGACAAGTTGAAGGTTTGGATGAGGAAACTATTTTGTCTAACTCACAAAGGTCGATTGGAGTAAACTCATCAAGACAGACATCAAAAGAAGGAGTTGTAGTAATTACAGTATTTAAGTTAACTGTGGGAAGAATCTGATTGATTTTATCTCTGATGGATGAAATTTTATTATTGAAAAAGTTCATAAAGTCCTGACTAGTAAGCTCTAAGGGAATGCTAGGATTGAGAGAGTCCTGACTCTTTGTCAACCTGGCTAGAGTACTGCGAAAAAAGACCAAAAGGGGTTATTACGGCCGTTTTAGGGACGTCCTCAGATCGGACTGGGACTTGGTGGTAGCCGCGGACCAGGTCTATTTTAGAAAAAATACACGCACCCGCCAGATGTAGTGAAAAATCCTGGATGTGAGGGATTGGGTAGCGGTCATGCGCTGTAGCATTGTTTAATCTGCGGTAATCGCCGCAAGGCCTCCAGGAGCCATCGGCTTTTGGGACCATATGCAGTGGCGAAGCCCATGGGCTTTTCGAGCGCCGAATAATGCCCAGCTTTTCCAGGCTGGCAAACTCGTCGCGTGCTATGGCGAGCTTGGTCGCGTCTAAGCGCCGAGCTTTAGCAAAGACAGGGGGGCCCATTGTGGGGATGAAGTGCTCCACCCCGTGTCTCGCTACTGTTGCCGAAAATTTGGGAACTGTGAGTGCTGGAAATTGGGTGAGGAGTTTGTCAAACTTATCTCCTGCTGTGGCGATGTTGGCCTGCACGGGTGGTGGGGACACTCGAGCTGCACAGGGGATAGAAGAGAATGACAGTGCATTGATTAAGCGTCTGTTTGCAAGATCAACTAACAACTCATGTGAACATAAGAAATCAGCACCTAACATGTTGAAACTCACCACCGCTATGATAAAAAGTCCACTCATAAGTGTGGCCGTGTAAGGACAGAGACAAGGTCCTTTCACCATAAGTGCTGATGTTCGAGCCGTTCGCCGCCGTTGCCCCGTTGCCGCGGGGTCCAGCCACTCGGTCAGCGTAGGTCGGGGTGATGAAGCTCACCTGAGCTCCGGTGTCTATGAGGAAATGTCGCCCGGAGCCTTCATCAGTGATGTAGAGCAGCTTGTTGGCCTCGCCAAGAGCCGTAGCTGCTAACGGTTCCCGGCTTTGGAGTTTCCCGAGCTCTTGAAACTGCACGGTGGCACACACTTGTATGCCCTCTCAGCGAATCGCCGGTGGTAGTAACAGAGGTCGTCTCGTCTATTGCGTCGCGGCCGCGTCGCTGCCATGGTGGGCGGGATTTGCTCCGCTGTCTCCGGCTCCCCGATGCCCTGGGCTTCCGCACCGAGGTCCGCCACTGCTGCCGTGGCCATCTGCTCGCCGCAGAAGTTGAGGAGCCGCTGTGCTTCCCGGGCCAGTGCGTGGAAATCCTGCTGGGTCTTACAACGCATGCTGGCCAGAGTCCCTCTCATGTGCGCCGGGAGATTGCTGAGAAAGATGTGCTGAAAGAGGAAGCTGTCGTTGTCTGCCTCCCTCAGCTGAAGCATGTCTTCCATCAGGGCCATCGGTCTGCGCCCTCCTTGGCCATACATCGCCAGTAGTCTCTTGGCCCTTTCCTCGGCCGAGGGCACGAAGCTTTCGATGAGAGTAGCCTTCAGCTCCTCGTATTTGTCGCTGGCGGGCGGCTGCTGTATCACTCTCCGCACGCATTGTGCTGTGGCGGAGTCGAGCCTTGCGATGACGTGGTAGAACTTGGTTTCGTCTGCCGTCACCCCTGCGAGCGCGAACTGTGCCTCAGCCTGCTTGAACCACGAGTTCGGGTCGTTCTGCCAGAATTCTGGGAGCTTGATGGCGACGGCGCTTGCTCGGGCCGCCTCCGACGAGTCTGCAACGGGGGAACGCCTTTCATCCATTCTCACATCTGGTCACCAATGTGGGGAGCGTGAAATGAAGAAGCTGAGTGATTTTATAATTCAGATTTAATGTCGGCTTCGCATCCCCAACATGTCTCACCAAAGGCAGAAAGCAGAAAGAGGCTGATCGCAGTCAGACCCCCATACTTATACATCACACAACAAAAGCCAACATCACACATCCTTGTCATATCCCTCAAATCATCCAATGTCTCCTTCCAATGTCCTCCCGTTCCTTCGCCTGACCCGAGGGGGTCAGGAAGTCTTTTCAGGTCTTCACCGCCGCGCCTCCATCTCCTCGTTGTTCTCCGCAAGCGGTCCAGACCTATTGTCCTCTTCTGAGACGTGAGGTCATTCCACACATGTAATCACAAAACATCCCCCTGTGTCTATAACATATGCAGATATGGATATATGAACTACACCCAGTCACATTTGCTGTCTAACTGACAACCACACCACCTGATACCATGCATTGTTGTCATAGGTGTCACTGGGTTAGTTATCAAAGTTATGCCCCAGAGGGCTTGTCTCGCGTCTTGTCCGGAAAGGATTGTTTGGTGAAGTAGAACAGCGTATCAATAGGTATATGATTACCCCAAGCAGGAAAGTGATAAGAAAGCACACCCACATCATGTCTGTTTTGGCACAAAACTGACAGCACCGCTGGCGTCTTCGGCGGTGTTCCTCTTCAGCGCCATGATGCTGCTGTGAGTCTGAATTGCCCATCATATCAGTATCAGTGTAATTGAGATGCATGCTGTATGTTTCACCTGAGCAGCGTGTGGCGTACACTCAGGTTGTTTGTGACGGCTGTCAAATGCAACAGTATGATATCTATGCTTCTTCTCGTCCTAGTCTACAACGTGGGGTGGTGATTGTGGCTAATCACCATCTGCTTCTTACTCCTGGTCTGGTCTGGGTTCTTCTGGCTTGACCCCTGGGACCTTTCTGCAGTGTGTTGCGTGGATCCATGTTGCCCTTTCAGCAATCTTCACAGCCGTGAATGTCGTCAAAAGGACTTGGTATAGGCCCAACCACCGTTTGTCATGCCACCTCTTTCGTTTGAAGCTCTTGACCACCACCCAGTCTCCTGGCCTTATGTCATGAAGGAGTCCCTCCGCAGGTTTTGGTAAGGCAGGTTTTACCTGTTGAGAGATGGTTTGCAGTTGTCAGGACAGGGCAGATCAATAAGATAACATGGCATTTTCAAAATGTGAGGTGGTAAGAGGAGGCAGTCTCTTCCTTTCTGCAGAGAAGCCTAAGAAAGGTGGATGAGCAAACAGAATTTCAAAAGGTGACATGTTATATTTTTTGCTAACTCGCATGTGCATGTACATGAGTGCCAACAGCAGACATTTTGTCCAGGGTAGGCCAGTCTCATCCTCGAGTTTGGCTAGCTTGTTCTTTAGGGTACCATTTTCGCGCCACCTGATTGCAGGTGGTAGGCACAATGTTTTCTCATGTTAATTCCCAATGTGCCACTCAGGTCAGTTAATGCTTCGTTTACAAAATGTTTACCATTATCACTGGAAATTTTCTCTGGCATTCCCCCATCTGGGAATGATTTCTGACAATAATGCCCTAGCCACAACGTGGCATATTTATAGACGTGGACAAAATTGTTGGTACCCCTCTGTTAATGAAAGAAAAGCCTACAATAGTCACAGAAATAACTTGAATCTGACAAAAGTGGTAATAAATAAAAATTCTATGAAAATTAACCAATAAAAATCAGACAATGCTTTTGAATTGTGGTTCAACAGAATTATTTTAAAAAGCAAACTCATGAAACAGGCCTGGACAAAAATGATGGTACCCCTAGAAAAGATTGAAAATAATGTGACCATAGGGACATGTTCAACCAAGATGTGTCCTCTAATTAACATCACAGGTGTCTACAAACTTGTAATCAGTCAGTCGGCCTATTTAAAGGGTGACAAGTAGTCACTGTGCTGTTTGTTGACATGGTGTGTACCACACTAAACATGGACCAGAGGAAGCAAAGGAGACAGTTGTCTCAGGAGATTAGAAAGAAAATTATAGACAAGCATTTTAAAGGTAAAGGCTATAAGACCATCTCCAAGCAGCTTGATGTTCCTGTGACTACAGTTGCACATATTATTCAGAAATCTAAGATCCACGGGACTGTAGCCAACCTCCCTGGACGTGGCTGCAGGAGGAAACTTGATGAAAAATGGAAGAGACGGATAATACGAATGGTAACAAAAGAGCCCAGAACAACCTCTAAACACATTCATGGTGAGCTCCAAGGTCAAGGTACATCAGTGTCAGATCACACCATCCGTCATTGTTTGAGCCAAAGTGGACTTCATGGGAGACAACCAAGGAGGACACCACTGTTGAAAACAAATCATAAAAAATCCAGACTGGAATTTGTCAAACTGCATGTTGACAAGCCACAAAGCTTCTGGGAGAATATCCTATGGACAGACGAGACAAAACTGGAACTTTTTGGCAAGGCACATCAGCTCTATGTTCACAGACGCAAAAATGAAGCATACCAAGAAAAGAACACTGTCCCTACTGTGAAACATGGAGGAGGTTCTATTATGTTCTGGGGCTGCTTTGCTGCATCTGGCACAGGGTGTCTTGAATCTGTGCAGGGTACAATGAAATCTCAAGACTATCAAGGTATTCTAGAGAGAAATGTGCTGCCCAGTGTCAGACAGCTTGGTCTCAGTCACAGGTCATGGGTCTTGCAACAGGATAATGATCACACCCAAGAATGGCTAAGAGCGAAACATTGGACTATTCTAAAGTGGCCTTCTATGAGCCCTGATCTAAATCCTATTGAACATCTCTGGAAGGAGCTGAAACATGCCATTTGGAGAAGGCACCCTTCAAACCTGAGACAACTGGAGCAGTTTGGTCATGAGGAGTGGGCCAAAATACCTGCTGAGAGGTGCAGAAGTCTCATTGACAGTTAGAGAAATCGTTTGATTGCAGTGATTACCTCAAAAGGTTGTGCAACAAAATATTAAGTTAAGGGTACCATCATTTTTGTCCAGGCCTGTCTCATGAGCTTGTTTGTTAAAATAATTCTGTTGTGACCACAATTCAAAAGCATTGTCTGATTTTCATTGGTTAATTTTCATAGAATTTTTATTTATTACCACTTTTGTAAGATTCAAGTTATTTCTGTGACTATTGTGGGTTTTTCTTTCATTAACAGAGGGGTACCAACAATTTTGTCCACGTCTGTAGCTGGGAAGGTTTCTACCCATTTGGACCACATGTCCACCATTACCAAACAGTACTTTTTGCCCTCAGCTGGATTTAATTCAATAAAATCCATCATGAGGTGTTGAAACGGTCCTGCAGGGGGTGGGTGTGCCACTGGAACCTGTTTGGAAACTCTGTGAGCATTGTTAGTGGCACAGATTAGACACTTTTTGCAAAAATTGTCAGCATAAACAGTAAAACCAGTTGTGAACCAATTTGCATGCAGTGGTTGTATCATCCCTTCTCTTGACACATGGTCTCTCCCATGTGTCAATTTAGTAAAATGATTGAAAAAATGAGCCGGTAAACAGGGAAGAGCATTCGAACCCTGCCACACACCAGCGTGATCTTTGTGACAGCCTTTGTTGGTCCACTTCTGACGTTCCTGTGGAGATGAAAGAGATTGCATAGAAATGAGGGAAGCAGTGGGTGTTAGTGAAGAGGGGGCAGGAGAGGGAGGGGAAGAAGAGGGAGGTGGACCATGAGTGGCAGAGAGAGAAAGAGCTGCAGCCTTAGCTGCCGCGTCAGCACGAGCATTGCCCCGAGAAACAGGGTCAGAAGAGGAAGTGTGGGCCGTGCATTTGCACACTGCCACAGAAGAAGGAAGGAGAATGGCAACAAGAAGGTGGGAGACATAAGAGGAGTTCTTTATGGGTGAGCCTGCGGATGTGAGAAGATGCTGTTCACGCCACAGTGCACCAAAATCATGAACTACGCCAAAGGCATAGCGTGAGTCAGTGTAAATGGTAACAGACTGACCTGCTGTATAGGTGCAGGCTTCCGCCAAGGCGATAAGCTCTGCAGCTTGTGCAGAAAGGTGAGATGGCAAGAAGCCAGAAAGCAATGTACAGTGGTCATCACATACTGCCCAACCCATTTTGTTGCGGCCTACAGAGGGGTCAACAGATGCAGAGCCGTCAACATACAGGACAAGATCTGGGTTTGGCAATGGAGTGTCGGAGAGGTCAGGTCTGGGAGAGGTGACAAAGTCCAACAAGGTCAAACAGTCATGGTCACAGTCTGTGTCATCGTCACAAGAAGGTGGGGGGAGATTGGTGGCTGGGTTAACTGACTGTGCACAGTGTTTGACAGTAAGGTTTGGTGATTCAAGGAGGGTAGAATGATATCTAAGCCACCTTGTGTGGGATAGGTGTGACGACTTCTGCTCATTCAGAAGCAGTGCAACAGCATGAGGAACATACAGGGTGAGCGAAGAATACAGAACAATGTCACGGGATGCCACTACAGCACGCTCTGCCGCAGCCACTGCACAGAGACAGAGAGGGAGTCCTGCCGCAACAACGTCCAACTTGCAGGAGTAATACGTAACTGGACGAAGTCTGTCACCATGGGGCTGCAGGAGAATGGAGGTCATGCATCCAGATTTCTCATCAACATACTGAACAAAAGGTTTAGGTGGATCAGGAAGTGAACGTGTTGGAGGAGCCAAAAGAGCTTTCTTCATGTTTTCAAAGGAGTCATTAGCAGCAGGTGTCCACTCAAGAAGGGAGTGGGAGGGACCCTTTGATGGAATGATGTCACGCATTGGTCTCTCAATGCATGAAAAATCAGGAATAAAAGAGCGGCAATAGGATGCCATGCCAAGAAAGGAGAGAAGTTCTTTCTTAGTTTTAGGCTTGTCCATATGACAGATTGCTTGTGCATGCTTTGGAGAGAGAGATTTGCCCTGATTAGAGATTTGGTGGCCCAAAAATGTGACCATTGGTTTGCAAAATTGCAATTTTGGCTTTGAAGCCTTGTGGCCTTCTGCAGCAAGGTGGCACAAAAGCTTCAAAGAATCTGCTTGGCATTGTGCTTCATTTGGCGCGCACAACAATAGGTCGTCAACATACTGAATCAAGATAGAGCCTTCTGACAGTTGAAGAGAGCTCAAAGAGCTCTTGAGAGCCGCGTTATAGATGGTTGGACTTTCACAGTAGCCTTGGGCCAATCTGGTGAATGTGTAAAGAGCCCCATTGAATTGAAATGTGAACCAAAACTGTGAATCTTTGTGGATGGGGACGTTGAAAAACGCATTTGACAAATCCACCACTGTAAAGTAGGTTGAGCTTGGAGGAATTTGAGTCAAAATAGTGTGGGGGTTAGGGACCACAAGGGCACGCTGGATGATGTCAGTGTTAACGGCCTGGAGGTCTTGAACAAAATGCCATTCAGCAGGTTGGCCCTCATCTCTGATCTTTTTTACGGGAAAAATTGGCATACAGACTGGAGAGTTTGGTGCGGGAACAATAATCCCTTCTTTTAAAAGTGATTCAAAGACAGGAGTGATGCCATCACGTGCCTCAGACCTGAGTGGGTACTGCATACATTTGGGTCTGAAATCAGACTTCAGGGTTGTAACGACTGGAGGGCAGTTTTTTATAAGCCCCACGTCATATTTGCGCGCAGCCCACAAAGATGGTAGAACACATGAGAGCATGTGGTCTTCCTGACTCTGTACAGAGGGCATGATAACAGGTTTCATCCATCTGTATCGCCTGTCATCATCCAAAGTTTGGATGAAATGCTCACAGGAAAGTGAAACTGCATACTCTGCACGATACATCTGCAGAGAGGGGGAAAACTAGACCGCACTAAGGCTGGTATGATGAAGTGGTACAGATGAAACCCAGTCATCAACGTGATCAGCAGCAAGGGCCCTTGCTCCCATATCGCTCCATGCTGAGGAGGGGGCTTTTGTGAGTGAAACATGTGGGTGGCTGTGTGGAACTGAGAACACAGTAGACATGCAAGGGGTGAGTGCAATCAGTAAGAAACTAAAATCTGCTGCCCACACAACGTGTGTCATTTGCAGTGGAGCAGATTTAACTTGTAGCCATTGATTTTCATAGTCTGTGTCAGGGCCCTGTGAGAGATGTGTTGTACAATGTGTTCTGTGTGGTGGCATGTAAACTATGGCATGTGGCGAGAGCTTCTTTCCCATTTCAACCAAATGGAAGCTCTGCCCTTCATCTGTCAGTGCCCATTCATAAATGTACAGCAGAGATGGAATTTTGGCAAAGGTTGAGCTGGAAGTTTCGATTTGAGTTCCCTGTGGTGTGCAGGAGAGCGAGAGTGACAAACTGCACATCAGATCTCTGCCTAACAAGCTGAAAGGGCACCGAGGTGAAAATAGGAAGTTCCATCCACTGTACATGACAATGGTTCAGTGAAAACTCATGTGTGAAACCTCCATTCGCCACCTGTAATGTAAGTGAACGAGAGATGAGGGGAGATTTTAGCCCAGAGGCTGATGACAAAACTGAATTGGTCGCTCCAGAGTCAACCATAAAATCTATCATCTTCACTGAAACTTTAACAGGCAGGATTGGTAAATCTCTGAAGTGAGAAGTGGAATATGATGCAAATGTCATTGCCGGCACATTGTCAGTATGGAGTGTGTGTGTGGCTGTAGCGTGATTTTTGTTGGCAAGCACATGTGCGGCGTCTGCTGGGGGTGAAGGTAGAAAGAGCGCATATGTTCCAGTCTTATCTGCCTGGCGTCATTGCTGTGGCTGTTGGGGCTGGAGTTGGGGTGGTGGCAGCTGGGGGAAAGGGTGTGGTGACTGGCCAGGATTTGTCGGGGCCAGGATCTATGGTTGCCTTGGTGGAAGTTACCTCTGCCCCTTCCCCTTCCACGGGGTCCAGATCGTGGTCTTACTGGGCATGCTGTAGCCCAGTGTCCAGGTTGCTTGCAGTAGCCACAGGTCAACAGTTGTGGGCACTGTCTCATCCAGTGTCCTTCTTGGCCACAGTAGTGACACTGGTTAGGGCCAGCAGAGGAGCCTGAGTGTGGCTGTGTCAGAGTGGGGACCCACTGCTCCATTGTGAGCAGGGCCTTCTCCAGGTTGTCCTCCTTGCTTTTTGTCTTCTTCTTCGTGATTGATTCATGTTTATGGTGGTGGTGATTGGCATTGTCACGGTGGCCCTCGCGAGCCACCATAAGACGCCAACAAGTCACTGGTGAGTTTGCAATGGTGTTTATTCAGGGTAAGGGAACAGAGGATGACACACACTGACAAAGTAAAGAGCCATGGTGGGCTAAAACACACTATAATGAGGGCGGGATTACAACATGGTAAACTTACGCTTGGAGACGACGAATAGACAGCGTCTGGGCCGGGGGATGCCCGATGCGTCAGACGAAGAGAATTCTTGACAGGAGTTTAACGGAAGTTTAACAGAGACTGCTGCATCAGGGTGCATTCAGCGTCCGCTTTTAACACCGGACACTAATGACCCCGAATGCAGCACAGCTGTTCGGCTTTGACAGCAGGAAGCTCCACCGGGCGCTGTCACAATAAGAGCCCGGGGAGCCAGAAGGGACACACTGCTGTCAAAGCCTGAAAAAGATGATGTAGGACCCGAGCGCGGACGAGATCAGCGCTCGGATCATGATAGTACCTCCCCCTCTGTGGGCGGAAAGGGCGCAGGCCAGGCGGGAGTGAACCAGAAAAGACAAAAAAAGCCATGGCAACAGGAGCGTGTAGGCAGACAGAGGGAGAAAAAAAAGAAAAGACAATGCTCCCATGCTCAAATTACAAACAAGGAGGAACGATCACAAGGAAAAATAACAACGAACAGGGTATTCACAAAAATATACCACGAACGAGGCAGATTGAAAGAATAACACAACTACAGTGTAAGACAATAGAGAAAACAATATCCCAAAAGGCAGCACATACACCAACTGTTTCAGACAATAAATGGACATTAGACAGAGGGAAAAAAAAAACACACAAAACACCGGCTAAGGAAAAAGTGAGAGATGCATAATTACAGACACAAGGCCCCCCGCACATCCCAAAAGTTTACAGACATAATGAAGATGGAAAAACCCGGGATGACAGCAGTCCTGGTTCTGAGGCATGGAGGCTGATAGTTCGGGGGGGCGCCCAGCATCAAACGGCCATAGCGCAGGCAGGGGGAAAAAGGACAGTTCGGGCAGCCTACCCCAGTCCCATGCCCGGAAACAAAGAATTTCAGGCAGCCGGACCAGGTCACCAAACAGGTAGTCCAGTGGGTCGGGTGGCCGGCCCAGAGAGCCAAATGGGCGCGGCAGTCCTTCAGGCGGCCATCCCGCATCGCTTAGCCACCAGGACCGCAGGGGAGAGAGCGACGACGGCCTCCCTGCAGAGGGGAATAGCGAGGGCGAGCCGGGCCGAAGATGAGGGGTCTAAATGGCACCTGGTGGAGAAGGCTTGGGGGGAAGATGAGGGTGATGCTGATGCGGATGAAGATGAGGAGGAAGATGAGCCAGTCCAGTGTCCAGCGGCAGGGTATCTGCAGCTCCCTCACTGACCTTCGATTCTGCTGGTGCTGCACCCTCGTCGGACCCCGATTGGGTCACGGTTGCACCTGCGATGGACCCCGATTGGGTCACGGCTGCACCCGCGTCGGACCCTGACTGGGTCGGCGCCACACCAGTACCGACCTCCAACCCCGAACCCGGAACCTCTGGCACAGCAGACGAAGTCAGCTCTGCGCCGGCGACCCTGGGAGAAGGCTCGGGAGAGAGAAAAGAACCGGGATCAGGATTACCGGCAGCGCCAGAACCCGGCAAGACAAGCTCGGAGGCAGTGGGCGGCTGCACCCGGCTCGCCTCCCCAAGAGACAGGCAAAAATGCTCTAAAATGGAAAAGAGAAAGATAACTCAGAGCACTTGCCTGATCTTGGGTTCCGACGCCGTCCAGGACTCCGACGATCCGGGCTCAGACGGCAGGAGGTCGTCATCTGGCTCCCACTTAGCTACGTCGGGCTCCGCAGCTGGCATGATGGTGCCCGCAGCCTGAGGACCCTCCGGCACAGACGTCCACGCCGACGACCCACACAGCGTGGTGGCAGGAGACCCTCGACCCGCTGGACCGAACCGCTCGTCCGTGGAGACCCGGGGATGCGTCTTCGTTGGCGCAGGTTCCACGCTGCAGTCTGCTCTCCTCCTCCACCCACGACGTAGCTGCGGGACCAGAACCAGGCTCTCCAGAACCGCAGGCCCCCTCCTCATCCGGTGAAGTTGGCCTGGCATTGAGGACCGCTCAGCAGAGGGAGACACAAAGGAAGCGGGATTAATAGTTAAAGCTACAGCAGGTGGTGGGAGCTCGGGGGGCTGCGAACCCTGAACTCCACCCCCAGGAGTCAAACAAGGCAAATCACAATGAAGAGGATATGAGTGAACTTGGACTTGCCTGTCTCCCGGAGGCAGGATGGTGCCTGCTGTAGCGGACGTTGCTCCTCCCTTTCCCCGCCAGATGGTGACAGAGGGCCCCCTGGGAGGACGAGGGGGAGCCGCTCGCGAAGGTTCCGGGATGGGGCTCACTGACAGGACAGCGGGAGAAGATGGCCCGGGGGAGACGCTGCGGGGATTCCCTTCTGACGAGACGCGGGAGTGACAGCTGTGTGGGAGGTAGAGCCTTTGCGGTGACCCGGAACTGGATCCAGACGGGGTTCATGCTGAGGTTGAAAGCAGATGTGACGACGGTTTCTAGCAGAGGGCAAGGCGAAGGTGAGGTCTGGGAATCGCCGCTCCTGTGCGGAGACAGAGGCGAGCAGGTCGGCGAACTCAGGGAAGTCACTTAACTTGGGGTTCCTCTCCACCAGTCTGACTGCCGCCGTCACATGCTTGATTATTTGTGTGGGGTGAACAGCGGAACGAGCTGCCGCCACTCGGTCCCAGATGGAAGCAGCTGTGAGTTGGAGCTTCTCCGGGGGATTCCCGAATGACGACACTCTCCGGCGGCGATCACCCCTGGGCGGTGCGAACTCCTTTACCGGAATGGTGACAAGAATGGGATCCAGACGTGAGGAGCCAGGATGCCTCCTCTTTGGCTTCCTGCCGGGATTTCCCTCCAGCCCACGGAGAATCTTGCGCTGCGCAGCGATGTCATCTCTCCTCACGCTGACTTCAGGGTGATTAGCGAAGCGGGGGAGATGATTAAGAGCCACTGTGGGCTAAAACACACTATAATAAGGACGGGATTACTTACGCTTACGCTTAAACTTATGCTTGGAGACGACGAATAGACAGCGTCTGAGCCGGGGGATGCCCGATGCATCAGACGAAGAGAATTCTTGACCGGAGTTTAACGGAAGTTTAACAGAGACTGCTGCATCGGGGTGCATTCAGCGTCCGCTTTTAATGCCGGACACTAATGACCCTGAATGCAGTACAGCTGATAGGCTTTGACAGCAGGAAGCTCCACCGGGCGCTGTCACAATAAGAGCCTGGGGAGCCAGAAGGGACACACTGCTGTCAAAGCCTGAAAAAGATGATGCATGATGACCCGAGTGCGGACGAGATTGGCGCTCGGATCATGACAGGCATGTTGGAGGACGGTCTCGCAGTCTTCTTCCTCCCAACCGATGCAGGTCTGCTTGACGTCAGCCGCCAGACTGGGCGATAGTCCTGCCATAAACCACATGTTGAGGTGTGTACCATATGTGCCCTTGTCTGTCATGTAGTCAGTAGGGTAGGGAATTCCCGCAGCTCCATTGAAGACCTTTCGCAGCCTGTGAAAGTAGTCTCCAGGTGTTTCATCATCTTTTTGCTTGCACTGGGATACCTTAGTCAGGGTAGAGGTTTTGCAACATTGTTCCTCTATAAGTCCCTTCAGAACCTTGAGTGCAGCTTTGTAGTCTTTATTATGGTCATTGGAGTCGTCGCCCAATCGTAATGAGTTGAGCAGACATTGTTGACAAAGGCTGGCAGCAGTTTGGCCATGTTGGTGGGTGTGCACTTCTGAGCCATAACTCGTCGCAGCTCAGAAAAAGTGGGGCAGTAAGTCTCACAGAAATACACCGGGTCATTCTCCAATTGTGGCAATGTAGCGGCAAATTTAGGAATATCTTCTGGAGCCCAGGGCCTGAACACCAGGAATGAGCTGCCTTCCCCCGCTACCTCGGCCATGGGTATTTGAACAATCTGTGCTGGATCAGGCTCAACCTTAACTGGCTCCAAAGAGCGTGTGACAACAGGATTGTCACGATTAGCTGTCTTACGCTGTCTCCCTACCTTTTTTGGTGGTACTTCGGCGGTCTCTTCTCCCACTGCTCCATCTTCTTCATCGAACCTTTCCAATTCTGGCATTTTAAGGTCCTCCGCCTTGGTTGGGGTTCTATATGAATCATCTTCAGGCGTGATTGCAAATGGCCCAGGCAGTGGTGGGTACAATGCCGCAGTGAGAGGGTTAGTAGGGTGGGGTTGAGGTGGAACGGGTCGTTGACGTTCATAAGGTGGGGGAGATTTAGGGTCCCCAGCAGAGTGTAAAAATTATTCTTGTGTGGTGTATTTTCTCTTTCCTTTTTCTTCCGTTCATTGTCCCTTCTATTCTGTTCTTGCTTATCCCTACGTGTCTTTGCCTCCGCCAGCCACATCTCAGCCACGCCCTTTTCTAACTGTAACTGCGTCAGCTTTTCTCTGTCCTTCTTACGCTGTTTCTTCCTTGTATGTACTTTCTGAATTTCACCATTTATTTTATCCCTCAAAGTGGTGATAACCTCGACAGAAAATGACCCCCCAACAGGAAATTCAGCCCCGCCGATCCATTTTTCCAAAAACTCCACACTCTCAGAACCATAGTTATCAGTCATGTATTTCACTTTTGGTCCCGTCACGCCGGACGGATCCTGTCTGGGCTTGGACTTGCAAGACCCCATTTTCGACCGATACGACTGCCAGTCACTACTAAATGTCTCAAGTACCTGCTAGTGCGTCCTTATCTTGACCGCTGGTCACCCCAGGCATTCCCAGGTGTTCCCCAACGCGTCTCACTGTACAATTCAAGACTATGTCCCCAAAACTGTCTATGACAGTTACTGTACACTGTCTTTAGTTCAGTCCTGCCATGAGATCATCCCACCGGGCTCCAAAATTTTCACAGATATCGGTCTATGTTAGTGAATTACACCACTGATATTTTACTAATAATCTCATAAAAACATAAAATTTAAGGTCAACTTACTGTAATCTGGAGGTTTGAGATGGTTCTTTGGGATTATGTGTCACAACCCCATCAAGCGACGCGCTCACATTGCCTGGAAGGCGGAAAGAGCCGAACTCCATTTGGGGTGATCAATCCACGTCAGCTGCTGGCAATCAGTGATCAATAATCCCACTTCTGACACCAGTGATGTAACCGAATTTTATCTAAACACTTTAAAAGGTTCTGGAGTAAATAATCAGACGAATCTGTAGGTTGAATGGCCTTTTATTGCTGCCAGCAACAAGAGAAGTGAGAGCAGGGAGGAAAAAAGTCAGCTCTGCCCCCAGAAGGAGAAAAGCACAGCCTTTTTATGACCTTCAGTGAAGTCTTTGGAATGTTTGATAAGACACAGGCACAAAAGAGGAGTGAGAACTCAGAGACACTATGCGGTTCACCCCTTAATATGGTTACAATAGGCAGTGTATGAAAACAGTTCATATATGGATACAAGAACAATTCATATGTTGAAGCACACACACACACACACAATTCATATATTGGGACACACTTATAAAACATAGATCCCTGGTTACTCAACAGATTAAAGCATGAACTTATAAAACATTGATTAATGTGTGCCTGTGTTTGTGTCTATGTTGAATGTAATTAGTGGCTTGTAAATATGGATGTCACCAGACTGCAAAACAAATCTACCTACGGGTACAAATAAAGTAACCTGAACCTGAACCTGAACGTAATGCATAGACAGTAAATTTCCACCACAAGAGTTAAGCTCAATCACTGATGAAGTGAACGTGTTTTATTAACAGAAAGACACACATACAAGAGTCCATGAAAACTGTGCAAAATGCTTAATAATGAGGATGACAGGCTACATTTCCATAGGCAAGCCCCACGCACTCCAGGCGGGACTGAAGCGGCGAGGAAGGGCAATTAATAATGAGGAGAAGACTTACATGCAGGGTTGGAGCAAACTAGCTCTGGAAACAACAACACCATATACAGTCCAAAGGGAGGAGAAACCAACTGAGGAGCCTGGACATCCAGCTTAGACTAACGCCACCACACCGAACACTCACACCATCACCCATAAATACCCTGAATACCAATGACTGACAAGTGGATGCAGGTGTGGCGGCAGCTAATGCATGAATGACAATGGATAGATGTGTGTGAGTGCATGTAAGCGTGAGTGTATGTTTGTCAGGATGAGTGTGTGTGTGTGTGTGTGTGTGTGCGTGCCTGAGTGCAAGTGAGTAGGGAAACAGAGAAGAGGATAAATAATAATAATAGACAACAGGTGGGTGCTGGGAGAGGGAGAGGCGTGGCTGTAGACTGGCAGGGAGCCCAGCTCAGAGGCTCCAACAACCTGCCAGCCGGGAATAATTACCAATCAAACAGGAACTACAGCCACAAATCAAAGAACAGGGCTGAGACATCAACCTCATTCATGATATGTACTAGAATTCAGGTGGAGGTTTGAAATCAGCCCTCTTAGGTTTCTGCCTCCCCCTGCACTTTATATTTTGTATTCTATTATTTTACTGTTCCTTTTCTTCATTTCAGTTTAAACTGTGGAAATAAATAATATAAACCCTGCTGCTAATGCTGCTGCTGCTACAGTGTAATGGACAACGCATGTTGTGAGTGCCCTGAAAGGCATCACGCACTTAAGAAGCTCTTTTGGTTAATAACATTTTGTACATATCTCCTCATATATGTTATGAATACTTCTTACAAACCTGGGTGTTTGGCTGGTGGTCGCTGGACATCGCTCTGAGTTCACCACAGTAGTGTCAGCAGGCATTTACCTTACACTAGGTAAGCGCAGTAAAGTGAGTTGCTGATGTAAAACAGTTTTTTCAATCTGTGTTCACCTAGTTTTGCCTGACGCCAGGCCCCGGATGTGTGGCACAAAAACTACATTTACCCCTTGTGCGATCTTAACATTCTGTTTACTCCCCTTGTCCTACGGGTCAAAAATGGCCCGCCCTACCAAAGCCCCAAAATAAAGTAGCTTAATTGAATTTTAAATCCAAAATCTATTTTGCATGATGAAACAACCTGTTATTTATCAATTCAACTCAATTTAATTCATTTTTATCATGTATTTTTTGTTACACAATACAAAAAGACGATCATCAGTGACCATTATTACACTTTTTTTTACCACAAACCAACTGTCATAATACTTTTCTTTTACACAGTAAAAATTATATTATATTATAGTATATAAATATGAAGTAATTAAAAAAAGAGATTACAATCACTGAGTGTGAGTGTCACTGAAAACTACATGAATCAAGGATGTTACATCACAATAAAATAAAAAATATTTCAGGTAAGTAACATTGCATATATGAAAATAAAAAAATTACCTTTGAATGGAACCAACTGCTCATCTACTGTGACTTCAGGCCCAGGGTTGTAGAGGTATGGCAGACCCTCAACCCACTTGTCCCAGACCTCTCTGATGGCTGCCAGTTTGTCCGTCACACGCCTTGCTGGTCTTGACTCACGGTTGTCAAATCTCAGTATTCTTGAGAAAGTGTGAAAGATTTTCAGCAGCATTGTGGCATGAAAAATTGCCCTTCCACTCTCTGCATTCCAGAGACTACACAGTATGTACAGTGGGGTAAAAAAGTATTTAGTCAGCCACCAATTGTGCAAGTTCTCCCATTTAAAAGGTGAGAGAGGTCTCCAATTTTCATCATAGGTATACCTCAACTATGAGAGACAAAATAAGAAAAAAAAATCCAGAAAATCACATTGAAGGATTTTTAATGAATTAATTGGTAAATTCCTCAGTAAAATAAGTATTTGGTCACCTACAAACAAGCAAGATTTCTGGCTCTCACAGACCTGTAACTTCTTCTTTAAGAGGCTGTTTTGGTGGCGCAGTGGTTAGCATAGTGGCAGCACAGCAACTCACCCTTGGCCAGGGGATCCTGGGTTCGATCGCAGCCCCCGACCAACAGTGATCTGTGTGGTGTTTGCATGTTCTCCCCATGTCTGTGTGGATTTACCCTGGGATTTCTCCGGTTTCCTCTCACATGCCAAAAACATGCAAGTCAGGTTAATTGGCATCAAACTGGGGATTCTAAATTGTCCTTAGGTATGAATGTGAGAGTGAATGGTTGTCTGTCTCTCTGTGTTGGCCCTGCGATGGGCTGACGATCTGTCCTGGATGTACCCTGCCTCTCACCCAAAGATGCTGGGATAGGCTCCAGCCCCCCTGCAACCCGAAAAGGATTAAGCAGAAGAAGATGGATGGATGGATGGATTAAAAGTTATTACAGGAGGAGTTTACAACAATATACAGTACATTGATAGGTACTGGATAAAGCTCCTTTTGGCAAACTAAATCTGTTTTGGCACAGTAAGGGTAGCAGATTTCTGTTCTGCTCACCTAGCTGCCTGACAGGACAAGGGGAACAAAAAGAAAAAAAATTATGGTATGATATGGAGAGAAATAGAGAGAAATGTGGAAGGACAGATAGTTGTGGATTTTGCTAAAAGGATGGTAATGACTGTGGTGAACACATACTTTAAGAAGAGAGAGGAATATAGGGTGACTTACAAGAGTGGAGGAAGGTGCACACAGGTGGACTACATCTTATGCAAGGAAGAGGTTAGCAAAGAAAAAGTGGGATAGTCAGGGAGATGAAGAAAGTCAACAGGAGTATTTGTAATCTAGGCACATGGCAAAAAGAGAGGTGGCAAAGGCAAAGGAAAAGGCATATAGTGAGTTGTATGAGAGGCTAAATACTAAGGAAGGAGAAAAGGAGTTGTATCGATTGGCTAGACAGAGAGATCAAGCTGGAAAAGATGTGCAGCAAGTTAGGCTGGGCAGAAATGGTAAAGTACTAACAAATGACAAGAGTGTGTTGAGAAGGTGGAAGGAGTACTCTGAAAAGCTGATGAATAAAGAAAATGAGAGAGAGAGGAGGATGGATGAAGGAAAGATGGTGAACAAGGAAGTCCCAAGGATTAGCAAGGCAGAAGTGAGGGCAGCTTTGAAGAGGATGAAGAATAGAAAGGCATTTGGTCCAGATGACATACCTGTGGAAGTATTTGTAATGTTTAGGAGAGATGGCAGTGGACTTTTTAACCAGATTGTTTAACACAATCTTGGAGAGTGGTAGAATGCCTGAGAAGTGGAGAAGAAGTGTTTTGGTGCCAATTTTCAAGAACAAATGTGATGCTCAGAACTGTAGTAACTACAGAGGCATAAAGTTGATCAGCCACACTATGAAGAAAGGGGAAAGAGTTGTTCAAGTCAGGTTAAGGTGTGAGGTAACAATCAGTGAGCAGTAGTACAGTTTCATGACAAGAAAGAGTACTACAGATGCAGTGTTTGCTCTAAGAGTGCTGATGGAGAAGTATAGAGAAGGTCAGAAGGAGTTGCACTGTGCCTTTGTGGATTTAGAGAAAGCATATGATAGGGTGCCAAGAGAGGAAGTGTGGTGCTGTATGAGAAAGTCAGGAGTGGCAGAGAAGTATGTGAGGGTGGTGCAGGACATGTATGAGGACAGTGAGACAGTGGCGAAGTGCACTGTAGGACTGATATATGGATTCAAGGTAGGGGTGGGATTACATCAGTAATCGGCTCTGAGCCCCTCCTTGGTGGGAGCCAAGTTGTGAACACATCAGCCTGTGCGTCTATCAGCCTGTCCATGGTGATGGACAGGCTGATAGACAAAGTCAAGCAGGAGTGGAAGAGAACCTTGATAGTGGAGGTATGCTTTGGAGAGAAGAGGAATGAAAGCCAGTTGAAGCAAGACAGAATACATGAGTGCAAGTGAGAGGGAGTCAACTGTAACGGAGAAGATGGAAGGAGTAGAGGTAGTGAAAGTAGATGAGTTTAAATACGTACCTGGGGTCAACCATCCAAAGAAATGGAAAATGCACAAGATAGGTGAAGAAGAGAATGCAGGCAGGGTGGAGTGGGCGGAGACGAGTGTCAGGGGTGATTTGTGACAGAAGGGTAGCAGCAAGGGAAGATTTACAAGATGGTAGTGAGACCTGCTATGATGATGTATGGTTTGGAGATGCTGGTGCTGACAAAAAGACAGGAGACAGAGCTGGAGTTGAAGATGCTAAAATTTTCATTGGGAGTGACTAGGAGGGACAAGCTTTGAAATTAGTATATCAGAGGAACAGTTCAGGTTGAGCGGCTTGGAGACAAAGTAAGAGAGGCACGGCTGAGATGGTTTGGACATGTGCAGAGGAAGGATAGTGGACATATTGGACAAAGGATGTTGAAGATGGAGCTGCCAGGCAGGAGGAAAAGAGAAAGACCACAGAGAGGATTCATGGATGTAGTGAAGGAGGACATGGAGAGGGTTGGTGTTGCAGAGGAAAATGCAGGGGATAGGGTGAGATGGAGACAGATGATCCACTGTAGCAACCCCTAAAGGGAGCAGCCGAAAGAAGGAGATACTGAGGATGTCCATTGCCACTCTGCCTAGACTTCTTGCCCCTCCTTTTTCACCCCATGTAAAATTTCTAGATCCGCCACTGGGTTGGTTAATTAAATAGATTTACCTGTATGAATGTTGTAGGACAGAACAAGTCTATGAAATTATTTTCACTCCTGCTCTGAGTAATATCATGGGAGAACTGTGTGGAACAGTTGTAGTCACAGCTGAGCACAGGGAGGGGAGAGACATTACTTCTTCTCTTCTAACATGTAAGTATAATTTTTTTATGTTTGACATGTATACTTTTAAAATGACCCGGCAAGTAACACTTAATCAAACACTTTATTCACTTATCTCACTGATGACTGTAATAGAGCCAATGAGCTCATTTATATCCGTGCTGTATAAATTTAAATTATTTCCATCAGCCTGAGTTCACCCCAATGTTGCTCATCATGGATTTCATTCCTGCCATTTGTCTTCTGCCTTTAATGACAGTTTTAATGTTGGTGAAGGGCTTTATTATATTTATTAATCCTCAGATGGAGATCAGCTGGTCAAACCAACAGTGTTGCACAGCACCTGTCTCCTCCAAAACATGGTTCTTTAGCATTAAATGTGGCTTTTGAGGCTGCCACACAACACTGATTTATTGTTTGTTCATCTCTTATTTCTCTGCAACCCATGAGCAACAATTAGAGTCTTCTTGTCTGCTGGAAATGCTTAAATATTCACAAGTAATATCTGAAAATGAAATATCCACTATAAACAGAAGCCAACTTCTGATGGCCTGACACAATCCCATACTGCTTTGTGCATGTCAAAGATGGTGGTATTTGCGAAAAGGTCCATGCTGTTTAATCAGGATCTTGATGTGCAGCAGAGGTGGATGGATTATCTTGAGAAAAGGAGACATGTTCACTAAAGCATTTTTTAAAATGTCCTCAAAATAGAAAGTATGAAATCTTTTACTGCAACTTTACGAAAGTTTTGCATTTGTATTTTACTAACTACATTTGAATACTGAGAGATTTCAGATAAAAGGTACTTCATAAAAATGTAATGCAATTTAGAGATAAAATGATATCAATCTGAAATGTGTATCAACTGACAATAACATTGGTGCATCTCAAATATGTAGGAAAAATCTTCACAGTTTTGTCTAATATCTTTACAGCTGTCCTCCTGACTGCCAGTTGTTTGTGTTGTGGGGGAAGATGGCACATGTTGGAGGCTTCCATAAATTCCTTTATTATTCTATGATGTCCGTGGTCTGTTTTTTACACCCTGTGTTGGTGTGGCATGCAGTCATCCCAGGTAAAATTATTTTAGCAAATTCTGTACTCAGGAAGTAAATTAAAAAACTTCTTCATATAATATTAGTATGCAGAATAAATCAGTATCGCTTAATAGGATGAATCATGTTATAGTTAAATTTAAGTGTTTCCATTAGCTGTGAAAATTAATGCACAGTACCTTGACCCCAACACTGAAGCACCTAATGCACCCATCTTTTAAATCATTGTATATCTATTTTATTTCCAATGTAAATTCATTAGCACAACTTGCAGGTTACATTATTATGGTGCAAATACAATCTAAGCATGAAGTACGATATAAGTCTAAGTAAGTATCACACAATTACTGTGTAAATACATCATAAGAACCACTTCAGTATGACATCCCTCTGTTGATCACCACCTTATCATGGTGGAGGGGTTTGAGTGATCTAATGATCCCAGGAATTATAGTGTGGGGAGCAACTTGCCCCTAATCTGCTTTTAATGAGCAGATGTGGTGGTGGAGAGGACTCATGTGCAGGCAGGAGTATGGTGCCAAAAACAATGATTTATTAACAAAACTGGAACAAATTAAAAGCAGCACATGGGCTGAAGACAGAACAAAGCCAAACAGGCAGAAATGGAAGAGGGGAAATGGGCCAGAATGCACATGAGGAGCAGGCAGGAACACTAATGACGCCACACTTGACACAGACTGACATTGCTACATATAGGCTACGGTCACACTGCAGGTCTTGATGCTCAATTTCGATTTTTTGCCAAGATCCAATTTTTTTGTTTGGGTGTTCACATTATTATTTAAATGCGACCCCCATCAGACTTCAGTGTGAACGATCTACAGCTATGAAGTGACCCGCATGCACAGAAGAAAACGTAACGTCAGACACAGTGTTGTGTTTGGGGGACAGAATGTCATGGCTCCCTCTGGGCCACTATCTGCTACAGCTCCACGCACACCTGCTCCCAATCCCACGGGCTTTATAGCCTGCTCTGCCTGAGATCTGGCACGGAGCAGTCTGTTGTCCTGCCAACAGAAATACATCTCTCGTCAACAGCCAACTTCCTGGCCTCTTCATCCCTGACCCGAATCGTCTCTTTGCTTCAAGTAAGCCTGACTCCCACTCACCTTTTTAGTCATCTTCCCCTGTACACAGGTGGATTTCCCCGGCGGCGGAATCTCCCCCTCTTGGCGGCGGTACATGCCTCCATCGCTCCAACAGGGCCACCTACCCTATCCGGGCGTGGGCCGAGAACACTGTCTCCCTGGCTGCAGCCCCTGGGCCAACCTGAGCATCCAACTTCCATCTGCAAAGTAAGCCCCAGTCATTACCACGCTTCGTTATTGGTGGACAGTGCTAACATCTGTGCTCTGTGTCATTACAGGGTTGCCAGGCTGAACGGTGTTCTGCTCTCCCCTGGTCACGACATCATCACTATTCCTCACCTCCTCATACTCAGCACATACAACACATACACGCACTCACACACTCACTTGGAACAAATAAAGATAATTGTATTCACTTGAGCCTGAGCGTGTGTTCCCTGGGTCTGATAATTATGTCAGTACGGCTCCGTCAGAGCGACCCAGCGAACAGCGTGCTAGCACGCCAGGTTAACAACTTAGAGGCTCGGGTGGATCAAATAGCTTACCAGCAGCAGGTAATCCTCAACCAGCTAGCACAGATTAACAACCGGTTGGATCGTCTGGAAGGGCAACAGGTGTTTCCTCCAGTCACTGGGAGTATGCCGGCTCCTGTTAGCTCCCCTCCTAGCCAGGCTAGTCAGGTCCCCTTGGCCCGGCTCACACCGGTTCCCACGCCCCCTCGCTTCAGTGGTAAGCTTGGGAAGGCCCGTGTGTTCATACTCCAGTGCAAAACAGTCTTCCAGTGGATTCCAGGGAATTTTCCCACTGAGCATAGTCGCATAGACTACGTGGCTAACCTATTGGAGGATAGGGCGCTAGCTTGGGCATACGCCGTGATGGCTAAACCAAGCTATGCTAACTTAACCTACTGGCAGTTCGTTTCAGATTTCCACAAAGTATTCGATCATTCTGACCGAGATAGCGTGCTCACCACTTGGCTGTTAAATCTTCGACAGGGGGGCAGGTCCGTCGCGGACTATGCTGTCGATTTCCGGGTGGTGGCCGCGGAGGTTGGATGGGAGGATGCCTTGCTGTGTAGCATTTTCATTCAGAGCTTGAGCCCTAACCTGCGGGATGAGCTGGCCCGCCTAGATAAGCCTGAGAAACTCACTGAGCTAATTTCCTTAGCTATTAGTTTGGATAATAGGCTGAGGGAGCGGGCAGCCGAGCAAAGAGCTTCCAGTCGCTCGGGCGCCCATTTCACCGCTCCCCTCAGTCGCCTCAATTGGCCCTGCCTTCATCTGAGTCTTTAGACGGGCCGGAAGCTATGGTGGTTTGGCGGTCCAAGCTCTCGTTAGCCGAGAGGCAGTGCCGCAGGGAATTAGGATTGTGTATGTACTGTGGTAGTGACGAGCACGAGGTAGAGTCTTGTCCCGTTCAGCCAAAAGAGTGGGTCCGTGCATCGCAGTAGGGGGTCTCACGGACTCGTCTCGATCTCATCCCCTCACCAAGTGTCTCCTACCAATTAGATTTATTTACAAACAGACCGAACTGCTCACACATGCACTGATTGACTCGGGGGCTGAGCAGAGCTTCATATCGAGGGAACTGGCAACCCAACTGGGGCTTCCCTGCCATCCACTTCAGTCTCCCCTAAGGCTCGTTGCCCTGTCTAAAGCCCCCTTGGCAACGGTTTCTCAACAAACTGCCCCGGTGTCAGTCATCATTTCCGGCAAACATCAGGAGGACCTGCGCTTGTTTGTATTACCCACTTCAACTTCACCGGTCATTCTGGGCTACCCCTGGCTCCTGCTCCACAACCCCTCCTTCGATTGGCGTACGGGGAGTGTCATCTTGTGGAGCTCTTTCTGCCTCAGTGCGTGCTTGCAGTCCGCAGCATGCTCTCCGTCAGTGTCCCTGGTCCCTCACGTCCCCCCTCCTCTTGACCTGTCCAAGGTGCCGCCTGAATACCATGACCTGGGGGCGGTATTTAGCAAATCGCAGGCACTGTCCCTTCCCCCCCCCACCGCCCTTATGACTGTGCCATCAATCTCCGGGCTGGTGCCCCGCTGCCGTCGAGCCGCCTCTACAGCCTTTCGGCTCCGGAATGGGAGGCGATGGATACCTACATCAAGGAGTCTCTCAGCTCGGGCATCATCCGGCCCTCTTCTTCGGCGGTGGGGGCGGGGTTCTTCTTCGTGGGTAAGAAGGATGGCTCCCTGCGGCCATGTATTGACTTCAGGGCCCTTAATGACATTACCGTGAAGGACAAGTACACCCTCCCACTCATGGATACGGCGTTCGACTCCCTCCAGGGGGCCTCCTGGTTCACCAAGCTCGACCTCCGCAATGCCTACCATCTCATGCGGATCAGGGAGGGGGACGAGTGGAAGAAGGGGTTCCAGACCCCAAGTGATCACTACGAGTACCTCGTGATGCCGTTTGGGTTGACCAACGCTCCGGCCGTCTTCCAGCGCCTCATTAATGACATTCTCCGGGACTTCCTTGGGTCATTTGTCTTCGTGTACCTGGACGATATTCTTATCTTCTCCCAGTCATTGGACGAACATTGGGTCCATGTGAGACGGGTCCTCCAACGGCTCCTGGAGAACAAGTTGTTCATGAAGGCCGAGAAGTGTGAGTTCCACTCCACCACGACCTCATTTCTCGGCTTCATCGTCTCTCACAACCGGATTATTCCCGACCCTGACAGGGTTAAGGTGGTGGTGGATTTTGCCCCCCCGTCAAGGAAGCAACTCCAGCAGTTCCTGGGGTTTGCCAATTTCTACCGCCGTTTTGTTCCCAATTACAGCGTGATCGCTCTCCCCTTGACCCGTCTCACGTCCCCCAAGGTGGCTTTCCAGTGGACGGAGGAGGCTGCAGCGCCGTTCACCGCCCTCAAGGGGGAGTTCTCGTCCTCTCGTGTCCTGACGCAGGTGGATCCCTCTCTTCAGTGCCTGGTCAAGGTGGACGCTTCTGATTCCGGGATGGGGGCAGTTCTCTCTCAGTGCTCCCCGATGGACGGGGTGATCCATCCCTGCGCATTCTTCTCCCATCGTTTGTCCCTGGTGGAGAGGAATTACGACATCAGTGACAGGGAGCTCCTGGCAGTGAAGCTCGCCCTGGAGGAGTGGCGCCACTGGTTGGAGGGGGCCGCTCAACCCTTCACTGTATGGACTGACCATAAGAATTTGGAATACCTGAGAACTGCGAAGCGTCTGAATGCCCGTCAAGCCCGTTGGTCCCTGTTCTTCGGGTGTTTCAATTTCACTATTACTTATCGCCCCAGGGCTAAGAATGCCAAACCAGATGCCCTCTCCAGGCAGTTCGCTTCGGATGTGGCAGAGGGGCATGAGCACACCATTCTCCCAGCCTCTTGTGTCATTGGTGCCCTCTCGTGGGGCATCAGGGAGAGGGTCCTGAGGGCGCAGGAGGTTGAGCCCGATCCGGGTGGAGGACCCGCGGAGCGGCTGTTTGTCCCCTCGTCAATCCGGGGCAAGGTGATCCACTGGGCCCATTCCTCCAAGTTTTTGTGCCATCCAGGGGTGTCTCGCACAGTGGAGCTCCTGCAGAGATCGTTCTGGTGGCCGGCACTTCGGAGGGATGTTATCAACTATGTCCGCGCCTCTCCTCAGTGCGCCACCAGGAAGACATCTTCTTCTCCGCCTGCTGGTCTTCTTCACCCATTGTCGGTTCCCAGCAGGCCTTGGTCCCACATCTCCCTGGATTTCATGACTGGCTTCCCTCCCTCCAACCATTACACCACTGTTCTCACCATCGTCGATCGTTTTTCCAAGACCGTCCACTTTGTTCCGTTACAGGGGCTCCCTATTGTGCGGGACATGGCGGACCTGCTGGTGCAGCATGTGATGTGCCTTCATGGGATTCCCATCGACATTGTCTCCGATCGGGGTCCCCAAATCGTGTCCGGGGTTTGGAGGGCGTTCTGCAACGCGCTGGGGGCAACAGTGAGCTTGTCTTCCGGTCATCACCCACAGAGCAACGGGCAGTGCGAGCGGGCCAATCAGGAGCTGGAGGCTGCTCTACGCTGTGTCATCGCCTCCAGTCCCTCGTCCTGGAGCAGCCATCTCCCCTGGATTGAGTATGCCCACAACTTGACTGTGTCCTTGGCGGTTGGCATGTCCCCTTTCATTGCCTCTCTAGGTTACAACCCTCTGCTTTTTCCCAAGGAGGAGAGGGACGTGGCTGTACCATCCATCCACGCCCACCTGAGGTGCTGTCGCCAGCTCTGGACTGCCACTCGCAAGGCCCTTCTTCACACGGCTGAACGCAACGCTAGGACCGCGAATCGCCGCAGAAGACCGGCTCCTCAGTACCAGGTGGGTCAGCAGGTTTGGCTGTCAACTCAGCATATTGCTCTGAAAGCTGAAAAAAGGAAGTTGGCCCAATGCTTTATTGGCCCCTTCCCTGTTGTGCGTATTGTTAACCCTGTGGCTGTGCGCCTGGCTCCCCCCCCCCTCTCCGTATCTGTCCTACGTTCCATGTCTCCCAGGTGAAGCCCATCTGTTCCAGCCCCCTCTGTCCCCCTCCCAAGGCTCCACCCCCAACAGTGTTGATCGACGGCAACCCAGCTTGGAAAGTCAACGCCATCCTGGACATCCACCGCTGGGGTCGCAGTCTGCAGTACCTGGTGGACTGGGAGGGGTATGGCCCAAGTAGAGATCCTGGGTACGTCCGTCATTCGTGTTAGACAAACACCTCATCAGGGACTTCCACCGGACACACCCAGGTAGACTGGGTCAGGTGCCGGGAGGCACCTCTTGGGGGGGGGGGGGGGAGTACTGTCATGGCTCCCTCTGGGCCATTATCTGCTAGAGCTGCATGCACACCTGCTCCCAATCTCCCACGGGCTTTATAGCCTGCTCTGCCTGAGATCTGGCACGGAGCCGTCTGTCGTCCTGCCAACAGAATTACATCTCTCGTCAACAGCCAACTTCCTGGCCTCTTCATCCCTGACCCGAATCGTCTCTTCACTTCAAGTAAGCCTGATTCCCACTCACCTTTTTAATCATCTTCCCCTGTGTACAGGTGGATTTTCCCGGCGGCGGAATCTCTCCCTCTTGGCGGTGGTACGAGCCTCCATCGCTCCAACAGGGCCACCTACCCTATCCGGGCGTGGGCCGAGAACACTGTCTCCCTGGCTGCAGCCCCTGGGCCAACCTGAGCATCCAACTTCCATCTGCAAAGTAAGCCCCAGTCATTACCACGCTTCATTATTGGTGGACAGTGCTAACATCTGTGCTCTGTGTCATTATAGAGTTGCCAGGCTGAACGGCGGTCTGCTCTCCCCCGGTCACGACGTCATCACTATTCCTCACTTCCTCATACTCAGCACATACAACACATACACGCACTCACATACTCACATGGAACAAATAAAGATAATTGTATTCACTTGAGCCTGAGCGTGTGTTCCCTGGGTCTGATAATTATGTCAGTACGGCTCCGTCAGAGCGACCCAGCGAACAGCGTGCTAGCACGCCAGGTTAACAACTTAGAGGCTCGGGTGGATCAAATAGCTTACCAGCAGCAGGTAATCCTCAACCAGCTAGCGCAGATTAATAACCGGTTGGATCGTCTGGATGGGCAACAGGCATTTCCTCCGGTCACCGGGAGTATGCCGGCTCCTGTTAGCTCCCCTCCTAGCCAGGCTAGTCAGGTTCCCTTGGCCCGGCTCACTCCGGTTCCCACACCCGCTCGCTTCAGTGGTAAGCTCAGGGAGGCCCGTGAGTTCATACTCCAGTGCAAAACAGTCTTCCAGTGGGTTCTGGGGGATTTTCCCACTGAGCATAGTCGCATAGGCTACGTGGCTACCCTACTGAAGGGTAGGGCGCTAGCTTGGGCATACGACGTGATGGCTAAACCAAGCTATGCTAACTTAACTTACCGGCAGTTCGTTTCAGATTTCCACAAGGTATTCGATCATTCTGACCAAGATAGCGTGCTCACCACTTGGCTGTTAAATCTTCGACAGGGGGGCAGGTCCGTCGCGGACTATGCTGTCGATTTCCGGGTAGTGGCCGCGGAGGTTGGATGGGAGGATGCCTCGCTATGTAACATTTTCATTCGGAGCTTGAACCCTAACCTGCGGGATGAGCTGGCCCGCCTAGATAAGCCTGAGAAACTCACTGAGCTAATTTCCTTAGCTATTAGTTTGGATAATAGGCTGAGGGAGCAGGCAGCCGAGCGAAGAGCTTCCAGTCACTCGGGCGCCCATTTCATCGCTCCCCTCAGTCGCCTCAATTGGCCCTGCCTTCATCTGAGTCTTTAGAAGGGCCGGAAGCTATGGTGGTGGGGTGGTCCAAGCTCTCGTTAGCCTAGAAGCTGTGCCGCAGGGAATTAGGATTGTGTATGTACTGTGGTAGTGACGAGCATGAGGTAGAGTCTTGTCCCGTTCGGCCAAAAGAGTGGGTGCTCAAACATGGTGTATGGTGCACATACAACACATACACGCACTCACACACTCACTTGGAACAAATAAAGATAATTGTATTCACTTGAGCCTGAGCGTGTGTTCCCTGGGTCTTATAATTATGTCACAGAACTTCTTCACCCTGATGCAGCACAGCAAAATAAAATGTTAAAATCATAAATATGAGACCTGCTCCCTTCCTCTACACACCAGATGACCGCTGTGATCAGCTCTACTTTAACAGAACTGATGGATTAAACAGCTCTCTTTAAAATGAGACCCCGTGTCTCAATGAGTTTACCTATATAAATAAGGTTAATAATAAATAATCCTAGCAATTACAATAGGACTGTCGCCCACTGATGTTGTCAGTGACTCTTGCCCTAATAAACTACACGGCTCGTACCAGTGCCATAACACCGGTCCTGCTGCAAGAAGGAGGAGCTGTCAGAGACTCACCTCTCCTGTGTGTCCCCCCATCTGGCCATTCTGCTCCACAGTCATGTCTGTGTTAACTTTACATTTTAGATATTACAGCAGCCAGGACTCACGGTGTGCCGTTTACAGGGAAAAAGGAATTTGCAGCGTCCAGTAAATGTGCCGTTACTGCGCTTGCTTGTCTGGCAGTTTCAGTCCCGACCCCCCCCCCCCCACCCCCAAATTTTGAAGTTATTGTGCAGTTGGAGCTGACAAAATTACAATCCAGTGATAAAGGGAAGAAGATTGATTAAAAATAGAGCACAAATCAGCTATGTCTGCCGTGCTTGCTACATCCTCCACCACAGAATTGTAGCGTCTGTTTCACTTCATTGAGGAAAAAGTCGGATGAAATGCGACATGACAGTTTAGACTGAGGTTGCTTTGGAAAATATCAGATACATATCCGAATTAGAACCATATCTGAAAGTGGCCTGGGTCTGGTGTGAAAAAATCGGATATGTGTGTTCAGACAGTCATTAAAAAAAACAGATATGGGTCACAGTTGTACAAAACAATTGGAATTGAGCATTAAAAGCTGCAGTGTGAGCATAGCCATAGACAGGGGTAATTAACAAACACAAGACAGGTGGGCATGATCAAGGGCATCAGGGAAGTGGCTACAGGTGAGGAGAACAGGATGGGCGGGATGTTCAGAAGAACACAGACAGGGAGAGCACATGACGCATGATAATGAACATGCAGGACAACAATGCAGGTATAAAACAGAGAGAACAGTGGCTACAGATATGGGAAACATGAGGAGCTGGA
This sequence comes from Pholidichthys leucotaenia, assembly GCA_020510985.1. NCBI lineage: Eukaryota > Metazoa > Chordata > Actinopteri > Cichliformes > Pholidichthyidae > Pholidichthys > Pholidichthys leucotaenia. The sequence goes on along the minus strand of CM035841.1, from coordinate 326,573,769 downwards.
AGAATAAGTAAACAGATATGCACACATACCGAGGAACAAACAGAGGATGACACAGTAGACAGTGACAGGAAACTCAGAGGAACACAGAGGGCAATAATTGCAAATAATAATCATCCATGATCACAAAAAAAACCCAATACATGAGCATAAAATGTAGGCTTGATCCTAAAATCAAACCCAGATTATGACAAGGCCCCCCCTCAAGGGCGGATTCTAGACACCCTTCAAACAAAAACCAGGAACACCTCAATGGGGTGGGGGGAAGGAGACACAGGCACGACAGGGCAAAACAAGAATACAGGCACAGAAAACCCAGGAGGTGAAGACAACACAGCCATTTCAAACTCAGATGACAACATGGGAACTCTTAACTCAGATGACGACATGAAAACTTAAACCAGATGACGACATGGAAACTTAAACCAGATGAAGACATGAAAACTTAAACCAAAAGCTGACATGAAAACTTAAACCAAAAGCTGACATGAAAACTTAAACCCAGAAGATGACATGAAAACTTAAACTCCAAATGACATGGAACCCTTAAACCCAAATGATGACATGGAAAACCTAAAACTCAAATGAAGACATGAAAACTCCAAACTCAAATGATAATATGGGGATCTCAAACTCTGCAGGTGCCAGCTTGGACACTTTAACCTCAGAACATGAGAACAAAGAACCTCAAACCCAGGAGACATCATAAAGGCCCTAACCTCAGAAGGAAACACAGGAGCTTTAGGCTGAAAAAGGAAACACAGGAGCTTTAAGCTAAAAAAAAAAAAAAGCAACACAGGAGCTTTAGGCTAAAAAAAGCAACACAGGAGCTCTCAACTCAGAAAACACAGGAGCTCACGACTCAGAAAACACAGGAACTCTCACCTTAGAAAACACAAGAGCTCACAACTTAGAAGCTAACACAGGAGCTCTTAGCTCAGCAGCTAACACAGGAGCACGATACTCAAGGGAAGTAACATGAAAACGTAACTCACAGAAACTCCAATCTCAGGAGGTGACAACAAAAAACTCTCCAGTTCAGGAAGTGAAAATAAAATACCCTTAACCTCAGGAGATATCACGGGAGCCCTTAGCTCAAATGAAAACAACATGGGGGTTTCAAACCTCATAAGAGTTTCTGACTCAGGCAGCAACACAAAAACCCCACGCACTGGAAATAATACCGGAGTGGTGGTCTAGTTGGTAGAGCATTCCCCCCCTACAACCAGAAGGTCGTGGGCTCAAATCCTGACTGGGTCATACCAAAGACCATATAAAAATGGTACTTTCTGCCTTCTAGCTTGATGCTCACCGTAATAGAATGGGGAAAGGAAAGTTAACGCACAGAGGTATCAGAGGACTGACCCCCTCACTGTAGCTTTCACTATTCACAGTAGCTGTGTGGCCTAGGGTCAGTGAAATGGAGATAGACGCTGCCCCATACACCACATGGTGTCCCACATGCTGTGCGGGCGGGGGGGGGTGGTTAACAGGAAATAATACAGAGGGTCTAAATTCAGGAGATTCCCCAGATGCAGAAATTTCTAGCTGAGGGGACATACAGGTACATCTAAAAAAAATTAGAATATCATGAAAAAGTTCAATATTTTTGTCACTCATTTCAGAAACTGAAACCCATATACAGTATTATATAGATTCATTACACAGAGAGTGATATGTTTCAAGTGTTTATTTATTTTAATTTTGATGATTGTGGCTTACAGCCCATGAAAACCCCAAATTCAGTTTCTCAAAAAATTAGAATATTACATAAAATTAATTTAAAAAATAGTTTTTTAATAGAAATGTTGGCCGACTGAAAAGTATGTCCATGTACACACTCAATACTTGGTCGGGGCTCCTTTTGGATTAATTACTGTATCAGTGTGGCGTGGCATGGAGGTGATCAGCCTGTGGCACTACTGAGGTGTTATGAAGGTCCAGGTTGCTTTGATAGTGACCTTCAGCTCATCTGCATTGTTGGGTCTGGTGTCTCTCATCTTCCTCTTGACAATACTCCATAGATTCTCTATGGGATTTAGGTCAGGAAAGTTTGCTGACCAATCAAACACAGTGATGCCATGGTCATTAAACCAGATTTTGATACTTTTGGCAGTGTAGGGGGTGCCAAGTCCTGCTGGAAAATGAAATCAGTTTCTCCATAAAGCTTGTCAGCAGAGGGAAGCATGAAGTGCTCTAAAATTTCCTGGTAGACGACGGCACTGACTTTGGTCTTGATAAAACACAGTGGACCAACACCAGCAGATGGCATGGTTCCGCAAATCATCACTGACTGTGGAAACTTCACACTAAACCTCAAGCAACTTAAATTCTGTGCCTTTCCACTCTTTCTCCAGACTCTGGGACTTTGATTTCCAAATGAAATGCAAAATTTACTTTTATCTGAACAGAGGTCATCTGCTGGTGTTGGTCCATTGTGTTTTATCAAGACCAAAGTCAGCGCAGTCATCTACCAGGAAATTTTAGAGCACTTCATGCTTCCCTCTGCTGACAAGCTTTATGGAGAAGCTGATTTCATTTTCCAGCAGGACTTGGCACCCCCCTACACTGCCAAAAGTATCAAAATCTGGTTTAATGACCATGGCATCATTGTGTTTGATTGGCCAGCAAACTCTCCTGACCTAAATCCCATAGAGAATCTATGGTGTATTGTCAAGAGGAAGATAAGAGACACCAGATCCAACAATGCAGACGAGCTGAAGGTCACTATCAAAGTAACCTGGACCTTCATAACACCTCAGCAGTGCCACAGGCTGATCATCTCTATGCCACGCCACACTGATACAGTAATTAATCCAGAAGGAGTCCCAACCAAGTACTGAGTGTGTACATGGACATACTTTTCAGTCGGCCAACATTTCCATTAAAAAACTATTTTTTAAAATTAATTTTATGTAATATTCTAATTTTTTGAGAAACTGAATTTGGGGTTTTCATGGGTTGTAAGCCATAATCATCAAAATTAAAATAAATAAACACTTGAAATATATCACTCTCTGTGTAATGAATCTATATAATATATGGGTTTCACTTTCTGAAATGAGTGACAAAAAATATTGAACTTTTTCATGATACTCTAATTTTTTGAGATGTACCTGTAAATGCAGAAATCTCTGGCACAGGGGACATAAAAGCAGAAATTTCTAGTTTTCGAGACACGGATGCAAGGATCTTTGACTCCAGGGACACAGATATGGAATTTTTGTCCAGGAGCTCAGGTGCAGAAATTTCTAGCCCAGGGGATATAGAAGCAGAAATTTCTAACTCAGGGGCACAAATACAGAAATCCATGGTACAGGACACACAAATGCAAAGACCTCTGATTCAGAACACTCCAATGCAGAATTCCCTGGTTCAAGACACACAGATACAGAAATTTCTGGTTCAGGAGGCACAAATACAAGAGTCCTCATGGTTTCATGAGCTAAGCTTTGATAATCTCCATTTTACCCCCTCCCACAGAGTCCAAAACAAGGACATCATTTGCGGTCCAAGCAAAAATTCCAAGGCCCCAAACTTAAAAAACGGGTCAGGTGTTCTTCCATTGACCCAGAGCCATTGGGCCGGGAGGTAAAATGGATCCAGGGGCCGACCCAAGTCCATGGGTCCCCAAAACAGGGTACATGGTGGATCTGGTGGCCTATCAAAGTCCCTAGGCCACCAGACTACAGGACGAGGAAGATCAGGGATGCAGAGCTCGGGAGACAGCAACAACAGATCCTTTAGCTCTAGGGGCAACAATCCTGGGGCTTGTAATTCAGGTACCAATAATACTGGGGTCTTTAGCTCAGGAGACAATAACTCAGGGATTTCTAATTCAGCAGATAATACAGAGGTTTCAAGTTCAGGGAACAACACAGGGTTTCCTAGTTCAACAGGCATCAACACAGGACTTTCTAGTTCAGAGGACACTAGTACGGGGGTTTCTAGTTCCGAAGACAGTTCCAGAGGAACTTTCGGCACAGGGGCTAACAGCAGCTGAGGAGCGGTGACCTCAGATGGCAAAACTGGAGTGGGCTGCTCTGTCCCTTGGACAACGGGTGGAGGTCTCCTGACCTCTTGGGCATCGAGTGGAGGTCTCCTGACCTGACACAGCAGCAGGTGGTGCAGGGATGTCCAACCCTGATGCCTAGGGAATCACTCCCACTGCAGTCACCTCGGACAGGGAAGAAAGTTTGGGGGTGAGTGAGGTGTCACCACAATCACCAGGAGTTAGGCAAGACTTTACTAATACTGATGTTGTTGAGGAAAAAGGATGCGAGGCGAGGCACGAGCATGGATGACACAGAATCTTTATTTTCCTCTAATAACATAATACAGCCATGCCTTCAGCGTGGACGCGCTGGGGCTGAAAAACCCCCATAAAGGGGAACTCCCTTCGGTTGCTGTGCACCTGGCTTTTATTGCTTTAATCTCATGCATAACAACCGAGGCTTCTGACATTATGCATGTTGCCTGAACAAAGAGAATGTGTGGCGCAATTATCATAACAACTTGCCACATAAGTTACAATACATTCACACCCCTGCATCTTCACACGCCAGCTTGGTGCAGCAGGGGGCAAAAGGCACATCTTTGTCTGGTTGGCTCTGGGTTACTTTTCCTCTCCCCAGGAGATGTATAGACTAACTGTCCAGTCTGAACCTCCCGGTGACCTTCCTCACTCGGTCCATTGTTCTCGTGTTTCCTCCTGCCTTTCTGGGTGGGAGAGAACCCAGACCTGTGTCCCCACACAGTTAAAAAGTAAAGAAAAGTACTTGCCTGATCTCCTGGTCCACTTCTGCTGGGGTGACCGCCTCAAGATGAGCCGCAGGAACTGGAGCATGCACCTTGGGCAGAACAGCAACAGGAGCATACTCCTCGAGAACAGCTGGAGCTGTGGCATATGCAGATGGGGCAGTGGGCATGGGCTGCCATGCAGCACATGTGGAAGCTGGCACTGCAGGTGAAGCCGACACTGCAGCTGTGGTGGGAGCCGGCACAGCTGAGCTCCATGGAGCAAGGAGATGTAGATGACAGAGCCAGGGGACATTCTACCATTGGCACAGGCTCCCATTGGGTTGGAACAGATGAGTGGTGAGAAGCTGAAACGGAGCAAGGAGACGTGCATATCTGAGCCAGGAAACGTCTCACAGGCGGTACTGGGTCCTATGATGCCGAAACCAAGAGACACTCTGTCGTCGGCTCAGATTTTGGTGAGCAGGGAGCGCTCTCCTCTTGTCCGTAATGGGGCTGCAGAGCAGGACAGCTGAGAGCTGAGGCTGGAGCAGACGAATGGCAAAGAGAGGCAATGGTGGTTGACGGAGCCAGGGTCACCGTCGGCACAGACTTCGGGCTTTTCTCCAGTCCGAGGAACAAATTTAACAACAACTCTGATAACAAGATGAACAGACCAATCAGACCGGGACAGTTCCACAAACGGGCAATCCTCGATCACTCCAGCCGCTTCTTCCAGGAGGCTCAATGCTCTCTTCGATGTGTGACTATTCTGGGCATCAGAAATCAGCCCCTCAATGAGCTGAACCCCCCAGCACTCCTCCTCATTCAGCCCAATGCTTCAAAAGTCCATGCCTGCTGAATCCTCACTTGGTGGCGTCATTCTGTCATGAATCTGCTTTTAACGAGCAGATGTGGTGGTGGAGAGGACTCATGTGCAGGCAGGAGTATGGTGCCAAAAACAATAATTTATTAACAAAACTGGAACAAATTAAAGCCAGCACATGGGCTGAAAACAGAACAAAACCAAACAGGCAGAGCTCAAGGGGAAACGGGCTAGAATGCACACGGGGAGAAGGCAGGAACACTAATGACGCCACACCTGACACAGATCGACACTGGTGCATATAGGTGGGGTAATTAATAAACACAAGACAGGTGGGCGTGATCAAGGGCATCAGGGAAGTGGCTACAGGTGAGAAGCACAGGCTGGACGTGCTGTACAGACGAGCACAGACAGGGAGACCACATGACACATGACAATGAACATGCAGGACAACAATGCAGGAGTAACACAGAGAGGGCAGTGGCTACAGATATGGGAAACATGAGGAGCTGGAAGAATAGGTAAACAGATATGCACACATACTGAGTAACAAACAGAGGATGACACAGTAGACAATGACAGGAAACTCAGAGGAACACAGAGGGCAATAATTGCAAATAATAATCATCCATGATCACAAAAAACAATACATGAACAAAAACTGTGGGCTTGAACCTAAGATCAAACCCAGATTATGACACTAATAGGGTCTTCCAAGAGAGATCCAATAGATCCCCTTGATCTATTGTGATTTGTGTACCCAAAGAAACCTTCTTTGGGTACACAAATCCACCCTCCAGTGGCCTCACCACCTGCAGGAGGGATCATGGTGCTCTGTGAACTGGGCAGCAGTCTGGGCTACTCTGCTTGGACTGCTGCCCCCATGACCTGGACCCCTGGATAAGTGTTAGATGATGATGGATGGATGGATGGATGACTATGTCACAAGTAAAACATAAGTAAAACACATGTACGCCCTACTTATGCCGTGTAAATGTATGCATACTTTTGACGTAATACAACATATTTATCATGTAGTCACAGTAGAATTGCAGAATGGAGGAGCAAGCTGTATTCTTCCATAACTAATCTGATCTAATAACAGTATAGCATAAGTACAGTATAAGTACAGAGTAGGTGTGGCATAAGTGCTGCATAAGTGAGGTGCAAACATGTGTTTAGTTAGTGGTAAGTGCAAGTTAAATACAACATACTGTAAGTATGAAATAAGTATGATGTAATTATTGTATGAATACAGTGTATACAGGGCGTGGACTATATTCTTCCATGGCAGTGATCAGACGTGTAATTATAGTATAAGTATGATGTGAATGTGACTTATGCCCACATCTCTATACTTCCGACACTTATGCTGTAATAATACTGAACTTACATCATAATTTTGGTATAATTTGTGACTGTATTTTAAAGTTAGTTATCTCCCTTTCTATATCATGAGGTGTAGATGCCTATATCAATTTGACTAGGTCATACACCTACTGTAGAAGTGAAACTACAATGGGGGCCAGGTGTCTGTGTGTTAACTTTCCTTTCTCCATCTTATTATGCTAAGCACCAAGCTAGAAGTCAGAAAATACAATTTTTACCTAGTATTTGGAATGACCCCACCAGGGCATGAACAATGCTCTACTACTGAGCCACCACTTCAATATATTATAAAGTGCTACAGAAAATTAATATTTGCAAAAAATAAGAATAAAAATCTCATATAAATATAACATTATTTCCAAATGCAGGATCGATGCTTCTGGTGACTGCCCTTTTCAACTTCATACTAAGCAAGAAATCAAATACCAAACCTCCCAAAGCACCTCAGGAGAGCTACAGTGACCAGGGCCCAACCGCTATCTGTGTGACAGGAGGGTCTGGCTCTGGTAGCACTTTCTCATTCTTCCATATGCTAACTGGCAGGAGTGGGAAGAAGCTGGTGCTTGCAACCATGGAGAGAGGAGAGAGCATCCAGGCGATTCTGGAGATGGACCAGACAGCAGCACCTTCAGACACGGAGGGAGAGAGGACGAGGTGGAAAGAGAGGAGACTGATTTGCTTTAGAAGCAGGGAGGAGCCTGTGGAGAGAGAGATGGAGAAGATGGATGGGTGCTGTGAGTCGGAGCCAGACACCACCTCAGACACAGCACCTATGATTACTGAGTGAATGTTTCCTCACTGATAACACACAATGGAAAACATGCATAATGCATTCATGCTGAGTGGTTATGTGCCGGCATATTTTTTTTAATAGAAAATTGGAATTTCCACAGCAAAATATGATTAGTAGTTTTTTAGTTGATGGGTTTAAAATTTCATTGTAAAATTTGTAAATTCTATAATATTTTGGAAAAACTATCTGCACTTCATTTGTATAAATTCAAGGAAATTAAAGCATTTGTACACCCACGCACGTGTTTGGCTTTGATTACTTTTTTTTAAAAAAATCAAACCAACACTGATTGAAGAGCATACATTAATGCAGAGCAATCCAATCCAGTTAGTACCGCATACATTATTCATGAGGTGATAAATTAGATCAACTGTTTCACTCGTTCAGAGAAAGCATGTAGCCAGGCGGCAGAGCTTATGCAGGTGCATGTGTCGGCTCTCATTGTGTGTTTGTTATGTGTGAGTGGTGGCCATGGAGACGAAGCTGTGGGAGAAGAGCTGGTGTTATTATGGTGATGAGAGAGGAATCAGATTGCCCACCAGTGCTCCACCGTACAGACCCATGTTTCACCAAAACATGTCTAGCCAGCATGATAAATAGTGTAACGTTGGGGCCATGTTAAGTGAATTTCCCAGCATGCTTTGCCAGATGAAAACGTTATGTGTGTGTTAAATGTGTTATTTCTGAGTTATACTGCTGTGTCATTATAACTGCATTATGATGACCCAGCAGTGTTTAGCAGGATTAGGGCAAGATGTATCTGTGTGTGTAACCATGATTGAAACAGGGGTCTGTGAGAATGACCTCCCCTCCACTCTGTAGCACAGAGGCAGGTTGGGGGTCGGGGTGTGTGAAAATAAATCTGGTTGATCAGAGCCATCTGCTCCATTGTCTTTGTGTGAACCCTTGCAAACGTCACACTGGTGTCAGAAGTGGGATGGAGCAGATGGATGCCAGGATCAGAATGGAGATCCAGCAGCTGGAGCAGTTCATTGCTCAGCTGATGATGGACGATGGGACCGAGACACCACCCCCGGGAGCCAGGAGCCGGGACGAACAAAGCGGCGGCGGACCTGACAGGGCCAGCGCACCCCGCCTTCTGTCTTTTTCAAGACAGAGCGGGCAGAGCAGAGCAAACCAGCCCCGCATTCCGCCCTTTTCAGGACAGGACGGGCTGGCGATCCCACGGCGATCGAGAGTGACGATCGATCAGGAGGCGGCCATCCCATCTGTTAGGCAGCGGGCCAAGATTCCCCGCTTCAACGGCGAGGCCACGTTGGATGACTACCTGACCCAGGTCGAGCTGGCCGCTGCGCTGAACGGCTGGTCACCAGAGGAAACCGCTGTGCAAGTCGCGCTGGCCTTGGAAGGGAGAGCTCTCTGCACGCTTTCTGATCTCCTGCCTGAGGAGCGCTACAGCTGGCCAGCGCTACAAGGGGCGCTCCAGAGACGATTTGGGAGAATGGTGGACGCTGAGCACGCCCAGGAACAGCTGACCCGCCGCCGTAGAAGCAACCAGGAAAGCCTAGGAACCTATGCTGCAGACATACGGCTGCTAACCCGGCGCAGCTACCCGGATTTCGCACTGGAGGCGGTAGAGAAGCTCGCCCTCCGGAGCTTCATCCAAGGTCTCCGCCCGGCCCAGCTCCAGAGCCACGTACGGATCCACGCCGCGAGCGACTGGGAGACTGCAGTGGCAGAAGCAGAGCGGGTGGAGCCGCTGATGAATCACACAGTTGAAGCGCCAACGCACAGACAGAGAACCTTCCAGGCCACGATGGAGAGCGAGGAGGAAGAGGAGGAATTACGGCAGACCACGGCGGCACGTCCCCGGAGAAGAACGCCCCTCGCCGGCGTTAAACTAGAGCGAGGTGGCGTGAACGGGAACAGGCCGCCTCCCGCAGATGTTTCCCCCGAGGAGCCGGCACCACGCGTGGGCCGAATTGGACACTCTCCAGGGATCTATCTACAGTGCAGCTTGGGGAAGACGTCGATCTGGGCCCTGATTGACACCGGCTCTACAATCTCCCTGGTTCGACCCGGTGTGCTGCCGGGCACAAACAAGACGGCCCCATGGGGGTGGGAACCCACCAAGCGCTGCGTCACCACGGCTACCGGTGAGCGCGCCAGACTGGGGGGGCGGAGAGTTTTGGTGGTGGGGGTGGCCGGTCAGAACATAAGACACCCGTTCTGGCTGGCTGACATCCAAGACCCCTGTATTATTGGACTAGACCTGCTCACAGCCTGGAACGCCAAGATCGACACCGCAGGACCGTCCCTCCAGCTGGGAAACCGGACCATCACGCTCCACAGCAGAACCCAGGGAAGGAACACGGGGGCCTGCGCGATTGAGGGATCGCCAAGACAAACCGGACCAGGCAGGCCACCGCGAGGACTGGACATGATGACATCACCAGCGCGGACAGAGGGAGCACGAACGCACACAAGGACAGCAAGGGGAGGGGTCAACGTGTCAGCAGAGACGCAGCAGGCGGTGGAGGAATTATTTCAGCGGAGCTGCAGCGGGCTGGACCCGGAACAGGGACGCCAGCTGCGGGAGCTATTGGACTGTTTTATGGGTGTTTTCGCCGCGAAGGATGAGGAATGCGGCCGGACCGGGTTGGTGCAGCACGAGATCGACACCGGTGAGGCCAGGCCGATTCGACTCCACCCACGCCGGCTGCCCTTTTCAAGGCGGGCAGCGGCGGAACAAAAAGTGCAAGAAATGCTGGAGGCAGATGTCATTGAGCCCTCCAGCAGCCCCTGGGCGGCGCCGGTGGTGCTGGTCAAGAAGAAGGACGGGTCGTGGCGGTTCTGTGTGGATTACCGACGCCTGAACGACGCCACCAGGAAAGATTCCTACCCCCTGCCCCGCATCGATGACGCACTGGACCACATTGCCGGCTCCAGCTGGTTCAGCTCGCTGGATCTACGCAGCGGCTATTGGCAGGTAGAGCTGTCACCTGAGGCCCGCCAGAAAACAGCCTTCTCCATCGGGCAGGGACTGTACCAGTTTAAAGTGATGCCGTTTGGACTCTGCAACGCTCCGGCCACCTTTGAGCGCTTGATGGAGCGAGTGCTGGCTCACGTGCCCCGGAGTCGCTGCGTTGTTTACCTGGATGACCTGCTGGTGCATGCAGCTGATTTTGACAGCGCCCTGTCAAATCTCCGAGAGGTGCTGGGAGCCATCCAGCAGGCGGGGCTACGGTTACACCCTAAGAAATGCCACCTGTTCCGGCGGGAGACCACCTTTTTGGGCCACATCGTCAGCGCAGCGGGGGTCGCCACCGACCCGGAAAAAGTGGCAACAGTGAGAGACTGGCCAGTGCCGCGGAACGTTGGAGAACTGAGGAGTTTTCTTGGATTGGCCTCCTATTATAGGAGGTTTGTGAAAGACTTCGCCACCATCGCCAGCCCACTGCATCAGCTGACGCAGAAAGGACGCACGTTCCAGTGGAGTGACAGCTGTGCTGCTGCTTTCTCCCAGCTTCGCGCAGCGCTCATCAGAGCCCCCATCCTGCAGTATCCCGACCCGAACCGCCCTTTCATCGTGGACACGGACGCCAGCAACCAGGGCATCGGGGCGGTGCTATCCCAGGAGGGAGAGCATGGAGAGCAGGCAGTCACTTACTTCAGCCGCACTCTCAGCAGAGCCGAGAGAAATTACTGTGTGACTCGCAGAGAGCTGCTGGCTGTCATTCAAGGACTGCGACACTTCCGCCCGTATGTGTACGGTGGGAGGTTCCAGCTCAGGACGGACCACGCTTCCCTGACCTGGTTGTTAAATTTCAAAGAACCGGATGGACAGTTGGCGAGGTGGCTGGAGGCACTGCAGGATTATAATTTCCAGATTGTGCATCGGGCAGGCCGCCTCCATGCCAACGCTGACGCGCTGTCTCGGCGCCCCTGCGCGACAGAGGAGTGTCGTCACTGCCAACGGGCTGAAGATCGGGACCAAACCGCCCCACGGGCTGCCGCTCTCCGAGCCGCTGCGAGCAGGAATAACGCAGCGACGCACAGCCCCTCCTCAGATGATCAGGCAGTTCTCCCCAGCGATGACGTCACAGAAGTTCTTGGCACGCAGCAGCTGCAGAGCAAGCAGGACAGAGACCCGGTCATTTCGCGGGTTCGGCAGTGGCTGGACGCAGGACAGCGGCCCGCCTGGGAGGTTGTGTCACCGCTGGACCCAGAGACTAAGGCCCTGCACTCCCAGTGGGCCAACCTCCGCTGCTACGAGGGCGTGGTGTATCGACAGTGGCACACTCCAGCTGGGCAGCGGCACGTCTGGCAACTGCTAGTTCCTCGTCGACTCCGGCCCAAAGTACTCCAGCTGGTTCATGGGGCGGTAGGAGCGGGCCACTTCGGAGTGACAAAGACGCTGCAGCGCCTTCGGGCCCGGTTCTACTGGCCCGGTTGTCATCAGGACGTGGAGCTCCACGTTCATCGCTGCGACACATGCACAGCTCAGAAGGGACCAACTCAGCGATCCCACGCTCCCCTGCAGCAGTACCGGGTGGGAGCACCGATGGAGCGAGTGGGAGTGGACATCCTGGGCCCTTTCCCGACCACGGACCGGGGGAACCGCTACGTGCTGGTCGCGATGGATTATTTCACTAAGTGGCCAGAGGCGTACGCGGTCCCGGATCAGAGCGCCGCTACGACGGCATCAAAGCTGGTGGATGAAATGTTCTGTCGGTTTGGCGCACCGGAGGAGCTGCACAGCGATCAGGGTCGGAACTTCGAGGCGGAGGTCTTCGGAGAGGTCTGCAAACGGCTGGGCATCCGGAAGACCCGGACCACCCCACTGCATCCACAGAGCGACGGCCTGGTCGAACGATTCAACCGGACCCTCACCACCCAGCTCGCTATCCTAGTGGACCAGCGACAGCGAGACTGGGACCTGCACCTGCCTTTTGTTTTGTGGGCGTACCGGACGGCAGCTCAGGAATCTACCCGGTGCACCCCTGCGGCGCTCATGTTTGGACGCGAGCTGCGCACACCGGTGGATTTGGTATTCGGTTGCCCCCCTGAGCCGGAGGTGGAGGGAAGACCCGGATTGGATTATTTTTTTTGTTTGAAAGAACGTCTCCACACGGTGCACGAGCTGGCTCGAGAGGCCCTGGCAGCGGCAGGGGGTCGGCAGAAGCGAGCGTACGACTCCCGCTGTCAGGGGAGGGACTTTGCACCGGGAGATCGAGTCTGGGTTTTCTGCCCTGAGAGGAAGAGAGGACGATCACCGAAGCTGGCGAGCCAGTGGTCGGGGCCATGCGTGGTCCTGGAGAGACTGTCAGATGTGGTGTACAGGGTGAGGCTTAGAAAAAGGGACCGGGTTGTGGTCCTTCATCGTGACCGTCTCGCCCCGTATCGGCCATCTGCATTGCTGGTGGACGAACCGGAGCTTCCATCCCGGCCCGATACCCCGACCGAGACCCAGATGGACACTAGGGGGCCTGTACGTGTTGGCCGCCAGCGCCGAAGACCGCCCCGACATCTGGATGAGTTTGTATTGGACTTTTAAATTGGACTTTAATTTTTCTGGGGACAGAAACCAGTCCAGGGGGGGGAGCAGTGTAACGTTGGGGCCATGTTAAGTGAATTTCCCAGCATGCTTTGCCAGATGAAAACGTTATGTGTGTGTTAAATGTGTTATTTCTGAGTTATACTGCTGTGTCATTATAACTGCATTATGATGACCCAGCAGTGTTTAGCAGGATTAGGGCAAGATGTATCTGTGTGTGTAACCATGATTGAAACAGGGGTCTGTGAGAATGACCTCCCCTCCACTCTGTAGCACAGAGGCAGGTTGGGGGTCGGGGTGTGTGAAAATAAATCTGGTTGATCAGAGCCATCTGCTCCATTGTCTTTGTGTGAACCCTTGCAAACGTCACAATAATTTATGACTAACTTCAGAGCCTGAAAATTGAAAATATTAACAGGATGTGTGTCTCAGACCACAGCCAGACTATAACAAACCCGTAACAGCCTGCATTTGTGTCTTACAAAGACACGAATCAAAGGCATGTTTTAACATATTGTTTTTGGTGCCAGAAATAATACATCCATCCATCCATCCATCTTCTACCGCTTTTCCGGAGGTCCGGGTCGCGGAGGCAGCAGTTCAAGCAGAGAAGCCCAGACTTCCCTCTCCCCAGCCACCTGCTCCAGCTCATCAGAGGGGATACCAAGGCGTTCCCAGACTAGCTGGGAGACATAGTCTCTCCACCGAGTCCTGGGTCTGCCCCGGGGTCTCCTCCCAGTGGGACGTGCCTGAAACACCTCAAGTGGGAGACGTCCAGGAGGCATCCTAATCAGATGCCCATACCACCTCAACTGACTCCTTTCAATGTGGAGGAGCAGCGGTTCTACTCTGAGCCTCTCCCGGATGACTGAGCTCCTCACCCTATCTCTGAGGGTGAGTCCAGCAATCCTACGGAGAAAGCTCATTTCAGCCGCTTGTATCCGCGATCTCGTTCTTTCGGTCATTACCCAAAGCTCGTGACCATAGGTGAGAGTAGGAACGTAGATTGACTGGTAAATCGACAGCTTTGCCTTAGAACTAAGCTCCCTCTTCACCACAACAGACCGGTACAACGTCCGCATCACTGCAGATGCTGCTCCAATCCGTCTGTCGATCTCTCGCTCCATTTTCCCCTCACTCGTGAACAAGACCCCAAGATACTTAAACTCCTCCACTTGGGGCAGGAGCCTGTCCCCAACCCGGAGAGGACAATCCACCTTTTTCCGGCTGAGGACCATGGACTCGGACTTGGAGGTGCTGATTCTCATCCCAGCCGCTTCACACTCAGCGGCAAACCGTCCCAGCAAGAGACCATGGGACCCGGCCGGGCTCAGCCCGAAGGAGTTACATGGGTCCGCCCTCCAGTAGGTTCACCACCTGCAGGAGGGATCATGGAAGTCCGGTGCTATGTGGATTAGGTGGCAGTCAAAGGCGGAGACCTTGGCGGACTGATCCCAAGCAGAAATAATACACCACAGCGATATCCCTGTTTTGTTGAGGTTATAAATCAATACTGTTTTGTTCTGTCAGAAAACACTCACACAGACACCACAGTCCTTTGTTCACTGATATCTAAGAATATATCTGTATGTAGCCTTAAGATGTAGCATCTCTGCAGCATTAAATCTAAAGAAAAAAATCAATGAATGCCCTCAGTCTCATTCATCACAGAGCACCATACCGAGAACCAATGCTAGGCAGCAGCCACGTGAAAACCCACAACTGGCTTATTCTACAAATCTGACACAAATTACATCCACAGCAGCTACACAGTGTCACACCTCCTTCAAAAATATATTTTTTTAGAATAAATCAATGCCATATTAGATTAGTCAGCTAAAGAGGGATGGGACAGTCTGCTCTTTAATGGCCAGAACAGAGTCTTTGTTTGGAGTTTGCTGAGGCTGCTCACTGCTCCCATAACCAGTGCTGAACCATTATCTTCACACTCATTAGCAGCCGAGTGACCCCAGTAATCCACATAACCTCGGTGCTTCCAGCCCACTTCCATGCCATAAATTTCCCACCATCTCTGTCACATTCACATCCATCAGAATGAACTGTTCTCTGTGAGGGAAGTTGTTCAGCAGCTGGAAGCACTCACTTCCTCAGTGCATGTTCACACGCGCGCACGCACGCACACACACACACACACACACACACACACACACACACACACACACACACACACACAGAGGAACTTCCTACAGCTTGTTTCCATCCTACAATAGTTTCCAAGATGGCTGATCCAGACTCAAAAACAGGATGGGTGAAATAAATCGGAGGTCACAGGAACGTCTTCCTTCAAGACTGGGCTGACAATGAAGAGAACAAACAGAATATGGCTTTGAAAGAAATTTTTTTGGGATGAAAATTCAAATCAGAAATGCTTTATTGATCCCAAGCCTGAGCTGGACGTATTAGAGAAATACTAAAAATAAAGTGTAAAATATAGTACAGCTGTATGCAAAAATTTGGCCACCCCTTGACAAATAGCACATTCTGATTATTTCTTTTAATGTTGCGTTTAATTGTTTTTAGTGTGCCCAGGCTTTTGCATATGCTACAAGTGTGTAGGCTACTATGTTTATTTATTTTGATCAATTAACGGAATAAAAAGTAACCATGCATTAATGTCTGCTGTAATATTCAAACTTTTCATATTCTGCAAAGATTATTTACATCTTTTAAACTAAAAATATAATAGCTGTCAAAGGCCAGCAAAAGCTTTGCATACCACTGCATTTAAAGTATGTTGCCCACAATCTAAAAATAAATATGAATTTTAGACAGTATATAAAAGCAAGATGGTGCAAAAACGTCACAGGGACCTGTTTGTAATTAAAAAAACCCAAAAACATCCAATTGGTATTTTATGCAGACAGTAGTGGGGAAAAAACAAAGAGAATTTCAAACCCTGCAGTAACAGATGAGATTGTTTCAGAGGCACCTTGATCAGAAAGGAGGTATGCAACGCTTCTTCCGCTAACCCCGCCCTGTCTCCACACTGATTGGCTCAGATGTAACACCACGGCCGCCCATTGGCTCCTCTTGCTGTCCATTTGATCTCGCTGCTCAGAATGCCGCACTGCCAAGGAGGCATGAAAGCTGATAACGAAAGCCGGGATAAAACGCTGCTGATACGGAAGAAAACGGAGGACGCACTTTGTTATGGTAAGAGCTAAAATAATGGCGTTTACGACAGGCGCTATGTAGAGGAAGAAGCGAGCTTTGCTAGTGCAGTTTAATCACAAAAACGATCTGATAAGTGATGCAGATTTTCATAGGGGTGTTAATGCTGTGATTTCTGGTAAGAAAAACTTCACAATACACTAACATCTCTAACTGAAATAACTCATCTATGGGTGATAGTTTGATCAACGTATGTTTCAAATTTTATCGTTTGTTTTTGTTCATTTTAGACTTTTGCAGAAAAAAAAAATATATTGTGTAAACTGGCTTAGTGTACATTATTTTTGACCTCTGGTAATTTTTAGGCGTGGGAATGGATTGTCTGAAGGCGCAGCTGCCAGTTTTAGTGTGATAATTGCACACAAATCTCGCGATGATCAAACCAATTAGCAGACCTTCAAAGTAGGTTCTTTGTCCACAGAGGCAGGTTGGATGCGCAGTGAGTGAAGAAGGGGAAAAAAAGGAGGAATTCGGCTAAATGTGACACAGTTATTCTAGTGGCCCCACATTTTCTTTCTTCCCCCCATTTTTACTGTATCTGTTGTGTAGCCATGTGCTGTGGCTGAATAATTCATAGTAATGGTGACGGACTGGACTCCTTTAGGTTATGGAAAATTTATGTCCCCGTAATTGTGCATAAATGTGTATAAGAGGCAGATTGACCACCCTATTATATGCAGTGGCAATCAAAATTGGAGAACAATGTATAAATACTTGATTTATTGTGAGATATTCTTTCAAAATAAATTTGACAGAATATCAGCTGTGGCTATACCACTGCTGCACTAGCATGTTTTTTTTTTAATAACCAAGGCACTTCAACACATTTATTTTGTAAAAAAAAAAAAAAAAAAGAGCAAAATTAGAGAACAGTAACCAATGTGTCAGAAGAGAAGACTTGAACAGTGTTTTGGTTGTTTTTTTTGTTGTTGTTGTTGTTTGTTTGTTTTTAGTAGGGTTGTAGCATTCAAAAATTAATAGGAAGTGTAGAGGCCTTTGCTTTGAATGACTTCAGCAATCTGCGCCCACAGGACATCACTAGTTTCTCACACTGCTCTGATTTGGGGGACAGAATTATATAAGACTCTCAACAGGGAATCAGTTCAACACTGCAGCTGGAATTGCTCACCAGTTCACTGCTGAGCAGGGCAAGGATCTGTCTCAGCACACAGCAGTGTCTCACCATTTAAGACAATCTGGACTCAAAGCTCACTCTGCAGTGACCGGACCTCTCATCAGCTGAAAGAATAAAAAGGCTAGACTTGCCTTTGCTGAGGAGCATGTTGTGTGGACAGAGAACTGGTCCAGAGTGCACTTCAGTGATGAGAGCAAGTTCAGTTTATTTGGGTCTGATGGGAAACAATGTGTTTGGTGTCAAACTGGGGTAAGACTGAACTCAAAGTGTGTAAAGAAGTCAGTTAAATTTGGAGGAGGAAGTGTTATAGTTTGGAGGATGATTTCTGCAGCAGGAGTTGTACCTCTTGTACAGCTACATGGCAGGGTGAATGCAGATGTTAATGTGAACCTCCTTTGGCAACATGCAGTTCCTTCACTGCAGTTGTCTCCCAATCAGCCCGCAATTTTTATGCAAAAAAATGCCCCCGTCACACTGCAAAACAGGTTAAACCATTCCTTGAATCTAACAATATTGAAACAGTGAAATGGCCAGCCCAGAGTCCACCTCTAAACCCCATAGAGAATCTCTGGAAAATCCTTGGCAACAAAGTAATGGCTAAGAAACCCACTAGTTACTGAATTGTGGAAGAGACTGCAAGAAAAATGGACCAAGATCAAACCAGAGCAGTGTGAGAAACTAGTGATGTCCTGTGGGCGCAGATGTGCTGATGTCATTCAAAGCAAGGGCCTCTACACTTCCTATCAATTTTTGAAAGCCATAGCCTTTTAAAAAAAAAAAAAAGTTTAAATCTTCTCTTCTGACACAGTGGTTACTGTTCTCTAATTTTGCCTACCAATTTTTTTTTTTTTTTTTTTACAAAATAAATGTTCGTGTTGAAGTGCCTTGGCTATTTAAAAAAAAAAAAACATGCTAGTACAGCAGTGGTATAGCCACAGCTGATATTCTGTCAAATTCTGAACAATGAAGAAAAACAATATTTCAGAATAAATCAAGTATTAATACATTGTTCTCTAATTTTGATCTCCACTGTACATGCTTAATCAGCACTAGGTTATTCAAGAGGTCATTAAAAAGAAGTTACATTACCTTTCTTACTACTAAGATTTTAGATTTAAGATAATAAATGGAAACCAGTGATAGCCATCTGAAATAATCTTGCTTTTTTAAATTTCATGCTTGTTCAGTGGAATTTGCAGCTCACCTCCTGACATCATTTCCCAGTCAGTCTGTTTCCTGATTTTTGTGGTGGCTACTATTGCTCATGCCAGCACTTTCTTCTTCTTCTTTTTTTCTCCTTCTCCCTAACATGTCTGTATAAACTGCAAGAAATTAAACAGATCCACTTCTTGTGTAACATTTAGCTAACATTTAGCTAAAATTGTTTCACCTTCGTCCACTTTAATCTAACAATGCAAGACCCATGTAGCCTACCAGATCAAAATTTAGTGTACCCAAGTGGAGCTACTGTATGTATTTACATGTGACCGATCACAGCTCAGTGACTTATATTAGCTGACTTATCAGCTTATTGCTTTCGTGATTTCAGGAGCATGGCTCTGAACTGCATGTTTGGACCATCCAGCTGTATGTAAAAATGTCATCATCATGCTGTTTCATTAAAGAAACTTTTATTTTAGTAATCCTGTATTGACCATAAAGTTCTTTTATAAACCACCTCAGTTTGTCCCTTGGTGTCTGTCCTCAAATCAGTAAAAGTCAGGATGATACTGGGTATTCTGCAGGCAAAAACATTTCAAGTCTGTATTTCTTAACTTTGTTTCTCTCCAGTCTTTGTAACTGTTTGTATCTGTAACTGTTTTAGAATTTTATAAAATACACTTTACAATATTGATATAGAATTTAAATAAGCTTTTAAGTTAGTTGTATTTTTTTCTTTAACCAAATCTGCTCCTATTGTGATTTGTCAGTGGCCCTTTTGATTTTATTTTTAGAATGTCACTACTTTAAGCACTAGGTGGCACTATCATGTCATGGATATCTTTGGACATGTTGCTAAGTGGGACATACAAAAACAGCACATTTTTTTTCTCATCTTCCATTATATCCCTTTTATTGTTTCTAAATCTCATTCCCCAGAGGTCGATAGAGTAGTCAGAAATTGTACTCAAGTAAAATAGCATTTTCTTATAAAATGAATTATTCAAGTAGTGGCAATATTGTCACCCAAACCATTAATAAGAGTAAGAAAGTATCAACCTAAAGATACTTGAGTTGGGAATTAATCTCGCCAATGTTGGAGGTTTTCGCTTACATTTCATTACTGTTTCCTTCCAAATTTGCCACTTTTTCCTCATAAATTTAAAAGTTTTGTCACACAATGTTGTAACTTTGCAGCCATTTTTAGTTTTTTCCTCAGCAATTTGTGACTCTTTTCTTGTACATTTGAGACTTATTCTTGTAAATTTGTGAGGCGTTTCTCATTGCTTATGTCAGTCATAAATTTGTTTTTTTGTTATGAATTTGTTCCTGGCTTGTGATAAAATTGACTTTTTGACATAAATTTTCAACTTTCATTAAATTTACAACTTTTTCTCATTCCTTTGAAACTGAGCCACAATAGAAGAGCGACGATTTTGACACCAGTCTCAATGAGTAAGAACACATTGTTACTGTATAAACAGGCCCACTTCTAACTCCTAATCAGTAAATGAAATCAAAAGTAACAAAAATGACCAACTATACTTGAGTAGAAGTGCATTTTTCCTTCATAAATGCATTCAAAGAAGACAAACATTAATCCTATAGTAGAACTACTCACAAAAATACAACTTTGTAAAAAAGTTACTTGCATACATTTACATGCGTCACCTTGTGTCACCTGCCACATGACTTGACTAATTGCCATGGTGGCGTGCATCTTTTCATTATCATACGCTATATGTTCTGTCTTAATTAGTGTTAAGTGTCCAATATTGACACCTGACACCATCTTAGAATTGTTAGGACTGTATTTATAGTATTGTTCTCTTGTATCATCATAATGTTGTATCTGTACTGTATAATGTACTGTATCTGTCTTGTTTCTTTTAGCTTATTATTCATATACAGTGCCTCCGGAAAGTATTCACTGCGCTTCACTTTTTACATATTTTATGTGACAACCTTATTCCAAAATGGATTCAATTCGGGGTTTTTTTCCTCAGAATTCTGCACACAATACACCATAATGACAATATGAAAAAAAGGTTGTTTTTTTTTGTTTTTTTTTTAGATTTTTGCAAATTTATTAAAAATAAAAAACTAAGAAATCACATGTACATAAGTATTCACAGCCTTTGTTCAATACTTTGTTGATGCACCTTTGGCAGCGATTACAGCTTCAAGTCTTTCTGAATATGATGCCACAAGCCTGGCACACCTATCTTTGGGCAGTTTGCCCATTCCTCTTTGCAGCACCTCTCAAGCGCCATCAGGTTGGATGGGAAGCATCAGTGCACAGCCATTTTCAGATCTCTCCAGAGATGTTCAATTGGATTCAAGTTTGGGCTCTGGCTGGGCCACTCAAGGACATTCACAGAGTTGTCCTGAAGCCACTCCTTTGATGTCTTGGCTGTGTGCTTAGGGTCGTTGTCCTGCTGAAAGATGAACCATCGCCCAGTCTGCGATCGAGTGCTCTGGAGCAGGTTTTCATCCAGGATGTCTCTGTACATTGCTGCATTCATCTTTCCCGCTATCTTGACTAGTCTTTCAGTTTCTGCCACTGAAAACATCCCCACAACATGATGCCGTCATCACCATGCTTCACTGTAGGGATGGTACTGACCTGGTGATGAGCGGTGCATGGTTCCCTCCAAACATGACGCCTGGCATTCATGCCACAGAGTTCAATCTTTGTCTCATCAAACCAGAGAATTTTGTTTCTCATGGTCTGAGAGTCCTTCAGGTGCCTTTTGGCAAACTCCAGGTGGGCTGCTATGTGCCTTTTACTAAGGAGTGGCTTCTGTCTGGCCACACTACCATACAGGCCTGGTTGGTGGATTGCTGCAGAGATGGTTGTCCTTCTGGAAAGTTCTCCTCTCTCCACAGAGGGATGCTGGTGCTCTGGGAGAGTGACCACCGGGTTCTTGGTCACCTCCCTGACTAAGGCCCTTCTCCCCCGATGGCTTAGTTTAGACAGCCGGCCAGCTCTAGGAAGAGTCCTGGTGGTTCTGAACTTCTTACATTTATGGATAATGGAGGCCACTGTGCTCATTGTGACCTTTTCAAAGCAGCAGAAATTTTTCTGTACCCTTCCCCAGATTTGTGCCTCGAGACAATCCTGTCTGAGGTCTACAGACAATTCCTTTGACTTCATGCTTGGTTTGTGCTCTGACATGCACTGTCAACTGTGGGATCTTACATAGACAGGTGTGTGCCTTTCCAAATCATGTCCAATCAACTGAATTTACCACAGGTGGACTCCAATTAAGCTGCAGAAACATCTCAAGGATGATCAGTGGAAACAGGATGCACCTGAGCTCAATTTTGAGCTTCATGGCAAAGGCTGTGAATACTTAAGTAAATGTGATTTCTTATTTTTTTTATTTTTAATAAATTTGCAAAAATCTCAAACTTTTTTCACGTTGTCATTATGGGGTATTACAGTGGTGTGAAAAAGTGTTTGCCCTCTTCCTGATTTCTCTTTTTTTTGTATGTTTGTCACACTTAAATGTTTCAGATCATCAAATAAATTTAAATATTAGACAAAGATAACACAAGTAAACACAAAATGCAGTTTTTAAATCAAGGTGTTTATTATTAAGGATAAAAAAAAAAAAATCCCAAACCTACATGGCCCTGTGTGGAAAAAGTGATTCCCGCCCCCCCATTACCCCATTAAAACATAAATTAACTGTGGTTTATCACATCTTTGGAAAGCTGAGTTCAATTTCTCTAGCCACACTCAGGCCTAATTACTGCCACACCTGTTTTTAATTAAGAAATCACTTAAATAGGACCTGCCTGACAAAGTGAAGTAGACCAAAAGATCCTCAATAGCTAGACATCATGCTGCGATCCAAAGAGATTCAGGAACAAATGAAAAACAAAGTAATTGAGATCTATCGGTCTGGAAAAGGTTATAAAGCTATTTCTAAAGCTTTGGGACTCCAGCGAACTACAATGAGAGCCATTATCCACAAATGGCGAAAACATGGAACAGTAGTGAACCTTCCCAGGAGTGGCCGGCTGACCAAAATTACACCAAGAGCGTAGCAACGACTCATCGAAGCGGTCACAAAAGACCCCATAACAACATCCAAAGAACTGCAGGCCTCACTTGCCTCAGTCAAGGTCAGTGGTCATGACTCCACCATAAGAAAGAGACTGGGCAAAAATGGCCTGCATGGCAGAGTTCCAAGTCGAAAACCACTGCTGAGCAAAAAGAACATAACTGCTTGTCTCAGTTTTGCCAGAAAACATCTTGATGATCCCCAAGACGTTTGGGAAAATACTCTGTGGACTGATGAGACAAAAGTTGAACTTTTTGGAAGGTGTGTGTCCCATTACATCTGGTGTAAAAGTAACACAGCATTTTGGAAAAGGAACATCATACTGCAGTAAAATATGGTGGTGGTAGTGTGATGGTCTGGGGCTGTTTTGCTGCTTCTGGATCTGGAAGACTTGCTGTGGTAAATGGAACAATGAATTCTGCTGTCTACCAAAAAATCCTGAAGGAGAATGTCCGGCCATCTGTTTGTGACCTCAAGCTGAAGTGCACTTGTGTTCTGCAGCAGGTCAATGATCCAAAACACACCAGCAAGTTCACCTCTGAATCACTTAAGAAAAACAAAATGAAGACTTTGGAGTGGCCTAGTCAAAGTCCTGACCTGAATCTGATTGAGATGATGTAGCATGACCTTAAAAAGGTGGTTCATGCTGGAAAACCCTCCAATGTGGCTGAATTACAACAATTCTGCAAAGATGAGTGGGCCAAAATTCCTCCACAGTGCTGTAAAAGACTCATTGCCAGTTATCGCAAACGTTTGCAGTTGTTGCTGCTAAGGGTGTCCCAACCAGTTATTAGGTTTAGGGGGCAATCACTTTTTCACACAGGGCCATGTAGGTTTGAATTTTTTTCCCCCTTAATAATAAACACCTTCATTTAAAAACTCGAGCGGCACGGTGGCGGAGTGGTTAGCACTGCGGCAGCACAGTAACTCACCCTTGGCCGGGGGATCCTGGGTTCAATCCCAGCCCCCGACCAACAGTGATCTGTGCGGAGTTTGCATGTTCTCCCCGTGCCTGTGTGGGTTTACTCCGGGATTTCTCCGGTTTCCTCCCACATGCCAAAAACATGCAAGTTAGGTTAATTGGCATCAAACTGGGGACTCTAAAATTGTGCTTAGGTATGACTGTGAGGGCAAACACAATCAGGGTAGACCAAGGCTCAGATTTAAAGACACTGTAAAAAGAAACTTGAAGAAGTTGGACATAGACAGAAGTTCCTGGCAGCAGAAGGCTAAGGACAGAGCTGTGTGGAGGAATCTGATCAGACCTAAATGAAACAGTCATTGTCGCCCACGACAGACTGCTAGGATGATGATGATGATGATGATGATGATGACTGTGAGAGTGAATGGTTGTCTGTCTCTCTGTGTTGGCCCTGCGATGGACTGGCAATCTGTCCAGGGTGTACCCTGCCTCTCGCCCAAAGATGCTGGGATAGGCTCCAGCCCCCCCGCGACCCGAAAAGGATTAAGCGGAAGAAGATGGATGAATGAATTTAAAAACTGAATTTTGTGTTTACTTGTGTTATCTTTGTCTAATATTTGAATTTGTTTGATGATCTGAAACATTTAAGTGTGACAAACATACAGAAAATTGAGAAATCAGAAAGGGGGCAAACACTTTTTCACACCACTGTATGTGTATACTTTTGAGGAAAAAATAAATTTCATCCATTTTGGAATAAGGCTGTAACAAAGTGTGGAAAAAGTGGAGCGCTGTGAATACTTTCCGGATGCACTGTATTAACGTACTTATTGTCTTTCTGTTATATCTACAGTCTCTGAGTTTCTGCTGTTGTAACACCTGCTTTTATTATCTTATCTTAAATTCTCATTTACAATTTGTGGTTGCAACTGAGAGCATTGATAAGGGAAGAGTATGTTTTACTCTGTGTGCAGCTAGTATTATACATTATGCCGTTTGGTAATGTTAACTTTTTTCGTTAAATGTGGTTATATTTTGTATCAAACAGATTTTGAAAATAAGCAGCTCGGCTTAAGCTAAACCTACTCAATACCTATTGGAATTTAGGAGTGTCTTTGTTGGTCACAAATAACAATGTCAAATACAAATATTTGACTTCAGAGGAACCCAAAAGCTCTAATTATTATTACTGAGACTCGAGTTAGGAAAAGTCCCAACAGTTACTGTCCTGGACTGCTGTAACAAAGGCGCGCTTGTTGAAATCTTTGCTTTCACTTTTCATTTTTTTTTATGTGCTGTCAGTCATATAGCAATTGTGCAATATTTCACTGTATTTTTGCCAGTGAAGGGCAAAAGGAAATAAGTTGTGGCATGTTATTCAGCTATGTGTTCACTTGGCAAAAGTATTACCTCTCTTTGTCTCTCCTAAAGAAAGGCAGGGTCTATCCTGTCACATGATTTCTCAGAAATCCAAGTTGACTGTAGCTATCATTAAACTCCCACTTTCAGTAGTCCGCTCTGATCACCTGCATATTTCTGTACCTGTTGTGCAACACTGACGTGCCATAAAATGATAAAAGCACTATAACCTGTCGTGAGCTGCAATGTAATAGCTTTTTCTTTTCTACCGCTCTTGCATTAAGAGACGTCTGTTTGTCTTACAGTTCAGTGTCATGAAAAAAGGATGTCCAGCCATACAGCACATCCAAACTGTGTAAACAACAGTTAGCTCGTCCTCTTAAGTGAAACCTGTTAGCCTAATTCTGGCAGCTGAATCACATTCTGCAGTTTATTAACTTAAACTGAAGATATGAGTCAACCGACCTCAAATATTCTGGCAAGGAAGCAATGATCTTTCACCTTTTTCATTTTAAAGAGCATCAACCTGACACAGTCACAGACACGTTATTATATTTTTATTTTAAAAAAAACAGCATAAAGTCTTTAATAGTCATAAAAAATAAATAGTCTTATAGCAAAAAACAGTAAACATTTATGACAAGCCTCCAGGGCTCAGTTTTCAGTTATTTGCTCAGATGAAATAAAGATCCCTGCTGCTGGCCTACAAAAAGAGCTTAGGTTATAGCTCAGACAGCAAATATTTAGTAGCACTTGAGCACAGCTGTAACTGTGTGGCATTTATAGAAAGTTGAGCGGTAACCCGCTGGCCATGAGTCCGTAGTGTTGCGCAAATTCCTGCCAGTACACACTTGTCTCCATGCAGTAGCATTATGAGTTTGTCAGTCAGCTTATTTTTTTCTCATGGGTTTGACAGTGAGGCTTTCCTGCTGCGGCTGCGTCTCCTTTGTTGCGGTCGCTGGTGTTGACGGCCTCTCCTCCTCATTCTTCTCAGGCACAGCTTTACATCACGGCCCAGTTTCTGAGCTCTAGAAAAGAAAGGATCGTGCTCAGTTCAGATGTAGGTGAGTGAATAGAAACCAAAAAAAAAAAAGTGTGTATTAGTGTTAGATTAGAAAGGTCTCCCTAACCAACACTTTTAATATTTGCAATTTCAAATAAAAATGTAGATAAACCTAGGTATTCACAAAAGTCCTGAGCATTTTTGGCACCACATAAATTTTCATTCAGTAACATGTTGCTGAATGCAATTTGTTATCAAAAGGACTAATGTGAAAAGGTTCAGTATGTCGCCGCTATACTTTGTCAGGAATGGGACCATTTGTTTTAGCTTTTTTTTTTTTATATACAACATATGTTAATAGAGGAAACACATTTGCAAATTTCTGTTATAACATGAAATCTGTTGCCACTCTGTCAGCTCTATCTGAACATTCCTCCTAGTCTCTCAAGTAGCAAAAGGCTGCAGGGAAACTTGAAGAAACTGCACAGCCAAGCCCTTTGTTGCGAGAGCTGGCATGGCAACAAATACAATGCCATTTGTAATGATTTACAGTAAATATCCTGATGGGTGGTTCCCTTCGATAGCCAAAAGGCTTTCACAGTTGCTGTCCATGCCCCTGATGAAGGCATGTTTATTAATTTACTGATAGATGTCTCTTACCTACTCCAGCAGCGGATTAGTTGTTTGCCAATGGGTGCATCTGGGTTTAGACACACTGGCATGTTGTTGTTTTTCAGTGTCACTCTAAAAAACATGCACAAAAAGACGGCTCATTTAATCAAATTCCTTCTATAGCCTATATAAAGAATGAAGAATATGTGTCTGAGGTATGTGATACTCACATGACTGTGAATGTGTGACAAGAGGCACTTTTGGGTAAGACAGTGAGGTCCTTTAGTTGGCCCCTCACGCGTGATTGAGTCTGTGGGCACAAACATCTTCCCGGGACAAACTGGCTGTCTGACTCTTTGACTGCAGATACACAGTTGCAAGATTACACATCAATACTACACAAGCAGAAGACAAAGCAGCAGTTCATTTGTGAGGCTTTGATCAGTCCACGAGTTCCTACCTGTGATCAGGACACAGCAGAGAGTCAGGAGAACGAGCCGAATGATTGAGTGAAGATGAAGCATCATGTTGGAGATGAGCTGAGCATTCTAAGGAGCCTGGAAACCACATGCTGCCTTTATACCATGCTCCTCCCCCACATCCATACTAGGAAATTCCCACCAAAGAAAGTGGGGGTGGAGTCAGGCAAGGATCAGGATTTGCCAGAGGAATCTTCATATCTTCATTGTCAGTGATTAAAGGCTTTCTATTGTTAACTGTCCACTATGCAAAAAAAGATGTGAGGCTACAGAAGTATCCAGGGTTGTTAGTCTATTAAAAGACAACTGAACAGGCTAAATTGCTTAATAGCTTTCCTTGCTTTAAACACTTCAATTTCAAAGTGTTATTTGGCTGATCATCTATTTGGCAGAAATGCTACATGATTTCCTCTGGCATTATTGTTATTCCACTATTTTTGACAGCCTCTTTCTCCACTTTGAAAATCAAGTAAGAGTCTATACAAGAGTGTGACTTCACCAGTGATAATGTCTTTTGTTAGCTCATTCCAGCAAAACCAAAAGGAGCTAATGCGATGATGTGGTGTCTGTCGTCCATATGTGTTTCACAGGAATTGCGCCTCCTAGGCATTTTCCCCAATGCTCACCAAACTCACTCACAATGATCCTCAGGTGGGCCTGCATCCAAGTTGTGACCAAGGTCAAAGGTCATTAGATCTGGGCATTTATGATTTCATGAAAAATGATACTCCTCCTTGACTTTAAACACATCCTGGATGGGTCTGCATCTAGGCTGTACTTGGGGTCAAGGTCAATGGTCAGGAGATCTGAGCATTTTTGGGGTGATTTTGTCAGGCTAGAAAGAGCTACACCATCATTAATCCCATGCCTGCTTCCTGTGTGATGAGATGGCAATATGACTAGCATCGCCACAATATTCTTGTACTGATGATGGCTGCAATATTAAAGTGCCACCTATTACAATATCTCACAAAAGTGAGTACACACCTCACATTTTTGTAAATATTTTATTATATCTTTTCATGGGACAACACTGAAGATATGACACTTTGATACAATGTAAAGTAGTCGGTGTACAGGTTTGTATAAGTTTGTATAACAGCGTAAAATTGCTGTCCCCTCAAAATAACTCAACACACAGCCATTAATGTCTAAACCGCTGGCAACAAAAGTGAGTACAACCCTAAGTGAAAATGTCCAAATTGTGCCCAAAATGTCAATATTTTATGTTGCCACCATTATTTTCCAGCACTGCCTTAACTCTCTTGGGAATGAAGTTCACTAGAGCTTCACATGTTGCCACTGGAATCCTCTTCCACTCCTCCATGACGACATCACAGAGCTGGTGGATGTTGGAGAACTTGTGCTCCTCCACCTTCTGTTTGAGGATGCTCCTCAGATGCTCAATAGGGTTTAGGTCTGGAGACATGCTTGGCCAGTCCGTCACCTTTACCCTCAGTTTCTTTAGCAAGGCAGTGGTCGTCTTGGAGGTGTGTTTGAGGTGGTTATCATGTTGGAATACTGCCCCGTGGCCTAGTTTCCGAAGGGAGGGGATCATGCTCTGCTTCAGTATGTCACAGTACATGCACAGTAGCTCTCCAGTGACGGGAGCACTCATGCAGCCCTAAACCATGATGCTCCCACCACCACGCTTGACTGTAGGCAAGACACACTTGTCTTTGTACTCCTCATGTGGTTGCCACCACACACACTTGACACCATCTGAATCAAATAAGTTTATCTTGGTCTCATCAGACCACAGGACATAGTTCCAATAATCCATGTCCTTAATTTATTTGTCTTCAGCAAACTGTTTGCAGGCTTTCTTGTGCATCATCTTTAAAGGGAGCTTCCTTCTGGGATGACAGCCATGTAGACCAATTTGATGCAGTGTGCGGCATATGGTCTGAGCACTGACAGGCTGACCCTCACCCCTTCAACCTCTGCAGCAATGCTGGCAGCACTCATATGTCTATTTTCAAAAGACAACCTCTGGATATGACGCTGAGCACGTGCACTCAACTTCTTTGGTCGACCATGGCGAGGCCTGTTGTGAGTGGAACCTGTCCTGTTAAACCACTGTATGGTGTTGGCCACTGTGCTGCAGCTCAGTTTCAGGGTGTTGGCAATCTTCATATAGCCTCGGCCATCTTTATGTAGAGCAACAATTCTTTTTTGAGATTCTCAGCGAGTTCTTTGCCATGAGGTGCCGTGTTGAACTTCCAGTGACCAGTATGAGAGAGTGTGAGAGCAATAACACCAAATATAACACACCTGCTCCCCATTCACACCTGAGAACTCGTAACACTAAAGAGTCGCATGACACTGGGGAGGGAAAATGGCTAATTGGACACAATTTGGACATTTTCACTTAGGGGTGTACTCACTTTAGTTGCCAGCGGTTTAGACATTAATGCCTGTGTGTTGAGTTATTTTGAGGGGACAGCAACTTTACGCTGTTATACAACCTGTACACTGACTACTTTGTATCCAAGTGTCATATCTTCAGTGTTGTCCTATGA
Source organism: Pholidichthys leucotaenia (assembly GCA_020510985.1). NCBI lineage: Eukaryota > Metazoa > Chordata > Actinopteri > Cichliformes > Pholidichthyidae > Pholidichthys > Pholidichthys leucotaenia. Next base: position 326,544,051 of record CM035841.1, on the reverse strand, counting down.
AAAGATATAATAAAATATTTACAAAAATGTGAGGGGTGTACTCACTTTTGTGAGATACTGTATGCAGTTTTTCCACATGGTGATGCAGTTCATCATCATCTTCTTCCGCTTAATCCTTTTCGGGTCACGGGGGTGCTGGAGCCTATCCCAGCATCTTTTGGGCGAGAGGCAGGGTACACCCTGGACAGATCGCCAGTCCATCGCAGGGCCAACACAGAGAGACAGACAACCATTCACTCTCACAGTCATACCTAAGGCCAATTTAGAATCCCCAGTTTTGATGCCAGTTAACCTAACTTGCATGTTTTTGGTATGTGGGAGGAAACCGGAGAAATCCCAGAGTAAACCCACGCAGACACGGGGAGAACATGCAAACTCCACACAGATCACTGTTGGTCGGGGGCTGGGATCGAACCCAGGATCCCCCGGCCAAGGGTGGGTTGCTGTGCTGCCGCAGTGCTAACCACTCCGCCACCGCGCCGCCCCTGATACAGTTCACAGAGGTGTTAATGAAATGTATGTGGCTTGCTTTGGCCAAAGCAACTCAGTTTAATTTTTGCAGCACCATTCCTCACACATGGGAAGTAGCATTCCTCAGAACAGTTTGTGTTGTGAATTTTGCTTCAAATGCTAATGAGTCCCAGTTCACCCCACCCTCCCTATATCATCTGAGATCTGCATGTGCTGTGATGACGATTAATGAGGCTAATGTTAGCTGCTTAGCTTTGGTTTTCAGACTAACTAAAATACAAACTAAAATTGGTTGAATGTGAGAATGTAAAAGCCCGGATAAAGCAATATTGTAGACAGGGGTCTGTGGTTTGAGTGGTTCATAGATTATGACCAGTCCCTGGGTGGGGTATAATAAGCACAGAAACAACCGTGACTGAAGAAACGTTTGGCTCCGCTAATGGCATCTAACTGCTGTTGGAAGAAGGAGCCGTCTGGACCACAGTATATTAAACTTTAATAAAATAAGCTAATATAATGCCTATGGATGAAATGCACTCACAGCCCTAAGTACACCCATTCAACCGCTTATTAATGCAAATATTCATTCATTCATTCATGTATTCATTCATTCATTCATCTTCTTAACCGTTTAGTTACCAATAACATGGCAGCAACTCAATGCATTTAGGCATGTAGACATGGTCAAAATGAACTGCTGAAGTTCAAGGCAAGCATTAGAATGGAGAAGAAAAGTGATTTAAGTGACTTTCAACATGGTGTGGATGTTGGTTCCAGAAGAGCTGGTTTTCAGCATTTCAGAAATTGCTGATCTACTGGGATTTTAATGCCAACCATATGGGCTTACAGAGAATGGTGTGAAAAAACTGTCCAGTTAGCAGCAGTTTTCTGGCCTCAAATGCCTTGTTGATACCAGAGGTCAGAGAAGAATGGCCAGATTGGCTCAAGCTGACCGAAGGACCACAGTAACTCAATCACAACTGAGGTGCACAGAAGAGCATCTCTGAAGGTACAACACATTGACTATTGAAGCAGATGAGCTACAGCAGCAGAAGACCTCAACTAGTGCCACGTCTGTCATCTAAGAACAGGAAACTGAGTCTACAGTTCACACAGGCTTGCCAAAATGTGACAGCACTCAATAAACAACATGATAGAATGGATGCATGTGCAGTATGGAGCATGATGGATGTGCCGTCAACAAGTCGGCAGCAACTGTGTGATGTTAACATATCAGTATGGATTTTTGTAAGAGTGTGTGCTCATTCTCTTATGAAAGTTATAATTTCCATGCAGTTTAGCAAATGTTCCCACCTGCTGTGCGTCAGGCCAAAATTATTATTTCACCATTAATCAATTCATTATTCTCTTCATTATTCTCCATCCTCTTGCTTAGACATGCATATTTAAAAAAAAATCTTTTCCTAGCTCTAACCAATTGCTGTCTGAACACACACACATACACACACACACACACACACACACACCAATTCTCATGTCAGGTGTAAATGGGGCTGTTTTTGCTTTATGCTTGTGCTCATCCCCTGCTCAGCAAGAACTGGACTTTCCCAACCAGGAAATTCCCATTTACATGTTCCCTCTAAAGTGCATAAGAAATCAGGATGCAAGGATCAGAACCATTTCTCTGGACTCTTCATATCTTCAAGGACTCGGTGATTAATAGCTTTCCATTGTTTTTACTGTTTACCAGACCCCACCCCCATCCCACCAAAAAAGACACTAGTAATTAAAAAAAAATAAAATAGAGCTGAACTGGCTGGTATATTGTATTTCTTTCTTGTAATAATTTGTAACAGGCCACAGTAGCGATCACTTCTCCAAATGGCATGAAGACACTGCATTCCAGGTGTTGTCGAACATTGCTGTAACTTGAAATGCTCATTTGGCTCACTGTCAAAAACAGCATGTGATTTCTCGTAATGCCCCGTGCTTGCCCTTATCACAAGCAACATCAATAGCTTTTCATTAAAAATGATATAAATACAAGTCATTAGAGCATTGTTACATTAGTGTGCATATTTTGCAGTAGCTTACAGTAAGTATAAGATCAAATTTTAGATGCATTCCCATATGTTGTAAGCTGTCTTTCTTTTTTTGAGTTTATGTGGGGTCTCTAGAATACTTAAAGGTTGTTTGTATACCAGTAATAATGTGTTTTCCTTCCACAGCAGGGCTTGTTTCAGGATGAGTGATCATCAGACCTATGTGAAGCTCAGTGAAGAAAAACTCATCCCAAAGTAAGTCCTTCCAGCTCCACAATGAAACCTTGAATTACAGTGGATTTATGTATTTAATTTCATTTAATCTCTCACTGATCCACCCATTGTGATTGTGTGTGTTTATATTCAGGTCTGACATCTTGTCGCTGCTGAGGACTTACAACTGTTACCACGAGGGGAAAAACTTCCAGCTGAGAACTCGTGAGGTAGGACGAGCTGAGCCGCAGACAGACCACCTGCATCAGACAAGTGGAAACTTTGGAAAAAATGACCAGAGGAATTGTTGTTGGATTGCGGTGTAACACACATCATAAAATGTTTTGTTTTTGTTTTTTTTGCAAACCAGCATTTTGAGTTTGAGGCAGACAGTTAAGAAAAAAACTCCTGAAAGTAGGCATCCCAATTCGGAGGCAGTTATGAGCGCAGACCTGCGATTCCTGGGCTCTTTTCCAATTTGGCATATGGTTGGCAAACCACAAAAAGCCCCCATTTGTCTCAAAGTGAAAAAGAAAACTGAGGAAGTTTCAAATTTCTACCATTAAAAACCCTGCTTAGTAAAGCTCTTCTTTAGCTGCTGTTGTGTGTCTGCAAAGCTGTTTGCAAGAGTTAAGTTATTTGTTAGATAATCATTCTTTGGGTTTTATGGTTGGGAATTCCCCTTTGTGTTCAGCTGTAGGTTTTTGAGTGTGAAATCATTATGTGAGGGCAGGGTGGTCAGGATCTGTCCCTCTATTCTGTGCCCCTCTGGTCAGACTCGGAGCGACTCACTGCATTTGTCACTTTCTGGGAAAATCCCAATGGCCCAGAAATAGTATGAATAACACAGGAAACAATGTTAAGCTGCTAATATTGGGGGAAAAAAAATCTTGCAAGTTGATGGATTGGGCTTGTATTACTTTGTAAGATGCCATCAGAAACTTAAATTTGAACAGTGATGGGCCATCTTTCAACTTTGCTGTCAATACATAGTAAGAAAGTAAGCTGTGAAGTCTAGTGTGATGGCTGTAAAATGACAGTTGCAAAAGTAAGAAATTTAATTTAATAAGGAGGAATGTGCTTGTTGTGCAATGACTCAGCCTGACTATTATTCCAGTGTGAGGAGTGTGAGATGATGCAGGTCCCCAAGTCTCAGGATCTTCTGGTATTCTCTTTACCTGTATTTTATCAATGATAGTGCAATCTGTTTGCTTCATAATAAATATTTATATTCTATAAATATTGGCTATATCATCAACATTTTTAATAAGATAAGATGAATAATAAATATCTTATTAAAAAAATATTATTTTTAATAAGATGAGATGAATAATAAATAGGCGGTGCGGTGGAGGAGTGGTTAGCACTACGGCAGCACAGCAACTGACCCTTGGCCAGGGGATCCTGGGTTCGATCCCAGCCCCTGACCAACAGTGATCTGTGTGGAGTTTGCATGTTCTCCCCGTGTCTGTGTGGGTTTACTCCGGGATTTCTCTGGTTTCCTCCCACATGCCAAAAACATGCAAGTTAGGTTAATTGGCATCAAACTGGGGATTCTAAATTGTCCTTAGGTATGACTGTGAGAGTGAATGGTTGTCTGTCTCTCTGTGTTGGCCCTGCGATAGACTGGCGATCTGTCCAGGGTGTACCCTGCCTCTCGCCCAAGGATGCTGGGATAGGCTCCAGCCCCCCCGCGACCCAAAAAGGATGAAGCGGAAGAAGATGAATGGATGAATAATAAATAATAATTACACTTTCTGTATTCCCCATGGGGGAAATTTTAAGCATAAACACAACAATAGGTTGGTCAGAAAAATAAAAATAAATGGTACAAATTCCACTTCTGTATTAACATGAGGGGACAACTAAAGGGGAAAATGAGGGGAAACTCTGAAAGCTGAGTGACCTGCCATAACTGTAATTATTTCTTTGTTGTCATTTGTTTGGTAAAATTTGGTGAAGGAGTAGAGTTTGGGCCAGAGAAGAGCATTCATTCACAGAGGGGCTAGGGCCTATCCCAGCATCTTTGGGTGAGAGGCGGGGTACACCCTGGACAGATTGTCAGGCTCTGTTGTAGGGCCAACACAGAAAGACCGACAACCATTCACTTTCTCATTCATACTTAAGGACAATTTTTTTTTAAATGCCAGTTAACTTATCATGCATGCCTTTGGTCTGTGAGAGGAACCCAGAGTACCCGGAGAAAATCCAGGCAGACACAGGGAAAACACTGTAAACTCCATACAGAAAGGTTACCACCGTCCAGCTCTTGGGTTCGAGGCAACAGTGCCCCACTGAGCTGCCCTTCTTCAACATTTTTTTTATAATTTATAATTATAAAATTGTGATTCTCACATGACTATAATTTTTTTTATACCCCACACAACAAAGTTGCAGATTGTATAATGTTTATGACCTGTTCCTTCGTCCGTTAGACATTTTCTGTTGTCACCAGTTTCTACAGTTCTCTTCAGATTGACTTCAAATTTACACAGAAGCTTTAACTCATCAATACTTTGGAAGAATTCAATTTTTGGCATACATCTAATGAGGGGTTGACCTGTAAGGTTAACCAACAACTAAAAGGACTTGAATATGAACTTTTTTTCTATTGAAAATGACACAAATTCCTTTGGCTACATGCCACATTTATATTTACATCAGATGAGCGCGTGCTTAACATTATACAGTGAGAACTCTGATATGAAGATGCGTGGGGTATGTGAACTTGCTTACTAAGGTTCTTTCATTTTCTAAAGTTTTGCTTGCTGCTTTATGAGAGATTTATTTAAAATAATATATGTAAGGTTTCTATTTGAGTGTGTAGAACATCCAAATGATAATCTAGATCTAGAAATTAAGTGTTAGTGGAGGTTTGTAATTTCTGAAAATTTTCTAGTTCAGTCATAAGATTGTCAAGAGCATTACTGGTAGCAACAATAAGCATGTTATTTCTTAAAACGTGGCCTTCGTGTATCAAGGATGCAGTTGCATCTTGGTGAACAGATGCTAAAGGCTCAAGGATTTCCTCCTCCTGAAGTACTTTGTAAGAGAATGTAGGCTCGGGAAGTCCCGTGCTCTCATTTTCTTTTTCTCTTCTAAACACTTTCAAGGGAGTAATGCTCCCTGATTTCAGAACTGGTTTGGGTGGTGCAATATGGCACAGATTTACCCTTCTTTAAATTTACCCTTTTTCTGAACAAACTAAATCAGACCTGGAATGTGTGTTTTAGGCTAAGATGCAAAACCAAATCACATTTCCCTTGGTTTCCATTTGAATTTAGCCATTTCATTGTCTTCAAGCAGGCACCAAGTTTAAATCCACTTAATCCATATTTGTTAGCTTTTTCATCTAAAGGCCTGGCGATCTAGAACTTCTACCGTCAGAGCAATTTTTCTTAATCTGTATATTGTTGACAGGAAAAGTGAATGGAATATTGTTTATTATTCTGGAATATTCTCCCAAATCATAAAAAGCAACACTTTACAAAAACAGCATATTATCAAGGAAATTTTACACCAGTGAAAATGAGTGTCAAAATGACAAAGAAAGCATAGTGTGACTTATGGTGTGTGTGACAGTATACCATAGACATTGATGTGCAGCTGCAGCTTTAACAGTGCAGTCATGATTCGGGCTGTTGTTCATTATAACATTATTTTAAACTAAAGTGGCTACTATATCTTCAGGCACAGGAATTCTTGATATGGACATGGGCACTGGTTTGATACCGCTCTTAATTCCAAATAAACCACACTGTGCCAAGGCTGCTGGTTTGGATAAAATCACTTCTTATTTACATTGGCACCAGTGCTTATTCAGGCTGTTGCGAAATGCTTTATAGCAGAAAAAGAAAAAAACTTGCTGCATTTGCTGAAGCTCAATCTGATCATTGAAGAAAAATATCAGTCACTGCAAGTTAATTCTTGTCCACCTGCGCAGGTATTGTGAACATTCCCTCTTCTTCAGTCTTAAATTTGGGTCTGTTATTTACAGAAAGTTCAAACAAAAGGAAAAGTGAACTACCTTTGTATCATTGTATTTTTTGTTTGGGATGACTGATCCAGCATAGACATGAGAGTAGTGGGCGTTTCAGTGACAAGGACACAATATTTTAATGGATCAACTTTTCTTAATGGTAAAAAAAAAATGACATAAAACATGATTCATTTAAAATTAAACACAAAGAGAATAATTTCATAAAATCAGGACATGATATTAGCACCAGCCAGCCAAATACAATTTGTCAGTGATCTGTAGCAGTCACTCTTACTGGCCACTTTGTCAGGTAGAATAGAATAGAATAGGCTTTATTGTCATTGTACAGTACAACGAAATTGTGGGTGCTCCACCAGGCTACTGTGCAATAAAGTAAGAGAGAAGGATTAGATTAAACACTGTTACAGAACACACGATTAAACACACGACTGAAATAAAAATAAAAATAGCCCAGGATTATTGAAATATACACAGGTGTGGTAGTGGCTTTGTGGATGGAACTATGTACATAAGAATGCGGGGTGCAGAACACGCAATTGAACACATGATTGAATAAAATGGCCCAAGGATTATGGAAAATATACATAGGTTTGGTAGTGGTTTCACAGATGGGTCAATATACATAAGTGTGGAGTGCAAAGATAGGTGTGTTACTGTGATAATTAAAAAGGTCTTCAGTTCTGTGCATGTGAGCGTTCAGAGGGAGGAGGGATGGGGCCTCTGACTGTTTGCAGTTGGGATGGCCTAGGGGAAAAAAAACTGTTTGTCAGTCTGGAGGTGTGGGACCTGATTGATCTGAACCATCGTCCAGAGGGAAGCAGGTCAAACGGGTGGTGGGCAGGATGTGAGGGGTATCCAGTGATGGCCTTGATCTTTCTGAGACAGGCGGATCTGGAGATGTCCTCCAGGGAGGGCAGAGGGCTGCCAGTAATTTTTTGGGTGGTGTTGATGCCCCTCTCCACAGCCTTCCTGTTCTCAGCCATAGAGCCGGCATACCACACACCGTGGCAGTAGGTGAGCATGCTTTCCACTGAGCAGTGGTAGAAAGCCAGCAGCAGCTTCTGGTCCAGGATGTTCTTCCTCAGGACATGGAGGAAGTGCAGCCGCTGCTGGGCTTTCTTTACCAGGGCCTCTGTGTTGACACTCCAGGAGAGGTCAGAGGAGATGTGGGTGCCCAGAAACCTGAAGGTGGAGGTGGTTTCCACGCGGTTGCCATTTATGGTGGGGGGGTGGGGGGAGTCCTGTCTGTTGTTCCTGAAGTCCAGAATGAGTTCTTTGGTTTTTTGGATGTTAAGTTTCAGGTTGTTTGCTTGGCACCACAGCAACAGATTCTCTACCTCCTCCCTGTATGCCTTCTCATCGTCATCGGTGATGAGCTTAACTAAGGTGATGTCGTTGTATACTTCACAATGACGGTGGTTGGGAATACAGTCAGAGGTGTACAGGGAGTACAGTAAAGGGCTTAGCATGCAGCCCTGGGGGAAGCCAGTGCTGAGACAGTGTGGAGGAGTGGTGGGGGCCAAGTCTGACTGTTTGTGGGTGGTTGGTGAGAAAGTTTTTTTTTTTTTTTAATCCAAGAGTAGGTTGGGGGGGGGGGGTCTGGAGGAGGTGCAGTCTATTGATCAGGATGTCTGGGATGATGGTGTTGAGAACTGAGCTGTAGTCTACAAAGAGCATCCTCACGTAGCTCCTTAGGTTCTCCAGGTGGCTCAGTGCTCTGTGTAGAGTCGTGGCGATGCCGTCTTCCATAGCCCAGTTCTCCCTGTAGGCGAACTGGTGGGGGTCGAGGAAGAAAGTCCCTGATGTGCTGGGACACCAGTCGCTCAAAACACTTCATGACGACAGACGTGAGTACTATGGGTCTGTAGTCATTCAGGCTGTCAATTGTGGACTTTTTGGGGGTGGGGATGATGGTGGAAGCCTTGAGGCAGGAGGGGATGGTGGCATGCATCAGAGAGAGGTTGAACAACTTGGTGAGGACCCCTGCCAGCTGGTCTGCACATGCTTTGACCACCGCTCCTGGGATGCTGTCTGGACTAGCAGCTCTGCAGGGGTTCACTGCTCTCAGTTGCCTCCTCACCTCATGCACCTGTAGGGAGAGAGAGGAGGGGGAGAGAGGGGAGGGGGGGTGAGTTGGGGGGGAGGTGTGCTCAAACCGGACAAAGAAGTTGTTGAGCTCCTATGCCAGGTTGAAGCTGCTGTCCGATGTTGGGAGGCACTGGCCCCTGTAGTTGGTAAGGGCCTGGATGCCTCCCCACATCTGTTGGGGGTTGTTGTCTGTGAGGAAGCACTCCACCTTCCTCCTGTAGGTGTTCTTTGCCTGTTTAATGGGGCCTTCTCAGGTTGGCTCTGCTGTACAGAGAGCTGTCCCTCTGCCTGAAGGCTGAGTTGTGAGCTCTGATCAGAGCCTGGATGTCACTGGTCATCTAGGGTTTCTGGTTTGGAAAGATCCGGATGCGTTTGGTGACTGTCACATTTTCTACACAGCATTTAATGTAGAAAAGGACAGACTCAATGTAGGAGTCCAGGTCTCGCTGTTCAAAGATGTTCCAGTCTGTGCAGCTAAAGCAGTCCTGTAGCTGGAGGAGGGCATTTTCAGGCCAGGTTTTACTTGTTTGTTTGTTTGGGGGGGGCTCTTCCTGAGGGGGGTGTAAGTAGGTATTAATACCAGGAAGAGATGTTCTGATTGTCCAAGGTGGGGGAGGGGGCGGCTCTGTAGGCGTGCTTAATGTTGCTGTAAAGAAATACTCCAAACATATATATACAAGATGACATGTAAAATCACATAAGGATTGTCATATCCAGTCTGCGTTGTGTTGTAGCTTAGTTTTGTCACATTTTGTCTTAGCTATGTTCTGAATTGTAATCGCTCTTGTTTTGTTTTTCTTTTGAATTCTTGGATGGAATATGGGTGGGCAATATAAGCTACGGCTTCAGCCATCACCCATTTCGGATAACTTGTGTTGAACTGTATAATCAGAGGAGTTATTGTCTAATTTGGCCTTGTTGGATTTTCTTCCCCCTTTGTTATATTATTCTGTTTCTTTTAATCTATACTTTTATCTATCCGAAATAAAGATTCATTCATTCATTCAAACATGGTCCAGTGTTCTTTTCCATCTTGTGGGACACTTAACATGTTGACCCTATTCCTACCAGGTTATTTAAAGAAGGCTTCCCATTTATTGGTAGTCTTGTTCTTCAAATAATCAATTCTTCATTAACTTTAGGCCATGTACTGCAGGCTTTTAAAACTGCTGTAATTAAACCATTACTCAAAAAGCCAATGCTGGATCCAGGAATTTTAGCTAACTATAGACCAATCTCTAATCTCCCTTTCATTTCAAAAATCTTAGCAAGAGTTGTTGCTACACAATTATTTGACCACTTGCAGGGAATTGGTTTATTTGAAGAGTTTCAATCTGGGTTTAGAAGCCATCATAGTACTGAAACAGCCTTAGTGAAGGTCACTAATGACCTCCTTATCGCATCTGATAATGGACTTGTTTCTGTACTTGTCCGTTTAGACCTTAGTGCAGCTTTTGATATTATCGATCATAATATCCTACTTGATAGATTAGAACACTATGTTGGACTTAATGGAACTTTGTTGCAGTGGTTTAGATCTTACTGTATTTATCTGATAGGTTCCAGTTTGTTCATGTCAATAATGAGTTTTCTTTCAACTCAAAGCTCAGTCATGGAGTTCTACAGGGATCTGTGCTAGGCCCTACTCTTTTTAGTTTATATATGCTTTCGTTAGGCAACATTATTAGAAAGCACTGTATACATTTTCATTGTTATGCAGATGACACACAATTATACCTGTCAATGAAGCCAGATGATAGTAATCAATTAGCCAAGTTAGAAGCCTGTCTTAAAGAAATCAAAGCTTGGATGACTTGTAATTTCCTGTTATTAAATTCAGATAAGACTGAAGTCATTATTGTTGGTCCAAAAAACCTTAGAAACACCTTTCCAAATCAAACTTTTAGTTTGGATGCGGTTACTCTTTCTCTTAATAGCTCTGTGAAGAACCTTGGAGTTATTTTTGATCAAGATCTGTTTTTCAATTCACATATTAAATTTGTTTCTAAGACTGCCTTCTATCATTTGCGTAATATTGCCAAGATTAGGAGCATCTTGTCTCAAAGTGATGCTGAGAAACTGATCCATGCTTTTGTTAGCTCTAGATTAGATTATTGTAACTCTTTATTATCAGGTTGTCCTAAAACATCTTTAAAAAGTCTTCAGTTGATCCAAAATGCTGCAGCAAGAGTTTTAACAGGTACTAGAAAGAGAGATCATATCTCTCTGGTTCTGGCCTCCCTTCATTGGCTTCCCATAGAGTTTAGAATCAAGTTTAAAATCCTTCTTCTCACTTATAAAGCTCTAAATAATCAGCCCCCTTTTTATTTAACCACTTGCGCTCCGTTGTTCCGCGGGCGGGCAAGTCTCTGCGTCCTATGATGCACAAGGGCGCGCGAGAGCGCGCTCGTGCGCCCTCGTGCGCATGACGCATGATGGTGGTGATGGTGATGTAGTAGCGTCCAAGCGCCACTCAAAAAAAAAACTGCAGAGACAGCCGCGAACAGATTAGTTCATCTGATTGACCTCTCATTCGACTAATAAGAGCCTTGAATTGGGTTTCTGAAACCTTGAAGAACCAATGAATGAAAATCTAGGAAGGAGGACCCGCCTACTGTGAACGCAGGAGCCAATTGAAGCACAGAAATTCTGGCTGGGTGAAGCGATATTTACTGCTGCCACAGGTGAAAACAAAGGACGCTGGACAAATCTCCTACAGACCCAGGCTCACCCAGCAGCATGGAGAACACCCACAAGTGGGACCTGCACTCATTCCAGCAGAATAGACGGAGGCCGACGACAAAAGTCGTAAATCATTCGCCAAAACGGCAATATGTAATGGAATTATGTTGATCGGGATCCACGAGCGGAGCAGCGTCGCGTTCGTCTGACGCGTGGGAAGAGCTGTTCGCCACGACTCTGCTGCTGTGAAGAGGTAAGGTGTTATAAGCTAAATTATTATTTATCCCTGAAAACTGTAATCCAAAAATGACTTTTGACCGATCGGTAATTTACAACTGTACTGCGCACGAAATACGAAGTGCGTGCGCCGCGATAAACGGTTCATTTGCCGTGTTCGGACCGTGAACGCGCCCCCCCCCCCCTACCCGCTGCAGAAGAGGAGGGGGGAGGGGCACGGTCCGAACGCTCCTGGGTCTGTGGGAGGAAGCATATCAGTCTATTCCATCATGTAGCAATGGCCCTCTTCTGTACCGGGGGGGGGGGGGGGGGGGCGTTCACGGTCCGTTCACGGTTCCCCCCCACACACACACACACAGTAGCGAGGGGGGGGGGGAGCCGCTGTGAAAACATGCGAGGGAAAAAAAAAAAAGAGTGTATTCCGTCTTGTAGCGAGGGCCGAATTTGGTCCTTGGTAGCGGGGGGGGGGGGGGGAACGACCCCCCCCGCCCACACACACACACACAGACACAGCCCTGAGTGTGACCTTTCATTAGAGCCTAAAATGAAGATTCTACATTGAATTATTCAAAAGTTACAGACGTTTTTCCAAACTGTGCCATTTGGCACAATTTGGCACAGTTCCATAACGCCTGGGAACTACCTGAGAACAAAGCTGTGTAAAATATTCATTTTTTGTGGTATTGTTACCAAATTTGGATCTCAGCTGGATAACACTTGGTTCTACATTTCTGTTGCATTTTCCAGCCGGATCGGACAGCTGTGTGTTATTTACAAGCATTTGTATCCAAAAAAAACAGTGTCCAAATTTTTTTTCTTCTAGTTCAGTATGTTTAGATGACTGTAACTCAGTGGCCGGAGCACGTAGAGAGATTATGTTTTTTTTGCCAAAAAATTCAAAGTGTTTTCTTTTAAATGAGACCAACCCCATGAAGATGCTGCAAAGGGTTGAATAACAGCTTTCGATTTACTTTGGGCACGTTTTTTTTTGGCATTTTTAGGAAAATTGCCCGGAGTGCAAGTGGTTAAAAGATCTGATACTACCCTATTATCCTAACAGAGCACTATGCTCCCAAAATGCAGGATTACTTGTAATACACAGGTGTCAAACTCATTTCATGGAGGGCCAAGACCCTGCAGGTTTTACCTCCACCCAGTGTCTTCAACAGGTGGTCTCACTGAATTTCTTCCCACTGATTGCTGATCAGTGAAAACACCTGCTGGAGACATTGGGTGGAAGTAAAACATGCAGGGTCTTGGCCCTCCATGGAATGAGTTTTGGAGATTCTAGGTCCTAGAATCTCCAAAAGTACAATGGGAGGTAGAGCCTTCAGTTATCAAGCTCCTCTCCTGTGGAACCAGCTGCCAATCTGGATTCGGGAGTCAGACTCGATCTCTGTTTTTAAGAATAGGGTTAAAACCTTCCTTTTTGATATAGCCTACAATTAGGGAGGGCTCATGTGTCTCTGAACCCTCCCTTAGTTATGCTGCTAATAGGTTTAGACAGCCGGGGGACCTCCAATAATTGCACTGGGCTTCACTCCTTTCTTCACTCTCAATGAAATATTGGGGTTTTTTGCTGGTCATTAACATCTGTTTGTTCTCTCCCATAGATTGAGTCCTCATCCTGCTGTTTGCTCTCTACTTGTCTGTTCTTTTCATCTTCTCTATCCCCTCACCCCCCAGCCAGTTGCAGCAGATGACTGCCCCTCCCTGAACCTGGTTCAGCTGGAGGTTTCTTCCTATTAAAAGGGAGTTTTTCCTTTCCACTGTCACCAAGCGCTTGCTCACAGGGGATCGCCTGATTGCTGGGGTCTTTCTGCAATTGTGGGGGTTTCCCCTACAGTTGAAAGTGCTATAAGATGACTGTTATTGTGAAATGGCGCTATATAAATAAAGTTGAATTGAATGTTGGTGGAATTTGGGGAGTACAGTAAGCATGCTTTGTTAAAATCCCCTGCAATAATGAGGACTGCGTCGGGGTGATCTTTCTGTTGTGTAGCAACATTTAATTATATGTAGTGTGATAAAGTACAAAAATTATTTATTTTATTTAGAAGTGGGTGTGCGTGGGGACTGAGGGTTAGACAGTCACCACAACACTGACTAAATAAGAGGGAAAAGCACTCATAAATAGGGCACCAGTCCAATTTGGACAATTTGATAACTAATCTCGGTACCTTTAATTAATCAGTCTCAAAATTCATGATTTCTTTGATGTAGTGACCCAGGAAAGCGTATATGCAACAGAAAACAATTACAACTTCTCTCATTTACAAGTTTATTAAAGGACTAAGGTTAAATGATTTTACATTCAAATGATTGGTAAGCGGGTTCAAAATGATCAGCAGGTCTCAAATATCACAGCTTTATTTATAACTGATTATTGAGCAACAATGTAAGCACCCTTGTGGAACCATGAGAAATCAGATTTTACTGCAATGCAATGGAAGGGTACCATCATTTTTGTCCAGTCCTGTTTCATGAGTTTGTTTTTTAAAATAATTCTGCTGAACCACAATTCAAAAGCATTGTCTGATTTTCACTGGTTAATTTTCACAGAATTTTTATTTATTACCACTTTTGTCAGATTCAAGTTATTTCTGTGACCATTGTGGGTTTTTCTTTCATTAACAGAGGGGTACCAACAATTTTGTCCACAGCTGTAGGTGTCCACCCACCGATAAAAGCCCAAAGCTGGAGGAAGATGGGAGTCAGGCTGTTACACTCACAAGATCAGAGTGCTTTTGGCATCGTGGTCCGTGGGGAAGGCAGGAAAATTAAAAGCCCACTTTCACGGCAGGAAAAATCAAAAAAGTCCAGGAAAAACGTTTAAATAAGATAAGCACGGCTTCTGAGCAGAGGGAAAAGAGGGGTTGAGAGTTTGACTCTCATTTAGAGGTGAGCTCACAGAAAACAGTGGTTTCTCCTCGGTTGCCAGAAAAACAGGAAAAAGCTTACAAAAGATGATTTAAGAAGACTAGCACAGGACTTAAAGAGTCAGACATGCACAAAACTTTAACCAGAACTGAGAAACACACAAAGACAAAAGCAACTAACTGGTTAGGGTGTTTTCTCCTATTTAAAGAGTCGCACTCCTAGCATCATAAATGTATGACTGGCATGAGAGCTAACCAATTGTCTTCCATCGTGGGGGGTTTGAATGGACTTTTGTCCAATGACGGAACAGTTCTTTGTGACCAACCAATAAAAAGATAAGGGCGTGATCCAACCGAGAGGGACAGCCTGGTGATTGGTTGTTACAAGTTGGAGGACTCACAACAGGATTTCAGTACACATACAGAATTTTAACTGTGAAACTCACTATATACTTGATATGAAATCTAACCTACTTTTCAGTGATTCATGACTAGTATTCAGTGACTAGGTACTTTTATAAATGTGTCCTTATATACTTAACACATGTCAGAATAAAATTCCTGTAGGCACTTTCAAAGCATGCACACATTAAAAATTAATGATTTATACACATTCCAACATGCAATCACATTTAAATCAAGAATTGATGAATTATTTCAAACCCTTATTGTCCATCATAGATGAGATCATTTTCACAGTGTCCTTGAGAATTTTATCGTGAGGTGTGGAGTGTGTAAATGACGAGGCAGGTTTGTCTCAGGCAGTTTATTACACGTCTCCAACATGAGCATAGTAGAAAGAGAACATCTCAGAAAAAACTCGTCCCTTATATACCCATGTCTCCCCACAGCTCACAAGTCACATTGCATTCACATCGAAGGTAACATTGCATTTCCTCCTTAATCCCTTAGCATCCCCCTCACAGTCTTTGACACACAAAGGATCCTCCAAGCAGTTTCTGACACACACAAGATTACACTTTCACAGCTTCCTGTTATCTCCAAGGAAACTCTGCACTTTGTTCTTATCGAAGATGTGAGGCATTATGTAAGTCACATGTGTGGCTACACCACCCCCCGAGCATTTTGGATCGAACAAAAGAATTAACAGTCTGCATGCTGTGATAGAATCATTACACATCAATCCACATGCTGCTTGGGCTTCAGTCTTCTCCTGTATCTGCTGTAACCAGGAGTCACCGCCTCCGCGGCGCTGTCATGCTGGGGAGCTGCTGTCTGGGGGTGAAAACCTTTTGTCAGTCCCTGCGGGTGTTCTGGGGAAATTTTACTCTGGGAAGCTCCCCGTGGGGGTCTTCCACGCCGAGGGGCCCTCGCCAACAGCACTTGCTCGTCCGCCACCACAAAAGCGGGTTTGAGTCTGTTTAAGCCAACCTTTTCCCTCCTACCCCCCAAATCTAGCAAAAAATGCTTGTCCCCTGTTTCCAGCACTCTGAACGGTCCATCATAAGGCGGTCGCAGTGGGGGGCGATGTGCATCGTGTCTGACAAAAACAAACTCTGCGTTTTTCAAAGTTTTAGGTACAAAAATGCGCGGAAAACTGTGGTGGACAGGGCCCGGCAGCGTGCCTGTGTCGACGCTACGCTGCAACAGCTGAGACGGGGAGCTGCCTAGTGCAGGATTATCTGGGAGAAACTCCCCGGGCAACCGAAGTGGCTGCGCAAAAACGAGTTCAGCTGGGGAAGCCTCTAAGTCCTCTTTAGGCGCAGAACGTAACCCCAATAAAACCCACGGTAGCTTGTCTACCCAATTTGCATCCGTCAGTGACGCTCTGAGAGCTGCTTTCAATGACCTATGAAAACGTTTGCATAACCCATTAGCCTGTGGATTGTACGTGGTTGTGCGGTGAATTGTGACACCCAGGCTGTGGGCCATTGTTGACCAAAGTTCGGAAACAAATTGAGGGCCTCTGTCAGACGTAATGTCCGACGGGACTCCAAAACGCGCCACCCATGCTGTTACAAACGCGCGCGCCACCTCCTTAGCTGTGGTTGACGGCAGTGGAACCACCTCCGGCCAGCGCGTGGTGCGGTCCACCATCGTCAGAAGGTGCGTGCACCCCTGTGATGGCGGGAGGGGGCCCACGAGGTCCACGTGAACATGGTCAAACCTCTTAGCCGGGATGTGAAATGGCTCCAAGGGCGCCCTCGTGTGTCTGTGTACCTTGGCTCGTTGGTACGCCATGCAGGCTGCTGCCCACTCTTTCACTTGTTTGCGAAGGCTCGGCCACACAAATTTTTCTCCTACCATTTTGACCGACGCGTGCACTCCCGGGTGCGCCAAAGAATGAATCGAGTCAAAAACGCGGCGGCGCCACGTGGCCGGTACCACGGGACGTGGTCGCCCCGTGGAGACATCACAGATTAGGGGGGGCATACCGTCTTGCAGCACCCTGCTCTCCAGCCTTAACCCTGTTGGTCCAGACTGGAGCGCGCGCACATCTGCGTCACTAACCTGCTCCGCGGCCATGGCTGTGTAATCTATCCCCACGCGGACAGGGGCAGCCACGGCATGCAAGAGGCAGTCTGCCACTACTTTCAGTTTACCCGACACGTGCTGAATATCGGTAGTAAACTCTGAGATCATGGCCAGCTGTCTCTGCTGCCGGCCCGACCACGGTTCTGAAACCTTGGCCATCGCGAATGTTAGTGGCTTGTGGTCAACGAACGCGGTGAAACGGCGCCCTTCCAGCCAGAACCGGAAGTGGCGAATGGCCAAGTGGAGAGCCAGTAACTCCCTGTCAAACGCATTGTATTCATGTTCACTATCGCGCAAGATCCTACTGAAAAAGGCGAGCGGCTGCCAAGCCCTGGCTACACGCTGCTCCACAACTGCCCCTATGGCCACATCTGACACGTCAGTGGTGAGCGCTATGCGGGCCGTTGGGTCTGGATGTGCCAACAATGCAGCGTTTGCCAGGGCTGCTTTGACTTCCAAGAACTCTCGCTCCGGGGACCATTCGATCTTATTCGCGGGTTTCTGTTTTTTGAGCGCGGCATACAGCGGTTGCATGAGCTGCGCTGCGCGGGGGAGGAAACGGTTATAAAAAATTCACCATTCCCAAAAACTCCTGTAACGCCCTGACCGTTTGCGGTCGGGGGAAGTCTGCTACCATGCGTACTTTGTCAGGCAGCGGAACCGCTCCTTCGGGAGAGACGCGGTGCCCTAAAAAATCGATCTGCGTCACCCCGAACTGACACTTCGCTGGGTTGATTATTAAACCGTGCTCTCCCAACCTCCGGAAAACTGCCGTGAGGTGGTTTTCGTGTTCGTCTTCGGACGCGCTGGCTACCAAGATATCGTCCAGGTAGACTAACACGAAAGGGAGATCGCGCAGCACCGCATCCATCATGCGTTGGAACGTCTGTGCAGCCCCTTTAAGCCCGAATGGCATGCACAAAAACTCGAGTAGACCAAACGGAGTTATCACCGCTGTTTTGGGTATGTCCTCAGCGCGCACTGGGACTTGGTGGTAACCGCGGACCAAGTCTATTTTAGAAAAAACGCGCGCTCCTGCCAAATGAACAGAAAAATCTTGGATATGAGGGACTGGGTAGTGGTCGTGCGCTGTGGCGTTGTTCAACCTGCGGAAATCCCTGCAAGGTTGCCACGAACCGTCGGCTTTCGGGACCATGTGTAGCGGGGAAGCCCATGGGCTGTTCGAACGCCTGATGATGCCCAACCTCTCCAGGTTGGCGAACTCCTCGCGCGCTATGGCCAGTTTAGCTGCGTCCAAGCACCGAGGTTTTGCAAAAACGGGCGGCCCGGTGGTGGTAATAAAATGTTCCACCCCGTGTTTAGCGACGGCTGCCGAAAATGTGGGGACCGTGAGTGCTGGGAACTGAGTGAGCAGTGTGTGGAACTTACTGCTTGCAGCTGTGACGTTGGCTTGTGCTGTTGGCCGGGATGCTCGAGCTGTACAGGGGATAGAATCAAAAGAGAGTGCATTAACCAGGCGCCTGTTAGCGACATCAACCAACAAACCATGTGAGCACAAAAAAATCAGCCCCCAATATATTGAAATTCAATGCTGCTATGACAAAAGTCCACTCAAATGTACGGCCGTGCAGAGACAGAAGCAGAGTCCTCTCACCAAAGGTCTTAAACTCCGAGCCGTTTGCTGCTGCCATCTCAGGGCCGCTGGATCCTGCCAGCCGGTCAGCGTAGGACGGCATGATGAAACTCAACTGGGCACCGCTGTCCACGAGGAAATGTCTCCCCGAGCGTGCGTCCGTCAAGTAGAGCAGCTTGTTCTCCTCCCCAAGGGCCGCAGCTGCTACCAACCCCCGGTCTTGGCGTTTCCCGAGCGCTTGAACTGGCACGGTGGTATACATTTGCGTGCCTTCTCTGCAAAGCAGCGGTGGTAGAAACAAAGGGTGTCTCTTCCATGTTCCTTGGCCTCCGCCGCTGCCGTCGTCGGTGGTTCTGCTACTGCTGTCGATGGCTCCCCGCCATCTCCGGCCGTCACGCCGAGCTTCGTCGCTGCTGCCGTGGCCGCAAGCTCTCTGCTGGCCATGATGATCCGATGCGCCTCCCGGGCCAGCGCACGGTAGTCCCGCTTGGCCAACAACGGCAAACTGGCCAGGGCCGCTCTCATCGCTGACGGAAGGTTCCTGAGGAAGAGGTGGGTAAAGATGAAGTGGTCGTCGTCCGAGCCTTTCAACCTCAGCATCCTCTCCATCAGGTCAATGGCCGTGCAATCTCCTAACCCGGTCCGCACCAGGAGTCTCTCTGCTCTCTCCTCAACCGAGAGTGTGTAGTGCTGGATGAGTGTGGCCTTCAACGTGCCGTATTTGTCGCTGGCTGGTGGCTGCTCCAGCAGGCTCTCCACATGCTGAGCCATGTGGGTGTCGAGCTTTGCGACCACATGGTAGAATTTCGTGTCATCTTCCGATATCCCCCGGAGGACGAACTGCGCCTCAACCAGGTGGAACCAGGAGCGCGGGTTGTGCTGCCAAAAATCCGGTAGCTGGACTGTAACGGCATACGCTTGGCTGGGGGCTCCCAACGAGGCTGGCTCCGGGGAATTCTCTTCGTTTTGCATGCTACGTCTTGGGTCACCAGTGTGGAGTGTGTAAATGACGAGGCAGGTTTGTCTCAGGCAGTTTATTACACGTCTCCAACATGAGCATAGTAGAAAGAGAACATCTCAGAAAAAACTCGTCCCTTATATACCCAGGTCTCCCCACAGCTCACAAGTCACATTGCATTCACATCAAAGGTAACATTGCATTTCCTCCTTAATCCCTTAGCATCCCCCTCACAGTCTTTGACACACAAAGGATCCTCCAAGCAGTTTCTGACACACACAAGATTACACTTTCACAGCTTTCTGTTATCTCCAAGGAAACTCTGCACTTTGTTCTTATTGAAGATGTGAGGCATTATGTAAGGCATTATGTAAATCACATGTGTGGCTACAGAGGAATGAAACTGAGAAGAGTAATGTTCAATCAGAATTACCAGTTCCAGATTGTAATGAACATATTCCATAGATGTCCACCAGGAGGTAATGTTGAGCTGTGTATGATTTCTAGGACTTGGTATGTAAAGAGGGGGCAGCTTAGAGAGTTTTATGGGCGTCTGGGATATGTCCAAAAGCGAGTCAACCGTATACCTGTTGCCTTGAGGAGTAAACTTTGGAAGTTTAACTTTTTAGGAGGGCCAGTTCCTAGTGCAAATGGCTCCTTATCTGCTTGGGGAGGAAACTCCACAGATTTTATCATGCATTTTAATCCTTTAAAAGCAGTCCTTATTGGGTTTCTACTACAAAGGAAATTGTTTCCACTGGGGTTCTGATGATGAAAAAAACAGTTCTGGTGTAGTCTTTTGGGATGAAATGATCTGAGAGGGGGAGAGTAATTTTACTGATGCCAAGGGCGCTGATGCTACAGTTGTTCGCTAAGGATGTTCTGGAGGTGGCGGAGTGCCAAGCTAGCGCAAGCATCTGGAGGAATGCAAACAGCTGTTACAATTACTGCCGTTAGCTCCCGGGGAAGATAGAAGGGCCTGCACAGGAAGGACATGGTCTCTAAGTTTTGTGAACAGTGGCTATGAATTATTCTGCTGTTATTACACCAAGTCTGAAGCACATAAACACAGAGCCCACCACCTCTACCCTTACCAGAATCGGTGTTGTGGTCAAAACGGAGTGTGGTTCACCCAGGTAATTCCACAGTAGCATCTGGAATACGTGGATGGAGCCATGATTCTGTCACAATCAGAATACAACAGTCCCGGATGTAGCGATTGTAGGCGATCTCTGACCGCAGCTCATCCATTTTGTTGGCAAGGAATCTGATGTTGGTGAGAAAAATTGAAGGTAATGGTGGTTTAGTGTGTTGTTTGCACAGCTGGGCACAGAGGCCAGCCCTGCAGCCTCGTTTGTTCTTTCTGTCTCGGCGCCATTTACGTTGCTTGCTGGGCCCGATAACAAACCACAGAGCACCCGAAGGTCTGGCGATCTCCTCAGGGATGTGGTATTGATTGCTGGAGTAAGCACTGGGGATGCTGGAGCTAAGCTGGCGGCCAGTGCCTAGAAGTTCCTGGCGACTGTAGGTAATTAGTCCATTGCAGAAGGGGGGCAAAAAAGGCAGCAAAAATACAAAAACACATGCTGTAGTCCAGAGTGTTTAGCCGCGGCGTGTGGACGTGCAGCCATCTTGCTTAAGCGGTAGCAGTTAAAGTAAAAATTTAAGAGAAAAAATATCCACAAATTTCCAAGAATAAAGCCCCAAATTTATGAGAAAGCCTTATAATTATGAACCTGTTAAACGTCATAGAGGCCAGCAACAGAGGAGGATTAGGAGAACTAATAATGGATAAGGGATAAGGACCTGTACTTATATAGCGCTTTTCTAGATCATCGATAATGAAAATGATCCAGAAATTAATCTGTGGTGTGAGAAAAATCAGATGAGCTATTATGGTGAGTTATTAAGCTTATTTTATTTACAGGATTATGATAGTTAATACTGTGAAAAAAATCCCGTGAATATATCTGTCACATACGTGACAGCTTTATTTGAAGTCTGACTAAAATTTTGGTGAACTTTCATTTACTCTGTTACAGTCATTTACTCCATTATTAGAGCTTGGTAATTATCATTGGTTAGAGTTATACTTAGTATTACTGAGCTGGGGGAAATATCTGATGACATCCACTCATTTACATTATCTGCCATTCAAAAACACACAATCTGTCTTTTCTGCATAATGCTTACCTTTTCCCTCTGCCTGCTCCATGGGTCAGCCAGACAGTCTTTTAAAATACACTCCATTAGCCATTAGCATCATTAGCTGTTACACTCCCAGGTCTCTGCTAATCTCCTCTCCTTTTGTGCCCTGGCGAACTCATTCAACACTGGATCCCCTCCAGTTTGCCCCTAAGGCAAAATGGGCTGTAGAGGATGCATGTCTTACACTTTTAGACACTGTCACCAAACAACTGGACTCTTCAGTATCCAGGGTCAGTCTATTGAGCAAGTTCAAGTTTTTAAATACAGTATTTGGGAATAGAGATGGACTGCAGCCTGTCTTTGCACACCACGTTGACTGTATTTATAAAAAGCACAACAACGCCTCCACCTGTTGAGGAAACAGAACTTTTTATGTCAGCAGACACATTTTAACTCTGGTCTACACTTCACTAATGGAATCCATTCTCACTCTTAACATTTCATCCTGGTACAGCTCCCTCTTCATCAAGCACAAAACAAAGCTTTCCCGTATAGTTAATCAGGCTAGCAAAATCATTGGCTCACCACAGACACCGTTGTCTGAACTGTATGAGTGCTCTGTGATCAGGGAAGCCACCCTGATCACCCCCTTCATCGCTCTTTTCAGGTACTGCCATCAGGCAGATGATTTCAAGTTCCATTGGCCCATAAAAACACTTCTAAGAAATCATTTACTTCCTCTGCAATAACCATCCTGAACAAAATCAAATAGTTATCATACTTTAGTTCGTTATCAATATCGGTTATCAGTATTTATCTATTTATCACTATTAATTTTTAATAGTTATCAATATTTTCTGCCACATGATTTTATTGGCGTTTCCTTTTTAACCACGTTTTCTTTTTAAATTGTTTTTATCTTGTGAGTTTAAGTGCTGAATGTGTTATATTGTTGTAGCCATGTCAAAGAAGAATGTCTGTCTGTCAGGTGTGGCAGTAATCAGGCCTGGGTGTGGCTAGACAAATTGAACTCAGCTTTGCAAAGATGTCATAAACTACAGTTAATTTATGTTTTAACGGGGGGGGGGGGGAATCACTTTTTCACACAACGCCATGTAGGTTTGGATTTTTTTTTATCCTTAGTAATAAACACTTTCATATAAAAACTGCATTTTGTGTTAACTTGTGTTATGTTTGTCTAATATTTAAATTTGTTTGATCTGAAACATTTAAGTGTGACAAGCACATACAAAAAAAAAAAAGGGAAATCAGGAAGGTGGCAATCACTTTTCCACACCTGTCTTGTCTTGTCTTGTCTTATCTTATCTCCCCTAACAATGGACGGAGGATAGCTGATACTTTTTCCTTCCATACCAAACTGGTCTTTGTCCTCCAGTTAAATCAGAACCTGATCCTGGTCTAAACATTAACGAGGCTATCTTTGGACCTCAGCACAAAATCATTGTCGATCTGCTGTCCATGATGTCCTGGTTTTTTCCCTTGATTTGCACGCTTTAGATAATGTAAAAATAGGGAAACCTGGAGTTGAGCAGGAGTGGCTGTAATCACTTTCTTTAGGTGTTGTAAGCCAAAATTAAACCTGTACAAACATTTAAAGGCAAAACTTTACAAACAAATGTTTCAAATATTTTAACCTTCATTTGTCACTTAAATGAGTCATAACTTACTGTAAGTCAAATCTGTGTTAAAACAACTACAATAAAATTGTTAATGTTAGAAAATGGTGCCATGAATTTTTAAAAAAAAAATATAGCACATTTGAAAGAAAACAAAAAGTGCAAATAAAAAGGCACTGATTTATATTTCTGAGGGAATTTTTTTGATATTTAATGTTGACAAACAAGTTTATTCTTATATCTCGATTGTTTTACCTTCATTATAAGGCTCAATACTATTTTGTGAAATAAAGGGCAATATAAAAATGCTGGGTAGCTACTAACATAAAAGGTTATGTACAGTCCTGGATCCTTATTGATTTTCTTTGCTGGGGTTTGATTTAGATGAAACATCAATCAGTAGTGACAGTCTTGGATAAAAATCTAGCAAAATCCTAGTTTTAAAGTTGAGGAAAAAACATTGAAACTGTGGGAATGAGGTCAAGTGTCACAAAAACGATAATCTTGCACCATCATTCACAGACAAAGCAGTAACTTAATCATTTGGGACGGATGAAAACCGGTTTTTGTGTGGAAAAATCATGTGATGAGACGGCTATAGGAGCCAGGAATCAGTTTGTGTTTTTAAGACTGGAACAGGATCACACAATGCAGGTGTAGTCAGGTGATTATGTGTTAGCTCACCATCAGTCAGAGTAAACAAACCCTGGGGTGTTTTCACAGGAAAACATCCTCGAATTACAAACCACAAAATGTTGGACTGTATGGAAAATGCAAACCAAGAAATGAGGCAGTGATTCTTATATATACTTTTATTTCATTGCAGACAGCATGAACCTGAGATATTTTGTGTTTTGACTTGTCACATTTCATCTATTAATATACATCAGTTCTTATATTTTAGGCCTGCAGCACATTCAAATAAATAATATAAACACTTAGGACAGGGTTAAATCATGGCATGAGGTAAAAATACAGATGTGACTTCAAACAAGTGATGTCAGCAGGTGATTGCAGTCATGATTTGATGTGATTTTTTTTTTTTTTTTTTTTTTTTTTTTTAATTTGCATTTTCCATACATCCCAACTTTTTTCTGTTTTGAGGTTGACTGTAGTAGTAATATAGAGTTTCTCTATCCTTGGAGATAATGTTTGTTTGTTGTTTTTTTGTTAGTTTTGATTTTATATTTTTAAATTGGATACAGAATTATTTGGACACCAAATCTGACATTAAGTATAAATTTTGTTTGTATCCTAAAACAACAGGGTTTTTTTTTTTTTTTAATCCCCCGTCGGCCGAAGCCCAAGGGAGTGGAAGAGTCCTTTGGGCGAAGACCAAAGGGGGATTATGTTTTGGGTCAATCAGTCAGTCCGTCCATCTGTCCCACTTTTGTGAAATCAACTCCTCCTACAGTTTTGCTCCAATTGTTTTTGGTACCATGGTTTGATATACTCTGATGATGCGCATATTGCAATTTCACTCTGATTGGATGACCTTGAGGTCAAAGGTCAGATTTTCCCTCAATCTTCTAAACGCAATAACTACTGAAAGAAATAATGTAGGCTTTTTAAATCAATACAGTAGTTGTATCTAATACACATTTTGGACAGTTTACACCCTGACCTAACTATAGGTTTGGGGTCAAGGGGTCAAAGGTCAAAGTTCAAAGCTAACACTGCAGTTGCACTATGGTAAATGCTACATTTACTATTACTATAAAACGAGTAAAGCTAGGGTCACCAAACCTGGTACATAGGTTTACCTTGGGATCCTGATCTCTGACTATGGGTTTGGGGTCAAAGGTCAATGTTAACATTCCCTAGTCCTTATTACTGTACAGTGAGTAAAGCTGGGGTCATGAAACTTTGTACACAGGCTCACCCCGTTACCCTGAAGTATGACAATGGTTTTTGGATCATAAGGTCAACATCAAAATGGCTTATAAACTATATCTCAACAACAAAGAAAGCTAGGGTCACCAAACTTGCTACTCAGGTTCACCTTGGGATCCTGACCTCAGACTATGGGTTTGGGGTCAAAACATCAAAGGTCAAGGTTAACATTCCTTATGCCTTATTACTGTACAACAAGTAAAGTTAAAGTCATCAAACCTGGTACACAGGCTCACTCTGAGACCATGACCTCTGACTACAGGTTTGGGGTCAAAAAGTCAGAGGTCAAGGTTGGCACTCCCTATGCTCTCTTACTATGGAACGTGTAAAGCCCTGTAGGGTCACCAAACTTGCTACACAGGTTCACCTCGAGATCCTGCCCAACAACTATGGGTTGTATACTTTGTTGTATATTCATGGATGAGGGGCTTATCATAATTTGGTTCTGCCACAGTAATTATATTGCAAAGTTGAAAACTGCTCTTCGTCAGTAAGTATTGGAATCTTCAAAGAAAACGGGGGGTGGGTATATTGCACTCGCCTCAGAGTGCTCTTGTTTAAATTATAATAGATCAATATTAAAGTTAAAACTAAACCAATTCTAGTTTGTGAGACAATACATTTTTTCCATTAAAACAACTTATGAGGATTCACTTTAATAGCCACTATGAGCTCGTACTACAGCTTAACAAATGTGTGATTTTTCTTAACAGTTTTAATGAAGATCTTTGGAAGTTTTTGTCTACTGATCTCAGAGAAACTCAGACAACTATTTTTATTATCCCTCAGCCTCTTATTCCTCGGACTTTAGAGGCTGAGTATAGCCATCACTCCACTGGACGGACGGGTGGTGGCGACGGCAGCATCAACACCTACCCTGTGAATAACTAGAGAAAGAAATGGTACACACTTTTCAGCTCAATAGCATCATTGTATCTAAGATGAATCTTGGACAGCTTAGACCCTGGCCTTTGGCTGTGTTTTAGGGTCCAAAGGTCAAGGTTTACATTCCCTATGCCCCATTACTATAAGCTATGAGCTGCATGCCTAGCGGTCCAGTCTTCATGGTTTAGCATACAGGCTGCAAGCTCGCCAGTGTTGGCCGCCCCAGTGTCTCCCTTCAGAGTGTCCACAAATGATGTTAATGGCCATCCTGGGCGGCGAAAGCCATGCGTCGGTTCCCAGAGTACCAGGTGGCCTGCTGGGAACTCTTGGTGATGGTAACAGTGCCCCGCGAGGCCAAGTCTTCGCCAAGCCACCTTGTCTGATATTCTGGGAAGGTGCCCATAGAGATTTTCATTGGAGATGTGGTCTTGCCAGTTTACATTGAGGACGGTGCACAGCATCCTGGTGTTGGAGCCGTCTAATGACATCTGAAGGTAGACGTTTAATGACCAGCACTTGCTTCTGTATAGCAGAATGGATTCCACTGTTGCGCAGAAGAATTCAACTTTTAGCTCTCTTGACATGTTTGAGCGACATATACTGTAGCTTTGCATGTCATTGAGAGCACCCCATGCGAGTGCCTTGCACACCTTCATATCATGACTAGTAGCCAAGGTACTTGAAGTTGTTGACTACTTCCAGAATAGAACGACTAAAACTACAGTCACCAAACTTTGTTCACCCTGAGACCTACACCTCTGACTAAGGTTTTGGGATTACAAGGTCAAAATGCCATATAAATTATATCTCAACAACAAAGACAGAGGGTCCTAATAGGATGATCATCCACAGACTTTTCCACCAGATTTTCCACCATACGGCAGTGTTTTTGTTAGTGTCTGTCAGCACATTGTCAGTTTTTTACGCTTTGCATCACTCCATCAAATTACCAGTAGACAGTGTACCCGCTATGCGCTGGGAGGAAGCGGCTCATTTCAAAGAGGTGTGGCGGTGCGCAGTCTAATGTGCATAACTATTATAGTCCATGTCATGAGAATCTACTTTTGATCAGGAAAAAGGTGGTCTATAGTCAGAAGTGCATTGTTTAAACTATTTCAATGGCATGTTTTGAAATCGCGCTGCTCTGGAGCTCATTAGGAAACAGCATGCACTGGGATCTTTTTTAATAGAGTTATAACAGTCCTCATATAATTGCCCGTCATTTTAATTGTATGATGATCACACACTAGTTTTTTTTTTAATTTCATCCACACTCATTTTAATTGCAGGCTTACCATTGGGGTCTATAGCTTAAGCATTAATGTTGGATTTTTTTAGGGGAATGAATGAATGAACAGGGAGGATGTGTGCACATAGGGGTGGGGGGGCGTGTCAATCTGAAGATTTTTATTCCAGCCACATCTTTGTTTTCATCACAGACTTATTAGGCATTAATGTGTTTATTTTTAGGGGAATAAATGAATGAACAAGGAGTGTCCAGTGTGTTCCTTTTCACTGTAACTCCCCACAGAGACAGGAGACGCATCCACACATCTGCCTTGGTCGCACGCCTCGGGTTTCCAGCCGGGCTGAAGTTGCGGTTCTCCACCAGCAAGCTCCCCGACTGCCACCCGTCAGGAAACAGCAGAAGCCACCAAAAGCAGGCTCCCTTCATGGCTGGGGTTGGCCGCGGATGGGGAGCCATGCTAGGTTTCCTCTTTCTGGGATAGAGAGCCACAGGCCCCTGCACGAGATGGGGGGAGACCTTCGGTTGGCGAAAGCAACGGGAGAGGGAGCACTTCATCTCCCCACCGGCCAAGAGCAACTTCCATGCCATTGTTATTGAAAGTTTATGAAAGTTTGCACAGGCATCATCCTCTTTTCCCAAAGTTTCAAACACATTCATGTCTGTGTGTTGCATCTGTGCACACTACATTAAACCATTCAGCTGATTTTTCAGCCCATTCTTCCCAGTTCATTCTTTCTGACATAACTAACTGGGCATCAACTGTGATTGATATCTTCCTTATTACTAAGCAACATTACTATCGCATGCATTTTGGCTCGCAGACACGGGCTTTGGTCAACGCAAAACCTGTCTTAAACCGTCATGATCAGAGTTCACTTTAGGTAATGCACTCTTTGCATTAAAGGGATGGGCATGAGCGCTTTGGATTGGATTATCCAAAACACACCTCTGAATGATCAGACCGGTCTCTTTGTGTGATGCGCTGGTGGAAAGTTCCATTTTACACCATTGTGATAAGGAAATGAACTTGGAAATGTCCATAAACATGTTCTGTGTCACTAACAACCAGCCGCATTGTTGTAGGCCCAGAGGCTGAGGGGTACCGCTGGCAGCTGCTAGTATTTTAATTTATTGAATTTTGGTAATATCTTCATGATCTGTTCAAAGAACAATAATACACATTCATGTTCACAATATGTTACTGTAATTTCCCAGTTTGGGATCTAGCTATCTATCTATTATCTAGCTAGCTAGCTATCTTAGTCAGTGTACAGCTTGTATAACAGTGTAAATTTGCTGTCCCCTCAAAATAACTCAACACACAACCATTAATGTCTAAACCGCTGGCAACAAAAGTGAGTACACCCCTAAGTGAAAATGTCCAAATTGTGCCCAATTAGCCATTTTCCCTCCCCGGTGTCATGTGACTCGTTAGTGTTACAAGGTCTCAGTGGTGACTGGGAAGCAGGTGTGTTATTTGGTGTTATCAGTCTCTCATACTGGTCACTGGAAGTTCAATGTGGCACCTCATGGCAAAGAACTCAGGAACTGAAAAAAAGAATTATTGCTCTACATAAAGATGGCCTAGGTTATTAAGCCTGCTTCATGCTACACCTCTGCTGTCCGTGTACGTGTAACCAGAAACCTTGTGTGACAAAATTTACGTCATCGTCTCCACTCCGCTAGTGTCCAGAGTGCTCGACCGCGGATGACCGTGTGTAGCCCAAATTTTGTGACCACGCTGCCTGCCCAAGACCTGAACGCGTTGAAAAGCGCATGTGCAAGACTGAACGTCCCATTCACGTGGTGGCGATATCAACACAGCATACATCAGTAGACGAAGAAGACGAGGAGGCAGAAAATGAGAATAAAAGCATACATGAATCATACATACACACTGTCTTTCACAGCAGCAGCAGTATCTTCGGGGAAAAGAAATGAAAACCGGGAAGTCAAACAGCAGAAATAGACTCTATATTTGAAGAGAAACTTTGTGAAGAAGTCCACCGTTTCTTTGTTGGTGAAAATCCTGGTGCATCAGCGCCTTGGTGCTACCTATCAGGTGGGAGTGAAATTACAAATGATGATTGTGCGCATGCGTCAACCGCTTGGCCTGGATAGATGAAAAAAGTGAGCATGTACAGCACCGCGTGGGTGCTGGGCTCATCCAAAGTGTACGCGGACCAAGGCGGACTAGAGGGGAAATGCAGCATGAAGCAGGCTTTAGAAGATTGCCAATACCCTGAAACTGAGCTGCAGCACAGTGGCCAATGCCATACAGTGGTTTAACAGGACAGGTTCCACTCAGAAGAGGCTTTGCCATGGTTGACCAAAGAAGTTGAGTGCACGTGCTCAGCGTCATATCCAGAGGTTGTCTTTTGAAAATACATGTATGAGTACTTCCAGCATTGCTGCAGAGGTTGAAGGGGTGGGGGGTCAGCCTGTCAGTGCTCAGACCATACGCCGCACACTGCATCAAATTGGTCTGCATAAGGAAGCTCCTTTTAAAAATGATGCCCAAGAAAGCCCGCAAACAGTTTGCTAAAGACAAGCAGACTAAGGACATGATTACTGGAACCATGTCCTGTGGTCTGATGTGACCAAGATAAACTTACTTGGTTCAGATGGTGTCAAGCATGTGTGGCGGCAACCAGGTGAGGAGTACAAAGACAACTGTGTCTTTTCTACAGTCAAGCATGGTGGTTGGAGTCTCATGGTTTGGGGCTGTATGAGTGCTGCCAACACTGGGGAGCTACAGTTCATTAAGGGAACCATGAATGCCAACATGTACTGTGACATACTGAAGCGGAGCATGATCCTTTCCCTTCGGAAACTGGGCCGCAGGGCAGTATTCCAACACGATAATGATCCCAAACACACCTCCAAGATGACCACTGCCTTGCTAACGAAACTGAGGGTAAAAGTAATGGACTGGCCAAGCATGTCTCCAGACCTAAACCCTATGGCGCATCTGTGGGGCGTCTTCAAACGGGAGGTGGAGGAGCGCAAGGTCTCTAACATCTACCATCTCCGTGATGTTGTCATGGAGGAGTGGAAGAGGATTCCAGTGGCAACCTGTCAAGCTCTAGTGAACTCTATGCCCAAGAGAGTTAAGGCGGTGCTGCAAAGTAATGATGGCCACCCAAAATATTGATACTTTGGGCACTTTCACTTCGGGGTGTACTCACTTTTGTTGCCAGGGGTTTAGACATTCTTGTTATTTTGAGGGGACAGCAAATTTACACTGTTACATTGTATCATAGTGTCATATCATCAGTGTTGTCCCATGAAAAGATATAATAAAATATTTACAAAAATGTGAGAGGTGTACTCACTTTTGTGAGATACTGTAACTGCGCACATGGCTGCAAATCTCACCAGACAAGCCATGACTTGCCCTGACGATACGCACTTACTTTGTGCCATTGTGCCTTTGTGAGACACTGTATCTATCTTCACTACAGCTTTAATATCTTTTTTTGGTAATATGCACCCCTCCCCATTTACGTGGGTGTGGGACCGGCACTCGGAGTACACTGGCTTATGCTCCCCCCGTGGCTGGGTATGCTTTCCCCATTCTATTATGCTGCGCACCAAGCTGTCAGGCAGAAAGTACCATTGTTATGGTCTTTGGCATGACCTGGCTGAAGCTTGAACCCACAAACTCCTGACTGTGGGGCGGATGCTGTGCCACTACTGGCCACCGCTATGGTAAAATCTACATTATAGTTTGATACTCTAAATCAGGGATGTCAAACGTACGGACCCTGGGCTGGTTTGGACTCTGTGGCAGGCCAGTTTTGAGGAATTTGGGATGAATTTGCAAAGTGTGAAAATTAAATAATATAATACACGAGCAGCACTTTTTCAATAAGGTAACTGCTATTTCCAGTTTGTTCATTTGGGGTCACACAAGAGTATCAGACACAAAAGTGATCCCCAGTTTACACTGAGGGAGTCTGTTATGCAGGTTGGGAGGACAGGATTTCTTCCAGAAAGATTCTCCAAGGCAAACTTTTCCCGTGCATTTACTATTATTTCTTCTCACCCATAACATATCGCTAAAAATATGCAACAAATCTTTTTTTTATGGATGCCAGCTCCAGCGTACACTGAAATGTCACTGTATTCACAGTATTTAATAACTGTTCTTTAAAAATACATTTACCCCCGTGTCTTGCAGCTCAGTGGGTACTTGGGGGGGGGGGGGGGCATCAGTTTGCTGCCTTTTGCCAAATGTTTTTACGGTCGGAACCAGTTTTTCTTGTCACAAATTTTTTTGCATTTAAATGTTCAAAACATTGAACATTTGAGCAGCTTTTAATGTTTTGCCTTACAGCAGGGAAAATAAGTACTGAAAACATATTTTTCTCTTTAAACATACTGTATTTCTAATGGAGCCATTGACCTGAGATTTTTACCAGCTATCAGTAGCAACCCAAGTAATCCAACCATACAAAGAAGTCAAGGCAACTGTGTTCACAAAACAAGTTTTATTTAATGAAGTGGAATGACAGAGGGAAAAAGTGTTGAACATACTTGGTGAAATTAATTTAATATTTAGTAGAAAAGCCTTTGTTGGTAATAACAGCTTCCAAACACCTCCCATATGGAGAAACTAGGCACAGGCATTGGTCAGGAGTTTTAGCCCATTCTTCCACACAATCTTCAAATCTTGAAGGTTCTGTGGATGTCTTCTATGATCTCTGATCTTCAGTTTGTTCCATAGATTTTCAATTGGATTCAAGTCAGGTGACTGGGCCATTCTAGCGGCTTTATTTTCATTCTCTTGAGCCAGTTGAGAGTTTCCTTGGCTTTGTTTGGGATCATTGTCGTGCTGAAATGTCTGTATCTTAGCAGATGGCAACAGGTTCTTATCAAGGATGCCTCTGTAGATTTGTCCATTCATCTTTCCTTCAATTATATGAAGTCTGCCTGTACCATGTGCTGAACAACACTCCACACCATGATGCAGATGGCTGATGTGCAGTGCCATTTCTCCTCCAAACATGCTGTGTGTTGTGGCATCCAGAAAGTTCAATTTTGGTCTCATCTGACCAGGTTGTATTCTCCCAGTATTGTACTGGCTTGCTCAAATGTTGTGTAGCAAACTTTAAACAAGCTTTAACATGTTTGTTTCTCCAGCAATAGAGTCTTGTGAAGTGAGCGGGCATAGAGCCCATGCCAGTTAAGTGCATTACTTATTGTTTTCTTTGAAACAGTAGTATCTGCTAACTCCAGGTCTTTCTGGAGCTCTCCACGAGTGGTCTTTGGCTCTTGGATAAGTCTTCTGATAATTCTTTTGACTCCTCTGTCAGAAATATTGTGAGGAGCTCCTGGTCGTGGCTGGTTTATGGTAAAATGATCATCTTTCCACTTCTGAATGATGGCTCCAACAGTGATCACTGGAACATTCAACAGTATAGAAATGTGCCTGTAACCAATGCCATCATTATGTTTTGCAACAATAAGGTTGCAAAGGTCTAGAGAGAGCTCTTTGCTTCTACGCATCATGAGTTCTTTGTGGTGTGACAATCTGATCTTCATAGACCTTTTTAAAGGCTATAAGTCAGGACTTCAGCTGAAATTAATTTGCACTGATGGAGGATGGGATGGCTTCCTAAATTCTGATGGATTTCACCTGGTTTCTTGGCTTTCTATGCCTTTTTGCATCTCAACCAGCAGATGACCTCTGTTCAGATAAAAGTAAATTTTGCATTTCATTTGTAAATCAAAGTCCCATAGTCTGGAGAAAAAGTGGAGAGGCACAGAATCTAAGTTGTTTGAGGTTTAGTGTGACGTTTCCACAGTCAGTGATGATTTGAGGAACCATATCATCTGCTGATGTTGGTCCACTGTGTTTTATCAAGACCAAAGTCAGCACAGTCGTCTACCAGGAAATTTTGGAGCACGTCATGCTTCCCTCTGCTGACAAGTTTTATGGAGAAGCTGATTTCATTTTCCAGCAGGACCTGGTACCCCACACACACACTGCCAAAAGTATCAAAACCTGGTTTAATGGCCATGGTGTCACTGTATTTGATTGGCCAACAAACTCTCCTGACCTAAACTCCATAGGGAATCTATGGAGTATTGTCAAGAAGAAGATGAGAGACACCAGACCCAACAATGCAGATGAGTTGAAGGTCACTATCAAAGCAACCTGGACCTTCATAACACATCAGCAGTGTCACAGGCTGATCCACCTCCATGCCACGCCACATTGATACAGTAATTAATTCAAAAGGAGCCCTGACCAAGTATTGAGTGTGTACATGGACATACTTTTTAGTCGGTCCACATTTGTATTCAAAAACTATTTTTTAAAATTAATTTTATGTAATATTCTAATTTTTTGAGAAACTGAATTTGGGGTTTTCATGGGCTGTAAGCCATAATCATCAAAATTAAAATAAATAGACTCTTGAAATATTTCACTCTCTGTGTAATGATTCTTTATAATATATGGGTTTCACTTTCTGAAATGAGTGGCAAAAATTATTGAACTTTTTCATATTCTAACTTTTTGAGATGTACCTGTATATCAGCGTAATCTGTATGTGTTGACTCAGGAGAGGTCTTCTTCTTCTTTTAGATTTGATTGGCGGTTGGCAACCAGTTTACAGGTGCATTACAATGTGAGTTGACTGAAATGTTCATCTGTGTTCACGTTGCTCCCTCTAGTGGCTCAACCAGACACTTCTCTGGTTAAAAGGAGCCCTTGCAGAACCACAGATTACTGCTAGATGGCGTCATTGCAAACAACTGACCTGAGTGACGTAACGGTGTCCTACAGCAATTTGAGATTAAGAACAAAAACTGAAGTGGAGGGAGGGGAAAAACGAGAAATTGTGAGGGGAAAACTTTTGCAAAGTTACAAGGAAAAATGGCAAATGTATGAGGGGAAAATGTACTAGAAAAAGCTTGTATTTAAAAAAAAAATCTTTGAGAAAAACTTTCACTGCAGGCTGAAATAATCAGCATTTCTTAGTTGTTAAACCCAGTTAAAAAGTACAATTTAAATGATCCTATGCAGACATAAGGGAGTGCAATCATATTTTCAATCCAACCTTTTAAAATAAGGTAGATAACAGATCTGTTTCCTGAACCACAAAGACACATGTCCATAGTTGTTTGCGTTAAATCCGTGAGCTTCTGTCAGTTATTTTCTTGTAAATTTTGCCTTTCTGTCTCACAAATTTCCCTCTGATTTGCCACTTTCTTCTTATCACTGTTTTCTGAAAAAATTGCCTCCACTCTTTTTTTTTTAATGATAAAAGAAGAAAACAAGGAAATGGGAGGTGAAGTCCTAAATTGAAGATGAAAAATTAAAGTACACACTCAAAGTATTTTGAGCAAATGGTAGTAGTATGAAAAAATGTAATTAATTTAATTTACTGCTTAAGTGTTGTTTTTAATGTCAAGTAAAATGTACACTATTTGTCTGCATGTTGTAGAATAAAAACAATAGATGACACTTTCATTTTGAATTCATTCAAATATATTTAGCTTATTAAATCAAAAGAGTAATGTAACTTGATTTGTGCTTTTAAGCAGTTAAATATTATGTTTTCTATAGTTGTGAGGTCTTACCACAACTGGGTGCAACCTTGGCATTTCAGATTTAGCTCCATTTAAAAATTGTATGATTGTAATTATTTATTCTATGTTTTTCTTATGTTTAATTGTCTATTCAGTAGCTAAAGAGAGTAAAAATATTATTATACCTAAGCTGATGTTTTTCTTTTTGATTTTTTTTGTCAGTAATTAAATTTTACAAACAAAAGATTCATTTTATAGATAATTAAAACTATATTTCATATGTAGAGTAAGGTTTTCCCCTGAGTGACTCTGGTAGTGACAAATAATTCAAATTTTCCAAATTATTTTAACATTTTATTAAAAAATATAATTGTTACATGTTAACAAAATATACTCTATGTAAACATGTTGGTGATCGAGTAGAAATAGATTCCATTTTCTCATGCACCATAATGATTTAGTCTTTGTCTAGTGCAGTTTGTCCTGAGGTTCCTCCATCCTTGTTTAGTCCATCAAAGTACCTTCAGGGCTTTGCATGACACCTCCTCCCCTCAAGTCCTTATCTGTCCAAACAGCCAGTCCACTGGGTCTTTGCCCCTCCAGTCTCTCTCTGTGCTCCCATTCAGATTCAGACTGGAAGGTCTGGAAGTCCTCTGTGAGCGGGACGACCCGCGAGGAGCCGAGGCTGATGTGGAGAGTTTCATCTGGGCTTTTGAGAACTGCCGTAGCCTGGGGGACCTCTGGAGTCTGACCGGGCCGTAGCTCATGGACTCAGCAGGGCGGGCAAGTGCCTGGATGCTGGTCATATAGTCTTCTAGAGACTGGGAGCTCTGGGTAGGCTGGGAGGATGAGGGATGAGCAGGGAGGTCCTCAAGAGTCTCGGTTATGGTGGGCAGGAGAGGACGAGACAGCAGCAGCCGCCTAGTTTTCATACTACACCAGAGAGGAAATAAAAAATGATTAGTGACTTTGTTTATTCAGAAAACAAAAATACACACATTTATCTTAGTGTATATTTGCTTTGCCTAGCACCGTATTGTATTGTATTGTGTTACTACTATATATTCAGAGGCGGGTAGAGTGACCAGAAATATTAGCTACTGAAATAAAAGTAGTGTTACCTTATGATTTTAATTCCTCAAATACCAGTATATTATTAGTCACCAAAGAAATTACTTGGCAGAGTAACAAAGTGCCTCCTGTGAAGTAACAACTTTTTTTCTTGCCAGGTTATGAAACTTTTCCAATAAATTTGATATATTTTTCTCATAAACTTGACATTTTTCTGGTAAATTTACAGCCTTTTTTTAATAAACATGCATTTTTCCCCTCATAAATGTGACTTCTTTCTTATAAATGTGCAACTTTACTACTTTGCAAGGTTTTATACTTAACTCTGCTAGACAGAGAAAAATCAAATATAAACTAGCCACATTTGCTTTTAAGTATAATCCAAATTATATAATAAAAAGTAGAAAATAATAAATTGGATATATCCTTAGCCAGAGGAGAAAAGCAAGGATTTAAACTCTGAGAGGGAAAAAAACATGATTCACATTCACTTCAAATCAGTGAAATTCAAAGAAATTCAAAGTACGAGCAAATATATTTGAGCAAAAGTACTCAAGTATGAGTAAAACTTATCCTGCAGCAAATCGACTCATGAAAGTACAATTTTGTGGGAATATGTTGAGTAAATGTAACTTGTTACTACTCATCTTTGAATATAATGGATACAGTGACAATTTTATTTACCTTTATTTTATTTAATGAAGAGGAAACGATGTTAAACAGGTGTCAGTGGATTTAAATCCATTACCAAAAGTCTGTTGAAAAATGTTACCCAAAGCTGTGAAGAGTAAAGAAGAGGAATAGTTCTTACCTTTGACGCTTGGATTGTGAGTCAGTCATTTAGAGAGAATCCGAGTGATGCCCAGTGTGTTCAGTTGAGTCTGGGCAGACTGAAGCATCTGCAGGCTTTATAGCACCTCATGGCTGGATGTGATTAACAGCCTCGTCTAAAAATAGCCCCACTGACCCTCCTTGCATCTATGCGAGCGTGTATTGTATGTGTGCATGTGGGGGGGGGTGTTTGTGCCTGTTCAGGAAACTCAGGAGTGGCGGGTCAGCAAGGTTCACTGCTGCAGCTGCTCTCAGTGTTTGTTTCCGAAACAATGAGGCCTTGTGACCACCTTAAATAAATCCACTTTCTGCTCCTTCCTGGCCTTCTCTGGCTTTTTAACTGTAACATCCAGCAGCGTTATTCTTTCAGCAGCACAGTATTCACTACTTCAGAATTTTTCTTTGAATTCAAAGCAAAGAAAACTTGAACTCTAAGAAGTGTAACAGTGTCTGTATGTTTGTCAAATGACGGCCATTTCTCTGTAATACACTGGTGTATCAAGTCCAACAAGTCATGTGGTCCACGCAGCAGTGTAAACTTTTTTTGGACCGTGAATGTTGTCAGTGGTTCCATTCTTTTCAGGATTTGAATGGTTTTACTTCTTACTTTTAGATGAGATTGTTGATTGTTCAGGTCAAATGTTTTAGAATTCAGTGTAAATACTTTAGTCTTAACGATGGGTTGGATATTGTATTTCTTCTTGGATATTGTGCTTGTTTTTTTAAAATCTTTGTGACGAATTGATTCAGAGATCTCTATTGCTTGGGGTTATTTATTAGTTATGGTGAGTCAGTTGAAACAAACTAGTCATGGTGGGACAATTGGAAATTTCTAGTTACACTTGCATAATGTCTGATTTATTACAGGCACAATAAACCTCATTGGTTTCACCATTCATACCAAATAGAAAGCTTTTCTACACTTGGGGCACGTACAACACAGTTGCCATTTTCTTCTAAATTTAGGCTTTCATTTTTCTGTGAAGTCAAAAGCCTCCCCATGAGTGTACGTGACTCTCATCAAACTTTCTGCTTCTGTCTCCCAGACATGACTTCACCAATGTAAAAAGGGTGCTTTGACCCACCCTGTTTTTTTTTTTTTTTTTTTCCCCACAGTTTTTCCATGATGAGACGGTTGACCCTGCAGCTGTGAGCGGCTGCTGCTGCACGTACACCTGACATTGAACCACTGTGGCCGCCATCCAACAGGATATCCACCCTGACAATGAGCACAGATAATTACTGTTATATTATGTGTGTTTGTGTGTGTAGGAGGGTGGAGAGTTTATTCTGGAGGGGCTGCTGAACATCTACTGGGGTCTGCGCCGACCAATAAGACTTCAGATGCACGATGACAATGAAAGATTCCGCCTTAACAGGTAGCAACTTGAAAAAAATGGCTGCTGTAGCTATGGCAGCACATCAAATAAGCCACTGTATATTTGTTATTTTAGATAACTGCATTGGCAATAACTATAGAGGTCCAAAGTATTCAACACAGCACTTCAGTCATGCTTATGAAATAGAGGTTGCTGTTTTTATTACTTAGATATAACAGGGATCCGCAACATGCAGTTCTGGAGCCACAAATTGCTCTTTTGTTAATAACCACTGACTCTTTGCCCCCCCACCCCATCAATAAAAACAAGACAAACAAAAAACCTTCACAACAGAACAGTTTCATTGTTAGCGCATTTTAACAAAGCCGAAAGGGGTTAACGTGATGATGCGGTGTCTGTTCATCCGTCTGTGGGTCCACATTTCACAAAAATCACTCCTCCTCCTAGGCATTTGTCCTGGCGTTCACCAAACTCCCCCACAATGATCTTCAGGTGGGTCTACATCCAGGTTGAGGTCAAGGAGATCTGAGCACTCTCTCGCTGATTTCATCAAGGAGGAATGAGCTATGCCATTATTGATGGTCTGGTTAAGAGAGAAAAACTCATAAATTTATAAGAAAAATGTCACGTATGTGAGTAAAAACGTTACAGTTTAATAGAAAAAAATTACACGTCTATTGCAAAAGGTTCACTTTTACAGGAGGACAAAGTTGTAAACTCAAAGAGAAAAGGTTATTTGGAAAAAGTCTTGAATTTATGGGAAATTGCAAATTTACAATTTAAAAAGGCTGTAAGTTTATGAGGAAAAAATCTTGCAAATGTACTGGAAAAGAACTGCAAATTTACATGCTGAAAACTTCCAAATTGACAAGAAAAATTAGACTCATTTATGTAATGTAATGTACTTTCTTTATGTAGCCCTTTAAAACAACCCGTAGGTAAAGATATTAATAACTGTTTTAAAGAATTTTACAACTCTCTCTACTCCTCCAAAACAAATGCAGGACCCCACAATATGGAAAAAATTTTTGAGAAGTATTAAGCTTCCCACTCTGAAACATGGGGATGATATTTGTTTAAATAAGGGAATCACCCTGAGGGAGTTAAAGGACACAATAGGTACTTTAAAAAATGGTAAAACCCCTGGCCCTGATGGGCTTCCTACCGAGCTGTACAAGTCATTCACTGATTCGCTTACACTTTATATGCTCAATGTGTTCACCTGCGCTTTTAAAAATGATTTATTATCACAAACACTTAGTGAGGCTGTAATTACTCTTATCCCAAAAAAGGGCAAAGACCCAGAGGAGGTTGGAGGATACAGGCCCATCTCTCTCCTTAATGTGGATCAAAAAATATTAGCCAAAGTTTTTGCAAATCGACTTAGTAAATACATGGATAGACTTGTCCATGTGGACCAAACTGGATTTATTCCTGGCAGAAACTCTGCTTCCAACCTTAGACGTCTCTTTAATATAATGTATCATTGCAAGTCTAGCTTGAGTAACCTTGTTGTAGTCTTTCTCGATGCTGAAAAGGCATTTGACCAAGTAGAATGTTCCTATTTATTTGCCGTTTTAGACAAATTTAACCTAGGTGATAAATTTACTACCTGGATAAAACTTTTATACAAGCACCCCAGAGCTCAGATACTAACTAATGGATTGCTATCCCCTCACTTCAGCCTGTTTAGGGGTACAAGGCAGGGTTGCCCCCTCTCACCCCTTCTGTTCTCATTGGCCATTGAGCCTCTTGCTGAGTCAATTCGTACGGACCCTGATGTTCATGGCGCTAATATTTCGGACACATCTGATAAGATTTCCCTTTATGCAGACGATGTCCTGTTGTTTATTACAAAACCTCAGTCCAGTCTTCCTGAGATTCTAGACAAAATAAATATATTTGGAACTTTTTCTGGTTACAGTATTAATTGGACTAAGAGTGAGTTGATGCCCTCTGGATTGGTGGATTTATCTTTAATACAACATTTACCATTTAAAGTTTCTACTCGGGAATTCACTTACCTTGGGATTCCGATAAAAGATTTCTCTTCTCTTTTCAGAGCTAACTATCCCCCTCTTGTGGCCAAATTGCAGACTAATATTCCGTTTTGGAGATCTTGCCCTCTTTCATTGATTGGGAGGATTAACACAATCAGAATGTTATTTCTTCCTCAGTTATTGTATTGCTTCCAATGTCTACCTGTGTTTTTACCAAAATCATTTTTTAAAAATTTAGACTCTGTCATTTTACCTTTTATTTGGATTTACAAAAATCATAGGATTAAAAAGGCTCATCTTTGTAAAACCAGGTGGTTGGGAGGACTTGCTCTTCCCAACTTTTGTCTTTATTACTGGGCCTTCAACATTAAAACAATTTCAAAATGGTTGAATAATTCAGTTAATTTTCCTCGTTGGCTGCAGTTGGAGCGGAAGCATTGCCGCCCATACAGTTTGGGGGCAGTGATCCTGTCTCCTGTAACTTTAAATAAGTTTATTTATGGTGAAAGTGTTGTTATAAATAGCACAATCAGAATTTGGAAACAAATTAAGTTGCATTTCAGGGTTAAATTACTCTCCTTTTTACTTCCCATTGCTGGGAATCCACCTTTCCCACAATCTCAGTCTGATAATGGATTTCTACAGTGGAGACCTGGGTATTCACACTATCGGTGATCTTCACCCGAATGGTACCTTAGCTTCATTTGAACAGCTACAAGAAAAGTATGAATTACCCAGGAGTAATTTTTTTAGGTTTTTATAAATTAGAAATTATGTGCGTACCCACGTACCTTCCTCTGAAAGTGCATCAGCTACAGTCCTAGACAAGTGCCTTCTTCAAAACACAGGCTCTAATAGAAAAGTATCACATTTTTATGCTGCCTTACAATCCATCAACCCTCCCTCAATGTCCGACATTAAAAGCGATTGGAAAAATGAGCTGGGGACACAAATCACTGATGGACTCTGGGATAAGAGTCTTGAAGACATCGGTACTTGCTCTTTAAATGCTAGGCATTGTTTGATTCAGTTTCGTGTCCTTCACAGACTACACTATTCTAAATCCAAGCTCCACAAAATTTTTCCAAATGTCTCTTCACAATGTGATGAATGCTCAGCAGCAGAGGCAAACCTCGTTCACTCCTTTGTTCTGTGTCCCAAATTAGCAAGATATTGGACAAAAATTTTTGATGCCTTATCAAAAATTCTCCAGATTAAAATTGAACCAGACCCCATTTTAATCATATTTGGGGTATCTGATAATATATCTACGTTACAGAAAACACAAAACCAACTCCTTTCTTATAGTTTGATTGCAGCTAAAAAAATTGATTCTGATGTTCTGGAAAAAGAAGGAAGCTCCTACCTTTAAGCTCTGGCTTAAAGCTTTAGCTGATACACTCCATTTGGAAAAAAAATTAGATTCTTCTTAAAAATAAAGAGTCACAGTTTGATACGATCTGGTTACCCCTCACCTGTTATCTAAAAAATAACTTTTAATTCATTAATTCTCTGTATTGCCTATGCAATGTAATTAGCGTACTGTTTTTCCTGTTTGCCTAATTATTGTTCATCACAACAGCTGTCATACATTATGTTTTGTTTGCAGAAAGAGTGGGGTGGGTGGGGTGAGTGGTGTTAAGAGCCTTTTTGCCCC
Source organism: Pholidichthys leucotaenia (assembly GCA_020510985.1). NCBI lineage: Eukaryota > Metazoa > Chordata > Actinopteri > Cichliformes > Pholidichthyidae > Pholidichthys > Pholidichthys leucotaenia. Next base: position 326,502,177 of record CM035841.1, on the reverse strand, counting down.
TTTTCTTTTAATTTATGCTATTTTTGAAAAAATAATGGAAAAAAATAAGATGTAGTTTATTATGAAATGTATATACAATATTAGATTTTCAATAAAATGCATTTGGACAAAAAAAAAAACAAAAAAACAATGCAGGTGACCAAAGTGCTTTACAGAAAATTAAACAGCACTAGAAACACATACAGCATAAAAACAAATTACATAAACAAAGAGATAAGCAAAAGTACCTAAAAACATGTGTCACCACTACTGGGTATTAAAAGCCATCCTAAACAAATATGTTTTAAGTGCCGATTTAAAAAGAGCCAAGTCAGATATAGCACGCAGGTCAGGGGGGAGATTATTCCAGAGCCTGCGGGCGACAACAGAAAAGGCTCGGTCACCCCAGTGTTTATACCTTGACCTGGGCATATCCAGCAAAAGCTGATTGTATGACCTCAAAGCTCTGCCTTAGTCACGGACAGTTAAAATCTCAGACAAATAAACTGGAGCAAGGCCATTAAGAGCTTTAAAAACAAAGAGTAAAAGTTTAACATTAATTCTAAAACGGACTGGAAGCCAGTGGAGTGAAAAAAGAATTGGTGTAATGCGCTCTCGCCTAGTTGTGTTGGTTAAAAGATGGGCCGCTGCGTTTTGCACAAGTTGAAGGTGGCTGAGAGAGGACTGGGAGATGCCAACATAAAGTGCATTGCAGTAATCAAGTCTAGAAGTGATTAAAGCATGGATGGCTATCTCAAGGTCATGACGGCTCAGGAACGGTTTGGCTTTGGATAACAGTCGTAACTGATACAAGCTCATCTTGACTACATTGTCACTGTTTATCAAATTTTAAATGGCTGTCAAAAATCACCCCCAGATTTCTGACAGCTGAACTGAGCCTTAAAGACAGGGTACCAAAGCCAGCCGTTACAGTATCCCCAAACACAGTACATTCTGTTTGTTCTTCATTTAAGTGGAGAAAATTTTGGCTTAACCACAAATTAATGTTGGTGATGCAGTCCATTAAAACACTGAGTCAGTTTGTTCTGGGCTGAAAGGTAAATAAAGCTGCAAATTGTCTGCATAACAGTGGAAAACCATGTTGTACCTGGCTATTATTGACCCAGGCAGCAGAATATATAATGAAAACAGAATTTATACTCTGCTAATCCCTACTTTTAAAGCTCAAATGCATTTTGTGGCATCAGAGAAATATTTTAGTATAAAATGGCTCTTTCCATATCATATCTATGTATAATTAGGGTCTGAACTATTGATAACATAAAACAAATAATTGAAATGTATGTGGAGCCAGATATTTAACTAGGCAGTTCTTTCACCTCAACAGTATCACCTTAAAATAATATTAATCATAAAGTCTTTAAATTAATCCAATCTGATCCTCTTCTTTCTTTAACATCATTCATATCTGACAGGCATAATTAGAGTAGCCAATTAAACTGTATTCTAACGGGTGTTAGTGTTAAACCCATTTTCCTTTTGTCTTTTTATAGAAATGATCATTCAGCTGTAGCCAAGCAGTTATCACAGGAGTCTAACAATAACTCACTGACCCAAAAAACTGGACCAGCAGGTGAGTTCAAACAGACGAGGGATTATTACTCTCACACACGTGCAGGATTAAGGCAGATCACACACACTTACCGCAACAGATTACAGCTCCTGGAGTGCTTCGCTCAGCATTTCCAGTGGAAAGGTAGGCTCACGTGCCAAACACTCATTATCACGAGATGTCATCCAGATCAGATCACCAGTTCTACAAACAGCTATTGATAGGCCGCTTAGTGATGCTGTAGTGGTTTTTTTTTTGTTAGTACCAGATAAACCGCAAAGTCCTTTCTTGACAAAAGATGTGGTAGGCTCATTCATTAACAGGTGATTTGTTGGTGTTTGATGGTTCAGGAGTTAGCCTCATTCCCATAAAAAAGAAATATATACTATTAAATATATACTACTTACAAAAAGTTAGATATTTGACTTTCAGGTGAAATTTCAGGATGCACCTAAAATGCACTAAAACCTTTACAGGTGAACTTAAATTGAACTTCTCAAACCTTTTGAATGCATATGTCCAACTGTTCAGTGTTTCAGTACTTTTTGTGTGATTTGCTGTTCTCTAACAAAGTGCTTAACAGCAAAATTCACAACAGGTGTTTGATCCATGAATGGACCAATGAATTTTCTGGTTCAATTAGAATTGGTATTTAAACAGTCCTCTTCATCACGCTGTTCACATTTTGACATCATGAGCCCAAGACGACACCTAACAATTGATCAACAGTAAATCGCCATTGTGAGGCTTCAAACAGGATGTTCTCAGAGGGAAGTGGCCACTGAGCTTAGAGTGTCACAGAGTGTCATCAGCAGGTTACAAAAGAGATACAGAGAGACTGGAAGAGTCACAGAAAGGCATAGAAGTGGATATCCTCTGGCTACATCCCATGCTGATGACCACTTCATTGTGAACAGTGCCCTGCAGAACTGGATGATGAATGCTACTCAACTCCAGGCACATCTAAGGGAGGTGAGAGGCACCCAAGTGTCATGTCATACCATTCGAAACCATTTACATCAGCGTGGTCTGCATGCTAGACGACCTGCAAGGGTATCTGACCACACCACCAGGCACAGGCGTCATCGTCTTGCATGGGCAAGGGAGCATTTACGCTGGACAAGGGACCAGTGGGCCTCAGTGCTCTTCTCTGATGAAAGTCAATTTACGTTGAGCAGAAATGATGGCCGCCACTGATGTTGGAGACGTCAAAGAAAGTGCTATGCATCAGCCACTGTTATCACCAAACGAGCCTTTGGTGGCAGTGGTGGTGTTACAGTCTGGTCAGGTATGGCTAGTCAATACAGAACTGCCCTACACCTTGTGAATGGTACAGTGACAAATAATGATTCTATTCAGGTAGAATCATTAATCCAGTCATTGTGCCCCTGCATGAACAACACAGGCCTAATTTCATCTTCATGGATGACAATGCTCCAGATCATCAAGGTCATGGCTGATGGAGTCTGGAGTACCTCAAATGGAGTGGCCTGCACTTTCTCCAGACCTGAATCCCATAGAAAACCTATGGCATCAGCAGAGTCGCCCTGTAGAGGGTCGTAACCCTGCACCCCATAACCTTATGACCTGAGGGCCGCCCTTCAAGAAAAGTGGAATGCCATGCCTCAGCAGACAGGTCGACTTGTGAACAGCATGAGACGTTACTGTCAAGCTGTAATTGATGCTCAAAGGCACATGACAAGTTACTGAGACATTGACATTTCTTGTTGTGGTATACCCACCACTGTTGTTGGCTTTTGTTTCAGTAAATTGTTTGAGATGAGGAAATTACCATTGTATAATATCACTGTAGCATGAACTTTTTATATTTTCCATAAATTTCACCTGAAAGCCAAATATCCCTATCTTTTTGTAAGTAGTGTATAACAAAAAAGCCAGAATGACACAAGATACAGTATATTATCAGCTGTGGATTAGTGAACAAGGTGGAAACAGGGGTGTCTGTTAGGATAACTGAAATCTAAAGAAGATAACAATATAAGCCAGACTCGGTAAAATAACTTGCTAGTAGCACTGTTAGCTGTGAAGTTAACATCTTGGCTGGGTTTACCCCTCATCTACATGTTTGCAGACAGACGACTCGGATTGCTAATGATAGAGCAGCAAGTGAGTATCAAAGCTGGGCTCACCTTTTACTGATGTACAGGAGCAAATGCAGAAGAGTTAAAACAGCACATAAGAGACAAAAATGATATAAAGGATGTCTTTTTTTTATGAGAAGTGAGCTTTTTCATGTTTTTCCCGATAGTCTAATAGACCCATTTCAGAAGGTTAAAGCCTACAAAAACACAATTTTTCAGTGAGTGCCTCCTTCAAAAATTTTCTCAAATTAGAATAAAAAGTATGCCTATCTTGCAATAAAATTCGCAAAAGTACAGTTTTTGTGAAAAAGTTAGAGTCCATGTAAATGTAGCCTGTTACTACCCAGCTTTACCAGTAGTTAAGCTAATATCTCACAGAGCGGCAAATGCTGATTAATGTTATGCTTTTTGTATTGGCAAACTTTTCTGAAGAGCCTTTACAAAAATCAGCGTTTGCCTCTGTCATTAGTGACATTTAACAACACTCTTGCAAATGTTTGCAAAAAGCATTTAGTGAGCATTAACAGCTGTTGGCAAATGTTGATGACAGTGTTTGATGTTTGCCACTCTTGTGCCAACTCCAGGTAAAATACCAGGCGAATGTCAGGTGAATCTTGGACCCAACCCTATAAACAAACTTCTTTGCGACAAGAAAAACTGTTTCCAACTTTAAAACTATTTGCAAACTGTTGTGCAACCTTTTATAAACCCTGACAAAACCAAAAAATCTGCAGTGTTCGTCAGCATTCGCCACTCCATATGATATTAGCTTTAATGAGAAGTTAATTTTTACAATTAAACTGAAACAGGGAGACTGAACAGTGGCTTAGAGTTTGGGACTTTTTTTAACATATGGAGGTCTTCATTATATAATCTGTATGTTAAGAGATGAATATTGTTGTTTGTTTGCATCGCGGAGGTGGTGATGGGGGTGTTCAGGAGGAAGAGGAGTCCCCTCAGCTGCTTAGAACCCGCAGTGATGCATCTTTCATGCGTGTCCAGAGGAGGTCAAACACACACACTGCCAGAGACCTGCAGCGCCTGCGCACACACAGGTTCTCTATCAACGGTCACTTTTACAACCACAAGGTACAATAAACACAACACGCACATTAATGTTTCTGGTTGTTGACATATCTCCAGGTGCAGAGGGGCAGCGGCTTCCTGTGCGGGTGTGCCTTTATTAGTGCTGAGTTTTACAATAGCCTCCTGTGAGCTCAGTAATGTGACACATAAAACAAGGTTACGCTGTTCTTCCTTGATACGACATCTGTGTGTTTTTATTGGACCTATTTCAAGTGAACACAGAGAGATTTCCTCTGTTTTAGATTTACAGTACCAAATGTCCAAGGTGCCTAAAGTCCGGGAAGTTCTGCTTACACTGGCACTTCATGTCCTCTCACAAAAAGTTCTTATTTTATTAACATATCTGCCTGCTTGTATTCCTGACTGCAGACATCTGTATTTACTCCAGCCTATGGATCAGTCACTAACGTACGAGTAAACAGCTCTATGACAACAGAACAAGTCCTCAACCTGCTGCTCCATAAATTTCGGGTGAGCATATGTCTTCTCCACAGGGTTGTTGTTTTGTTTTTTTTGCACTAAAACTTAAAGTGGTCATATTGTTCAAAATGTTTTTTTTTAATGGATTTTAACCTTATATCATATGGCCATTGGTAGGGGTGGGCAGTATAGCCTAAAATTCATGTAGTGGTATAATTTAAATAGATAGTAACTCTATATATTACAATATATTCTTCCCTATTATACATGTGAATGGGCAACATATGATCTCCAAGGGACTTCTTCATAAAATAATAAAAAAAAAAAAAACTATTCAATGGAGAGGCTGGCTTCCAAAACTAGTAATATAAAATGTATTTATTATTAAATTATTGCACTTGTGTTCTCTTATTTCCTTTATTTGGGATTAGGCGGTTAAGAAAATTAATTAATTTTATGGGGTTTTTTGGGTGGGGGTGTGAGGGGGGGCCAAATTCATTGGTGCCTCTGAGCTTCAAAGTTTTGTGGTTGTGCCCTGGATTGAATAGAATACAGATGGGCCACCTATGGAATAAATACGGGAATGGCTTTCAACAACTCGGACAACAGAAAACACACTGCTGTAGACAGTAAGTAGTAATATTAGTGGGGTTTTATCCTTGGGCAGCATTCTATGGGTGGTGCGCACTGCACCGTAAACCACTAAGCAACGAGACGCCCCCAAACTATATGGGTTTAAGTATAGGCTATATTTAGAATATCATCACTTTACCTACTGACAGCCATTGGTCAACATCGGACGTTAAGGGCCATATTACAGTGATGGGGTTGGTTGATCAGTTGTCACTGATGCAGAACACGTTTTTTTCCAAGTTCATTTCCTTATCACAACAGCATAAAAACAAACTTTCCTCCAGGACATGATGCAAAGAGGCCAGTCATCATTCAGAGGTGTGTTTTGCATAATCAAATCCAAAGTGCCCCTTCCCATCCCTTTAATGCACAGAGGCGCATCTAAAGTGAACTGTGATCATGAGGGTTTAAGATGGGTTTTGCACTGACCAAAGCCTGTGTGTGTGTGAGCCAAAGTACACGCAATAGTAATGCTGCTTGGTAATAAGGAAGACATCAGTTACAGTTGATGCCCAGTTAGTTATAGGCATCAATTAACTTTGTTAGAAAGAACAAATGGGGAAGGATGGAGTGAAAAATCAGCTGAATGGTTTTTGTAAATAATAATGTAATCTTGCCTTATTTTTTAGGATGACAATTTAACATCTGTCTGGGGACTATGGATGAAGCAATTTTTGGCTAATTCTGGTGCATTTTACAGTAATGTGTATTGATGTACAATGCCCCTGTTGAATAAACCAGTAAATAAAATGAATAAATGTACTACGCATGGATGCAGCACACAGATGTGAATGGGTTTGAAACTTCAGGAAAAGAGGATGATGCCTCTGCAAACTTTCATTAACTTTCATAAATGATGGCACGGAAGTCACTCCATGCCATCCTTTCCTTCTCTGGTGAAAGGAGGCGAATTCACACAGCTTCCCGTCTGCTGTCGGCCCCCGCCATGAAGCGAGCCCACTCTCGGCAGCCTCTGCCAGGGGCTGACAAGTGGCTGTTGGGGAGCTTGCTGAGCTGGAAGGGTGCACGGCCGAGGCAGATGTGGACACATCTCCTGTCTCTCTGGGGAGTTACAGAGAAAAGTAAAACGCTGCACACTCCTTGTTCATTCATTTATTCCCCTAAAAATAAACACATTAATGCCTAATAAGTTTGTGATGAAAACTAAAATCCACCCCTTTCTTTCCCGTGTGCCACGCATCACACTGGAACACACTGGCACACATGCTCCCTGTTCGTTCGTTCATTCATTCATTCCCCTAAAAGAATCCTACATTAATGCCTAATCTATAGACTCCAATGGCAAGCCAGTAATTAAAATGAGAGTGTAGATGGAATTAAAAAAAGAACTAGTGTGTGATCATCATATAATTAAAATGACGGGCGATTATGACTGTTACAACTCTAATAAAATAAGATCCCAGTGCTGCTGTTGCCTCTGGAGCTGCGCGATGTTAAAACACGCCCCTGAAATATCATTAAACAATGCACCTCTGACAACAGACCTCCTTTTTACTGATCAGAAGTGGATTATCATGGTGTCATGCACTATAATAGTAATGCACATTAGATTGCGTGCCGCCACACCTCTTTGAAATGGGGTACCTCCTCCGAGCGCATAGCAGGTGCACCGTCTATTGGTAATTTGATGGTGTGACACAAAGTGTAAAAAACTGGCAATGCACTGACAGAAACTAACAAAAACATTGGCACACGGTGGGAAGTCTGTTGGAAAAGTGCATGGATGACCGTCAAAATAGGGCCTTAAATGGTAAAAGTCACAACTTGCGCTGTGGATTCCATTTTGAGTGTGAAGATCAAATTGTTATAAGTACTCGAGTGGCTTTTTGAAAAGAACATTTCATTTCTTAACCATTTCCACCATTTAACATGCCTGTAAACTCTGAGGAGCTTTAACTCTGTTGGGAGCAGAGGTTCAGCTGTACAAGAGCTTTCAGGTTTTATTTTAGTAAGAAAAGACTGCCATAGCAATTCAAATTTATAACCATAAATGTGAAATTTTACATCATTTTTTCAAAACTGTCGCTACTGGCAGATATAATTAAGATCTCTACTGATGCTCAAATTTATATTGTCTGTATCATCTACAGTTTACTCCTGTACTGCCCATATCTAGCCATTCTCTAAATTACCAAACAAACTCAGAGAACCGTTTCCTAATCAGATTGGGGTCTCATTAATATTTGACTAGGCTAAAAATGACTATTTTGGCCAGAGCTTTACAGACAGCTTTTTTGATGAGTCATATAACAGACGAATGGGGTTTTTTTTTTTTGGTCTTTAAAATTGCATATCTGTCCTTGAGGATGTAAAAGCCTAAAATTGATCCTTGGAAAATCCACAATATGGGACCTTTAAGGTTACTTTAACTTTTGGAAACTGATGTTTAGTAATGTGTTTTGGTCATCAAGTGAACTGCACTTCCACTCATTCTAGTCATTTCTGAAAGTGTGTGGGTCAGAGTCCAGTTTCTGAGAAGTGAGCCCAAGTATTCACAATTTCCACCTATTATCTTTCAAAGATGGGAAAATCTAGAGTTTTTAATCTTTTTTTATATGATCTCTAGTGTTTTTGTATACTTGAGATATAAAGATATTTGGATAAGGTTTGTGACATTTTATTAGCTTTTAATGGTGAAGGAGAAACTAGCTAATGTCATGACACTGAGCCCCTTGTCCATCTTTCTGTCTATCCACAGTTCATGAGAATCACTACTCCTCCTAGGCAATTGCCTGGATGCTCACCAAACTCGCACACAATGATCTACAGGTGGGGCTACATCTATGTTGCACTCAATTACTTCTTCCTACTCCTTTTCAGATTAACAGTACATGGTGTTTTGGTATGGGCTAAAATGTATAATGTGTGGCGGTTCGGTTAACCCCCACAACAGACTAAGGACAGACAACTCACTACTCCTGGTTTTTTCCGCTACACTACTGAGACGTAATGTGCCATTCATGCCTTGTGATGTTAATGTTGCCTCTCATGCATTGTGTTCATGCGTCCTGTCCTTACTGTGACCTAGAGACTCAGATCAATATGTAGATGTGCCTGTTAACCTCTTTGTTCTGCACCTGGAGCAGAGTCTAGCAAATCTGCCTATTGTGATGTATGTCTCACAAATACAAATATCTCATGCCTGTTCTGCAGTCCCTTTGATCAGACCAACTGCTGTGACACTGCCTTGATGTATTGTTTGAGTTGGGTATAAATACTGCACAGGTTCTGTAACACTTCCTCTCACTCTCACTCTCACTTCAACCTCTGCTGCAGGACACGGACATTGTGTCCTCCTCTCCTTCTCTGAGAGCCGTGGGCTCGCTCTCGGCGCACTTGCACAGCGCCGGGAGCGGAGCTTGTGACGGCGGTATGATAATAAACTCTCCTTAAAACCTCCAACACGCCGCTTTATTTCATGCCGCCGCACTGGTGACCCGACGCTGAAACGAACACGCTGCCAGCGAACGCAACACCCGGCGGTGATTCTCCGACGACAAGCGAACGCGGCAGCCTGACTGATCTGCCCTCCCTTCTGCTTCAGGGAGACCTCAACGCGGAGTTTTCCAGGCGAAACTCCTCGGAGAACACCCACGACCGGGAAAGCTGAGCAACGTTTCATGGTGAGATCTGCACGCCTAGATCGGCACATCCACGCTGGACCGGCCGCGCTCACAGCCCCTCCACACGTGAGCGCATGCACCTCGTCCCCTCTCCACGACGGCGATCCCCATGGCCGACGGAGCACACGTGGACCTGAACGCACCATGACCGAGCGAGTGACAGAGCGTCTACTTTCCTTCACCGCTCCAACAGACAACAGGGATGATCTCCAGCAAGCTCCCTGACCCTGGTTCTCCTCTCCAGCTGGCCCACCCATCACGGAACCGGGGAGTTACGAGGACGGCGCACATCACGCACGGGACAAATACGGCTTTTCTGACCGCCTTCCTTCTGCTGCACACTGGCCCTTCAGGCTTGCTCGTTCACCTGAGGCACGCAGCTTGCTTACTGGATTTTATGGTCTTAGCCACGGCACACAAGGGGAATTCAGCGGTTTGCGGTTCACGAGAGCTTTAAGGTTGTGCCCGCACCTAAAGCCAACACGCCAGTCCCTCTGCTCTCATCACAGCCGCCACGCAGCCTCGTCTTTTCTTCATGGCCGCTATTAATCCTTGCAGGACTTAATCGCGGGAGGAGCCAGTGACTAATTTTTCTTCTTGTGGACCTCTGCACGTTCAACGGGACCAGCCCTTCGACATCGCGGACCCACAAGCAATTTTTGCGCGGCCCGGACGTTTTCATCGTCTCCGGCCGGCTTTTACTACCCCCACCTCCCTCCACCCCCTCCTGCACAGAGCTTTTCCCTGCTCGCTGCCCAAGCTGCGCTATCGAGGTCTCGACCACCTGCCGAGCCCTCTGGGGGGGAGCGTGTGGCGGTTCGGTTAACCCCCACAACAGACTAAGGACAGACAACTTGCTACTCCTGGTTTTTTCCACTACACTACTGAGACGTAATGTGCCATTCATGCCTTGTGATGTTAATGTTGCCTCTCATGCATTGTGTTCATGCGTCCTGTCCTTACTGTGACCTAGAGACTCAGATCAATATGTAGATGTGCCTGTTAACCTCTTTGTTCTGCACCTGGAGCAGAGTCTAGCAAATCTGCCTATTGTGATGTATGTCTCACAAATGCAAATATCTCATGCCTGTTCTGCAGTCCCTTTGATCAGACCAACTGCTGTGACACTGCCTTGATGTATTGTTTGAGTTGGGTATAAATACTGCACAGGTTCTGTAACACTTCCTCTCACTCTCACTCTCACTTCAACCTCTGCTGCAGGACACGGACATTGTGTCCTCCTCTCCTTCTCTGAGAGCCGTGGGCTCGCTCTCGGCGCGCTTGCACAGCGCCGGGAGCGGAGCTTGTGACGGCGGTATGATAATAAACTCTCCTTAAAACCTCCAACACGCCGCTTTATTTCATGCCGCCGCAAATGTTTCTTTGATTTTTGTTTTGTATTGTATGTTCAAAATAAATGTTCTAAACTAAATGTCAGGATCAGATGTCACAGAATATGAGTATTTGCCATTTTGACTTTCAGTTGGCCTGGGCTATATACATGTATGTAGGGCTTGACATTAACACCCGCCCACCCAGCTCTGGTGGGTATATTTCAGCTGTGGTGGGTAAGACAGCGACTCCCACTAGCCACTTTGGCAGGTTGTAGTTTTCTCAAATGACATCTAAATAATAAACCTATCGCATAGTGAGCCTTCAAAACTACAACTCCCATAAGCACTATCTGTGCACATACAGTGTATTCTCATTGGTCCACTGTCAGTCAGCTGCAGCCCAGGAGTCTGGCTCTGCAGGTCGGCTCATTTTCTTTCCAGTCTGGAGAAAGGTGATGAACAGACAGCAGCCACTCTCTGCGATCACATCACTTTTTTCTTAAATTTAACCTTTATTTAACCAGGCAGGACAGATTTAGAGCACATTCTTATTTACAACTGTGGCCTGGGGGGAAGGGGCAAGGGACAAATCACAGTCATACCTCCCCAGTTGATGCCAATTAACTGAACCTGCATGTTTTTGGCCTCTGTGGGAGGAAACTGGACAGCTGCCCCTGGTCTCCTGTTGTCCCAGCGGTGAGAGTAACCTCTGCTCTCCCCCCACATTAGCTCCTACCTCTGTGGTTAAATATGATTATTTTTAGAGCAAGAAGTTCCCATTTACTGCCTGCAATTATGCAAATTTAAGTTATCGTATGACGGAGAGAAAAGGTGACTAAACTTTATGTTGCTGTAAAGAGCAAATGAAGCTTCTTCGAGGTGAACTTTTGCTTTTCTGTGATTATCTATGATATCTGTGATTTGCAGCTATTTCCTGAGAGTGAAACCTCTATGCATTTTTAATGTGCTGGTCCAGGGGTGTCAAACATGTGGCCCGTGGGCCAAAAACAACCGACCGGGGGTCCAAATTTTTCTTTGAATTTACAGCTTTCTTTCTAGTAAATTTCTGACTTTTTCTGCTGATTAGAATTGTTCATGTGAATTTGAGACATTTTTCTCCTTAAGATTAGACTTTTTTTCTCTTTTTTCTTTTTCTTCTAGTGAAAACAGGTAGTGTCCATTTAGGTTAAATCCATCAGCAATTACTAATGATGTTGTACAGCCCTGAAGGGGTGTCCCTATTCATAGGGGTCATTTTCAAAACCTACCACTTGGCCTTTGATTTCAAGAACCAAGGGGTGGGGGTAGGCAAAAGGGAAGGGGTACAAATGAGAATTTGGACAGACCCCAGATCTACCTGTCCTTCACTGTCATATTGCAAATATTTTTCTCAACTGCTTTGCAGTATTTACTGCTGTTAATAATTAAAGTGTGTCTCTTGCTATTTTTTATGTGTGTATAAGGGTCATTTATATTTAAAAAGGTTGCAAATTTAGTTCAAGTAAAATTTAGCATGCGATAGTCAAATTTGATCATGTTAAACATAATTTTCCAACCACAAAATTGTGCCTAGTGAAAAAGCTGAGTGGCTAGTAATTTTGGAAAATCACTAGCCACAGTGGCCGGTGAGTAAAAAAGTTAATGTCAAGCCCTGCATGTATGTATAATTAGACAGAGAAGTGAAGGCTCTGACCTTGGAGTGTGTTTGTCAGGCTGGAATGAGCTACTCCTTCACTGATGGTCTGGTTTAGTTACTGTTAGTCATGCTAACACCAACAAAACAAATGACAGCTTTTAACATGATACGTTTGCTTTTGTGCCTTTTGAAGGTGGAGAATAAACCTGAAGAATTTGTCCTTTACCTGGTGCATGAGTCTGGTGGTAGGTCAAAGTGGTTCCTAATACTATGTTGTTTTTACACTTGATTTTTTTTTCCATATTTATTGTATTTGGTTGCTTTGGGAAATCATGTGTCTCCTTGTGCATGACCTTGCAGAAAAGACCCGGCTGAGAGAAAGCGAATACCCACTGGTGACTCGTGTGCTTTATGGACCCTGTGAGAAAATTTCAAAGATCTTTATCACCGAGGCAGACCTGGGAGAGGAAGTCACATATGATGTGAGAATGAGCCTTGTGCCACCGCTTTCCTTTTTGTTCTTCTTGCTCATGATAAGTGAACCTTTTTGGTCCCTTTTTTCCTCAGCATAAACACACAATAATACAATGGGCCAGTGATAGATATTTGGGATAAATTTAGCAAGCCTGGGAAAGGAATCCTGTTTTGTGACTGAGGTAACAATAAGCTAGTATTACTGACTGTGTATGACCACGCTGAGTAATATACAATAAGGTTATTACTGGACAAGGTTTCTGGGATTGGAATCACATTCAATGGCAGCACAATAACACAAGTCAAAAGGCTGATGAAATAAATAAATACCAGAAGCAGTATACGTCAGTAGTGTTTTCTTCATATTCTTGGTGTCTACAGATTTTTAAACTCTTAAATTCTTTTGTCAAAAATTAAACTCTTTATTATCCTTAAAAATAGCAACTGATCCTTAAATCCATCCATCCATCCATCTTCTACTGCCTTTCTGGAGGTACAGGTCATGGAGGCAGCAGTTCAAGCAGAGAAGCCCAGACTTCTCCCCAGCCACCTGCTCCAGCTCTTCAGAGAGGATACCAAGGCATTCCCAGACCAGCTGGGAGACATAGTCTCTCCAGTGAGTCCTGGGTCTGCTCTGGGGTCTCCTCCAAGAGGGACGTGCCCAAAGCACCTCAAGTGGGAGGCGTCCAGGAGGCATCTTGAACAGATGCTCATGCCACCTCAACTGGCTCCTTTCAATGTGGAGGAGCAGCGGTTCTACTCAGCCTCTCCCAGATGACTGAGCTCCTCGCCATATCTCTGAGGGTGAGTCCAGCAATCCTACGAAGAAAGCTCATTTCAGCTGCTTGTATCCACGATCTCGTTCTTTCGGTCATTACCCAAAGCTCATGACCATAGGTGAGGGTAGGAACGTAGATTGACCGGTAAATCGACAGCTTTGCATTAGAGCTCAGCTCTCTCTTCACCACAACAGACCAGTACAATGTCCGCATCACTGTAGATGCTGCTCCGATCCGTCTGTCAGTCTCTCGCTCCATTCTCCCCTCACTCGTGAATAAGACCCCAAGATACTCCTCCACTTGGGGCAGGAGCCTGTCCCCAACCCGGAGAGGACAATCCACCTTTTTCCAGCTGAGGACCTTGGACTTGGAGGTACTGATTCTCATCCCAGCCGCTTCACACTCAGCGGCAAACCATCCCAGTGAGACCTGTAGGTCATTGCTGGATAAAGCCAGTTGGACAACATCATCCGCAAACAACAAAAATGAGATCCTGTGGTCACCAAGCATGACACCCTCCGTTCCCTGGCTGCACCAAGAAATCCTGTCCATAAAAAATTATGAACAGGATCGGTGACAAAGGGCAGCCCTGGTGGAGTCCAACTCTCACTGGAAATGAGTCCAACTGAGTGTTGGTAATACGAACCAAACTCTCACAACGGTCATACAGAGACCGAATAGCTTGTAACAACAAGCCCGATACCTCATACTCCCGAAGCACCCCCCACAAAAAACCATGAGGGATGCAGTCGAATGCCTTCTCCAAGTCCACAAAACACATGTAAACTGGTTAGGCAAACTCCCACAAACCCTTGAGGATTCTCAAGAGGGTAAAAAGCTGGTCCAATGTGCCAAGGCCAGGATGAAAACCACATTGTTCCTCCTGAATCCGAGGTTCAACCAACGGCTGGACTCTCCTCTCCAGTACCCTGGCATAGACCTTCCCAGAGAGGCTGAGGAGTGTGATCCCTCTAAAGTTCGAGCAAACCCTCCGGTCCCCTTTTTTGAAGACAGGAACCCCCACCCCAGTTTGCCATGCCAAAGGCACTGCCCCCAACCTCCATGCAATGTTGCAGAGGCGTGTCAACCATGACAGCCCTACAACATCCAGGTCCTTGAGGTACTCAGGGCGAATCTTGTCCACCCCCGGGGCCCGGCCACCAAAGAGATTTTTAACCATCTTGGAAATCTCAGCACCTGTGATAGGTGAGTTATCCCCCTCATCCACAAGCCCTGCTTTCTCTGTGGAAAGCATGTCAGTGGGATTGAGGAGATCCTTGAAGTATTTCTTCCACCGCCCGACGATATCCCCAGTCGAAGTCAGCAGCGCCCCATCCGCACCATATACAGTGTGGACAGAGAGCTGCTTTCCCCTCCTGAGCTGCTGGACAGTTTGCCAGAATCTCTTCGAGGCTGACCGAAAGTCTTGTTCCATGGCCTCACCAAACTCCGCCCACACCCGAGTTTTTGGTTCAGCAACCACCTGAGCTGCACTCCACTTGGCCTGCCAGTACACCTCAGTTGTGTCGGGAGTCCCACAAGCCAACCAAGCTTGATCGGATTCCTTCAGCTTAATGGCCCCCCTCACCACCGGTGTCCACCACGTGGTTCGGGGGTTGCCACTACGAGATGCCCCGACGGCCTTGTGGCCGCAGCTCTGGGCAGCCGCTTTAACAATAGAGGTGTAGAACATGGCCCATTCAGACTCCATGTCTCCAGACTCCCTCGGAATGTGGTTGAAGTTCTTCCAGAGGTGGGGGTTGAAGACCTCCCCGACAGGGGCCTCAGCCAGACGTTCCCAGCACACCCTCACTATACGTTTGGGTCTACCGGTCTGAATGGCATCCTCCCCTGCCATTGGATCCAACTCACCACCAGGTGGTGATCAGTTGACAGTTCTGCACCTCTCTTTACCCGAGTGTCCAAGACATACGGTCGCAGGTCTGATGACACGATAACAAAATCGATCATCGACCTGCGACCTAGGTAGTCCTGGTGCCAGGTGCACATATGGGCACCCTTATGCTTGAACATGGTGATGGACAAACTGTGGTTAGCACAGAAGTCCAATAACTGAACACCACTCGGGCAGGCCGTTCCTCCCAATCACTCCCCTCCAGGTTTCACTGTCATTGCCCACGTGCGCATTGAAGTCCCCCAGTAGGACAATGGAGTCTCCAAGAGGAGCACTTTCCAGCCCCCAAGTCAGAGACTCCAAAAAGGGTAGGTACTCTGAACCATCATTTGGTGCATAGGCACAAATGCTGGTCAGGACCCGTTTCCCAATCCGAAGGCACAGGGAAATAACCCTTTCATCCACTGGAGAAAACTCCAATATAGAGGCAGCAAGGTGGGGGAATACAAGAATACCCACCCCTGCTCGCCACCTCTCTCCCGAGGCAACTCCAGAGTAGGCTGAGTTCCAGCCCCTCTCCAGGAGACTGGTTCCGGAGCTGGAGTTGTGTGTTGAGGTGAGGCCGACTACATCTAGCCGGTATCTCTCAATCTCATGCACCAGCTCAGGCTCCTTCCCCACCAGAGAAGTGACATTCCACATCCCAGAAGCCAGTTTAGGAAGCTTGGGATCAGACCGCAAAGATCTCCGCCTTTGCCGCCACCTGATCCACATAGCACCGGACCCCCATGGTCCCTCCTGCAGGTGGTGAGCCCACTGGAGGGCGGACCCATGTAACTCCTTCGGGCTGAGCCCGGCCGGGTCCCATGGGTGGAAACCCGGCCTCCAGATGCTAGCCATCAAGCCCCTCCCCCAGGCCTAGCTCCAGGGTGGGGCCCCAGTAACCCCATATGGGGCGGGGTACACTGAATCCTTGTTCTAGTATTTATCATAAGAGTCTGTTGGATCGTTCTTAGTCTGGCCCTTCACCCAGGACCAGTTTGTCTTGGGTGACCCCACCAGAGGCAAATTGCCCCAGACAACATAGCTCCTGGGATCACTAGAGCATGTAAACCCCCCACCACGATAAGGTGACGATCCATGAGGGGATCCTTAAATCTGGCTTTCAAATAAATGCCTTTATAATAACACCATTATGGTAACCAGCACAGCTGTTTTCACATATAGCAGGACGTAATATACTCCTATTCAATTTTGTAACCCCAAAATGGGTGGGGTACACATGATCCTTGTTGTAATTTCTTCATGGGGATCTACTGGACCACTCTCGGTCTGGCCCAGGACCAAGTTGCCTTGGGAGACTCTACCAGGGGCAGCTTGCCCTCACAACATTATTTCTGGGATCATTAGGGCACGAAAACCCTGCCCTATGATAAGGCGGTGACACAGAGGGGACTCTTGTAAATGTGTTACTGTTATTTTAAATATGTGATTTTTTTTTTTCTCCCCTCATAAATTTGTGACTTTTTCTTCTAAAATTGGAATGTTTTGGTATTAGGGGTAGAGTCTCCTTTCAGGTATTTTATTTGATTAACTTAATTATCTACAACATCAATCCTGTTGAAGTGCAAATTTAATGTGAGCTGAATCGATGATCATAAATTTGTTGTAATTTCAGTTCTTAAAAATAACTGGACAAGGGTAATTATAATTTGATCACAGATGATTTATCATTTTGAAAAAATTGATTTAAAATTCAATCAAGTGGCCTTAAAAAGGTCTTTAAAATGCTTAAATTTAACCTCCTTAGAGCTGCAGAAATCCTGCAATGATTTCAGCCTTTAGATTCAGAGACTTTGGTTGCTGGTGTGGCACTGACAGATTAGATTTAAAATGTTCCATAAGTAAACCTTCTTCCCAGAAAGAATCAGATTGCTGACAGAAATTACTTTAAACTATTTCACCTTTTTGAATTGCTTTACACTACGAAAAAAAATGTTCACTGCATTAAAAACTGAATTTATCACTTTTGGAGTAAGATCTTGCCCTGATTGACTGTCAATGAAATGATCATTTGTCATTACTACAACCTTTTCTCAATATCATATTTTGTTGCTCATGGTCATCATAATCCTCCATTTAGTATCAATTATTTTATTAATTCTATCTTTCCATTGGATAGAGAAAAGAGCAATTTAATGTCATACAGCCAGAGTGTGTGGGTAATTTCCTCATGTTCATCTGTTTGATTCTTCCTCCCAGGTTGCCCAGTACATAAAGTTTGAGATCCCTGTTTTAGACAGCTTTGTAGAAAAACTTAAAGAAGAGGAGGAACGTGAAATAAACAAACTGACCAAGAAGTAAGTCAACAGTCTTTTTTACCAAATTAGCTGTGAAGTTGGCTCTGATTTATTTCTTCATCATGAAAAGCTGTGTTGCTTAAATATATTTGTTTTATTACTTTACTGGTGGACATATAATTTTATCCACATACAGTACATGTTACTGAAAGGTTTTTCTTGTGGCAAAAAAGTACCCACAGCAGGGCAGCCTGTGGCTTCAGAAGCACACTCTGTTGCCCGAAGCTAAAGAGTCACTCTGGGGAGGGAAAAAAATAACTAAAATTTAGGAGAAAGAAGATCCATGTTAAGAGAGAAACTACTTACTGTATAAAGGGAATTATAAGAAAGATGTATTGCATTTATGAGGAAACGGTCACAAATTTATGAGTAAAAGTAACAAAATGGCAAAAAAGTTGTAAATTTATGAGGAAAAAGCCTTAAATCAAAGTTGTAAATTTGAGAAACGTGCAAGTGTTCTAGAATATAGATGAAAATTGGTGAGGAAAGAAGCCACATACTGTATTTACAGAAAATCATTAGAAATTTGAGAAAAATGGGGGGAAATGCAATTTTGTCGGGAAAAATTGTCTGGCTTCAAGACTATACGGGGGGACAGAGACGTGATAAGCAGCAGGAAAAAAGAGGAGGAGGAGTGGCACTTCTTGTTAATGAGCGGTGGTGTCATCCCAGGCACATTTATGTGAAGGAAAAGTGCTGCAGTCCGGACATTGAACTGCTGGCTGTCAGTATGAGACCTTATTATATGCCGCGAGAAATGAAGTGCGCGTTAATTATTATCATCTACGTCCCTCCGTCAGCTGACGCAGCAGTGGCCTGTGATGTCATCAGCTCCACTGCGGCCACATTACTGGAGAAGCACCCGGATGCATTCATGGCCATCACAGGTGATTTTAACCATGTCTCAGTGGGAAAAACTTTACCCAACTTTCACCAGTTTGTTGACTGTCCCACCAGAGAGAACAAAACACTGGATCTACTGTATGCCAATGTTAGAGATGCATATAGTGCCACAGCTCTACCCCCCATTGGTAAATCAGATCACTGCATGGTCATGTTAACACCCAAGTATGTCCCCCTTGTGCAAAGGCAGCCTGCTTATACACGGACTGTGAGGAGGTGGACACAGGAGGCTGCTGATGCACTGCAGGACTGCTTCGAGATGACGGACTGGAGCGTACTCTGTGAACCACATGGGGTGGACATAGACAATATGACCGATTGCATCACAGAATACATTAGATTCTGTGAAGACATGACCATGCCAGCTCAGACTGTACACTGCTTCTCCAACAACAGACCATGGGTCACCAGTGACCTGAAAGCACTTCTGAACAAAAAGAAGAGAGCTTTTAGGGCTGGAGACAAGGAGAAGCTGAGGGGAGTGCAGCATGAGCTGAGAGAGATGCTGAGGAGGTGCAAGGACAATTATAGGAGGAAGTTGGAAGAGAAACTCAGGCAAAATAACACTAAAGATGTGTGGGAGGGAATGAAACAAATAACTGAGTACAAGGGGAGAGTCGGGCAGCCATCTGGGAGCCAGGAGAGAGCTGAGGAACTGAATCTGTTTTTTAATAGGTTCAACTCAGTCCGTCACCCGAGCAACACAACCAGACCCCCACACACCCCTCCCCACCCACCCTCCTGTGCAGAACCTCTCTCCATCTCCCCCCTCCTCCTCCTCAGGGGGCACCAGGACCCTCCCTCACTTCACGGTGACTACAGATCAGGTGGAGAAACAGCTGGAGAGACTCCGTCAGCGGAAGGCTTTGGGCCCGAATGGCATCTCCGCCAGGACCCTGAGGACCTGTGCCAACCAACTAGCTCCAGTACTGAAACACCTGTACAACCTGAGCCTGAGTCTGGAGAGAGTACCGGTGCTGTGGAAGACATTGACTACCGACCAGTTGCCCTCACATCTCATGTGATGAAGGTCCTGGAGAGACTGGTCTTAGCCCACCTGAGGCCGCAGGTGAAGACGTGGCTGGACCCTCTGCAGTTTGCATATCAGCCCCATTTAGGAGTTGAAGATGCTGTCATCTACCTGCTGCAACGAGCCCATCTGCACCTGGATGGTGGAGGAGATACAGTGAGAATCACTTTTTTTGATTTCTCCAGTGCCTTTAACACCATCCAGCCACTGCTGCTGGGCGAGAAGCTGCGGGTGATGGGGGTTGACAGCTCTGTGATCTCCTGGATTACCGACTACCTGACAGGCAGACCACAGTTTGTCAGGCTGGGCAGTGTCTTGTCTGGAGTGGTGGCTAGTGATATGGGAGTGCCACAGGGGACTGTGCTCTCTCCATTTCTTTTTACCTTATACGCCACGGACTTTCAGTACAACACTGAGTCATGTCACCTGCAAAAATTCTCTGATGACTCAGCTGTTGTGGGGTGTATAAGAGGAGGAGAGGAGGGGGAGTACAGGGCACTGGTAGACAGATTTGTTGAGTGGACGGAACAGAATCACCTGAGGTTGAATGTCAGCAAGACCAGGGAGATGGTGATTGACTTCAGGAAGAGGAAGGCTCCTTCTCAGCCACTGCAGATTAGGGGGGAGGATGTGGGAGTGGTTGAAGACTACAAATATCTGGGTGTCAGGATCAGCAGCGGGTTGGACTGGAGATCCAACACCGATGCTGCGCACAAGAAGGGGATGAGCAGACTCTACTTCCTGAGAAAGCTGAGATCCTTCAACGTGTGCAGCAGGATGCTGGAGCTTTTCTACCAGACTGTTGTCGCCAGCGCCATCTTCTTTACTGCGGTCTGTTGGGGTAGCTGTATCAGGGCCAGAGACACCAACAGACTTGACAAGATTATCAAGAGGGCTGGCTCTGTAATTGGTCTCAGACCAGAGACCTTTGAGACAGTGGTGGAGAGGAGAACACTAAATAAACTGCGATCCATCATGAACAATCCTGATCACCCCCTCCACCACACACTAGATAGGCAGCGAAGCACTTTCTCCAGTAGACTACTACAGCTTCATTGTTAAACGGCCAGGTACAGGAAATCTTTCCTGCCACATGCAATTTCACTGTACAATAACTCACTATGATGTTGTATTCTGGTCATAGCTATGCTGCCACACTGCACCTTACAGACTAACTGGTACCTCACATTTTCACTCTGCTCCTGATAGTCCTTCTTTGTGCAATGGGATGATTCATGTGTTTATACGGGTCATCATATATTAAGCTATAATGTATATAGGTTCTATAGTCGTGTCAGTTTTTTTTTTTTTTTTTTTACTTTCCATGGGTAATCCCTTTGTCTGTCGTGTGTGTTTCTGTTGTTTGGCTGTCAACTGTCATGCTGGTGTTACACTGTAATTTCCCCGTTTGGGATCAATAAAGTACATCTATCTATCTATAAAAAATTACAAGTAGTTACAAAAGTTGCATATTTAGGAAGAAAAGGTTTATCTGTTAATAATGTTGACATGCTAGGTCATACTAATGTAACACAGCGGTTTTGCCTTAATCTTAAAACTCAGGCTTTGTGGTTGCATGCTGATTTTTTTTTATTTATTTATTTTACAAAAAATTATTGAAATGGCTCTTTCCATAGTAGAGGTTGTCAACTCCTGACCTTGAATATAATTCATATAATTACATTTTAATATTAAGAGTTGATGTTATTGTAAATATATAGTTAGATTATACGTATATTGCAAGTCAATGAAATGTGGGGACTCTTGTTACATGAGCACGACACATATCAACCTCAAGGTCTTAGAATTACACCAAGTAAAGGACTCCAATGTAATCCTGAATTTAAATTGAGTTGATAAAATTAAGAACAGAATGCAGAGTAGAAAAATCTAATCACTTGGTTACTGCCTGGTAGGCTTTTGTTAAAATGCTTTTGCTAAGCTCCAGGAAACTGACTAAACGCCTTCTTAATCAGGTGTTTTCAAGGGAATTTACACACCTAAAGACAAGCATCGTTCTAAATTCACCGATATATTTGCAAGCACGTTTTTAATTGGTAAATGTCAAAGTGTAACCAAACTTAATTATTTCTCTTTCTTCATCTGTAGGTACAGTGCTCTCAGATCTATGATTCTACACCAGCTGGAAGGCAAGGCTCACTCCAGTGACCGAGTATGACTGTTATTTGTGTGTGTGTGTGTGTGTGTGTGTGTGCGTGGAGGAAACACTAATGATTGTCAATTGATGAACTATGAAAATATTTCCCAATATTTAGTGAATGTAGAGGTAGAAGAGTGCCTGCTTACTTTTAGAACTACATACTGTATATCATGACTTTGTATGATCTATTGATGATGTTAATATTTTTATTGTCAAGCGTGCCACTGTTTTGATATCTATTATGATATATAATTCATGTTTTGTATGAAAATTCTTACGGCACATATGGATATTTATACACAATGTTTGTAGTAAGGTTTTCTCTGACTTGGACCTTTTTATGAAATAAATCAGCTTTAGTGTTTCCGTCATAAATGCTGCTGGAGCTCTGCTGACAACAAACACAGTACCGAGGCTGAGGTTCCCAAAGAAAACGGGCCTCTTTATTATTTCCTGTACTTCCACACACTGGGCCCAGATAAGCATTGTTCTGAACAACAGTCTTTGCCGTGCGTGCGTGTGTGTGTGCGTGCGTGCATGCGTGTGTGCGTGTATGAGAGCGAGAACCCTGAACTTATCAACATTATACAATGGAGGTCTCCTGAGAGAGGAGGGCTGGTCCTCCTTTCCCACAGTTTTACAAACACCAAGAGTGTTGTAGTATTTGGTAGACCAACCTTGTCCTTAAACACTGATCTACAGTCCACTGAACACTATTGTTTTTTGATTAGTCAGATTTTTTTAAAAGGACATTTGTCAAATGTTGCATACAATATAATCAAGGGAATTCTGCTAAAGGCTCGATATAGAACAGTGAAGAAAGTGGACATTCAGCTTTTTAAAATGCATTTGCTGCAGAGAAATTGTATGGTATTTAAATTTGTGTTTAAGTCTTCTTTAACAACTCCTAAAAGTCAGTGTCATCCATTGTTATTCATGCATTCAGTGCCATTTCCTATCCTAATGATTAATTAGAGGTGAAGTGAGGTAAAAAGGTTTAATAAGCAAATGATTTTCAGACACTAACCCTCTGGGCATGAGTTATTTGAGTGGAGTGGAGTTGGATAAACTGACCTCTAAACCTCAAAACTTAAAACCAAAGCATAACAAACTAGACAACACTCAGAGAATACATACCTCCACCAAGTGTTAAAGTAAGTGAAAAGGTGATCCAGAATCCACAGCCGTACAAGACACCTGAAATTCCATGTCTGAAAGAGTGAAGGAAGAGGTATATACTAAAATCTTACACCAACCCCAATATTCTATAAATGGCAACATCTTTACAATGGTTTTATTTTAACAGTATGGTTGGGCAGCTAGAATGTTATTGGTTCAAATCCCCACGTTGACAGGGCTAAGTCTTTGTGTGGAGTTTACTTGTTCTCCCTTTGCTTGTGTGGGTTTTCTTGGAGCGATTCTAAACTGGCTCTTGGTATTTCTCTGTTATGTTGACACAGGTGCCAGAGGTACAGTATTAATGAAATCCCTGTAACATGCTTTGGTCAAAATGCCTGTTTAATTAATGCATAACCATCTTATGCAGTCTGTCTCTGAATGGCTCATTTCAGCACATATCTTTTTAAATGCTCACGAGCCCCAGTTCACCCCACCCTCCGTCTTCCATCATTGGAAGGCAATGACATCCCAGGTCAGTTGTGGCTGCAGTAGTAGCTTACCACTATCAATGTCTGTCTGGAGTGAATGAATAATGGCCTCACTGTAAGCACTTTGAGATGTCACTGGACATGTAAAGCGCCATATAAATCATATCCATTATTATTATTGCGAAGGTCTTTGAGACTAGAAAAAGCGCTATATAAGTACAGGTCCTTATCCCCTTATCCCTAAGGTCTGTTGTTGACACCATATTGCTATTGGAGCTGGCTATCTCTTAACACTAGGTAATGAACACAGCGTGAGCTAACAAACATAAAATCATCTGAAAGAATTAATTGAATAAAACATCACTGATGGACAGGGGCATGTGGTCTCTGTGTTTGATAGGATATGACTTTGGATTTGATAAAACACTGTGGACCAACACCAGCCGAGTATATGGCACCCCAAATCATCACAGACTGTGGATACTTCTCACTGGACTTAAACACCTTGGATTCTGTACTTCACCACTCTTCCTCCATACTGTAGAACAGGGCCATCCAATTACAAAATCATTTGTGCCACAACTTGAAATCAAGATATGTAACTGGGCCGCACATGTTCAGCGATCTGTTGAATGACAAATTTCAAACCAACACAGATCAATATGATGAAAAATATGATAGCATGGAAACGTTAAATTCAAGAGGTGATAACCCAAAGCCTTCAAGCTCGGGAGGTGACGACATAGACTTTGAAACTAAGGAGGTGATAACATAAAACCTTTAAACTCAGGAGGTGACCACATAACACTTTTAAACTCAGGAGGTGACAACATAAAACTTTTAGACTCAGGAGATGATAGCATGGAAACATTAAACTCAGGAGGTGATAACATGGAAACCTTGACCTCAGGAGGTGTCAACATAGAACCTTTAACCCCAGAAAAGTGTCAATATGGAACCTCTAACCTCAGGAGGTGTCAACATGGAACCTTTAACCACGGAAGGTGCCAACATGGACGCTTTAAACTTAAGAGGTGAAAATATAGTACCCTTAAACTCAGGAGATAGTGACAACACAGGTACTTTAACCTCAGGAGAAAATGACAATACATGTGTTTTAAGATCAGGAGAAAACAACATGGGATTTTTTTTTTTTGCTCTAGAGATAACATAGAAGTTTTAAACTCAGGAGATAACATAGGTACCTCTTGCACAAAAGAAAACAACATGGGTTTTCAAACTCAGGAGATGACATTGAGGCTCTTTGCTCTGGAGACCACAAAAGAGCCTTTTGCTCTAGGGCAGGGGTGTCAAACTCAATCCATGGAGGGCCAAGACCCTGCATGTTTTGCTTCTACCCAGTGTCATCAGCAGGTGTTTTCACTGATCAGCAATCAGTGGGAAGAAATTCAGTGAAATCACCTGCTGAAGACACTGGGTGGAGGTAAAACCTGCAGGGTCTTGGCCCTCCATGGAATGAGTTTGACACCTGTGCTCTAGGGACAACAACATAGGAGTTTTTAGCTTTGGAGATGCCAATACAGGAACTCCTAACTCCAAAGACCCCAACATAGTAACTCTTAGCTCTGGAGGCGTCAATATAGGAGATTCTAGCTCTGGAGGTACCAGTATAGGAGCTTTCTGCTCAGGGATCAATAACACAGGAGTTTCTAGTTCAGAGGATATCAACACAGGAATTTCTAGTACAGAAGACAGTACCTGAGAGGCCTTCGGCACAGCGACTAACAGCAGCTGAGAAGTGGCGACCCCAGGTGGTGAAGGTGGAGCGGACTGCTCGACCTCTTGGATGATGGGTGGAGGTCCCCTGACCTCTGAAACAATGGCGTGAGCTTGGTCCTCCTGTGGCTCCATCCTTGACATGGCCACCTCGGACAATGGAGGGAAACAGGAGGTCAGTGAGGCGACACCACAGTCATAAGCAGCAGAGACTGGTGGGGAGGACTCAGCAGCTGGTAGAATGTGCACTTGGGTAACCCCACCATGCGCAAGGCAAGTCTTTTCAAAAATAGTTGTTGTAAATAAATGAAAAGGTATTTGTCTTAACTCCTGGGGCCTCATGTACAGTGGGGCAAAAAAGTATTTAGTCAGCCACCAATTGTGCAAGTTCTCCCACTTAAAAGATGAGAGAGGTCTCCAATTTTCATCATAGGTATACCTCAACTATGAGAGACAAAATGAGGAAAAAAAAATCCAGAAAATCACATTGAAGGATTTTTAAAGAATTTATTTGCAAATTATGGTGGAAAATAAGTATTTGGTCACCTACAAACAAGCAAGATTTCTGGCTCTCACAGACCTGTAACTTCTTCTTTAAGAGGCTTCTCTGTCCTCCACTCGTTACCTGTATTAATGGCACCTGTTTGAACTCGTTATCAGTATAAAAGACACCTGTCCACAACCTCAAACAGTCAGACTCCAAACTCCACTATGGCCAAGACCAAAGAGCTGTCAAAGGACACCAGAAACAAAATTGTAGACCTGCACCAGGCTGGGAAGACTGAATCTGCAATAGGTAAGCAGCTTGGTGTGAAGAAATCAACTGTGGGAGCAATTATTAGAAAATGGAAGACATACAAGACCACTGATAATCTCCCTCGATCTGGGGCTCCATGCAAGATCTCACCCCATGGGGTCAAAATGATCACGAGAACGGTGAGCAAAAATCCCAGAACCACACGGGGGGACCTAGTGAATGACCTGCAGAGAGCTGGGACCAAAGTAACAAAGGCTACCATCAGTAACACACTACGCCGTTAGGGACTCAAATCCTGCAGTGCCAGACGTGTCCCCCTGCTTAAGCCAGTACATGTCCAGGCCCGTCTGAAGTTTGCTAGAGAGCATTTGGATGATCCAGAAGAGGATTGGGAGAATGCCATATGGTCAGATGAAACCAAAATAGAATTTTGGTAAAAACTCAACTTGTCGTGTTTGGAGGAGAAAGAACACCATACCTACTGTGAAGGATGGGGGTGGAAACATCATACTTTGGGGCTGTTTTTCTGCAAAGGGACCAGGACGACTGATCCGTGTAAAGGAAAGAATGAATGGGGCCATGTATCGTGAGATTTTGAGTGAAAACCTCCTTCCATCAGCAAGGGCATTGAAGATGAAACATGGCTGGGTCTTTCAGCATGACAATGATCCCAAACACACCGCCTGGGCAACGAAGGAGTGGCTTCGTAAGAAGCATTTCAAGGTCCTGGAATGGCCTAGCCAGTCTCCAGATCTCAACCCCATAGAAAATCTTTGGAGGGAGTTGAGAGTCCGTGTTGCCCAGCGACAGCCCCAAAACATCACTGCTCTAGAGGAGATCTGCATGAAGGAATGGGCCAAAATACCAGCAACAGTATGTGAAAACCTTGTGAAGACTTACAGAAAACGTTTGACCTCTGTAATTGCCAACAAAGAGTATATAACAAAGTACTGAAATGAACTTTTGTTATTGACCAAATACTTATTGTCCACCATAATTTGCAAATAAATTCTTTAAAAATCAGACAATGTGATTTTCTGGATTTTTTTTTTCCCTCATTTTGTCTCTCATAGTTGAGGTATACCTATGATGAAAATTGGAAAGCTCTCTCATCTTTTAAGTGGGAGAACTTGCACAATTGGTGGCTGACTAAATACTTTTTTACTCCACTGTACAAAGACTTGCGTGGATTTCCAACTGAAAGATGGCATACGTTTAAATCAAGAAAACGTCGTAAGAAAAAAAAAATCCAGATGTATGAAACAATGAATACGCAGGAATCCAAGCACATTTCCCAGTCTACTTGAAATTGAACGCACGTAAGAAAACACCGGACTCCTCCCTTGACACGCCTCCATTTAAATATGCAATTGCATGCAAATAGATATGCAAATAGATATATACAAGCCCTGCACATTTGATTCTCCTGTATCCATGATCAAAAATAAGGGATTTAATGGAATTTCACGGACTGTGAGTTGGAGGCGCTCCTGAATGAGGTAGAGGCACATAAAAACGTTTTGTTTGGCACGCTGTTCTCCGGCATTAGCACCGGATCCAGGTAATTCAATAGCCTGCTCACAGTCCTATAAGATTAGTTTACTGTTTTCCTTTATTCAGACAGGGGTGAGAAGAAGATGTTTATTTTAACCTTGACATGTTTCGACTGACGTCTGCAGTTATCGTCAGAAGCATCAGCTGATCACTGTGATTTGTGACCAGTCGGGTGGATCAGCTGGTTGAATAAAAGAAAACAGTAATGAAAAAGAAGACAATATGAACCTATTTAGTGGGTGGCCATGGTCACCTGTCAGTTGAAAGCAGATCTTATTAGACTCGACAAGTACATATTTTATGTCCAAAATGCAAATCTCCCCTTTTATAGTTATATACCATGGATTACACACACTATTGTAAAGGAATGAAGTGTACCAGGGAAAGGGTGACACTGTTGCATTTCAAATTTTACACGTGTTTATTAACATAACTACTGTACACGCAGAGGCAATTGGGGACTTGGTAGAATGCAGTGAAACTGCAGTTTAATCAGCAAAAAAAGGAAGTCACTTACTTGAACCACTGACTTGTAATGAATCCTTGAAGACAGGGTGATATTTGGGGGTGCACAAGCACGTTGCGCATGAGGTGGGTTATTTAGGACCATTACATGAATTTACTCACCAAGAAGCCACCCATCTGCACAGTGCCAGCTTGTAGTTTGTTCCCAACAATGCTGTTCATTAGAATCATTAGGAAAACCGGCTCTCGCTGCAAATTGCGCTTTGATGTTGGCCTGTTCAACTGCATTGTATGGGAATATGATGTACCTGGGTGACAGCCGGATAATGTCATTCCACACAGCTGACATAGCTCGGCTCAGGGTTGAGTGGGAAATTCCTGATTGGTCTGCCAGCTCCCTCTGGAATGCTCCTGTTTCCAGGAACCCCAGTATTGTCAGCACCTGCACTGGGACTGGCAGTGCACGGCTTCTCGCCATGTCACGCTCCAAGCCGTAGTTCTGAGCACAATTCCACAAGGATTGCCCGTGGAAAACTAAAACGGCTGACAAGCCAGTCATCATCCTGAGCCAGAAAATCTTCTGTCTCTAAATACCCTTTCTCTTTTCACTGCGTGGTTTGTAATATCCTTTAATAATGCTAACGCCATTTTTGTTAGAAGCATTTTCAGCCCTTCTTTGTGCTTGCTTTTAAATCCACTCATCTAATTGCACACATTTGGATGTTTGTTCATCATGTGTCTTTGGTGTGTACAATAATTTTCATGTCATTATCAGTCTCCCAACATCACCTCTAAGTGTTGCCAACGGACCAATAACAGTAGAAACGTATGTACACCAGCCATGAAATTGCCATGGGGCTGCGCATATTTCCACGGTCATTTCATTCTTAATACATCTGAAATTTTCCATGGAAAAGGAAATACGCCATGCTTTTGTGAAAAAGTACCCTTTATACATGAGGCCCCTGGTCTCCGGCTGCTGGGGTGACAACCTCAGGATGAGAAGATGGAATTGGAATGTGCACTTCGGGCTGAGCAGGAACAGGAGCGTGCATCTTGGGAGCAGTTGAAGCTAGGAGGCACCATGGAGCTGGTACTGGAGCTGGGGAGTGATGTGGAGCCGGTACTGGATGATCCTCCCGCAGCCCAGACACAAAAACAGCAACTGGTGGAACATCAGGTCTGGGGGCTACAGCTGCAGCAGGCGGAGCCGCCAGGGCAGCCAGCTCATCCCAGACCAGAAGGATGCCACCCAGTATAGCCAGTCTCTCACAATATACAGGAGTGAACACAGGAGCAGCAGGTAAAATTACAGCAGTGGGCGAGGGCACCAATGCAGAAGATGTGGGAGCCGGCACTGCACCTGCTGTGGGGGCCTGCATAACAGCTGTTGTGGGAGCCAATGCTGGAGAGCCCTCCGGGACTTGAACACTCCATGAGGCTGAAACAGAGCGACGAGGAGAATCCCCAGTTTGATGCCAATTAACCTAACTTGCATGTTTTTGGCATATGGGAGGAAACCGGAGAAATCCTGGAGTAAACCCACGCAGACACGGGGAGAACATGCAAACTCCACACAGATTGCTGTTGGTCGGGGGCTGGGATCGAACCCAGGATCCCCCGGCCAAGGGTGAGTTGCTGTGCTGCCGCAGTGCTAACCACTCCGCCACCAACGTGATTAATGACATAAAGGATAAACAATAGCACTGATATGTCGGCCTCCGTCAGTCTATGATGACCATGGAAGAGAATCCTAAACGTCTACTCTGCTGGAACAGCACCGCCTGTGGCTGAACAGGCCGATGCGCGAATGGCAGTCCCTGTCACACAGGTCGCACTTGTGGGTGGTCTCCGTGCTGCTGGGTCTGCGGCGGTTCTTCCTGCGGGTCCTTTTTTCATCTGCTGCAGCAGTCAGTCTCTCTTCACCCGCCTTGAGCTGTCTGGTCAGGGTGCCTCTCCATTTGGAGCGGTCCGTTGCAAGGTCCTCCCAGCACTCTGTGTTGATCTCCAGTGCATTCATGTCTCTCTTGCAGACGTCTCTAAAGCGCAGCTGTGGGCGGCCAACGTCTCTCCTGCCAGTTGCCAGTTCTCCGTAGAGGACGTCTTTGGGGATTCTGCCATCCTCCATACGGTGAACGTGGCCTAGCCAGCGGAGCCTGCACTGCCTGAGTAGAGTGAACATGGAAGGAAGGCCGGCGCGGGACAGAACTTCTGTGTTGGGCACTTTGTCCTGCCAGGATATGTCCAGGATGTGGCGAATGCAGCTCAAGTGGAAGGAGTTCAGTCTCTTTTCCTGCCGGGCGTATGTTGTCCACGTCTCACTCCCATAGAGCAGTGTGCTGATGACGCAGGCGTTGTACACTGCCATCTTCGTCTTGACAGAGAGTTTGGGATTCTCCCACACTCGTGTGGTGAGGCGAGCGAGTGTGAAGGCTGATTTTCCAATCCTCTTGTTGATCTCTGTATCAAGGGAGAGGTTGTTGCTGATCGTGGACCCCAGGTACGTGAACTGATTCACGACTTCCAGCTCGTAGTCGTCGATGGTGATGGTTGGTGGTGCTTCCGTGCCTTGCACCAAGACGTTAGTCTTCTTCAGGCTGATGGTAAGCCCGAAGTCCTTGCATGCCTGGGAGAAGCGGTCCATCAGGGTCTGAAGCTCCTGCTGTGTGTGGGTTGCAACTGCAGCGTCGTCTGCGAACAGCATGTCTCTGATTAGAGCCTCACGTACTTTGGTTCTGGCTTACAGGCGGGCGAGGTTGAAAAGCCTGCTGTCAGATCTTGTGTGCAGGTAGATTCCCTCTGTTGCTGTGCTGAAGGCATGCCTCAGGAGCATAGCAAAGAAAATCCCAAAGAGGGTTGGCGCAAGTACACAGCCCTGTTTCACTCCGCTGCGTATGTTGAATGGCTCTGAGACGTTGCCATCGTGCTGCACTATCCCCTGCATGTTGGTGTGAAACGATTCGATGAGGCTTTGCAACTTTGGTGGGCATCCTATCTTTGGCAGACTCTTGAAAAGGCCCTCTCTGCTGACCAGATCGAACGCTTTGGTGAGGTCGATGAAGGCGACGTACAGGAGTTGGCGGATGGAGAATATCATGTCTACCGTCGATTGCTCAACGCGGAAGCCACACTGAGACTTGGGGTAGACACGTTCGGCAAGCTTCTGTAGACGAACGAGAACAACTCGTGCGTAGACTTTGCCAACAATGCTGAGGAGGGAGATGCCCCTGTAGTTGTTGCAGTCGCTTCTCTCCCCTTTGTTTTTGTAGAGGGTGATGATCTTGGCGTCCCTCATGTCCTGTGGTACGGCACCTTCCATGCAAACTCCACACAGATTGCTGTTGGTCGGGGGCTGGGATCGAACCCAGGATCCCCCGGCCAAGGGTGAGTTGCTGTGATGCCGCAGTGCTAACCACTCCGCCACCAACGTGATTAAAGACATAAAGGATAAACAATAGCACTGATAATGATACAATAATCAAAGGGAAAACCAAAATAAACTTAAAGCATGGGCTTGATCCTAAGATCAAAATTATGACAGGTATGTGTGTTCCATTTTACATTAGCTGATATGCTAATACATACAGACATTGACAAAATTGTTGGTACCCCTCTGTTAATGAAAGAAAAACCCACAG
Organism: Pholidichthys leucotaenia; assembly: GCA_020510985.1. NCBI lineage: Eukaryota > Metazoa > Chordata > Actinopteri > Cichliformes > Pholidichthyidae > Pholidichthys > Pholidichthys leucotaenia. Next base: position 326,470,450 of record CM035841.1, on the reverse strand, counting down.
TGGTCACAGAAATAACTTGAATCTGACAAAAGTGGTAATAAATAAAAATTCTATGAAAATTAACCAATGAAAATCAGACAATGCTTTTGAATTGTGGTTCAACAGAATTATTTTAAAAATCAAACTCATGAAACAGGCCTGGACAAAAATGATGGTACCCTTAACTTAATATTTTGTTGCACAACCTTTTGAGGCAGTCACTGCAATCAAATGATTTCTGTAACTGTCAGTGAGACTTCTGCACCTCTCAGCAGGTATTTTGGCCCACTCCTCATGAGCAAACTGCTCCAGTTGTCTCAGGTTTGAAGGGTGCCTTCTCCAGACGGCATGTTTCAGCTCCTTCCACAGATGTTCAATAGGATTTAGATCAGGGCTCATAGAAGGCCACTTTAGAATAGTCTAATGTTTCGCTCTTAGCCATTCTTGGGTGTTTTTAGCTGTGTGTTTTGGGTCATTATCCTGTTGCAAGACCCATGACCTGCAACTGAGACCAAGCTGTCTGACACTGAGCAGCACATTTCTCTCTAGAATACCTTGATAGTCTTGAGATTTCATTGTGCCCTGCACAGATTCAAGACACCCTGTGCCAGATGCAGCAAAGCAGCCCCAGAACATAACAGAACCTCCTCCATGTTTTACAGTAGGGACAGTGTTCTTTTCTTGGTACAGTATGTTTCATTTTTGCCTCTGTGAACATAGCGCTGATGTGCCTTGCCAAAAAGTTGCAGTTTTGTCTCGTCTGTCCATAGGACATTCTCCCAGAAGCTTTGTGGCTTGTCAACATGCAGTTTTGCAAATTCGGGTCTGGCTTTTTTATGATTTGTTTTCAACAGTGGTGTCCTTCTTGGTCGTCTCCCATGAAGTCCACTTTGGCTCAAACGACGACGGATGGTGCGATCTGACATTGATGTACCTTGACCTTGGAGTTCACCATGCATGTGTTTAGAGGTTGTTCTGGGCTCTTTTGTTACCATTCGTATTATCCATCTCCTCCTGGGGCCACGTCCAGGGAGGTTGGCTACAGTCCCGTGGATCTTAAATTTCTGAATAATATGTGCAACTGTAGTCACAGGAACATTAAGCTGCTTGGAGATGGTCTTATAGCCTTTACCTTTAACATGCTTGTCTATAATTTTCTTTCTAATCTCCTGAGACAACTCTCTCCTTTGCTTCCTCTGGTCCATGTTTAGTGTGGTATACACCATGTCAACAAACAGCACAGTGACTATTTGTCACCCTTTAAATAGGTCGACTGACTGATTACAAGTTTATAGACACCTGTGATGTTAATTCGAGGACACATCTTGGTTGAACATGTCCCTATGGTCACATTATTTTCAATCTTTTCTAGGGGTACCATCATTTTTGTCCAGGCCTGTTTCATGAGTTTGTTTTTTAAAAATAATTCCGTTGAACCACAATTCAAAAGCATTGTCTGATTTTCATTGGTTAATTTTCATAGAATTTTTATTTATTACCACTTTTGTCGGATTCAAGTTATTTCTGTGACCATTGTGGGTTTTTCTTTCATTAACAAAGGGGTACCAACAATTTTGTCCACGTCTGTATGTTGTGCTAGCCGTTCCTGTTAAGCTAACTTGCAGACATGTTTAATGTTCTAAGCTTCTCAGGGGGAAGTAAATGTGGTGTATGTAAAACAGCACAATGTATTACGCTGCAATAGCATGCACGCACGTATGATGTCACGGTGCCTTAGGGTATATCAGACGGTTGCCCAGGGCCAGCTGTCCTCTTGGCGCTTTGCTCTTCTCTGCTTTTCCTGCACTGTGTACTATTTTGCTGTTAAGCCTAATAAAGCTAATGTCAACACGTGGCTGTATCTGCCCTTATTTCCAGACATAACATGCGGCCTTTTTGGTGTCCCTACAAGGAACAAGAAAGTTACATAGTGCTGCTTTAAAAAACAATGTGTAGCAGACCTTTTGGTTTTAAATACTGTTGCTAAGCAATACAAGACCTTGAAGTCCACACCTGCTTGGAACCTAATGATTGATGCTTGCAGATATATTTTCAAGCTTTTACTGATTTGATACAGACCTTGGAGGACACAAAATGAACTATAATAAAACTACTTACAATGGTATGATTTTTTTTTTTTTTAAATGAAATAGTTGCTTGAGTATGGTGAAGGGATGAACTAGGATGCACCCTCAATGTAAAAAGTTACTACTCACATCTGTATACAACTTTCTATATACAACACACTCTGAGGCAGGTGCATACATATATGGTTACATTACAGGCTATAGTTTTAATATGAAGTGTTGTGTTCTTGAAATATCTATATGTTTTGGAACACTGTGTTAAACTGCTCAATTTATTTGACACCGACTTATGAGCAAATAACCTAGCCAATAAATTCAGAAGAGAATTTAAGAAAAGTTTCAGAAAAAGAATGCTGTTTGTCAAAAATAAAATATATTAACTATTAATACATTTATTAATGTATTAATAGTTAATATATACCACCGTACATGGCTGCACGGTGGCACAGTGGTTTAGCACTGTGGCAGCACAGTTTTACCCTCGGCCGGGAGATCGCGGGGATCATGAGATCATGGGTTCGATCCCAGCCCCCGGCCAACAGTGAGCTGTGTGGAGTTTGCATGTTCTCCCCGTGTTGCGTGGGTTTACTCCGGGATTTCTCCGGTTTCCTCCCGCATACCAAAAACATGTAGGTTTAGGGCGCTCGCGCACACAGCGACCAGCAGCCGGTGGCTTGTCACCAGACTGCAAACCAAATCTACCTACGGGTACAAATAAGTAACAAAAAAAAATTTAATTATCGTAATCATTAAAATGCATAATTCAGCTTATAATAAAAAATTAAGTTATTTATATTTTTCCCTTTCTTTCGTTGTCAATCCAAATGTTGGCAGACATTCCATCATTATTAAAAAAATAATGGAGATGTTTTGAAATAGTTGTGAGCACAGACATGCAGTCGTTTTTGTAGACATCGATCTTAAATTCTAGTGTAGATTTTGTTCCATTTATGACCACCTCATATACTCCCCACCCACCAAAGCGTCATCATGGCGCTAAGAACTGTGGGTATTCTAATTCCTTTTGGGGTAATATGCAGATAATGTGAGCTGCAGTTACAAAAAGGGAGTATGGGGTACAAATAGGACCTTCATGAACTAACGACAGGGGGGCAGCCTGTTATGTATTTATGCTATGTTCATATCATTCATATTTGAGCTCTTTTTTTGTGTGGTACGGGATGGCGGCCCCGGTTTCCGGTTCCACCGACACAGACAGACACACACGCAGACAGAGATTTCTTGAATTATATATGGCGTGATGAAACCCAGAGCAGACAAGAAGAATCAAGAGAGAGCTAGGATTGTGTGGAGTTCTTATAAGGAGTTCTGAACAGCTCCTTGCTTGAAAAAAGAAGAAGAGGGGCGACAGACGGACTTACACAGGTGGAAGGTTGAGACGGCATTTACGTCTGTGTTCGGTTGACGGTAGCAGTGATTTGTTTGTGGCGGATAGCATAAACTGTACTCTTGACTAACATTATGGAATCTAGCTCTGACGGGCTCAATAAAAATGAGATGGAGTGGATAGTACTCAGGTCTGGGAGGTGGAAAGGAGCTGCTAGGATGGCACCAAGAGCTACAGTGGGGCAAAAAAGTATTTAGTCAGCCACCAATTGTGCAAGTTCTCCCACTTAAAAGATGAGAGAGGTCTCCAATTTTCATCATAGGTATACTTCAACTATGAGAGACAAAATGAGAAAAAAAAAATCCAGAAAATCACACTGAAGGATTTTTAATGAATTAATTGGTAAATTCCTTGGTAAAATAAGTATTTGGTCACCTACAAACAAGCAAGATTTCTGGCTCTCACAGACCTGTAACTTCTTTAAGAGGCTCCTCTGTCCTCCACTCGTTACGTGTATTAATGGCACCTGTTTGAACTCGTTATCAGTATAAAAGACACCTGTCCACAACCTCAAACAGTCAGACTCCAAACTCCACTATGGCCAAGACCAAAGAGCTGTCAAAGGACACCAGAAACAAAATTGTAGACCTGCACCAGGCTGGGAAGACTGAATCTGCAATAGGTAAGCAGCTTGGTGTGAAGAAATCAACTGTGGGAGCAATTATTAGAAAATGGAAGACATACAAGACCACTGATAAATCTAAAATCTCCCTCGATCTGGGGCTCCACACAAGATCTCACCCTGTGGGGTCAAAATGATCACGAGAACGGTGAGCAAAAATCCCAGAACCACACGGGGGTACCTAGTGAATGACCTGCAGAGAGCTGGGACCAAAGTAATAAAGGCTACCATCAGTAACACACTACGCTGCCAGGGACTCAAATACTGCAGTGCCAGACGTGTCCCCATGCTTAAGCCAGTACATGTCCAGGCCCGTCTGAAGTTTGCTAGAGAGCATTTGGATGATCCAGAAGAGGACTGGGAGAATGTCATATGGTCAGATGAAACCAAAATAGAACTTTTTGATGAAAACTCAACTTGTCGTGTTTGGAGGAGAAAGAACACCATGCCTACTGTGAAGCATGGGGGTGAAAACATCATACTTTGGGGCTGTTTTTCTGCAAAGGGACCAGGACGACCGATCCATGTAAAGGAAAGAATGAATGGGGCCATGTATCGGGAGATTGTGAGTGAAAACCTCCTTCCATCAGCAAGGGCATTGAAGATGAAACGTGGCTGGGTCTTTCAGCATGACAATGATCCCAAACACACCGCCCGGGCAACGAAGGAGTAGCTTCGTAAGAAGCATTTCAAGGTCCTGGAATGGCCTAGCCAGTCTCCAGATCTCAACCGCATAGAAAATCTTTGGAGGGAGTTGAGAGTCCGTGTTGCCCAGCGACAGCGCCAAAACATCACTGCTCTAGAGGAGATCTGCATGAAGGAATGGGTCAAAATACCAGCAAGAGTGTGTGAAAACCTTGTGAAGACTTACAGAAAACGTTTGACCTCTGTCATTGCCAACAAAGGGTATATAACAAAGTATTGAGATGAACTTTTGGGATTGACTAAATACTTATTTTACAGCGGAATTTACCAATTAATTCATTAAAAATCCTCCAATGTGATTTTCTGGATTTTTTTTTCCTCATTTTGTCTCTCATAGTTGAGGTATACCTATGATGAAAATTGGAGACCTTTCTCATCTTTTAAGTGGGAGAACTTGCACAATTGGGGGCTGACTAAATACTTTTTTGCCCCACTGTACAAGCAGGTCAGATGAGTGACGCGGGAGGAGGTACCAATGCTAAGAAAACACAAACTAGCCAACATGGCTGGCAGTTTGATGAGGTAGGAAATGAGTGGAAGGCTGTCATTGAGTTCAATCAGGGTGGGGGGCACTATCACCCTATTAAGCTAACAAAAGCAATTGAGAAAGAAATTGGGAGAGATAAGTTTGCAAAGTTCTTGAATAATAACCAACTGTTAATTCATGCATCAAGGAAACAACAGCAAGAGAAAATACTGGCAATGACATGTCTAAATGGAGAACAAATGAAGGTACATGTTCCTGGTGCAACAGCAAACTTGAGGGGAGTTATATCAGGTGTCCCTTTGAGCATGTCTATGGAAGAAGTGAAAAACGAGATCCAAGGAGGAAAGGTGAAGGTGTAGAGACTTGGGTGAGTCATCTCAGACAGCATCTCAGTCAGGATGCAGGGGGTAAACAGAGGAGGACAAGAGTCAGGGAGATCATGGGGAGTTGGCAGGAAGAAGGAGTCGGAGGTTTAAAGGTGAATGTATTGTGATGTTAAATGTCATGCAATGTGATGTGAAATGTCATGCAGATGTGAGATGAGCGGTTGGGATAAAAGGAGAAACCGTGCTTGGTTGTATCATGCTTTTCTGTGTATGACTGATGAGAGAGTGTAATAAACGTCGTCTGTTCGTAAACCTGCCTCATTATTCACACTCTCCACAAAGGATGTGAAATGGCTAAAGAGTAAAAGAGAAGATTCACTGAAGGATACACTGTCTGTAATGATTCAGTTTTGAGGAAACACTCCCTAAATCAGTCCTAATAGGATACCTGTATTACAGTGTCAGAGAATATGTCCCAAAGCCACTCAGGTGCTACAAATGTCAAAGGATGAGTCACACTGCTCAGCAATGTAAGGGAAAGTTAAGATGTGCTAGATGTGGAGGGGAGCATGAATATGGTAATGTGAAAAAAGATGCCAAAGTAAAGTGTTGCAACTGGGGAGGGGGGGGACCACAGTGCTGCATATGGAGGATGTGTTGTGCAGAGGGAAGCTCGACAAGCCCGGGAAATCAGAATAAGTAAGAAAATCTCGTATGCGGAAGCTCTAAAGACCGTTAGAGAGGCAGGAATGGTCAGAAACACAACAGGCCTTCCTCAAAGAAGTTCAGTTCAAAGGGAAGCACACCCATCGACAAATCCCACACAAACACAAGATCATGCAGCTGCAAGGAATTTTTGTGTTCACAAATGCAAAATGGATGATGACACATTGATTGTTAAGAGGACAAACTTTGTAGCTTTTATCTGCCACACCATTAATGTTGCAGCACAGCTAAAGAAGAAAAGTGACAGAATCAAAACCATTGTGGAAGCAGCAGGAAGATTCCTAGGGGTGAAAGATATCAAAGTCGACCAGATTCATGTTTTATTGACAGCTGAAACTGGGGAGCATGCACATGTTGAAACTTAATATCTGAATTATGGTACTACACATACTACAGTGGAATGCAAGGAGTCTTATAGCAAACAGACAAGAACTCAAGAGGTATCTTTACGAACTACAAGTTGTTCCAGAGGTAGTGTGTATACAGGAGATGTGGCTTCAACCTCACTTAGATTTTGTTATTCTAGGATATAGTTCAATCAGACAGGATAGAATTAACAGTGTAAATGGAGGAGGATTGCCACTTTCATTAAAGATGGCCTGACTTATAGGGTGATTCCCTCCCCTGAGGAAAAAGAATGTAATATTATTGAAATATGTAGGCCAAATGGACAAGGAAATATTAAGCTGATTAATTATTACAACCCATGTAGGAAGTTAACAGCAGATACTTTCAGTGTTATGGCAGAGAAAGGGCATACAGTATTGTGACGTAGGCGAGGTTCACACAAAGAAGAGGAGCAAGATGACTGTGACAAACAGGCTTTATTCACACACACCCAACCCCAGCACCCACCACTGAGCACAGACAGGAGGGGAGGTCATTCTCCCAGACCCCCGTTTCAATCATGGTTATACAACACATAATGCATTTTTCCCTACTCTTGCCTATAACACTGTTGGGTCATTATAACACAGTTATAATGACACAGCAGTATAATAACTCAGTAATAACACATTTAATACACACACACAGTAACGTTGTCAACTGGCAAAGCATGCTGGGAAATCCTTGCCCCCCTCAACATGGCCCCGAAGTTACACTACCCCCCGCTGGACTGATTTCGGTCCCCAGAAAAATCAAAGTTCAACCCAGAAGTCCAACGCGAATCAATCCAGGTGTTGGGGGCGGATTCGTTGCCGACGACCAGCACATCCAACAGCTTCAGTAGGACTACAAACAGTCCCTCCCCTGGCAGCGGTGGGAGTCACGACTCCCACCGCTGCCAGGACCTCCCAGGCGGCCGCTGGCCCGCGTCCAGGCGTCCAGCCCCTGCCGAGCCCGGGAAAAGACCGGATCTGTCCTGCTCGCTCCGCTGCTGCTGCGCGCCGAGGGCCTCTGTGACGTCACCGAAAGGGGAAGCATCTGCGGGAGGCGGTAGGACTACGCACAGTCCCTCCCCTGGCAGCGGGAGTCACGACTCCCACCGCTGCCAGGACCTCCCAGGCAGCCGCTGGCCCGCGTCCAAGCATCTAGCCCCTGCCAAGCCCGGGAAAAGACCGGATCTGTCCTGCTCGCTCCGCTGCTGCTGCGCGCCGAGGGCCTCTGTGACATCACCGCCGGGGGAAGCATCTGCGGGAGGCGGCCTTTCCCCGTCCATGCCACCTCATTCTAATTTAACGTCGGCGAGGGGCCAGTTTGTCGTGCGCTGTGTGCGGGGCAGTACTGTGCGATGTGCCCTGGCTCTCCGCAGCGGAAGCCCACCTTCCTTGCGTCGCCGCGGCTGTCTCCTCCGTGCACGCGCTGCCGTGGTCTGCCATAACTCCTCCTCCTCCCACTCGCTCTCAGCATGGCAGTTTCCTCCGGTGACCAGTCGTTCAGCGAGGCAGCCAGCTCGTCCTGGACCAGGTGGTCATCCAACAGGTTCTCGCCGTTGTAGCGGGGAGTCTTGGCCCGCTGCCAGATGGATGGGATGGTCACCTCCCGGTCGATCGCTGCTCCTGATCACCCTGGAATCGCCAGCCCGTCCTGCCCTGAAAAGGGTGGGAAGCGGGGCTGGTTTGCTCTGCTTGGCCTGCTCTGCCTTGAAAAAGGCAGAGCAGTCCCGTCGGGTCCGCTGCTCCGTCCATCGCGGCGAGCCACTCCGGGGGCCGGCGTCTCAGCTCTGCGCTCCGTTCCCAGCCGAGCAATGAACCGCCCCGGCCGCTGGACCTCCGCCTGGGTCCTGGCTACCATCTTGCTCCATCCCCACTCCTGACACCAGTGTGATGTAGGCAAGGTTCACACAAAGAAGAGGAGCAAGATGGTTGTGACGAACAGGCTTTATTCACACACCCAACCCCAACACCCACCACTGAGCACAGACAGGAGGGGAGGTCATTCTCCTAGACCCCCGTTTCAATCATGGTTATACAACACATAATGCATCTTTCCCTACTCCTGCCTATAACACTGTTGGGTCATTATAACATAGTTATGACAAAGCAGTATAATAACTCAATAATAACACATTTAATACACACACACAGTAACATTGTCAACTGGCAAAGCATGCTGGGAAATCCTTGCCCTCGCAACATGGCCCCGACGTTACAGTATGAAAGCGGTATGGTGTGGAGACTTAATGCCCATAATAGCTTGTGGGGGAGCACACATACAGAAAACAATGGAAATGTTGTGGAAGAGATGTTAGATGAAAGATCGTTAATTTGTCTCAACAGTGGTGAAGGTACCAGGGTGGATGTGCATAGGGGCACATCATCATGTATTGACCTGACTCTGGTATCTGATTCTTTAGTGAGCGCCTGTGAATGGATGGTTATGAACAGTACAACTATGGGAAGTGATCACGTCCCAATACTTACTGTACAGTCATTAAAACTGAAGTATGTATACAAGAGGGAAGATGTTTTACAAGATGGTGCTTTGACAAGGCAGATTGGGGAAAAATTTAGGCAATACTGTGTACAATCGTGCCATTTGGTAACATTAGAAGGTGGCATAGAAGTGTGTTCAAGTCAGGTAACCAATCATATTCGGAATGCTGCAATAGCAAGTATACCAAAGAAAACAGGACAGGGTAGGAAGAAGGTTGTACCCTGGTGGAGTGAGGAATGTAGTATTGCAGTAAAAGAGCAAAACAATGCATTCAGAGAGCTGAGGAAGAATATGAATCATGAAAATTTAATAATTATAAAAAGAAAAGGGCAGTAGCTCGAAGGATTATTAAAAACAGGAAAAGGTCAACATGTAGAGAATTTTGTTCCACCCTTGGTAGGAAAACAGAACTAGGTGATGTCTGGGGTATGTTTAAAAAAATGAGTGGGAAAAGGGTATCAGTTAAAGTTCCAGCTGTAGTGGATGGGGACAAGATGGCTGTGTCAGACAAAGAAAAGCCAGAAGTCCTAGGTAGAGCATTTGCAGCAGTGCATAGAGGAGAACATCTTGGTGAGAGTCATAGACAGCAAAGGGAGCATAAACTCAGAAAATGCAAACTTAAAAAAGGAAGTGAAAGAAGATATGGCTGCTTTAGATCTTGAGCTCACAATGCCAGAGCTTAAGAGAACTTTGCAAAATAGTGGATACACAGCTCCAGGATATGATCAGTTAAGCTATGCTATGTTCCGGGAATTGCCTATGCAATCAATGGAACTGGTGCTGAAACTGTTAAACAGGATATGGAAGGAGGGGGTTATCCCAAGAGGGTGAAAAAAGGCTGTAATTTTACCATTTAATAAGCTAGGGAAAGATTCAGCTCATCCAGGTAACTACAGGCCAATAGCATTAACGTCACACTTAGGGAAATGGATGGAGAAGGTGTTAGTTTACAGACTCTCATATGTACTAGGGCAAAAACGATTAATAAACGATTATCAGAATGGTTTTAGAAGACGAAGATTCACAGTAGATGCTCTAGTTAGGGTAAGTAATGATACTGAAAAGACTCTCAAAATGAAAGAAGTAATGGTTATAGTTGATCTGGATATTGAAAAGGCTTATGACTCACTGTGGAGGGATGGACTTCTTATTAAACTGAATAAAATGGGCATTGGTGGTAGGATGTACAATTGGATAATGGATTTTTTTAACACACAGGACAATTAGGGTTAAAGTAGGATCAGAAGTTTCTGATGACTTTGAAATAGAAAATAGTCTTCCTCAGGGGAGTGTGATAAGCCCAGTTTTATTCAACATAATGATTAATGACATGCTTGAGGATCAAGAGGGATCCACCAAAACAGCACTACACTGTATGCAGATGATGAAGCCATATGGACAAGGGGAAGAAATGAGAAATTTGTGTTCAAAAGCATCAGGAAAGCAATGGAGAAAGTAGAAAAGTGGTCATATTTGACCACTTTTAAATTGATTTAAATTTTCAAACAGTAAAACCTGCTATATGATTTTTGCAAAAAAATGCAGAACTGGTACAGAACCATTAACATTACATAATCAACCAATAGAGAAAGTGAGTGAGTTCAAATATCTAGGGCTGCGGTTTGATAGTGGATATACATGGAGAGTTCATGTTGAAAATCTGGAGACAAAGTGCAAAAAAGTCATTAATCTCATAAAAGCTGTAGCTGGACACGTATGGGGTGCAGAAAAACAGGTATTAATTGACATTTACAGAGCACTAATGAGATCGACAATAGACTATGGACGCATGATTTATGGAGCAGCAGCAAAGACGACTCTGGAAAAAATAGAATACAGCATAGAGCGCTTTGCCTGTGCATTGGAGCCGTCAAAACAACACCAAACAATGCAGTTTTAACAGAAGCAGGAGAAATGCCAATGAATTTGAGAAGAGATAAACTCGCACTATCATACTGGGGCAAGCTGAAAGGAGGTGAGGAAGCAAATATTTCAAAAACAACACTGTGGGAATGCGGAAATAATGAGACGGATTTCTCTCATGGCAGCTTTATTCACATTCACCAACATCTCAAAGAAGAAAAAAGAACATTACAGGGAACTCTCGTCCTAAAATACCAGGACTCTCACAGTTCACAAGTCACATTGCATCACAGGTCATATTGCATTATAATCGCCAGTAACAATGCATCTCCTCTTTAATCCTCTAATATCACCCCCACAGTCTCAAGCCCTGCATACCAAAGCTAACACCCTCGCAGTTTCCTGTTATCTCGAAGGAAGCTCTGTCTTTGTTCTGATCTAAAATGTGAGGCCTTACATCAGTCACAAAGTAGGTCACATATGTGTGGCCACACCCCCCCCAAACATTTTAGAACAAACAAGAGAATAACCGCATGCATGCCGTGATAGAATCAATACACATCAGTCCGCATGCTGTCTAGGCTTCAGTCTCCTGCCGTATCTGCTGTAGCCGGGATTCAACGTCTCCGCGGCGCTGTCACGCTGGGGGTTTGCCGTCTGGGGGTGGAAACCTTTTGTCAGTCCCTGCGGGTGTTCTGGGGAAACATTACTCTGTAAAGCCCCCCGTGGGGGTCTACCTCGCCACGGGGCCCTTGCCAACAGCACTTGCTCATCCGCCACCACAAAAGCGGGTTTGAGTCTGTTTATGCCAACTTTTTCTTTCTTACCCCCCAAATCTAGCAAAAACTGCTTGTCCCCTGTTTCCAGCACTCTGAACGGTCCATCATAAGGTGGTCGCAATGGGGGGCGATGCGCATCATGTCTGACAAAAACAAACTCTGCGTTCTTCAAAGCTTTAGGCACAAAAACTCTTGGAAAACTGTGGTGCACAGGGCCGGGCAGCGTGCTTGATTCTATGTTACTCCGCAACAGCTGAGACGGGGAGGTGTCTGGCGCAGGGTTATCTGGGAGAAACTCCCCAGGCAGCTGAAGTGGTTGCGCAAACACGAGCTCCGCTGGGGAGGCTTCTAAGTCCTCTTTAGGTGCAGAACGCAACCCCAATAAAATCCACGGTAACTTGTCTACCCAATTTGCATCCGTCAGTGACGCTCTGAGAGCCGCTTTCAATGACCTATGAAAACGTTCGCATAACCCATTAGCCTGCGGATTGTACGCAGTTGTGCGGTGAATTGTGACACCCAGGCTGCGGGCCATTGTCGACCAAAGTTCGGACACAAATTGAGGGCCTCTGTCGGACATAATGTCTGACGGAACTCCGAAACGCGCCACCCAAGCTGTTAAAAATGCACGCGCTACCTCCTTGGCCGTGGTTGATACCAGCGGAACCACTTCAGGCCAGCGCGTGGTGCGGTCCACCATTGTCAGAAGGTGTGTGCACCCCCGTGACGGCGGGAGGGGTCCCACGAGGTCCACATGAACGTGATCGAACCTCTTGGCCAGAATGTGAAACGACTCCAAAGGAGCCCTCGTGTGCCTGTGTACTTTGGCTCATTGACACGCCGTGCAGGCTGCTGCCCACTCTTTAACTTGTTTGCGAAGACTCAGCCACAAAAATTTCTCTCCTACCATTTTGACCGACGCGCGCACTCCCGGGTGCGCCAAAGAATGAATCGAGTCAAAAACGCGGCGGCACCATGCGGCCGGTACTACTGGACGCGGCCGTCCAGTGGAGACATCGCAGATTAGGGGGGGCATACCGTCTTGCAGCACCCTGTTCTCCAGCCTTAACCCTGTTGGTCCAGACTGGAGCGCGTGCACATCCGCGTCACTAACCTGCTCCGCGGCCATGGCTGCGTAATCTATTCCTACGCTGACTGGGGCCGCCACGGCGCGCAAGAGGCAATCTGCCACTACATTCAGTTTGCCCGCCACATGCTAAATATCAGTGGTAAACTCTGAGATCGCGGCCAGCTGTCTCTGCTGCCGGCCTGACCACAGTTCGGAAACCTTGGCCATCGCGAATGTTAGCGGCTTGTAGTCAATGAACACGGTGAAACAGCATCCTTCCAGCCAGAACTGAAAGTGGCGGATGGCCAAATGGAGAGCCAGCAGCTCCCTGTCGAACACACTGTATTTACGTTCGCTATCGCGCAAGGTCCTGCTGAAAAAGGCGAGGGGCTGCCAAACCCTGGCTACATGCTGCTCCACGACCGCTCCTATGGCCACATCTGACGCGTCAGTAGTGAGCGCTATGCGGGCCGTTGGGTCTGGGTGTGCCAACAATGCAGCCTTTGCCAAGGCTGCTTTTACCTCCGAGAACGCTTGGTCCCGCTCCAGGGACCACTCGACCTTATTCGCGGGTTTCTGTTTTTTGAGCGCGGCATACAGCGGCTGCATGAGTTGCGCCGCACGGGGGAGAAAACGGTTATAAAAATTCACCATTCCCAAAAACTCCTGTAACGCCCTGACCGTCTGTGGCTGGGGAAAATCTGCTACCGCGCGCATTTTGTCAGGAAGTGGAACCGCTCCTTCGGGGGAGACGCGGTGTCCTAAAAAATCGATCTGCGCCACCCCGAACTGACACTTCGCTGGGTTGATTATTAGCCCGTGATCTCCCAACCTTCGGAAAACTGTGGCCAGGTGGTTTTCGTGTTCGTCTTCGGACGCGCTGGCTACCAAAATATCGTCCAAGTAGACGAACACGAAAGGGAGATCGCAAAGCACCACGTCCATCATGCGTTGGAACGTCTGTGCAGCCCCTTTAAGCCCGAATGGCATGCGCAAAAACTCGAATAGGCCAAATGGAGTTATTACCGCTGTTTTGGGTATGTCCTCAGCGCGCACTGGGACTTGGTGGTAACTGCGGACCAAATATTATCTTAGAAAAAACACGAGCCCCTGCCAAATGAACGGAAAAATCTTGGATATGTGGGATTGGGTAGCGGTCGTGCGCTGTAGCGTTGTTTAACCTGCGGAAATCCCCGCAAGGTCGCCATGAGCCGTCAGCCTTCGGGACCATGTGTAGCGGGGAAGCCCAAGGGCTATTTGAACGCCTGATTATACCCAACCTCTCCAGGTTGGCGAACTCCTCGCGCGCTATGGCCAGTTTAGCTGCGTCCAAGCGCCAAGCTTTTGCAAAAACGGGCGGTCCGGTAGTGGTAATAAAATGTTCCACCCCATGTTTAGCGATGGTTGCCGAAAATGTGGGGACCGTGAGTGCTGGCAACTGAGTGAGCAGTGTGTGGAACTTACCGCTTGCAGCTGTGACGTTGGCTTGTGCTGTTGGCGGGGCCACTCGCGCTGTACAGGGAATAGAATCAAAATAAAATGCATTAACCAGGTGCCTGTTAGCGAGATCAACCAACAAACCATGTGAGCACAAAAAATCAGCCCCCAACATATTGAAATTCACTGCTGCTATAACAAAAGTCCACTCAAATGTACGGCCGTGTAGCGACAGTAGCAGAGTCTTCTCACCAAAGGTCTTAATCTCCGAGCCATTTGCTGCTGCCACCCCGGGACCTCTGGAACCTGCTAGCCTGTCCGCGTAGGAAGGTGTGATGAAACTCAACTGGGAGCCTGTGTCCACGAGGAAATGCCTCCCCGAGCATGCGTCCAACAAGTAGAGCAGGTTGTTCTCCTCCCCGAGGGCCGCGGCTGCTACCGACCCCCGGTCGTTTCCCGAACGCTTGAACTGGCACGGTGGTACACATTTGCGTGCCCTCTCTGCGAAGCGGCGATGGTAGAAACAAAGGACGTCTCCTCCGCGTTCCCTGGCTCCCGCCGCCGCCGTCGTCGGTGGGTCTGCTACTGCTGCCCCTGGCCCCCTGCCATCTCCGGTCGTCGCGCCGAGTTCCGCTGCTGTGGCCGTGGCCGCGCGCTGTCTGCTGGCGTTGACAATTCACTGCGCCTCCCGGGCCAGCGCGCGGTAGTCCCGCTGGGCCAACAACGGCGAACTGGTCAGGGTTGCTCTCGTCGCTGACGGTAGGGTCCTGAGGAAGAGGTGGGTAAAGATGAAGTGGTCGTCGTCTGAGCCTTTCAACCTCAACATCTTCTCCATAAGATTAACGGGCGTGTCATCTCCCAACTCAGTCAGCGCCAGGAGTCTCTCTGCTTGCTCCTCAACGGAGGGGGTGAAGTGCTGGATGAGTGCAGCCTTCAACGCGCCGTATTTGTCGCTGTCTGGCGGCTGCTCGATAAGGCTCTCCACATGCTGAGCCGTGTGGTTGTCCAGTTTTGCGACCACATGGTAGAATTTTGTGTCGTCTACCGATATCCCCCGGAGGTTGAACTGTGCCTCAACCGCGTGGAACCAGGAGCGCGGATTGTTCTGCCAAAAGTCCGGTAGCTGGACCGTAGCGGCATTCGCTTGGCTGGGGGCTCCTAACGAGGCTGGCCCGGAGAAGTTCTCCTGTTGCTGCATGCTACATCTTGGGTCACCAGTGTGGGAATGTGGAAATGATGAGACAGATTTCTCTCATGGCAGCTTTATTCACATTCGCCAACATCTCAAAGAAGAAAAAAGGACATTACAGGGAACTCTCATCCTTAAATACCAGGACTCTCACAGTTCACAAGTCACATTGCATCACAGGTCACATTGCATTATAATCGCCAGTAACAATGCATCTCCGCTTTAATCCTCTAATATCACCCCCACAGTCTCAAGCCCTGCATACCAAAGCTAACACCCTCGCAGCTTCCTGTTATCTCCAAGGAAGCTCTGTCTTTGTTCTGATCTAAAATGTGAGGCCTTACATCAGTCACAAAGTAGGTCACATATGTGTGGCCACAACACTACAAGACTGCTGGGAATATTCTAACTTCCACGGACACGGGTTTGGGTGGACAATTGAAAGAAAAGCCAGAATGTATGGACTACACACTATTGATATAGCTAACACCAGTCCAGTGAGTAATGTTCCCCCTTGGCTGTTTCCGGGAAAAGAAGTAGACATTAGTCTGCTAATGAGGAAAAAGCATTGGTATATGAGTGAAGTTGGTGTTAAAACAAGCATTTACCTTAGGAACAATTACTATAACTACTTACAGCTCTATACTGACAGTTCAAAGAACAAAGAGGGCCCTGTTGGAGTTGCAGTATACATTCCAGAGTTTAAAGTGACCCTCTCAAAAAACCTCTCCAACAATACATCCGTGTATAAAGCAGAGATGGTGGCAATCATTATTGGTTTGCAGTGGGTGGAGGACGTCAGACCGGACTGGGTGGTCATGTGCACAGATTCACTTGCAGCTTTAAAAACCATACAGATGCTAAAGTCTACAAGAGAAGACTTGGTGATTGAGCTTTATCAGTTTATTTAGGGTACACAGGGGTGGTGGTGAAGTTCAGTTTTGTTGGGTTCCTGCACACAAAGAGTTGAAAGGGAATGACTGTGCAGACAAATTAGCAAAAAAGTGCACTTGGGAAAGAAATAACTATACCATTGTCTCTTGGAAAAGGTGAAGGGAAAGCAGTAATCAAGAAAAAAGGAACTGGGCTATCCAAAAAAGATGGGATGAAGATCATAAAGGTAGATCGTATTACAAAATACAAAAATCTATTGCAATAACTCAACTCAACTTTATTTATATAGCACCATTTCACAACAAGAGTCATCTCATAGCACTTTCAACTGTAGGGGAAACCCCCACAATTGCAGAAAGACCCCAGCAATCAGGCGATCCCCTATGAGCAAGTGCTTGGCGATGGTGGAGAGGAAAAACTTCCTTTTAACAGCAAGAAACCTCCAGCAGAACCAGGCTCAGGGAGGGGCAGTCATCTGCTGCGATGGCTGGGGGGTGAGGGGATAGAGAAGATGAAAAGAACAGACATGTAGAGAGCAAACAGCACGATGGGGACTCAATCTATGGGAGAGAACAAACAGATGTTAATGACCAACAAAAAAAATATTTCATTGAGAGTGAAGAAAGGAGTGAAGCCCAGTGCAATTATTGGAGGTCACCCGGCTGTCTAAACCTAATAGCAGCATAACTAAGAGAGGGTTCAGAAACACATGATCCCTCCCTAATTGTAGGCTATATCAAAAAGGAAGGTTTTAATCCTATTCTTAAAAACAGAGATCGAGTCTGACTCCCGAATCCAGATTGGCAGCTGGTTCCACAAGAGAGGAGCTTGATAACTAAAGGCTCTGCCCCCCATTGTACATTTGGAGATTCTAGGTATTACAAGTAATCCTGCATTTTGGGAGTGTAGTGCTCTATTAGGATAATAGGGTAATATCAGATCTTTTAAATAAAAAGGTGCCTGATTGTTTTGAGCTTTGAAAGTGAGAAGGATTTTAAACTTAATTCTAAACTCTATGGGAAGCCAATGAAGGGAGGCCAGAACCGGAGCGATATGATCTCTCTTTCTAGTACCTGTTAAAACTCTTGCAGCAGCATTTTGGATCAACTGAAGACTTTTTAAAGATGTTTTAGGACAACCTGATAATAAAGAGTTACAATAATCTAATCTAGAGCTAACAAAAGTGTGGATCAGTTTCTCAGCATCACTCTGAGACAAGATGCTCCTAATCTTGCCAATATTACGCAAATGATAGAGGGCAGTCTTAGAAATGAATTTAATATGTGAATTGAAAAACAGATCTTGATCAAAAATAACTCCAAGGTTTCTCACAGAGCTATTAAGAGAAAGAGTAACTGCATCCAAACTAAAAGTTTGATTTGGAAAGGTATTTCTAAGGTTTTTTGGACCAACAATAATGACTTCAGTCTTATCTGAATTTAATAGCAGGAAATTACAAGTCATCCAAGCTTTGATTTCCTTAAGACAGGCTTCTAACTTGGCTAATTGATTACTATCATCTGGCTTCATTGACAGGTATAATTGTGTGTCATCTGCATAATAATGAAAATGTATACAGTGCTTCCTAATAATGTTGCCTAATGGAAGCATATATAAACTAAAAAGAGTAGGGCCTAGCACAGATCCCTGTGGAACCCCATGACTGAGCTTTGATTTGAAAGAAAACTCATTATTGACATGAACAAACTGGAACCTATCAGATAAATAAGATCTAAACCACTGCAACGAAGTTCCATTAAGTCCAACATAGTGTTCTACTCTATCAAGTAGAATATTGTGATCGATAGTATCAAAAGCTGCACTAAGGTCTAAAAGGGCAAGTACAGAAACAAGTCCATTATCAGATGCGATCAGGAGGTCATTAGTGACCTTCACTAAGGCTGTTTCAGTACTATTGTGGAGATGTGTGGAAGGACGAGGCTGAGTTTATTCCTCAAGACCAGTTTTATTCACAATCACATTCTCCAACATCCAAAAACAGAAAGAGGAAGGAATCCCTCATCCTCTGTCCCTTTAATACCCCAGGACATCAAAGCACACAGTCACATTGTCTCTTAATCCCAAATACAATGCCTCCCCCTCCAGGTCTTCTCTTCTCCACCTAAAGTCCTGGTGGTCAGGAAATCTCTCACGGCCATCTCTCTGCATACAAAAGGCCAGACTTCACATCCTCCTGTTACCCCTAGGAGGTTCAGACCTTTTGTTCCTCTGAGACGTGAAGAATACCATAAGCGTACAGCAATACACCTGTGAAGCATACGACACCCACATATGTGCACCACATGACCCCCCCCCCCCAAACGTCTAAGATGGAACAACATAACTACAGATTGCCTGTCATAATAAAATCACTACATATCAGTCCACGTGCTGCTTGGGTCTCAGCCTTCTCCTGTATTTACTGTAAGCAGGCTGTACCACCCCTGCGGCGTCTTCCTGCTGTGGAGCTGCTGCCTGAGGATGAGAACTATTAGTCAATCTCTGTGGGTGTTCTGGGGAATGCTCTCTAGGGGGTCTGCCGCGCCGAGGAGCCTTAGCCAACTGTACAACTTCGTCAGCTACCACAAAAGCGGGTTTGAGCCTGTTAATGCCAATCATTTCTTTTCTGCCCCCCAAATCTAGCAAAAAATGCTTATCTCCTGTTTCCAGCACTCTATATGGTCCGTCATAAGGTGGGCGTAAAGGCGGACGATGGGCATCATGTCTGACAAAAACAAACTCCCCATTTTTTAAAGCCTTAGGCACAAAAACACGCGGAAAACTGTGGTGAACGGGGCCAGGTAGCGTGCTCGGGCCCATGCTATTCTGTAACCGCTGAGCCGGGGAGCACTCTGGAGTTAGATTATCTGGGAGAAATTCCCTGGGCAGCTGAAGTGGCTGTGCGAAAACTAGCTCAGCTGGGGAGGCTTCTAAATCCTCTTTAGGTGCAGAACGCAACCCCTATAAAACCCATGGTAGCTTGTCCACCCATTTTGCATCCATAAGCGACGCCCTGAGAGCCGCCTTCAGTGACCTGTGAAAACGTTTGCATAACCCGTTAGCCTGCGGGTTGTACGCAGTCGTGCGGTGGATCGTTGTCCCCAGGCTGCGGGCCATCGCTGACCAAAGTTCGGAAACAAATTGCGGGCCTCTGTCAGAAGTAATGTCTGACGGGACTCCAAAACGCGCTACCCATGCCGTTAAAAACGCGCGCGCTACCTCCTCGGCTGTGGTTGACGACAGCGGAACCACTTCCGGCCAGCGCGTGGTGCGGTCAACCATTGTCAGAATATGTGTGCACCCTTGTGAGGGTGGGAGGGGGCCTACGAGGTCCACGTGGACATGATCAAACCTTTTAGCTGGGATGTGAAACAGCTCCAAGGGAGCTCTCGTGTGTCTATGAACCTTGGCCCGCTGACAAGCTATGCAGGCTGCCGCCCACTCTCTAACTTGTTTGCGCAGGCTCGGCCATACAAATTTCTCTCCCACCATTTTGACCGACGCACGCACCCCCGGGTGCGCCAGAGAATGGATCGAGTCAAAAACGCGGCGGCGCCACGCGGCTGGAACCACCGGACGTGGCCGCCCAGTGGAGACATCGCAGATTAGGGGGGGCATACCGTCTTGGAGCACCCTGTTCTCCAGCCTTAACCCTGTTGGTCCAGACTGGAGCGCGCGCACATCCGCATCGCTAGCCTGCTCCGCGGCCATGGCTGCATAATCTGTCCCCACGCGGACCGGGGCCGCGTGCACTTCCGCGTCGCTAACCCGCTCCGCGGCCATGGCTGCAGGGTCTACCTCCGCGCGGACTGGAGCCCCCATGGCGCGTGAGAGGCAGTCCGCCACTACATTAAGTTTACCCGCAACATGCTGGATATTGGTAGTAAACTCCGATATCGCGGCCAGCTGTCTCTGCTGCCGGCCCGACCAAGGTTCTGAAATCTTGGCCATCGCGAAAGTCAGTGGCTTGTGGTCAACGAACGCGGTAAAACAGCATCCTTCCAGCCAGAACTGGAAGTGGCGAATGGCCAAGTGGAGAGCTAACAACTCCCTGTCGAATGCGCTGTATTTTCGTTCGCTGTCGCGCAGGGTTTTACTGAAAAAAGGCGAGCGGTTGCCAGGCTCTGGCTACATACTGTTCCACGACCGCCCCTATGACCACATCTGACGCGTCAGTAGTGAGTGCCATGCGGGCCGCTGGGACTGGATGTGCTAACAATGCAGCGTTTGTCAGGGCTGTTTTGACTTCAGAAAATGCGCGCTCTCGCTCGGGAGACCATTCGACTTTATTTGTGGGTTTTTGTTTTTTTAGTGCAGCATACAGTGGTTGCATGAGCTGCGCTGCGCGGGGGAGGAAACGGTTATAAAAATTCACCATTCCCAAAAACTCCTGTAATGCTTTGACCGTTTGTGGCTGGGGAAAATTCGTTACTGCGCGCACTTTGTCAGGCAGAGGGGCTGCTCCCTCTGGGGAGACGCGATGCCCCAAAAAATCAATCTGCGTCACCCCGAACTGACACTTCGCTGGGTTAATTATTAACCCGTGCTCTGCCAACCTCCGGAAAACTGCCGTGAGGTGGTTTTCGTGTTCGTCTACCTGGATGACATATTGGTAGCCAGCGCGTCCGAAGACGAACACGAAAGGGAGATCGCGCAAAACCGCGTCCATCATGCGTTGGAACGTCTGCGCCGCGCCTTTAAGCCCAAACGGCATGCGCAAAAACTCGAAAAGCCTGAAAGGAGTTATTACCACTGTTTTGGGTATGTCCTCAGCACGCACTGGGACCTGGTGGTAACTGTGTACCAAGTCTATTTTAGAAAAAACGCGCGCCCCCGCCAAATGAACTGAAAAATCTTGGATGTGCAGGATCGGGTAGCGGTCGTGCGCTGTAGCGTTGTTCAGCCTGCAGAAATCACCGCAAGGCCGCCACGAGCCATCAGCTTTCGGGACCATGTGAAGCAGTGAAGCCCATGGGCTCTTCGAACGCCTGATGATGCCCAACCTTTCCAGGTTGGCGAACTCCTCGCGCGCTATGGTCAGTTTAGCTGAATCCAAGCGCCGAGCTTTTGCGAAAACGAGCGGTCCGGTGGTAGTAATAAAATGTTCCACCCCGTGTTTAGCCACGGTCGCCGAAAATGTTGGAACCGTGAGTGCTGGGAACTGAGTGAGGAGTGTGTGGAACTTACCACCTGCAGCTGTGACGTTGGCTTGTGCTGTCGGCGGGGCCACTCGAGCTGTGCAGGGAATAGAATGAAAAGAGAGTGCATTAACCAGGCGTCTGTTAGCAAGATCGACCAACAAACCATGTGAGCACAAAAAATCAGCCCCTAACATGTTGAAATTGACTGCTGCTATGACGAAAGTCCACTCGAATGTACAGCCGTGTAAAGACAGAAGCAGAGTCCTCTCACCGAAGGTCTTAATCGCCGAGCCGTTCGCTGCTGACACCCGGGGACCACTGGAAGGCGCCAGCCGGTCAGCGTAGGAAGGTGTGATGAAACTCAGCTGGGAGCCCGTGTCCACGAGGAAATGCCTCCCCGAGTGCGCATCCTTCAAGTAGAGCAGCTTGTTCTCCTCTCCGAGGGCCGCAGCTGCTACCGACCCCCGGTCTTGGCATTTCCCGAGCGCTTGAAATGGCACGGTGGAATGCACTTGCGTGCCTTCTCTGCGAAGCGGCGATGGTAGAAGCAAAGGATGTCATCTGCTCCGTGTTTCCTGGCCCCTGCCGCCGCCGTCGTCGGTGAGTCTGGTGCTGCAGCCTCTGGCCCCCTGCCATCTCCGGGCGTTGTGTCTAGCTCCGCTGCTGCAGCCGCAGCCGCGCGCCGTTTATTGGCGTCGACGAGTCGTTGCGCCTCCTGGCCCAGCTCGTGGTAGTCTCGTCGGGCCAACAGCGGTGAACTGGCCAGGGTCACTCTCACCGCTGACGGTAGGGTCCTGAGGAAAAGGTGGGTGAAGATGAAGTTATCATCTTCGGAGTCTCTCAAACTCAACATCTTCCCCATCAGGTCTGCAGGTCTGTCGCTCTCGAATTCAGTCAGCGCCAGGAGCCTCTCTGCTCGCTCCTCCACTGAGGGGGTGAAGTAACGGATGAGTGCAGCCTTCAACGTGCTGTACTTGTCGCTGTCCGGCGGGTGGTTGATCAGGTTCGCCACCCGCTGGGCTGTGTGGTTGTCCAGCTTTGCAACCACATGGTAGAACTTTGTGGTGTCCACCGAAATCCTCCGGAGGTGGAACTGTGCCTCGACTGCGCTAAGCCAGGAGCGCAGATTGTTTGGCCAGAAGTCCGGTAGCTGAACTGTGGCTGCATTCGTTTGGCTGGCTCCTGACGAGTCTGGCTCGGGAGATTCGTCTCCGCTCATGATATGTCTTAGGGTCACCAGTGTGGAGATGTGTGGAAGGACGAGGCTGAATTTATTCCTCAAGACCAGTTTTATTCACAATCACATTCTCCAACATCCAAAAACAGAAAGAGGAAGGAATCCCCCATCCTCTGTCCCTTTAATACCCCAGGACATCAAAGCACACAGTCACATTGTCTCTTAATCCCAAATACAATGCCTCCCCCTCCAGGTCTTCTCTTCTCCACCTAAAGTCCTGGTGGTCAGGAAATCTCTCACGGCCATCTCTCTGCATACAAAAGGCCAGACTTCACATCCTCCTGTTACCCCTAGGAGGTTCAGACCTTTTGTTCCTCTGAGACGTGAAGAATACCATAAGCATACAGCAATACACCTGTGAAGCATATGACACCCACATATGTGCACCACACTATGATGGATTCTAAACCCAGATTGAAACTCTTCAAATAAATCATTTCCCTGCAAGTGGTCAAATAATTGCGTAGCAACAACTCTTTCTAAGATTTTTGAAATGAAAGGGAGATTAGAGATTGGTCTATAGTTAGCTAAAACTCCTGGATCCAGCGTTAGCTTTTTGAGTAAGGATTTAATTACAGCAGTTATAAAAGCCTGCGGTACATGGCCTAAAGTTAATGAAGAATTGATTATCTGAAGAATAAAGCTACCAATAAATGGGAAGACTTCTTTAAATAACCTGGTAGGAATAGGGTCTAAAAGACAAGTTGAAGGCTTGGATGAGGGAACTACAGTGGGGAAAAAAAAGTATTTAGTCAGCCACCAATTGTGCAAGTTCTCCCACTTAAAAGATGAGAGAGGTCTCCAACTTTCATCATAGGTATATCTCAACTATAAGAGACAAAATGAAAAAAAAAAAATCCAGAAAATCACATTGAAGGATTTTTAATGAAGTAATTGGTAAATTCCTCGGTAAAATAAGTATTTGGTCAATAACAAAAGTTCATCTCAATACTTTGTTATATACCCTTTGTTGGCAATGACAGAGGTCAAACGTTTTCTGTAAGTCTTCACAAGGTTTTCACACACTCTTGCTGGTATTTTGGCCCATTCCTCCATGCAGATCTCCTCTAGAGCAGTGATGTTTTGGGGCTGTCGCTGGGCAACACGGACTTTCAACTCCCTCCAAAGATTTTCTATGGGGTTGAGATCTGGAGACTGGCTAGGCCACTCCAGGACCTTGAAATGCTTCTTACAAAGCTACTCCTTCGTTGCCCGGGCAGTGTGTTTGGGATCATTGTCACGCTGAAAGACCCAGCCACGTTTCATCTTTAATGCCCTTGCTGATGGAAGGAGGTTTTCACTCAAAATCTCACGATACATGGCCCCATTCATTCTTTCCTTTACACGGATCAGTCGTCCTGGTCCCTTTGCAGAAAAACAGCCCCAAAGTATGATGTTTTCACCCCCATGCTTCACAGTAGGTATGGTGTTCTTTCTCCTCCAAACACGACAAGTTGAGTTTTTACCAAAAAGTTCTATTTTGGTTTCATTTGACCATATGACATTCTCCCAGTCCTCTTCTGGATCATCCAAATGCTCTCTAGCAAACTTCAGACGGGCCTGGACATGTACTGGCTTAAGCATGGGGACACGTCTGGCACTGCAGGATTTGAGTCCCTGGTGGCATAGTGTGTTACTGATGTAGCCTTTGTTACTTTGGTCCCAGCTCTCTGCAGGTCATTCACTAGGTCCCCCCGTGTGGTTCTGGGATTTTTGCTCACTGTTCTCGTGATCATTTTGACCTCACAGGGTGAAATCTTGCGTGGAGCCCCAGATCGAGGGAGATTATCAGTGGTCTTGTATGTCTTCCATTTTCTAATAATTACTCCCACAGTTGATTTCTTCACACCAAACTGCTTACCTATTGCAGATTCAGTCTTCTCAGCCTGGTGTAGGTCTACAATTTTGTTTCTGGTGTCCTTTGACAGCTCTTTGGTCTTGGCCATAGTGGAGTTTGGAGTCTGACTGTTTGAGGTTGTGGATAGGTGTCTTTTATACTGATAATGAGTTCAAACAGGTGCCATTAATACAGGTAACGAGCGGAGGACAGAGGAGCCTCTTAAAGAAGAAGTTACAGGTCTGTGAGAGCCAGAAATCTTGCTTGTTTGTAGGTGACCAAATACTTATTTTACCAAGGAATTTACCAATTAATTCATTAAAAATCCTTCAATGTGATTTTCTGGATTTTTTTTTCTCATTTTGTCTCTCATTGTTGAGGTATACCTATGATGAAAATTGGAGACGTCTCTCATCTTTTAAGTGAAAGAACTTGCACAATTGGTGGCTGACTAAATACTTTTTTGCCACACTGTATTTTGTCTAACTCTAAAAGGTCAATTGGAGTAAACTGATCCAAACAGATGTCAATTGAAGGAGTTGTAGTAGTTATTGTATTTAACGGTGGGAAGAATCTGACTGATTTTATCTCTGATAGATGAAATTTTATTATTGAAAAAGTTCATAAAGTCCCGACTAGTGAACTCTAAGGGAATGCTAGGATTGGTAGAGTCCTGACTCTTTGTCAACCTGGCTACAGTGCTGAAACCTGGGATTATTTTTGTTCTCTTCTATTAATGCAGAATAATAACTCGTTCTAGCTTTTCGCAGAGATTTTTTATAAATTAAAAGATGATTTCTCCAAGCTAAATAGATTTCATCTAAATTAGTGGAGCGCCATTTTCTTTCTAGTTGACGAGTCTTCTGTTTTAAGCTACGAGTTTCTGTGTTGAACCAAGGAGTTAGAAATCTCTGATTAGACTTTTTCTTTTTTTAAAGGGGCCACTATAATAATAACAATAAAGAATTATAAAACAACAAACAAGAGGGAAGACATCATTATGGCAAGACTCAGACTGGATCAAACAGGTTTAAACGTACTTTATTTACCATAGGGAAAAGCAAAAGTGACAAATGTAAAGAATGTGGAGTAAAAGAAAATGTTGAGCACATCTTATTACACTGTCACAAATATGGAAATGAAAGAGAGAGAATGAAAAATGAAGTACGAGAGGCCGGTAGGGAATGTGATTTAACTGGGATTCTGGGAACAGATGGAGATGGAGAGGCACTAAGAATCGCGAGAAAGGCTCTTTTCTGTTTTTACAAATAACACAGTGTCTGTGTGGGTTTACTCTGGGATTTCTCTGGTTTCCTCCCACATGCCAAAAACACACAAGTTAGGTTAAGTATGACTGTGAGAGTGAATGGTTGTCTGTCTCTCTGTGTTGGCCCTGCGATGGACTGGTGATCTGTCCAGGGTGTACCCTGCTTCTCGCCCAAAGATGCTGGGAAAGGCTCCAGCCCCCCCCCCCCCCCCCCGCACGACCCAAAAAGGATTAAGCGGAAGAAGATGGACGGATGGAAGGAAGGATTAAGTCACAGAATTTAGGGTTGGGCTCAAATGACATTGTTATTACACTTGTTACACACACTTGTTGTTACACACTCTTGTACAGTAGGTGGCGGTATGCACCTTCAGTTGTTTGCTATCCGCCAGTAACCGAGAGGAGAAGCGGAGGAAGAAGCTATAGCATGAAGTACGTGGTAGTGATGCGTCTGTAAACTGGTTGCCAACCGCGAATCAAATCTAAAAGAAGAAGAAGGGGCAGACTCTTACGCATTTTCTCTGCCAAGCGGCTGCATGTACGGTAGGGTGTACAGCTGCACACCTGGCCTCGTCCTTGTCTACGAGTTTCGACATAACACAGCCCAAAACAAAACCCTCCAGTTTAGCAGCCGGAGTACACCAAGGTCCGTTGGTGATTGCTCCACTGGGATTGTGCCGTCAACCGTATTTTATGGCATTATTATATGGGGTCAGACTCCGAAACTTTGCTGACTGAACCAGGTCAGTTGTGAACACGCCCCAAATCTTATCTGCTCTGAGAAAAGTGTTACATGAGCTGATGTGCTCCGACGACCCACTGCACTTGTCACTGCAAATCTGTGTGCGCTTCAGAATAGTTCCCAGAGATTAAACATGGCTCATGCTGATCCCAAAATAGTAATAATAGGATGTGGCATCTCAGGTGTAGCAGCAGCTCAGCGGCTCCATAAATCTGGATTTCGTCACATTCAGATACTTGAAGCGACTGACAGAAGCGGAGGACGAATAAAAAGTGGAAGACTGGGTGAGCATTATTCTGCAATAGTCACTTTGTTTTTTTGTTTTTAATTATTTTTTGTTTATATTAGTGTACTGCTTTGTACCTTTTTAACCACTTTACAAATTACTTAACATCTGAAATGCTGGCAAGCAATGACAATATATCAATCCAGGAAGATCAAGGTCATCTGCTATCAGTTTCCATTGTTCTTTCCTATATCTGCTGGTCAGAGCAGCCTGCTCTGAATAAAAAAAAAACCAAACAACTTTCAGTGCTTTATCATTAGTGGGATGCACCTGTTTCCAACCATGCAGATGTTCTTCACTAAAGAACGCATTACCCCAAAATGATGATTAACACTGCAGTCTGGAATAAATATTTTGAGGGTTTGATTTGTGGCTCTATGGGGAAATTTCTTAATTGATTTCGAATGATTTTGTCTTTTTTGTTTTGTATGTAACTGTTTATTGGATTTATTTATATCATATACACAATATTATCACACAGCACATGTCTGGGATTCAAAAAATAACAAATAGGACACAGAAACAAAATGTAAAACTTGTTGAATAAGCAAATAAACCAAATTGGGTGCGTTTTTAAGCACATTTCAAGGATGAACAGCCTTTCTGTTAGGCTCATGCTCATATATTTAGAAAGAAACCAAACTAATAAAAATTTAGTGATTTAGTTGTCTTATCCTTTTTAAGTCTCATTAAAGAAGTAAAGAAGTCTGTTTTTGTTTTGTAATCAAACATGTATAATGACAACTTTTTTTCCTGCCCAGGTAATAACATTACAGAGATAGGTGCGTGTTATATCCATGGTCCTTCAGAGGAAAACCCCGTGTTTTGTCTGGCTCGTGACTATGGTCTCCTGGGTCCTGAGGCCCTCAACCCAGAGAACCAGATCATTGACTATAATGAATATCCCCCCTATATTTCCAACTGGCTCAGCAGTTCAGGTGACCACAATACCAGTAACCTGTCTCTTTTTATTAACATTACAGTTGTCATTTTTCACAGACTATAATCTACCCTTATGCCCATCTGTGTGTTAGTATTTGATATTCTGCCCATGCAGGTGAGAGGCTGAGTTTAGAATGTGTGAGCCCTGCTGTGGAATTGTTTCACGAACTCCTGGATAATGATTTAGAATCAGAGAATCTTATGAACAGCTCATGTGCCAGTGTTGGACATTTCATACGATCTGAGGTAGCTTCTCCGTCAACCCTTAAAGTAGCCTGTATTACTGTAAAAGCTTCAGTTCTGTGTCACTTTGTGTGCTCAGTGTCAACATTTGGCTTTTTGAACAGGCACAGACGTTGGCAGCAGAGAGGTGGAAAGATAAGGATGAAAACACCAGAAAACTGCTGCTGTCTGCCATCAGTACCATGATGAAGGCAGAGTGCTGCTCAAGTGCAACTTATTCCATGGATGACATAGACCTGAGAGGGTTTTATGCCTATAAGAGTCTTCCTGGAGTGGACTGCACATTCCCAAGGTTTGCACACCATATTTTGTATTTTTCCATAAAGCATGAAGACACCTAAGACATTTTCAAACTAAATTTGGTGATTTAAAATCACAAGACCCATTATTATACACTAACATCTAAAGAACTCTCCTGGCTCTTTTCAAACTGCCAGCAGACCAGAGTCTGATCCCCTTCAGATACGCTTGTGTTTCTCCATGTGTCAGGTTTGATGGCCTGATGTTGATGATGTCACATGATCATGCAGGTCAGCCTGGAAGCTGGCGAGATGGTGGTCAATGGAATTTTTACAACTGTTTTGTTGCACTATCAGACTTAGCACTGATCAGTAATTTGACTTTATGTTGTCCATTTTAACGGACAGGGTTGTAAAATTTCCATCATAACCTATTACCGATCATTTTATTTTTTAAACCAAGATACCGAATAGCTTTTGTTTTCATTCATATTTTTTATTTTAATTGCAAACTTACATAATAAAGATGTAGATTAGGCACTGATTTATTTTTTAGTGAAAGGATGAGCAGAGAACATGTAAAATTTTTCATATTAAGGAGGGCATGGGGTCACGAGAATCTGTGATGGTTCACTGGCCACCATGCCCAGCTCGTGTGGACCCACAAGGAAGGCTATCCCAGGCCAAACTGATGGTTGTCCTTGGCTTTCCAGGACAGTCTGGGCTCAGCCCAATGGCAGCTGGCGACAGCCCCAGCCAAGGTAGATCCCAAGTGGATCGATTAATCTCACAGGAGTGCAAGGTGCATTTGAAGCCTGTCTCTCTCTCTCTCTCTCTCTCTCTCTCTCTCTCTCTCTCTCTCTCTCTGTCTGGGACTGGTTTTGTGCTTGCCCCTGTGGCTATGTAACCAACTTTCCTTTCACTTTATGTTGAGCACCAAGCTAAAAGATGGAAAGTACCATTTTTATGGTCTTTGGTATGGCCCAGCTGGGGCTCGAACCCACAACCTCCCAGCTGCAGGGGAGATGCTCTACCACTAGGTCACCACTCTGATGCTTTCAAAGTGTCAGTGACAGTTATTAGTTCTCACAACAGCGCTTCATCCTGCTGTTTTCCATGGCGGAGGAGACCTTAAACTTACCATTTATTTAACTGAAGGGAGAGGAACCCTGTGACTGATAAATGTCTGCTGTTTGTCCTTCCCATCAGTCAATCTTTTTTTTATCCTTTGTCAACAATATCACAACTAACCTGTCATTTAAAGAAACATGTCACACTCAGCTGATGACAGTTTTGCAGTTGTATTGGACAGAGGTTGATGTGATGTAACAGTTACATGTTAGAATGCCTCACAGTGTACAGTGTAATCTGTAAAAATGGTGGACAGCCTTCAGGTTTCTTTCTTGTTTCTCTCATTATGCTGTGACGTAGTGATAGTGATGCATATTTGATTGGCCTATCACTTGTGTGTTCTGTACAAATCACTGCAAGGACAACAATAACCCACGTACTGGCAGAGTCCTTTTGAGCCAAGACCAAATCCTGAGGCGTCTTTTCAAATTGCAGACACAGCCAAAGTCTTGGACGTTTTTACAGTGTTATTTCCAATTTGAAATGGGGGTATATAGACCAAGCAGTCGTGTGTTCTTTTAACTATGATGCGCTAACATAAGGGATTTATACAGCAGTTAAGACTGTATAATAATGGTCAATAGAAACTGAAAGCAT
This sequence comes from Pholidichthys leucotaenia, assembly GCA_020510985.1. Lineage (NCBI taxonomy): Eukaryota > Metazoa > Chordata > Actinopteri > Cichliformes > Pholidichthyidae > Pholidichthys > Pholidichthys leucotaenia. Next base: position 326,440,340 of record CM035841.1, on the reverse strand, counting down.
CAGTGTCTATGTCAGTTCATCCAAGTAACATTTATTCATTCTTTTATCTTACAGGGGTTTTGACGGCCTCATTGAGAAGTTGATGTCAGAGTTCCCATCTGATTTAGTGAAATACAATTGGCCTGTGCGTTGTGTCCACTGGAATGATACAGAGAGTGCCATTAATACTGTGATAGTTGAGTGTGAAGATGGGGAAAAAATTTCTGCTGACCATGTTGTTGTCACAGTGCCTTTAGGTACACTCTTTCTCATATACTTCGCTACTTTAGTTTGTGTCAATTACCTATGGCTTGTGGTGAAGGGGTATTATTTGTTTTCTTTCTTTGGTGCAATAGGTTTGCCAAAATGGTACTGATGCTATGGCTGTATATGGCAATATACAGTCGTGAAAAAATTAGGACACCCTGTATAAGCCTGTGTGGGTGTTTTTTTTTAACATATTTGGACATATGGATATTTAATATCAATGTTAAAAATACTGGAAGATTAACGTAATACAACTAAACAATTAAAAATGAATTAAAGACTTTTTTCAAATTTTCTGTAAAATATAATTCTAAACAAATAGTGAGGAATAAATTAGGATACCCCCACATTCATTCCTACTTACAAGGGCTAAAATAAATGTTAAAAAATGCAAATAAAAACAAAAACAAGGTTAGACATAGATATGTGAACATTTTTAATAAAGAACTGAATATTTAATGGGGTGTCCTAATTTTTTCACATGACTGTATAATATCAGTGTTGGTCAATCAGTTGAAAAGTTGCAAATGGGTGCAAAAACCAGATTAGAATGCACACACAATCGAGAGAATTAAGGCCACTTCCTCACATTGATACGTAGATTCAAAGATTTTTTATGTCAATACTTCTATACATACAGGACATACAGGAGAATTGAAATGTTGTTTGTCTCTCAGTGGTATGCGCAATATATAAGAAAAGAAGGAGTAAGGATGAAAAACAACAGCAGTCTATGCACAATAATGCTACCCGCAGTGCAAATGAACATAAAAGATAAAACCCAGCAATCCCGTAGTGAAATAAATGATAAAACCCAGCAATCCTATATACTGGAAAAAGTGGAGTCATAATACTCGTAATTGCAAGTTCAGTGCGGTAGTGTAGGTGCAGACAGTGACGGATAATATTGCACATGATCAGTATTTCAATAACCGACAGCAGCAGGTATGGCATTTGTGCAAATGGTTACAGTAAGGTATAGAAAAATACAGCAGCAGATGCGTTACTGTTGGTGTGCCAGTCTTCCTGTGCAAACAGCTGAGGTAGTTATTGTGTGGGTGAGTGTGTTACGGTCCAGTGGGGGAGGGGGGGTTCAGGGTCCTGATGGCTTGGTGAACAAAGCTGTTTAGCAGTCTTGTGGAGCAGACCCAGAGGCTCCGGTACCCTTTCCCCGAGGGCGGAGGGCTGAAGAGGGAGTGTGAGGGGTGGGAAGTGTTGCCTGCAATGTTGATGGCTCTGTGTGTGAGGCGGGTGTGGTAGATGTCGGGGGGGGGGGGGCAGAGGGGAATCCTCGTCGCCAAATGTTACGTCTGTAAAAGGATGAGAAGGCGAGGTGACAGTTTATGCATTTTATTAGAAGAACAGGAACTGAACAGGAGTCACTCTGTACAGGTCAGTGGTCCACAGCAAAGAGACAGAGTCTCTTCTGCCATGGCCTCTTATACTCCCCGTGACGTCAGCACCGGAAAGAAGGGGCATCACCTCCCACCAGGCACTGCCATATTTGTACACTCAACTACAGCCGTGGACAAAATTGTTGGTACCCCTCTGTTAATGAAAGAAAAACCCACAATGGTCACAGAAATAACTTGAATCTGACAAAAGTGGTAATAAATAAAAATTCTATGAAAATGAACCAGTGAAAATCAGACAACGCTTTTGAATTGTGGTTCAACAGAATTATTTTAAAAAAACAAACTCATGAAACAGGCCTGGACAAAAATGATGGTACCCTTAACTTAATATTTTGTTGCACAACCTTTTGAGGCAATCACTACAATCAAACGATTTCTGTAACTGTCAATGAGACTTCTGCACCTCTCAGCAGGTATTTTTGGCCCACTCCTCATGAGCAAACTGCTCCAGTTGTCTCAGGTTTGAAGGGTGCCTTCTCCAGACAGCATGTTTTAGCTCCTTCCAAGGATGTCCAATAGGATTTAGATCAGGGCTCATAGAAGGCCACTTTAGAATAGTCCAGTGTTTTGCTCTTAGCCATTCTTGGGTGTTTTTAGCTGTGTGTTTTGGGTCATTATCCTGTTGCAAGACCCATGACCTGCGACTGAGACCAAGCTGTCTGACAGTGGGCAGCACATTTCTCTCTAGAATACCTTAATAGTCCTGAGATTTCATTGTACCCTGCACAGATTCAAGACACCCTGTGCCAGATGCAGCAAAGCAGCCCCAGAATATAACAGAACCTCCTCCATGTTTCACAGTAGGGACAGTGTTCTTTTCTTGGTATACTTCATTTTTGTGTCTGTGAACATAGACCTGATGTGCCTTGCCAAAAAGTTCCAGTTTTGTCTCGTCTGTCCATAGGACATTCTCACAGAAGCTTTGTGGCTTGTCAACACGCAGTTTGGCAAATTCCAGTCTGGCTTTTTTATGATTTGTTTTCAACAGTGGTGTCCTCCTTGGTCGTCTCCCAAGAAGTCCACTTTGGCTCAAACAATGATGGATGGTGCGATCTGACACTGATGTACCTTGACCTTGGAGTTCACCATGCATGTGTTTAGAGGTTGTTCTGGGCTCTTTTGTTACCATTCGTATTATCCATCTCCTCCTGTGGCCACGTCCAGGGAGGTTGGCTACAGTCCCGTGGATCTTAAATTTCTGAATAATATGTGCAACTGTAGTCACAGGAACATCAAGCTGCTTGGAGATGGTCTTATAGCCTTTACCTTTAACATGCTTGTCTCTAATTTTCTTTCTAATCTCCTGAGACAACTCTCCTTTGCTTCCTCTGGTCCATGTTTAGTGTAGTACACACCATGACACCAAATAGCACAGTGACTACTTGTCACCCTTTAAATAGGCCGACTGACTGATTACAAGTTTGTAGACACCTGTGATGTTAATTAGAGGACACATCTTGGTTGAACATGTCCCTGTGGTCACATTATTTTCAATCTTTTCTAGGGGTACCATCATTTTTGTCCAGGCCTGTTTCATGAGTTTATTTTTTAAAATAATTCTGTTGAACCACAATTCAAAAGCATTGTCTGATTTTCATTGGTTAATTTTCATATAATTTTTATTTATTACCATTTTTGTCAGATTCAAGTTATTTCTGTGACCATTGTGGGTTTTTCCTTCATTAACAGAGGGGTACCGACAATTTTGTCCATGTGTGTATATACATAATATTGATATCTAACAGAGACCACTTATAATCTTGTGCAACTAGTGAACTATAGAAATCGAGTTGATATTATGTTTAGTGGCCGTGGGACGGCTGGATAATGGGAAAAGTGAAGCCAAGGAGAGTAGTTCTGTGAGTAATACATGCAGTTAGTGTGTTTAGGCATTTCGTCATAATAATAGTCCTAGTGATAGTCCTACATGAGTAAATTAAAATATCATGTAGTGCTTTAGTCTTGCTATTAACCACTTGCACTCCGGGCAATTTTCCTAAAAATGCCAAAAAATAACATGCCCAAAGTAAATCGAAAGCTGTTATTCAACCCTTTGCGGCATCTTCATGGGGTTGGTCTCATTTAAAAGAAAACACTTTGAATTTTTTGGCAAAAAAAACATAATCTCTCTACGTGCTCCGGCCACTGAGTTACAGTCATCTAAACATACTGAACTTGAAGAAAATAAATTTGGACACAGTGTTTTTTTGGATACAAATGCTTGCAAATAACACACAGCTGTCCGATCCGGCTGGAAAATGCAACAGAAATGTAGAACCAAGTGTTATCAAGCTGAGATCCAAATTTGGTAACAATACCACAAAAAGTGAATATTTTACACAGCTTTGTTCTCAGGTAGTTCCCAGGCGTTTTGGAACTGTGCCAAATTGTGCCAAATGGCACAGTTTGGAAAAACATCTGTAACTTTTGAATAATTCAATGTAGAAGCTTCATTTTGGGCTCTAATGAAAGGTCACACTCAGGGCTGTGTCTGTGTGTGTGTGTGTGTGGGGGGGGGGTTGTCCCCCCCCGCTAAAAAAGACGGGAGTTCGGCCCTCGCCACATGATGGATTACACTCCTTGCATGTTTTCACAGCGCCCCCCCCCCTCGCTACTGTGTGTGTGTGGGGGGGTTGTCCCCCCCCCCTCGTTGCAGAAGACGGCCATCGCTACATGAAGGAATAGACTCGTATGCTTCCCCCCGTGGACCGGGGGCGTTCGGACCGTGAACGCCCCCCCCCCCCCGCTCCTCTTCTGCAGCGGGGGGGCGGGGGGCGTTCACGGTCCGAACACGGTAAATGAACCGTTTATCGCGGCGCACGCACTTCGTACTTCGTGCGCAGTACAGTTGTAATTTTCCGATCGGTCAAAAGTCATTTTTGGATTACAGTTTTCAGGGATAAATAATAATTTAGCTTATAACACCTTACCTCTTCACAGCAGCAGAGTCATGGCGAACTTCTCTTCCCCATTGTAAGACGAACGCGACGCTGCTCGGCTCGTGGATCCCGATCAAAACATAATTCCATTATTGCGGTTTTGGTGAATGATTTACGACCTTTGTCGTCGGCCTCCGTCGGTCTATGATGACGGAAGAGAATCCTAAACGTCTATTCTGCTGGAATGAGTGCAGGTCCCACTTGTGGGTGGTCTCCATTCTGCGGGGTCTGTAGTAGATTCGTCCAGCGTCCTTTGTTTTCATCTGTTGCAACAGTAAATCTCTCTTCACCCAGCCTGAATTTCTGTGCTTCAATTGGCTCCTGCGTTCACAGTAGGCCAGGGGTGTCCAACCATGTGCCATGGAGAGCCAAGACCCTGCAGGTTTTCTTTTCTACCCAGTCTCTTCAGCAGGTGTTTTCACTTATCAGCAATCAGTGGGAAGAAGTTCACTGAAATCTGCTGTTGAAGACACTGGTTGGAGGTAAAACCTGCAGGGTCTTGGCTCTCCATGGCACATGGTTGGACACCCCTGCAGTAGGCGGTTCCTCCTTCCTAGATTTTCATTCATTGGCTCTTCAAGGTTTCAGAAACCCAATTCAAGGCTCTTATTAGTTGAATGAGAGGTCAATCAGATGAACTAATCTGTTCGCGGCTGTCTCTGCAGTTTTTTTTTTGAGTGGCACTTGGACGCCACTACATCACCATCACCACCATCATGCGTCATGCGTCCAAGCGCGCACGAGGGCGCTCTCGTGCGCCCTCGTGCGCCCTAGAACGCAGAGACTTGCCCGCCCGCGGAACAACGGAGTGCAAGTGGTTAAGTGCCTAGGCCTAATCTAATTTGCAAAATATGATGACCAGCATGCTGAATAATTTATTCAGGATACTGGTCATCATACAGTGTAAATATCTGAACTCTTAATTTACTTGTGATGCTGGTCATCAGTGCATAATGGTCATGATGATGGTACACATATGATGACTGAATTATTTATAATACTTACCAGGAATAGTGATCACCAAGGACACCTAAGGAGGTCTTCTGATTCCTGATCGTCTGACAGTGTTTATATCTGTGCTAAATTATTCTTGATGCTAGTTTTCAACTACTGATTGCCTCTCGGCCAAAGATGCTGGGATAGGCTCCAGCCCCCCCACGACCCGAAAAGGATTAAGTGGAAGAAGATGGATGGATGGATGGATTACCAGCCAACACTGGATCAATTCTACAGACTGATTTTTGTTGATTGCAATCACCTTTAACTGCACCATTGCCTGGTCCCAAGTCCAGGATGTGTAAGCAGGAGGGAAGGTTTCATATTTTGTGTCAGAATTCTAAAATTGGTGAAGATAATTACCTCCACCAAGGGAGGAGGTAATGTTTTCAGTGGCGTCGGTTGGTTTGTTTGTTGGTTTGTCTGTTTCCAACGTAACTCAAAAAGTTATGAACGGATTTTGATGAAATTTTCGGGAAAGGTGTGTAGTGGTGTAACACGTAACTGAGGGGCAACTAAAACCATAACTTACAAGGTTCTTTAAAACCAGGTGAAGAGTCACAGGTAGCAATCAAAGGGGAAACTTTAAAATGAGGATGTTTAAAGGAATCTATTTACATAAAATATATATAAATGCCCACTGAAAAAATAAAAAACCTGAACTAAAACCTAAGCTAAAAAAAAACTAAAGGCTAAAAGTGGGCTAAAAACAAATAAAAAAGGTCCTTAAAAGTTGAGGAGGAGGGTTCACTCTTCCAGGCCAGGTTCCGTCTGCCACCACGACACCATCAGGAAAGCTATATAGGGGAAGACACTTGCCAGCAGTATATCCATATTTCTCACTGTCATCAGTGTCATCATCATGGTCATGGGGTGTTGCTATCTGGGAACCAGATACTTACAGCCCAGGCAGAGCTCCTCACTCTGCCTCCTGCGGTCCTTCACCTGCAGCACCCCTAACTGCTCTACACAGAAGTGTCCTCCCCCAAATGCTGGCATCATGGTGGTCCTGGCCGCTACTGTGCCTAGTGATGTTGAAACTGAGGCCTTATGAAACAGTGAGCAACTTTGAGACAGTTGCTTCATGAGTGACACAGTGTTATGAAACATCTATAATAAAGACTGCCATCTGGTGACTGACTGTCAGAACTGCATCCGAGTGGGAAACCTGAGATTATTTTTTTTTTTTTTTTAGCATTTGACCAGTCGAGGTCTATTCAAAATTGGATGGCAGGAACAAACAATACAAAGCAAACAACAACAAAAAATAATTCCCTCTCAGCCTCACTTGCTACGGTCACTTGACTATGGGCGTGCTGAAATGGCACTCAGTACACTGCTCATGACACTTTCACTTTATAATGCTTGAATCAGTGTTGAGTGGGTGGTGTCAAGCGTAACATCACTAACTGTTCCTCCTCCCTAGTCATGCCCTTTTTCAGTCATCTTTCTGGGACCAGCAGCCTCCTCTTGTCCTGGCAGGGCTCTCATCTGGCCAGGTTTCCCTCAGGCTGGGCCCTTTCCTCCTTGCAAAAACTCTCCTCTGGACTACCAGAGCACCTATCATGTGCAGCCACAGGTGCTGCACATCCCCAATCAACACAGGTGCTGCTGATTAGTAATTAGTAGAAGCAGAGGGTGGAAGTAAACATTTCCAATTTAAAGACACTGATTAAAATATAAAAACTGTGCAACACAAAATTAAAAAACACATAAAACCCCAAAACAATAAAATACTTCCACCCCGTGACAATGACACAGGGAACAGATGATTCATTTGGTGGTGATTCGGCTCACGATCTGGATCCAGGATTTTTTTTGAACATTATTTTATGTATATTAATATGGCGCTTTTCATGTACTGCCCCGTTTAAGACATGTCCACTGACTTAGGTGTGTGGCCATGCCATAGGGCCATGCGCCTCGGCAACCTGGAAGCCAAACACTGCAGAAAAAGTATTAGGGGGCTTGTCCACTAAAACTCTTTTTTTTTCTGCTGTGGGTGACGATTTTCTATTCATTCTCTATGTAGTCCAGCGTTTACAGCACTGAGCACCCATGGTGATGCCTGCCTTTGATCTTTGACATGGTTACCATGGCAACAGTAACCCTGGTGAAACCTGCCTTTGATCTTTGACGTCACCACTCGTTCAGTGATGCCTGCCTTTGATCTTTGATGATGTCACAAGTCCAATGATCTTTGATGATGTCATAGCGAGGCCTATGATTGTGAGTGATGCCTGTCATAGGGAGTCCTATGAGCGTGGGGATGCCTGCCTTTGATCTTTGATGACGTTACAGCGAGTCCTGTGAATGTGAGTGATGCCTGCCTTTGATCCTTGATGATGTCATAGCGAGTCCTATGATCGTGAGTGATGCCTGCCTCACACACAGACACACACAGATTTTCTTGAATCACTCTACTATGGTGTCTATATGACGTCATAGAGACATCATGTTAGAGATCATAGGCACATCATAGGCGATCCTATGATCCTGTGATCTTTTAGCGAGTCCTATGGTCGTGACAGATACAAGAGATTTCTTCAATTATATATAGGGTGAAGGGTGATGATACCTAGGACCAGATGGAGATGGAGAGGCAATAAGAATCACGAGAAGGGCTCTTTTCCCTTTTTTACATAGCACAGGATTAAGTCATAGAATTTAGGGGTCGGGCTCTAATGTTATACACTCTTGTACAGTAGGTGGCGGTATGCACCTTTCAGTTGTTTGCTGTCTGCCAGTAACTGAGAGAAGAAGAAGATACCTAGGACACAGTCCAAGGACGGATAATTTTTTCCACACATAATAGTGATGTTCGATACCACTGATTTCCTTTCCGATCCGATACTGAGTAAAATTCAGGCTGGTATCGGCAATACCGATACCGATATTTTTTGCGACTACACCTAATATGTCTTTTAAATCTAAAAAAAACGCATGACTCACTTACCCAGGCGGAAGAAAAAGTAGTCCCACCAACCACGTGTCACTTAGACATCATCTCAATAGTTTAGTTACTTTTCACCGTGTTTCTGTTAAGGATATACTGTATATATATGTATACTCGCTGCTCTTGTTTTTTCTTGCCTTCTGATTATTGCTCTGAGTGTTGTTATCCCTGTGCTGTTGCAATCCTGGAATTTCCCCATTGTGGGACTAATAAAGGCTTATCTTATCTGATCTTATACCTTACCTCAAATGACTTAAGTATCAAAAGTATCGATATTTTGATTTGAGTATCGATTTTAGAGCATAAAGATCCGGTATCGGAGGTATCGATATTTCAGGATCGATCCGCACATCACTAAATAAGGAGTTGTTCAGAACTCATACAAAGATATAGAGTGATGATAATCAAGTGAGTGGCGGTAATGCACCTTTAGGCTGGTTGCCAACTGCCAATCAAATCTAAAAGAAAAAGTGAGAGAGAGAGGGAGAGAGAGAGACAGACACAAATGATAAGTCTGTCGCTGTATCTGTCTGTCTCTGCCTGTTTAAACTGACGAGACAGATGCTTGTGTTTCCTTGACTCCTGGGTGAAAACATCACTGGTGAAGTCAAAAGTAACTTAATGAGTACAACTAAATGTACTTGAATAAAAGTACTTTTTTTCTTCATAAATGTGCTCAACTCTGAGTATTGCAGTAAGTTCCTCAGAAAAGTACAATTTAGTCAAAATGTTAGTTGAGCACATGTACTTGAGTAGAAGTAAGTAGTTACAGTACTACCCACCTCTTAGTATGAACTCTGTTTTCATCAGGATACCTTAAGAAGCACCACTCCACCCTGTTCTGTCCTCCTCTCCCGGCCCACAAGCTGAAGTCCATCGAGAAACTTGGATTTGGGACATGCAACAAAATATTTGTGGAGTTTGAGTCGCCGTGGTGGGACGCTGACTGTGAGGTTATCTACCTGCTGTGGAAAGACGAGGTCTGTAGTTCAGCCAAGAATCATACAATAGTTTTACAAACGCACCACAAAGCATCAGGACATCATTAAGAGACTCTGGCATAATTAATATTTTATTATATGGTCATATTTTTCCTCTTCAGTTTTATTTATACTATAGAGAGCACATGGATATAGTAGTGTGAAAAAGTGTTTGCCCCTTTCTGATTTTTCATTTTTTTGTATGTTTGTCATACTTAAATGTTTCAGATCATCAAACAAATTTAGATATTAGACAAAGATAACACAAGTAAACACAAAATGCAGTTTTTAAATGAAGGCATTTATTATTAAGAGGGGGAAAAAATCCAAACCTACATGGCCCTGTGTGAAAAAGTGATTGCCCCCTAAACCTAATAACTGGTTGGGCCACCCTTACAGCAACAGCTGCAGTCAAGCATTTGTGATAACTGTCAGTGAGTCTTTTACAGCGCTGTGGAGGAATTTTGGCCCACTCATCTTTGCAGAATTGTTGTAATTCAGCCATATTGGAGGGTTTTCAAGCATGAACCGCCTTTTTAAGGTCATGCCACAGCATCTCAATCGGATTCAGGTCAGGACTTTGACTAGGCCACTCCGAAGTCTTCATTTTGTTTTTCTTAAGCCATTCAGAGGTGGACATGCTGGTGTGTTTTGGATCATTGTCCTGCTGCAGAACCCAAGTGCGCTTCAGCTTGAGGTCACGAACAGATGGCCGGACATTCTCCTTTAGCATTTTTTGGTAGACCGTAGAATTCATGGTTCCATTTACCACAGCAAGTCTTCCAGGTCCTGAAGCAGTAAAACAGCCCCAGACCATCACACTACCACCACCATATGTTACTGTTGGTATGATGTTCCTTTTCTGAAATGCTGTGTTACTTTTTTGCCAGATGTAATGGGACAAACACCTTCCAAAAACTTCAACTTTTATCTGGTCATTTCACAGAGTATTTTCCCAAAAGTCTTGGGGATTATCAAGGTGTTTTCTGGCAAAACTGAGAGGAGCCTTTATCTTCTCTTTGCTCAGCAGTGGTTTTTGTCTTGGAGCTTTGCCATGCAGGCTGTTTTTGCCCAGAGTCTTTCTTATGGTGGAGTTATGAACACTGACCTCAACTGAGGCAAGTGAGGCCTGCAGTTCTTTGGATGTTGTTGTGGGGTCTTTTGTGACCTCTTGGATGAGTTGCCGCTGCACTCTTAGGGTAATTTTGGTCAGCCGGCCACTCCTGGGAAGGTTCACCACTATTCATTGTTTTCGCCATTTGTGGATAATGGCTCTCACTGTGGTTTGCTGCAGTCCCAAAGCTTTAAAAATGGCTTTATAACCTTTTCCAGACTGATAGAGCTCAATTACTTTGTTTCTTATTTGTTCCTGAATTTGTTTGGATCGCAGCATGATTTCTAGCTTTTGAGGATCGTTTGGTCTACTTCACTTTGTCAGGCAGGTCATTTAAGTGATTTCTTGACTGAGAACAGGTGTGGCAGTAATCGGGCCTGGGTGTGGCTAGAGAAATTGAACTCAACTTTCCAAAGATGTGATAAACCACAGTTAATTTATGTTTTAACAAGGGGGGCAATCACTTTTTCACACATGGCCATGTAAGTTTGGATTTTTTTACCCTTAATAATAAACACCTTCATTTAAAAACTGCATTTTGTGTTTACTTGTGTTAACTTTGTCTAATATTTAAATTTGTTTGATGATTTAAAACATTTAAGTGTGACAAACAAATGAGAAATCAGGAAGGGGGCAAACACTTTTTCACACCACTGTATATACTGTATATTCTAAGACCAACACTGTTATGACAGAGTGAAACACAAGATTGTGCACTGACAAAGCAAATAATGGAATAGGTATAGGCATAAACAACAACTCAGACCTTCCAATCTTTAATAGGAATACTGTTTTCCTAAAATATCAAAAATTTATATTTCCCTATAAAGCTCAGTGGAGCAGTAGTTAGCACTGTGGCAGCACAGCAAGAAGGTCATGGGTTTGATCCCACCCTTGACCATCGTGGGTTTGATCCCACCCCTAACTATCGGTGACCCTTCTGTGTGGAGTTTGCATGTTCTTCCCGTGTCTGTGTGGGTTTTTTCCAGGTACTCAGGTTTCTTCCCACAGGCCAAAAACATGCAGGTTAGGTCAATTGGCATCAACTGGGGATTCTAAATTGTCCTTCAACTGGGGATTCTAAATTGTCATTAGGTCTAAATGTGAGAGTGAATGGCCCTGTGATGGACTGGCGATCTGTCCAGGGTGTAGTAATAATAATAATAATAATAATAATGGATTAGATTTATATAGCACTTTACATGTCAAGTGACATCTCAAAGCGCTTACAGTTAGTCCATTATTCATTCACTCCAGACAGACATTGATAGTGGTAAGCTACTTCTGTAGCCACAACTGACCTGGGGCAGACTGACACAAACGTGGCTGCCAGTCCGCGCCAACGGCCTCTCCAACCACTACCGAACATGTATACACAGTCATACCCAGTGTCATGGCCACTGGAGGCAAGGTGGGTGAAGTATCTTGCCCAGGGACACAATAGCAGGATGGCTGGGGAGAGCGGGATTCAAACCGCCAACCCTCTGGTTTTTGGACGACCCGCTCTACCTCCTGAGTCACTGCCACCCACAGGGTGTACCCTGCCTCTCGGCCAAAGATGCTGGGATAGACTCCAGCACCCTCATGACCCAAAAAGGATTAAACGGTAGAAGATGAATGAATGAATTTCTATATACAGTAAATCACTTCCTCCAATTTAAGATTTTTCTTCAGTGTGCAAAGTAGTAATTCATATTTTAGTAAACATTGTACCATGGTTTAAAAAGGGCTTGTTTCATTGCCTTTGTGCTTCCAGGAGAGTTTGTCAGACCACATCTTGGACATAAGGAAATCCTGGATAAAAAAGATCTCTACCTTCACTGTGATCACACCTTCTGAAAGGTTTGCTGACATTAGCTGCAACTTCCCACTCCCCCAGTCTGTGAGGTTTCTTTAGAAATTAGATATTAAAAAGAAAAAGCAGTTGTGTGACCCTTCTTGCTGATTCAAACTTTCAGGGGCAGCCATGTCCTCTGCGGCTGGATTTCTGGGCTTGAAGCAGAGCATATAGAAACACTTCCTGAACAGGAAGTCAGTCGATCCATCACAGAGCTGGTCCGTACATTCACAGGTGAGTCCCAAAAGTTATAAAATCTAAACTTCTCCATTGACAAGTATAACAACAGTTAAGTACTAATCAATAATCTGATCTATACTTTCACTATGTATTATTGTTGTACTGATGTCTTCCTAACACTAATCATACAATGGCTATCCTCATGCAAGAACATGCTAGTATTATATGTGTAAATCATGCATACTTTGTTTTAAGTCAGTGATGCTGCTATAACATTGGCATAATTGGAAAAAAGTTATTTCACTGTAACTACCTAAGGCAGGGATGGGCAACTCTGGTGGTAGTGAGGGCCACAATTTTTTTTCCTCACTTCCCGAGGGCCAGATTTACATGGAAACCTTCGGGGGAGGGGTCCTTCAAAATCAAAATTTTCACAATTAAAACTGAAAATGAAAATGAAAATAAAAGCTACTCAGTGTTTTATCAGATTAGAATTAAAATTACTCATGCAATTATATCATCACCTAATTTTTAAAACTCCATCAAAATAAAAGAGAAATTTTGGATGGTAATTAACAAAAAAGCCAAGAAGAAAAGGAAATATGACGATGAAGAAAATGTTTTTTAAAAATGAGAAGAATATGATCAAAGTTAAAAAATAGTTTTACTGATAAATATGCTACATTTCTTGTTTAAATTTGCCTTTTTTTGCAAGTCTATATTTTATTTTGGTATTAGATGTGCAAGCTTCTGCTGATAAATTTGCATCCTTTTATTTAAAAAATTATAACATTTTAGTTGTCCTGGGTTTTTTTCTAAATTAATGTTTTTCTGTCATAAATTTGCCGTTTCTTATATACATTTGCCTTTCATTTTGAAACTTGTTACTGTAAATACTCCTCAGTGAGGAGCTGTAGCATTTATTGTTGTTTAATTAAAAGCAACCTACTCTGTACATTTATTGCGGTTCACAGCCTATTAATGTGGTCTCAGCACGCAACACATACATACATTAAAAGACATACTCCAGGGCACACTGCTTCCTCTATCTGTGGCTCCCTCACTCTTGCTCAACCACTCACAGAGCAGCACCTAGGTTTCAATTAGAGCTCCCTTTGCTGGCAGACTCTATAACTGCATTTAAGAATGGAATTCCAAATACAGTATGTTCAAATGGGATATAAATAAATAAGTGATTTTTGGAAATGGACTGGCGGGCTGCAGTGGATGATGTTGGGGGTCGCATGTGGCCCGTGGGCCACCGGTTGCCCATCCCTGATCTAAGGTATACAATGACAACATTGCTTAAAAATGATCATTTATATCTGTAGCTGGCCACCATGTACATGGCAAACCCTTTTATTTTTAAGAAACCATTTTGACTTTTTTTCTCATGGCACCCTCTTCTAGTCAAATTGTGCAGGATAACGCTGGTGTAATGTGTATGTGATTTAAAATGTAATTCAAATTGATATAGAGCCTGAAATTAAAAAAAAAGAATGACATTTTTTGAATGAACATGAAACTGAGATGCATTTTAAGGATGATAGAGACAACATTCTGACCTCCTGGCCAGTAGGTGTCACAGTTACTCTTGCTCCAACTGGTTAGTAGATACACATCACATGACCCAGTTATACTATTGGTTGTGACCGGCTGTGACACCCGTACCAGCCACCGTCGTCTCATCATCCAACTGCTCAGATAAGGTAGATAAATATTATGATTGTTTTGGACTGTAAAAAATTTTAAAAGTATTTTTTCATCAATACATTATTATTTTTAAGGATATAAGTTTGTTTTCATATAAATACTGTCTAGTCATATTATGATGCTTTTTTTTTTTACATATTGACAAAGCTCAGAGGTGGTAATAAAAAGTCTGTTTTGGTCAAAAGAACTCATTAAAGGAACAAGCATTTAAAAGCAAACCTATCACCTGATCACTCAGGAACTTTAAAGGTCTAATGACTCAATAGAAACGCCTGTGGTCATGTAATAGGTTCTCCTCACACAGTGAACAAGTGCTGCAGTTGCAGCACAAAAGCTTTGTGTTTCACCGTCGGCTTGAACACGATTTGATTTTAGTTTGATACTATTTATTGCAAACAAATGGTAAATGCCGTTCACTTAAGTAGCACTTTTTCTCATCTCTAGATGACCAAAGCGCTTTACAGATCCTGCCATCCACCCATTCATGCACACACACTGATGACGGAGGAGCTGCCATACAGAGGTGCTGGCCTGACCCACCAGGAGCAACTGGTGGGTCAGTTGCTCTAAGACAAAAATAAAAACAAGAATAAAAATAAAAAATTCAAATGCAGTCTGAAAAGGAACAGGATTGAAGCCAAAAGCTTATCTTGTCCTATCCCATCATTCACTAATTAATATACTGTGGAAGTTGTGTTCAATGACGAGACTTGAGTTTATTTCTCAGGTTCGGCTTTATTGCAGAACACAATCATCCAACATTCTCAAAAAGCAAGAAGAGGCAGAATCATGTCACATCACATTCTTATACCTCCGGGGGATTAAGAACTCAAGTCACATGGTGCTTCTGCAAACATTTAATCACAATGCAAGTCTCTGAAGATTCACCATTGTCTCTTATTCTCCGATGTTCCGGGGATCCCCCCAGGGCCTCCTCTCTGAGACAGGGTCCGACTTCACACCTCCTCGACATCTCCTGTCGGCCCCCATCGATCCAGACTCTTTGTTCCTCCAGACGTGAAGCCCCAATCCACATAAGCCATACATTTGTGGGAGATATGAACCAGACATATGTGCCACACTCTTGTGGGAAATATGAACCAAACATATGTGCCACATGACCCCCCCCAAACGTCTGCATGGGACAAACATACTCGTAAATGCATAACATAAAAAAACATTACCACATAACCAACAATCAATCCCCCAATCTCTTAGGTCTTAACTTCCTGCCGAATCTGCTGTAAGCCGGCTTCGCTGCATCTGCAGCGCCTCCTCGCACCTGGGGATTAGATTTGTTAGCACATCTCTGTGGGAGCTCTGGAGAATGCCTTCTCGGTGGCCTGCCCCGGCGGGGGGCTTTCGCCAACTGCACGTGTTCATCAGCCAGAACAAAAGCGGGCTTGAGTCTGTTTATGCAAATTAGCTCCCTTCGGCCCCCCAAATCTAGCAAGAAATGCTTCTCATTTTTTTCCAGCACCCGGAACGGTCCATCATAAGGCAGACGCACCCCTGGGCGTTGTGCATCATGTCTAACAAAAACAAACTCTGCGTTTTTTAAAGCCTCTGGCACAAAAACGCGTGGAAAACTGTGATGCACTGGGCCAGGCAGCGTGTTTGATCCTGTGGCGCTCTGCAACAGCTGAGCGGGGGGACAATTTGGTGCGGGATTTTCCGGAAGAAATTCCCCCGGCAAACGGAGAGGTTGTGCGAAAACTAACTCAGCTGGGGAGGCCTGCAAATCCTCCTTAGGTGCAGAACGCAACCCCAATAAAACCCATGGCAGTTTGTCCACCCAATTTGTATCCATGAGCGATGCTCTGAGGGCTGCTTTCAATGACCTATGAAAGCGTTCACATAAACCGTTGGCCTGCGGGTTATACGCAGTAGTGCGGTGTACCTTCACCCCTAAGCTGCGGGCCATAGACGACCACAGCTCGGAAACAAATTGAGGGCCTCTGTCGGATGTTATGTCCGACGGAACTCCAAAACGCGCGACCCAAGTTGTTAAAAACGCGCGCGCAACCTCTTCCGCCGTTGTTGACGCCAGAGGTACCGCTTCTGGCCAACGCGTGGTGCGGTCCACCATCGTCAAAAGGTGTGTGTGCCCTTGAGACGAGGGAAGCAGGCCCACCAGATCAACATGCACATGATCAAAATGCTTAGCCGGGATGTGAAAAGGCTCCAAAGGAGCCCTCGTGTGCTTGTGTATCTTAGCCCTCTGGCATGCTACACAAGCTGCTGCCCATTCCTTGACCTGTTTGCGCAACCCCGGCCAGACAAATTTCTCCCCCACCATCTTGATCGATGCGCGCACCCCCGGGTGCGCCAGCGAATGGACCAAGTCAAAAACGCGGCGGCGCCATGCGGCTGGAACACATCGCATATTAAGGGGGGCATACCTATTTGCTGCACCCTGTGCTCCAGCCTTAACCCTGTTGGTCCAGACTGGAGCGCGCGCACATCCGCGTCACCAACCTGCTCTGCAGCCATGTGTGCATAATCCAAACCCACGTGGACCGGGGCCGCGCGCGCTCCCGCGTCACTGCCCTGGCCCACAGCCACCGAGTCTGCCCCCACGTGGCCTGGCGTTGCCACAGCACGTGAGAGACAGTCTGCCACTACATTGTGTTTACCTGCGACATGCTGGATATCGGTGGTGAACTCCGATATTGCGGCTAGCTGTCTTTGCTGTCGGCCTGACCAAGGTTCTGAGATCTTGGCCATCGCAAAAGTTAACGGTTTGTGGTCCACGAAAGCGGTGAAACAACGCCCTTCCAGCCAGAACTGGAAATGGCGGATGGCCAAGTGTAGGGCTAAAAGCTCCCTGTCAAACGCGCTGTATTTACGCTCGTTATCGCGCAAGGATTTGCTAAAGAAAGCGAGCGGCTGCCAGGTCCCTGCCACACACTGCTCAATGACTGCCCCCACCGCTAGATCAGAAGCGTCGGTGGTGAGCGCCAAACGGGCTGTCGGAACCGGGTGCGCTAACAAAACGGCGCTTGCAAGGGCTGATTTGACCTGGGAGAAAGCGCGCTCCCGCTCCGGAGATCATTCGACCTTATTCGTGGGTTTTTGTTTTTTCAGTGCCGTGTACAGTGGCTGCATGAGCCGCGCTGCGCTCGGAAGGAACCGGTTGTAAAAATTAACTATTCCTAGAAACTCCTGCAGCGCTTTTATTGTTTGAGGTCGGGGGAAACCTGTTATTGCACGCACTTTCTCAGGCAGGGGAACCGCTCCCTCCGGCGAAACGCGATGCCCAAAAAAATCGATTTGCGCCACCCCGAACTGGCACTTCGCTGGGTTAATTATCAACCCGTGCTCTGCCAGTCTCCGAAAAACCGCTGTGAGGTGGTTTTCGTGTTCGTCTTCAGACGTGCTGGCTACCAATATGTCGTCTAAATAGACGAACACGAAAGGCAGGTCGCGTAAAACTGCATCCATCATGCGTTGGAAAGTTTGCGCGGCGCCCTTTAACCCAAACGGCATGCGCAAAAACTCAAAAAGCCCAAACGGAGTTATTACCGCGGTTTGGGGAATATCCTGCGCGCGCACGGGGACTTGATGGTAGCCGCGCACCAAGTCTATTTTAGAAAAAATGCGCGCCCCCGCCAAATGAACTGAGAAATCCTGGATGTGTGGAATCGGGTAGCGGTTGTGTGCCGAGATGTTGTTCAACCTGCGGAAATCGCCACAGGGTCGCCACGAGCCATCAGCCTTTGGGACCATGTGTAACGGTGAAGCCCAGGGGCTGTTCGAGCGTCTAATTATGCCCAGTTTTTCCAGGTTGGCAAATTCCTCGCGCGCTATTGCCAGTTTAGCTGAGTCCAAGCGCCGGGCTTTTGCAAAAACGGGCGGCCCAGTGGTGGTGATAAAATGCTCCACCCCGTGTTTGGCCACTGTCGCCGAAAATTTTGGGACTGTGAGTGCTGGAAAGTGAGTGAGCAGAGCATGAAACTTACCACCCGCAGCTGTGACGTTGGCGTGTGCAGTCGGCGGGGCCACCCGAGCTGTGCAGGGGATAGAATGGAAAGAAAGTGCATTAACCAGACGTCTATTAGCAAGATCAACCAATAAACCATGTGAGCACAAAAAATCAGCCCCTAACATGTTAAAACTGACTGCCGCTACAATAAAGGTCCACTCAAATGAACGGCCCTGTAAGGACAGAAGCATGGTCCTCTCACCGAATGTCTTAATTGCTGAGCCATTCACTGCTGACACTGACACCCAGGGAGCTTTAGACGGCATCAGCCGTTCCGCGTAGGTAGGCGTGATGAAACTCAGCTGGGAGCCCGTGTCCACAAGGAATTGTTTCCCTGAGTGTGCATCTGTCAGGTAAAGCAGCTTGTTTTCTTCTCCGAGGGACGCAGCTGCTACCGGCCCCCGGTCTTGGCGTTTCCCTGACGCCTGAAGCGGCACGGTGGGAGGCATCTGTGTGCCCTCTCCGCAAAACGGCGGTGGTAGAAGCACAGGCCGTCTTCAGCTCCGCGTCGCCTGACACCTGTCGCTGCCGTCGTCGGTTTGTCTGGCGCCGCTACCACTGGCTCCAAACCATCTCCGGGCGCCGCTCTCTGCTCAGCTGCCGCGGCCAAAACCGCGCTCCGCTTGTGGGCGTCGAAGAGTCGCTGCGCCTCCTTGCTGAGCCCATGGTAGTCCCGCTTGGCCAATCGGGGTGAGTCTGCCAGGGTCACTCTCACTGCTGGCGGCAGAGTTCGGAGGAAAAGGTGAGCGAAAATAAATTCGCCATCCTCGGAGTCTTTCAGTCTCAGCATCTTCACCATCAGGTCCGCCAGTCTGTCGTTCTCCGACTCCGTCAGCGCTAGGAGCCCCTCTGCTCGCTGTTGCACCGAGGGGGTGAAATGGCTGATCAGCGCCTCCTTCAATGCGCCGTACTTGTCGGTGTCCGGTGGGTGGTTAACCAGGTCTTCCACCCTCTGGACCGTGTGACTGTCCAGCTTCGCTACCACATGGTAGAACCTCGTTTCATCCTTTGAGATTCTCCGGAGGTTGAACTGCGCCTTGACCGCGCTAAACCAGGAGCGTGGGCTGTGCTGCCAGAAATCGGGCAGCCGGAGCATGAAGGCAGCCATCAGGCTGGCCTCTGATGAGCTCCGCTCGGGAGAATTCTCTGTGCTCATTCTTTGTCGTGGGTCACCAGTGTGGAAGTTGTGTTCAATGACGAGACTTGAGTTTATTTCTCAGGTTCGGCTTTATTGCAGAACACAATCATCCAACATTCTCAAAAAGCAAGAAGAGGCAGAATCATGTCACATCACATTCTTATACCTCCGGGGGATTAAGAACTCAAGTCACATGGTGCTTCTGCAAACATTTAATCACAATGCAAGTCTCTGAAGATTCACCATTGTCTCTTATTCTCCGATGTTCCGGGGATCCCCCCAGGGCCTCCTCTCTGAGACAGGGTCCGACTTCACACCTCCTCGACATCTCCTGTCGGCCCCCATCGATCCAGACTCTTTGTTCCTCCAGACGTGAAGCCCCAATCCACATAAGCCATACATTTGTGGGAGATATGAACCAGACATATGTGCCACACTCTTGTGGGAAATATGAACCAAACATATGTGCCACAATACCTATATAACTGCATGCACATATACACATACAGTGACATGAAAAAGTGTTTGCCCCTTTCCTGATTTCTTATTTTTTTGTAAGTTTGACACACTTAAATATTTCAGATCATCAAACAAATTTAAATATTAAACAAAGATAACACAAGTAAGCATAAAATGAAGTTTTTAAATGAAGGTATTTATTATTAAGGGGAAAAAAATCCAAACCTACATGGCCCTGTGTGAAAAAGTGATTGCCCCCCGTGTTAAAACATAAATTAACTGTGGTTTATCACATCTTTGGAAAGCTGAGCTCAATTTCTCAAGCCACACCCAGGCCTGATTACTGCCACACTTGTTCTCAATCAAGAAATCACTTAAATAGGGCCTGCCTGGCAAAGTGAAGTAGACAAAAAGATCCTCAAAAGCTAGACAGCTTCCAAAGAATTCAGGAAACAAACAAAGTAAATGAGGTCTATCAGTCTGGAAAATGTTATAAAGCCACTTCTAAACCTTTGGGGCTCCAGCGAACCACAGTGAGAGCCATTATCCACAAATGGCGAAAACATGGAACAGTGGTGAACCTTCCCAGGACTGGCCGGCCGACCAAAATTACCCCAACAGCGCAGTGACGACTCATCCAAGAGGTCACAAAAGACCCCACAACAACATCCAAAGAACTGCAGGCCTCACTTGCATCAGTTAAGTTCATGACTCCACCATAAGAAAAGAGACTGGGCAGAAACGGCCTGCATGGCAGAGCTCCAAGACGAAAACCACTGCTAAGCAAAAAGAACATAAAGGCTCATTTCAGTGTTGCCAGAAAACATCTTGATGATCCCCAAGACTTTTGGGAAAATACTCTGTGGACTGACGAGACAAAAGTTGAAGTTTTTGGAAGGTGTGTGTCCCATTACATCCAGCAAAAAAATAACACAGCATTTCAGAAAAGGAACATCATACCAACAGTAAAATATGGTGGTGGTAGTGTGATGGTCTGGGGCTGTTTTGCTGCTTCAGGACCTGGAAGACTTGCTGTGGTAAATGGAACCATGAATTCTGCTGTCTACCAAAAATTGCTGAAGGAGAATGTCCGGCCATCTGTTTGTGACCTCAAGCTGAAGCGCACTTGGGTTCTGCAGCAGGACAATGATCCAAAACACACCAGCAAGTCCACCTCTGAATGGCTTAAGAAAAACAAAATGAAGACTTCGGAGTGGCCTAGTCAAAGTCCTGACCTGAATCTGATTGAGATGCTGTGGCATGACCTTAAAAAGGCGGTTCATGCTCGAAAACCCTCCAATGTGGCTGAATTACAACAATTCTGCAAAGATGAGTGGGCCACAATTCCTCCACAGCGCTGTAAGACTCATTGCCAGTTATCACAAATGTTTGATTGTAGTTGTTGTTGCTAAGGGTGGCCCAACCAGTTATTAGGTTTAGGGGGCAGTCACTTTTTCACACAGGGCCACGTAGGTTTGGATTTTTTTTTCCTCTTAATAATAAACGCCTTAATTTAAAAACTGCATTTTGTGTTTACTTGTGTTATCTTTGTCTAATATTTAAATTTGTTCGATGATCTGAAACATTTAAGTGTGACAAACATACAAAAAAATGAGAAATCAGGAAGGGAGCAAACACTTTTCACATCACTGTATATTGTCCCATCATCACAAATTGTTGCCTGTTTTTTAAGTAGTTTCTGACCCAATTCAATACTACTCCCCTGAGTCCATATAATTCCAATTTATTAAGTAATATTTCATGATTCAATGTATCAAATGCTTTTTGTTAAATCAGTAAATACTCCCATCGCAAATTTCTTTCTGTCCATAGAATTAGTAATTTCTTCTATAACATCCATTAAAGCTGATGATGTAGAGTGGTTGGTTCTAAATCCATACTGGCTGTCTCTGAATAATCTGTATTTAGCTACATACTTTTCTAATTTGCCATTAAAGAGTTTTCAGGTTCAGGTTACTTTATTTGTACCCGTAGGTAGATTTGTTTTGCAGTCTGGTGACATCCATATTTACAAGCCACAAATTACATTCAACATAGACACAAACACAGGCACACATGAAATTGACTATAAACATGATAAAAATACTCAAGGCTCCATCAATCAGGGTATAAAAAGACAAAGAGATGGGAGAAAAACCAGAGGTAAGAGAGAAGAGTCATATTAAAAGTTAAAAACTAGTCAAAGAGGTTAAAAACTCAAAGGTCTAAAACTCAATAAAATATTTAGAGCCCAAGTAACATCCTACAAAAATAAGTAAATATAAAATGGAGTTAATAAAGAGGTACCTAAATTATGTGCAATATATTGTTACAACTTGTTCAACTCTTTGACAGCAGCAGGAACAAAGCTGTTTTTGTAGCGCTGGGTTTTACTTTTTGGGACAGCAAACCTCCGTCTTGAGGGAAGAAGCTGAAAGTTGCAGTGCAAAGAGTGGGAGTCATCATTTAAAATGGAGGTAGCAATCCTCTGTACTTGTCTGGTGTACAGGGATGTCAGGCTCAGCTGTGACTCACCAAGCAAACGACTGGACCATCTAACTACCTGATCCAAGGATTTCCTCTGTTTCAGTTTTATCTGACCAAACCATGACACTAAAGAAAAGGATAAAACAGATTCAATAAAAGCCTGATAAAACATTGTCATTATGGTTTGTCATTGTCATTTTTCCAGTATTTTTGAGAATTGGGGCAGAAGAGAAACAGGCCTGTAGTTTGTGAAGGGGTGTTTGTTTCCAGTTTTGTATAGAGGTATAACTTTAGCTATTTTCATTTTACTTGGAATTGTGCCAGTTTGGAATGATAAGTTGCAAATGTGTTTCAGTGGTTTAGCAATTTCCTCAGTGACCTTTTTAACAACTACCATGTCAGTGTCATCACAGTCAGTTGAAACTTTATTTTTGAATTTATGTACAATCTCAATGATTTCCCTCGCTTCCACTGCTGTTAAAAACATTGAGTTTGGATTTCTTTCGATTAATGTACCATTCCCCTTTTCAGGTATGAATGAATCAGGGATTTTTTCTGCTAATTTTGGTCCAATATTTACAAAGAATTCATCAAATCTATTTTCTACATCATTTATATTAATATTTATATCATTATATGATACTGAGGATAATTATCTTGTCCATCTCCATTTCAAGTTACCTTATTTAATATATTTCATATACCTTTAACCCCTTGCACTCCGGGCAATTTTCCTAAAAATGCCAAAAAATAGCGTGCCCAAAGTAAATCGAAAGCTGTTATTCAACCCTTTGCAGCATCTTCATGGGGTTGGTCTCATTTAAAAGAAAACACTTTGAATTTTTTGGCAAAAAAAAACATAATCTCTCTACGTGCTCCGGCCACTGAGTTACAGTCATCTAAACATACTGAACTTGAAGAAAATAAATTTGGCCACGGTGTTTTTTTGGATACAAATGCTTGCAAATAACACACAGCTGTCCGATCCGGCTGGAAAATGCAACAGAAATGTAGAACCAAGTGTTATCAAGCTGAGATCCAAATTTGGTAACAATACCACAAAAAATGAATATTTTACACAGCTTTGTTCTCAGGCTGTTCCCAGGCGTTTTGGAACTGTGCCAAACTGTGCCAAATGGCACAGTTTGGAAAAACGTCTGTAACTTTTGAATAATTCAATGTAGAAGCTTCATTTTGGGCTCTAATGAAAGGTCACATTCAGGGCTGTGTCTGTGTGTGCCGCAACAAAGGACGGAGTTCGGCCCTCGCTACATGACGGATTACACTCGTTGCATGTTTCCACAGCAACGCTGTCACAGCGGCTTCCCCCCCCCTCGCTACTGTGTGTGTGTGTGGGGGGGGGGGGGTTGTCCCCCCCCCCCTCGCTACAGAAGACGGCCATCGCTACATGACGGAATAGACCCATATGCTTCCCCCTGCGGACCGGGGGGCGTTCAGATCGTGAACACCCCCCCCCGCTCCTCTTCTGCAGCGGGGGGGGGGGCCTTCACGGTCCGAACACGGCAAATGAACCGTTTATCGCTTCGCATGCACTTCGTACTTCGTGTGCCGTACAGTTGTAATTTACCGATCGGTCAAAAGTCATTTTTGGATTACAATTTTCAGGGAGAAATAATAATTTAGCTTATAACACCTTACCTCTTCACAGCAGCAGAGTCCTGGCGAACTTCTCTTCCCCATTGTCAGACGAACGCGACGCTGGTCCGCTCGTGGATCCCGGTCAAAACATAATTCCATTATTGCGGTTTTGGTGAATGATTTACGACCTTTGTCGTCGGCCTCCGTCGGTCTATGATGACGGAAGAGAATCCTAAACGTCTATTCTGCTGGAATGAGTACAGGTCCCACTTGTGGGTGTTCTCCATGCTGCTGGGTCTGTAGCAAGTTCGTCCAGCGTCCTTTTTTTTCTTCATCTGCTGCAACAGTAAATCTCTCTTCACCCAGCCTGAACTTCTGTGCTTCAATTGGCTCCTGCATTCACAGTAGGCGGGTCCTCCTTCCTAGGTTTTCATTCATTGGTTCTTCAAGGTTTCAGAAACCCAATTCAAGGCTCTTATTAGTCGAATGAGAGGTCAATCAGATGAACTAATCTGTTTGCGGCTGTGTCTGCAGCTTTTTTTTTCAGTGGCGCTTGGAGGCCACACCACCTACATCACCACCATCAATATCCTTATCATGCGTCATGCGTCCGAGGGCGCACGAGTGCGCTCTCGTGCGCCCTCGTGTGCCCTAGGACGCAGAGACTTGCCCGCCCGCGGAACAACGGAGTGCAAGTGGTTAATATTATTTTATTATCTATTAATTTACTATAATATTTCTTTTTACTTATTTTCATTATATTAAATAACTTATTTTTATATTTTTTATATCTGTTTTCTACCTCCTTAGTTCTGTGTTTTATGAATTCTCTATACATTTTTCTTTTTGCGGGCATTTTTTAATCCCATGGTGATCTATGAACTGAATATTTTTGCTTCTTATTGATTTTTTTAATTGGACAATCTTTTATCATATAATAATTTAAATACTCTTAAAAATATTTCATATGCTTTGTCTGTGTCTTCTTCATTATATAGTTCATCCCAATTCTGTTTTGCTAGATCATTTTTTAGAGCATTCATTGATTCTTCAGTCTTCACTCATAAGATAAGATAAGATAAGATAAGCCTTTATTAGTCCCACAACGGGGAAATTCCAGGATTGCAACAGCACAGGGATAGCAACACTCAGAGCAACAATCAGAAGGCAAGAAAAAAAAAGCAAGCAAGCAAGAGCAGTTAATATACATATGTACATATTACTATAAATAAATACATATATATGCACACAGACACACAGTGCAGAGCATTGTAGCTGGATGGGATAAATATATGAGTATATGAACACACAGTGCGGAGCATTGTAGCTAGATGGAATAAATATGTAGATATATAAACACCCACAGTACGGAGCATTGCAGCTAGGTGGAATAAATATGTAAATATACTGTATAAGCACACACAGTGCGGAGCAATGTAGCTAGATGGAATAATATGTAGATATATAAACACAGTGCGGAGCATTGTAGCTAGATGGAATGAATATATAGATATATAAATATAAACATAAACATAAACACACCCAGCGCGGAGCATTGTAGTTAGATGGAATAAATATGTAAATGTATAAACACACACAGTGCAGAGCATTATTGCTAGATGGGATGAAACAGCACAACCGTCTACTTAGTTATCCTACATGGTATGATTATGTGCCCATACATATTCGCACCCTCCATAGCGACCTAGTTGTATGCCGGAGGGGACCATTGTGTAAGTCTATTGCATCTTTTGCATTCAAAAAACTATTAGGTTGTTACGTCTTTTTGCTATCTCTGCGAGCAGCCCTGCTTAGGTTGTACAGTCTGACAGCCGTTGGTAGGAAGGACCTGCGAAACCTCTCGGTTGTGCACCTGGGGTGATGTAGTCTGCTGCTAAATGAGCTCCTCAGTGCATTCAGTATGTCCTGCATAGGGTGGAACTCGGACTCCAGCAGAGATGACAGTTTAGCCACCGTCCTTCTCTCACCTATCTCCTCCACCGGATCAAGGCGCTGCCCCAGGACGGAGCTAGCTTTCTTGATCAGTTTGTTAAGTCTCTTCCTATCGGCTGCAGTAATGCCACTGCCCCAGCAGACCACTCCAAAAGTGATGGCTGATGCCACCACCGTGTCATAGAATGTCTTCAGCAGCGCCCCTTGTACACCAAAAGACCTGAGTCTCCTCAGTAGGAACAGCCTGTGCTGTCCCTTCTTGTAGAGTGCGTCAGTATTGTGTGACCAGTCTAGTTTATTGTTCAGATGAACACCCAGGTACTTGTAGGATGTCACCATCTCAATGTCTGTTCCCTGTATATTTACTGGTGTTGTGAGGGGTTGTCCTTGCCTGCGGCAGTCCACCACCAGCTCCTTAGTTTTCCTCGCGTTGATCTGGAGGCAGTTCCGATGGCACCAGTCCACGAAGTCCTGGATAAGCCCTCTGTACTCAGCTTCATCTCCATTGGAGATGAGGCCAACGATCGCAGAGTCATCAGAGAACTTCTGTAGATGGCAGTGTGTTGTGTTGTGTGAGAAGTCCGCAGTATAAAGGGTGAACAGGAAGGGAGCCAACACCGTTCCCTGGGGGGCCCCTGTGCTACTGATGATCGTGTCGGACACACAGTCCCGGGTTCTCACAAACTGAGGCCGGTTCGTGAGGTAGTCCAGGATCCATGATGACAGGTGCTGGTCCACCCCTGCGCGCAGCAGCTTGTCCTTCAGGATCATCGGTTGGATGGTGTTGAAAGCACTGGAGAAGTCAAAGAACATGATCCTCACCACATTCCCGGGCTTCTCCAGGTGGGACAGAGAACGGTGAAGGAGGAAGATCACCGCATCCTCCACCCCAATGCCATGCTGGTAGGCGAACTGGAGTGGATCCATCGCTGGTTCCACCAGGGGGCGGAGGTGAGCAAGGAGCAGTTTCTCCAGGGTCTTCATCAAGTGGGACGTCAAGGCCACTGGTCTGTAGCTGTTCATGTCTTTGGGGTGGGAAGTTTTTGGTACAGGTACCACACAAGATGTTTTCCACAGCTGTGGTACCCTCCCCAGTTTCAGGCTCAGGTTGAAGATGTATGTCACAATCCCACACAGCTGGTCTGCACAGGACTTGAGGAGCTTTGCGCTGATGCCGTCTGGTCCCGACGCCTTCCTCGCCTTGATCTTCCTCAGCTCCGTCCTCACCTGGGTCCTGGTCAGGGTCAGGATGGGGGGCTGTGTGTTGGGAGTGGGGGGGTGTTGGTGGACTGGGGAGTGGGCAGCAGGACTTGATATCTTTAGAAGCAGCAGTGATTGTTGTGCAGTCAGGGGGGAGGGCGGTTGGTCAAACCTATTGAAAAACAGATTCAGATTGTTCGCCCACTCCCTGCCCCCCGTGGCCTGGGGGGAGGTATTCTGGAGCCCAGAGATGGTTTTGAGGTTTCTCCAGACCCCGCTGATGTCGCTCTGTTGCAGCTTGTCCTCCATCTTCCTCCTGAAGCTGTCCTTGCCTTCTCTGATCTTTCTCCTCAGCTCCCTCTGTACGGACTTCAGCATCTCCCTGTTCCCCGACCTGAAGATCCTCTTATTCTCTCTCACAAGTGTTTTTATCTCAGGGTTGATCCAGGGTTTGTTGTTTGAGCAACACCGTATGGTCTTGGTGGGAACGGATTTGTCCACACAGAAGCTGAGGTAGCCCGTGAAGGTGTGAGTGAGGCCATCGATGTCCTCACCATGTGGATCGCAGAGCTGCTTCCAGGCGGTGGTTTCAAAACAGCCCTTTAGAGTGTCCATTGCCTCCTCAGACCATAACATCACTGTGCGCATGATCGGAGGTTGTCTGTGCACTAGGGGTTTGTACACCGGCCGGAGATGAACCAAGTTGTGATCCGATCTCCCGAGTTGGGGGAGTTGTGATGAGGTGTACGCCTCCTTAGTGTTTGTGTAGAATAAGTCCAGTGTTTTATTGTCTCTAGTATGGCATGTGACATACTGGGTAAATGTGGGTAGAATGGGAGATAGTGAAACATGGTTGAAATCGCCTGAGATGAGGAGAAGAGCATCTGGGTGTTCTGTCTGCAGCCTGCTGGTTACTGAATGGATGACGTCACGCGCTGTCCCAGCGTTCGCCGTCGGATTTGCATAAACAACAATGCAGATCATGTGTGAGTGTTCTCTCGGGAGATATGTAGGCCGCATGCTAACAGCTAGCAACTCAATGTCTTTGCTGCAGTGACGTTGTTTAACAGTGATATGTCCCGGTCTGCACCAGTTGTTGTTAACATACATTATCACTCCACCGCCCCTTGCTTTGCCACTGTCTGGTGTTCGGTCTGCCCGTATCATGTGGAAACCCTCCAGCTCAATGTTAGCATCTGCTGCTAGTTCAGTTAGCCACGTCTCAGAAAACAAAAGGAGAGAGCACTCCCGGTATGTGCTATCGTAACGGCAGATAGCCGCTAGCTCATCTACCTTTCCCAATATAGAGCGTACATTCCCCATAATAACGGATGGGAAGGTGGGTCTGTACCTTATACATCTGTACATAAGTGCTATTTTTTGTTTTTCTTTCATGTAATCATTGTCAAAAACTGTGAATATTGGCAGGTGGTCACTGATGTCATTAATTAATAATCCACTTTTTATGTTATCCATATTCTTTGAAAAGATGTTATCAATGAGTGTAGCACAATGAGATGTAATTCTGCTGGATCTGGTGGTCTTAGGATAAAGACCTAAACTATACATTGTATTAATAAATTCTTCAGTGGGTTTATGGTTATTTTGGTTTAACAGAACTATATTGAAATCACTGCATATAAACATGATCTTTTGATGTAAAACAGTAAATGTTTCTTCTATCCATTCCTTAAAAGTTTCAATTTTTGACCCAGGTGTTCTATATATGCAGCTGACCAACGCATTCTTTTTTCCCTACAAATTTCAATAGTCAAACATTCTAGTAAACCTCCACTCGAAGTTGTCATGATCTCTACCACTCTGAAATTAAGATTTTATCAATGTACAAGGCCACACCACCTCCACATTTATTCTCTCTCTTCTTATAGTACAGTTCATATCCATTCAATTCAAAGTCCACACCGTTCTCAGGACTGACCCAGGTTTTCGTTATGGCGATTATGTTAAATGGATGAGAAAACTTTCTTAAATATTCCTTGATTTTATTAAAATTTGCATACAGACTTTTACTGTTAAAATGAATAATGGATAGTCTATGTTCTGTCTTGATGTCCTTGAATTGTTCGTCTGAATAATAGCAGTTATCATTCAAACTGGAGAAAAAGTTGTTTTCAGGGTCATTCCATGTCCTTTGAGTTATGTTCAATGTATTCAAATGTATGCATTCAATGTATTCAAATGTTTTCAGTTCTAGGTTATCAGAATCAACAATCCTCTGTGGTAAATTATCTCCAAATGTGTTCATCAATTTATCCATCAGAGAAAAGAAAAAAATTAAAAATGTGAATGATCATCATAAACAAATTAACTGATACATGCCTTGTTTGTCATTACAAACTAAGAAAAGCAGTAGCTAATTGTAGCCCTTTACATACTTAGTCATGGTGTTTTTATCCATTTCTTTTGCATTTCTTATTTGTACAGCATTTGACCCTTCTTTTTCTTTAATACAAATTTTGCAGTTCCATACCCATGTAGCAAAAAAAGTTTTAAGCTTCCTTAATTGTCTCAATTGCCCAGCAATATTGGCTTTCTTTTTTTTTTTTGTTAAATGATCATTTAAGTAGACATTTGTTCCTTTCAGCTGTTTTGCTTTTCTTAACTCTTTGTTTTTGACTGGATAATTTCAGTATAATCAGAGGTTTGGCTTTCCTATTCTTCTGTGTGATGGTGTGACAAACAGAAATGGAGTCATTGTGTAGATTGACATCTTTGCTTTGTAAAAAAGACAGCACTTGTTCTTCAAGTGACTGGGGTTCCTCAGAAGGGGCGTCCTCTCCAGACTTGTCACTAGTCGCAGAGAAACTCGGGCATAGGAGCAGTGTTTTACATCCAAGCCTGAAATTATATCTTTCCGAGAACATTGCTCTAGTTCATCCACTCTCTGTTCAGAATCCATAATACTTTTGTCGTTTTCTTTAATCAGAGCTTTAAGTTCTTTTATTTCTTCCATGAGTCCAGACAGCTTTGAAAGTTTATTAGACAAAGTTTAGTGATTTTATTTCCTCCATATCCTGTTCAAGTTTTTCAGTTTTCTCACTTTTCTTAGGAGGGGCCATTATAATTGGTGGAGCCTGTTCTCAGCCTCATGGCTCTGCTGCTAATGGTGGAGAATGGAATCGGCCTAGTGACTAGGCAGGTGACTAATGTGGATGGTGGGGCCTCAGCTCAGTTTAATGGCTGTTGAGCTGCTGCTGGTGTTGGGCTTGGGCTCCAGGCTAGTGGCTCATCCTGATGTTGGCGTCAGGCATGTTGATTGTTTAGGTTTTTCTCTTACAGTTCTTGGAGGAAATAATGGCAGTGAGTATTCCCTTGCAGGTTACTGCTCTCGCCCCGTGAGTAGTCTTCTGCTGGCTTCCCAGTAGGTTACTCCTAGACAGTTCAGACTGCAGGTGGAAGTGAAGGGAGAACACATGACTCTAGTGAACAGTTTATGGAAGTTAAAGGTTAGATGACTTACAGCCAAGAGGAGTATGATGAGGGGGTCCTTAATCCAGTAAGAAAGGATCCGGTCCACCTGTGCATAGGTAGGAATCCTGGAACAGATTAAGGTGGAAGTTTGGAAAGAATCAATTTTAAGAGTGGAGCTTACATATCCCACGTTGGAGGGGAAGGCTGGAGAAACAAAGAATATCTGGCTGCACACAGTCCTGGAGGAGTGCTCCAGACTGAAGGTTGTTCATCTAACATCTCCATGCTGATCTGCAGACTGCTTCCTCCTTGTAAAGGCAACCTGTAATTACTGCAGGTGAGAACAATCAAGCAGAATGTAGGGCCAGAATACTACAATGCCAAATGAGGGGCTTGATGTACCTAAGTTCTGAAGTTTGTTGTCATAAACAGAAAGCAAGTTTTGCTCAGTATATCATTATGTGGACTGTACATCTGGATAGTTTCATGTTTTCTTAAGTGGTTTAGCTCAGCTTATTTAATACTTGTGTGTTTAGGAAACCCTGATATTACACCAAAGAGAATATTGTGTTCCCGGTGGTTTCATGATCCCTGGACATGTGGTTCATACTGTCACCCAAGAATTGGTTGTTCAGCAGAGGACTTTGAAAGCATGATGGAGCCGCTGCCTGCAAGTGGAACCCAGTCAAAGGTAAACACCAACAAAAGCTTTGTTGTATATGCAAATAGACACTAAATGACTAAATAATAATAATAATAATAATAATAATAATAATAATAATACATTTTATTTATATAGAACTTTCCAAGGCATTCAAAGATGCTTTACATTAGAGAAAAAAAAAACCCTGCACAATTAAAATTTAAGACTAAAAGCAAGTCTGAACAGGTGGGTTTTGAGTGATGATTTGAAGGAATTTAAGTCTGTGCAGTCACGGATGAAGATTATTACTCTCAATATTAACTGCTTGGATGTGTTTCAGCCTCTACAGGTGCTGTTTGCTGGAGAGGCAACTCATCCATGCTACTACTCCACCGTCCATGGAGCTCTTCTCTCTGGGTGGAGGGAAGCTGACCAACTCATCACTATATTCCTCTGTTAGCCCCTCTGATCAATAAAGTTTTTAAAAAAAGAACCTGGCTAAGTACATTTCAGGTACAGTGCGGCAAAAAAGTATTTAGTCAGCCACCAATTGTGCAAGTTCTCCCACTTAAAAGATGAGAGAGGTCTCCAATTTTCATCATAGGTATACCTCAACTATGAGAGACAAAATGAGAAAAAAAAAATCCAGAAAATCACATTGAAGGATTTTTAATGAATTAATTGGTAAATTCCTCAGTAAAATAAGTATTTGGTCACCTACAAACAAGCAAGATTTCTGGCTCTCACAGACCTGTAACTTCTTCTTTAAGAGGCTCCTCTGTCCTCCACTCGTTACCTGTATTAACGGCACCTGTTTGAACTCATTATCAGTATAAAAGACACCTGTCCACAACCTCAAACAGTCAGACTCCAAACTCCACTATGGCCAAGACCAAAGAGCTGTCAAAGGACACCAGAAACAAAATTGTAGACCTGCACCAGGCTGGGAAGACTGAATCTGCAATAGGTAAGCAGCTTGATGTGAAGAAATCAACTGTGGGAGCAATTATTAGAAAATGGAAGACATACAAGACCACTGATAATCTCCCTCGATCTGGGGCTCCATGCAAGATGTCACCCCGTGGGGTCAAAATTATCACGAGAACGGTGAGCAAAAATCCCAGAACCACATGGGGGGACCTAGTGAATGACCTGCAGAGAGCTGGGACCAAAGTAACAAAGCCTACATCAGAAACGCACTACGCCGCCAGGGACTCAAATCCTGCAGTGCCAGACGTGTCCCCCTGCTTAAGCCAGTACATGTCCAGGCCCGTCTGAAGTTTGCTAGAGAGCATTTGGATGATCCAGAAGAGGATTGGGAGAATGTCATATGGTCAAATGAAACCAAAATAGAACTTTTTGGTAAAAACTCAACTTGTCGTGTTTGGAGGAGAAAGAACATCATACCTACTGTGAAGCATGGGGGTGGAAACATCATACTTTGGGGCTGTTTTTCTGCAAAGGGACCAGGACGACTGATCCGTGTAAAGGAAAGAATGAATGGGGCCATGTATCGTGAGATTTTGAGTGAAAACCTCCTTCCACCAGCAAGGGCATTGAAGATGAAACGTGGCTGGGTCTTTCAGCATGACAATGATCCCAAACACACTGCCCGGGCAACGAAGGAGTGGCTTCGTAAGAAGCATTTCAAGGTCCTGGAGTGGCCTAGCCAGTCTCCAGATCTCAACCCCACAGAAAATCTTTGGAGGGAGTTGAAAGTCTGTGTTGCCCAGCGACAGCCCCAAAACATCACTGCTCTAGAGGAGATCTGCATGGAGGAATGGGCCAAAATACCAGCAACAGTGTGTGAAAACCTTGTGAAAACTTACAGAAAACATTTGACCTGTCATTGCCAACAAAGGGTATATAACAAAGTATTGAGATGAACTTTTGTTATTGACCAAATACTTATTTTACCGAGGAATTTACCAATTAATTCATTAAAAATCCTTCAATGTGATTTTCTGTTTGGTTTTTTTTCTTATTTTGTCTCTCATAGTTAAGGTATACCTATGATGAAAACTGGAGACCTCTCTCATCTTTTAAGTGGGAGAACTTGCACAATTGGTGGCTGACTAAATACTTTTTTACCCCACTGTATATGAACATCTGCTAGCAGTGTAGTCAGCCAACCGGGTTGACATTTGTTGATTTGAAAAGTGAGTGGAGGTGAGGTAACAAAAAGAAATTTGTAGGAATTTTGAAGCTTCACCCATCATCTGTGTTTAAAATAAAACTTTGAAATTACCTTGGTTCCAGAAAACCATTACTCTTTGAGTTGTATTAATACGAGGTTTGATAAATTAAAAAATAATTTGCACAAAAACTGTTGCATTCATTTTCTGAATTGCATATAGATCTCTGGGTTTTACACCATTTATGATATGAGTGGGGTTCCCATTCTTTTGCTCTATAAAAGCCCCTATCATCACACATACCCTCAGTCCAGTCGGTCTTCATCTCGTGAAGCGAACCTTGCCAGTTGGTAAGATCGACCAGCCTGCTGGCCTGCGGCAGACTGGCTTAGTTGTCCATTTGTTGAGTTGGCTTTATATTGCCAGTGGTGTGTCACCTGCTGTAGATCTTGGTAGCATAGGCCTTCAATGGAAAAAGTGCAATTGGCTCCCTGGGCCCTGCAATAACGCATTACAGAGGAACCGTTGTGAAGCCTGACCACTGCACAGAGGTCTGTTCAATATGTGCTCAGCACTCACAGCGACTGCTCTCTGTCCATCGAGCCATGGCAGACTACTTTTCAGAGGTGCCTGTGGTATTGGCCATTTAGCCCTGTAGACAAGAGAAGCTGCTAATGAGCCAGTTTTGACCGCTCTGCAAGGAAGCCCCCCTGATCCACATCCCTTGAGAAGCTGGTCATCAAGAGCATGTCTTAAAGGCCTGATGACACAATTGTGACCTCATCTAATTTTGCAACACATAATTTCAGTACGACGAAATAGGTTGGTCTGTGCAGTTCTAAGTCAAACAGGCTTTTTTTCACGCGAATATCCAACGTTTTCATGAGCGCCATGTCACAAATTGCGTCAGTGGCAGGAAAACCCCCCGGCCATGTTGTGACGTCAGCGACAGAATACAGCACTTGGTTGCCCATTGTACACACAGGATGGAAGCGGTAGAAAACATCGACGATGGTTCCCCATATGTAGTCTGGAATTGGTTTGTGTTGTCCAATCTTCAGATGATTATAGTTCCGAAGAATGGGATGACAATGAAGAATATGGGGGCATCAGACCTTTGACATGGTTTGAGCCATGCCAAGCGGACATCGTGCCTAGCGAGTCAGACTCAGAGAGTGACGGTGGTGAGGCACACATGCCCGCCGCAAATATAATGTAATTTTTTTTTAGTAAATTAGAGCATACTCATGGCCATAACTTATCATTTTATAGTTCAATTATCTGTAAAAACCCCTTTAGAAATTAAAATTATTCTCTGTGTTACTGATGGCAATATCCTTAAAAATAATGTATTCCCTATTATTTATGTCTCATTAAAAATGCAATTTTGTTTATCATTGTTTATTAACTGCTTTTGTCTTGTATCAACTGGCATGTGATTTTCAACAATAATAAGAAAATAGAAGCAACTGATAGTCCTCATTTTTTCAAGAATTTGGTCACGAGAAGAACAATACTCATAACTGGTATAGCACACATGTACTATAACTATCAAAAATGTTAAATTAATTATTATAACAGGAAAAAGTCCAAATTAGTGGCAATGAATACAGTATAGTCAATTGGTGTCACGAACCGAGCCCGTGTTATCCTGTAGGCTCAGTTCTGACCGTTCTCTGTGGCTCAGGCATCGGGTTTATTATATATTATCTTTTGAGTTCTTGTTGTTTTTATGTCTGTGTTCCTTTTCTTTTCCATGCCTGTAGCTGCTGTTCTGGCCGGAGGTTGTTGGGCAGCCATTTTGACCCAATTTCCTACTGGGCGCTGTCCAACATTCTCCGGTCCAACCACGCGCCCTCTCTCTTTGACAGTCAGCTGTTCATGTTTTGTGTGCATCATCTGCCGTGTTGTCAGCCAGCCAATATTGCCAACACTATCATGACGTGTTAGCCACTCCACACAGCCGTGGTTCTGTTGCGCCCGTTGAAGCGATGTCGGCCCTGGGGCACAACCATGGTTAACACGTCTCCTCTCCATGTTCGCTGGGCGATGTCAGCCCCGAACACCAACTGTAACTGTTTCTGTTTATTTTTGTAAGTCTTCAACTTTTTGGGAACTGTTGTCATCAGTCTTATGTTCAATACATGTACTGTGGTGAATCCTGCGCGTAAATCCATTCATCCTTCCCCTCCTCCTTGCGATGCGTAAAAGTGCACGAGGAGTGCACAAGGAGGCTTATGACAGTTGGAGCTGAAGCGTGTGATATGATCTTTCACGACCTGCTGTTTATCTAAGCCTGCGACACAACGCGAAGGCATAGCTGTAAAATTAAAACAAGAAACCTGAGAAACTATGAGCTAAAAAGCTGCTGACATTCCAGTCAACAACACTGGCGTCTGTTCTGTTGCTTACGTCATTTCCGACTCCTTCTTTATTCGGTGGGCGGCACCACAGTCCAGTCAGCGGCTGTGGTTTTTTGATGATAACTATATTATGCAGATGCGGTTGTAAATATTATATTGATCATCGACAATGACTTTTGCATTTACACAACATGCTAAAAAATGTCAAAATTGTGTCATCAGACCTTTAAGCACCACATTAAGAACAGTTTTTCAGAACATTAAGAGCAGTTTCTCACATTAACATGATTAAGAACACATTGCCGTTGCCCATGCATGCACGATCAGTCCACCGGATCTTCTCTCAAGCCACTGGAGGACAGCCCCCTTGGTGGCGAGCCAGCATGGGATGACCAGGTGTTGGACGTTAGCCCCAAGAAGGAGATGCACAGCAACAAGAAGGTCCATCTCCCTGCAGCCCACCACCCTCAGCCAGCTGGTATGTCACACAAATCCTCTTCTCTCACTCACTGTGCCACTGTGTTGCTACAGGCACAGAACTGCGAGTCCTCTACCCTTTCCACAAAAAGGGAAATACTGCCTGGGTATGGGCACTTTCTAGAGCTCATTGATACAGAGGATTGTGTTTGGGTCAGCTGTTGCTCATAGATTCTTAATGAGC
Organism: Pholidichthys leucotaenia; assembly: GCA_020510985.1. Lineage (NCBI taxonomy): Eukaryota > Metazoa > Chordata > Actinopteri > Cichliformes > Pholidichthyidae > Pholidichthys > Pholidichthys leucotaenia. The sequence continues at coordinate 326,403,909 of CM035841.1, read as the reverse complement.
GGTCTGTGTGGCCGTCCTTGCACATTTGTGGTGTTCTAGTCCATGTGCTGAATACCTCCACAATGCTCTACATCTGTCAGACGATGTGTCTCCGAGTTCATTTCTGCAACTAATGAAATGTAGATGTTGTGGTGACACAAAGGAGATGACACTCCACCATGTACTACGGGGTGTTGGGGGTGCTAGCCAGGGGCGCCAGAGCACCGGGGAATATAGTAAATAAAGATGTGGCTTTCGCCCCCGCTGTGCAAGGCTCACACCTGAGGACGCAGGGGCGCGAATGTGTAATGTGTATGTTGATGTGTGTTCACACTTGGTAAGTGGTATGTAAATGTGTTTACTCTGAGTGCCAGAGGCGGGAAGAAAATATATAAAGCAGATCACTTTGGCACTCAGAGTTAGTCTGTTATGTGTTGGAGGAGTAATAAACCTCTGTGTCATCAGCTTGTGTCTTGTCTTCTTTCATCCTCCACATTGGTGACCCTAGAGACGTGAAATGGAAAACGGACCGAGCACCACCATGAAGACACTCCCGCTGGAGTCTCCCACAGCTGCATGTGCCGTTGCAGTCACAGATTCCCATATTTTTGGCTCCACAATCCGGCCGCTTGGTTTATTCATGTGGAAGCCCAGTTCGCCCTTTGCGGAGTCGTGGCAGATGACACAAAAGTGCCATCATGTGGTGGCATTGCTGGACGCACATGCCACGCAGCGCGCCATGAGCCTACTCCAAGCCCCGCTAGCCCAAGGAAAATATGGCGCTCTCAAGCAACTGCTGCTGCACCGTTATACCCTCTCAGATGCAGAGAGGGCAGAAAAGCTCCTCACCCGCTTGCAGCTAGGAGACAGATCGATTGTGGACCTGATGAAGAGCATGCTTGCGTTGATGGACACGGATGATGGATCATTCCTTTTTGCCCACCTCTTCCTCAGAAACCTACCGGCTTCTGCAAGAGTGACTCTCGCTAACTCACCGCTGCTGGCGGCCAGGGGCTACCACGCAATGGCAGAGGAGGCAGACCGCATCATCCTGGCAAACAAGGCTTTTAGCGTTCAGGCAGTGAGACCGGGATCTCCGGCAGAGCCCAGCGAGGTTGAGGAGCCAATGGTGGTGGCCGGGATGGCTACCCTGAGAAACAGGACCGGGATGCTGTGTTTTTATCACCATCGTTTTGGCAAGGAAGCACAACGTTGTCTGCCACGTGCCACTTGAAGAAGCCGGGAAACAGCTACAGCCAGTGGTCAGTAGCAGCTGCGACCGCTGGCGACAGGAAGAAGCTGCTTTTCATCACGGACACACGTTCGGGGAGACGTTTTCTGGTAGACTCTGCCTCCCAGAAGAGTCTCATTTTGCCAGTCAGCACAGACAGGCTGGCAGAAGGCTGTGGGCCATCTTTAATGGCCGCAAATGGATCCCGCATCAGGACATTTGGAGAAAGGATGGTGACTGTATGTTTACATGGTCGCAATTACCAGTGGGATTTTGTGGTAGCTGCATGTTCGGTCCCCATCTTAGGTTCTGATTTTCTGTGTGCTCATGGACTACTTGTTGATGTTGCCAACAGGCGTTTAGTGGACGCTGTATCTTTTTCCTCCTTGCCCTGCACAGCTTGGGGAGTTGGGCCACCAATACACACAAATATTCTAGCTCCAGGGGGTAAGTACCAGCGTTTGCTTTCCGAGTTCCCAGCACTCACGGTACCCACTTTTTCTGCTACGGTAACCAAGCACGGGGTCGAACATTTTATCGCCATGAAAGGTCCGCCCGTGTTTGTGCGCCCTTGCTGCCTGGATGTGGCTAAACTAGCCATCGTGCGTGAGGAGTTTGCTAACTTAGAAAGCTTAGACATCGTTAGGCACTCCAACAGGCCTTGGGCATCCCCGCTGCACATGGTGCCCAAGTCTGATGGGTTGTGGCAGCCATGCAGCGATTTCCGATGCTTAAACAACACCACGGAACACGATTGTTACCCCATCCTGCACATCCAGGACTTTTCTGTGCACCTGGCTGGGACGTGCATTTTTTCAGAAGTGGATCTGGTTTGTGGTTACCACCAGGTCCCGGTGTGCACAGAGGACATCCCCAAAACTCTGGTAATAACTCCCTTTGGTCTTTTCGAGTTTTTGCACATGCCATTCGGGTTAAAGGGCGCAGCACAAACTTTCCAAAGGATGATGGACGCGGTGCGCCGTGACTTGCTGTTCATTTTTGTTTACTTGGACGACATTTTGGTGGCTAGCGCGTCAGGGGAGGAGCACCTCACCCATCTCAAACAAGTTTTCCAACATTTGGAAGCATACAGGCTGATTGTTAACCCAGCGAAGTGTCAGTTTGGGCTGCCGGTAATTGACTTTTTGGGCCACCGCATCTTGCCGGATGCCACGATCCCGCTGCCGGATAAAGTGCACGCAGTGTTTGATTTTCCACCATTTTCCGCAATGGCCGCCGACCAAACCGGGCACGCAGACATTTGCAGCCTTCAGTCCGCAGCTACTGGATTAAAACTTAAGAGCAGGGTGGTACAAAAAGGGTCCCCCCCCCCCTTGTTCTGCGACATCTCCACCGGCTGTACCCGCCCCGTTGTTCTGAGCTCCTGGCGCTGCTGCATTTTCGAGTCCATCCACTCTCTTTCACATCCCGGCGTGCGAGCCTCAGTTAAACTAGTGGGGTCCAAATTCGTTTGGCCTTACTTTCGCAGGGATGTGAAAGAATGGGCTGCAGAGTGCATTGCGTGCCAACGGGCTATGGTGCACAAGCACACCAAAGCCTCCTTCGAGCCTTTTCAAATTACAGCCAGGAGGACCCACTAAGTCCACGTGTACAACCACGTACACGTGGACTTAGTGGGTCCCCTTCCACCGTTGCAGGGGTTCACACACCTTTTAACAATCGTGGACCACACTACACGTTTGTCAGAGGTGGTTCCACTGAGTTCCACCACGTCGGCCGAGGTACCCCACGCATTTTTGTCATCTTGGGTCACACGGTTCGGATCCCCGTTGGACATCACTTCCAACAGGGGTCCACAATTTGTTTTGGAACTTTGGTCCGCGATGGCCGACAGCCTGGGGGTCAAAGTCCACCGCACCACTATGTACAGCCCACAGGCTAACGGTTTGTGTGAGTGTTTTCACAGGTAGCTTAAAGCAGCGCTCAGAGCCTCGCTAACGGATGCAAATTGGGTCGACCGCCTGCCTTGTGTCCTATTGGGGTTATGCTCCGCACCTAAGGAAGATTTGGCAGCTTCCCTGGCAGAATTCATTTTTTCTCAGCCATTGCGGATTCCGGGGAAATTTTGCCCGACAGCCCCGTGCACGGTACCGATCTGCCCACACACTTTTTTTCCGGTACAGGGACTGCCAGTGTTCCAGGCCCGGCACACCATTGTTTTCCCCGCATTTTTGTTCCAAAGCGCTTAGAGAACGCCAAATTTGTTTTTGTCAGGCACGACGCCCACAGAACCCCGCTGCGTCCGCTGTATGACGGCCCGTTCAGAGGGCTGGAAACTAGGGAGAAACATTTTGTGTTAGACTTGGGGGAGCATAAGGAAACTGTCTGCAGAGACAGGCTGAAGCCCACTTATGTGTTGGCAGACAAGCAGGTGGTGTTGGCTTAATCTCCCCGGAGCGGGCGCCCTCCCACAATGGGTCCGCAGGTTAGTGTTCCCCGGACAGAGGACTGTTTTCAGGAAACTAACTTTTCCCCTCCCTACCCTTTCCCCCTCCAGAGACCAAGCCTTTCTCCTCCCTGCCTCGACAGGAAGGTGCGTCAACTGGCCCACGTTACAGCCGCTATGGGCACATGCTCAAGCCCAAAGGTCCGGAGGGTTAGGACCCCTTCTGGGTGTTTGGGGGGAGAGGGGTGCTGTGTGGTGACAGAAAGGAGATACTGACACTCCACTACTAATGACACTCCACCCAGTACTTCGGGGTGTTGGGGGGTGCTAGCCAGGGGCGCCAGAGCACCACGGGGTATGTAGTAAATAAAGATGTGCATTTCGCCCCCGCTGTGCCAGGCTCGCATCTGAGGATGCAGGGGTGCGAATGTGTAATGTGTATGTTGATGTTTGTTCACACTTGGTAACTGGTATGTAAATGTGCTTACCCTGAGTGCCAGAGGCGGGAAGAAAATGTATAAAGCAGATCGCTTTGGTAATCAGAGTTAGTCTGTTCTGTGTTGGAGGAGTAATAAACCAACGGTATAAAACATACAAAAATAAGTTAACATATATAATAAGATGTAGTAAAAGAGACTATTACAGTAAAGAACTGGAAAAAAACAAAGATAATATTAAAAATACATGGACAATAATCAACAGTATCCTTGGAAATAAAAGCAGAAATACTAGCTACCCAACTAATATTCCAAAAAATAATAAAACGACTCCGAGTGTGAATATAGCTTCACCTGCAGATGAATTTAATATTTTTTTTGTTAACATTGGACCTAAACTGGCCCGAGAAATACCCACTATGGTGCCTACAGGTGATACAATATGCAATAACACTGCTGTAAAAGACACCATCTTCATAAAGAACACAGACGAAAGAGAGGTCATTGAAATTGTTAAATCGTTCAAAAGTAAAACATCTACTGACTGCGATGGTATTGACATGCTACTAGTCAAAACTGTTATCGAATGCATAGTGAAACCACTGACGTATATCTGTAACCTGTCCCTCCAATCAGGCATATTTCCCAATGCAATGAAAATAGCTAAAGTAATTCCGATTTACAAGACAGGCGACAGAGGGGAACTCTCAAACTATAGACCAATTTCACTATTACCGCAATTTTCCAAGATACTTGAAAAAATATTCTATGAGAGAATTGACAACTTCATACTGAAGAATGATTTATTGTGTGAGCAGCAATATGGGTTCAGACACAAAAGGACAACAGCATATGCCTTAATGGAATTTACAGAAAAAATATCAACAGCCATTGAAAATAAAGAGTATTCAGTTGGAGTATTCCTGGATCTTAAAAAAGCATTTGATACAGTAGATCACAATCTATTATTAAAGAAATTACAAAACTGTGGTATAAGAGGGGTAGCACTGTCCTGGTTAAGTAGTTACTTAAAGAATAGATATCAGTATGTATGTGTTAGCAACAAAAACTCAGAGTTACTGAAGGTCACCTGTGGAGTCCCACAGGGTTCAGTTTTGGGACCATTATTATTCAATATGTATATAAACGCTATATGTAAAGTTTCAGAAAAAATGGACTTAATATTGTTTGCTGATGACACTAATCTGCTATGCACTGGAAACAATTTGGAACAACTTCTGGATACACTCGGAAAGGAATTAGGAAAGTTTAAACTGTGGTTTGATTCAAACAAATTAACGCTCAATTTAAGCAAGACAAAATTTATAGTCTTTAACAACCATCACAACAACCCAGTACCCAAACTCAGTGTAAATGGTGTAGAGATTGAAAGGGTATCCGAAACTAAATTCCTTGGAGTAATAATTGATAACAAACTGTGTTGGAAGCCACATATGAACTATATTAAAGGTAAAGTATCCAAATCAATTGCAATATTACACAGAGTGAAAAATTTGCTGAATCAACCCACACTATACACCTTGTATCATTCATTAATACTCCCATACATGACATATTGTAATGAAGTATGGGGAAATACATATAAAACAAACATATATCCACTCTTTATGCTTCAAAAGAGAGCTATTAGAATAATCAACAAAGCAGCTTACAGGGAACCAACAAACCCACTTTTTCTTAAACAAAAAACTCTCAAGTTGAAAGATCTGATTGACTTTAAAACTGCAATAATAATGTTCAAAGTGAAGAATCTATCAATGCCCGCAAATATCCAAAAGTTGTTCCAAACAAGGGAGAAACGATATCACCTCAGAGGAACATGTATATTTCAAAAGCCTACAGTGAGAACAACCACCAAGCAACACTGTATTTCAGTGCAAGGAGTCAGATTATGGAACGATTTTGGACCTGAATTAAAATCATGTACAACGCTTGGACAATTTAAACAAAAACTAAAGGAAGAAATACTCCAAACATATTTACAAGACGACATGTAAACTCACATAAGGATTGACATTTCCAGCCTGTGTTATGTTGTAGCTTAGTTTTTCTTTTTTTCTTTTTTCTCTGTGACATTATGTCTTAGATTTGTTTTTGAATAGTAACCGCTTAACTTAGACTAGCTCAGTTTTCTTTTTTCTCTCAGTCACATTTTGTCTTAGCCTTGTTTTAAATTGTAATCGCTCTTGTCTTGTTTTTCTCTTTTTTCTCCTTTGAATTCTTGGATGGAATATGGGTGGGCAATATAAGCTGCGGCTTCAGCCATCACCCATTTCGGATAACTCACGTGGAATTGTATAGTAGAAGGAGTCTTTGTCTAATTTGACCTTGTTGTTATATTATACAGTTTCTTTTAACCTGTAATGTACTATCCGAAATAAATAAATTCAATTCAATTCAATTCTGTGTCGTAAGCTTGTGTCTCGTCTGCTTTCTTCCTCCACAATGTTATCAACTGTGTTGACAGTTACTTCAGTACTACAAAACCTCTGCTGCCATGTAGTTGAGGCTCTATTATGATTACTTTGTGATCATTAGATATCCCTAGCTTGAGAAATTAATTTTAATTTTCATGACAACGAAGTTATTATGTGCAACCACCACAGCTCCCAGACAGTATGTTCACCCATGTTAACTGGCTGAGCAGCGTTAAAATCATTACTGTTGAATGGTGATCTAGGTAGTTGAATGATAATCATTTTGTTAGCTCAATCCGGTGAAGCTGAAAGGAATTAACGCAATAATAATAATAGGTACGTCTGTCATCCATCCGTCTGTCCATCCACATTTTATGGGAATCGCTACTCATCCTAGGCAATTGCCTCAATGCTCACCAAATGTTCTCACAATGATCCTCAGATGGGTCTGCATCCAGGTTTAGCTCAAGGGCAAGATCATGGTCAAAGGTCAGGAAATCTCAGCACATGTGGTTTCATAAAAATCTATACTCATGCACAGTGATCAGGTGGGTCTGCATCAAGGTTTTGCTCAGGGCAAGGATCAAAGTTCGGGAGATAGTGCTTATATTTAATATATTTTAAATTTAATGAAAACTGTTACTCCTCCTAGAGAGTTCCCAAAATTCTTAAACTCACACACACAACAATCCTCAGATTTGTTTGCATCCGTGTTGAGCTCATGGTCAAGGTCATTGTCAAAGGTCAGGAGACCTGGGCATTTATGATTTTACAAAAATTGTTACTCCTCCAAGGCAATTGCCCCAATCTTTGGCAAATTCATGCACAAGGATCCACAAATGGGTCTGCATCTAGGCTGTACTCAAGGGTCAAGAGATCTGAGTATGCTCAATGTGATTTCATCAGGCCAAAATGAGCTACACCGTCATTGATGGTCTGGTTGTTGGGAACAGAATCCTCCTGGTAAATAGTCTTGACCCACTTCTGTCAGGCATCTTTGTCCCCTGCACAACCAGGGAAACTGTGCAATCACAGACAGGGACATACAGTATCTCACAAAAGTGAGTACACCCCTCACATTTTTGTAAATATTTTATTATATCTTTTCATTGGACAACACTGAAGATATGACACTTTGATACAATATAAAGTAGTCAGTGTACAGCTTGTATAACAGTGTAAATCTGCTGTTCCCTCAAAATAACACACAGCCATTAATGTCTAAACCGCTGGCAACAAAAGTGAGTATGCGGAGAGAGGAATAATCAGGCGGAGAGGTCCAGAGCAGCACAGGCTTTATTCATCTCTCTCTCCTATATTTTTTAGAATCACGAGCATCAAAAGTGTAACAGGTCACAGGCACCTCTGCTCTTATAGCATACCACTTGGTCAGCCTTCTGTGGTGCTGCATTAACATCAAAGCCCTTGCAATTCTCATTTTCTTTGTCACTGTTCACATCAACACACCAACCCCCGCATCAACACACAAACCCCCATGACGATTCCCCTTGTCCTTCCATCTGAGTGTAAACATACTGAGGTGGATTCCCATAAGTACACCCCTAAGTGAAATGTCCAAATTGTGCCCAAAGTGTCCATATTTTTTGTGGCCACCATTATTTTGCAGCACTGCCTTAACTCTCTTGGGCATGGAGTTCACTAGAGCTTCACATGTTGCCACTGGAATCCTCTTCCACTCCTCCATGATGACTTCACGAAGCTGGTGGATGTTAGAGACCTTGCGCTTCTCATCTTCCATTTGAGGATGCCCCACAGATGCTCAATAGGGTTTAGGTCTGGAGGCATGCTTGGCCAGTCCATCACCTTTACCCTCAGTGTCTTTAGCAAGGCAGTGGTCGCCTTGGAGGTGTGTTTGGGGTCGTTATCATGTTGGAACACTGCCCTGTGGCCCAGTTTCCAAAGGGAGGGGATCATGCTCGGCTTCAGTATGTCACAGTACATGTTGGCATTCATGGTTCCCTCAATGAACTGTAGCTCCCCAGTGCCGGCAACACTCGTGCAGCCCCAAACCATGACACTCCCACCACCATGCTTGACTGTAGGAAAGACACACTTATCTTTGTACTCCTCACCTGGTTGTGGCCACACACGCTTGACACCATCTAAACCAAATAAGTTTATCTTGGTCTCATCAGACCACAGGACATGGTTCCAGTAATCCATGTCCTTAGTTTGCTTGTCTTCGGCCAACTGTTTGCAGGCTTTCTTGTGCATCATCTTTAAAAGGGGTTTCCTTCTGGGACGACAGCCATGCAAACCAATTTGATGCAGTGTGCGACCTATGGTTTGAACACTGATAGGCTGACCTCCTACCCCTTCAACCTCTGCAGCAATGCTGGCAGCACTCATACATCTATTTTCAAAAGACAACCTCTGGATATGATGCTGAGCATGTGCACTCAGTTTCTTTGGTCGACCATGGCGAGGCCTGTTCTGAGTGGAACCTGTCCTGTTTAACTGCTGTATGGTCTTGGCCACCATGCTGCAGCTCAGTTTCAGGGTGTTAGCAATCTTCTTATAGCCTAGGCCATCTTTATGTAGAGCAACAATTCTTTTTTTCAGATCCTAAGAGAGTTCTTTGCCATGAGGTGCCATGTTGAACTTCAAGTGACCAGTATGAGAGAGTGTGAGAGCGATAACACCAAATTTAACACACCCGCTCCCCATTCACACCTGAGACCTTGTAACACTAACGAGTCACATGACACCGGGGAGGAAAAATGGCTAACTGGGCACAATTTGAACATTTTCACTTAGGGGTGTACTCACTTTTGTTGCCAGCGGTTTAGACATTAATGGCTGTGTGCTGAGTTATTTTGAGGGGACAGCAAAATTGAACTGTTATACAAGCTATACACTACATTGTATCAAAGGTTCAGGTTCAGGTTCAGGTTACTTTATTTGTACCCGTAGGTAGATTTGTTTTGCAGTCTGGTGACATCCATATTTACAAGCCACAAATTACATTCAACATAGACACAAACACAGGCACACATGAAATTGACTATAAACATGATAAAAATACTCAAGGCTCCATCAATCAGGGTATAAAAAGACAAAGAGATGAGAGAAAAACCAGAGGTAAGAGAGAAGAGTCATATTAAAAGTTAAAAACTAGTCAAAGAGGTTAAAAACTCAAAGGTCTAAGACCCAATAAAATATTTAGAACCCAAGTAACATCCTACAAAAATAAGTAAATATAAAATGGAGTTAATAAATAGGTACCTAAATTATGTGCAATATATTGTTACAGCTTGTTCAACTCTTTGACAGCAGCAGGAACAAAGCTGTTTTTGTAGTGCTGGGTTTTACTTTTTGGGACAGCAAACCTCCGTCTTGAGGGAAGAAGCTGAAAGTTGCAGTGCAAAGGGTGGGAGTCATCATTTAAAATGGAGGTAGCCATCCTCTGTACTTGTCTGGTGTACAGGGATGTCAGGCTCAGCTGTGACTCACCAAGCAAACGACTGGACCATCTAACTACCTGATCCAAGGATTTCCTCTGTTTCAGTTTTATCTGACCAAACCATGACACTAAAGAAAAGGATAAAACAGATTCAATAAAAGCCCGATAAAACATTGTCATTATGGTTCGGTCAATTTGGAAGCGTGCAAGTTTTCTCAAGCAATGCAAATGTTGCTGACCCTTTTTGCACACCCTTTCACAGTTCTCTTCAAAGTTTAAATTACTATCAATAATCATCCCAAGATATTTGTAGGATTGTACACATTCGGTGGTCTGTGTGGGTAACCCCCACAACATACTGGGACAAGCAGAGCGTTCAGCTGGAGCAATTAGCAGAACAATGAGATGTGTGTATTGATATCAATAGGCAGCCTCTCTTTGTCTCGCTCCTTCCTGCCAGTATCCTGCTGCTGATATGTATGACTCAAAGGCAAATGTTCCTTCCTGCTCTGTACTGTGATGCAAATGTCCCATTGCCTTCCTGCCGTTTACTGTGATGTTAATGTGCCATTCAGGCATTGTCTGTAGTGGGGTATTTAAACTGCATATCGCTCTGTAACTCTCTCTCTCTGACTACTGCTTCTGACCACACGCATTGCCTTTTGCTGACGAGAGCCTGAGGGCTCGCTCTAGCCCGCCTACACAGGGCCGGAGCGAGTTCTGTGATGGCGGACTAATGATGAATAAACTCCCTTTAAAACTCCAGTTCGCCGTGCCTTATTTCGTACCGCCACAGTCTGGCCTTTTAGTACGGTGACTTTGTGCCTGGGAGTTTTCCTCCTAAAGTCAATAATCATGTCTTTAGTTTTTGTCGTATTCAGCTGCAGGTAGGAATCCTCACACCAGTGAACAAAATCATCAACTACTGGGCCGTGGCCGCTCTCACCATCCTGGAGGAGACTGACAACAACTGAATCATCAGCATACTTTATAATGTGTCTGTTGTCATGTCTGCTCCGACACATGTTTGTGTACAGGATGAAGAGTAGTGGTGACAACACACACCCCTGAGGAGAGCCAGTAGAAGAGCACTTTAGGTCAGACAATGTACGATTGACCCTTACTCTCTGCATCCTGTTGGTTAAGAAATCCAGAATCCAACCCACCAGATTATTGCTCAAATCAAATTGTTGCAGGAGCCTTTCAACGAAGATATGAGGTTGGATTGTATTAAAGGCGGAGGAAAAGTCCACAAATAAAAGCCTGGCGTGTGTCCCATTAAAATCCAGATGTTTAAAAAACATGTTAAACAGAGTGACAGTGTCATATCTTCAGTGTTGTCCTATGAAAAGATATAATAAAATATTTACAAAAATGTGAGGGGTGTACTCACTTTTGTGAGGTACTGTACTTGGTACAGTACAGGCTTGTGTATTTCATGCTCTGTTTGCCAGTGCTTTGACGCATCCAAGAGCTGCACACATTCTTTTAGCTTTCCTGGCATTTTTGTGAACAGTGTCATCATTATTTTGCCAGATTGATCTATAGAATGTGATGGGGAGAAGAAGAATGTCTCGAGACATGGAAAATAGCAGGGAAAAAACATAGCAACACAAATGATCTTCACACAAAAGGAGATTTTCCCATTTTTTTTTTCTGCTATCCAGCCACATACATCGTGAAGAGTGGAGTAGAGTCTTTATCCAGTGTGAAGGGAGCCTTACAAAAAGGGTGTGTAAGGTACACAGAGAGCCACCATGGACTTAATAGGTCATGGGCCAGAGAGGGCACCCCCCCCCCTCTACAAAATTAGTTTTTTCTGAAGCGTATCGATGTACTGAACATAAAAATAAATGTTAACATTGAAAATGTTGGGATGCAAAACCTATCTTTACTTGAATATGGCTAACCAGTTTTTTGCACAAACTACATCAAAACCAACTGTCCGAAAGAAACACAAGTGCATGTTTAAGACCCCACATCATATTATATATATACTGTATATTTATATATATATATATATATATATATATATATATATATATATATAATATGATTATGATATGATATGATACACAGTGGCTATAAAAAGTCTACACACCTGTTCAAATGCGAGGTTTTTATGATGTAAAAAAATGAGACCAAGATAAATCATTTCAAAACTTTTTCCACCATTAATGTGAGCTATAACCTGTACACCCCAATTGAAAAACAAACTAAAATCTTTTAAGGGGAAAAATAAAAATAAAAAACTTAAAATAACCTGGTTGCATAAATATGCACACCCTCATAACTGGGGATGTGGCTGTGTTCAGAATTAACCAGTCACATTCAAACTCATGTTAAATGGGTATCAACACACACCTGCCACTATTTAAAGTGCCTCTGATTAACCCCAAATAAAGTCAGCTGTTCTAGTAGGCTTTTCCTGACATTTTTGTAGTCACATCTTACAGCACAAGCCATGGTCCACAGAGAGCTTCCAAAGCATCAGAGGGATCCCATTGTTCAAAGGTATCAGTCAGGAGAATGGTACAAAAGAATTTCCAAGATATTAGATATACCATGGAACACAGTGAAGACAGTCATCATCAAGTGGAGAAAATATGGCACAACAGTGACATTACCAAGAACTGGATGTCTCTCCAAAATTGATGAAAAGACGAGAAGAAAACTGGTCAGGGAGGCTGCCAAGAGGCCGACAGCAACATTTAAGGAGCTGCAGGAATTTCTGGCAAGTACTGGCTGTTTAGTACATGTGACAACTAGAAAAGCACTCACAGAGCACATACCTCCGCCAAGGCTCCTTCCGTTTCTCATGGATCACCTCCAAAATGTAATGGGTTTGTGTGTAGGCCTATAGCCACTTGTGGTGAAAATTGCATCAAAGTCTGTCCATCAGTTTTGGAGTATTGTTGGTAACACACTGTGAGAAGATAAGAGCCTTGGCTGAGGTATGCATTCCCAGATCATCACCAAAATATAATGGGTTCCTCTGTAGCCCAAGAACCACCTCTGGTGAACATTTCATCCAAATCCATCCAGTACTTTTTGTGTAATCCTGCTACACAAATACAAAAAAGCCCTTGGTGGAGGTATGCACTCTCAGATCATCACCAAAATCTAATCATCCCTGATGGCAATAGAGGGATATCAGATGTTTAACATTAACAGATCTCAAAAAAAGGGTGGTGGTGTTGCACTGTATATTGATGACCTATATAGATGTAAGCTTGTAAATGAAATGTCCTCAGCACTACCAGGGATTCTGGAATGTGTTACTGTTGAGATTGACCTAGACAAAACAAAAAATCTAATCATAAGCTGCATATACAGAACGCCGGGAACTTGCATTGAGACATTCAGAGATAAATTAGTCGAGCTGTACAATAATATTACTAGTAAGAAAATGGTAGCAATTTGTGGAGATTTCAATATTGATCTACTTAATCCACATCAACAAAATGTAGTTACAGAGTTCATGAACTCTATGTACAGCATGAGTCTATATCCCACAATAACACATCCCAGTAGAATCACAGCTCACTCTGCTACACTTATTGACAACCTGTTTGTCAATGTTCTCGACAAGAAAATAGAAAGTGGATTATTGATAAATGATATAAGCGACCACTTGCCAATCTTTGCACTTATCCATGGCCACACGGGGCCCAACCCAGAAAAAATCTCAAAATCGTTCAGACACAAATCACCAAACGCAATCAGTTCTTTTAAAGAGGACTTGCTGAAGCAAGACTGGACAGAAGTCTATGTATCAGATGTAAATGAAGCCTATGACACATTTACAAACATTGTAACCACTCTTTATGAAAAAAACTGCCCATTAGTTAAAAAAAAGCTTAAACACAAATTTACTGACAAACCATGGCTAACCAAAGGACTACAAAAGGCGTGTAAAAAGAAAAATTTATTATATAAAGCTTTCATAAAGAAAAGGACAAAAGAAGCAGAGCAGCGGTATAAAACATACAAAAATAAGTTAACATATATAATAAGATGTAGTAAAAGAGACTATTACAGTAAAGAACTGGAAAAAAACAAAGACAATATTAAAAATACAGGGACAATAATCAACAGTATCCTTGGAAATAAAAGCAGAAATACCAGCTACCCAACTAACACTCCAAAAAATAATAAATCGACTCCGAATGTGAATATAGCTTCACCTGCAGATGAATTTAATAATTTTTTTGTTAACATTGGACCTAAACTGGCCTGAGAAATACCCACTACGGTGCCAACAGGTGATTCAATATGCAATAACACTGCTGTAAAAGACACCATCTTCATAAAGAACACAGACGAAAGAGAGGTCATTGAAATTGTTAAATCGTTCAAAAGTAAAACATCTACTGACTGCGATGGTATTGATATGCTACTAGTCAAAACTGTTATCGAATGCATAGTGAAACCACTGACGTATATCTGTAACCTGTCTCTCCAATCAGGTATATTTCCCAATGCAATGAAAATAGCTAAAGTAATTCCGATTTACAAGACAGGCGACAGAGGGGAACTCTCCAACTACAGACCAATTTCACTATTACCGCAATTTTCCAAGATACTTGAAAAAATATTCTATGAGAGAATTGACAACTTCATACTGAAGAATGATTTATTGTGTGAGCAGCAATATGGGTTCAGACACAAAAGGACAACAGCATATGCCTTAATGGAATTTACAGAAAAAATATCAACAGCCATTGAAAATAAAGAGTATTCAGTTGGAGTATTCCTGGATCTTAAAAAAGCATTTGATACAGTAGATCACAATCTATTATTAAAGAAACTACAAAATTGTGGTATCAGAGGGGTAGCACTGTCCTGGTTAAGAAGTTACTTAAAGAATAGATATCAGTTTGTATGTGTTAACAACAAAAACTCAGAGCTACTGAAGGTCACCTGTGGAGTCCCACAGGGTTCAGTTTTGGGACCATTATTATTCAATATGTATATAAATGATATATGTAAAGTTTCAGAAAAAATGGACTTAATATTGTTTGCTGATGACACTAACCTGCTATGCAGTGGAAACAACTTGGAACAACTTCTGGATACACTCGGAAAGGAATTAGGAAAGCTGAAACTGTGGTTTGATTCAAACAAATTAACGCTCAATTTAAGCAAGACAAAATTTATAGTCTTTAACAACCATCACAACTACCCAGTACCCAAACTCAGTGTAAATGGTGTAGAGATTGAAAGGGTATCCGAAACTAAATTCCTTGGAGTAATAATTGATAACAAACTGTGTTGGAAGCCACATATTAATTATATAAAAGGTAAAGTATCCAAATCAATTGCAATATTACACAGTGAAAAATTTGCTGAATCAACCCACACTATACACCTTGTATCATTCATTAATACTCCCATACATGACATATTGTAATGAAGTATGGGGAAATACATATAAAACAAACATATATCCACTCTTTATGCTTCAAAAGAGAGCTATTAGAATAATCAACAAAGCAGCTTACAGGGAACCAACAAACCCACTTTTTCTTAAACAAAAAACTCTCAAGTTGAAAGATCTGATCGACTTTAAAACCGCAATAATAATGTTCAAAGTGAAGAATCTATCACTGCCCACAAATATCCAAAAGTTGTTCCAAACAAGGGAGAAACGATATCACTTCAGAGGAACATGTATATTTCAAAAGCCTACAGTGAGAACAACTACCAAGCAACACTGTATTTCAGTGCAAGGAACGATTATGGAACGATTTTGGACCTGAAATAAAATCATGTACAAAGCTTGGACAATTTAAACAAAAACTAAAGGAAGAAATACTCCAAACATATTTACAAGACGACATGTAAACTCACATAAGGATTGACATTTCCAGCCTGTGTTGTGTTATAGCTTAGTTTTTCTTTTTTCTCTGTGACACTATGTCTTAGATTTGTTTTTGAATAGTAACCGCTTAACTTAGACTAGCTCAGTTTTCTTTTTCTCTCAGTCATATTTTGTCTTAGCCTTGTTTTAAATTGTAATCGCTCTTGTCTTGTTTTCTCTTTTTTCTCCTTTGAATTCTTGGATGGAATATGGGTGGGCAATATAAGCTGCGGCTTCAGCCATCACCCATTTCGGATAACTCACGTGGAATTGTATAGTAGAAGGAGTCTTTGTCTAATTTGACCTTGTTGTTATATTATACAGTTTCTTTTAACCTGTAATGTACTATCCGAAATAAATAAATTCATTCATTCATTCATTCATTCATTCATTCATTCATCTGTTCCCTGTGCCACTACACACCTTTCCTGAAAATTTCATCAAAATCCATTCATAACTTTTTGAGTTATGTTGGTAACAGACAGACAAACGCCGGTAAAAACATTACCTCCTTGGCGGAGGTAACAATCTCCCATCTAGGGTGGCAAGACGGAAGCCTTACAGTGGTGTGAAAAAGTGTTTGCCCCCCTCCTGATTTCTTTTTTTTTTTTTTTTGTATGTTTGTCACACTTAAATGTTTCAGATCATCAAACAAATTTAAATATTAAACAAAGATAACACAAGTAAACACAAAATGTGTTTTTTAAATGAAGATGTTTAGCATTAAAGGTAAAAAAATCCAAACCTACATGGCCCCGTGCAGAAAAAGTGACCCCCCCCCTTCTTGTCAAAACATAAATTAACTGTGGTTTATCACATCTTTGGAATGCTGAGTTCAATTTCTCTAGCCACACGCAGGCCTGATTACTGCCACACCTGTTCTCAATCAAGAAATCACTCAAATATGGGCGGTGCAGTGGCGCAATGGTTAGCACTGTGGCAGCACAGCAACTCACCCTTGGCCATGGGATCCCTGGTTCGATTCCAGCCCCTGACCAACAGTGATCTGTGTGGAGTTTGCTGTGTCTGCATGGGTTTACTCCGGGAGTTCTCCGGTTTCCTCCACAGGCCAAAAACATGCAGGTTAGGTTAATTGGAGACTCTAAAGTGGCCCTAGATGTGAATGTGTGTGTGAATGGTAAAGGGATAGCGCCGTACTGTGGTTGCTTCATCCATCCAGGTGGATGCCCTCAATTTCCCCTCTGGGGATCAATAAAGTATACAAAATCAAAATAAAAAAAAAAGGACCTGCCTAACAAAGTGAAGTAGACCAAAAGATCCTCAAAAGCTAAACATCATGCTGTGATCCAAAGAAATTTGGGAACAAATGAGTAACAGAGTAAATGAGATGTATCAGTCTGGAAAAGCTGATAAAGCCATTTTTAAAGCTTTGGGACTCTAGCAAACCAGAGTGAGAGCCATTATCCACAAACGGCGAAAACATGGAAGAGTGGTGAACCTTCCCAGGAGTGGCCGGCTGACCAAAAGTGCGCACCCCCAAGAGTGCGGTAACGACTCATCCAAGAGGTCACAAAAGATCCCACAACAACATCCAAAGAAAAGCAGGCCTCACTTGCCTCAGTTAAAGTCAGTGTTCATGACTCCACCACAAGAAAGAGACTGGACAAAAATGGCCTGCATGGAAGATGTCAGGAATCGAGCCGGCTTGGTTTCCCCCAGCTCGGTCCTGAGCGCTCTGTGGGTTTTGGTACCATTGTATATGTTGTGGGGGACCTAGATAATGCAATTCTCCACTCAGACTGAATAGCACGGGAGGAGACGCTTTAAAGCTGTGAACTGGATATGCAAGACAGCCTGTGGTTTTCTCCATAAGAATGCATGATAATATGCGTTCTCCTCCGGGTTGCATAATAATGCGCCGACAGTCTGGGTGACAAAAGGAATTGTTATTGTAAGTCTATGTGTTGTAATGTGAACCCCTCAGGTCGTGAGGCGAGTTGCATGGTATAAAAGAGAGATGTCAGCGACCTGGGTTTATTCTTCTTGTTAAGTGATGTTGGAGAGAGAGATTAATAAAGTCTGCTCTGCCGACTGCCTCGCCTGCTCATTCCTCTCTCTACAATATATGTATAGTATGTATTTCAGTGTTTCCATAGTCACTGCCTGACCGGCAGCTGTTAAGACAGCCGCTGTGACCTACTTTCTGTGACACTGCTGACAGTCTGCCGGTCCGGCCACGCCCCCTCTCTCTCTCATTTCCATCAGCTGTTGCCAGTCCCGTTTATCATCTTTCCCGCACCTCGCCCAGGTGTTCCCAATTTATCATGCCAGCGGTGTTTGTACTTAAGCAGCTCTTTGTTAGTCAAACACCGCTGGACCATTGTACGTGCTCACATGGTTGTTCTTCGCCGTGTGACCGTCACGTCAGGTGAAGGATCATTTGTGCTCGCTGGCAGACTTGGACAACTCGGACTGTTCCTGCATGGTGAGTAAGAGCTGTCTGCGTTTCTGTTTGTAGTTGTGCTGCTACGCTTGCCTGTAGTGTTTCCCCTTGCAGCACAACTGCTACGCTTTGGCACTGTTGCCCAGCTCTTCTCCCGTGCCAGTCGAGTGTCCTGGAGAACTCTCAATTTACCCGAGCAGTTTGTCATCTCATCCTGTGTGTTTTTGTGGCCATGGTGCATAGTGGTCTGCCTGCTGCACGCAATTTGTGTGAGCCATTTGTGCACAACTGTTCCATTTCTGTAAGTCTTTATTTTTGAACTGTCTGGATATCAATAAATGTGTGTTTGGTGTACCCAGCGCTTAAATCCTCATTCCTCCTTCTCTTCCTCTGTGCGCTGTGGAGAAGCACACAGGGAAGTTTATGACAGAAGAGTTCCAAGACAAAAACCACTGCTGAGCAAGAAGAACATAAAGGCTCATCTTAATTTTGCCAGAAAACATCTTGATGATCCCCAAGACTTTTGGGAAAATACTCTGTGGACTGATGAGACAAAAGCTGAACTTTTTGGAAGGTGTGTGTGTGGCGGGTTGATTCAACCCCCCCACAACACACAGGACAGTCAGCTCTCTTCTCTAGGTTTTTCCCGCTGCACTACTGAGATGTAATGTGCCATTCATGTATTGTGATGTAATGTGCCATGCATGTGTTGTGATGTAATGTGCCATGCATGTGTTGTGATGTAATGTGCCATTCATGTATAGTGTTCATGCGTCCTGTCCTTACTGTGTCCTAGAGGCTGAGATCAATATGTAGATGTGCCTTGTAACCTCTTTGTCCTGCACCTGGAGCAGAGGCTAGCAAATCTGCCTATTGTTATGTAGGTCTCTTAAATGCAAATGTCTCATGCCTGTTCTGCAGTCCCTTTGATCGTACCAACTGCTGTGAATCCACTTTGATGTATTGTCTGAGTTGGGTATAAATACTGCACAGGTTCTGTAACTCGCCCTCTCAATTCCACTTCCTCAACTGCTGCTGCTGGACACAGACTTTGTGTCCTCCTTCTCTGAGAGCCGCTGAGCTCGCTCCCGGCGCGCATGCACGGCGCCGGGAGCGGAGCTCGTGACGGCGGTATGATTAATAAAACCTGCTTAAAACCACAGCATCACTGCTTATTTTTTCATGCCGCTGCACTGGTGACCCCGCAGACGCACACGCTTTGTGCGACGCAACCTTCTGGTCTGGACATCCACGCTGAACCGGCCGAGGGACACAAGACGTCTCCTCCCTCTCGCCACCCCAACGCACCATAACCTGAAGGCAGGAAAGAACACGCTGCCAGTGAACGCTTCACTGGCGACCCTGAACATGCACATGTTTTGTGCAAAGCAACCTTCTGATCTGGACAGCTGCACTGGTGACCCGTTCTTCATGATGAGATCTGCACGTCTGAGATCTGCTCATCCACGCTGGACCGGCTGCGCTCGCAGCTCCTCCACACGAGAGCGCAGACACCTCGTCCCCTCTCCACGACGGCGTCCTCCATGGCTGGCGGAGAACGCAACACATGGACCTGAACGCACCACGGCCGAGCAGTGCCAAAGATTGTCTATTCCCTCCCACCGCTCCAATGCATCTGCACGAGCCTGAGGGACAAAAGATCGTCTATTTCCTCCCACCGCTCCAACGCACCATGGCCAAGCTGCAGCCACAGCTCAAACCTGGATTTTATCGGCGCCGTCTGCGCCGATCTCCACCAAGATTCTGCACCCTGGTTCTCCTCTCCAGCTGGCCTACCCATGCACGGAACCCCGGCACACGCACCGGGGAGTTACGAGGATGGCGCACCACGCACGGGGCAATAACGGCTACAGAGACTGCCATCGTCCTCCGCCGCTGCACATGCCCGAGAAAAACAGCCGATCGCCACCCTCGGAACCTTCAGGGCTGCCCGCTCACCTGAAGCAAGCACGCAGCTCGCCACTGGATTTTCTAATGGTCTCAGCCACGGCACATAAGGGATTTCAGCCGTCAGCTGTTCCCGGGGGCTTTAGGGCTGCGCCCGCACCTAAAGCCAACAAGCCAAGTCCCCCTGCTTCTTTTTTTCTTACAGCTGCTACGCAGCCTCGCCGCTCCTGTTTTCTTCATGGCCACGAGAGGAGTCAGAGACTAATTTTTCTTCTTGTGATCTCTGCACGTGCAACGGGACACCCCCTCGACGCGCGGAGCAACAAGCAATTTTTGCACGGCTCGGATGATTTCACTGTCCCCCTGCCAGCACTTACTACCCCCCTCCTCCCTCCCCCTCCGCCTGCAGCGATCTTCTCCCACAGCTCGCTCCCATAGATGGATTATCGAGGTCTCGACCCCCTGCCGTGCCCTCTGGGGGGAGCGTGTGGCGGGTTGATTCAACCCCCCCACAACACACAGGACAGTCAGCTCTCTTCTCTTGGTTTTTCCCGCTGCACTACTGAGATGTAATGTGCCATTCATGTATTGTGATGTAATGTGCCATGCATGTGTTGTGATGTAATGTGCCATGCATGTGTTGTGATGTAATGTGCCATTCATGTATTGTGATGTAATGTGCCATTCATGTATAGTGTTCATGCGTCCTGTCCTTACTGTGTCCTAGAGGCTGAGATCAATATGTAGATGTGCCTTGTAACCTCTTTGTCCTGCACCTGGAGCAGAGGCTAGCAAATCTGCCTATTGTTATGTAGGTCTCTTAAATGCAAATGTCTCATGCCTGTTCTGCAGTCCCTTTGATCGTACCAACTGCTGTGAATCCACTTTGATGTATTGTCTGAGTTGGGTATAAATACTGCACAAGTTCTGTAACTCGCCCTCTCAATTCCACTTCCTCAACTGCTGCTGCTGGACACAGACTTTGTGTCCTCCTTCTCTGAGAGCCGCTGAGCTCGCTCCCGGCGCGCATGCACGGCGCCGGGAGCGGAGCTCGTGACGGCGGTATGATTAATAAAACCTGCTTAAAACCACAGCATCGCTGCTTATTTTTTCATGCCGCTGCACTGGTGACCCCGCAGACGCACACGCTTTGTGCGACGCAACCTTCTGGTCTGGACATCCACGCTGAACCGGCCGAGGGACACAAGACGTCTCCTCCCTCTCGCCACCCCAACGCACCATAACCTGAAGGCAGGAAAGAACACGCTGCCAGTGAACGCTTCACTGGCGACCCTGAACATGCACACGTTTTGTGCAAAGCAACCTTCTGATCTGGACAGCTGCACTGGTGACCCGTTCTTCATGATGAGATCTGCACGTCTGAGATCTGGTCATCCACGCTGGACCGGCTGCGCTCGCAGCTCCTCCACACGAGAGCGCAGACACCTCGTCCCCTCTCCACGACGGCATCCTCCATGGCCGGCGGAGAACGCAACACGTGGACCTGAACGCACCACGGCCGAGCAGTGCCAAAGATTGTCTATTCCCTCCCACCGCTCCAATGCATCTGCACGAGCCTGAGGGACAAAAGATCGTCTATTTCCTCCCACCGCTCCAACACACCATGGCCAAGCTGCAGCCACAGCTCAAACCTGGATTTTATCGGCGCCGTCTGCGCCGATCTCCACCAAGATTCTGCACCCTGGTTCTCCTCTCCAGCTGGCCTACCCATGCACGGAACCCCGGCACACGCACCGGGGAGTTACGAGGATGGCGCACCACGCACGGGGCAATAACAGCTACAGAGACTGCCATCGTCCTCCGCCGCTGCACATGCCCGAGAAAAACAGCCGATCGCCACCCTCGGAACCTTCAGGGCTGCCCGCTCACCTGAAGCAAGCACGCAGCTTGCCACTGGATTTTCTAATGGTCTCAGCCACGGCACATAAGGGATTTCAGCCGTCAGCTGTTCCCGGGGGCTTTAGGGCTGCGCCCGCACCTAAAGCCAACAAGCCAAGTCCCCCTGCTTCTTTTTTTCTTACAGCTGCTACGCAGCCTCGCCGCTCCTGTTTTCTTCATGGCCACGAGAGGAGTCAGAGACTAATTTTTCTTCTTGTGATCTCTGCACGTGCAACGGGACACCCCCTCGACGCGCGGAGCAACAAGCAATTTTTGCACGGCTCGGATGATTTCACCGTCCCCCTGCCAGCACTTACTACCCCCCTCCTCCCTCCCCCTCCACCTGCAGCGATCTTCTCCCACAGCTCGCTCCCATAGATGGATTATCGAGGTCTCGACCCCCTGCCGTGCCCTCTGGGGGGAGCGTGTGGCGGGTTGATTCAACCCCCCCACAACACACAGGACAGTCAGCTCTCTTCTCTTGGTTTTTCCCGCTGCACTACTGAGATGTAATGTGCCATTCATGTATTGTGATGTAATGTGCCATGCATGTGTTGTGATGTAATGTGCCATCCATGTATTGTGATGTAATGTGCCATTCATGTATTGTGATGTAATGTGCCATTCATTTATAGTGTTCATGCGTCCTGTCCTTACTGTGTCCTAGAGGCTGAGATCAATATGTAGATGTGCCTTGTAACCTCTTTGTCCTGCACCTGGAGCAGAGGCTAGCAAATCTGCCTATTGTTATGTAGGTCTCTTAAATGCAAATATCTCATGCCTGTTCTGCAGTCCCTTTGATCGTACCAACTGCTGTGAATCCACTTTGATGTATTGTCTGAGTTGGGTATAAATACTGCACAGGTTCTGTAACTCGCCCTCTCAATTCCACTTCCTCAACTGCTGCTGCTGGACACAGACTTTGTGTCCTCCTTCTCTGAGAGCCGCTGAGCTCGCTCCTGGCGCGCATGCACGGCGCCGGGAGCGGAGCTCGTGACGGCGGTATGATTAATAAAACCTGCTTAAAACTACAGCATCGCTGCTTATTATTTCATGCCGCTGCATGTGTCCCATTACACCCGGCGTGAAAGTAACACAGCATTTCAGAAAAGGAACATCATACCAACAGTAAAATATGGTGGTGGTAGTGTGATGGTCCGGGGATGTTTTGCTGCTTCAGGACCTGGAAGACTTAATGTGGTAAATGGAGCCATGAATTCTGCTGTCTACCAAAAATTCCTGAAGGAGAATGTCCGGCCATCTGTTCATGACCTCAGGCTGAAGCACACTTAGGTTCTACAGCAGGACAATGATCCAAAACACACCAGCAAGTTCACCTCCGAATGGCTTAAGAAAAACAAAATGAAGACTTTGGAGTAGCGTAGTCAAAGTCCTGACTTGAATCCGATTGAGATGCTGTGGGCATGTCCTTAAAAAGGTAATTTATGTTCGAAAACCCACCAATGTGACTGAATTACAGCAATTCTGCAAAGATGAGAGGGCCAAAATTCCTCCACAGCACTGTAAAAGACTCATTGCCAGTTATTGCAAACACTTGATTGCAGTTGTTGCTGCTAAGAGTGGCCCAACCAGTCATTAGGTTTAGGGGATAATCACTTTTTCACACAGGGCCATGTAGGTTTGGATTTTTTTCCCCCATCAATAATAACACCTCTATTTAAAAAAATGCATTTTGTGTTTGCTTGTGTTGTCTTTGTTTCATATTTAAATTTGTTTGATGATCTGAAACATTTAAGTGTGACAAACATACAAAAAAAATGAGAAATCAGGAAGGGGGCAAACACTTTTTCCCACCACTGTATCTTCAGAAGAAAAACATCCAAGCCCGGCTACAATTTGCAAAAACACATTTGAAATCTCCCAAACACGTGGGAAAATGTGTTATGGTACGGTGAAACCAAGGTTGAACTTGTTGGGCATAATTCCAAAAGGTTTATTTGGCGCAAACACAACACTGCTCATCACCAAAAGAACACCATACATACAGAGAAGCATGGTGGTGGCAGCATCATGCTTTGGGGCTGTTTTTCTTCAGCTGGAACTGGGGCCTTAGTCATGGTGGAGGAATATATACTGCTCAAAAAAATAAAGGGAACACTTTGAAAACACGTCAGATTTTAATGGGAAAAAATAAGCTGGATATCGAAATTGTGGCAGGCTAGTCCAGTTTACTCAGATTAAAAAGTGTTCCTTTAATCTGAGTAAGCTGGACTAGCCTGCCACAATTTCGATATCCAGCTTATTTTTTCCCATTAAAATCTGATGTGTTTTCAAAGTGTTCCCTTTATTTTTTTGAGCAGTAAATATATATATATATATTTCTATGAAAATTAACCAATGAAAATCAGACAATGCTTTTGAATTGTGGTTCAACAGAATTATTTTAAAAAACAAACTCATGAAACAGGCCTGGACAAAAATGATGGTACCCCTAGAAAAGATGTGACCATAGGGACATGTTCAACCAAGATGTGTCCTCTAATTAACATCACAGGTGTCTACAAACTTGTCATCAGTCAGTCGGCCTATTTAAAGGGTGGCAAGTAGTCACTGTGCTGTTTGTTGACATGGTGTATACCACACTAAACATGGACCAGAGGAAGCAAAGGAGAGAGTTGTCTCAGGAGATTAGAAAGAAAATTATAGACAAGCATGTTAAAGGTAAAGGCTATAAGACCACCTCCAAGCAGCTTGATGTTCCTGTGACTACAGTTGCACATATTATTCAGAAATTTAAGATTCCCGGGACTGTAGCCAACCTCCCTGGACGTGGCCGCAGGAGGAGACGGATAATACGAATGGTAACAAAAGAGCCCAGAACAACCTCTAAACACATTCATGGTGAGCTCCAAGGTCAAGGTACATCAGTGTCAGATCGCACCATCCGTCGTTGTTTGAGCCAAAGTGGACTTCATGGGAGACGACCAAGGAGGACACCACTGTTGAAAACAAATCATAAAAAAGCCAGACTGGAATTTGCCAAACTGCATGCTGACAAGCCACAAAGCTTCTGGGAGAGTGTCCTATGGACAGATGAGACAAAACTGGAACTTTTTGGCAAGGCACATCAGCTCTATGTTACAGACACACAAATGAAGCATACCAAGAAAAGAACACTGTCCCTACTGTGAAACATGGAGGAGGTTCTGTTATGTTCTGGGGCTGCTTTGCTGCATCTGGCACAGGGTGTCTTGAATCTGTGCAGGGTACAATGAAATCTCAAGACTATCAAGGTATTCTAGAGAGAAATGTGCTGCCCAGTGTCAGACAGCTTGGTCTCAGTCGCAGGTCATGGGTCTTGCAACAGGATAATGACCCAAAACACACAGCTTAAAAACACCCAAGAATGGCTAAGAGCGAAACACTGGACTATTCTAAAGTGGCCTTCTATGAGCCCTGATCTAAATCCTATTGAACATCTGTGGAAGGAGCTGAAACATGCCGTCTAGAGAAGGCACCCTACAAACCTGAGACAACTGGAGCAGTTTGCTCATTAGGAGTGGGCCAAAATACCTGCTGAGAGGTGCAGAAGCCCCATTGACAGTTACAGAAATTGTTTGATTGCAGTGATTGCCTCAAAAGGTTGTGCAACAAAATATTAAGTTAAGGGTACCATCATTTTTGTCCAGGCCTGTTTCATGAGTTTGTTTTTTAAAATAATTCTGTTGAACCACAATTCAAAAGCATTGTCTGATTTTCATTGGTTAATTTTCATAGAATTTTTATTTATTACCGCTTTTGTCAGATTCAAGTTATTTCTGTGACCATTGTGGGTTTTTCTTTCATCAACAGAGGGGTACCAACAATTTTGTCCATGTCTGTATATATATATACAGTATATATACTGTATATATACACACACACACACACACACACACACTTCTTTTGGCTGTCCCCTTTAGGCGTTGCCACATTGGGTCATCTGCCTCCATCTCACCCTATCCCTTGCATCTTCCTGTAACACCAACCCTCTCCATGTTTTCCTTAACTACATCCATCAATGTTCTCTGTGGTCTTCCTCTTTTACACCTGCCTAGCAGCTCTATCTTCAATATCTCATCTCTTCAACTATCCCTCCTCTGCATATGTCCAAACCATTTCAGCCTTGCCTCTCTTACTTTGATATATTACACACACACACACACACACACACACATATACAGTATATATGTATGTATGTATGTATGCACACACACACACACACACACACACAATGGATATAAAAAGTCTACACACCCCTGTTCAAATGCAGGCTTTTTTGATGTAAAAAATGTGATCAAGATAAATCATTTCAAAACTTTTTCCACCACTTACAGTATGTGACTTATAACCTGTATAACCCAACTGAAAAACAAACTGAAATCTTTTAAGGGAAAAAACAAAAAACTTACAATAACCTGTTTGCATAAATATACACACCCTTAAACTAATACTTTGTTGCAGCACCTTTGGTTTTTATTACAGCACTCAGTCTTTTTGTTTATCTATACATTCCAAAACCTTACACGCACACACACATACAGTATATACTGTATGTAAAGTTAGGGATATTCAGCTTTTGGATGAAATTTCAGGATGCACCTAAAATGCACTATAACCTTTACATGTAAACTTAATTTGACCTTCTGTGACCTTTTGAATGCACATGTCCAACTGTTCAGTGTTCCAGTACTTTTTGCATAACTTGTTCTCTAACAAGGTGCTTAACAGCAAAATTCACAACAGGTGTTTGATCCATGAATCTACCAAGAAATTTTTTGGTTCAATTAGAATTAGTATTTAAACAGTCCTCTTCATCACACTGTTTACATTTTGACATCATGAGACCAAGACGACACCTAACAATTGATCAACAGTACCTTGCCATTGTGAGGCTTCAAACAGGATGTTCTCAGAGAGAAGTGGCCACTGAGCTTATAGTGTCACAGAGTGTCATCAGCAGGTTGCAACAGAAATACAGGGAGACTGGAAGGCATAGAAGTGGACATCCTTTGGCCACATCCCATGCTGATGACCACTTCATTGTGAGCAGTGCCTTGCGGAATCAGATGATGAATGCCACTCAACTCCAGGCATATTTAAGGGAGGTGAGAGGCACCCAAATGTCACATCAGACCATTCAAAACTGTTTACATCAGTGTGGTCTGCATGCTAGACGACCTGCAAGGGTACCTGACCAGGCACAGGCATCATCGTCTTGCATGAGCCAGCGAGCATTTATGCTGGACAAGGGACCAGTGGGCCTCAGTGCTGTTCTCTGATGAAAGCTGATTCACGTTGAGCAGAAATGATGGCCACCAACAATGTTGGAGACGTCAAAGAGAGCCACTGTTGTTACCAGACGAGCCTTTGGTGGTGGTGGTGTTACAGTCTGGGCAGGTGTGCCCAGTCAATACAGAACTGCCCTACACCTTGTGAATGGTACAGTGACAAGCCGGTCCTACCTGATTAACATCATTAATCCAGTCATTGTGCCCCTGCATGAACAACATGGGCCTAATTTCATCTTCATGGATGACAATGCTCCAGCTCATTGAGGTTGCATCATTAGGGTACCTCAAATGGAGTGACCTGCACTTTGTCCAGACCTGAATCCCATAGAAAACCTATGGGATCAGCAGAGTCACCGTGTAGCGGCTCGTAACCCTGCACCCCACAACCTCAATGACCTGAGCGCCACCCTTCAAGAAGAGGGGAATGTCATGTCTCAGCAGACAATAAGTCGACTTGTGAATGTGAACAGCATGAGACATCACTGTCAAGTTGTAATTGATGCTCAAGGGTACATGAGAAGTTATTGAGACAGACATTTTTTGTTGTGGTATAACCACCATTGTTGTTGGCTTTTGTTTCAAAAAATTGTTTGAGATGAGGAAATCACCATTGCATGCTTCTACTTAAATGCCCTACTTTCATGATATAATGTCTCTGTATATATATATATATATATATATATATATATATATATATATATATATATATATATATATATATATATGTGTGTGTGTGTGTGTGTGTGTGTGTGTGTGAAGACGTGCAGCAGATAGACAGACAGGTAGGAGTTACGCATAGGAATATTGTCTGCATTTTTTTCTTCAGAAAAACAGACTCCAAAAAAACAACACAAACAGAATAAATTATTTATTTTTTTCCTTTTCGCTCGCACTGAGTGGTTGGGGACTGTAGGGAGTTTTCAAATGAAGGCGCTGCAAATAATTTCCACATCTCTACTCTTTAACATGCATTCAATGCAATTTAGCTGTTGTAATGGATGTTGTGTTAAAGTCTGTATTGGCTGTTGCACACGAGTTTTTCTGTATAGCAGACGTTTCTGCTTAATTTATAAATCACTGTAATAGGAAATGTTTGACAATCCTGTGCTTTTCTTGTATTGTTATATAGAATATCACTGTAGTAAGCTGGAAAAACCATCTGCTTTAAAATTTGTAATTCTTCCCACAACTTTTAGTGTAAAAAAAACCTCTCCAAACATCGCAACTTTTATCGCAACTTTTAAGATAAGATAAGATAAGATAAGATAAGCCTTTATTAGTCCCACAATGGGGAAATTCCAGGATTGCAACAGCACAGGGATAGCAACACTCAGAGCAACAATCAGAAGGCAAGAAAAAAAAGCAAGAGCAGCTAATATACATATGTACATATTACTATATATATATACGTACAGTATATATATATATACACTCACCGGCCACTTTATTAGGTACACCTGTCCAACTGCTCGTTAACACTTAATTTCTAATCAGCCAATCACATGGCGGCAACTCAGTGCATTTAGGCATGTAGACATGGTCAAGACAATCTCCTGCAGTTCAAACCGAGCATCAGTATGGGGAAGAAAGGTGATTTGAGTGACTTTGAACGTGGCATGGTTGTTGGTGCCAGAAGGGCTGGTCTGAGTATTTCAGAAACTGCTGATCTACTGGGATTTTCACGCACAACCATCTCTAGGGTTTACAGAGAATGGTCCGAAAAAGAAAAAATATCCAGTGAGCGGCAGTTCTGTGGGCGGAAATGCCTTGTTGATGCCAGAGGTCAGAGGAGAATGGCCAGACTGGTTCGAGCTGATAGAAAGGCAACAGTGACTCAAATAACCACCCGTTACAACCAAGGTAGGCAGAAGAGCATCTCTGAACGCACAGTACGTCGAACTTTGAGGCAGATGGGCTACAGCAGCAGAAGACCACGCCAGGTGCCACTCCTTTCAGCTAAGAACAGGAAACTGAGGCTACAATTTGCACAAGCTCATCGAAATTGGACAATAGAAGATTGGAAAAACGTTGCCTGGTCTGATGAGTCTCGATTTCTGCTGCGACATTCGGATGGTAGGG
Organism: Pholidichthys leucotaenia; assembly: GCA_020510985.1. Taxonomy (NCBI): domain Eukaryota; kingdom Metazoa; phylum Chordata; class Actinopteri; order Cichliformes; family Pholidichthyidae; genus Pholidichthys; species Pholidichthys leucotaenia. The sequence goes on along the minus strand of CM035841.1, from coordinate 326,374,546 downwards.
TCAGAATTTGGCGTCAACAACATGAAAGCATGGATCCATCCTGCCTTGTATCAATGGTTCAGGCTGGTGGTGGTGGTGTAATGGTGTGGGGAATATTTTCTTGGCACTCTTTGGGCCCCTTGGTACCAATTGAGCATCGTTGCAACGCTACAGCCTACCTGAGTATTGTTGCTGACCATGTCCATCCCTTTATGACCACAATGTACCCAACTTCTGATGGCTACTTTCAGCAGGATAATGCGCCATGTCATAAAGGTGGAATCATCTCAGACTGGTTTCTTGAACATGACAATGAGTTCACTGTACTGAAATGGCCTCCACAGTCACCAGATCTCAATCCAATAGAGCATGTTTGGGATGTGGTGGAACGGGAGATTCGCATCATGGATGTGCAGCCGACAAATCTGCGCCAACTGTGTGATGCCATCATGTCAATATGGACCAAACTGTCTGAGGAATGCTTCCAGCACCTTGTTGAATCTATGCCACGAAGAATTGAGGCAGTTCTGAAGGCAAAAGGGGGTCCAACCCGTTACTAGCATGGTGTACCTAATAAAGTGGCCGGTGAGTGTATATACACACACAGACACACAGTGCAGAGCATTGTAGCTGGATGGAATAAATATATGAGTATATAAACACACAGTGCGGAGCACTGTAGCTAGATGGAATAAATATGTAGATATATAAACACCCACAGTACGGAGCATTGCAGCTAGATGGAATAAATATGTAAATATATAAACACACACAGTGCGGAGCATTGTAGCTAGATGGAATAATATGTAGATATATAAACACAGTGCGGAGCATTGTAGCTAGATGGAATAAATACAGTATATAGATATATAAATATAAACACACCCAGTGCGGAGCATTGTAGCTAGATGGAATAAATATGTAAATATATAAACACACACAGTGCAGAGCATTGTTGCTAGATGGGATGAAACAGCACAACCGTTTTATTACAACTTCTACAAAAAGCTCCCACGAATTCAAGCTTTTTGGGTTGCAACAATCTCAAAAACATCCCGTGAAATCCTAGAGGGACTGATTTATAGTCTTTAACATACACAGCATTAAATCAATGAACTTATGGCACTGTCTCTATGATGTTCGATAGTGGATGGCGACGGATTAAATTCAGAGCATGCACAATATGTCTGCCATACTTCTCAGGAGAGCCAGGAAAAAGACAGAAAGTAGCTTAACAGGATGTGATGTCAACTATTGGCTTATTTCAGAATAAAATTACCTTTGTGTCATGATTGGTAATGATTAACAGCTCACGTGCAGGGAGTGACACCAGAGAAAACACACGATGACATAGAGAAGCAAATTTGATTTGAATTTTATTAATGCAAAAAGGAAACCTCCTCAAAGGAAAAACGCCACTCGCCAGAGGAAGACCCAGCCTGTAGGGAGAGACGAGAGACCTGGGCCAAGATGGGGTCGTGGAGAACTGACCCTTCAATTTCTGAAAGGCCTATTCAGCTGCCTCGGACCAATTAAAGGGCACTTTAACCAAGGTCAGCTGGGTCAGAGGCTGTGCTACCCCATTATAGTTTCTAATGAAACGGCGATAAAAATTTGTAAACCCCAAGAAGCGTTGAAGCTCCTTGCGGGAGTGGGGTGTAGGCCAATTTAGCACAGCCTCTACCTTGGCCGGGTGGGCCCTCAGCTCCCCTTCAGCTACGATAAAGCCTAGGAATGAAGTGGAGCGGGTGGAAAACTCACACTTCTCGGCTTTAAGGTAGAGCTGATTCTCCAGGAGCCATTGTAAAATGCCCCTGACGTGGACTGCGTGTTCCTCTGGCGTGCATGAAAAAATCAAAATGTCGTTGAGGTAAACAAAAACAAATTGATTAACCATATCACGGAGGACGTCATTGATCATACGTTGGAAGACAGCGGGCACATTGGTGAGCCCAAATGGCATCACCAGATATTCAAATTGCCCCAAGTGTGTTTTGAAGGCCGTCTTCCACTCGTCCCCTTCACGAATGTGAACCAGATGATAAGCGTTCCGCAGATCCAATTTAGTAAATATGTGTGCTGAAGGAGCTCAAACGCAGAGTTTATCAGGGGCAGAGGATATTTGTCTTTAACTGTTATAGCATTGAGTTCCCGATAATCAATTCACGGGTGTCGGGAACCGTCCTTCTTTCTGACAAAAAAGAATCCTGCCCCAGGAGGAGCCAATGAAGGCCGAATGAGAACGGCATTCAGATAATCTTTAATATAGCTCTCCATCGCCTCCCTCTCCGGCCCAGAAATACTGTAGAGCTGGCTGGACGGCAGCTGCGCACCCAGGAGAAGGTCTATAGCACGATCATAAGAGTGATGGGGAGGTAAAGAGCACTTGATTTGCTGAAGACCTCTCCGAGATCATGATAGACCATGGGTATTAGGCTGAGGTCTGGCGGCTCTACCGGAGGGGAAGAGATGGACAGCATAGGTGAACACTCAGCCGAGCTCAGACAGGATGCTAAACAATATGGGCTCCAGGAAGAGATGGAGTGATTCACCCAATTGATAATAGGGTTATGCTTCCAGAGCCACCAGGTAAACAAGAACCACTGGATGACCAGATTTAGGGAGAATAAAGAACGAAATAGTCTCCCAGTGGCTACCAGAAAGAAGGATGGACACCAGCCCCATTTTTTCGGCAATGGTGGTCATCTTTTCGCCCGACAATGTAGTGACATTGAGGGACATGGGCAATTTAGTCGTGGGGATGCCTACGTCCCGCACGAAGCGTGCAGAGATGAAGTTCTGCTCTGCCCCTGAATCAATCAAAGCCATGGCCCTCCTCTCGACCCCCGGCAACTGAATGAGGGCCGAAATGGAGAAGCTACAGGGGGAATGAATGGATTTCCTGCCTGCCATATCCCCCATGGCTACTGATGGGGCATATCTTTTGGGCTTCAGATGGCACTTCTGCAGTGTGTGCTTTAGGGAGCCACAATACATGCAAGCACCAGCTCTCCTCCACCTCTGGCATTCTTCCGGAGTCAGACGGACTCGGGCGAACTCCATAGGCTCAGAGGAGGAGCCAGCTCCACCTGTGTCAGAAGCCGAAAAGGGTGTGCGCGCACTGGGCAGGTTAGAGGAGGCCTTGCGCTTCCTCGAGCGCTCGCTGTATCGGTTGTCAAGACTGACAGCCTGCTCAATTAGACCATCCAAGGAAGAGGGAATGGCATGAACTGCTAGGTCATCGCGGAGATTTTCGTTTAAATCCTGGAGGAAGACGCTACGTAACGAAACATCATTCCATCCAGAGTCTGCCATGATGACCCGGGACTCCACAGAGTAGTTGGCGGCAGACCGGCTCCCCTGACGGAGTGACATTAATTGGCTCATGATGTTCCCTTCACTTTCTGTACAGTCAAAAGTGCGAGTAAATTCGTCCACAAGTCTCTTAAATGAATAATTAGGGCCCTCCGAACTGTGGAGAATAGATTGGGCCCAGCTGAGGGCCCTATCTCGCAGTAGGAGGGTCATAAAGTGAGTTTTTGCTGTATCATCCGGGTACTCCCCCCGACCTGGCCCAAATACAGCCGAACATGGCACAAAAAGCCCTTACATTTCCCCACCTCCCCCACGTACAGGGCAGGTGAGGGAACGGTGGTCGTTCGGTACACGGTGGGAGAAACTGGGGCAACAGGCGAAGGGGTGGAACCTGGACGGGACAAATGGGCCAAATGTTTGGCAACTGTGCCCAGCTGCTGCGTAATAATTTCCAGCAACTGGGCACAGTCGTGCTTACACTGCTGTGTAAGCACAACCACCTGCCTCTCTGTGGCATCCAAATGATCCAAAGCTGAGTGTTCCGTTGATGCCACTCCCGCTGAGCTTGCACTATGGCTGGCTCGTTCTGTCGTGATTGGTAATGATTAATAGCTCACGTGCAGGGAGTGACACCAGAGAAAACACACGATGACACAGAGAAGCAAATTTGACTTGAATTTTATTAATGCAAAAAGGAAACCTCCGCAAAGGAAAAACGCCACTCTCCAGAAGAAGACCCGGCCTGTAGGGAGAGATGAGAGCAGGTTAGATAAGGAGGGAGACTGAGAAGGGAAAATAGGACTACACTCACGTGGGAGGAAGAGATAGCCTGGCAGAGGAACCCAGCGGTTACGGCCAACCCGGAGGAGATGCTGGAAGGCAGGAGTAGAGCTGGGCGAGGTGTCTGACTGGGTGAAGATGGTTGCTGACGTGGTGATGGTGATGAGGCAGGTGAGCGCACAACAACCCCGGAGACGCACCACGAAGCAGGTAGCAACCTGAAGAGGAGAAGACAAAAGGATTAATGGTTTATTCTCCAAAAGGGAGAACCAGACTTACTTGTTGAGACAGGTAGTATACCCAACGAGCCAGCGCCAAAGTGTTGAAGAGAAGGTCTATTTAAGCGCTGGCAAGCCAGAGGTAGCAGGTGCATCTCATTACGCAGGTGAGGATGATTGCCCGTGGAGTAGGGGAAAGTTGAGCAGGATGGGAGGGGGAGAGTGCGCTCACCAGATCATGACACTTTGCAAACAAATTAAAACTTTTGCTGCAATCATTCAGACTTTTAACCAAAATAAGTAACATACTATCAATTAAAGAAAAATGCGTAGCTAAAAACTAATGTTTTAAGAACATCACAATTAGCATGAACACCTAGCTACAAAGCATTACTCATGAAATTTTACTAAAAATACATCTATGTAGAGCAAATCATCTACAGTTGCTCTAGAGTTGGCTCTATCATGATGTGCTTGGTACTGTGGTATTCCTTGCCCCTAAAAATATATATTTAGCCTTTAGAATCAAGACTCTATATCACACAGATGCTGTGATATTGAAAAATATTCATTTTCAGACTGCTATTTTAAATATCCAGTAAACAGCGGGGAAAATAAGTATTGAACACGTCAACATTTTTCTCATTAAACATATTTCTGATGGAGCCATTGACCTGAGATTTTCACCAGATAGTAACAACCAAAGTATTCCATACATACAAAGAAATCAAGGCAAGTGTGTTCACAAAACAAGTTGTTATAATAAATAAATAGTGAAGATTAGTTAATTATATATTACACAAAGTGCTTGCATACACATCTCTTAGATCCACACATACACTCACACACACACAGACACACAAGTCAAATCCACACATACACCATTCACACATACACGTACTACACACACATGCACACACATACAAACTCCACAGGAAAGTCTCTGTTCCCGTTTCCATATATGGGCATGGGGAAAGAGAAGACATCTGAACAGGGCAGAAGCCATAAAAACGAGGAGATCCTGGGAGCCATCTGGATGCCAAGAGGACAGTTTGGACAATGGCCTGTCATAATTGGCCCTTTCAGGGCAGAAATCAAGACCCCTCTCACCAGCTGTGAGTTTGCACATTTAATGATAATGAACAGAAATAACCACGAGGGGTAACTTACAGAAAAGGCGAAACAAGAGAACCAAAAAGGGTAATTTACAGAAAAATGCAATCCATGAAAACCACAAAGGGAAACTTACAATTATTCAGGCGAGGCTGAGAACTGAGCTGAAAATAAAACAGGAATCAGACGGGAGGATTCCTGTCTGCACAAGATGAGGTCACCGTGAGGAATAAGCCCCTCAAGCGAGCTTAAATAATAAAACAAAGAAAACCCAAATGTGGATCAGGTGTGGATGCATGAACGAGAAAGCAATCAAAGATAACAAAACAGCTGGGACAACCCGCAAACAGATTTGGCAGGAGAAAGTAACATAATGACGCCGTCAAAATAAAATCACAAACCATAATGGAAGAAAACCAAGAACAAATACATATACAGAAAATGAGTAGCAACCAGGAGACCTGAGCATGGCAATGACCCGCGCTCGACATCATGACATGGCCAGTGTATTGTTGGAAAGTTATTGGGAAACACACCCACTAACTGGAAGCCTTTTTATAGATGTGTTGTTCTTTGTTCTGCGTCCTTTCCGGGAGAGGGAGCTGGGACGTCCCACGGCCGTGTACTCTGACTCCCTGCGTGGTTCAATAAAAGTTAAGCTGAGAAATAGTTTTTCTTCTGTGATCATTGGTTGGTTATGTCATATCCTGGTGAGTGCTCGCCCCCTCCTTCCCAATCTCTCCTGCCTCTCAGGTAATCAACGCACCTGGGAGAATTGACGCACCTGCTGCCTCTGCCGAGCCAGTGTTTATAAGGACCACCTCTTCACTGATTCTACACTGGCTTGTTTGAGTATACTGCCTCTGAGCAGAATCTCTGCACAAACTTGCAAGTTGTCTCATGTTGAAGGTTACGCCTAACCTTTACACTGTTTCCCTTTTTCTCCCTCTTCAGGTTGCTGCCTCCGAAGTGGTGTGCTCACCAGCCCGTTGCCTCTCCCACTGCAGCTCCATACTCCACCCGGTCAGACACAGCCCTTTCCTAATCATCTTCACCAGCTTCACCCTGCTGATTTGTCTCCTCTCACTGGGCTCTGGACTGGATTTTTCTCTCACTCCCACATTAAGTGGCATAATTTGTATTTCTACTCCTCACCTCCATTTCTCTCTAACCAGCTCTTGTCTTTTCTCCACAGATGGTTGCTTCTCTGGCAAGTGACTGTTTTCCATATTCCTGCCCTTTTGAGATTAATAAATTGTCAAATGTCTATTGTAGTTTTTGTGCTTTCTTGGTGCTGCACCTTGCACTTGTGCTGTAAATTCAGTGGATATGACAGAACGAGCCAGCCATGATAGCAGCGCAGCAGGTGCCGCAGCAACGGAGCACTCTGCGTTCCACCGCCTTGACATTACAGAGAGGCAGGTGGTTCTGCTCACCCAGCAGCTGCAGACAATCATGCAGCAGCTGGGTATAGTTTCTGATCTTTTGGCTCACATGTCGGCTCTGGATTCTGTGGCTCCACCTGCTGCTCCTAGTTCAATCATTCGCCGAACCACTTCCATTCCCTCACCTACCACGTACTCCAGGGAGGTGAGGCAATGTAAGGAATTCCTTTGCCAGGTTCAGATTTATTTGAGACAGGTGGGGAGGGAGTATCCGGACGACATCTCCAAAATTCATTATCGCACCCTCCTGCTTCGGGGCCGGGCACTTAGCTGGGCTCGGTCCGTGCTCGACAGTCTGGAGGGCGCATACCTGATGTTTGACCAATTTGTGGCTGACTTCTCCCACACGTTTGACCGTACGGAGAGCAAGGGGAATATAATGAGCCACCTTTTGTTGCTCCGTCAGTGTAGCCGGTCGGTGGCCGGCTACTCGGTGGAGTTTAGGGTCAAAGCGGTGGATTCTGGATGGAACGATGTAGCCTTATGTAGCACGTTCCTCCATGGTTTAAACACTCACCTCTGTGACGACCTGGTGGTTTAGGCTGTTCCCGCCTCTCTGGACAGCCTAATCGATCAAGCAGTTGGGTTGGATAACCGGTACTGCAAGCGTGCGAAGGAGCACGGCTCATTCACTTGCTTACTCGCTGCATGCGGGCCTGTGGTGGCTACTGACACAGGTGGCTCCGATTCCTCTTACGATCCGATGGAGCCAGGCTGGTTCCACCTCCCTCCTGAGGAGCCCCATCGGAGGAAGAGAATCAGCGCGTGCACGTGTTGTGGCTCACTTAAGCACAATCGGCCACCTGGGGCCAAAAAGACGTGGCCCGTCAGTAGCCGTGGGGGGTCTGATGGACGGGGCTCATTCACATCCTGGTTCAATTACCGGGGGCCGAGAGGAGGGTCACTGCTATTATTGATTCTTGGGGAAAGAAAAATTTCATCTCCTCCCAGCTCGTTTGGGAGATGGGGATCCTGACTGTTAATCTGCCGGGCCCCCGGGACGTAACAACCTTATCCGGTCGGAAGGTGGCGACCGTTACTCAGCACACGGACCAGATCTCCATCCTTCTGTCTGGTAATCACAGGGAGAGATTAACGTTCTTTGTTTTCCCAAGCTCCTCTCACCCGGTGGTTTTAGGTTATCCGTGGCTCAGGAAGCACAATCCTATTCTCAGTTGGGTGCAAAATACAATCTCCTCCTGGAGCCTGTATTGTTTGGCTTCATGCCTCAGTTCGGCCGAGAGTTCTCCATCTCTGCCCATCACCTCTCCTCCAGTGGAGCCGCCGGACCTCTTCCTCGTACCCAAGGTCTATCATGACCTTGGGGAGGTTTGTAGCAAGTCACGAGTGCGCTCTCTTCCTCTACATCGCTCGTACGACTACAGTATTGACCTCCTCCCGGGTGCGCAGCTGCCGTCCAGCTAGCTTTATAACATTTCTGGGCCGGAGAGAGAGGCGATGGAGAGATACATTAAGGATTCCTTGAATGCCGGCTTCATTCGGCCATCCTCAGCTCCATTCGGGGCGGGGGTTTTCTTTGTTGGGAAGAAGGATGGGTCTCTGCATCCGTCCATTGACTATTGTGAGCTAAACACCACCACAATCAAAGATAAATATCCTCTGCCCCTAATCAACTCCGTGTTTGAGCTCCTTCAGCACGTGCGCATATTCTCCAAACTCGACCTGCGTAACGCTTATCATTTTATCCCAATACGCGAGGGGGACGAGTGGAAGACGGCATGTAAGACTCACTTAGGGCAAGTTGAATATTTAGTCATGCCCTCTGGGCTCACCAATGCCCCTGCCATCTTCCAACGTTTAATCAACGACGTCCTCCGAGATATGTTTAATCAATTTGTCTTTGTCTATTTAGATGACATTTTGATTTTTTCTCGCATGCCAGAGGAGCATCAAGTCCATGTAAGAGCGGTGTTACAGCGGCTCTTAGAAAACCAACTCTACATCAAGGCAGAGAAGTGTGAGTTTTCCACCACTTCCACTTCTTTCCTTGGGTTTGTAGTGGCGGAGGGAGAGCTGAGAGCCGATCCGACCAAGGCGAAGGCTGTGTTGGATTGGCCAACACCACACTCCCATAAGAAGCTGCAACACTTCTTAGGGTTTGCGAACTTTTATCGCAGGTTCATCAGGAACTATAGTGGGATAGCACAGCCTCTGACCCAACTGACCTCTGTTAAGGTGCCATTCATATGGTCCGAGGCAGCTGAGCAGGCCTTTCTAAAATTAAAGGACCTGTTCTCAACCCATCCTGGCTCAGGTTGACTCTCAGCTCCGATTCACCCTGGAGGTGGATGCTTCAGGCACAGGGGGTGGGCGCTGTGTTGTCCCAGCACTCACCCTCTGACTTGAAGCTCCACCCATGCGCGTATTTCTCTCGGCAGCTCACCCCAGCCGAGAGGAACTATGACGTTGGGGATTGGGAGCTTCTGGCCATTAAGTTGGCCTTAGAGGAATGGAGACATTGGCTGGAGGGAGTGGTGCATCCTGTAGTCGTGTGGACTGACCACAAAAACCTTGAGTATTTGATTTTTTTTTTTTTTGATTTTGTATACTTTATTGATCCCCAGAGGGGAAATTGAGGGCATCCACCTGGATGGATTAAGCAGCCACGGTACGGCGCTATCCCTTAAGCATTCACACACACATTCACACCTAGGGCCACTTTAGAGTCTCCAATTAACCTAACCTGCATGTTTTTGGCATGTGGGAGGAAACCGGAGAAATCCCGGAGTAAACCCACGCAGATACGGGGAGAACATGCAAACTCCACACAGATCACTGTTGGTCAGGGGCTGGGATCGAACCAGGGATCCCATAGCCAAGGGTGAGTTGCTGTGCTGGTGCAGTGCTAACCACTGTGCCACCGCACCGCCCAGGAGTATCTGCAGTCGGCCCACGACTAAATTCCAGACAAACCCGCTGGGCCTTATTCTTCCAACGATTCAATTTACCATCACATACAGGCCCGGATCTCGCAACGTCAAACCTGACGCTCTCTCCAGGCAGTTTTGCCAGGACTCATCTGCCCCCTCGTCCCACTTCCAGCCTGTTCTCCCGCCTTCGTGCATCCTGGGAGCTCTTACCTGGGAGATTGAGCGGAGTGTCCAACAAGCCCAGTCCTCTGAGCCTGAACCAGCAGGGTGCCCCCCAATCGTCTGTTCGTCCCTGCCACCCTCCACGGTGAAGTTATCCAATGGGGGCACACCAGTCATTTTGCCTGCCACCCTGGTGTAGGGCACACTATAGATCTGGACAGGCGGGTGTTCTGGTGGCCCACACTGCGGAGGGATGTGCAGGAGTACGTCAAGGCCTGTCAGACGTGTGTCCAGAATAAATCCAGCTCCACCCCCCCTGCTGGCCTCCTGTACCCCCTCCCCGTTCCTGGCCGACCTTGGTCCCACATTGCGTTGATTTTGTTTCTGGACGTCCCCCCCTCCCACGGCAACACGGTCATCATAACCACTGTGGACAGATTTTCCAAGGCTGTCCATCTGGTTCCCCTCCCCAAGTTGCCATCGGCTGCTGAAACGGCTGAATTGATCTCCACCCATGTCATTCCTCTCCACGGCATCCCCACCGACGCTGTGTCTGACCGGGGCCTCCAGTTCATCTCCCAGGTGTGGAAGTCCTTCTGCCACTCACTTGGTACCTCTGTCAGCCTCACCTCCAGATATCATTCCCAGAGCAACGGGCAGGCTGAGCGTGCCAATCAGTCCCTGGAGGCCACCCTTCAGTGTGTGGCAGCCGATAATCCATCCTGCTGGAGTTCTCATCTGACCTGGGTGGAGTACTCGCTCAACTCCACGATCTCCTCGGCCACGGGGCTCACACCATTTGAGGTCGCCGTGGGTTACGACCCCCCCGCTACCCATGGCAGAGAGGTGGTGGTGCCATCTGTGGGAGCCCACTTTCGCCACTGCTGCAGACTCTGGAGGTCCACCCGAGCTGCTCTCCTCCAAGCTACGGAACGCAATCGCCACTATGTGGACCGGAGGAGGGTCCCGGCACCGGAATACAAAGCTGGACAGGAGGTCTGGGTGTCAGCCAACCAGATCCTCCAGAAGGCCCAGGCCAAGAAGCCCTCGCCCCACTTCCTGGGTCCCTTTCCTGTCACCGAGGTCGTTGGTGACTCCACCGTCCGGCTCCAGCTCCCATGGGCACTCTGTGCATCCCACCTTTCACGTCTCTAACATCAAGCCTCTCTCCACCAGCCCCCTCTGCCCCCCCCCCCAAAAAGCCGCCTCCCCCTCCCCGAGTCGTCGACGGCCACACCACCCACACAGTCCGCAAGATCCTGGAACATTCACTGCTGAGGCCGGAGTCTCCAGTACCTCGTCCACTGGGAGGGCTACGGCCTGGAGCACAGGTCATGGATCCCCAGATCATATTTTCATGACAAAGGAATGGTCTGGGCCTACCATCAAACTCACCCAGAGAAACCCAGTAGACCACCATGAGGCGCTCCTTGGGGGGGGGGGGGGCGGCGCTGTCATATCCTGGTGAGTGTTCGGCCCCTCCTTCCCGTTCTCTCCTGCCTCTTAAGTAATCAACGCACCTGGGAGGATTGATGCACCTGCTGCCTCTGCCGAGCCAGTGTTTATAGGGACCACCTTTTCACTGATTCCACACTGGCTCATTTGGGTATACTGCCTCTGAGCAGAATCTCTGCACAAACTTGCAAGTTGTCTCGTGTTGAAGGTTACGCCTAACCTTTACACTGTTTCCCTTTTTCTCCTTCTCCAGGTTGCTGCCTCCGAAGCGGTGCGTCTTTAGGGATCGCAGTGCGCTCACCAGCCCATTGCCTCTCCCACTGCAGCTCCATACTCCACCCAATCAGACACAGCCCTTTCCCAGTCATCTTTACCAGCTTCACCCTGCTGGTTCGTCTCCTCTCGCTGGGCTCTGGACTGGATTCTTCTCTCACTCCCACGTAAGTGGCATAATTTGTATTTCCACTCCTCACCCCCATTCCTCTCTAACCAGCTCTCGTCTTTTCTCTGCACGCTATTGCTTCTCTGGCGAGTGACTGTTTTCCATAATCCTGCCCTTTTGAGATTAATAAATTGTCAAACATCTATTGTAGTTTTTGTGCTTTCTTGGTGCTGCACCCTGCACTTGTGCTGTAAATTCAGTTGCTATGACAGGTTAACTGAAAAGATTCTGCTAACTGTCCAAAAATTAATTTTTACAATTTTGGTGGAGGATGCGGGCAGTTTGCCAACTATTTTGATGACGGACATCATCGGGACATAAGCCTTTGTCTGGGTATCGCGGACAAACCAGGGCCCACTGATCAGAAGGTGTGAACCTTTTTTAAAAATCTCTGTAGGATTGTTTGTGACATTCAGTCAAAGTAAGTCTTTGGTCCTGTTTTTTAAATTCTATTGGAAAACTTAATATAAAGATAGTGTTATGTTTTGTGGCTATTTTCTATCATTGTAAGAACACACAGGGAGTCATAAGCATGCATGCATTCACATGTTAGGGACAGAATAATGAGCCACTTTTTAAAGATACATAGGGAGTTTGAATATAAAATAAATCTTTCATATGCTATAGATACATAGAAAGTCTTAAGATTTTTACATGTTACTAATGATACATAGAAAGATTTTATGTAAATAGGACTTTCATGTTACTAATGATACATGGAAATTCTTGAGACTTTTATGTTACCAAAAGATACATAGGGAGTCTTGATGTAAAACAAGGCTTTCATATGTTAATGGAATAAGAGGTTACAGTAATTGTAACCGCCAGTTTGTTAAAATTAGCTGGACTAATCTATATGATAAGCTATCACTAGTATTGATGACTGGATGCAACTCAATGTAAATAGCCTCTACATAATAGTTAAACTGGTTTTATTAAGCAGCAGGGACAAATACATACACACAATAACTCTGTAAATATCTACTAATTCTTTTTCCCCCATAGTATATATATATATATACAGGCGATTTAACTAAAACAACGCACTTTGTGCCCTTTAGTTGTCTAAATTTCACAATATGGTTGCATTTAATTATCTGTGAATTGGTCACGTCAGTAGAGTGGTTTGTCTCTCTGTCGCGTCAGAATACTATTTTCTCCGCTTTTGTTTGTTTTTATTGATTTCATTTTTAATTTTTTATCTCTGTTTGTTGTTACTAGTCTTTGTTTGCGGTTAGCTCGGTATTGGCCTCACCTAATAGCCCATTCGGACGCGCAAGTAGGTCCGATCCCCGGCTGGGCTGCTTTTTACCGGGCTAGGCTTCCTGCTAGCCTGTTTTTAGTCTTTTAGCTGTTTTTAGCTAACTTTCAGCTAACTTGTTTTTAGCTATTTTAGCTGTTTTTGGCTAGCTGGCGGGCTATCCACCCATCTCAGTGCCTGGAACGCCATGGCTCCTTCTCCGACATGTACCCGCTGTTTATCTCTCCTCGGTAAGGTCTCTGAGTTGGAAACAAGGCTCTCCAACCTTTATAAGATTTGGGAGGCCGAAGACCACCTCAACACCATCATTCTCGGGCGAACATCGGCTCTGGCTACCAACTCGCAGCTGGCAGAGACAGCTATTTACTTGGGTGAGCTTAGCGCTTCTCCATCCACCTCTACCCCTGCTCCAGCCTCTGCAGATGTCCATGACCACAGCAATAAACACTGGTTTCGTCTCGGGGCTAAACCCAAAGCCTCGGTTGGTCCCGCTCATCCTCAATGCGCGCCCTGGACCTTGGTTTGACCAGCTAACAACCATCGTCGATCGACTAGAATGGGCCGCGCCTCTTCTCTTCCTGTGTCCTTGGAAAACAGATTTGATATCCTTTCCCTGGAGGATTTTCCCCCTCCTGGACGCTGGCTGTCCGCCCGTGGACGCCCCTCATGCTCCCTCCTCTCCTTCAGCAGCGGCTCATGTCCGCAAACCCAGGATAAAGACTGTTGTGTTATTAAAACACTGCGTGAGTCCAACTGTACTTTTTAACGTCACTTTTTTATTGAACCATGTCAACCTCGCTGCTAGTCTGTCACTCTCCCGCCAGTCGCCTCTCTGACGTCATTACTGTGCGACTTTGTAGTTCTTTTCCAAATAACTCAATTACACCACATCTCCCCTTTCTAGTATCAATGGGTAGACTGCCATTGATTCAACGGACCTTAGAGGATTATTCTGCCTCTATGGCTGGAAGATCTGGTCCTACCAGACATCCAGCTGGCCTGCCGCATCCGCAGAGAGAGAGCTTAGACTTTCTGCTGCACATCCACCAACCACAATGCTCCGCACTGTGTGTCTATATATATATATATATATATATATATATATATATATATATGTGGCGCATGTATTTTTGCCTACATATGTATGAGTATAAAGTGAGATGCTTAGGATTGCATATGTGGATTGACCTCACGTCTTAGGATGGGACAATATGTCTGGACCGCCTGTGGATAACGGCAAGAGGACGGAGGTACCGGGATAAGGAGCTGAAAGGACTTCCTGACCTCCTGGGGCCCGGCGGAGGACTAAGGGACTCGGGGGAGAGTTATTGTCAATGCAGGGTTTTGACAGGGATGTGTGATTCTCCCTTTGATGTTGATGTATAAATGTGGGGGTTCTGATGCAGCTCTTTCTCTTCTGTTCTTGAGAGATCGCTGGGGATGTGAAAGCTACATTAAAAGCTGAATTGAGAAAAATTCAGCCTCGTTATTTCACGCTCCCCACATTGGTGACCAGAGACGTGAGAATGCCTAGAAGCGAGTCGCCCGATCCAGACTCGTCGGAGTCTGCCCGAGCGAGCGCCGTCTCCATAAAGCTACCAGAATTCTGGCAGGACAACCCGGACTCGTGGTTCCTCCAGGCCGAGGCACAGTTCGCACTCGGGGGAATAACGGCAGATGACACTAAGTTCTACCACGTCATCGCAAAGCTCGACAACCGTACAGCTCGGTGCGTGCGGAGCCTGGTGCAGCAACCGCCCGCTGATGACAAATATGGCGAGCTGAAGACTGCCCTCATCCAATGCTTTACGCCCTCAGCCGAAGAGAGGGCTAGGAGACTCCTGGCTATGCATGACCGGAGCGGACGCAGGCCTGTCGACCTTATGGAGGATATGCTGCAGCTGAGGGACTCAGACAACGACAATTTCTTGTTTAAGCATATCTTCCTGAGAAACCTCCCAGTGCAGATGAGAGGGACCCTTTCCAGCATGCGTTGTGTGACCCAGCGGGACTTCCGCGCGCTGGCCCGGGAGGCACAGCGGCTCCTCGACTCCTGCGGTGAGCAGACGGCTACAGCAGCAGCGGCAGACCTCGGTGCGGCGTCCGGGAGCAGCAAATGGCCGGAGACAGCAGAACCAACCCCACCAACAATGGCAGCAGCGCGTTCCAGACGCAGCGGGGGAGATGGCCTCTGCTTTTATCATCGGCGTTTCACAGAGAAGGCGCACAGATGTGTGCCGCCGTGCAACTTCAAGAGCTTGGGAAACTCCAGGACCGAGAGTCGTTAGCAGCCTCGGCTCTCGGAGAACGGAATAAGCTGCTCTACATCACAGATGTGAGCTCCGGGTGACACTTCCTCGTGGACACCGGGGCCCAAGTGAGTTTCATCACCCCGACCTATGCTGACCGGCTGGCAGGCCCCCGGGGTAACGGGGCAATGGCGGCGAACGGCTCGAGCATCGACACCTTTGGAGAGAGGACTCTGTTTCTGTCCTTACACGGCCGCACTTGATGTCCTTACACGGCTGCACTTGCTGATTTTCTGTGCTCACATGGTTTGTTAGTTGATCTTGCCAATAGGCGGCTGGTAAATGCACTCTCTTTTTATTCTATTCCTTGTGCAGCTCGAGTGTCCCCGCCACCAGTGCAGACCAACGTCGCCACAGCAGGCGGTAAGTTTAACACACTACTCACCCAGTTTCCAGCGCTCACAGTCCCCACATTTTCGGCAACAGTTGCGAAACACGGGGTGGAGCATTTTATCACTACAGCTGGCCCCCCCGTCTTCGCGAAAGCTCGGCGCTTGGATGCCGCTAAGCTCTCCATAGCGCGTGAGGAGTTCGCCAGCCTGGAAAGGCTGGGCATTATTCGCCGTTCGAAGAGCCCATGGGGCCTCGCCGCTGCATATGGTCCCTAAAGCTGACTTCTCGTGGAGACCTTGCGGCGATTACCGCAGACTAAACAACGCCACAGCGCATGACCGCTACCCAATCCCACACATTCAGGATTTTTCGGTGCATCTAGCGGGGGCGCGCATTTTTTCTAAAATAGACTTGGTTCGCGGCTACCATCAAGTTCCAGTCCAGCCTGAGGACATTCCTAAAACAGCGGTAATAACCCATTTTGGACTTTTTGAGTTTTTGCGCATGCCGTTTGGTCTTAAAGGCGCTGCACAAACATTCCAACGCATGATGGATGCCGTGTTACGCGATCTCCCTTTTGTGTTCGTCTACCTCGATGACATTTTAGTCGCCAGTACTTCCGAGGAGGAACACGAAAAACACCTCACTGCAGTTTTTCAGAGGTTGGGAGAGCACAGGCTAATAATTAATCCAGCCAAGTGCCAGTTTGGCGTGGCGCAGATCGATTTTTGGGGGCATCGCGTTTCCTCAGAAGGGGCAGTTCCGCTACCGGACAAGGTGCGCACAGTGGCAGATTTTCCCCGACCACAAACGGTCAAATCATTACAGGAATTTTTAGGAATGGTAAATTTTTATAACCGTTTCCTACCCCATGCAGCGCAGCTCATGCAACCGTTATATGCCGCGCTTAAAAAGCAAAAACCCTCCAATACGATCGAGTGGTCCCCGGAGCGGGAGCCCGCATTCGCGAAGGTTAAAAAAGCCCTTGCTGACGCTGCGCTCCTAGCTCACCCAGACCCAACGGCCCGCATAGCGCTCACCACTGACGCATCAGATTTGGCCATAGGGGCGGTTGTGGAACAGCAGGTTGCCGGGGTTTGGCAGCCGCTGGCATTTTTCAGCAGGTCCTTGCACGGGGCCGAGCTGAAATACAGCACGTTTGACAGGGAGCTGTTAGCGCTCCACTTAGCCATTTGCCATTTCCAGTTCTGGCTGGAAGGTCGGCGTTTCACCGCATTTGTCGACCACAAGCCGCTCACTTTTGCGATGGCAAAATTTCGGAACCTTGGTCAGGCCGGCAGCAGAGGCAGCTGGCCGCAATTTCGGAATTTACTACTGATATTCAGCACATAGCGGGTAAACTCAATGTAGTGGCAGACTGCCTCTCTCGCGCGGTGACAGCACCCGTCCGCGCAGGGGTAGATTATACTACCGCAGCCGCAGGGCAAAATAGCAGCGCGGAAGCGCACGCGGCCCCAGTTCACGTGGGGATAGATTATGCAGCCATGGCGGTGGAACAGAGTAGAGATGCGGACGTGTGCGCGCTCCAGTCTGGACCAACAGGGTTAAGGCTGGAGAGTAGGAGTTTGCAAACCGGTATGCCCCCTCTAATCTGCGATATCTCTACTGGGCGACCGCGCCCGGTGGTACCGGCCACTTGGCGCCGCCGCGTTTTTGACTCGGTTCACTCCCTGGCACACCCAGGGGTGCGTGCTTCGGTGAAAATGGTAGCGGAGAAGTTTGTTTGGCCGAGCCTGCGCAAGCACGTGAAAGAGTGGGCAAGAACCTGCATGGCTTGCCAGCGGGCCAAAATTCACAAGCACACAAAAGCCCCGTTCCACATTCCGGCCAAGAGGTTCGATCATGTGCATGTCGACCTCGTGGGCCCCCTACCGTCGTCGCAGGGGTTCACACATCTTTTGACAATGGTGGACCGAACCACACGCTGGCCGGAAGTGGTCCCACTGGCATCGACCACGGCTGCAGAGGTGGCTCGCGCATTTTTGACGGCCTGGGTAGCTCATTTCGGGGTCCCGTCGGATATTACGTCCAACAGAGGGCCTCAATTTGTCTCTGAGCTTTGGTCAGCGATGGCCAGCAGCTTAGGGGCGACAATTCACCGCACTACCGCGTATCACCCCCAGGCTAATGGTTTATGCGAGCGTTTTCATAGGTCCTTGAAGGCAGCCCTCAGAGCGTCGCTTACGGATGCAGATTGGGTAAACAAACTACCATGGGTTTTATTGGGGTTGCGTGCTGCGCCCAAGGAGGATTTAAATGCCTCCCCAGCGGAGTTAGTTTTTGCACAACCTCTCAGGCTGCCCAGTGAGTTTCTACCAGAGCACCCGGAGCCCGGGCGTCCCCCGGCTCTGGGGCCACTGAGTGGCACCGGAGCAGACATGCTCCCGGGCCCCGTTCATCACACCTTTCCGCGTGTTTTCGTTCCCAAAGCTTTAAAAAATGCCGAGTTTGTTTTTGTCAGGCACCAGGCTTCACGATCAGGCCTCCGCCTGCCATATGATGGCCCATTTAGAGTGCTGGAGACAGGTGATAAGCATTTTGTGCTAGATTTGGGGGACAGAAAGGAAACAATTAGTATTGACAGACTAAAGCCTGCTTTTGTGATGAACGACGAGTCTGTACGGGTAGCGAGGGCTCCTCGACGTGGCAGACTCCCCAGGGAACAGGTCCTGGAGCCCCCGCAGAGATCAAATAACCATTCTCTTCCTCAGTCGGCAGATTCTTTGCAGGACGGCGCCGCAGGGACGGTGAGGCCGGCTTACAGCAGATTTGGAAGGCATTTGAAGCCCAGACGGCGTACTGACTGATGTGTGATTTGATCATGTTGTGTAAATCATGCTGTTGATGTTGTCATATTTTGTGAACTATGAGATATTGTCCATTCTTCGACGTTTGGGGGGGGGGGGGGGGGGTGGGGGGGGTTATGTGGCGCATTTATTTTTGCCTACATATGTATGAGTATAAAGTGAGATGCTTAGGATTGCATATGTGGATTGACCTCCTGGGGCCCGGCGGAGGACTAAGGGACTCGGGGGAGAGTTATTGTCAATGCGGGGTTTTGACAGGGATGTGTGATTCTCCCTTTGATGTTGATGTATAAATGTGGGGGTTCTGATGCAGCTCTTTCTCTTCTGTTATTGAGAGATCGCTGGGGATGTGAAAGCTACATTAAAACCTGAATTGAGAAATAATTCAGCCTCGTTATTTCACGCTCCCCACATATATATATTTTTATAGTAATATGTACATATGTATACTAGCTGTTCTTGTTTTTTCTTGCCTTCTGATTGTTGCTCTGAGTGTTGCTATCCCTGTGCTGTTGCTATCCTGGAATTTCCCCATTGTGGGACTAATAAAGGCTTATCTTATCTTATCTTATCTTACCTAATACCATTCACACACACAACAGACACACTGCAGTTTACCCTTAGCACTGAGCAATATGTGCAAAATCAAGTACAATACTTCCATCCTAAACCCTGTACTGTTCTGTCCTCATTCTAAACTCTGAACTTGAACATTTACATAGAAAAGAGTGCAAAATCAGAAAAATAGTGCAATACATTTGCAACCTTTTTTTCACTATTATTTTCAAACGTTCAATCTTCATAACTGTTTATAAGTCCAACTGGGTTGGTTTTACAACCGTTCTCCCAGACCTGGTTCTAGGAGTAGGAGTAGATGGTGGTTCAGGAACATTCTGCTGTGATGATGTTGCTGCAGGTTGTTCTGCTGAAGGTTGTTCTGGAACACCTTCCGGGAATTGCTCAGCTGCAGCACTGTTGCTCTGCTCCGATGAGGAGTTCCAGGGGATGAGATGACGACGATTTCGCCTGATGGTCCCATGGGGTCCCTCCACCAGATAAGAGCACGGTGTGGTGTGATTTCCGATGACAGCACCTGCTGCTCCTTGATCAGTGACCCACACGTCCTGTCCTGGAGTGAGTCTATTGAGATGCTTTGCACGGTGTCTCAGGTTGTAGCGTTGCACATCCTTTGTTTTCCTCTTCCCTTCGTTCAGCATAACAGCATTTCTATCCGGAAGAGCAGGACTTAACAACGCAGGAAGAATAGGCACAGTTGTATGAAGCCACCTTCCCATGAGCAGTTGAGCTGGGCTATACCCATTTTGGAGAGGGGTAGCCCTGTAGGCCAGTAAAGCAAGATAGGGGTCATCTGACTTCTTCAAAAGCCCCTTCACTGTCTGCACTGCACATTCCGCTTCAGCATTGCCCTGGGGATATTTTGGGCTGCTAGTTACATGCTGGAACCCGTACAACTTTGCAAATGCTGCAAAAGCTGCTCCAGAGAATTGTGGCCCATTGTCTGCCACCAGGGTCTCACAGATTCCATGACGTGCAAAGATTGACTTAAGGTGGTGGATCACATCATTAGATCATGTGGGAGTTAGCAGGGCAATCTCCACATATCTTGACATGTAGTCCACTACTAGCAGGTAAGTCTCGCTCCCTAACATGAACAAGTCTGCTCCCAACTTCTGCCATGGTCTGTCTGGGTATGGTGTCGGCATCAGTGGCTCCCTGTGGTTCTGTCTCTCCTGACAGCATGCTCTGCAGTTGAGAACCAACTCATTCAGCTGCTGACTCAACCCCGGCCACCATACTGACTGTCGTGCCCGTTCTCTACACTTAACCACACCCTGGTGTCCTTCGTGCAGCTTAGCGAGAACATTATTTCTCATGGTTGAGGGTATGACAAGCCTATCTCCCTTTAGCAGTAGACCATCCTGGACAGTAAGGAATGCCCTGTCAGTCCAGTATAGCTTGAGTGCAGGTTCATTTATGCCATGAGCTGGCCAGCCTTCTGCACACAGCTGCATCACTTGAGCACACACACTGTCCCTCTGCAGCTGCTCTCTCAGCTCCTCAAGATCGGCAGTGCTTGCGGGTAGGTTCTCCATCATCATATCCACATAGATATTTGTGTCCTCGAACAGCTCTTTGTCAGCTGGTGTCCCTTTTCTTGTGACAAGCGCTCGCAACAATGTATCAGCTGTCCACAGGCACTTCCCTGGCACATGAGATATGGAGTAGGAATAGCGCATAAGACGCATTCGAAAGCGTTGGATCCGAGGGGGTAGAGCGTCCAGTGCTTGAGACCCCAGGAGACTCAGGGGAGGCTTGTGATCTGTCTCCAACTGGAAGTGTTTTCCAATGAGGAAGTTGCTGAGCCTCTCGCAAGCCCAGGTCAGGCTCAAAGCCTCCTTTTCCACTTGTGCATATCTCTGCTCGGTGGGTGTGAGAGACCGCGACATGAAGGCTAGTGGTCTCCACTCCTCACCCCAGTTTTGTAGCAGGACTCCTCCAAGTCCGTAAGATGACGCGTCTGCCGTAACTTTGCATTCTCTGTTAGGATCATATACGGCTAGCACCGGCAGCGACATCAGGGCATCCTTTACGTCCTGGAAGGATTTAGCCTGGTCAGCGCCCCACACCCAGCAGTTCTTCTTCGAAAGGAGATCTCTGAGGGCTTTATCCCTCTCAGCTAGCTGCGGGATAAACTTGCCTAGCTGGTTTACCATTCCAAGGAAAGATCTTAGTTCACTCACTGTTTTTGGCTCAGGCATTTCCCTCACAACCTCCGTCTTGCTCGGGTCTGGACTGATGCCGCTGGCGGAGATCACGTGGCCTAGGAAGGTCACCTCAGACTTTGACAGATCACACTTGCCAATGTTAAGTGTGATACCTGCCTTCTGAATCTTTCTTAGCCCGGTATGCAGGCGAGCATCATGCTCCTCTTGCTTAGGACCCCACACCAGCACGTCGTCAATGTGACAAACCACGCCTTCGAGCCCTTCTGTGACCTCCGTCACCATTCTGTTCTGAAAGTGTTCAGGGGCGGACGCAATGCCAAAAGGTAGCCGTTTGAAATAATAGTGTCCAAAGGGCGTGATGAACGTTGTCAGTTTCGCTGAATCTTCTGTCAATGGGATTTGCCAAAACCCCATATTTGCATCCAGCTTACTAAATATTTTGGCTCCAGCCAGTCTCCCAAGTGTTTCCTCTACTGATGGTAGAATGAACTTCTCTCTACACACGGACTCATTGAGGTTAGTGAGGTCGACACATATTCGCACAGGATCCATCTTGTTCTTTCTGGGCACTACTACGATGCCAGCACACCAGTCTGTAGGCGCCTCAATTCTGCATATCACCCCGAGGCTTTCCATGCGGGACAGCTCTTGCTTGACTTTGTCCATTAGTGGAAATGGGATCCTCCTTGGTGTCTTGAGTGAAAATGGTTTGGCACCTGGTTTGAGCTTGATGGCATATGCCTGGCGCACCTCACCTAGTCCGCTGAATAGTTTTGGATAGTTCTCCTTTAATGTCTCTATAGTGACACTGTCAAGGCGTGCAACAAGCCCTAGTCTGCAGCTCACTGTCACCATGGGGTGAGACGCCGGCTCGGCGCTCAGCCCATGCTCCTTTTATCCCTGCCTCTCATTGGGCAGTGCCTCAGCTGGTTCCCAGCTGTCAGTGTCACGGGACGGCTGGGGCCAATTAATCCTCATCAGCTGGGGCGCTGTTAATGAGTATAAAGAGGAGCAGCTTCGATCATTCGGGGCTGCGACATAAGCACTGCTAGGCTGAAGCCCCTTCGTCTGGTGTCAGCCTCAACTCCCCTTGCAGCATTCCGGTGTTTGTATCCCGCTGTGAGTATGCACGTCTTGTTACCCCCATGTCCGGTACGAGCTACCTACCCCTGCGCTGTGCAGCCTGAGAATGTACGTCTGTATGAGTGTCTGTGCTCTCCTCATCCCTTATCCCTTACCCAGAATAAAACATCTCGACTCACTGGCTTGTCCCTGGCTCTGATTGCCCGGCTCCCTAGAGCCGGATATGACATCCTGGTTTGCTGTATGGAGGGTGTGTAATCCTCCTTCCAGTCTTTGGAGCGGGCAAGCCTCTATGATGTGTTCCATAGTTTGCTCCTCTCCACATGCGCACAGTGGGCTAGGGCTACTGCCCCATCTGTGAAGGCTGGCCAAGCAGGGGCCATGTCCAGTCCTGAAGCGATTGAGTGTAGACCACTGTCTCCTTGGGAGGTTGGTGCCTGGGACCTGTTGGTTGGGGTTTATCACCAGCTGTTTGTTTGGGACCTCCTTGGTCTCCCATTCCTCTTGCCAAGCTGTCTGGATGGTAAAGTCAGCTGGGGGAGGGTTTTTCCAAATCAGCCGTCTGGATGAAAGTCGGGCAGTGGGTGGGGTGTAGATATCTGCATGGATTGGTAAGTGAGGAAAATCTTTAACTTTTTGGAGCATCCTTTGAGTTAATGCTGCTTGCCGGATGTGTGGAGGGGCTATGTTTGACAGTACAGAGAGCCAGGGGAGTGGTGTTGAGCGGATTGTTCCAGTTATAGTTCTCATGGTTGAGTTGAGCTGGGTGTCTACATGGTGTGTGTAAGATGACCTGGGCCAGACGGGCACAATATTCTGCTACAGAGTATGAAAGGGCCAGTGCTGAGGTGCGCAGGGTGGAGACTGCCGCCCCCCATTTTGCACCAGCGAGCTTGCAGAGCAGGTTGTTTCATACTTTCACCTTAGCAGCCGTCCCCTTTAGATGTTCCTTGAAGGATAAGGTCCTATCAAGGGTCACTCCAAGATAAGTTGGATTTGGGGCATGCTTAAGCTTGAGTCCGCTCAGGTGGATGTTTAGTTCTCTGGCAGCTTTTGCATTGTGGAGATGAAATACACTGGAGACGGTTTTTGCTGGGCTTGGTTTTAGGCGCCAGATTTTGCAGAACTGGTCCAGTTTAGCAAGATCTTCCGTGAGCACCCGTTCCAGTGGTTCAAAGTCTGGTGCTTGGAATGCCAAACAGATGTCGTCTGCATAGATGAATTTGCGGGATTTTGTAGTAGGCAGGTCGTTTATGTAGAGGTTGAACAGAGTTGGAGCTAGAACTGAGCCTTGTGGGAGTCCGTTTTTCTGCATTCTCCATGCACTTGTGTTCTGACTGAGGTGGACTCTGAACCTTCGGTTGGTCAGCAGGGTTTTTATAATTGCTGTTGCCCAAGCAGGGATTGCCTTTGTAAGTTTCAGGAGGAGGCCTTTGTGCCAGACCGTATCATAGGCGGCTGTAAGATCGAGAAACACAGCCCCTGTCTTCAGTCTGCTCTCAAAGCCATTTTCAATGAAGGTGGTTAGGGCCAGTACTTGTTCTCCTGTACTGCGGTCCTTGCGGAAACCTGCTTGATCCACACTTAGAATATCCTCTATTTCTGGGGAAATGCGTTGCAGTATTAGGCGCTCCATGATTTTGTAAGGAACGCTGAGTAGGGAGATTGGGCGGTAGCTTGCTGGTAGTTTGTGGTCTTTGCCAGGTTTTGGGATGGCAATGTCCTTTGCTGCCCGCCATTTCTTTGGGATCGAGTTCGTTTGTGTGATCCTTGTGTAGAATTGTGTCAACCAGGTTAGGGCTCGGGGGCCAAGATTTTTCATGAATTCTGGGAAGATATTATCGTATCCTGCTGCCTTTCCACATTTCAGGCCCTGTAGGACTTTCTCCAGTTCAGCAGCCTCGAAGGGTTCAGGGTTCGTTTCCTCTACAGGCATTTTTTGGTGTTTTTTTAGCTCAGTTGTAACTGCTCTTCTGGTGTCTTTGTCTTGGGGTGCTTTGGCGATAGTCAGCAGGTGGGATGCAACTTGGTTGGGTGTGACGGATGCTCGGCTTTGGCTAGGGGGCTTCTGTGCAGCTCCTAGGCGACGGATGAGGCTCCAACATTTCCTGCTAGAGTG
The DNA here is from genome assembly GCA_020510985.1 of Pholidichthys leucotaenia. NCBI lineage: Eukaryota > Metazoa > Chordata > Actinopteri > Cichliformes > Pholidichthyidae > Pholidichthys > Pholidichthys leucotaenia. The sequence continues at coordinate 326,350,066 of CM035841.1, read as the reverse complement.
GGTAAAGCTCCGGTCAGCAACTGTCTCCTCCCATTTCTTTCGCCGGGCTGTATTTAGCGATTCAATGAGATGGTCTGCTATCTCTGGGTCCCCTGATGTTTGATAGGATTGTAGGAGGGCAGCACTTTCTCCGTCCAAACATGGGACATAGAGGGGTCGGTAGCCTCGTGGGATTGCAGTATGGGCAGCCTTGAAGATTGCGCTGCAGAAGCGGTTGTATGCTTCATCTACAGTGATGGTGTGGAGTGGGATGGTAACAACGCTCCGGTCCAGAGTTTCACTGAATTTCTTCCAGTTGGCTTTGCGGAAGTTCCAGCGCATCTTCCTTGGGCTGTATATGACTGGAAGTTGTAGGCCAATGTGTACAAGCAGGGGCCGGTGTTGGCTGTGTGGAAAATCATCAAGAATGAGGATCTGTGTAGGATATGGCTCCCCATTCAAAGAGCTGACCCAACACAGGTCAGGAGAATAGTCCTTCTTCCACCTAGCAGAGTGGAAGGTTCCTCTTTGTTTGGGGTCGTATATCAAAGCGAGGTCATTTCTGGATGCCCAGTCTGAAAGTGCCTCCCCATCACTGTCCACTGCTGGGTACCCCCAGTCAGGGTGATGGCTGTTAAAGTCCCCCACATAGATGGCAGGGTGGGGTAGGGTGGGTATGACCTGCAGATCCCAGTTGGCATTAGGGGGCTTGTACACATTGACAATATGGAAGCCACCAATGATTATGGTGTCTGAGAAATGTGTTGTTATCAGGTGATTTGCTTCAACTATGTCAGAACGCACATAGGTGGCACGTCCATGTTTAGCATGTAGAACATAGCACAGGAGGTCAAAGCCTTTGATGGTGAAGCGGCCAGCTTCCTCTGTGCCAATATGAGTCTCTTGGAGGCAGATTACATCAATTGAATGTTGGAAGGCGAGGACTTCAATAAGGCTTCGCTTGGCTGCAGATAAGCCTTCAACGTTTAGTTGTAATATGCGAAGGGCAGATCCTACCACAAAGTGCTCTTGGGGCTGTTTGCTTTCGGCTTTAGGACTGTGACTAGGATTCTTCTTTGACTTGGCACAGAGGCGTCTTCTCTTCGAATTTAGTCTGCTGGTAGGATCATTAGCTTCCCCAGGCGAGCCCGGGTACTGGCGGAGGGCGCGACGAGAACGCTGATCCATTGCCCCCCACGGCCCACTTAAGTGCCAGAAACTCAAGTTTCCCTGAATGCAGCCTATAGTTTTTCTCAGCCGATGTTAGTGTCCTTGATCCGTATCCGATTACTCTTAGCTTACTCTCCTGTCTCTGGTACAAAACTGCACCAAGCCCTTCCGCCGATGCATCTATGTGCAGAATAAACGGGTCCTCAAACCTAGGGTAAGCCATCACAGGTGGACTAGTCAAAACATCAACCAAGTAGTCGAGTGCTTTTTGGTGAGTGTCAGTCCATATGATTTTCTGGGTGGGTGCAGGTTGCCTTGCCTTAGCTGACCGTACCTGCGGTTGTAAGTTAGAGTCTTGAGTGTGGTCAGCTGAGAGCAAATCATACAAGCACTTTGCATGTCTCGAAAAATCCTGCACATAATTCCTGTAATACCCTAAAAACCCTAACAGCCTGCGGAGTTCTTTGATGTTGGTTGGAGGGGTGTTTTTGAGGGCTTGTACTGCTTGTACCTCTTTATTGTCCATTTTGTAACCTTCTGCTGAAATGATTTTGCCTACATAGCGGACCTCATTTTTGAACAAGTCGCATTTGTCGGGTCTTAGTTTTATACCCCAAGCTTGCTGACGTTTGAGAACAGATCTCAAGTCCTCAATGCATTGTTCAGATGTTTGACTGTACACTAAAACATCATCCAGGTATGGAGTGCATATTTTGTCCCTTAGTCCTTCCAGACTCTCCGCCATACTGCGCTGAAATGCCGAGGGTGCATTGGTGCGACCGAATGGAATTCTGTTCCATTCGTACAACCCCCAAGGCGTTGTAAAGGCTGTGTATTTCTTTGAGTCCTCACTGATTTCACCTTGATGTTATGCTTTGCCTTGGTCAAGCACACTAAACCACATGTTGCCGCCAAATCCATCAAGTATCTCCTGGATGTGTGGTATAGGGTGCCTGTCTGGAATGGTCTTTTTATTAAGGCCCCTATAATCGATACACAACCTTAGGCGCACGAGGGACTGCATTGTAGGGGTAACCCAGTGTTAAAAACGTAAATAAAATTATAAATATCAACACTGCTTTAAAAAAAAAAAAGAGAGAAAAAAACCCACTCCTTTCACAATGGGAATAAATATTTTGAAGATAAATATATAAATAAATATAAGTTCATAAATATATTCATAACTAGTTAAAAACAATTCTAAAAAGCTCTGATAAAGTTCCTAATATTTTTATTTGGTATACTGAGCAACCAATGGCTGCGTCGTTTGTTGGCAGCATCAGCTAATGGGGTCACACGCTCTCTCGCTCGGTCTTGGTGTAACTTGCAGAACGCTTTCAGTTGCGGCAGAGACACCAACCGAGAGAGCGCGATCCCTTACTGAGACGGTGAGCTGACGTGCTAGTAGCAGCCTTTGCTTGGATAAAACTCTTGAGATTGGTAAGCCTAAACCAACATGAGAAATGAGGTATTGCTGTGTTGTCAAATTCTAATACCTCTTTTGTTAAATTTTAAGATTTGAATCCAAAAGCTGTGAATTCACATGAGCGCGGGAATCCCCTTTGAAGCACGTGTTGATAGGCATGGTGAGTGCCATTCATTGTGTATGTGAAATGCTAACCGCTAGCTTAAAATGCTAACCTCCGATGCTAATTCCGGCTAGGTTTTTCATGGGAGAAATGTCATTTTTCAAGGCTGTGGTAAATAGCGAAGGTGTAGCACCTTGGGGGAGTCAGATTATTTAGCATCTCAGACAAGAGACAGTGGATAAGCATGGGAGAACAATGCTCAGGAGGTTCCTGGCGAGATAGCAGGAAGGAGTCAAGGACGTACGGGGTTGAATGCAGTGTAATGCAAATGTCATGTTGTGTGTGGAGAAATGCCATGAAACTTGTGAGGAGAAATTTGAGTAAAAGAAGAGTGCCTGCTGAAATGTGTCAGTCTGTTCTGTGCTTGAGAGATGTGAAGTGTGTAATAAACCGTCTGCCATGAATCAGCCTCTTATTTCACACACTCCACACTGGTGACCCAAGACGTATTATGGAACACGAGGCAAGAACCCCGGAGCCGGCCCGGTCGGGAAGCTCTAGCGAGGCGGCAGCCATCCCACAGACAGCCCGGACTGGAACCCCCAGCCACGCGTGTGCGGTTTCAGTCAAGCTACCGGATTTCTGGCAGTACAACCCGCGCTCTTGGTTCCACCACACCGAGGCCCAGTTTGCCCTCCGGGGAGTAACGGCAGACGACACCAGATTCTACGATGTGGTAGCAGCGCTGGATGCCCGCACAGCTCAGCAGGTAGCGAGCCTGCTCGATCAGCCTCCAGCCAGCAACAAATACGAGGCACTCAAGGTTGCGCTGACCCGGCGCTACACGCTCTCGGAATGTGAGAGAGCAGAGAGGCTCCTGACGCGGGCCGAGTTAGGAGATGGTTCGGCCGTAGACCTGATTGAGAAGATGCTGGCGTTAATGGGCACGAACGACGGGCACTTTCTGTTTGCCCACCTCTTCCTCCGGAACCTTCCAACAGTGGCGAGAGTGGTTCTGGCCAATTCGCCGTTGCTGGCCGCGCGTGACTACCGTGTGCTAGCCCAGGAGGCAGACCGGATCATCATCACCACCAGAGCGATCACAGTCAACGCGGCAGCGGTGGAGCCCAGCGAGACGACCAGAGGAGGCAAGGAGCCACTGACGGTAGCAGCAGCGGGGGCCAAGGAGCGCCAGAGAGACACGCTCTGTTTCTACCACCGCCGCTTCGGAGAGAACTCACGCAGATGTGCGCCACCGTGCCAATTCAAGCACTCGGGAAAACGCCGAGGCCGGCAGTCGGTAGCAGCTGCGACCCTCGATGAAGAGAACAAACTGCTCTACCTGATGGACGCGCGCTCGGGGAGGCGTTTCCTCGTGGACACCGGAGCCCAGAAGAGCTTCATCCTGCCGACTTACGCTGACCGGCTGGCAGGACCTAGCGGCCCCGAGATGTTGGCAGCAAACGGCTCGGAAATTAAGACCTTTGGTGAGAGGACACTGATCTTATCTCTACACGGCCGTACATATGAGTGGACTTTTGTCGTAGCAGCACTGAATTACCATATCCTGGAGGCTGATTTTCTGTGTGCACATGGTTTACTGGTTGATGTTGCTAACAGACGTCTGGTTAATGCACTGTCCTTTGACTCTCTCCCCTGTATAGCTCAAGTGACCCAGCCAACAGCACAAGCCAACGTCACAGCTCCAGGCGGTAAGTTCCACACACTGCTCACTCAGTTCCCAGCACTCACGGTCCCGACGTTTTCGGCGGCCATCGCTAAACACGGGGTGGAGCACTTTATCACCACCACCGGGCCGCCCGTTTTTGCAAGACCTCGGCGCTTGGACGCAGCTAAACTGGCCATAGCGCGCGAGGAGTTCGCCAACCTGGAAAGGTTGGGCATCATCAGGCGATCGAACAGCCCATGGGCATCCCCGCTACACATAGTCCCTAAGGCTGAGGGATCGTGGCGACCGTGCGGCGATTTCTGCAGGTTGAACAACGCCACAGCGCACGACCGCTACCCAATTCCCCACATACAGGATTTTTCCATCCACCTCGCCGGAGCGCACGTTTTTTCCAAAATAGACCTGGTCCGCGGTTACCACCAAGTCCCAGTGCGCGCGGAGGAGGTACCCAAAACAGCGGTAATAACTCCGTTTGGTCTATTCGAGTTCCTGCGCATGCCATTTGGGTTAAAAGGAGCGGCACAGACATTCCAGCGCATGATGGATGCAGTGCTGCGTGATCTCCCGTTCGTGTTCATCTACCTGGACGATATCCTGGTAGCCAGTGCGTCCGAAGACGAACACGAAACCCACCTCACGACGGTTTTCCGGAGGTTGGAGGAGCACGGGTTAATAATCAACCCGGCAAAATGCCAGTTCGGCGTGACGGAGATTGATTTTTTGGGGCACCGCGTCTCTCCGGAAGGAGCGATCCCGCTGCCCGACAAAGTGCGCGCCGTGGCGGATTTTCCCCGGCCTCAGACGGTCAGGGCGCTGCAGGAATTTTTGGGGATGGTGAACTTTTATAACCGTTTCCTTTCCCGCCCGGCGCAGCTCATGCAACCACTGTACACCGCGCTCAAGAAACAGCAACCCGCGGATAGGGTCGAATGGACCCTGGAGCGAGAGCGGGCGTTCTCGGAAGTTAAAGCAGCCCTGGCAAATGCCGCACTGCTGGCGCATCCGGACCCAGCGGCCCAGATAGCGCTCACCACCGACGCTTCAGATGTGGCCATAGGGGCTGTCGTAGAGCAACGCGTCGCCGGGGCTTGGCAGCCGCTCGCCTTTTTCAGCAGAACTTTGCGCGACAGCGAATGTAAATATAGCGCGTTTGACAGGGAGTTGCTGGCTCTCCACCTGGCCATACGCTACTTCCAGTTCTGGCTGGAAGGGCGCAGCTTCACCGCGTTCGTGGACCACAAGCTGCTAACATTCGCGATGGCCAAAGTTTCAGAACCGTGGTTGGGCCAGCAGCAGAGACAGCTGGCCGTGATCTCAGAGTTTACTACCGATATTCAGCATGTGTCGGGTAAACTGAATGTGGTGGCGGACTGCCTCTTGCACGCCGTGGTGGCCCCGGTCTGCGTGGGGATAGATTATGCAGCCATGGCCGCGGAGCAGATTAGCGATGCAGACGTGTGCGTGCTCCAGTCTGGACCAACAGGGTTAAGGCTGGAGAGCAGGGTGCTGCAAGATGGTGGCCCCCCCCAATCTGCGATGTCTCCATGGGACACCCGCGTCCGGTAGTCCCGGTCGCGTGGCGCCGCCGCGTGTTTGAGTCGGTTCACACTCTGGCGCACCCAGGAGTGCGCGCGTCGGTCAAAATGGTGGGAGAGAAGTTTGTGTGGCCAAGCCTACGCAAACAAGTAAAAGAGTGGGCTGCAGCCTGCGTGGCGTGCCAACGAGCCAAGGTACACAGACACACGAAGGCTCCCTTGGAGCCGTTTCGGGTACCGGCTAAGAGGTTCGACCATGTTCACGTGGACCTCATGGGCCCCCTCCTGCCATCACAAGGGTGCATGCACCTCCTGACAGTAGTGGACCGCTCCACGCGCTGGCCAGAAGCAGTCCCGCAGGCAGCAACCACGTCCGCGGACGCAGCACACGCTTTTTTAACAGCATGGGTGGCGCGTTTTGGAGTCCTGTCAGATATTACGTCCGACAAGGGCCCTCAATTTGTTTCCGAACTCTGGTCCGCGATGGCCCGCAGCCTGGGTGTTACAATTCACCGCACAACCGCATACAACCCACAGGCCAAAGGTTTATGCGAGCGTTTTCATAGATCACTGGAAGCAGCACTCAGGGCTTCACTGACGGATGCAAATTGGGTAGACAGGCTGCCGTGGGTTTTATTGGGGTTGCGCTCCACGCCAAAAGAATATCTGGAAGCTTCCCCGGCAGAGCTGGTTTTTGCGCGGCCCCTACGGCTGCCCGGGGAATTTCTGCCAGATAATCCCGTGCCGGGCAGCTGCCCGTCTCAGCTTTTGCAGTGTAGCGCAAACACAGGCATGCTGCCGGGCCCTGCCCACCACTGTTTTCCGCGTGTTTTCGTGCCTAAAACTTTGAAGAGCGCGGAGTTCGTGTTCGTCAGACACAACGCCCACCGCCCTTCATTGCGCCCACCCTATTATGGACCGTTCAGAGTGTTGGAAACAGGAGATAAGCATTTTTTGCTAGACTTGGGGGGTAGGTGGGAAAAAATTGGCATAGACAGACTCAAACCCGCTTTCGTTGTGGCGGACGCGTAAGTGCTGTTGGTTAAGGCCCCTCGGCGTGGAAGACCCCCACGGAGAGCTCCCCAGGGAAACGATTCACCAGAGCAGCCACACGGACAGACCGAAGTAGCCCCCCCTCTCGTCACGGCCCACCCGCAGTCAGACACACTCCCAGCAGCCCCCCACCGGCACAGCAGCGCCACGGAGGCAGTAAACCCCAGTTACAGCAGATACGGGAGGAGACGGAAGCCCAAACGGCGTGTGGACTGATGTTCTATTGTTCTATCTAAGATGCTGGGGGGGGGGGGGTGTAGCACCTTGGGGGAGTCAGATTATTTAGCATCTCAGACAAGAGACAGTAGATAAGCATGGGAGAACAATGCTCAGGAGGTTCCTGGCGAGATAGCAGGAAGGAGTCAAGGACATAGGGGGTTGAATGCAGTGTAATGCAAATGTCATGTTGTGTGTGGAGAAATGCCATGAAACTTGTGAGGAGAGATTTAAGTAAAAGAAGAGTGCCTGCTGAAATGTGTCAGTCTGTTCTGTGCTTGAGAGATGTGAAGTGTGTAATAAACCGTCTGCCATGAATCAGCCTCTTATTTCACACACTCCACAAAGGTCCAATTCCCCTTGCTATTGATTGTTACTTAAGAGTGAATGTTACATCTGTGGTTTAAAGTTGTTTAAAAGTATTATTTGTTGTACAACTTGGAAATATTTTGTGACAAGCTATATTTTATTTATTTAGCGAATGCAAAGTCCTTAAGCCAAGCAGTTGCCTCCTGGTTTGCTGTATGGAGGGTGTGTAATCCTCCTTCCAGTCTTTGGAGCGGGCAAGCCTCTATGATGTGTTCCATAGTTTGCTCCTCTCCACATGCGCACAGTGGGCTAGGGCTACTGCCCCATCTGTGAAGGCTGGCCAAGCAGGGGCCATGTCCAGTCCTGAAGCGATTGAGTGTAGACCACTGTCTCCTTGGGAGGTTGGTGCCCGGGACCTGTTGGTTGGGGTGACAAGCTATAGAGCATAGCTTAAGCCTGTTGTTCTGACCTATTCTATAGGTCAGGTTTTTTTTTGCTGGATTCAGAAGAACGTGACTCTCCAGATCTGGACGGCAAAAAAAATCTGGCGAGTCCAGTCAGGAGCATGGAGCATTGCGACAACAGATGTGAATTCTGTTTTGACCCCTGACCAAACAGTTCATATACTGTCAAAATTGATTTTGTTGCAAAATATGGTGTCAAAGTTCCAAATGCAGTCATTGTCAGTGGTGTGGTTGACAAAGAAAAAGACAAAGACGTTTTTAAGTTCCTAGAGCAACATGGCACTATTCGTAGGGTACTTAGCATTGATGATAACTCGCCTGAATTTGACAAAAGTCACATTGTAGAGCTCAAGTCTGGATTAGCTGTTGAAACATTAGCACCTGCGTTGCCGTACTTCTTTCCATCCACTGACAATCCTGATGTTAAGTACTGCATTCAAGCCTTAGCTGATGTGTACACTAAAACTGTAGGGGGCAGTGTTACTGAGGCTTATCTTAGCAACCTGAAGGGCTTAGCTAAGTTAAGTGGAAAAGGTTTTGAAGAGGTGTTGCGGGAGGTTATGTCCACAATAGGGAAGTTTATTGAAGCTGCTGAGACAGCTGAAATGGTCTCTGCTGATGCTGATCCTGCTTCCCCTACTGTAGAACCCACACAAAGTGGAGTCTCTCCTCCACTCCAAGTTGAAGTGCCTCGCACCCCTAAAACCACTCAAGCACTCTTCCAAAGCCCTCTTAGACCAAACTTGACACCTCAAATATTGAGTCCAGCTGATTTTAACCCACCCGAGGTTCAGAAAATCGTAGTCGAGCATGTTGTTAAAAATGCAGAGAAGCCGTCAAACGCCCATTCCTCTTTGAGAATCAGAGCTTTCTCTGGCAAAACGCCAAGACCGTATACTGAAGCTGATTATGAAACATGGCGTTTACATGTTGATTTGATGATGGAAGATACTTCTTTGTCTGACTTGGAAAAATCTCGCAAGATCCTTGAAAGTCTTCTTGCTCCTGCGTCTGATGTTATTCGCCCTCTTGGGCCTGAAGCCACCTCTGCCGACTATCTTAAGCTTTTGGACTCAGCTTTTGGGACTGTTGAAGACGGTGAGGAACTGCTTGTGCAATTCATGAACACCTTCCAAGATTATGGAGAAAAACCCTCTGCATATCTGCATCGTTTGCAGGTGGCGCTCAATCTCACAGTGCGTAGAGGCGGTCTAGAGCCACAGGAAGTGGACAAACAGCTTCTCAAGCAGTTTAACAGAGGCTGTTGGGATGATAATCTGCTAAAGGCGCTACAGCTGGAACTAAAAGATAAACATCCACCTGTGTATGCAGAGTTATTGCTTCACCTTCGCACTGCTGAACACAGACAAGAAGTTAAAAACACCCGCATGAAAAAACACTTGGGCACCACAAAACCAAAAGCAGCCTCCTACGAACAAACAGTCACCAAAACAAGTACAAATAGTGAAGTAGAGTCTGACAGTCTGAAAGAACTGAAAAAGCAAGTCGCTGATCTAAAAAGCCAATTAGCTGCTGTCGTGAAACAAAAGGAACAAGCACCACCGAAGAAAGACCCAACTAAGAAATCTGAAAATAAAAAACCTGACCATGACAAACCTGAAAACTTACCTTCGTCCAGCCGTCCCAGTACTAGGCCCAAACCATGGTATTGCTTCCGCTGTGGCGAAGATGGGCATTTTGTAGCCACTTGTGAGTCAGAGCCAAACCCTGCACTTGTAGCTGCAAAACTCAAAGAATTAAGAGTAAAAAGACAGATTTGGGACAGTCAGAACCCCAAATCCTCTTTAAAACTGAAGTCTGCCCCTGTTGCGGGACAGAGGCTAGTTCAGAGATGACCTGTCCCAAACCAAAAGCTCTATCCAAGACACGTGCTAAACTGAAGTCACACTCCAAAACAGACCCCTTTAACTTTCCTAATGGTCTAATTGGTACAAAAAGTACAGCACAAGTGAAAGTGAGTGGCTGTACTGTGAGCTGTTTGTTAGATACAGGCTCCCAGGTGACTACTGTCCCTGAGTCCTATTACAGACAGTACTTATCCAACCATGAGATTAAGCCACTTTTTGAGCTGTTAGAAGTGGAGGGAGCTAACGGTCAGAGTGTACCTTACTTAGGCTACATTGAAATGCATGTCACTTTCCCAAAGGACTTTCTCGGTATTGAAGCCGAAGTGCCAACACTTGCCTTAGTGGTTCCCGATGTACGTGCAGCTGATCAGTCCTTAGTGTTAATAGGGACAAACACATTAGATGTACTTTACGAGCTGTACTCTGATGCATGTTCGGAACTGCAGCCAATCATGTCACTTGGTTATAGGGCAGTGTTAAAAGTCCTTGAACTACAGCACAGACAGTCCCAAGACACTAGCCTGGTTTTAGTGACCATGCACAACAAAGAGCCACAGTTAGTTCCTGCAGGCCAAACAGTTGTTCTAGATGGCGCTGTAGCTGTGTCAGCCGGCAACAGTGAAAAATCTGTCTTATTAGAACACCCGTTAATGTCAGCCTTACCTGGTGGTATCCTAGTAAAACCATGTCTCATAGACTTACCTGAAAGAGCACCTTACCTTGTTCCAGTTATACTTACCAATGAATCGGAACATGACATGACAATCCCTCAGAAGTGTGTCATTGGAGAAATTTGTGCATATCAACGAGTCCTATCGCAAGAGCACTCTGTGAAAGTTACAAAGTCCAAAACTGAACAAAAGTCCACTCTGAAGTTCAACTTTGACTCTTCCCCCATTAGCGCTGAATGGAAAGAGCGCCTAACAGAAAAACTCAGTCAAATGCCCGAAGTATTTGCACAAAACGATCTTGACTTTGGCAAAACAGATCAAGTGAAACACACAATCAAATTATCAGATGAAACACCGTTCAAACACAGAGCACGTCCCATACATCCAAATGACCTGGAAGCAGTCCGTAAGCATCTCAAAGAACTCCAACAAGCAGGTGTGATAAGAGAGTCCACTTCCCCATTTTCTTCGCCTATTGTAGTGGTGTGAAAGAAAAATGGCGATGTCCGCCTTTGTATTGATTACAGGAAGCTTAACATGCAGACTGTAAAAGATGCTTACGCCCTCCCTAACTTGGAGGAAACGTTTTCCACCTTGACTGGTTCGCAGTGGTTCTCCGTCCTCGATTTAAAGTTGGGGTACTACCAAATTGAGGTAGAGGAGCTGGACAAACCAAAGACGGCGTTCGTATGTCCCATGGGCTTTTGGGAATTCAATAGAATGCCCCAAGGCATTACAAACGCCCCCAGCATGTTCCAGCGCCTCATGGAGAAATGTATGGGTGACATGAATCTGCATGAAGTGATTGTGTTCCTCGACGACATCATTGTATTCTCCAAGACGCCCGAAGAACATGAGGCTCGCTTAATGAAAGTTCTTAATCACCTAAAAGAGTACAGGCTTAAACCCTCCCTTGAGAAATGCAGATTTTTTCAAACTTCTGCCAGATACCTCGGTCACATTGTGTCCAGTAAGGGAGTTAAGACCGACCCCGAAAAAGTGAAAGCCCTAAGTACCTGGCCTGTGCCCCGTGATCTCAAAGAGCTCCGCTCGTTCTTAGGCTTTTCAGGGTACTATAGGCAGTTCATTAAGAACTGTTCCAGCATCGTTAAGCCCCTCACTGACTTAACATCAGGCTACCCTCCTTTGCGCAAAAGCACAAAGCCCAAAGCTAAGCCTGCCCAGTACCATGACCCAAAGACACCTTTTGGCGAGCGATGGTCTTCTTCCTGTGATCTTGCATTCAAAACCATCATTGAAAAGCTCAGTACTGCGCCTGTCCTGGGTTTAACTGACCCTCAGTTGCCATATACACTCCATACTGATGCCAGCACTACAGGGCTTGGCGCCGCCCTCTATCAAGAGCAGGAGGGCCAGACTAGGGTCATAGGTTATGCAAGCCGGGGGTTGTCTAGAAGTGAGTCCTGTTACCCCGCCCATAAATTAAAATTTTTAGCTCTAAAGTGGGCAGTAATGGAGAAGTTCGCAGACTATTTATATGGCAATCATTTTACTGTCGTGACAGATAGCAACCCCCTGACGTATATTTTAACTACTGCTAAGATGGATGCCATGAGTTATAGGTGGCTAGCTGCTCTGTCGATGTTTAACTTTAAGCTCCAATACAGAGCAGGCAAGCTTAACTCAGATGCAGACGGCCTCTCTAGACGGCCACATGGCGAGTTACTTAATGACGCAGTGTCCCAAAAGGAGCTTGACCGCATACAGCAGTTCACTCAAACTCACTTGTCTCTTCCTGAAAGCAGTTTAAGTTCCGAGGTAGTGTCTGCTATATGTGAAAAACACCTTGTCTGTAGCTCTCCAGATAACACCTTCCCTTTGGTTCACTCGTTAGCCCTCTCTGTAGCCGCCATTCAAGATGGCTATGCAAATGAAAATGACTGTGGTGGTCTTCCAGATGTACCTCACATGACTCCTGAACAGATCAAAAACAAACAAAGAACTGACCCCTGTTTAAGAGAAGTGATTGCACAAATTGAAACTGAGCTAAAAGTTCCACCAACTGTACGAACTGAACTTCCTGACATCAACTTGTTACTCCGAGAGCTCAGTCGACTTGAAATGTGCAATAATATCCTCTACCGCACTCGCCAAGATGGAGATAATGTTACTTACCAGCTCGTCTTACCTGAACAGCTCTGCGATTCAGTCTTTCAAAGCCTCCACTGTGACATGGGCCATTTAGGCACAGAGTGTACTTTGGATCTCGCCAGAACAAGGTTCTATTGGCCTTGCATGGTGGCAGATATTGAAAAGAAGATCAAGACATGTAATCGCTGCGTAAGACATAAAACTGCTCCAGAACGAGCTGCTCTGCTTGTAAGTATCAAGTCCACCCGACCGCCCGAACTCGTCTGTATGGATTTCCTGTCCATTGAGCCCAATCAAAGTAACACTAAGGATGTGCTTGTGTTAACTGATCATTTCACGAAATACGCTATAGCCATCCCTACCAGCAATCAGAAAGCTCAGACCGTTGAAAAAGCACTTTGGGACAATTTTATAGTCCACTACAGGATACCCAAACAGTTACATAGTGATCAGGGTCCCGAGGGTAAAATCCGGACGACACCCTATCACCCCAGAGGTAACCCGGTAGAACGTTTCAATAGAACGTTATTGAGCATGCTGGGTACTCTGGAGGAAAAGAACAAATCTCATTGGCACAACTATGTAAAACCACTTGTACATGCGTACAATTGTACAAAAAATGACACTACTGGTTTTGCCACGTATGAGTTAATGTTCGGTCGTCAGCCGAGATTGCCAATCGATCTTGCATTTGGGCTCCCATTTCGCAACAAAAGTTTCAAGTCACATTCCCAGTACATTGAAAAACTGAAGACAACTCTACAAGAAAGCTACAAACTAGCAACAGAAAATGCTAACAAGATGGCTGAAAGAAACAAACAAAACAAGATTTGATATGCAAGTGAAACCCTCAAAACTAGAACCAGGTGACAGAGTTTTGGTACGTGCAGTCCGCCTCAGAGGAAAGCACAAACTAGCAGACAGGTGGGAAGCTGAAATCCACATTGTGGTGAACCAAGCAGGTGACTTGCCTGTTTACACTATAAAACCTGAGACAAAAGATGGTCCTTTTCGCACTGTTCACTCTTGCTTCCCTGTGGTTTTCTTGCCCCTGTTGAAGAAGAACCTGTTCAACCAAAACGTGTCCGCAAACCTAAGACAAGACAATCACCTGAACAAAGTGAGGAATGTGAGAATTCAGAACCGGAAAATGAGGATGTCTGTTGGTACAGAAAAGAATCAATCCAAACGCCCATAAAGCTCACTCAAGTCTATGAAATTTCCCATCCAAAGACATTCTTTAAAGAAGACATTCCTTCTGAAACACACTCACCTGAGAATGACAGCCAAATAGAAAATGACAATTCACCTGGATGTGACAACTTACCTGGAAATGACAATTCACCTGGATGTGACAACTTACCTGGAAATGACAATTCACCTGGATGTGACAACTTACTGAATGATGGAAACCTGGAGGAAACTGAAACAAATGTGGAACAATCAAATAATGAGAATGGAACTGAAAGTGAAACCAACTTATCTGATAAAAGTACCTGTGATGAACCTGTGGAAGAAAAAGAATCTGAAAAAGAAATCCCAAAGACTGTGAGATGCTCCGAGAGGACAACCTCCCAGCCAGAAAGACTACAGTATAGTCAGTTGGGAAATCCTCTCATAACTGTTGCCCAGTCCCTGTTTCAAGGACTAAACCTGGCTTTTACCAGAGCCTTAACAGAGCCAGATCCTAAGATTATTCCCATGAACACTGGTTCTCTGATAAAAGTACCTGTGATGAACCTGTGGAAGAAAAAGAATCTGAAAAAGAAATCCCAAAGACTGTGAGACGCTCCGAGAGGACAACCTCCCAGCCAGAAAGACTACAGTATAGTCAGTTGGGAAATCCTCTCATAACTGTTGCCCAGTCCCTGTTTCAAGGACTAAACCTGGCTTTTACCAGAGCCTTAACAGAGACAGATCCTAAGATTATTCCCATGAACACTGGTTCTCTCATCGTTACTATCTAGCTAATCCCATGCAAAGGGACTTGCATGATTCTAAGGGGGGATAGTGTAACCCAGTGTCCATCCATCCATCCATCCATCTTCTACCGCTTTTCCGGAGGTCCGGGTCGCGGAGGCAGCAGTTCAAGCAGAGAAGCCCAGACTTCCCTCTCCCCAGCCACCTGCTCCAGCTCTTCAGAGAGGATACCAAGGCGTTTCCAGACCAGCTGGGAGACATAGTCTCTCCACCGAGTCCTGGGTCTGCCCCGGGGTCTCCTCCCAGTGGGATGTGCCTGAAACACCTCAAGTGGGAGGCGTCCAGGAGGCATCCTAATCAGATGCCCATACCACCTCAACTGACTCCTTTCAATGTGGAGGAGCAGCAGTTCTACTCTGAGCCTCTCCCGGATGACTGAGCTCCTCACCCTATCTCTGAGGGTGAGTCCAGCAATCCTACGGAGAAAGCTCATTTCAGCCACTTGTATCCGCGATCTCGTTCTTTCGGTCATTACCCAAAGCTTGTGACCATAGGTGAGAGTAGGAACGTAGATTGACTGGTAAATCGACAGCTTTGCCTTAGAACTAAGCTCCCTCTTCACCACAACAGACCGGTACAACATCCGCATCACTGCAGATGCTGCTCCAATCCGTCTGTCGATCTCTTGCTCCATTTTCCCCTCACTCGTGAACAAGACCCCAAGATACTTAAACTCCTCCACTTGGGGCAGGAACCTGTCCCCAACCCAGAGAGGACAATCCACCTTTTTCCGGCTGAGGACCATGGACTCGGACTTGGAGGTGCTGATTCTCATCCCAGCCGCTTCACACTCAGCGGCAAACTGTCCCAGCAAGAGCTGTAGGTCATTGCTGGATGAAGCCAACAGGACAACATCATCTGCAAACAACAGAGATGAGATCCTGTGGTCACCAAGCATGACACCCTCCATTCCCTGGCTGCGCCTAGAAATCCTGTCCATAAAAATTATGAACAGGATCGGTGACAAAGGGCAGCCCTGGCGGAGTCCAACTCTCACTGGGAATGACTCTGACCGAGTGTTGGCAATACGAACCAAACTCTCACAACGGTCGTACAGAGACCGAATAGCTCATAACAACAAGCCCGATACCCCATACTCCCGAAGCACCCCCAACAAAAATCCACGAGGGACGCGGTCAAATGCCTTCTCCAAGTCCACAAAACACATGTAAACTGGTTGGGCAAACTCCCACGAACCCTCAAGAATTCTCGAGAGGGTAAAGAGCTGGTCCGATGTGCCACGGCCAGGACGAAAACCACATTGCTCCTCCTGAATCCGAGGTTCGACCAACGGCCGGACTCTCCTCTCCAGTACCTTGGCATAGACCTTCCCAGGGAGACTGAGGAGTGTGATCCCTCTAAAGTTGGAGCACACCCTCCGGTCCCCTTTTTTGAAGAGAGGAACCACCACCCCGGTTTGCCATGCCAAAGGCACTGCCCCCGACCTCCACGCAATGTTGCAGAGGCGTGTCAACCATGACAACCCAACAACATCCAGGGCCTTGAGGTACTCAGGGCGAATCTCGTCCACCCCCGGGGCCCGGCCACCAAGGAGATTTTTAACCACCTTGGCGACCTCAGCCCCTGTGATAGGCGAGTCATCTCCCTCGTCCCCAAACCCTGCTTCCTTTGTGGAAGGCGTATCAGTGGGATTGAGGAGATCCTCGAAGTATTCCTTCCACCGCCCGACGATATCCCCAGTCGAAGTCAACAGTGTCCCATCCGCACCATACACAGTGTGGACGGGGAGCTGCTTTCCCCTCCTGAGCCTCCGGACAGTTTGCCAGAATCTCTTTGAGGCAGACGGAAAGTCTTGTTCTATGGCCTCACCGAACTCCTCCCACACCCGGGTTTTTGCTTCAGCAACCACCCGAGCTGCACTCCGCTTGGCCTGCCGGTACACCTCAGCTGCTTCGGGAGTCCCACAAGCCAACCAAGCTTGATAGGACTCCTTCTTCAGCTTAATGGCCCCCCTCACCACTGGTGTCCACCACTTGGTTCGGGGGTTGCCACCACGAGATGCACCGACCACCTTGCAGCCGCAGCTCTGGGCCGCCGCTTCAACAACAGAGGTGGAGAACATGGCCCATTCAGACTCCATGTCTCCAGACTCCCTCGGAATGTGGTTGAAGTTCTTCCGGAGGTGGGAGTTGAAGACCTCCCGGACAGGGGCCTCAGCCAGACGCTCCCAGCACACCCTCACTATACGTTTGGGTCTACCAGGTCTGAATGGCTTCCTCCCCTGCCATCGGATCCAACTCACCACCAGGTGGTGATCAGTTGACAGCTCTGCACCTCTCTTTACTCGGGTGTCCAAGACATACGGTCGCAGGTCTGATGATACGATAACAAAATCGATCATCAACCTGTGACCTAGGGTGTCCTGGTGCCAGGTGCACATATGGACACCCTTATGCTTGAACATGGTGTTCGTTATGGACAGACTGTAGTTAGCACAGAAGTCCAATAACGGAACACCACTCGGGTTTGGATCAGGCAGGCCGTTCCTCCCAATCACCCCCCTCCAGGTTTCACTGTCGTTGCCCACGTGCGCATTGAAGTCCCCTAGTAGGACAATGGAGTCTCCAAGAGGAGCACCCTCCAGCACCCCAGTCACAGACTCCAAAAAAGGTGGGTACTCTGAAACATCATTTGGTGCATAGGCACAAATGATGGTCAGGACCCATTTCCCAACCCGAAGGCGCAGGGAAGCAACCCTTTCGTCCACCGGGGAAAACTCCAATATTGAGGCAGCAAGGTGGGGCGATACAAGAATACCCACCCCTGCTCGTCGCCTCTCGCCCGGGGCAACTCCAGAAAAGGCCAAGCTCCAGCCCCTCTCCAGGAGACTGGTTCCGGAACCGGAGCTGTGTGTTGAGGTGAGGCCGACTATATCTAGCCGGTATCTCTCAACCTCGTACACCAGCTCAGGCTCCTTCCCCACCAGAGAGGTGACATTCCATGTACCAAAAGCCAGTTTAGAAAGCTTGGGATCAGTCCGCCAAGGTCTCCGCCTTTGACCGCCACCTAATCCACATAGCATCGGACCCCCATGATCCCTCCTGCAGGTGGTGAGCCCACTGGAGGGCGAACCCATGTAACTCCTTCGGGCTGAGCCCGGCCGGGTCCCATGGGTGGAAACCCGGCCACCAGACGCTAGCCTTCGAGCCCCTCCCCCAGGCCTGGCTCCAGGGTGGGGCCCCGGTAACCCCATACTGGGCGGGATACACTGAATCCTTGATATACAATTTATCACGAGAGTCTGTTGGATCGTTCTTAGTCTGGCCCTTCATCCAGGACCAGTTTGTCTTGGGAAACCCTATCAGAGGCAAATTGCCCCGGACAACATAGCTCCTGGGATCACTGGGGCACGCAACCCCCCCCCCCCCACCACGATAAGGTGATAATTTTATTTACGTTTTTAACACTGGTAACCCAGTGTTAAAAATGTAAATAAAATTATAAATATCAACACCGCTTTAAAAAAAAAGAGAAAAAAACCCCACTCCTTTCACAATGGGAATAAATATTTTGAAGATAAATATATAAATAAATATAAGTTCATAAATATATTCATAACTAGTTAAAACAATTCTAAAAAGCTCTGATAAAGTTCCTAATATTTTTATTTGGTATATTGAGCAACCAATGGCTGCGTTGTTTGTTGGCAGCATCAGCTAATGGGGTCACGCTCTCTCGCTCGGTCTTGGTGTAACTTGCAGAACGCTTTCAGTCGCGGCAGAGACACCGACAGAGAGAACGCGATCCCTTACTGAGACGGTGAGCTAACGTGCTAGTAGCATCCTTTGCTTGGATAAAACTCTTGAGATTGGTAAGCCTAAACCAACATGGGAAACGAGGTCTTGCTGTATTGTCAAATTCTAATACCTCTTTTGTTAAATTTTAAGATTTGAATCCAAAGGCTGTGAATTCACGTGAGCGCGGGAATCCCCTTTGAAGTACGTGTTGCTAGGCATGGTGAGTGCCATTCATTGTGTATGTGAAATGCTAACCGCTAGCTTAAAATGCTAACCTCCGATGCTAATTCCGGCTAGGTTTTTCATGGGAGAAATGTCATTTTTCAAGACTGTGGTAAATAGCGAAGGTCCAATTCCCCTTGCTATTGATTGTTACTTAAGAGTGAATGTTACATCTGTGGTTTAAAGGTGTTTAAAAGTATTATTTGTTGCACAACTTGGAAATATTTTGTGACAAGCTATAGAGCATAGCTTAAGCCTGTTGTTCTGACCTATTCTATAGGTCAGGGTTTTTTTGGATTCAGAAGAACGTGGCTCTCCAGATCTGGATGGCGAGCCGAAGCCCGAACCCTATTAACTGGTAGAGGTGATCCAACTGGTCACCTGGAACGGATACAAAAGGACTGAACACACTGTAAATATATTTGGGGTATTTTATTTTTATTTTTTTTTATTATTGTTTCAAGCGCTCTATTTTTGTTTAAGTGTACACCACTGTAAAAAATACACATATTTGCAAGTTCCCATACTGCTGTGTGTGTGTCATCTGTTGTTGCACCCTCCAGGCTCCTACGAACCTAGAGTCTATCTGACCTGGCCCAATTGTCCCTTCTGTCCAGGTAGTAAGGTTAAAGGTAACTACACTGCCATACCCAGTACTACCAAAAGGGTACAAGACTGCACCTAAAGTAGTGTTACACACAGTAGGTGTTACATAGGCTTTGGCTACAGGAATCTCATCAGTCAGTTTAATGTCCATTTTCAGATTTTTAATGTAGCCTACTTCATCTTTATGCTTGGCAAATGCACTTGATTCCTCCCTAAGCATCTCCAAGACAGCAGCTTGTTGTTCTGTGGTGAGGTGACTCAAATAGCGCCGATCGAGGAGCTAGCCAAAGCGCTAAAAATAGCTTTCACTACTGCGCATGCGTGCGTTTACTTGGCTGAAGTAGGACAAACTTTCTGGGCCACTGCATCGCGTGAATGGAGCAAGGCAGGTGTGCCTGAGGGGAATTAACTTCACAATGGCTATGCAAATGGTGTCAAGTGAGACTGAAGGGACTAGACACTGCTGCTATGGTCTTTGCAACAGTGATAGCAGATACAGCGACCGTGAGCACATGAAAAATGTGGGATGGATACCATTCCCCAAACCTAAACAAAACTTTGAGAAATGTCAAAAATGGGTCAGAGCTTGCAGCCGTGAGGGGTTTACTGTTGAAAAAGTGAAAAAATGGACTTACATCTGCACAAAGCATTTTGTTGGAGGCAATGGCCCAACTGAAACTCATCCTGACCCTATTCCTGCAAACTACAATGCCAGTCAGGTATGTGGATTTTAATGATTTGTGGATTGTATAAAATTGCAGAGGTCAAAGAAACAGGTTGACTATAGATGCCATTTCAATGCCTTTGAATTTACTTGAAGTATACTGAAATCTTGACAAGGAAATAGTGCTCTTGTTATCTCTAGATGATATTTTTGTTAACATAATATCAGTATGCCAAACATTGTGTCAAGTAGACCCTTGCATTTATTAAGTTATTCATTTACTGTACATATAGTTTAATTATTTTTTTTTTGGCATTAACAGGTCATGAAGGCATCTCGAAAAAGGAAGCCACCAATGGCACGCAGTAGCAGTCTGTCCTGCCCATCAAAGAAAAAAAAGTTGGAAACTCCTGATTCATTGTCACCACCTGAGAAAGTACCTGAGACATTGTCTGCAGCTGATGGTTCTTCCGAAATGGATGTACCTCTGATGTGTGAAAATGAAAATGTAACTGAAGTTACCACTGACAATGGAGGTGCAAATGAGAGCAGCACGGCTTCCAAGGAGACACAGACAAACTTTGCTTGTGGTGAGCTTATTGCACACAAAGTAGAGGCAATTATAAAGAAACGTTCTGCAGAAAAGCTACCACCCTGCAAAAAAACAAGCAGAGCTTTTAGTTATCTTAGCATGTCAGCAGATGGAAAAATGTTTCAGTTTTACACAGGTCTCTCATTGGAGCATTTTCATCATTTGTTTAACTCACTTGGAGATGAGGTCAACAGGCTGAGTTATTGGAGAGGATCAAAGACCACCAAGAAATCAGCAAAGATACACAAATTTTTATGTAAACTGTCACCCAAAGATCAGCTAGTGGTGCTGCTTATGAAACTTAGACAAGCCTTTCCAAATAAAGACTTGGCTTACAGATTTCAAGTTAGTCCTTCAACGATCTCCAATGTGATCAACACCTGGCTTCAGTTCTTGTACACCAAGACATCATCTCTTCGACAGGAGCTATTTCCATCACGAGAACTGATCAAAGAACATTTGCCAGCTTGCTTCAAGTCCTTCAAGAACGTTCGAGTCATAATTGACTGTTTTGAAGTGTTTGCTCAACAACCTCGTAATTTTGAAGAGCAAGGTAACATGTATTCCAGCTACAAAAACCACTGTACTTTCAAAGGTCTTGTTGGAATAGCCCCCACTGGGGCTATAACCTTTGTGTCTGACATGTACGAAGGCTCAATATCAGACAAAGAAATAGTCAAACAGTCAGGTCTGCTGAAATTGTTAAATCCAGGGGATCTTGTGATAGCAGACCGAGGCGTCGATATCAGAGGTATTTTACAAGCCCAACAAGTTCTTCTTAATATACCCCCTTTTTTGAAAAATAGGAAGCGGCTAACTCCCCAGGAAGAAGTTTTGACAAAGAGAATTGCTCGGGTGAGAATTCATGTTGAGAGAGCAATTGAGAGGATGAAAAAATTTAAAATTATTGGACGAACTGTACCTCTAAATATGAAAGGGGTCATAAGTCAAATGGTACATGTTATAGGTTTTTTGGTTAATTGTCAGGAACCTCTGGTAAAATGACTGTGGAATTTCTGTTTGCAAAGCAGCAAATGTTAATTCATTCCATCCCAGTGGAAAATATAAATTATGTTGTGGATTAGTTGTGTTCGAGGAATAACTAGAAACTGTTGTTCATATGCGTTTTATTCTGTAAAGAAACATATAGGCCTGTTCAGTTTTTTGATTGATGTTTATAGAACATTTTATTTATTTTTTCTTACAATAAATATTTCATAAAAAAAATTAGAGTGTTTGTATGTAGACAATTTTTTGTTTGTTTGCAACAATATATTCTCATTTAGCTGTTGTTTAACCAGCCAACACAACAGTGATATATAACATAATGTATAAAGTTCTTTCATACTGAGTAACATGGTGTAAATGAAATACCAAATATTGAGAAATACATTTACTCACAGGACACAACATTTTAAACATAAATATATTTTGTACATATAATGTATAAATTGTCAACACCAGATCGAGTTATGGTATTGATATGTGGACAAATGTTGGATTGTTTGCTACAATACACACTAATTTAGCTGTTGTTTAACCAGTCAATAGCACCACAACAGTGATATAGATCATGAATGTATATATATAATACTGATTACGTGGTGTACATGAAATACCAAAATATTGAGCAATACGTTTACTCACAGGATAAAACATTTCAAACATCCAATATGTATATGTACATACAATGTATAAGTTGTCAAAACTAGAGTTATAGTATCGATATGTGGACAAATTTTTGATTGTTTGCTACAATACATTCCAATAGCGCCGATCGAGGAGTTAGCCAAAGCGCTAAAAATAGCTTTCACTACTGCGCATGCGTGTGTTTACTTGGCTGAAGTAGGACAAACTTTCTGGGCCACTGCATCGCGTGAATGGAGCAAGGCAGGTGTGCCTGAGGGGAATTAACTTCACAATGGCTATGCAAATGGTGTCAAGTGAGACTGAAGGGAGTATGAAGAAGACAGGTGCGACTAGACACTGCTGCTATGGTCTTTGCAACAGTGATAGCAGATACAGCGACCGTGAGCACATGAAAAATGTGGGATGGATACCATTCCCCAAACCTAAACAAAACTTTGAGAAATGTCAAAAATGGGTCAGAGCTTGCAGCCGTGAGGGGTTTACTGTTGAAAAAGTGAAAAAATGGACTTACATCTGCACAAAGCATTTTGTTGGAGGCAATGGCCCAACTGAAACTCATCCTGACCCTATTCCTGCAAACTACAATGCCAGTCAGGTATGTGGATTTTAATGATTTGTGGATTGTATAAAATTGCAGAGGTCAAAGAAACAGGTTGACTATAGATGCCATTTCAATGCCTTTGAATTTACTTGAAGTATACTGAAATCTTGACAAGGAATTAGTGCTCTTGTTATCTCTAGATGATATTTTTGTTAACATAATATAAGTATGCCAAACATTGTGTCAAGTAGACCCTTGCATTTATTAAGTTATTCATTTACTGTACATATAGTTTAATTATTTTTTTTTTGGCATTAACAGGTCATGAAGGCATCTCGAAAAAGGAAGCCACCAATGGCACGCAGTAGCAGTCTGTCCTGCCCATCAAAGAAAAAAAAGTTGGAAACTCCTGATTCATTGTCACCACCTGAGAAAGTACCTGAGACATTGTCTGCAGCTGATGGTTCTTCCGAAATGGATGTACCTCTGATGTGTGAAAATGAAAATGTAACTGAAGTTACCACTGACAATGGAGGTGCAAATGAGAGCAGCACGGCTTCCAAGGAGACACAGACAAACTTTGCTTGTGGTGAGCTTATTGCACACAAAGTAGAGGCAATTATAAAGAAACGTTCTGCAGAAAAGCTACCACCCTGCAAAAAAACAAGCAGAGCTTTTAGTTATCTTAGCATGTCAGCAGATGGAAAAATGTTTCAGTTTTACACAGGTCTCTCATTGGAGCATTTTCATCATTTGTTTAACTCACTTGGAGATGAGGTCAACAGGCTGAGTTATTGGAGAGGATCAAAGACCACCAAGAAATCAGCAAAGATACACAAATTTTTATGTAAACTGTCACCCAAAGATCAGCTAGTGGTGCTGCTTATGAAACTTAGACAAGCCTTTCCAAATAAAGACTTGGCTTACAGATTTCAAGTTAGTCCTTCAACGATCTCCAATGTGATCAACACCTGGCTTCAGTTCTTGTACACCAAGACATCATCTCTTCGACAGGAGCTATTTCCATCACGAGAACTGATCAAAGAACATTTGCCAGCTTGCTTCAAGTCCTTCAAGAACGTTCGAGTCATAATTGACTGTTTTGAAGTGTTTGCTCAACAACCTCGTAATTTTGAAGAGCAAGGTAACATGTATTCCAGCTACAAAAACCACTGTACTTTCAAAGGTCTTGTTGGAATAGCCCCCACTGGGGCTATAACCTTTGTGTCTGACATGTACGAAGGCTCAATATCAGACAAAGAAATAGTCAAACAGTCAGGTCTGCTGAAATTGTTAAATCCAGGGGATCTTGTGATAGCAGACCGAGGCTTCGATATCAGAGATATTTTACAAGCCCAACAAGTTCTTCTTAATATACCCCCTTTTTTGAAAAATAGGAAGCGGCTAACTCCCCAGGAAGAAGTTTTGACAAAGAGAATTGCTCGGGTGAGAATTCATGTTGAGAGAGCAATTGAGAGGATGAAAAAATTTAAAATTATTGGACGAACTGTACCTCTAAATATGAAAGAGGTCATAAGTCAAATGGTACATGTTATAGGTTTTTTGGTTAATTATCAGGAACCTCTGGTAAAATGACTGTGGAATTTCTGTTTGCAAAGCAGCAAATGTTAATTCATTCCATCCCAGTGGAAAATATAAATTATGTTGTGGATTAGTTGTGTTCGAGGAATAACTAAAAACTGTTGTTCATATGCGTTTTATTCTGTAAAGAAACATATAGGCCTGTTCAGTTTTTTGATTGATGTTTATAGAACATTTTATTTATTTTTTCTTACAATAAATATTTCATAAAAAAAATTAGAGTGTTTGTATGTAGACAATTTTTTGTTTGTTTGCAACAATATATTCTCATTTAGCTGTTGTTTAACCAGCCAACACAACAGTGATATATAACATAATGTATAAAGTTCTTTCATACTGAGTAACATGGTGTAAATGAAATACCAAATATTGAGAAATACATTTACTCACAGGACACAACATTTTAAACGTAAATATATTTTATACATATAATGTATAAATTGTCAACACCAGATCGAGTTATGGTATTGATATGTGGACAAATGTTGGATTGTTTGCTACAATACACACTAATTTAGCTGTTGTTTAACCAGTCAATAGCACCACAACAGTGATATAGATCATGAATGTATATATATAATACTGATTACATGGTGTAC
The DNA here is from genome assembly GCA_020510985.1 of Pholidichthys leucotaenia. NCBI lineage: Eukaryota > Metazoa > Chordata > Actinopteri > Cichliformes > Pholidichthyidae > Pholidichthys > Pholidichthys leucotaenia. The sequence continues at coordinate 326,325,256 of CM035841.1, read as the reverse complement.
ATGATAATAATACTGATTACATGGTGTACATGAAATACCAAAATATTGAGCAATACGTTTACACACAGGATAAAACATTTCAAACATCCAATATGTATATGTACATACAATGTATAAGTTGTCAAAACTAGAGTTATAGTATCGATATGTGGACAAATTTTTGATTGTTTGCTACAATACATTCCAATTTAGCTGTTGTTTAACCAGCGATTAAGCACCACAACAGTGATATAAACATAAATGTACAAAAACATGTCATACTGAGTAACATGGTGTAATGAACTAACCAAATATTGTGCAATAATTACATGTATACTTCACACACAGGATACTACATTTTAAACATCCAATATACATTACATTATAATGTATAAATTGTCAAAGCCAGGGTTATAGTTTATAGTTACACATTTCCGAGCATACATCTTATAGTGCAAATTGAAGTATGTTCACAAGTATCACAGTCACAGAATGAATGGCATCAGTTTCCTTGGGATTCGCATTTCGAAATACTCCGGGACGACAACATTCTTGTACACTTCAAGTAATTTCGGAGCTGTAGCAGCCCAAAATTCCGGGTCCCTTTTTATTCGTTCCACTGCAATCCCTTTTGGGCTCCAAATCAAAAAGTCGCACCAGTCAACTTCGCAACAGGCCATTTGCATTTGTACTTGCCAGTAGTATTTATGGCTAGTTTTTAAAGTAACTGCTCCATTTACAACTTTGCTACAGAATGCTGACAATTTTTTCTTGGGCAGTTTGCTGAGATCATGTGGATCCAAGTCCTGCAGTACCAATGGGCACTTGATCTCCAACAAGCCAACTATTGTGTCCTTGTTGAAAACGACACCGTCAGGACTGCATCCCAGGCTAGGGTACTTTGGATTCAGCCAGAAACCACTTTCTTGAACTGACAAACCAGTGTTCATCAAGGACTCCTTGTACGCGAAGAATGCATTTGCTTCATTTTTCATGCCATACTGCATGGCCGACGTTGACACAGTTTGTTCACACATCATACTCCTCAGCAAATTGAAGAAAGTGCGTTGGGAAGAAGCAGTCGCAAAATCTTTGCATCGGGACGCTGTGATACGGTACCAGCGTTGGGCATGCCATTCAACAGTTGTAGATTGTCCTACAGTGTTCATGCACTGGTGTACCACTGGGCCGGTGTTTTCTTTGACTGCTTCAATGAAGGTGGTTGTCATTTCTTGAAGAATATGTTTTCTGTCTTCTTGCAGATCATAGTCTTGATATTTAAGTTCCACGACTGTTTGAAACATTGTTTTCTTGGCTAGGCCTGACAAACTAGCGATGAAAGTGTTGGCGAACGTGGATTCTTCTGAGGCACCATTGGTTGGGTTGTAGTTGACAATGCGGTCTACTTTAATTTTCTTTGTGTAGTTGCTATTGAAGACCACCTTTGGATCTTTTCTTCTCTTTCGGCCAACATTCCACTTACAGAGCTGACTTGTGCAGGAGACTGGTTTGTGGCCAAAGCGGAGGACGTAGTCTTCTAGTGTAAAGAGCAAACCTGCCACATGGCTGCATCTTCCCATGGCCGACGCCTTACAGACACAAGAAGCATCAACCACTTTGCTGTCAGCCTTACATAAGGTTACATGTGTACTGTAGAACTCATTGGAATATGATGCTCTAACTTGTGCCTTTAGAAAGTAGTGATGATCTGAGCAGTTGTCCTGAAGAGCACCGACATGTCCACTGACAAAATACTCCCTGCCTTTCCCCAGAGGCTTGCTTGTCCCGAATTCATGGTCATTCTCGGTGTTTTCTTCATCAGCATCAGGATCAGCTTGAGCATCGGCAGAAGGTATTAACTGTGCAGATGTTATCATGTGCTTGAAGATAATACCATACGAGAATAACGTTGGGATATCTCGAGCAGGGAATGTCTTCCATCCATTTTTTGGCACACAGGGTGGGGATGCATGCAAGTGTTGCAAATTTGCTTGTGATGCCAAATCTTTCAGTATGTTCTGTGCCTTTTGCTCATACCATTTCCCGCCATCAACTGCCACGCTGAGGTTATCCTTCTGGCCAGACAAAATGCAGTTTTCACATCTGAATAAAAAATAAAGGAGGGAAATAGTTAATCCTTCAGGTCATCCTCATTCTCCAGTCACTCAAGCAATCCACACAGCATGTATAAATAGTCATAGGAAAAGGGCATTACTACTGGAAAGAGATGTTTTGCACTTTTGGCACTGTGAATTTCACAATTTTGTAATGAAATTCAAAAATAAATAAAATTAATTATACTAAGAGTGCACTGCTATGGCATAAGAACCAGCCATTTACCATGCATCAATTTATTGAGTATAAACATGCTGGATTAAATTATATGAAAGACAAAACTGAATAATTTTTTTTTTTTTTTTTGGTTCAGAGGGATAATTAAGATAATTAAGATAGCACAACAATTTGTTTTAACCATGTCAACGAACAGAAGCCTAGTGATGCTTACAAAGCTTGTAATACTACTATGTAAAACAGTACATGTTGACATAACGCACGGCTCAGGAGACGCACACACACAGGCTTAGAGTAGTTCAAAGAGTTTATTAACAGCAGGAGTGAATGAGTGCGTGTCTGCGGGATGTAAATGTGTTGGTGATGGCGTCTGCTTCAGGCACAGAGGCAGGTGACCGTTCAGCCGAGCAACCCTATGGAGAGAGCACAGGGAGAGGGTGACGGGCATACACCAACACAGGAGGGATTATGGCGAGAGAAGGATTTACTTGGTTTGTCAGGATAGCTGGCACAACAAGGGGGCGAAGCCCGGAAGACAGCCACCTGGAGAGCTCCGTACAGCAGCGAGGATTGGGCGATGGAGTGGAGATGTTCGCCGCCGGGGAATCCACCTGTGCACAGGGGAGCAGACTGGGAAAGAGAGGTAAGGGTTCTTACCAAAATAGTTGTTGCTGAAGAGAAGTAGCTCACAACGGTGAGGGACGAAGTCTGACGGCTTCAGGCCAAGCCTCCGGGCGAGACGGCCTTTATCCTTCGCCGCTGATGATGGTCAGGTGCGTGAGCAGGTGGCGCCACTGATGAATGGCGCGGCGTGACACATGTAGGCCTACATCCACCCCTGGCCCAGCTGTGCTGAACACTGCTGAAATCGCAATTTCAAAACAGTGAATGGACAGTACTTTTTATTTTGCACCCCCCATCCATTTTCAATATATAGATCTGCATCAGATTTGGTTCCTAGTCTTACATTAAACCCAATAGCACACAATTTCTAGTCTGTGTTGTTATGATAAAACATACATGGCAGTACTCACCTTTTCACAAGAGTAGGCTTGTTTCCCGACACTAGCAACCCACGACATTCCAACCATCGCTTCAGTTGGACCACAGAATGTTGAGAAATGTCACTGTAAACAAAGGCAGCCCCTGGGACTTCGCTTTCTACTGAATGCAGTATCACTCGCCATTGCTCCACCGGTAGGACAGGGTTTTGTTTGTCCGACCTTGTGTAGTGCTGTGTACCACGTGACTACCAGCGCGAAAACTGATGACGTAGTCCTCGATCGACGCTATTGATGGGTGGGTTAGGTGAGTTTTGACATTTTTCAGCTTCAACTGAACTAATCTGACTTTGGTTCAGCTTCGCCAAGTAGCAGTGGGTTACTCTCTCAATGCTACCTATAATGGTCTTTGCTGGCAGAACTATGTCATGCTTTGTAGTATTAGTGACATTGTGGTGCACATATGTAGTTTCACAGGCTCACATATATATGACTGTTCATGTGCTCTCTTGTATATTCCTGTGTGCTTACTTTGGCTTCACGTCTGAAGAGGAACAAAAGGTCTGGACCTCCTAGGGAGATGAGGAGGATGTGAGTGTTGACCTTTTGATATGCAAAGAGATGGACATGAAAGATTTCCTGACCACCTGGGTTTAGGTGGAAGAGATAGGAACTGCAGGGGGGATGCATTGTGTTTGGGATTTAAAGACAATGGGATTTTGTGCTTTGATGTCAGGGGTATAAGACTGGCAGAGTTTGGGGGTTCAGCCTCTTTTTTGATTTGTATGTTGGAGAGTGTGTTGAGAATAAAATGGAACTTGAGAAATAACTCAGCCTCATCCTTTCCACACATCTCCACAACATGAATCTTAGCTTTACGGGTAATGCCTGATACACTTAGTAACTGGCGGTTAAACTTTAGTCCTTCATCTAAAGATAAGTTTTTGTCTGGCTCAAAAAGCATTTCTGTCTGCGCTTTTAGGTCTGTTTTAATAGGGCAGCTAATGCAGTGTATTTGTACTTGGCACTACAACCGCTGTGCGTCCTGTTCTGACTGGGTAAGTAGCTGTCTCACTCGTAGCTGTGTGGATAAGGTTCAAAAGCACCTCTGCTTTTCCTGCTCCAACTTTTAGTGAACTCCTGAGTAAGGACACTCTGTCACTATTTTGAGTAGGATTCTGCTTTATTAGTTCTTCAATGGCATTAAACCCTATTATTGGTTTTTGCATAACATCACGACTCACTAGGATTGGAACTACAACTTCATCCTGAGCTGTGACTTTCCGGTTTGGATCACAAAGGCTAAGGCTAACTTCTACCCAACCCTGAAAGGGGATTTCAGATCCGTTTGCAGCTCTCAGATCTAAAAGTTCATCACCACTTAGTAAATCACTTATTGGGCGGACTTTCAAATCAGGTAAGTTTTTTGACTTCCACAGTGCACTCATTATTGAAACTTGGGCGCCTGTGTCCCACAGTGCTTGAGTTTTACACTTATTCATCTTACACCAAACTAGACACTTTTTGCCCATAAGATGTGCTATCTTTTTGCGTTTTACACTAGGGTTAAGCATGTTCGGTGGTTGGTCTCTAGCTTTGGCATTTATTGTTGCCGTACTTTGTAACACATTTTGCTTGTTCGGGCTTAACTCTATTGGTTGGACATGGGGTGAGTTTTGAGCTTTGGGGTTTTATCACTATGGGACTTTGGTTTTGGAGCTGTGGTTGTCTCTCAGTCACAGCCCCCTGCCGGTTTCCCTGATTCTGACTCCCCCCTACTCTACATCCCTTTGCCCAGTGAGAGTCACTGCCACATTTGGAGCAATGGCTACAGTTCTTGTTGTCTTGTTGACACGCAGCACGTTGTCTTTTCTGTCTCTGAGTTGACTTTTTGTAGGATTTGGTTTGCTTGTCACTCTCATGTCTTAGGTCACGTTGAACAGTCTGCACAAGTGAGGCTACCTGACCTGTAAGTTCTCTGATTGCAGTATTACTTTCCTCAATTTTAGAGAATAGCGAGTTGTCTTTGGCTGGTTTGTTTGGCTTAGCTACAGGTTGGCCTATGCAGGGGTCATTCAGTGTTTCAGTCTGTTCAACTACATTTAGTCCTGCTCTGAGAGCTGACTTGTTTGCCTTTGTCTTTAGACCTCTTTCACTTTCATTGTACTGTGCGGTTTGCATTTTCTGTAACAGGAGCTCATCACTGCTGTTTTCATCCTGTAGGTACATCCTCATTTCTGCTCTGACATTGTCATTTAACAGTCCGGTCATAATTGACTGAAAGCATTGACTTTGAACTAGCCCTTTGTTGTACTTCAGGCTAGACTGAGTACACTCTGATGCAAAGAGGATTTTCTGATGCAAATCCAGTACTCTAAACAGAAACTCAAGGGGTGTTTCATTTGTTCCCTGTGTTGCTTTGGTCAGTTGTTGATACAACACAGTTGCTTCTGTTTCGGCATAATGGGCTCTTAGTATTTGTCTCAGGTTGGTCAATGTGAGATCTACTTTTCCTTTTCCTTTTCCTTTTCCTTCTAAATAGCTCCTTAACTTCAGTCCAGGGCTTATGGCACGGACTACAGCATCCACTATTTCAGTTTCAGAGTAGCCATTTTTAAGCCATTTTCAATCTGATACTCCAAGCTACTGAAACTCAAGGTGTCTTTTGACGTTGACTCACCCACGTGACCATTTATCCTGAAAGCTTTCCTGAATCTAACTGAAGAAGCATTGCAGCAGCTGTTGCTGATGGAGCCTCTCCCTCTGTGCTGAGTCCCGCTGTCCAGCATTGTCCTCGGGGCCGCCTGATGCTCCAGCGATGCCTCCGACGCTGACGGTACAAGGTCCTCTCCTGGCACCTGGTCCTGTCCCACTGCTGCGGGCTGCTCCGGGTGTGTAATCACCGCCGTCGCCACCGCGTCCATGGATGAAGACAGGGCCACTGCTCCCGCGCCAACAGCCGATGACTGTGTCTCTATGAGCGAGTCTAGCACATCGTTTAACACCAAAAGCACAGACATGCCTTCATCTTCACTTTGCACAAGCTCACCTCGTTCACAAAACTGACTAATAAGCTTAACAGAAGCTCTGCGAGTTTTGCTTGAAATATCATCGTCTTTTCCGGTAATATTACACAGTTCACATACTCTTAGCAGTTCTTTCACAAAAAGGCCACATAATTTCTGTTTCAGCTTCAATAAAAAAATCTTCGCAATGCTCCGACATGCTTGCAAAATTAGCCTTTTCACTGGATTTGACTGAAAAAACAATGCATTTTGTGTCGCACTAGCTAGACTCAAGCTGTATCTTAGCATTAGCCTCTCGCTCTGGCACACTTCTTTACCATCTCCGTTGTCTTTTTTTTTTCAGTCTCTCTCCGTGAGGTAATCCAGAAATATCGATCTCAGTGGAACCTCCAAAATGTTACACCACTCCAGGACAACTTGGTGTAGAAAAACAAGTTCTTTATTTACCTCAAAAAGGTTAATGCAGACTTCCGGTCTGGACGCCATGGTGATAGCAACTTAACGCTGAACCTCCCAGATCCAATCCAAGGAAAACATCTTCAAAATCAGACTTAACGGATTTTTGGAAGAATAAAAATCAAAAGACAAAAACACCATGCCTAACCAAAAACAGAAGAAACTGACATTCCCCAGGTCAGGACGCGCGGCGGCCGCAGAATCTGATCCCGAGGACCTCCATTCAGGAGACGAGGAGCTGGTCCTAGCTAACAAAAAGATTAGCTTGAAATCGCTATTTGATGAATTACGACGATTTCGGGCCGAATTTCATGAATTCAGAGAGGAACTAAAAAGCACGAACAGCAGAATGGACCAGGCCGAAAACCGAATCTTGGAAGCTGAAGAAAGAGTAAAAGTGCTTGAAGATTCTATGCTGGATTTACACAGAAAACAGTCAAGGCTGGAGGCTAAGCTAACCGACCAAGAAGGAAGACAGAGACGAGATAACATCAGAATTCACGGTCTGAAAGAAGGAGCTGAAGATGGTTTCAACACAGTGGCGAAATGCGTGGAATCCTTATTGAGAGAGAAGTCACAAACCACCGATTTGAAGATAGAAAAGGCCCATCGTACATTAGCCGCTAAGCCAGCGGCGGAAGCGCCCCCGCGTTCTGTGGTGGTAAGATTCTCCGATTTCAAAATAAAACAAGAGGTTGTAAGACGGGCTTGGCAGAAAAAAGGATTTATGCATCAAGAGAGAAAAGTCTTCGTGGAGCACGATTACGCCCCTGAGGTTCTTAAAAAGCGACGGGAATATAACGACGCCAAAAAGGTTCTACGGGAACAGAATCTACGCTTTCAGACGCCATTTCCTGCGAAGTTAAGGGTCTTTTACGGTGAAGAGTCATGTCTCTATAATTCAGCGGAAGAAGCAACAATTGACATGGCGAGAAGAGGACTCCCAGTAACGGTGTTTAAACCCGCAGCAAATATGAGCGAGAAGATCAGAGCTCAAACGTGGTCAACTCAGAGACCTTCAAAATCCACGGGCCAGCAGCGGGAAACCCAGCCCCAGAGCTACAAAGATAAGCTTTCCAGTTCCAGGAAGGAATAGCGACCTTTTTGTTTTTTTTCTTTTCAGTCATTCTGCACTTCCACCCCCCCTCCTACAAGGTAACAAACATTAAAGGAGGTGCAGAATCAGCATGTGGTAAAACCTTTCATGGAGCAGTTATAGCATTAGAAACAAATGTCTTCTTAATTTAAAGGGAAGGAAAAAAAAAAAAATCTTGTTAAAATAGAAATGTAACAATGACCCACATGTTCTCCCCACACGAACAAATACTGTATTAGAGTGAATGTTTGCTGTGATGGGGGTTGGAGGGTGCACACAATCTCATAGGGTATAGGCATAAAAAAAAAAAAAAAAATCATTACAAATTCGGATTGGGATCTGAAATTCACGTTAAAAACATGGGACAACTTACAGGGGTAAGAGAGGGCCCTCAACACGTAACAGAGTTTGAGGAATTTCCCTCAGAGCCTACACTCCATCAGGGCTCTTACAGGGTCTTTAAAGAGACCCCAGCTCAGGAAGTTTTTTTGACAGTTTTTTGTTTTTGTTTTAAAGTTTCGTACACTATGTTCTTAATGTTTTTTATGTTCTTAATGTTCTTTCAGTTTCTGAGTAGCAAAAAAGAGGGCCACCACACTGTTATACTAAATAAGAAAATACAATGGAGAAACAGGGTGTAACCAAAATAGCCTCATATAATGTAAAAGGGATCCTGAATCCAGTTAAAAGATCCAAGATTCTACACAAAATGAAAAAAGACAAAGCAGAAATAATATTTTTACAAGAAACCCACCTAACAGACGTGGAACACACTAAACTCAATAGACAAGGGTTTAAAATGATCTCTTCATCTTCATATAAATCAGGGAGGAGGAGGGGAGTAGCGACATTGATCTCAACTAAAATTACATTTGAAAAAAAATCAGAACACAAAGATAAAGAAGGGAGGTACAGTTTGGTAATTGGGCGGCTAGAGGGAGAAGATATCACCCTGCTGAATGTATATGCACCACCAGGGGCTAAATGGAAATTTTATAAAAATGTATTCGACCTAATGATAACTAAAGCCCAAGGTTTAGTGATATGTGGTGGAGACTTCAATCTAAGACTGAATCCATACTGGGATGCAACAGGTAATTCTTCACATCAAAATAGCACTCAAAATAGGAAAACTCGGATGCTACTAAAAGAAATGGGAATCTGTGACGTATGGAGGGAATTCAACCCCAATGTAAAAGATTATACTTTTTATTCAACACCACATTCATCTTACTCAAGGATTGATTACTTTTTTATGTTTAATAGAGACATTGGAAGAGTAAAAACATGTAAAATAGGACTGATGGATCTCTGACCACAGTCCGATCTATATGGACTTAAACATCCAAAAATACACAAATAATACATTTTCCTGGAGGTTAAATTCAAATGTCCTGAAAGGACCACTGAAAGATGAATTGGAATCAGATATTTTCAGATATTTGGAAGAAAACGATAATGGAGAAGTATCCCCTTTAATACTGTGGGATGCGTGCAAAGCTGTAATAAGGGGAAAAATTATTGCAAAACTGGCAACCCAAAAGAAACTGAGACAAGAAAAACTAATCACACTAGAGTCAGAACTCAAGAACCTAGAAAAAGAACACAACGACAACACTCATTCTAATGGCTCGCTCAAGATTAAAGAAATTAAAAATCAAATAAATGAGATCTACACAATAGAAATCCAGAAGAAACTTACATTTCTGAAACAAAAACACGATGAAGCAGGCAGTAAATCGGCAAAACTACTAGCCTATAAATTGAGGAAACAACAAACAGAAAGAGCAATCTACAAAATCAGAGACCCAGTATCAAAGGAAATAAAATTCAGAATTCAGGATATTCTTAAAAGCTTCGAGAATTACTACAAGAGCTTATACTCCCACAAAAAGCATAAAAACGCATCTGAGACATTCCTAAACACATTAAACCTTCCCCAACTTACGGAATCACAAAATAAAACACTACTGTCAGAAATACAACCTAAAGAATTGTAAAAAGCAATTATGAAACTTAAAGCTAACAAATCCCCAGGAGCAGATGGCTATACAGCAGAGTGGTACAAAACCTTTAAACAGCAACTATCTCCTCTCCTCCTGAAAACATTTAACTATGTCCTCCACACAGGGGAAATCCCCCCCTCCTGGAGAGAAGGGGTCATTGCAGTTATACCTAAACCTGAAAAGGATAAACTAGAATGCTCCAACTACAGACCAATCAGTGTATTAAATCAGGACTATAAGCTTTTTACCATTATCCTTGCCAAAAGGTTAGAAAACATACTGACAGACTTAATTCACTTAGACCAAACAGGTTTTATAAGACAAAGACAGACACAAGACAACATTCGACGCACTTTACACATAATTCATCATATAAAAAAATATAACTTAAATGCAGTCATATTGGGATTAGATGCTGAAAAAGCATTCGATTCGGTTGACTGGTCTTTCCTATATAGAATCGTATCCAGTTTCAATTTTCATAACAACTTCATTAGAACTATACAGGCATTATATAAAAAACCAACAGCTAAAATAAGGATTAACGGTAATTTATCATCATCTTTTGAGCTGGAAAGAGGATGTCGTCAAGGCTGCCCCCTGTCTCCATTGCTCTTTGCAATCTTCATAGAACCTCTGAGCCAATGGATAAGACAAAATCAAAAAATTCAGGGTATTACACTTGGTCAGAAGGAACATAAAATAGCACTCTTTGCTGATGACATTTTAATATACCTAGGGCAGCCAGACACTTCTTTACCAGAACTAATCTCAGTTTTTTCAGACGATGGAGATTTATCGGGGTACAAATTAAACATGCATAAAACCCAAGTTTTAACATTCAACTATGACCCAAATTATTATTCACTAAGTGAACTCAAAACTAACTGGGAGTTGGAATCTATGAAATATCTGGGGGTCAATATCCCGAAACAACTCGACAAAATTATAACACTAAACTATGATCCACTGGTGACAAAAATAAAATCTGACCTAGCAAGATGGAATATGATACCATTCTTAGGTACTGCACAAAGAATTGAAGCAGTCAAAATGAATATACTTCCACGTCTTCTATACCTTTTCCAAACAATACCGGTAGAACCTCCCAAAAAAACATGGCAGGAGCTGGACAGAAGGATCTCAAGATTCATATGGCAGGGCAAGAGACCTAGAATCAGATATAGAACCCTACAGCTAAACAAAGATAAAGGTGGGCTCGCGCTGCCAAATATCAGGGACTATTTTATAGCTGCACAAATTAAAACTTTAGTAGAGATATGTAACCCAGTCTACACTGCACAATGGAAGGAGATGGAATGCCAAATAACAAGTGACATCCCCCTACAGGCAATAATAGGGAACAATGCCTTACCTAAACTCTTGAATAACACTAACCCGTGGATAGAGACCCCGCTAAAAATTTGGTTTAAGATAGTCAGAGAGAATCAAGCTAAAGAGCCCTATCGACTTCTGCAATGGATTGCCTATGATCAAGACTTCACCCCCAATAAAACAGACACTAGATTTAAAGAGTGGAAAGAGAAAGGGCTGATAAAATATTACGATTTTTTTAAGGGGCAAACTTTAAGAAGTTTTGAAGATTTGAAAAAACAAGGTCTAATAAATCAAGATCTTTACAGGTTCTTTCAGCTTAGACACCACATAAACAATATACTTAAAAAGGAGGATTTGGAAAGGGCCCAGTCAGGTGTTCTGAAGGTCTTCTTAATGGCATATAAAGGGATCCCAGGGATCAGATACATTTCTAAAATATACCAAGGTCTTCAAGACTTAAAAGGAGACAACACATCATATATAAAAGAGAGATGGGAAAAAGGGGAATTTCACTTTACAACTGGAAATATGGGAAAAGCTAAATAAACAGCAATGGAAAAGTACTTCATCCCTGCAGTGGAGAGAATTTGGATGGAAAAACTTGGTAAGATTTTTCAGAACACCTGCACAAAACAAATTTACCCATAAGGGGTTGAACTGTTGGCGCTTGTGTGGTGAAAAGAATGCAAATCATTTTCATGTGTTTTGGTCATGGCCAGTTATCCACCAATATTGGACCAATGTACAGACAATATTGTGGAAAATATTCAAAATAACAGTTCCCTTTTCTTTTGTAACTTTGTATTTGGGTTTACTACCGGACTCACTGGAAAGACGAGGAGATAAATACTTATTCAATGTTTTAATATTGGCAAGTAAAAAAGCCCTAACTAAAAAAATGGATGCTGAAGGACTGTCCTACACCTGAAGATTGGATTAACGTGATTCAAGACATTTACTCGATGGAAAAGTTGACATTCGCACTGAGACAGGACATGGATGGGTTCATGAACTTTTGGCAACCCTGGATCGCATATGTGTCTTCCATTAGATCTAATCTTTGACAAATACCATTTCAATAATGGTCCCGCTCTTTGTTCCAACGCTACTCAGATGCTCTTTTACTTTTAATTACTTAATTTTCTGTTTGTTTGTTTTTTGCTGTTCTGTTTGTTTGTTTATTCGTTTTTTTTATTTAATTCTCTTTAACTTCTCTTTTTCTTTCACTTAAAAAAAAAGGGGGGGTGTTGTAATAACTATCCTACCAATGTTGTCAAATAGCAAAAAATAAGGGAATGTGTGATGAAAATGTAAACAATGCAATGCTGTAATGACCTGTATACCCTTTACAAAAACTTAAATTAAAAAAAAAAAAAAAGGTTAATGCAGCACACATACAGAGCACGCTTTTGTGTCTTCCTCAGTAGCTCGAACACAGAGAACCCCAACAAAAAAACACTTGACCCATGACCTCAATTCAAGGCAAAGGAACAATCTGCAGCACTACCGCCACCGATTGGTGCAGATGTATAACTACATTACAAAACTGTCGGCCTCCGTCGGTCTATGATGACCATGGAAGAGAATCCTAAACGTCTACTCTGCTGGAACAGCACTGCCTGTGGCTGAACAGGCCGATGCGCGAAGCTGTGGGCGGCCAACGTCTCTCCTGCCAGTCGCCAGTTCTCCGTAGAGGACGTCTTTGGGGATTCTGCCATCCTCCATACGGTGAACGTGGCCTAGCCAGCGGAGCCTGCGCTGCCTGAGTAGAGTGAACATGGAGGGAAGGCCGGCGCGGGACAGAACCTCGAGCAGGGAATGTCTTCCATCCATTTTTTGGCACACAGGGTGGGGATGCATGCGAGTGTTGCACATTTGCTTGTGATGCCAAATCTTTCAGTATGTTCTGTGCCTTTTGCTCATACCATTTCCCACCATCAACTGCCACGCTGAGGTTATCCTTCTGGCCAGACAAAATGCAGTTTTCACATCTGAATAAAAAATAAAGGAGGGAAATAGTTAATCCTTCAGGTCATCCTCATTCTCCAGTCACTCAAGCAATCCACACAGCATGCATAAATAGTCATAGGAAAAGGGCATTACTACTGGAAAGAGATGTTTTGCACTTTTGGCACTGTGAATTTCACAATTTTGTAATGAAATTCAAAAATAAATAAAATTAATTATACTAAGAGTGCACTGCTATGGCATAAGAACCAGCCATTTACCATGCATCAATTTATTGAGTATAAACATGCTGGATTAAATTATATGAAAGACAAAACTGAATAATTTTTTTTTTTTTTTTGGTTCAGAGGGATAATTAAGATAATTAAGATAGCACAACAATTTGTTTTAACCATGTCAACGAACAGAAGCCTAGTGATGCTTACAAAGCTTGTAATACTACTATGTAAAACAGTACATGTAGGCCTACATCCACCCCTGGCCCAGCTGTGCTGAACACTGCTGAAATCACAATTTCAAAACAGTGAATGGACAGTACTTTTTATTTTGCACCCCCCATCCATTTTCAATATATAGATCTGCATCAGATTTGGTTCCTAGTCTTACATTAAACTCAATAGCACACAATTTCTAGTCTATGTTGTTATGATAAAACATACATGGCAGTACTCACCTTTTCACAAGATTAGGCTTGTTTCCCGACACTGGCAACCCCCGACATTCCAACCATCGCTTCAGTTGGACCACAGAATGTTGAGAAATGTCACTGTAAACAAAGGCAGCCTTTGGGACTTCGCTTTCTACTGAATGTAGTATCACTCGCCATTGCTCCACCGGTAGGACAGGGTTTTGTTTGTCCGACCTTGTGTAGTGCTGTGTACCACGTGACTACCAGCACGAAAACTGATGACGTAGTCCTCGATCGGAGCTATTGATGGGTGGGTTAGGTGAGTTTTGACATTTTTCAGCTTCAACTGAACTAATCTGACTTTGGTTCAGCTTCGCCAAGTAGCAGTGGGTTACTCTCTCAATGCTACCTATAATGGTCTTTGCTGGCAGAACTATGTCATGCTTTGTAGTATTAGTGACATTGTGGTGCACATATGTAGATTCACAGGCTCACATATATATGACTGTTCATGTGCTCTCTTGTATATTCCTGTGTGCTTACTTTGGCTTCACGTCTGAAGAGGAACAAAAGGTCTGGACCTCCTAGGGAGATGAGGAGGATGTGAGTGTTGACTTTTTGATATGCAAAGAGATGGACATGAAGGATTTCCTGACCACCGGGGTTTAGGTGGAAGAGATAGGAACTGCAGGGGGGATGCATTGTGTTTGGGATTTAAAGGCAATGGGATTTTGTGCTTTGATGTCAGGGGTATAAGACTGGCAGAGTTTGGGGGTTCTGCCTCTTTTTTGATTTGTATGTTGGAGAGTGTGTTGAGAATAAAATGGAACTTGAGAAATAACTCAGCCTCATCCTTTCCACACATCTCCACACTGGTGACCTTAAGACGTATTATGGCCGGTGACGATTCTCCTGCACCAGACTCATCAGGAGCCAGCCAGGCTAATGCAGCTACCACAGTCCAGCTACCTGATTTCTGGCAGCATAGCCCGCGCTCCTGGTTTAACGCAGTCGAGGCACAGTTCCATCTTCGGAGAGTTTCGGCAGACGCCACGAAATTCTACCATGTGGTTGCAAAGCTGGACAGCCACACAGCCCAGCGAGTAGAGAGCCTGATTAACCACCCGCCAGATGACGACAAGTATGGCACATTGAAGGATGCTCTCCGCTGCCAATGGTGCAGCACATACCTTGTCGGGGTGCAGCGGCTTGCGTGCCTCAGCAACCCCCGGAGCTATGTCGACGGGAGCCTAGTGCTCCCAGAAGGTTCAACCATGTTGAACAGGTCCGCGTGGGGTAGAGGCCAGACTAAAGAGTGCACCCTGGTCCTCCAGGTTGGGGGTTGTGCAGCATGTAACAAATCACTCACGTAAAAACCAAGTTTTGTTACAGCAACAAGTGTCCCAACGGCGGAACAGGCGGAGAGGAGAGCGAACTCCCAACGGCTGTGAAGGCGGAGGAGGACAGACAGTTGCACGGGAAGAAGGGTCTCGGAAAGCCTTGGCAGGCAACCTTTCTACAGGGTGGACCAAGCTCTCGACAGTCCAGCCATGGAAGGCAGTTGGTCTAGGGGAGGGACCCCCAACAAATGTCCATGGCTGAAGACGGAGATGCAGGACCCCTGTGGTGCCACAAACCTCTGCATCACGCATATTCGCTTCATGATGAATCACACTGATGTTGCACGTGATGGTGCTCGTCCTCTGGGATCCTCCGGGGAGGAAGAGTGCCGGGCCCTCAGCCTCAAAGGGGCCCACCCTCAGCTACCGGAGGTCACCTCACCTCGTCCTGCACGACCAGGGGACGGGGAACGAGGAATGCTACTGGCCAAAAAGAGACACCAAAGGAGAGGAACGTCAACATCCTCCAGTGGAACGCAGAAGGAGTCTATAACAAAAAAATATCCCTTGCCGAAAGACTCCACTCAGAAGACATTGATGTAGCCTGCCTACAGGAGACACACCTGAAGGAAAACCAACGCTTCAGTGTTAGGGGATACCAGGTCTTCAGGAAAGTCAGAAAAGGAAGAACAAAAGGAGAAGTGGCGATTCTTGTCAGAAACGCCATACCAGCACAAGAGTTTGATGTCAGTACCAACAACCAGGCAGAAATCCATGGAGTTCGAATTATGGTTCACAATGAAAGCATCACGATCTTCAATGTGTACTGCCGTCCAGAGCGAGAGCTCTCACTTGACCAAATGGAACTCCCAGACCACCGATGCTTAGTCATCGGTGACTTCAACAGTCACTCAGAGGCATGGGGATACAGTGAAGCAGATAGAAGAGGAGAGGAGGTGGAAGATTGGCAAGTCGAAAACAGTCTTCTGCTAATGAATGATCCTGATGATCCACCAACGTTCTTCTCCAGGGTATGGCTGAGTAACACCACGCCCGATCTTGCGTTTGCCACCAACGACATGGCCAGGCTGGCAACAAGAACAGTACTTGGCCAGCTCGGGGAAGTGACCATAAACCTGTGAAGATCGGACTGGACATCAGCTACAAACCACAAGAAGCTAAGACATCCCCCAGGTGGAATTATAAGAAGGCCAACTGGGTGCGCTTCTCAACACTGGTGGACCGGTACTCTGCGGAGATCTGTCACAAGCAGCAGAACCTCAACAAGAAAGTCAGGGTGCTGAACCATGCTATTCTGAAGGCTGCAAATGAATCTATACCTCGGGGAGCCAGAAAGAACTATAGGCCTTACTGGACAGAAGAGCTCCAGCAGCTTGAAGACAGTGTGGCAGAGGCAAGGAAAAAAGTAGAAGCAGATCCTACAGTAGAAAACAACATTGCCCTGAAGGTGGCCACTGCAAAACACAGGCAGACATTTATACAGGAAGCTCGAAAGAGATGGCAAGAAAAGACAGAGCAGCTCAACTTGGACAAGGACGGCAACAAGCTTTGGAAACTGGCTCAAGCCCTCAACGACGAGAACAGCAAAAGCTCGCCGATCACAGTACAGGCAGATCAAGAACTGCTGACTGGCAAGAAAGCAGCAGACCATTTCATCAACCAGTATGTGAAGATGAGCCATCTTCAGATTCCACCAGAAAGAAGAAAGGTTGTCAGAGGAGCCCAGTGAATTCATCAGAACGCACAGATTGAACCAGTGATGAACTCGCCATTCATTCTCAAGGAGCTGGAGGATGCAATGACAACACTGAAGCTGAAAAAAGCCCCTGGGTCTGACAAGATCACAAATGAAATGTTGCTGAACCTTGGCCCCAAAACCAAGAAGAAACTTCTGCAGCTTTTCAATGACAGTTGGAGATCAGGGACTGTGCCTCAGATCTGGAGAGAAGCCATGATGATGCCAGTGCACAAAAAAGGCAAAGATAAGTTGAAGGCTGAAAGCTATCGCCCCATAAGCCTTACAAGCTGCATAGGAAAGCTGCTAGAGCGTCTCATCAACACCAGACTCATGTGGCACTTGGAAGGAAAACAACACATCGGCCCAGAGCAAGCAGCCTTCAGGCAGAACCGGTCTACAGAGGACCAAATAACATACATCTCTCAAGCCATAGAAGATGCCTTCCAAGAAAAAAAGCACACCCTTGCTGTATGGATTGATCTAGAAAAGGCGTTTGACAGGGTATGGAAAGATGGCCTCAAGCTGAAACTGCGCCAGTGCGGTATTGCTGGGCGCATGTACAAGTGGATTGCCCAATACCTGCACAACAGAAGAGCCAGAGTCCAGGTCAGACAGTACTCCAGCAAGAAGAAGGTGTTGAGGGAAGGAGTCCCACAAGGAGGAGTGCTCTCCCCAACACTCTTCCTTGTATTCATTAAGGACATCATCCAGAGTTTGCCAAGGAATGTACAAGGTGCCATCTATGCCGATGACCTAGCCCTCTGGTGCAGTGAGGAAAGCATCGTGACTGCAAACTACAGAGTGCAGCAAGTTCTCCGGCTGATTGAGGCATGGACCAAGTCATGGCTTGTAAGCTTAAATGAGAGGAAGACTACATACACCGTCTTCACCCTGTCCACCCAACCCCAGAAGGTGAAACTGCAGATCAACTCCCTTGAGCTTCAGGCTGAATATGCACCCACATACCTTGGGATCACCATGGATCACAGACTGACTTGGAAGAACCAGCTGCACAAGAACCAGGCAAGAGCAAAGATCAGGATGGCCCTAATGAAGAAACTGTCAGGAACAGACTGGGGTGCAGACCAGGGTGTCCTGAAGAAGCTCTATGTGGGGAGGATTCGGCCTGTTCTGGAGTATGGCATGGCAGCAACCTCAACAGCTGCCAAAAGCAACACTGAGAAGCTGGACAGACTCCAAAACCAAGCCATGCGAATGATGACAGGAGCCATGCGCAGTACACCTATCAAAGCGCTGGAGACAACAACAGGCCTTGCACCAATGGAAGACAGAAGAAACGTCAAGGTACTGACCCAGGCCGCAAAATTCAAAAGACTGGAAAACCATCCCATGAAGGACAGACTGAACAAGCCAACAAAAGGGAGACTTAAGAGATCGAGCTTCATCCACCAGAGCAGGACATTTGAAAGGAGAGACCCAGAACTGATGGACCACATACCCACACCAATACCACCCATAGCATCTGTTCCCTCCTGGAACCGACAGAACTTCCCAGCCATACGCACAGATATATCGGGCATTGGGAAGAAAGGAACACAGTCAGACCAAGAGAGGAAGTCGCTGGCCCTGGAGTTCATTCAGTCTGCCTACCCTAAAGAGCAGTGGACTCACGTCTACACAGACGGCTCTGCCATGGAAGCAACCAGGAATGGCGGAGGCGGCGTGTACATCAGGTACGCTGACGAGGAGACCCATATTCCCATTGCGACTGGAAAGTACGCCACCAATTTCAGGGCTGAGGCAGAGGCCCTGAGAACAGCAGCGGCCCACGTCAGGGAACATCAAGACAAGGCACACAAGCGGGTCGTCATCTTCACTGATGCCCTCTCTGTCTTGGATGCACTTCAGGACCCCCGACGCAAAGAACTGAATGAACTCCCCCTCACTCTGTCTCAACTAGCAACACAGGTGAACGTATCACTCCAATGGATTCCTGCCCACTGTGGAATCTATGGAAATGAGACGGCTGACAGACTTGCTAAGGAGGGTGGGCAGCAAGACCAGGAAGACAGGCAGGTCTCTTACAGTGAGGAGAAAACCATTATTAAGGCCCTGTCTCACAAGAAGTGGCAGCAGCAACACCCAAACTTCTGCAAGGATGACAACTACTATAGTCTGAGCAGGGCTGACCAAGTCGTTCTGTTCAGACTCCGAACTGGACATAACAGAATGCATGCTCACATGCACCAGAAACTTAAAGTTGGACAATCGGACAGATGCCCATGTGGTACTGCCCAAATGACCAGCGAACACCTCCTCCAAGACTGCCCAGACCACGCTGCACTCAGATGAGCTACGTGGCCTGACCCCACATCGCTGAACCAAAAGCTGCACGGGGACCTCGGGGACCTCCGCAGGACGGCAGCATTCATCAGGGCAGCTGGTGTGACCATCTAGTGATCTACGAAGAAGAAGAAGAAGGCTGCTCTCATCCATTTTTTCACCCCATCGCTGGGAGAGCGAGCAGAGAAGCTCCTGGCATTGACTGAGGGCGAGGTCGAGAGACCTGCAGACCTGATGGCGAAGATGCTGAGTTTGAGAGACTCCGAAGATGATGGTTTTATCTTCGCCCACCTTTTCCTCAGGACACTACCGTCAGTGGTGAGAGTTACCCTGGCCAGTTCACAGCTGCTGGCCCACCGAGACTACCACGAGCTGGGCCAGGAGGCGCAGCAACTTGTCGACGCCCATAGACAACACACGGCCACGACCGCAGCAGCGGGGCTGGGCGCAACAGACGGAGATGGCAGGGGGCCAGAGGCTGCAACACCAGACTCACCGACGACAGCAGCGGCGGAGGCCAGGAGACACGGAGCGGACGACGTCCTTTGCTTTTACCATCGCCGTTTCGCCGAGAGGGCACGCAAGTGCATTCCACCGTGCCAGTTCAAGCGCTCGGGAAACGCCAAGACCGGGAGTCGGTAGCAGCTGCGGCTCTCGGTGAAGAGAACAAGCTGCTCTACCTGAGGGACGCGCGATCGGGGAGGCACTTCCTCGTGGACACAGGCTCCCAGCTGAGTTTCATCACACCTTCCTACACTGACCGGCTGGCACCTTCCAGTGGGCCTGTGGCGTCAGCAGCGAATGGCTCGGCGATTAAGACCTTCAGGGAGAAGACCCTGTCTCTCTCTTTCCACGGCCGTACATTTGAATGGACTTTTGTCATAGCGGCAGTCAATTTCAACATGTTAGGTGCTGATTTTTTGTGCTCACATGGTTTGTTGGTCGATCTCGTTAACAGACGCCTGGTTAATGCACTCTCTTTTTCCTCTATTCCCTGTACAGTGCGAGTGACTCCGCCAACAGCACAAGCCAACGTCACAGCTGCAGGTGGTAAGTTTCACTCACTCCTCAATCAGTTTCCAGCACTCACGGTGCCAACGTTTTCGGCGACCGTGGCTAAACACGGGGTGGAGCATTTTATTACTACCAACGGGCCGCCCGTTTTTGCAAAAGCTCGGCGCTTGGATTCAGCTAAACTGGCCATAGCGCGCGAGGAATTCACCAACCTAGAAAAATTGGGCATCATCCAACGTTCAAAGAGCCCTTGGGCTTCACCGCTTCACATGGTCCCTAAAACTGATGGCTCGTGGCAGCCGTGCGGTGATTTTCGCAGGCTGAACAATGCTACAGCACACGACCGCTACCCAATCCCACATATCCAGGATTTTTCAGTTCATTTGGCGGGGACGCACGTTTTTTCTAAGATAGACTTGGTGCGCGGTTATCATCAGGTCCCAGTACGCGCTGAGGACATACCCAAAACAGCGGTAATAACTCCTTTCGGGCTTTTTGAGTTTTTGCGCATGCCGTTTGGGCTTAAAGGTGCAGCGCAGACTTTCCAACGCACGATGGACGCAGTGTTGCACGATCTTCCTTTCGTGTTCGTCTACCTGGACGACATTTTAGTAGCCAGTGCGTACGAAGACGAACACGAAATCCACCTCACGGCAGTTTTCCGGAGCTTGGCAGAGCACGGGCTAATAATTAACCCAGCGAAGTGTCAGTTCGGGGTGGCGCAGATTGATTTTTTGGGGCATCGCGTCTCTCCCGAGAGTGCAGTCCCTCTGCCTGACAAGGTGCGCGCGGTGGCAAATTTTCCCCAGCCACAAACGGTCAAAGCGTTACAGGAGTTTTGGGGAATGGTGAATTTTTATAACCGTTTCCTTCCCCGCGCGGCACAGCTCATGCAAACATTGTATGCTGCGCTTAAAAAACAAAAACCCGCAAATAAAATTGAATGGTCCCCCGAGCGGGAGCGCGCATTCTCTGAAGTCAAAACAGCCTTGGCAAATGCTGCGTTGTTAGCACACCCAGTCCCAACGGCCCGCATAGCGCTTACTACTGACGCATCAGAGGTGGCCATAGGGGCGGTTGTCGAACAGTATGTGGCTGGAGCCTGGCAGCCGCTCGCGTTTTTCAGCAGGACTTTGGGCGATAGTGAGCGGAAATACAGCGCATTCGACAGGGAGTTGTTAGCCCCCCATTTGGCTGTTCGTCACTTCCAGTTTTGGCTGGAGGGGCGCCGTTTCACCGCGTTCGTTGACCACAAGCCGCTGACTTTTGCGATGGCCAAGATTTCAGAACCTTGGTCGGGCCGGCAGCAGAGACAGCTGGCCGCAATTTCGGAGTTCACTACCGATATCCAGCATGTAGCGGGCAAACTTAATGTGGTGGCAGACTGCCTCTCGCGTGCCGTGGCTGCTCCAGCCCGCGTAGAGGTAGATTTTGCAACTGTTGCCGCGGACCAGGGTAGCGACGCGGAAGCGCGCGCGGCCCCAATCCGCGTAGGGATAGATTACGCAGCCATGGCCGCGGAGCAGGGTGGCGACGCGGACGTGCGCGCGCTCCAGTTTGGACCAACAGGGTTAAGGCTGGAGGACAGGGTGCTGCAAGACGGTATGCCCCCCCTAATCTGCGATGTTTCCACCGGGCGACCCCATCTGGTGGTTCCGGTCTCGTGGCGCCGCCGCGTTTTTGACCCGGTTCATTCTCTGGCGCACCCGGGGGTGCGCGCTTCGATCAAAATGGTGGGGGAGAAATTTGTATGGCCGGGCCTGCGTAAACAGGTTAGAGAGTGGGCGGCAGCCTGCATAGCTTGCCAGTGGTCCAAAGTGCATAGACACACGAGAGCTCCTTTGGAGCCGTTTCATATTCCAGCTAAAAGGTTTGATCATGTCCACGTGGACCTCGTAGGCCCCCTACCACCCTCGCAGGGCTGCACACATCTTCTGACAATGGTCGACCGTACCACGCGCTGGCCGGAAGTGGTTCCCCTGTCGTCAACTACAGCCGAGGAGGTGGCGTGCGTTTTTTTTAACTGCATGGGTAGCGCGTTTTGGAGTTCCATTGGATATTACGTCTGACAGAGGCCCACAATTTGTTTCCGAACTTTGGTCAGCGATGGCCCGCAGCCTGGGGGCAACGATCCACCGCACAACCGCGTATCACCCGCAGGCTAACGGGTTATGCCAACGTTTTCACAGGTCGCTGAAGGCGGCTCTCAGAGCATCGCTTACGGATGCAAATTGGGTTGACAAACTGCCATGGGTTTTATTGGGGTTGCGTTCTGCACCTAAAGAGGATTTAGACGCCTCCCCAACGGAGCTAGTGTTTGCACAGCCACTTCGGCTTCCTGGAGAATTTCTCCCTGACAACCCAGCGCCAGAGTTCTCCTCGGCTCAGCGTTTGCAGAAGAGCATGGGCCCGAGTGCCCTACCCGGCCTCGTTCACCACAGTTTTCCGCGTGTTTTTGTGCCTAAAGCTTTAAAAAATGCGGAGTTTGTTTTTGTCAGGCATGATGCCCACCACACAGCTCTGCGACCGCCATACGATGGACCATTCAGGGTGCTGGAAACAGGTGATAAGCATTTTTTGCTAGATTTGGGTGGCAGAAAGGAGATGATTGGCATAGACAGACTCAAACCTGCTTTTGAGATGGCTGACGGAACTGTGCAGTTGGCGAGAGCCCCACGACGGGGTAGACCCCCTAGGGAGCATTCCCCAGTACACCCACAGAGATTGACTAACAGTTTTAATCCCCAGACTGCAGCTCCACAGCAGGAGGGTGCTGCGGAAGAGGTTAAGCCCGCCTGCAGCAGATATGGCAGACGGTTGAGACCAAGACAGCATGTGGACTAATGTGTGGTGATTTTATTATGACATGCAATCTGTGTTTGGTTGTTCCCTCTTAGACGTTTGGGGGGGGGGGGTAGTTATATGTGGTGCACATATGTAGTTTCACGGGCTCACATGTATATGACTGTTCATGTGCTCTCTTGTATATTCCTGTGTGCTTACTTTGGCTTCACGTCTGAAGAGGAACAAAAGGTCTGGACCTCCTAGGGAGATGAGGAGGATGTGAGTGTTGACCTTTTGATATGCAAAGAGATGGACATGAAGGATTTCCTGACCACCGGGGTTTAGGTGGAAGAGATAGGAACTGCAGGGGGGATGCATTGTGTTTGGGGTTTAAAGACAATGGGATTTTGTGCTTTGATGACAGGGGTATAAGACTGGCAGAATTTGGGGTTCTGCCTCTTTTTTGATTTGTATGTTGGAGAGTGTGTTGAGAATAAAATGGAACTTGAGAAATAACTCAGCCTCATCCTTTCCACACATCTCCACAACATGAATCTTAGCTTTACGGGTAATGCCTGATACACTTAGTAACTGGCAGTTAAACTTTAGCCCTTCATCTAAAGATAAGTTTTTGTCTGGCTCAAAAAGCATTTCTGTCTGCGCTTTTAGGTCTGTTTTAATAGGGCAGCTAATGCAGTGTATTTGTACTTGGCACTACAACCGCTGTGCGTCCTGTTCTGACTGGGTAAGTAGCTGTCTCACTCGTAGCTGTGTGGATAAGGTTCAAAAGCACCTCTGCTTTTCCTGCTCCAACTTTTAGTGAACTCCTGAGTAAGGACACTCTGTCACTATTTTGAGTAGGATTCTGCTTTATTAGTTCTTCAATGGCATTAAACCCTATTATTGGTTTTTGCATAACATCACGACTCACTAGGATTGGAACTACAACTTCATCCTGAGCTGTGACTTTCCGGTTTGGATCACAAAGGCTAAGGCTAACTTCTACCCAACCCTGAAAGGGGATTTCAGATCCGTTTGCAGCTCTCAGATCTAAAAGTTCATCACCACTTAGTAAATCACTTATTGGGCGGACTTTCAAATCAGGTAAGTTTTTTGACTTCCACAGTGCACTCATTATTGAAACTTGGGCGCCTGTGTCCCACAGTGCTTGAGTTTTACACTTATTCATCTTACACCAAACTAGACACTTTTTGCCCATAAGATGTGCTATCTTTTTGCGTTTTACACTAGGGTTAAGCATGTTTGGTGGTTGGTCTCTAGCTTTGGCATTTATTGTTGCCGTACTTTGTAACACATTTTGCTTGTTCGGGCTTAACTCTATTGGTTGGACATGGGGTGAGTTTTGAGCTTTGGGGTTTTATCACTTTGGGACTTTGGTTTTGGAGCTGTGGTTGTCTCTCAGTCACAGCCCCCCGCCGGTTTCCCTGATTCTGACTCCCCCCTACTCTACATCCCTTCGCCCAGTGAGAGTCACTGCCACATTTGGAGCAATGGCTACAGTTCTTGTTGTCTTGTTGACACGCAGCACGTTGTCTTTTCTGTCTCTGAGTTGACTTTTTGTAGGATTTGGTTTGCTTGTCACTCTCATGTTTTAGGTCACGTTGAACAGTCTGCACAAGTGAGGCTACCTGACCTGTAAGTTCTCTGATTGGAGTATTACTTTCCTCTATTTTAGAGAATAGCGAGTTGTCTTTGGCTGGTTTGTTTGGCTTAGCTACAGGTTGGCCTATGCAGGGGTCATTCAGTGTTTCAGTCTGTTCAACTACATTTAGTCCTGCTCTGAGAGCTGACTTGTTTGCCTTTGTCTTTAGACCTCTTTCACTTTCATTGTACTGTGCGGTTTGCATTTTCTGTAACAGGAGCACATCACTGCTGTTTTCATCCTGTAGGTACATCCTCATTTCTGCTCTGACATTGTCATTTAACAGTCCGGTCATAATTGACTGAAAGCATTGACTTTGAACTAGCCCTTTGTTGTACTTCAGGCTAGACTGAGTACACTCTGATGCAAAGAGGATTTTCTGATGCAAATCCAGTACTCTAAACAGAAACTCAAGGGGTGTTTCATTTGTTTCCTGTGTTGCTTTGGTCAGTTGTTGATACAACACAGTTGCTTCTGTTTCGACATAATGGGCTCTTAGTATTTGTCTCAGGTTGGTCAATGTGAGATCTACTTTTCCTTTTCCTTTTCCTTTTCCTTCTAAATAGCTCCTTAACTTCAGTCCAGGGCTTATGGCACGGACTACAGCATCCACTATTTCAGTTTCAGAGTAGCCATTTTTAAGCCATTTTCAATCTGATACTCCAAGCTACTGAAACTCAAGGTGTCTTTTGACGTTGACTCACCCACGTGACCATTTATCCTGAAAGCTTTCCTGAATCTAACTGAAGAAGCATTGCAGCAGCTGTTGCTGATGGAGCCTCTCCCTCTGTGCTGAGTCCTGCTGTCCAGCATTGTCCTCGGGGCCGCCTGATGCTCCAGCGATGCCTCCGACGCTGACGGTACAAGGTCCTCTCCTGGCGCCTGGTCCTGTCCCACTGCTGCGGGCTGCTCCGGGTGTGTAATCACCGCCGTCGCCACCGCGTCCATGGATGAAGACAGGGTCACTGCTCCCGCGCTGACAGCCGATGACTGTGTCTCTATGAGCGAGTCTAGCACATCGTTTAACACCAAAAGCACAGACATGCCTTCATCTTCACTTTGCACAAGCTCACCTCGTTCACAATACTGACTAATAAGCTTAACAGAAGCTCTGCGAGTTTTGCTTGAAATATCATCGTCTTTTCCGGTAATATTACACAGTTCACATACTCTTAGCAGTTCTTTCACAAAAAGGCCACATAATTTCTGTTGCAGCTTCAATAAAAAAATCTTCGCAATGCTCAGACATGCTTGCAAAATTAGCCTTTTCACTGGATTTGACTGAAAAAACAATGCAGTTTGTGTCACACTAGCTAGACTCAAGCTGTATCTTAGCATTAGCCTCTCGCTCTGGCACACTTCTTTACCATCTCCGTTGTCTTTTTTTTTTTTCAGTCTCCCTCCGTGAGGTAATCCAGAAATATCGATCTCAGTGGAACCTTCAAAATGTTACACCACTCCAGGACAACTTGGTGTAGAAAAACGAGTTCTTTATTTACCTCAAAAAGGTTAATGCAGCACACATACAGAGCACGCTTTTGTGTCTTCCTCAGTAGCTCGAACACAGAGAACCCCAACAAAAAAACACTTGACCCATGACCTCAATTCAAGGCAAAGGAACAATCTGCAGCACTACCGCCACCGATTGGTGCAGATGTATAACTACATTACAAAACTGTCGGCCTCCGTCGGTCTATGATGACCGTGGAAGAGAATCCTAAACGTCTACTCTGCTGGAACAGCACCGCCTGTGGCTGAACAGGCCGATGCACGAATGGCAGTCCCTGTCACACAGGTCGCACTTGTGTGTGGTCTCCGTGCTGATGGGTCTGTGGCGGTTCTTCCTGCGGGTCCTTTTTTCATCTGCTGCAGCAGTCAGTCTCTCTTCACCCGCCTTGAGCTGTCTGGTCAGGGTGCCTCTCCATTTGGAGCGGTCCGTTGCAAGGTCCTCCCAACGCTCTGTGTTGATCTCCAGGGCATTCATGTCTCTCTTGCAGACGTCTCTAAAGCGCAGCTGTGGGCGGCCAACATCTCTCCTGCCAGTCGCCAGTTCTCCGTAGAGGACGTCTTTGGGGATTCTGCCATCCTCCATACGGTGAACGTGGCCTAGCCAGCGGAGCCTGCGCTGCCTGAGTAGAGTGAACATGGAGGAAAGTCCGGCGCGCGACAGAACCTCGAGCAGGGAATGTCTTCCATCCATTTTTTGGCACATAAGGTGGGGATGCATGCGAGTGTTGCACATTTGCTTGTGATGCCAAATCTTTCAGTATGTTCTGTGCCTTTTGCTCATACCATTTCCCGCCATCAACTGCCACTCTGAGGTTATCCTTCTGGCCAGACAAAATGCAGTTTTCACATCTGAATAAAAAATAAAGGAGGGAAATAGTTAATCCTTCAGGTCATCCTCATTCTCCAGTCACTCAAGCAATCCACACAGCATGTATAAATAGTCATAGGAAAGGGCATTACTACTGGAAAGAGATGTTTTGCACTTTTGGCACTGTGAATTTCACAATTTTGTAATGAAATTCAAAAATAAATAAAATTAATTATACTAAGAGTGCACTGCTATGGCATAAGAACCAGCCATTTACCATGCATCAATTTATTGAGTATAAACATGCTGGATTAAATTATATGAAAGACAAAACTGAATAAATTTTTTGTTTTTTTAGTTCAGAGGGATAATTAAGATAATTAAGATAGCACAACAATTTGTTTTAACCATGTCAACGAACAGAAGCCTAGTGATGCTTACAAAGCTTGTAATACTACTATGTAAAACAGTACATGTAGGCCTACATCCACCCCTGGCCCAGCTGTGCTGAACACTGCTGAAATCGCAATTTCAAAACAGTGAATGGACAGTACTTTTTATTTTGCACCCCCCATCCATTTTCAATATATAGATCTGCATCAGATTTGGTTCCTAGTCTTACATTAAACTCAATAGCACACAATTTCTAGTCTATGTTGTTATGATAAAACATACATGGCAGTACTCACCTTTTCACAAGAGTAGGCTTGTTTCCCGACACTGGCAACCCACGACATTCCAACCATCGCTTCAGTTGGACCACAAAATGTTGAGAAATGTCACTGTAAACAAAGGCAGCCCCTGGGACTTCGCTTTCTAACAGTTTTACAAGTGGGATTGCAGTATCACTCGCCATTGCTCCACCGGTAGGACAGGGTTTTGTTTGTCCGACCTTGTGTAGTGCTGTGTACCACGTGACTACCAGCGCGAAAACTGATGACGTAGTCCTCGATCGGCGCTATTGATGGGTGGGTTAGGTGAGTTTTGACATTTTTCAGCTTCAACTGAACTAATCTGACTTTGGTTCAGCTTCGCCAAGTAGCAGTGGGTTACTCTCTCAATGCTACCTATAATGGTCTTTGCTGGCAGAACTATGTCATGCTTTGTAGTATTAGTGACATTGTGGTGCACATATGTAGTTTCACAGGCTCACATATATATGACTGTTCATGTGCTCTCTTGTATATTCCTGTGTGCTTACTTTGGCTTCACGTCTGAAGAGGAACAAAAGGTCTGGACCTCCTAGGGAGATGAGGAGGATGTGAGTGTTGACCTTTTGATATGCAAAGAGATGGACATGAAAGATTTCCTGACCACCGGGGTTTAGGTGGAAGAGATAGGAACTGCAGGGGGGATGCATTGTGTTTGGGATTTAAAGGCAATGGGATTTTGTGCTTTGATGTCAGGGGTATAAGACTGGCAGAGTTTGGAGGTTCTGCCTCTTTTTTGATTCGTATGTTGGAGAGTGTGTTGAGAATAAAATGGAACTTGAGAAATAACTCAGCCTCATCCTTTCCACACATCTCCACACTGGTGACCTTAAGACGTATTATGGCCGGTGACGATTCTCCTGCACCGGACTCATCAGGAGCCAGCCAGGCTAATGCAGCTACCACAGTCCAGCTACCTGATTTCTGGCAGCATAGCCCGCGCTCCTGGTTTAACGCAGTCGAGGCACAGTTCCATCTTCGGAGAGTTTCGGCAGACGCCACGAAATTCTACCATGTGGTTGCAAAGCTGGACAGCCACACAGCCCAGCGAGTAGAGAGCCTGATTAACCACCCGCCAGACGACGACAAGTATGGCACACTGAAGGCTGCTCTCCGCTGCCAATGGTGCAGCACATACCTTGTCGGGGTGCAGCGGCTTGCGTGCCTCAGCAACCCCCGAGCTATTCGACGGGAGCCTAGTGCTCCCAGAAGGTTCAACCATGTTGAACAGGTCCGCGTGGGGTAGAGGCCAGACTAAAGAGTGCACCCTGGTCCTCCAGGTTGGGGGTTGTGCAGCATGTAACAAAATCACTCACGTAAAAACCAAGTTTTGTTACAGCAACAAGTGTCCCAACGGCGGAACAGGCGGAGAGGAGAGCGAACTCCCAACGGCTGTGAAGGCGGAGGAGGACAGACAGTTGCACGGAGAAGAGGGTCTCGGAAAGCCTGGCAGGCAACCTTTCTACAGGGTGGACCAAGCTCTCGACAGTCCAGCCATGGAAGGCAGTTGGTCTAGGGGAGGGACCCCCAACAAATGTCCATGGGCTGGAAGACGGAGATGCAGGACCCCTGTGGTGCCACAAACCTCCTGCATCCACGCATTATTCGCTTCATGATGAATCACACTGATGTTGCACGTGATGGTGCTCGTCCTCTGGGATCCTCCGGGGAGGAAGATTGCCGGGCCCTCAGCCTAAAGGGGCCCACCCTCAGCTACCGGAGGTCACCTCACCTCGTCCTGCACGACCAGGGGGACGGGGAACGAGGAATGCTACTGGCCGAAAAGAGAGCACCAAAGGAAGAGGAACGTCAACATCCTCCAGTGGAGACGCAGAAGGAGTCTATAACAAAAAAATATCCCTTGCCGAAAGACTCCACTCAGAAGACATTGACTGTAGCCTGCCTACAGGAGACACACCGAAGGAAAACCAACGCTTCAGTGTTAGGGGATACCAGGTCTTCAGGAAAGTCAGAAAAGGAAGAACAAAAGGAGAAGTGGCGATTCTTGTCAGAAACGCCATACCAGCACAAGAGTTTGATGTCAGTACCAAAACCAGGCAGAAATCCATGGAGTTCGAATTATGGGTTCACAATGAAAGCATCACGATCTTCAATGTGTACTGCCGTCCAGAGCGAGAGCTCTCACTTGACCAAATGGAACTCCCAGGACCACCGATGCTTAGTCATCGGTGACTTCAACAGGTCACTCAGAGGCATGGGGATACAGTGAAAGCAGATAGAAGAGGAGAGGAGGTGGAAGATTGGCAAGTCGAAAACAGTCTTCTGCTAATGAATTGATCCTGATGATCCACCAACGTTCTTCTCCAGGGTATGGCTGAGTAACAATCCACGCCCGATCTTGCGTTTGCCACCAACGACATGGCCAGGCTGGCAACAAGAACAGTACTTGGCCAGCTCGGGGAAGTGACCATAAACCTGTGAAGATCGGACCTGGACATCAGCTACAAACCACAAGAAGCTAAGACATCCCCCAGGTGGAATTATAAGAAGGCCAACTGGGTGCGCTCTCAACACTGGTGGACCGGTACTCTGCGGAGATCTGTCACAAGCAGCAGAACCTCAACAAGGAAAGTCAGGGTGCTGACCATGCTATTCTGAAGGCTGCAAATGAATCTATACCTCGGGGAGCCAGAAAGAACTATAGGCCTTACTGGACAGAGAGCTCCAGCAGCTTGAAGACAGTGTGGCAGAGGCAAGGAAAAAAGTAGAAGCAGATCCTACAGTAGAAAACAACATTGCCCTGAAGGTGGCCACTGCAAAACACAGGCAGACATTTATACAGGAAGCTCGAAAGAGATGGCAAGAAAAGACAGAGCAGCTCAACTTGGACAAGGACGGCAACAAGCTTTGGAAACTGGCTCAAGCCCTCAACGACGAGAACAGCAAAAGCTCGCCGATCACAGTACAGGCAGATCAAGAACTGCTGACTGGCAAGAAAGCAGCAGACCATTCATCAACCAGTATGTGAAGATGAGCCATCTTCAGATTCCACCAGAAAGAAGAAAGGTTGTCAGAGGAGCCCAGTGAATTCATCAGAACGCACAGATTGAACCAGTGATGAACTCGCCATTCATTCTCAAGGAGCTGGAGGATGCAATGACAACACTGAAGCTGAAAAAAGCCCCGGGTCTGACAAGATCACAAATGAAATGTTGCTGACCTTGGCCCCAAAACCAAGAAGAAACTTCTGCAGCTTTTCAATGACAGTTGGAGATCAGGGACTGTGCCTCAGATCTGGAGAGAAGCCATGATGATGCCAGTGCACAAAAAAGGCAAAGATAAGTTGAAGGCTGAAAGCTATCGCCCCATAAGCCTTACAAGCTGCATAGGAAAGCTGCTAGAGCGTCTCATCAACACCAGACTCATGTGGCACTTGGAAGGAAACAACACATCGGCCCAGAGCAAGCAGCCTTCAGGCAGAACCGGTCTACAGAGGACCAAATACATACATCTCTCAAGCCATAGAAGATGCCTTCCAAGAAAAAAAGCACACCCTTGCTGTATGGATTGATCTAGAAAAGGCGTTTGACAGGGTATGGAAAGATGGCCTCAAGCTGAAACTGCGCCAGTGCGGTATTGCTGGGCGCATGTACAAGTGGATTGCCCAATACCTGCACAACAGAAGAGCCAGAGTCCAGGTCAGACAGTACTCCAGCAAGAAGAAGGTGTTGAGGGAAGGAGTCCACAAGGAGGAGTGCTCTCCCCAACACTCTTCCTTGTATTCATTAAGGACATCATCCAGAGTTTGCCAAGGAATGTACAAGGTGCCATCTATGCCGATGACCTAGCCCTCTGGTGCAGTGAGGAAAGCATCGTGACTGCAAACTACAGAGTGCAGCAAGTTCTCCGGCTGATGAGGCATGGACCAAGTCATGGCTTGTAAGCTTAAATGAGAGGAAGACTACATACACCGTCTTCACCCTGTCCACCCAACCCCAGAAGTGAAACTGCAGATCAACTCCCTTGAGCTTCAGGCTGAATATGCACCCACATACCTTGGGATCACCATGGATCACAGACTGACTTGGAAGAACCAGCTGCACAAGAACCAGGCAAGAGCAAAGATCAGGATGGCCCTAATGAAGAAACTGTCAGGAACAGACTGGGTGCAGACCAGGGTGTCCTGAAAAGCTCTATGTGGGGAGGATTCGGCCTGTTCTGGAGTATGGCATGGCTGCAACCTCAACAGCTGCCAAAAGCAACACTGAGAAGCTGGACAGACTCCAAACCAAGCCATGCGAATGATGACAGGAGCCATGCGCAGTACACCTATCAAAGCGCTGGAGACACAACAGGCCTTGCACCAATGGAAGACAGAAGAAACGTCAAGGTACTGACCCAGCCGCAAAATTCAAAAGACTGGGAAAACCATCCCATGAAGGACAGACTGACAAGCCAACAAAAGGGAGACTTAAGAGGATCGAGCTTCATCCACCAGAGCAGGACATTTGAAAGGAGAGACCCAGAACTGATGGACCACATACCCACACCATACCACCCATAGCATCTGTTCCCTCCTGGAACCGACAGAAACTTCCCAGCCATACGCACAGATATATCGGGCATTGGGAAGAAAGGAACACAGTCAGACCAAGAGAGGAAGTCGCTGGCCCTGGAGTTCATTCAGTCTGCCTACCCTAAAGAGCAGTGGACTCACGTCTACACAGACGGCTCTGCCATGGAAGCAACCAGGAATGGCGGAGGCGGCGTGTACATCAGGTACGCTGACGAGGAGACCCATATTCCCATTGCGACTGGAAAGTACGCCACCAATTTCAGGGCTGAGGCAGAGGCCCTGAGAACAGCAGCGGCCCACGTCAGGGAACATCAAGACAAGGCACACAAGCGGGTCGTCATCTTCACTGATGCCCTCTCTGTCTTGGATGCACTTCAGGACCCCCGACGCAAAGAACTGAATGAACTCCCCCTCACTCTGTCTCAACTAGCAACACAGGTGAACGTATCACTCCAATGGATTCCTGCCACTGTGGAATCTATGGAAATGAGACGGCTGACAGACTTGCTAAGGAGGGTGGGCAGCAAGACCAGGAAGACAGGCAGGTCTCTTACAGTGAGGAGAAAACCATTATTAAGGCCCTGTCTCACAAGAAGTGGCAGCAGCAACACCCAAACTTCTGCAAGGATGACAACTACTATAGTCTGAGCAGGGCTGACCAAGTCGTTCTGTTCAGACTCCGAACTGGACATAACAGAATGCATGCTCACATGCACCAGAAAACTTAAAGTTGGACAATCGGACAGATGCCCATGTGGTACTGCCCAAATGACCAGCGAACACCTCCTCCAAGACTGCCCAGACCACGCTGCACTCAGATGAGCTACGTGGCCTGACCCCACATCGCTGAACCAAAAGCTGCCGGGGACCTCGGGACCTCCGCAGGACGGCAGCATTCATCAGGGCAGCTGGTGTGACCATCTAGTGATCTACGAAGAAGAAGAAGAAGGCTGCTCTCATCCATTTTTTCACCCCATCGCTGGGAGAGCGAGCAGAGAAGCTCCTGGCATTGACTGAGGGCGAGGTCGAGAGACCTGCAGACCTGATGGCGAAGATGCTGAGTTTGAGAGACTCCGAAGATGATGGTTTTATCTTCGCCCACCTTTTCCTCAGGACACTACCGTCAGTGGTGAGAGTTACCCTGGCCAGTTCACAGCTGCTGGCCCACCGAGGACTACCACGAGCTGGGCCAGGAGGCGCAGCAACTTGTCGACGCCCATAGACAACACACGGCCACGACCGCAGCAGCGGGGCTGGGCGCAACAGACGGAGATGGCAGGGGGCCAGAGGCTGCAACACCAGACTCACCGACGACAGCAGCGGCGGAGGCCAGGAGACACGGAGCGGACGACGTCCTTTGCTTTTACCATCGCCGTTTCGCCGAGAGGGCACGCAAGTGCATTCCACCGTGCCAGTTCAAGCGCTCGGGAAACGCCAAGACCGGGAGTCGGTAGCAGCTGCGGCTCTCGGTGAAGAGAACAAGCTGCTCTACCTGAGGGACGCGCGATCGGGGAGGCACTTCCTCGTGGACACAGGCTCCCAGCTGAGTTTCATCACACCTTCCTACACTGACCGGCTGGCACCTTCCAGTGGGCCTGTGGCGTCAGCAGCGAATGGCTCGGCGATTAAGACCTTCAGGGAGAAGACCCTGTCTCTCTCTTTCCACGGCCGTACATTTGAATGGACTTTTGTCATAGCGGCAGTCAATTTCAACATGTTAGGTGCTGATTTTTTGTGCTCACATGGTTTGTTGGTCGATCTCGTTAACAGACGCCTGGTTAATGCACTCTCTTTTTCCTCTATTCCCTGTACAGCGCGAGTGACTCCGCCAACAGCACAAGCCAACGTCACAGCTGCAGGTGGTAAGTTTCACTCACTCCTCAATCAGTTTCCAGCACTCACGGTGCCAACGTTTTCGGCGACCGTGGCTAAACACGGGGTGGAGCATTTTATTACTACCAACGGGCCGCCCATTTTTGCAAAAGCTCGGCGCTTGGATTCAGCTAAACTGGCCATAGCACGCGAGGAATTCACCAACCTAGAAAAATTGGGCATCATCCGACGTTCAAAGAGCCCTTGGGCTTCACCGCTTCACATGGTCCCTAAAACTGATGGCTCGTGGCGGCCGTGCGGTGATTTTCTCAGGCTGAACAATGCTACAGCACACGACCGCTACCCAATCCCACATATCCAGGATTTTTCAGTTCATTTGGCGGGGACGCACGTTTTTTCTAAGATAGACTTGGTGCGCGGTTATCATCAGGTCCCAGTACGCGCTGAGGACATACCCAAAACAGCGGTAATAACTCCTTTCGGGCTTTTTGAGTTTTTGCGCATGCCGTTTGGGTTTAAAGGTGCAGCGCAGACTTTCCAACGCACGATGGACGCAGTGTTGCGCGATCTTCCTTTCGTGTTCGTCTACCTGGACGACATTTTAGTAGCCAGTGCGTCCGAAGACGAACACGAAATCCACCTCACGGCAGTTTTCCGGAGCTTGGCAGAGCACGGGCTAATAATTAACCCAGCGAAGTGTCAGTTCGGGGTGGCGCAGATTGATTTTTTGGGGCATCGCGTCTCTCCCGAGGGTGCAGTCCCTCTGCCTGACAAGGTGCGCACGGTGGCAAATTTTCCCCAGCCACAAACGGTCAAAGCGTTACAGGAGTTTTGGGGAATGGTGAATTTTTATAACCGTTTCCTTCCCCGCGCGGCACAGCTCATGCAAACATTGTATGCTGCGCTTAAAAAACAAAAACCCGCAAATAAAATTGAATGGTCCCCCGAGCGGGAGCGCGCATTCTCTGAAGTCAAAACAGCCTTGGCAAATGCTGCGTTGTTAGCACACCCAGTCCCAACGGCCCGCATAGCGCTTACTACTGACGCATCAGAGGTGGCCATAGGGGCGGTTGTCGAACAGTATGTGGCTGGAGCCTGGCAGCCGCTCGCGTTTTTCAGCAGGACTTTGGGCGATAGTGAGCGGAAATACAGCGCATTCGACAGGGAGTTGTTAGCCCCCCATTTGGCTGTTCGTCACTTCCAGTTTTGGCTGGAGGGGCGCCGTTTCACCGCGTTCGTTGACCACAAGCCGCTGACTTTTGCGATGGCCAAGATTTCAGAACCTTGGTCGGGCCGGCAGCAGAGACAGCTGGCCGCAATTTCGGAGTTCACTACCGATATCCAGCATGTAGCGGGCAAACTTAATGTGGTGGCAGACTGCCTCTCGCGTGCCGTGGCTGCTCCAGCCCGCGTAGAGGTAGATTTTGCAACTGTTGCCGCGGACCAGGGTAGCGACGCGGAAGCGCGCGCGGCCCCAATCCGCGTAGGGATAGATTACGCAGCCATGGCCGCGGAGCAGGGTGGCGACGCGGACGTGCGCGCGCTCCAGTTTGGACCAACAGGGTTAAGGCTGGAGGACAGGGTGCTGCAAGACGGTATGCCCCCCCTAATCTGCGATGTTTCCACCGGGCGACCCCATCTGGTGGTTCCGGTCTCGTGGCGCCGCCGCGTTTTTGACCCGGTTCATTCTCTGGCGCACCCGGGGGTGCGCGCTTCGATCAAAATGGTGGGGGAGAAATTTGTATGGCCGGGCCTGCGTAAACAGGTTAGAGAGTGGGCGGCAGCCTGCATAGCTTGCCAGTGGTCCAAAGTGCATAGACACACGAGAGCTCCTTTGGAGCCGTTTCATATTCCAGCTAAAAGGTTTGATCATGTCCACGTGGACCTCGTAGGCCCCCTACCACCCTCGCAGGGCTGCACACATCTTCTGACAATGGTCGACCGTACCACGCGCTGGCCGGAAGTGGTTCCCCTGTCGTCAACTACAGCCGAGGAGGTGGCGTGCGTTTTTTTTAACTGCATGGGTAGCGCGTTTTGGAGTTCCATTGGATATTACGTCTGACAGAGGCCCACAATTTGTTTCCGAACTTTGGTCAGCGATGGCCCGCAGCCTGGGGGCAACGATCCACCGCACAACCGCGTATCACCCGCAGGCTAACGGGTTATGCCAACGTTTTCACAGGTCGCTGAAGGCGGCTCTCAGAGCATCGCTTACGGATGCAAATTGGGTTGACAAACTGCCATGGGTTTTATTGGGGTTGCGTTCTGCACCTAAAGAGGATTTAGACGCCTCCCCAACGGAGCTAGTGTTTGCACAGCCACTTCGGCTTCCTGGAGAATTTCTCCCTGACAACCCAGCGCCAGAGTTCTTCTCGGCTCAGCGTTTGCAGAAGAGCATGGGCCCGGGTGCCCTACCCGGTCTCGTTCACCACAGTTTTCCGCGTGTTTTTGTGCCTAAAGCTTTAAAAAATGCGGAGTTTGTTTTTGTCAGGCATGATGCCCACCACACAGCTCTGCGACCGCCATACGATGGACCATTCAGGGTGCTGGAAACAGGTGATAAGCATTTTTTGCTAGATTTGGGTGGCAGAAAGGAGATGATTGGCATAGACAGACTCAAACCTGCTTTTGAGATGGCTGACGGAACTGTGCAGTTGGCGAGAGCCCCACGACGGGGTAGACCCCCTAGGGAGCATTCCCCAGTACACCCACAGAGATTGACTAACAGTTTTAATCCCCAGACTGCAGCTCCACAGCAGGAGGGTGCTGCGGAAGAGGTTAAGCCCGCCTGCAGCAGATATGGCAGACGGTTGAGACCAAGACAGCATGTGGACTAATGTGTGGTGATTTTATTATGACATGCAATCTGTGTTTGGTTGTTCCCTCTTAGACGTTTGGGGGGGGATTATATGTGGTGCACGTATGTAGTTTCACGGGCTCACATGTATATGACTGTTCATGTGCTCTCTTGTATATTCCTGTGTGCTTACTTTGGCTTCACGTCTGAAGAGGAACAAAAGGTCTGGACCTCCTAGGGAGATGAGGAGGATGTGAGTGTTGACCTTTTGATATGCAAAGAGATGGACATGAAGGATTTCCTGACCACCGGGGTTTAGGTGGAAGAGATAGGAACTGCAGGGGAGATGCATTGTGTTTGGGATTTAAAGACAATGGGATTTTGTGCTTTGATGACAGGGGTATAAGACTGGCAGAGTTTGGGGGTTCTGCCTCTTTTTTGATTTGTATGTTGGATTGTGTGTTGAGAATAAAATGGAACTTGAGAAATAACTCAGTCTCATCCTTTCCACACATCTCCACAACATGAATCTTAGCTTTACGGGTAATGCCTGATACACTTAGTAACTGGCAGTTAAACTTTAGCCCTTCATCTAAAGATAAGTTTTTGTCTGGCTCAAAAAGCATTTCTGTCTGCGCTTTTAGGTCTGTTTTAATAGGGCAGCTAATGCAGTGTATTTGTACTTGGCACTACAACCGCTGTGCATCCTGTTCTGACTGGGTAAGTAGCTGTCTCACTCGTAGCTGTGTGGATAAGGTTCAAAAGCACCTCTGCTTTTCCTGCTCCAACTTTTAGTGAACTCCTGAGTAAGGACACTCTGTCACTATTTTGAGTAGGATTCTGCTTTATTAGTTCTTCAATGGCATTAAACCCTATTATTGGTTTTTGCATAACATCACGACTCACTAGGATTGGAACAACAACTTCATCCTGAGCTGTGACTTTCCGGTTTGGATCACAAAGGCTAAGGCTAACTTCTACCCAACCCTGAAAGGGGATTTCAGATCCGTTTGCAGCTCTCAGATCTAAAAGTTCATCACCACTTAGTAAATCACTTATTGGGCGGACTTTCAAATCAGGTAAGTTTTTTGACTTCCACAGTGCACTCATTATTGAAACTTGGGCGCCTGTGTCCCACAGTGCTTGAGTTTTACATTTATTCATCTTACACCAAACTAGACACTTTTTGCCCATAAGATGTGCTATCTTTTTGCGTTTTACACTAGGGTTAAGCATGTTCTGTGGTTGGTCTCTAGCTTTGGCATTTATTGTTGCCGTACTTTGTAACACATTTTGCTTGTTTGGGCTTAACTCTATTGGTTGGACATGGGGTGAGTTTTGAGCTTTGGGGTTTTATCACTTTGGGACTTTGGTTTTGGAGCTGTGGTTGTCTCTCAGTCACAGCCCCCCGCCGGTTTCCCTGATTCTGACTCCCCCCTACTCTACATCCCTTTGCCCAGTGAGAGTCACTGCCACATAAGGAGCAATGGCTACAGCTCTTGTTGTCTTGTTGACACGCAGCACGTTGTCTTTTCTGTCTCTGAGTTGACTTTTTGTAGGATTTGGTTTGCTTGTCACTCTCATGTTTTAGGTCACGTTGAACAGTCTGCACAAGTGAGGCTACCTGACCTGTAAGTTCTCTGATTGCAGTATTACTTTCCTCTATTTTAGAGAATAGCGAGTTGTCTTTGGCTGGTTTGTTTGGCTTAGCTACAGGTTGGCCTATGCAGGGGCCATTCAGTGTTTCAGTCTGTTCAACTACATTTAGTCCTGCTCTGAGAGCTGACTTGTTTGCCTTTGTCTTTAGACCTCTTTCACTTTCACTGTACTGTGTGGTTTGCATTTTCTGTAACAGGAGCTCATCACTGCTGTTTTCATCCTGTAGGTACATCCTCATTTCTGCTCTGACATTGTCATTTAACAGTCCGGTCATAATTGACTGAAAGCATTGACTTTGAACTAGCCCTTTGTTGTACTTCAGGCTAGACTGAGTACACTCTGATGCAAAGAGGATTTTCTGATGCAAATCCAGTACTCTAAACAGAAACTCAAGGGGTGTTTCATTTGTTCCCTGTGTTGCTTTGGTCAGTTGTTGATACAACACAGTTGCTTCTGTTTCAACATAATGGGCTCTTAGTATTTGTCTCAGGTTGGTCAATGTGAGATCTACTTTTCCTTTTCCTTTTCCTTCTAAATAGCTCCTTAACTTCAGTCCAGGGCTTATGGCACGGACTACAGCATCCACTGTTTCAGTTTCAGAGTAGCCATTTTTAAGCCATTTTCAATCTGATACTCCAAGCTACTGAAACTCAAGGTGTCTTTTGACGTTGACTCACCCACGTGACCATTTATCCTGAAAGCTTTCCTGAATCTAACTGAAGAAGCATTGCAGCAGCTGTTGCTGATGGAGCCTCTCCCTCTGTGCTGAGTCCCGCTGTCCAGCATTGTCCTCGGGGCCGCCTGATGCTCCAGCGATGCCTCCGACGCTGACGGTACAAGGTCCTCTCCTGGCGCCTGGTCCTGTCCCACTGCTGCGGGCTGCTCCGGGTGTGTAATCACCGCCGTCGCCACCGCGTCCATGGATGAAGACAGGGTCACTGCTCCCGCGCCGACAGCCGATGACTGTGTCTCTATGAGCGAGTCTAGCACATCGTTTAACACCAAAAGCACAGACATGCCTTCATCTTCACTTTGCACAAGCTCACCTCGTTCACAAAACTGACTAATAAGCTTCACAGGAGCTCCGCGAGTTTTACTTGAAATATCATCGTCTTTTCCGGTAATATTACACAGTTCACATACTCTTAGCAGTTCTTTCACAAAAAGGCCACATAATTTCTGTTTCAGCTTCAACAAAAAAATCTTTGCAATGCTCAGACATGCTTGCAAAATTAGCCTTTTCACTGGATTTGACTGAAAAAACAATGCAGTTTGTGTCGCACTAGCTAGACTCAAGCTGTATCTTAGCATTAGCCTCTCGCTCTGGCACACTTCTTTACCATCTCCGTTGTCTTTTTTTTTTTCAGTCTCTCTCCGTGAGGTAATCCAGAAATATCGATCTCAGTGGAACCTCCAAAATGTTACACCACTCCAGGATAACTTGGTGTAGAAAAACGAGTTCTTTATTTACCTCTAAAAGGTTAATGCAGCACACATACAGAGCACGCTTTTGTGTCTTCCTCAGTAGCTCGAACACAGAGAACCCCAACAAAAAAACACTTGACCCATGACCTCAATTCAAGGCAAAGGAACAATCTGCAGCACTACCGCCACCTATTGGTGCAGATGTATAACTACATTACAAAACTGTCGGCCTCCGTCGGTCTATGATGACCATGGAAGAGAATCCTAAACGTCTACTCTGCTGGAACAGCACCGCCTGTGGCTGAACAGGCCGATGCACGAATGGCAGTCCCTGTCACACAGGTCACACTTGTGGGTGGTCTCCGTGCTGATGGGTCTGTGGCGGTTCTTCCTGCGGGTCCTTTTTCATCTGCTGCAGCAGTCAGTCTCTCTTCACCCGCCTTGAGCTGTCTGGTCA
Organism: Pholidichthys leucotaenia; assembly: GCA_020510985.1. NCBI lineage: Eukaryota > Metazoa > Chordata > Actinopteri > Cichliformes > Pholidichthyidae > Pholidichthys > Pholidichthys leucotaenia. The sequence continues at coordinate 326,284,867 of CM035841.1, read as the reverse complement.
GGGTGCCTCTCCATTTGGAGCGGTCCGTTGCAAGGTCCTCCCAGCGCTCTGTGTTGATCTCCAGGGCCTTCATGTCTCTCTTGCAGACGTCTCTAAAGCGCAGCTGTGGGCGGCCAACGTCTCTCCTGCCAGTCGCCAGTTCTCCGTAGAGGACGTCTTTGGGGATTCTGCCATCCTCCATACGGTGAACGTGGCCTAGCCAGCGGAGCCTGCGCTGCCTGAGTAGAGTGAACATGGAGGGAAGGCCGGCGCAGGACAGAACTTCTGTGTTGGGCACTTTGTCCTGCCAGGATATGTCCAGGATGTGGCGAATGCAGCGCAAGTGGAAGGAGTTCAGTCTCTTTTCCTGCCGGGCGTATGTTGTCCATGTCTCACTCCCATAGAGCAGTGTGCTGATGACGCAGGCATTGTACACTGCCATCTTCATCTTGACCAAGAGTTTGGGATTCTCCTACACTCGTGTGGTGAGGCGAGCGAGTGTGAAGGCTGATTTTCCAATCCTCTCGTCGATCTCTGTATCAAGGGAGAGGTTGTTGCTGATCGTGGACCCCAGGTACGTGAACTGATTCACGACCTCCAGCTCGTAGTCGTCGATGGTGATGGTTGGTGGTGCTTCCGTGCCTTGCGCCAAGATGTTAGTCTTCTTCAGGCTGATGGTAAGCTCGAAGTCCTTGCATGCCTGGGAGAAGCGGTCCTTCAGGGTCTGAAGCTCCTGCTGTGTGTGGGTTGCGACTGCAGCGTCGTCTGCTAACAGCATGTCTCTGATTAGAGCCCCGCGTACTTTGGTTCTGGCTTTCAGGCGGGCGAGGTTGAAAAGCCTGCCATCAGATCTTGTGTGCAGGTAGATTCCCCCTGTTGCTGTGCTGAAGGCATGCCTCAGGAGCATAGCAAAGAAAATCCCAAAGAGGGTTGGCGCAAGTACACAGTCCTGTTTCACTCCGCTGCGTATGTTGAATGGCTCTGAGACGTTGCCGTTGTGCTGCACTATCCCCTGCATGTTGGTGTGAAACGATTCGATGAGGCTTTGCAACTTTGGTGGGCATCCTATCTTTGGCAGGATCTTGAAAAGGCCCTCTCTGCTGACCAAATCGAGTGCTTTGGTGAGGTCGATGAAGGCGACGTACAGGTGCATGTTCTGTTCTCTGCATTTCTCCTGGAGGTGGCGGATGGAGAATATCATGCCTACCGTTGATCGCTCAGCACGGAAGCCACACTGAGACTCGGGGTAGACACGTTCAGCAAGCTTCTGTAGACGAACAAGAACAACTCGTGCATAAACTTTGCCAACAACGCTGAGGAGGGAGATGCCCCTGTAGTTGTTGCAGCCGCTTCTCTCCCCTTTGTTTTTGTAGAGGGTGATGATCTTGGCGTCCCTCATGTCCTGTGGTATGACACCTTCCTTCCAGCACTGGCAGAGGACGTCATGCAATGGCAGCAGTCGGGCGGTCTTGCAGTGCTTGATCAGGTCGGGGGGTATGCCGTCGTTGCCGGGTGCCTTGCCAGCGGCCAAGCTATCAATGGCCTTGCTGAGTTCGTCGATGGTTGGCTCGACATCAAGTTCGTCCATGGATGGCAGGCAGTCGATGGCATCAAGGGCTGACGGTGTCACGGTGTTCTGTCTGGAGTAGAGGTCGGAGTAGTGCTCCACCCATCTCTCCATCTGCTTGTTCTTTTCTGTGATCATCTCCCCAGTGGAGGATTTGAGGGGGGCCGTCTTGCTGTGAGCCGGACCAAGTGCTTTCTTGATGCCATCATACATACCACGGATGTTCCCTGTTATGGCAGCGGTTTGAATGTCTTGGCTGAGCTGAGTCCAGTACTCGTTGGCACAGCGCCGAGCAGTCTGCTGAAGTTTGCTTTTTGCAGCCCTGAGAATCTGGAGATTCTTCTCGTTTGGGTACTTCTTGTATTCAGCAAGTGCTGAGCGCTTGGCTTCAATGACGGGGGTCATCTCGGTCAACTTGGCATCAAACCAGTCCTGTGACTTCGAGGTCTTCCTCCCAAAGGTAGCCAAGGCTGTGCGGTGGATGGTGTTTCGCAGCTCTTCCCACTTCTGCTTTGCAGATTCTCCTTCTTGTTGTACACCAAGTTCCTTCTCAAAGGTGGAGGCAAACTGCTCAACAACTTCTGGTTGGGCCATCTTGCTGGTGTCAATCCGTGCCTTTCCAGGCTGTCTAGCACAATGGAATTTCTTCAGCTGCAGCTTGACCTTGCAACACACCAATGAATGGTCTGTGTCGCAATCTGCACTCTGAAATGAACGAGTGATTAGCACGTTCTTCAGTGAGGTGTGCCTGGTCAGGATCAAGTCCAGCTGGTGCCAGTGCTTTGAGCGCGGATGTCGCCAGGAAACCTTGTGTTGGGGCTTGGTCTTGAAGAACAAGTTTGTGATGCACAGATCGTGATATGTGCAGAACTCGAGCAGCCGCTGTCCGTTGTCGTTCATTCTGCCCACGCCAAATGGTCCAAGACAGGAGGGCCAGGAGTCGTGGTCAGCACCCACTCTGGCATTGAAGTCTCCAAGGAGAATGAGTTGTTCAGAGTTGGGGATGATCCTGACAGTTGTTGCGAGATTCTCGTAGAACTCGTCTTTTGCCTCTGGTGTGGATGTCAGTGTTGGGGCATACACACTGACGAGGGTGACTGGGCCTTGAGTGGTGTTGAGGCGGAAGGTGAGGAGTCGTGCAGAGCCATTGCTGCCTGGTTCCACCATCTTCAGCAAGGTGTTCTTCACTGCGAAGCCCACTCCGTGTTCCCTGTGTTCGTCACTGCCCTTTCCCTGCCAGTAGAACGTGTAGTCCTTCTCTCTCAGTGTGCCTGCGTCAGCCAACCATGTTTCCTGGAGAGTGGCGATATCCACTCCCAGTCTCTTCAGCTCATTATTGATGATGGCAGTCTTCCAGGTGTCGTTGATGTCCTTGAGGTTAGCAGCGAGTCCTGTCATCATAGTGCGGACGCTCCAAGTTCCCAGTTTTAGAGTTGGTCTCTTTTGTTTTTTTGTCTTGCCTGGTGCGAAGGTTCTCAGCCTGCTGTTCAGACTTCTCCTCATCCCCATGCACCCAATGAGGAAAGCAAGCTGTGGCGGGACAACACCTTATTGGCTGGGGGCTGCCCAGCTTGAGGCGGGCGGTAGATGTCCAGTGAGATCCGATGATCCCTCCCACCATCGGGAACAACCCCTGGCGCCTCGCTCTATGCCAATTGAGTGGTGGCTTATAACCGGTAACTGTCAATCCCCGTGTTTTGTCTACGCCAAAGGCGAAGCTGGAGTGTCCTCTCCAGTGAGCCGGTGTTCTACCTTCCAGTGTTGGGCGTTGGTAGGATTCAAGCCTGGGCAGGAAGATATGGAGGACAAGATGTCGCCCATGCAGCATGTCCCCCCTCTCCACGTCACTGATGAATCCAAAGGAACAGCAGGGCTTCTACAGTTTGGCACCAGCGCCGTCGCTGACATAACGTTCAGCTCAGGAGACGCACACACACAGGCTCAGAGTAGTTCAAACCGTTTATTAACAACAGGGATGTTTGGGTGCGTGTCTGCGGAATGTTAATGTGTTGGTGGTGGCGTCTGCTTCGGACCCAGAGGCAGGAGACCGTTCAGCCGGCAACCCTATGGGAGAAATCAGACACAGGGTGATGAGCACACACCAACACAGGAGGAGAATAGGCGAGGGAGAGAAGCTTACTTGTTGGGACAGATGACTGGCGCTTCAAGGATGGAAGCCCGGGAGACAGCCACCTGCAGGGCTCGGTGCAGCAGCGAGGAGAGACGAGGGACGGGATAGTCTGCCGCCGAGGAATCCACCTGTGCACAGGGGAGCAGACTGGAGAGATGAGGTAAGCGATTTTCTTACCGGAGATGAGGATGCTGAAGAGAATGTGGTAGAAGCCCATGAAAGAGGAATGAAGTCTACGGCTTCAGGCCGACGCTCAGGGCGAGGCGGCTTTTATCCTTCGCCGCTGACGAGTAGCAGGTGCATGAGCAGGTGGCGCCGCTGATGAATGGCGCGGCGTGACAGTACTCCCCCCTCTAGCAGCGCCTCCTGGCGATGGCTTATCCGGGTGCGCTCGGTGGAAGTCCGCGATGAGCGATGGGTCCAACACAAACGACGGGGGCACCCACTGTCGATGCTCGGGCCCATAGCCCTCCCAGTCCACCAAGTATTGCAACCCACGACCCCGGCGCCGGGAGTCCAGGATGGAGGAGGCGGACCAGGCCGGATGGCCACCAATCATCCGGGGCGCGGGTTGCGCTGCAGGAGGAGGGCAAAGGGGGTCAGTAACCGCCAGTTTCACCTTCGACACGTGGAAAGTAGGATGAATGCGGAGGGAGGGGGGAATAGCCACACGCACAGCCACCGGGTTGATGATCCGGGTGATGGGGTAGGGACCCATGAAGCGCTGTGCCAGCTTTCTCCTCTCGCCTTTTAGAGTGACGTCCTGGGTGGAAATGTAAACAAGCTGCCCAACTCTGTACGCCGGGGCAGGTCTCCTACGCCGGTCCGCCACAGTCCTGTTGCGCTCCGCTGTGCGTAATAGCGCATGGCGCGCGGCAGCCCAGGTGGAGCGGAACTGCCTGAGATGGGCCCTAACTGACGGGACAGTTACTTCACTCTCCTGCTCCGGAAACAGCGGGGGGTCGTAACCCAGGGACGCTTTGAAGGGGGACATCCCTGTAGCAGAAGAGCGAGCGGTGTTGTGGGCATATTCAACCCAGGCAAGATGGTTGCTCCAGGACGTGGGTTTGGATCTGGACACACAGCGGAGCGCAGCCTCCAGCTCCTGGTTGGTCCTCTCACACTGCCCGTTGGATTGGGGGTGATGGCCGGAGGAGAGGCTCACCTTGGCTCCGATGGCGTTGCAGAAAGACCTCCAAACCTCAGATGAAAACTGGGGGCCCCGGTCCGAGACCACGTCCACCGGAATCCCATGCAGCCTGACCACGTGTTGGACGAGGAGGTCCGCCGTCTCCAGGGCAGTAGGGAGGCCTCGCAGGGGGACGAAGTGCACGGCCTTGGAGAAGCGGTCCACGATGGTCAGGATGGTGTCATAGGAGTTGGAGACGGGGAGTCCGGTGACGAAATCCAGTGCGATGTGCGACCAGGGCCTGCCAGGGACGGGCAGGGGCTGGAGCAGACCCGCTGGAGGGGCATTTCCCGACTTGCAGGTGGCACAGATTGGGCAAGCCCGGGCGTAGCGGGCTGCATCCCTCCGCAGGCCTGGCCACCAAAAGGACCGTTGGAGGAGGTCTATCATCCGGGAGGTGCCAGGGTGACAGGTGAGCTTGGAGGTGTGGAGCCAGTGGATGACCTCTCCTCGGACCGCGGATGGCACGAACAGCCTCCCCTCCGGTCCGCCGCCAGGGTCAGGTTCCACCTCCTGTGCCTTCCGGATCTTGCTCTCGATGTCCCACGAGATGGCTCCCACGACGCACGACCTGGGCAGGATGGAGTGGGGCGCCTCCTCCGACTCCACGGGGGCGAACTGCCTGGAGAGGGCGTCAGGCAGGACGTTCTTAGAGCCAGGCCTGAAGGTGATGGAAAATTGGAACCTGGCGAAGAACAGGGACCAGCGCGCCTGGCGGGCGTTCAGGCGCTTGGCAGATCGTAAGTATTCCAAGTTCTTGTGGTCCGTGAGGACCACAAACGGCAGGTTCGCCCCCTCTAACCAGTGGCGCCACTCCTGCAGGGCGAGCTTGATGGCCAAGAGCTCTCTGTCCCCCACATCGTAGTTTCTCTCCGCCGGGGACAAGCGCCGGGAGAAGAAGGCGCACGGTCGCTTGGCGCCATCGTCCGGCGACCGCTGGGACAGCACTGCTCCCACTCCCGTGTCCGAAGCGTCTACCTCTACAATGCACTGCAGCGCGGGGTCGACCTGGCGAAGGACCCGGGAGGAGGAGAATTCCGCCTTCAGCGCCTCAAAGGCGGCAGCGACCTCTTCGGTCCACCGGAACGGGACCTTCGGGGACGTGAGGCGGGTCAGTGGTCCAACGATGGCACTGAAGTTGGGGACAAAGCGGTGGTAGAAATTGGCGAAGCCAACAAATTGCTGCACCTGTTTCCGGGATGCAGGTGTGGGCCATTCCACCACCGCCTTTACCTTCTCTGGGTCGGGGAGCACCTTATCGTGGGCGATGATGAACCCCAGGAAGGACGTACTCCTGGCGTAAAATTCACACTTTTCTGCCTTAACGTACAGACGATTCTCCAGCAGCCTTTGGAGGACCCGCCTCACGTGGACCTGGTGCTCATCCCTGGACTTGGAGAAGATGAGAATATCGTCCAGGTAGACGAACACGAAAAGGCCAATGAAGTCCCGGAGGACGTCATTAATGAGGTGCTGGAAGACTGCAGGAGCGTTGGTCAACCCGAACGGCATCACCAGGTATTCAAAGTGGCCGTTCGGGGTACGGAAGGCCGTTTTCCACTCATCTCCCTCCCGGATCCGGACGAGGTGGTAAGCGCTGCGTAGGTCCAGCTTGGTGAACCAGGTCGCCCCCTGGAGGGAGTGGAAAGCAGTGTCCATGAGAGGCAGGGTGTAACGGTCCTTCTCCGTGATATTATTGAGGGCCCGGTAGTCGATACAAGGGCGGAGGGACCCATCCTTCTTTCCCACGAAGAAGAACCCTGCCCCCACGGGTGACGATGATGGGCGGATAATCCCAGCACTTAATGACTCCTTCAGGTAGGCGTTCATCGTCTCCTTCTCCGGCGCAGACAGGCTGTAAAGGCGACCAGAAGGTAAGGGAGCCCCCTGGCGGAGGTTGACGGCGCAGTCATAGGGCCGATGAGGGGGGAGAGACATAGCTTTCGCTTTGCTGAACACCATACCCAGGTCGTGAAATTCAGGGGGCACCAGAGACAGGTCCGGGGGTGCAGCGTCCGTCACAGGGGGAGGAGCGGACGGCGAGCAGGCAGCGGACTGAAGGCAGGTGCCCATACAGAACGTACTCCATGCCGATATCCCAGCTGATTTCCAATCCAGGACCGGATTGTGAAGGCGGAGCCAGGGATACCCCAGGATGACGGGCGACACAGAGTTGGGAAGGACGTAAAAGGTCATCTCCTCCCGGTGGTTTCCCGAGATGATGACCGGTAGGGGGACAGTTTGATGTGTCACTCTCCCGAGGGTGGCGCGGGAGAGGTGGATTAGGGAGATGGGAGTGTTGAGTGCCTGGCAGCGGATGCCCAATCGGGTTGCCAGGCTTTGTGAAATGAAGCTGCCTTCTGCGCCCGAATCCACCAGTGCGTGGGTGAGGTGCCCAGTGGGGTTATGGCAGAAACGGATGGGCAGCTTCAATTGAGTGAGTGATCCTAACCGATTGACATCCGCGAGGCTTCCAACAGTGACTCGCGGACCCCACCGACTGGCTTTCCGTGGACAACGCTCCACGGTGTGTTGGTCGCCTCCGCAATACATGCAGAGGCCCAACTCACGGCGGCGTTGTTTCTCCACAGGGGAAAGTTTAGTCCAGCCCGTCACCATCGGCTCCGACTCCTCGGGGCGCGATGCTGGTGGCGCCGCCAGGGGGCGAGCTTGGAACAGGTGCGGCGAGGCTCCACGAAGGCGAAAAGAAGAAGACCTCCGCCCCGAGGAGCGCTCGCGCAGCCTGTTATCCAAACTTATCGCTAAGGACGTCAGCTCCGCTAGCGTCCCAGGGATATCCCGACCAGCCAGTTCATCCCTCAGATCACTATTGAGGCTGCGGAGGAACAGGCCACAGAGGGAGCGTTCCTCCCAGCCCAATTCCTCCGCCGCTACCCGGAAGTCGACCGAGTGGTCCGCTGCCGACCGGCTTCCCTGCTGGAGAGCGAGAAGCCGATCGACCTGGACCGTTTCGGTTTGAGAATGGTCAAAGACCTCCAGAAAGCGCCTCACGAATTGGTCATAGGTGAGGGTGGCATAACTGGGCCTCGCCATTACGGCGTAGGTCCAAGTTAACGCACGCCCCTCCAGAAGATTCCCTATGTAACCAATTCGGCTGTGATCCGAGGGAAAATCTCCGGGCACACGGTGGAACACGGACTCACACTGCATAATGAACCCCCGCGCTCCGCCGAGCTTACCGCTAAAGCGGGCGGGGGTCGGAATCGGCGTGAGCCGAACCGGTGCCACTGGAGCCGGCTGGACGGCCGCTGGAACAGCAGGAGCTGCGCCACCCTGGCGAGTCGGGAGGAACGGCTGTTGGGGGTCCAAGCGGTTCAATCGGTTAGTTAGTTCTAATAATTGATTAAGAACCACCTGTTGCTGATAAACAATCTGATCCACCCGAGCCTCGAGGATGGTAAACCGGTGTGCGAGCCCGCCGTCTGCCGAGCCGCTCTGCTGAAGCCGTACTGACATAACGTTCGGCTCAGGAGACGCACACACACAGGCTCAGAGTAGTTCAAACCATTTATTAACAACAGGGATGTTTGGGTGCGTGTCTGCGGAATGTTAATGTGTTGGTGGTGGCGTCTCCTTCGGACCCAGAGGCAGGAGACCGTTCAGCCGGCAACCCTATGGGAGAAATCAGACACAGGGTGATGAGCACACACCAACACAGGAGGAGAATAGGCGAGGGAGAGAAGCTTACTTGTTGGGACAGATGACTGGCGCTTCAAGGATGGAAGCCCGGGAGACAGCCACCTGCAGGGCTCGGTGCAGCAGCGAGGAGAGACGAGGGATGGGATAGTCCGCCGCCGAGGAATCCACCTGTGCACAGGGGAGCAGACTGGAGAGATGAGGTAAGCGATTTTCTTACCGGAGATGAGGATGCTGAAGAGAATGTGGTAGAAGCCCATGAAAGAGGAATGAAGTCTACGGCTTCAGGCCGACGCTCAGGGCGAGGCGGCTTTTATCCTTCGCCGCTGACGAGTAGCAGGTGCATGAGCAGGTGGCGCCGCTGATGAATGGCGCGGCGTGACAGTCGCAGGAGCTGCCAGAATGATGTTGAGCACAACAGAGAACTGCCTTAGGGGCTCCGACTCCGGATTTTTCCTCAGGGTTGACTCCCGAAGCCTTTCCTGTGACCGGGTATGCCGCAAGGCAGCGGAGGTTTGAAATCAGGGTTTACCTTCCCCTAGATGGGCTACCTTCCCAGGTTGACGAGCCACCATCTACCTGAAACATTACAAACATTACAAATTAGACACTAGGAAAACAGAATCATTAATAAATTCAGGCAATGTTTTTCACTTATTTAGCACAACACTAACTCAAGTGCTACACATACATCACAGACTCAAGATTCATAGTGCATGCAGTGGTCACAATTATATACTGTATATCACAATAGTCAAAAGTGACTCCACAAGCTTTATCTTCAGTGCACGTTATGGTGGGTGGTGTCCCTTCATCCTTAATGTTGATGTTTATTGATCTGCCAGTTACCTTTTAAAATAGCTACTGAGCTGCACAACAACCGTATCAGGAGGACTACGACAAGGACAAACATGAGGAGCACACATGTGAGCCATTCAAAAAACTGGAATCTACGCCAGTAATCTCTGAGGGGTCTTTCATTGTTAGCCATTTTGAGTGTATTCTACCTGCTGTAGACTCTTAATTTCTTCACCAAGGTTTGAGACAATCAGGTCAGCTAAAATACCTGACTCCCTTTGTAGCCCCAGACTTTCTCCACAACAGCAACACTCTCTATGGCTTTCCCCCATAGCTTCTATGGTTTGTTTTGATAATAATTTACAGTCTGTAAGGTGTACCCAAGTGTCTTTTCCTTGTGCTTTTACAGCTGCTGGAATTGACCGTACTACCTTATATGGCCCCTGCCAGGGGCCTTCTGACTAGGTCTTTTTTTAACAGTTTTTGTAAGTACTTGGTTTCCTGGTTTCATGGTGATGATTCCTCCTGTGTGTTCCTTCCTAGGAAGAATGGCATAAACAGAATCTTTTTGAGTCAACTTTTTTACATGCAATCTGCTAAACCAAATCTCTTCATCTTCTGGGTTAAATGGTCTAAGAGAGGCTTGCTGAATACCACATCAGCAACACGCCCTAGGACACAGTCAAAGGACGGATAATTTTTTCACACATGAGTTGTTCAGAACTCCTTATAAGAACTCCTTATACAAAGATATAGAGTGATGATAATCAAGTCAGTAGCGGTAATGCACCTGTAGGCGGGTTGCCAACCGCCAATCAAATCTAAAAGAAGATGAAGAAGAAATAGTCTAAGAGGGAATACTAATTAAAGCTTTTCATATAAACTTCAAATGGAGATAAACCTTCTTTTGCAAGCACTCGTCTCATATAAAATAGCATCCAAGGTAAACAATAAATCTAGTTCTGTCTTGTTTATGCCATTGTTTTCTTAATCTTTCTTTAATGGTCCAGTTATGTTGTTCCACAAATCCTGCAGACTGTGGGTGATATGCTGCATGGTGTTTCAAATCAATATTCAGCACTATTCTCATCTCTGTTGTTTGCAGATGATGTTGTCCTGTTGGCTTCATCCAGCAATGACCTATAGCTCTTGCTGGGACGGTTTGCCACTGAGTGTGAAGCGGCTGGGATGAGAATCAGCACCTCCAAGTCCGAGTCCATGGTCCTCAGCCGGAAAAAGGTGGATTATCCTCTCCGGGTTGGGGACAGGCTCCTGCCCCAAGTGGAGGAGTTTAAGTATCTTGGGGTCTTGTTCACGAGTGAGGGGAGAATGGAGCGAGAGATCGACAGACGGATTGGTGCAGCATCTGCAGTGATGCGGACGTTGTACCGGTCTGTTGTGGTGAAGAGGGAGCTTAGTTCTAAGGCAAAGCTGTCGATTTATCAGTCAATCTACGTTCCTACTCTCACCTATGGTCACGAGCTTTGGGTAATGACCGAAAGAATGAGATCGCGGATACAAGCGGCTGAAATGAGCTTTCTCCGTAGGATTGCTGGACTCACCCTCAGAGATAGGGTGAGGAGCTCAGTCATCCGGGAGAGGCTCAGAGTAGAACCGCTGCTCCTCCACATTGAAAGGAGTCAGTTGAGGTGGTATGGGCATCTGATTAGGATGCCTCCTGGACGCCTCCCACTTGAGGTGTTTCAGGCACGTCCCACTGGGAGGAGACGCCGGGGCAGACCCAGGACTCGGTGGAGAGACTATGTCTCCCAGCTGGTCTGGGAACGCCTTGGTATCCTCTCTGAAGAGCTGGAGCAGGTGGCTGGGGAGAGGGAAGTCTGGGCTTCTCTGCTTGAACTGCTGCCTCCGCGACCCGGACCTCCGGAAAAGCGGTAGAAGATGGATGGATGGATGGATGGATATTCAGCACTTTCCCTAAATGTGAAATAATCTGGCTACAAAATGAGTACCATTATTTAAATAAATTTTCTCTCGGATCTCGTACCTTGGAATAATGTCTGTTAGTAGGTTTTAGCTACTGTAATTGCATCTGGATTTTTACAAGGAAAACTAAATATCTCTTCCCTTCACATTTGTTTAGTTCAATGAAGTCCATGCAAATGTTCTGAAATGGGTATGCTGATGATGGAAAACTACCCTTCTCTGGTCTTAATATTGCCCTGGGCATTATTTTGTGCACAGATTATACATTAATGTTGGCAAAATTTTGTAGCAAAATTTTCAAACCCATAGAATTTTCAAACCCATAGGGTGTGATAACTAATAACCAATATCCCCATCCCTCCCTTGAACACATGACAAAGTCTATGTGTTCAATTAGCAACATAGTGAAATAATTTTTGTGGGCGGATGGGTTTACCCTTTGGTCATTTGGGAACCTTGATTAAAAACAACACCTTTTTTTAATCACCTAAAGACTCCAGCCTGCGGAGGTATGTTTTATTTGCATATTTCTTCATCAGGAGATGCTAGCAATATGTCATAGAGGAGCAATTGGCTTCTATTAGGAGGTTGTGGCGGACACACTCATGGAGATTCTGTGACTCACATTTTAGGTCAGAACAAAGGCAGGAAGCTGCAGGAATATTAGCTTTGGTATGCAAGGCCTGAGACTGTAGGGGTGCAATTAAAGGATTAAGGAAAGGATGCATGGGAGACAGTGGAAGTGATATCATGGAGAGAAATGCATTGTGACTGTCTTTATAATGCAAAGTGGTCTGTGTGACATGTGATCTACGAAGTGTGAAGTCCCTGATATTTAAGGACGAGAGTTTACTGTTTCATTCTTTTTTTTCCTCTCTGCTTTGAGATGATGGTGTTGTGAATAAAGTTGACTTTGAGAGAGAACTCTGTCTCGTCATTTTCACATCACCACACTGGTGGCCCGAGACGTATCATGGAAGAAGAAAATTCCCCCGGGCCAGCCGCATCAGGAGCCCCCAGCCAAACGAATGCCGCTACAGTCCAGCTACCGGACTTCTGGCAGAACAATCCGCGCTCCTGGTTCAACGCGGTTGAGGCGCAGTTCAACCTCCGGGGGATATCGGTAGATGCCACGAAATTCTACCATGTAGTCGCAAAGCTGGACAACAACACGGCCCAGCATGTGGAGAGCCTGATTGATCAGCCACCGGAGAGCGACAAATATGGCGCGTTGAAGGCTGCACTCATCCAGCAATTCACCCCCTTGGCGGTGGAGCGAGCAGAGAGGCTCCTGGCGCTGACGGAGGGGGAAAACGACATGCCCGCGAGCCTGATGGAGAAGTTGTTGAGGTTGAAAGACTCTGACGATGATCACTTCATTTTCACCCACCTCTTCCTCAGGACTCTACCGTCAGCAGCGAGAGCGACCCTGGCCAGTTTGCCACTGTTGGCCCTATGGGACTACCGCGCGCTGGGCCGGGAGGCGCAGCGGATTGTCAACGCCACCAAGCGGCGCGCAGCCACGGTCACTGCAGCGGAACGCGGCGCGACGACCGGAGACGACAGGGGGCCAGAGGCAGCGGTGCCAGACTCACCGACGACGGCGGTGGCAAGGGCCAGAGAACGTGGACCGGACGTCCTTTGTTTCTACCATCGCCACTTCGCAGAGAGGGCACGCAAGTGTGTACCGCCGTGCCAGTTCAGGCGTTCGGGAAACGCCAAGACCGGGGGTCGGTAGCAGCCATGGCCCTCGGGGAAGAGAACAAGCTGCTCTACTTGTCGGACGCACGCTCGGGGAGGCAGTTCCTCGTCGACACAGGCTCCCAGTTGAGCTTCATCACACCTTCCTACGCGGACAGACTAGCTGGTTCCGGAGGTCCCTGGGTGACGGCAGCGAACGGCTCGGAGATTAAGACCTTTGGTGAGAAGACTCTGCTTCTGTCTCTACACGGCCGTACATTTGAGTGGACTTTTGTTGTAGCAGCAGTAAATTTCAATATGTGGGGGCTGATTTTTTGTGCTCACATGGTTTGTTGGTTGATCTCACTAACAGGCGCCTGGTTAATGCACTTTCTTTTGATTCTATCCCCTGTACAGCGCGAGTGGCCCCGCCAACAGCTCAAGCCAACGTCACAGCAGCAAGCGGTAAGTTCCACACACTGCTCACTCAGTTCCCAGCACTCACGGTCCCCACATTTTCGGCAACAGTCGCTAAACACGGGGTGGAGCATTTTATTACCACTACCGGACCGCCCGTTTTTGCAAAAGCTCGGCGCTTGGACGCAGTTAAACTAGCCATAGCGCGCGAGGAGTTTGCCAACCTGGAGAGGTTGGGCATTATCCGACGTTCAAACAGTCCGTGGGCTTCCCCCCTGCATATGGTCCCGAAAGCTGACGGATCATGGCGCCCTTGCGGGGATTTCCGCAGGTTAAACAACGCTACAGCGCACGACCGCTACCCAATCCCACATATCCAAGATTTTTCCGTTCATTTGGCAGGGGCGCACATTTTTTCTAAAATAGACTTGGTCCGCGGTTACCACCAAGTCCCAGTGCGCACTGAGGACATACCCAAAACAGCGGTAATAACTCAGTTTGGCCTATTCGAGTTTTTACGCATGCCATTTGGACTTAAAGGGGCTGCTCAGACGTTCCAGCGCATGATGGATGCGGTGCTTCACGATCTCCCTTTCGTGTTCGTCTACCTGGACGATATTTTAGTAGCCAGCACGTCCGAAGACGAACACGAAAAACACCTGGCCACAGTTTTCCGAAGGTTGGGAGATCACGGGTTAATAATCAACCCAGCAAAGTGTCAGTTCGGGGTGGCACAGATCGATTTTTTAGGACACCACGTCTCCCCCGAAGGAGCAGTTCCACTGCCTGATTTAAGTGCGCGCTGTGGCAGATTTTCCCCGGCCACAGACGGTCAGGGCATTGCAGGAGTTTTTGGGAATGGTGAATTTTTATAACCGTTTTCTCCCCCGCGCGGCGCAACTCATGCAGCCGTTGTATGCTGCGCTCAAAAAAAAGAAACCCGCGGATAAGATCGAGTGGCCCCCGGAGCGGGACCAAGCGTTCTTGGAGGTGAAAGCAGCCTTGGCAAAGGCTGCGTTGTTGGCACATCCAGACCCAACGGGCCGCATAGCGCTCACCACTGACGCATCAGATGTGGCCATAGGGGCGGTCGTGGAGCAACATGTAGCCAGGGTTTGGCAGCCCCTCGCCTTTTTCAGCAGGACCTTGTGCGATAGCGTACGTAAATACAGCGCGTTCGACAGGGAGCTGCTCGCTCTCCATTTGGCCATTCGCCACTTCCAGTTCTGGCTGGAAGGACGCGCTTTCACCGCGTTCGTTGACCACAAACCGCTAACATTTGCGATGGCCAAGGTCTCTGAACCATGGTCAGGCCGGCAGCAGAGACAGCTGGCCGCCATATCAGAGTTTACCACTGATGTTCGGCATGTGGCGGGCAAACTCAATGTAGTGGCAGATTGCCTCTCGCACGCCGTGGCGGCCCCAGTCAGCATAGGGGTAGATTATGCAGCCATGGCCGCAGAGCAGGTTAATGACGTGGACGTACGCGCGCTCCAGTCTGGACCAACAGGGTTAAGGCTGGAGAACAGGGTGCTGCAAGACGGTATGCCCCCCATAATCTGCGATGTCTCCACTGGACGGCCGCGTCCAGTAGTACCAGCCGTGTGGCGCCGCCGCATTTTTGACTCGGTTCATTCGTTAGCGCACCCTGGAGTGCGTGCGTCGGTCAAAATGGTGGGAGAGAAATTTGTGTGGCCGAGCCTCCACAAACAGGTCAAAGAGTGGGCAGCAGCCTGCACAGCGTGTCAACGACCCAAAGTACACAGGCACACGAGGGCTCCTTTGGAACCGTTTCACATTCCGGCCAAGAGGTTCGATCACGTTCATGTGGACCTCGTCGGACCCCTCCCGCTGTCACAGGGGTGCACACACCTTCTGACAATGGTGGACCGCACCACACGCTGGCCTGAAGTGGTCCCACTGGCATCAACCACGGCCGAGGAGGTGGCGCGCGTGTTTTTAACAGCTTGGGTGGCGCGCTTCGGTGTTCCGTTGGACATTACGTCCGACAGAGGCCCTCAATTTGTGTCCGAGCTTTGGTCGACAATGGCCCGCTGCCTGGGTGTCACAATTCACCGCACAACTGCGTACAATCCGCAGGCTAACGGGTTATGCGAATGTTTTCATAGGTCATTGAAAACGGCTCTCAGAGCGGCACTGACGGATTCAAATTGGGTTGACAAGTTACCATGGGTGTTATTGGGGTTGCGTACTGCGCCTAAAGAGGATCTAGAAGCCTCCCCAGCTGAGCTAGTGTTTGCGCAGCCACTCCGGCTGCCTGGGGAGTTTCTCCCAGATAACCCTGCGCCAGACGCCTCCCCGTCTCAGCTGTTGTGGAGTAACATAGAATCAAGCACGCTGCCTGGCCCCGCGCACCACAGTTTTCCGCGTGTTTTTGTGCCTAAAACTTTGAAGAACGCAGAGTTTGTTTTTGTTAGACACAATGCGCATTGAACCCCGTTGCGACCACCTTATGACGGACCATTCAGAGTGCTAGAAACGGGGAACAAGCAGTTTTTGCTAGATTTGGGGGGTAGGAAAGAGAAAATTGGCATAAACAGACTTAAACCCGCTTTTCTGGTGGCAGATGAGCAAGTGCTGTTGGCAAGGGCCCCGCGGAGAGGTAGACCACCTCGTGGGGCTTCACACAGTAATGTTTCCCACAAGAATGTTTCCCCAGAACACCCGCAGAGACTGACAAAGGGTTTTCGCCCCCAGACGGCAAACCCCCAGCGTGACAGCGCCGCAGAGACGTTGAACCCCAACTTCAGCAGATATGGCAGGAGGCTGAAGCCTATACAGCATGTGGACTGATGTGTATTCTCTTGTTGTTCTGTTGTCTAAAATGCTGGGGGGGCTTGGTGTGGCGGACACACTCATGGAGATTCTGTGACTCACATTTTAGGTCAGAACAAAGGCAGGAAGCTGCAGGAATATTAGCTTTGGTATGCAAGGCCTGAGACTGTGGGGGTGCAATTAAAGGATTAAGGAAAGGATGCATGGGAGACAGTGGAAGTGATATCATGGAGAGAAATGCATTGTGACTGTCTTTATAATGCAAAGTGGTCTGTGTGACATTGGATCTACGAAGTGTGAAGTCCCTGATATTTAAGGACGAGAGTTTACTGTTTCATTCTTTTTTTTCTCTCTGCTTTGAGATGATGGTGTTGTGAATAAAGTTGACTTTGAGAGAGAACTCTGTCTCGTCATTTTCACATCACCACAAGGTATAAAATGTGCAAGATTTGCTGACATTGCTTAAGAAAAAATTCTAGGAGACTCACAGTAACCCTGTGGTAGTGTGGCGAATATGTACTTTTTGTTTTCAGATATGAATGCAAACCAGAATTGATTATCTGGGTGTACTGGTATGCCAAAAATGCATTGCTCATGACTACCACTGTGAAAAATTGCATTTGGAGTTCTAGTTCATTCAACAATGTGTGTGATCCTGGTACACAATGAGCACAAGGAATTATATTGTAGACGCTGGGATAATCATCTCAGACTGGATGCAGAGGGTAAACAGATGAGGACAATAGGTATTGAGATGGGAGAGATTATGGTGATGTAGCAGGAAGGAGTAGCTGGGGGACAGTGGGGGGAGAATGGTTGAATGTATTGTGATGCGAGATTTCATGCAGATGGGAGATGGAGGGATGATATAAAAGGAGAGACCCTGGTGTACTGGGAAAAGGCTTTTCTGTGTATGACTGAAGTGAGAGTGAATAAAGTCGTCTGCTGCACAAGGCTGGCTCCGTTATTTTCACTCTCCACACTGGTGACCCTTGACAAATTATGGAACACGAGGCAAGAACCCCGGAGTTGGCCCGGATGGGAAGCCCCAGCAACGCGGCAAGCATCCCAGAGACGGCCCGGACGGAAAGCCCCAGCAACGCGTGCGCTGTTTTGGTCAAACTACTGGACTTTTGGCTGCACGACCCGCGGTCTTGGTTCCACCACACCGAGGCTCAGTTCGCCCTCCAGGGAATAACAGCAGGCAACACCAGATATTACTATGTGGTTGCAGCGCTGGATGCTCGCACGTCTCAGCAAGTAGCGAGCCTGCTCCAACAGCCTCCAGCCCACGATAAATACGGGGCTCTCAAGGCCGCGCTGACCCGGCGCTACACGGTCTCGGACTGTGAGAGAGCAGAGAGGCTCCTGAGGCGCTCCAAGTTAGGAGATGGGTCGGCGGTCGAACTGATGGGAGAAGATGTTGGCATTGATGGGCACGGACAACGGGCATTTTCTGTTTGCCCACCTTTTCCTCCGGAACCTCCCAACAGAGGCAAGAGCGGTCCTGGCCAACTTGCTGTTGCTGGCTGTACGTGACTACCGTACGCTAGCCCAGGAGGCAGATCGGATCATCCTCACCACCAGAGCCCTCACAATGAATGCGGCGGCATCAGAAACCAGAGAGACGACCAGCGGAGGCGAGGAGCCGGCGACGGTAGCGGCAGCGGGGGCCAGGAAGCGCCAGAGAGACACGCTCTGCTTCTACCACCGCCGCTTTGGAGAAAATGCACACAGATGTGTGCCACCGTGCCAATTCAAGCGTTTGGGAAATGCCAAGGCCGGCAGTCAGTAGCAGCTGCGACTGCCGATGAAGAGAACAAGCTGTTCTACGTGACGGACTCGCGCTTGGGGAGATGGTTCCTCGTAGACACCGGCTCCCAAAAGAGCCTCATCCTGCCGTCCTATGCCGACCGGCTAGCGGGAGCTAGCGGCCCCGAGCTGGTAGCTGTAAACGGCTCAGACATTAAGACTTTTGGTGAGAGAACACTGACTTTATCCCTACACGGCCGTATGTACGAGTGGACTTTCGTCATAGTGGCATTGAGTTTCCCAATCTTGGGAGCTGATTTTCTGTGTGCACACAGATTGCTAGTCGATGTTGCTAATAAGACGCCTGGTTAATGCAATGTCTTTTGATTCACTCCCCTGTACAGCTCGAGGGCCTGGGCCAATAACACTAGCCAACGTCACAGCTCCAGGCAAGTTCCACACACTGCTCATTCAGTTCCCAGCACTCACGGTCCCGACGTTTTCGGCGGCCATCACTAAACACGAGGTGGAACACTTTATCACCACCACTGGGCCGCCCGTTTTCGCACGACCTCAGTGCCTGGACACAGCTAAACTGGCCATAGCGCGCAAGGAGAGTTTGCCAACTTGGAAAGGTTGGGCATCATCAGGCGCTCAAACAGCCCATGGGCATTGCCGCTACACATGGTCCCTAAGGCTGAGGGATCGTGATGGCCGTGCGGAGATTTCCGCAGATTGAATAACGCCACAGCGCACGACCGCTACCCGATTCCCCATATTCAGGATTTTTCCGTTCACCTCGCCGGGGCACGCATTTTTTCTAAAATAGACCTGGTCTGTAGTTACCACCAGGTCCCGGTGTGTGTGGAGGACATACCCAAAACAGCGGTAATAACTCCGTTTGGCTTGTTTGAGTTTTTACGCATGCCCTTCGGATTAAAAGGCGCGGCACAGACATTCCAACGCATGATGGATGCGGTGTTGCGCCATCTGCCGTTTGTGTTTGTCTACCTGGATGATATCCTGGTGGTCAGTGCGTTCGAGGACGAACACGTAACCCACCTCAGGACAGTTTTTTGGAGGTTGGAAGAGCACGGGTTAATAATCAACCTGGCAAAATGCCAGTTTGGCGTGACGGGGATTGATTTTTTGGGGCACCGCATCTCACCTGGCCATACGCCACTTCCAGTTCTGGCTGGAAAGGCGCAGCTTCATTGCGTTCGTGGACCACAAGCCGCTAATGTTCGCGATGGCCAAGGTTTCAGAACCATGGTCGGGTCGGCAGCAGAGACAGCTGGCTATGATCTCAGAGTTCACGACCGATATTCAGCATGTGGCCGGTAAACTGAATGTGGTGGCGGACTGCCTCTCGCGCGCAGTAGTAGCCCCAGTCTGCGTAGGGATAGATTATACAGCCATGGCCGCAGAGCAGATTGGAGATGCGGACGTGCGCGCACTCCAGTCTGGACCAACAGGGTTAAGGCTGGAGAGCAGAGTACTGCAAGACGGCAGCCCCCCATAATCTGCAACGTCTCCACGGGACGCCCGCACCCGGTGGTCTCAGTTGCTTGGCGCCGCTGAGTGTTTGAGTCAGTTCACGCTCTGGCACACCCAGGAGTGTGCACGTCAGTCAAAATGGTGTGAGCGAAGTTCGTTTGGCCAGGCCTGCGCAAACAAGTGAAAGAGTGGGCTGCAGCCTGCGTAGCGTGCCAACGAGCCAAAGTCCACAGACACACGAAGGCCCCTTTCGAGCCGTTTCGTATACCGGCTAAGAGGTTCGACCATGTTCATGTGGACCTCGTGGGCCCCCTCCCACCATCGCAGGGGTGCAAGCACCTTCTGACAGTGGTGGACCGCACCACACGCTGGCCAGAAACAGTCCCGCTAGTGGCAACCGCGTCCACGGACGTGGCACAAGCTTTTTTGACAACATGGGTGGCACGTTTTGGCATCCCGTCGGACATCACGTCTGATAGGGGCCCTCAGTTTGTTTCCGACCTCTGGTCCGGGATGGCCCGTAGCCTGGGTGTCGCAATTCATCGCACAACCGCGTACAACCCACAGGCCAATGGGTTATGTGAGCGTTTCCATAGGTCACTGAAAGCAGCGCTCAGGGCTTCGCTTACGGATGCAAATTGGGTAGACCGGTTGCTGTGGGTTTTGTTAGGGTTGCGTTCCGCACCAAAAGAGGATTTGGAGGCTTCCCCGGCGGAGCTTGCTTTTTCTCAGCCACTGTGGCTCCCCGGGGAATTTTTACCAGATAATCCCGCATTGGACAACTGTCCGTCTCAGCGTTTGCAGCATAGCGCAGATACAGGCACACTGCCGGGCCCGGCCCACCACTGTTTTCCATGCGCTTTTGTGCCAAAAACATTGAAGAACGTGGCATTCGTGTTTGTCAGGCACGATGCCCACCGCCCCCCATTGCGCCCACCCTACGATGGCCCGTTCAGAGTGCTGGAACCAGAGGACAAACATTTTTTGTTAGACTTGGGGGGTCATCGGGAGAAAATATGTATAGACAGACTTAAGCTCACCTTTGTGGTGGCGGACGAGCAAGTGATGTTGGCTTGGGCCCCTCGGCGTGAAAGACCCCCATGGAGAACTCCCCAGGTGAACGATTCATCAGAGCAGCCACACGGGCAAGTCGGATGTTCCCCCCCCCTCGCCATTGCCCACCCGCAGCCAGACACACCCCCAGGAGCCCCTCACTGGCACAGCAGCGCCGCGGAGGCGGAGAACCCCCGTTACAGCAGATACGGGAGGAGACTGAAGACAAAAGGACGTGAGGATTGAAACTCGGTCTGAGATTCGGGGGGGGGGGGTGCAGACGCTGGGATAATCATCTCAGACTGGATGCAGAGGGTAAACAGATGAGGACAATAGGTATTGAGATGGTGTGGGTGACCCCCACAACAGACTGAGACAAGCAGAGCACTCAGCTGGCGCAATTGGCAGAACAATGAGATGTGTGTATTGATATCAATAGGCAGTCTCCCTTTGTCTAGCTTTTTCCTGCCAGTAATCTTCCTATTGTTATGGGTGACTCTCAAATGCAAATGTCTTCCTGTCAGTAATCCTCCTATTGATGTGGATGACTCTCAAATGCAAATGTCCATGCCTACTGCTGTGAATGCATTGTCTGTAGTGGGGTATTTAAACTGCATCGCTCTGTAACTCTTCCTCTCTCTCTGACGACTGCTCAACTGACCACCGCTTCTGACACACGCATTCCGTGTCTCCTGACGAGAGCCTCCGGGCACGCTCCGGCGCGCCTGCACGGCGCTGGAGTGGGTGTTGTGATGGCGGTATGATTAATAAACTCCCTCAAAAACTCTCAGTTCGCTGCTTATTATTTCATGCTGCCACACTGGTGACCCCGAGAAAGCACACGCTTTGTGCAACGCAACCTTCTGGTCTGGACAGCCACACTGGTGACTCGACCCAAGAAAAGAACACGCTGACAACGAACGCAGCACCCGGCGGTGATTCTCCGACGACAAGCGAACGCAGCAGCCTGACGCAAATGATCTGCCCTCCCTTCTGCTACAGGGAGACCTCGACGCAAAGCCACCACCAGGCGAAACTCTCCGGAGATCACCCACGACCGGGAAAGCTGCAGAAAGCTTCATGGTGAGATCTGCACGCCTGAGATCTGCACATCCACGCTGGGACCGGCCGCTCTCACAGCTCCTCCACACGAGAGCGCACGCACCTCGTCCTCTCTCCATGACGGCGACCTCCAGAGAACGCAGCGCATGGACCTGAACGCACCATGACCGAACTACAGCAACAACCTGAACAGGGATGACCATCGGTGCCGACTACGCTGATCTCCAGCAAGCTCCCTGACCCTGACTCGCCTCTACAGCAGAGCTGCCAAGAACCGAACCCCGCACGCACACCGGGGGGTTACGAGGATGGCGCACCACGCACGGGACAATAACGGCTCCACAGACCGCCATCGTCCTTCGCCGCTGCACACAGAACCTTCAGGGCTGCTCACACACCTGAAGCACGCACGCAGCTCGCTCACAGGATTTTGTACGGGTCTCAGCTATGGCGCACAAAGGGAATTCAGCCGTCAGCTGTCCCCGAGGGCTTTAGGGCTGCGCGCGCGCACCTAAAGCCAACACGCCAAGTCCCTCACACAGCTGCAGCTCCTTTTTTCTCACAGCCGCTACGCAGCCTTGCAGCTCCTGTTTTTCTTCATAGCCGCGAGAGGAGTCAGAGACAAATTTTTCTTCCCACAGCCGCTGTGGACCTCCGCCACGTTCAACGGGACAGCCCCTCAACATCACGGATCCACAGGCAATTTTTGCGCGGCCCAAACAATTTCCCCGTCCTGGGCCGGCACTTGCTACCCCCACCCCCCTCCCTCCACCTCCTCGGCACAAAGCCTTCCCCGCAGCTCGCTTCCAAAGCCGGACTATCTCTGGCGGGGAGTACTGTGGGTGACCCCCACAACAGACTGGGACAAGCAGAGCGCTCAGCTGGAGCAATTGGCAGAACAATGAGATGTGTGTATTGATATCAATAGGCAGCCTCCCTTTGTCTAGCTTTTTCCTGCCAGTAATCTTCCTATTGTTATGGGTGACTCTCAAATGCAAATGTCTTCCTGTCAGTAATCCTCCTATTGATGTGGGTGACTCTCAAATGCAAATGTCCATGCCTACTGCTGTGAATGCATTGTCTGTAGTGGGGTATTTAAACTGCATCGCTCTGTAACTCTTCCTCTCTCTCTGACGACTGCTCAACTGACCACCGCTTCTGACACACGCATTCCGTGTCTCCTGACGAGAGCCTCCGGGCCCGCTCCGGCGCGCCTGCACGGCGCTGGAGTGGGTGTTGTGATAGCGGTATGATTAATAAACTCCCTCAAAAACTCTCAGTTCGCTGCTTATTATTTCATGCCGCCACAATGGGAGAGATTATGGTGATGTAGCAGGAAGGAGTAGCTGGGGGACAGTGGGGGGAGAATGGTTGAATGTATTGTGATGCTGTCATGCGGTGGCCCTTGCGAGCCACCATAAGACACCACACCATCACCAGAGAGTTGCGTTAGTGTCTTTATTAGCGGTGAATTCACAACAGTACAAGCCGCTAGGGCTATGACACATAGTCTACACACACAGGGAGGCGTAAGGCTAACAAGCTCACTCACGGGTCCACAGGGTAAGACAGTCACGCCACAGACGACCAATAAGATGATCAGTACGATGATCAATGACTTTCAGTACAACGAACCATAGACGACACTGCTGCAAGGATGCAGCCGCTGGCGCCGGTTTAAGAAGCCGGCTGCTAACAACCGCCAATGCAGAACAGCTGTTCAGGCCTTGACAGCTGAGCGGAAGCTTCCCCGAGCGCTGTCATAATAAGAGCTCGGAGAGCCGGGATAATAACGCCGCTGTCAAAGCCTGACAGGAATGATGAATGGCCCGAGCGCAAATAATATTAGCAATCGGGTCGTAACAGATGTGAGATTTTATGCAGATGGGAGATGGAGAGATGATATAAAAGGAGAGACCCTGGTGTATTGGGAAAAGGCTTTTCTGTGTATGACTGAAGTGAGAGTGAATAAAGTCGTCTGCTGCACAAGGCTGGCTCCGTTATTTGCATTCTCCACAATATCTTTATTAATTCCTGCAGGTCCTGCATCATCAGGATGTTTCCCACAGGAATAGGGAGGCTGAGCATGACGCTATGACATTTGCTGTTTTTTCTAGCTCTTTTATGACCTGTTTAGCACCTTTTTGAACTTCTAGACAGAGAGGATATTGTCTTTTATAGTGTGATGTTATAGTGACACATTTTGTTTCCTGTTATTAGACCAACATCTGTTTTATCTTTTTACTATAGTGAATTTGGAATTTGAACTTCGAATTTGCTCATCCTCTCTTCTGTTAATGTTCAGATTGGTCATGTAGAAAATTTCTGGGTGTCAATTGTGCACAACCTTTTGTGGTTACCCAGTTAAGTGACAATGCATATGTTTCTAATTTAGGAGAATATTCTATCTTATGGTCAGATGTTGGCTTCCCATGGATGGCTATATTCCTCAGCAGAGGTGACAAAATGTCCAACATTTTTCCAATCCATGTGTTTGGGTCTGACCAGTGAGATATGTGGAACCCCCCATTGTTTAAAAATGTCTCTTATCCTCATCAGATAAGACAACGGATGCTCCCACAAATCCCCTTGGTGAACAGTACAAGTTTTCTATGACCAATCTGAAGGATGGATTTGCAAAAAATGTTTGTTCATAATTTGGATTAGATCTGTTCAATTGCCTATAGCACATGATACAATGATACTGATTTGGAGATAGCCAATCAGTAGGAACTGTGGATGTAAAATGCTGTGTAGCTCTTCTACACAGGTCTGATATCACTGAACATGATCCGTCATGACCAGGTTGACTGAGTATCAGTATTTTAGTTTGGAAGTCTCATAAACTATGTTTACTTCCTCAACATGTGGGTAGCCTCTGACAAAATGAACCACCCTTCAACAATGTTACCAGTAGTAGGATCCTTTACTTTCACAGATTTGACAGATATACTGTAGTTTGCCATTTGCAAATCTGTTACTTTTTCTTCTGACTTTGCCAAGCCCTGAACGCCATTACCTGAAGTTACTGAGCTACATGCACCTGCATCACACATATTTAATTGGAATACTTTGAACTTCCAGCATTACTTCTGGTAAACACTATATTGTTAACATTAGATCAAAGTCAGATAAATGGAAAATGTCTGCTATGTCAATTTTCTGTATATGTGTAGAAGTGAGTCCACTTATCTGTTTTAGTCTTAATCATGCAGTCCAGTTTTGTTGTAGTGGATGTAGCTCATGGGCGCCCTCCCTCCCAGTGGCCGGTCTTGCCTTTGGGGACACTCTCTTTGCCAATGACCCCATTGTCCACACTGATGCACTCATTTCCACTGTTGGGGTGTGTTCCCTCCTCGACCACGGCCCCTCCTCCTTCCCTCCTCCTCCTCCTCCCCCTCCTCCTTCTCCTCCTCAGCTTCCTTAATAAAAGACAGATTCATGGGGAGCCCCATGGGGGGAGCTGTGGGTCAGCCATCACATAAATAAGTGTAGGTTATTCTTTAAATTTTTATTTTCCTTTCATACCCAGATTCCCAGCCTTCAGACACAGTACACCAATCTGTTAATATCTTGAAATTTAGTACGATGTCGAGCAAAATTTACAAGTGATCCAGAAATTTTGTGTAAACAGTTTGCTGTTATTGTAAGCTTAGTTTTCATTAAATAACTATATTTTACTTGTCTGAATCAAGTCTAAGGCTACGGTCACACTGCAGGTCTTGATGCTCAATTCCGATTTTTTGCCAAGATCCGATTTTTTTGTGTGGGCGTTCACATTATTATTTAAAAGCGACTCCCATCAGACTCCAGTTTGAATGATCTACAGCTATGAAGTGACCCCCATGCGCAGAAGAAAATGTAACGTCAGGCACAGCGTTGTGTTTGGGGGACAGAACTTCTTCACCCTGATGCAGCGCAGCAAAATAAAATGTTAAAATCATAAATATGAGACCAACTCCCTTCCTCTACACATCAGGTGGCCGCTGTGATCAGCTCCGTTTTAACAGAAATGATTGATTAAACAGCTGTCTTTAAAATGAGACCCCATGTCTCAATGAGATTACCTATATAAATAAGGTTAATAACTAGAAAAGCACTCGGAGAGCGCAGACCTCCGCCAAGCACCACAGTTCCCCCCATACAGTGTTTGTGTGTATGTTTTCAGATTCCTTGACCATGAAAACATATGACTAGCAATTTGATTGACAATGATATGATTAGTGGTTCAGTAGTTATTCACGAAAACAACATTTTCCATAATGGCGGCCACAGTTCCCCCCATACAGTGTTTGTGTGTACATTTTGAGATTCCTTGACCACGAAAACATATGACTAGCAATTGGATTGACAATGATAGGATTAGTGGTTCAGTAGTTATTCACGAAAATGGCATTTTCCGTAATGGCGGCCACAGTTCCCCCCATACAGTGTTTGTGTGTATGTTTTCAGATTCCTTGACCATGAAAACATATGACTAGCAATTGGATTGACAATGATAGGATTAGTGTTTCAGTAGTTATTCAGGAAAATGGCATTTTGCGTAATGGCGGCCACAGTTCCCCCCATACAGTGTTTGTGTGTACGTTTTCAGATTCCTTGACCATGAAAACATATGACTAGCAATTGGATTGACAATGATAGGATTAGTGGTTCAGTAGTTATTCACGAAAATGGCATTTTCCGTAATGGCGGTTTTCTTCCGGACGGTGATCCAGATCACCACCAAAATTTAATCAGTTCTTCCTTGTACCATTTCCAACAATGCCTGAAAGTTTCATCGAAATCCGTCCAAAACTTTTTGAGTTATCTTGCTAACCAACAGACAGGCAAACAGACAAACAAACAGACAAACAGACAAACACCGGCAAAACATATGACTAGCAATTGGATTGACAATGATAGGATTAGTGGTTCAGTAGTTATTCACGAAAATGGCATTTAACGTAATGGCAGTTTTCTTCCGGACGGTGAGCCGGATCACCACCAAAATTTAATCAGTTCTTCCTTGTACCATTTCCAACAACGCCTGAAAGTTTCATCGAAATCCGTCCAAAACTTTTTGAGTTATCTTGCTAACCAACAGACAGACAGACAAACAGACAAACAGACAAACCCCGGCAAAAACATTACCTCCTTGGCGGAGGTAATAAATAATCCTTGCGATTACTATAGGGCCGTCGCCCACTAATGTTGTCAGTGGCTCTTGCCTTAAAAAACTACACGACGGAACTTCCGGGAAGATGGCGGAGAGGCATAACACTTAAACAGAGAGCTCTCCCTAGTCGGATTAAAAATCTTTGGCAAATGGCCAACTCGACATAAATAGGTCAATAAACCAAGGGATGAAAACACGAAGAACCCGGGCACACTGAAAAAAGCAGGGTAAAACTAAAGAATCCCTCTTCAACAACACTGGAGAAATCGCTGAACACGAAGCCAACAAAAACGAGGAGACTTCAGAGAAAATGGAGGACGCCAACCTCGATGTTATGAACACTGGCTTTGCCAATATAAGTAAGGACATAAAAGACCTCAAGCGACAACTCCAACAGGATTTAACGGCTCTTAAGGAAGAACTGAAAAAAGAGATGAAGGAGGAAATTATGGGTCTCCGAAAAGAAATGGACCGCAAGCTAGCAGAAAACATGGAGGAGCTGCGCACTCAACAGCCGTGTATGGCAGAAGCACAGGCTCGAATATCAGAGTTGGAAGACTGGAAGACCGAGGCAAGCGAGCTGCTACAGACTCTAACTGCACAAACACAGAGGATGCAGGAAAGAATAACCGACCTGGAGAGCAGGTCTAGACGGAGCAATATACGCATCTTCGGGATTCCGGAGGGCACTGAAGGCAACTCGATGACGAAATTCATAGATCAATTCTTAAAAAAAGAGCTTGAGCTGCCCGATGAAACAGACCTGCAGATCCAACGTGCGCACAGAGCCTTGGCACAGAACCCGAACTCAAACTCTGCACCCAGGGCAGTTGTGGTAAACTTTTTAAAATACGACGTAAAGGAAAGAATCCTGACACAAGCGTGGAAAAAAAAGATACGAGTTGGCGACAAACAGATATTCTTTGACCATGACTACCCGACAGAAATTGTGCAGCAGCGAAAGAAATATGCCAACATTAAAAAAATGCTGAAAGAGAAAAAAATTAGATTCCAAACACTGCTAACGAAGATGAGAATTCATTGGGATGACGGCATGAAAACCTACAACACGGCCAGAGAGGCAAGCGCGGGACATGAAGGAACGAGGCTTTGTGGTGAGTGTACCGGAGGAAGCGGCTGGAGCAGCGGGGGCACAGAGCACACCAAGACAGCCGGAATAGAGGCGAGTGAACGGCAGAGGGCGGGAGACGGACGTGGCGCACCGAGCCCAAGAAAAACTGCAAGGCTTTCAACGGAAAGCCTAGATTATAACAAAGATTAAGAAGGGCATAGAAGAAATGAGGCCAAGAAGACAAGGTAAAAGAGAAACAAATGGCTAGGAGGGGTTAAATTGATTTTTGTTGGACATTTCTAGACTAATGACTATTACTTGGATAGTAACTACAGGTCTAGGGAGGGCCCCTCACTTGGAGAGGACATTCCCTCCACCCTCCAACAGGGACCAATGGGCAGAAGAAAGACCCAAAGTGCGGAGGTCGAGGTTCGTTAATGTGTTTTTGTACATATATGTGTTAGTTTTGTTGTTAAAGGGGCTAGGAGCACAAGTTAAAAAAATGGAAAAACATGAATATGGTTAAAAATCTGAAGATAATGACATTAAACGTGAATGGTCTGAACTCACCTGTTAAAAGGGAAAGAATAATAAGAAAATTCAAGAAGGAAAAAGCCAAAATTGTATTTATGCAAGAGACACATTTGAACAAGACAGAACATGAGAAACTAAAGAGATTTGGCTATAAGAACTCCTACTACAGTTCATTTAAGGGAGGAACTGAAATAGGGGTTATGATACTAATTTCAAATAAAATACATTTTGAATGTGAACAAGAAATCCAGGATAAAGGAGGCAGATATGTAATAGTAAAGGGAAGAACAGATGGTATGCAGATCACATTAGTGAACATCTATGCTCCACCAGAAAGTGACAAGGGCTTTTTTCAACATCTGTTTGATCTCATAGCAACACACAGTGAAGGAGTCCTAATTTGTGGAGGAGACTTAAATGCCGTCATGGATCATGAAGTTGACACAACAAGTGTTAAGAAGACAAAAAAACATGTAACAAAGTTCATAAGAACCTCACTGGCAGAAATGGGTATGGTAGACATATGGAGGGACCTGCACCCACTGGAAAAAGACTATACACATTATTCAGCAGTCCATAAAGTACACTCTAGAATAAATTACTTCCTTATGAATGAAGGTGACAGACACAGGGTGAGAAACTGTCGGATTGGAGGGGCAGAAATATCAGATCATAATCCTATATACATGGAAATACTGTATATTTAAACAATAGAAAATGACAACATGAAAACTTAATGTAGGACTATTAAATGATGAGAAAATGAAAGAAAGAATAAAGTTAAACATAAATGAGTATATCGAGGAGAATGATAATGGAGAAGTGGACCCAACAATACTATGGGACGCACTAAAAGCCGTGTTAAGAGGTAAATTAACTGTTGAATCAGGAAAAGCAAAAAAGTCTAAACTGGAATCATATGAACAAAGATGTGAGAGACTGAGGGAATTAGAACGTAAACATCAAAACACAAATGACCCAAAAATATATCAAGAAATTAAGGAAGAAAAAATAAAGATAAAAGAAATACAAATAGATGAAACTGAAAGGAAAAATAGATATTTAAAACAAAAATATTATGAAACGGGGCCAAAGGCCACAAAACTGTTGGCAAAATGGTTAAGAAAACAACAAACAGTGAATAATGTATATAAGATTAAGGACCCCATCACAAATAAATCCACAGTTACCCCAGAAAACATTGAAGAAATATTCCATAAATTCTATCAAGAACTATACTCGCAACCTGAAGAGACAAATGTTAAGGATATTAAAAAATTTCTATGCACATTGGACTTGCCATCAATAGGAAACCAACAAAATGAAAAGCTAACAGCAGAAATAACAACACAAGAGATTAAAGATGTGATTAGGTCACTAAAAAATGGTAAATCACCAGGTAGTGACGGATACCCATCTGAGTTTTATAAACTGTTTATAGAAGAACTCACGCCACAGCTCCTAAAGTCATTTAATTGGACATTAAACAACAACAAAATACCTCCATCATGGAACGAAGCCATTATTTCAGTTATTTTAAAGCCAGGGAAAGATGGGGAACAATGCAGAAACTATAGGCCAATCTCTTTATTAAATGTGGATTATAAAATATATACAACAATTATCTGTAAACGAATAAAGACATTCTTGACGGAATTGATAGAGGATGATCAAACTGGTTTCACAGAGGGATGCCAAACACATGATAATATCAGGAGAACAATACACATAATTAATCAAATACATAAAGAAAAGAAAAGCGCAGTAATAATGAGTTTAGACGCAGAAAAAGCATTTGATAGGGTTAATTGGATGTTTCTATATAATGTGCTGGAACACTTTGGATTTAATGAAAAGTCAGTGCAATGCATAAAGACACTGTATCAAAAACCTGTGGCAAGAATCAAGATAAACGGTAGCTTAACAGACAAAGTAAATATACAAAGATCAACTAGGCAGGGATGCTGCCTATTGCCCACCTTGTTTGCTCTGTTCATAGAGCCACTGGCTCAAGCGATGCAACAAAATAAGAAATTAAAAGGTGTAACAATAAAGGGAGCGGAACACAAGATTGGGCTGTTTGCAGACAATATTATAGTTTACCTTGAACAACCAGATGAATCAATAATGGAAATGATGGACTTGATAGAAAATTTTGGAAAATTATCAGGATACAAGATAAACATACCAAAAACACAAATACTGACATTCCACTATAACCCTTTAAACCAGATAACTGATAAGATCAAACTAAACTGGAAACAAAAAGAAATAAAATACCTTGGAGTGAACATACCTAAAGATTTAAGCAAAATCTATAAAGCAAACTATGATAGGATAGAACAAGAAATAAAAAAAGATATTGATAGATGATCAATCTTAAACATGGATCTGAATTCAAAAATTAAGACAGTCAAAATCAGCATACAACCTAGACTGCTTTACCTCTTCCAGGCTCTACCAACAGAGATTCCTGGTGCCCAGTTCTCAACGTGGGACAGGATGATATCGAGATTTGTTTGGGGAGGTAAAAAGCCAAGAGTGAAATATAAAACTCTCCAATTTCCAAAAGAGAAAGGAGGCATGGGTCTACAGAGTCTAAAGGAATATTACTACTCAGCACAAATAAGATATATCATATGTTGGTGCGACGGAGGATACGAGGCAAAATGGAAAGAAATGGAAAAGGAAATTGAGGGACTCCCAGTGCAAAGCATAATAGGAGATAAGGATGCGTATAAGCAAATCAAACAAATAGACCCAATCACTAACTTTACTTTGGAACTGTGGTATAAAATAGTACAAAAGTATAATATAAAGGAGGACATAAAACTATTGAAATGGGTAGCATTTGACAGTCAGTTTGAACCGGCAAAGCAAGATGGGGATACAAAAATCTGGTGAACAAGGGAATTGCAGCATGGGGCAATATGGGGAAAAAAAGATTTCGGGAGTTTTGTAAACATGAGAAGAAAATTTAAACTAGAAAAATCTGAATTCTTCAGATATCTGCAGATGAGAGATTATTATATGAGAAAGATTAGGCATAACCGCCACACAGATGTGAGTGAGATTATACAATTCATTTTAAGCTTGTATGCAGGAAATAAAATAAGAATTATTTCAAAGCTATATCAGAAACTTACGGCAAACAAACATTCAAGTAACTATATAAAGGAGAAATGGGGGAAAGAGCTAAATTTAAACATAACAGAAGAAAACTGGCAAGAAATATGGAAAACACAACACACATCAACAAGTTCAAGGACATGGAGGGAATTTGGATGGAAAAACCTGATTCGCTATTTCATTACACCACAGATCCAAAGAAAATATACAAATACCAAATCTATATGCTGGAGGGGCTGTGGGGCTCAAAATGCAGACCACTCGCATATGTTTTGGAAATGCTGCAAAATCTCATCATTCTGGAAATCTATACATGTGACAATACAGAGGATATTAGAGTAGAACTGAAGTGAACGGCATTGAACGGCACTGGGTGATAGTACATACAATTATAAAGATAATTTATCATTGGCACCCCCTCCACCAATCCTGGAATCTTGGAGAAAATCGCGATTTTGAATTTCCCGCCCTGAAAAATCCGACGAATCCGCCGATTATCGGGAAGTGCAGCCGGAGTTCCGCGTGACGTCACGAATTGGGCCCAGTCGTCCATGTTTACCATTGCGAGCACGTCGACACTGGTTGTTTTTGGTGCATTTTGTCGTGATAGTCGACTACAAAACACTTCCAACACCTGGGAAGATCTGTTCAGTGGCCAAGGAAAGCTGTCATGGCGACGAAAGAAAAGAAAGGGGGAGGAAAAGCTGCACGGTGGAGCAGTGGTTTAGCACTGTGGCAGCACAGTTTACCCTCGGCCGGGGGATCGCGGGGATCATGAGATCATGGGTTCGATCCCAGCCCCCGACCAACAGTGAGCTGTGTGGAGTTTGCATGTTCTCCCCGTGTTGTGTGGGTTTTCTCCGGGATTTCTCTGGTTTCTTCCCGCATACCAAAAACATGTAGGTTTAGGGCGCTTGCGCACGCAGCGACCAGCAGCCGGTGGCTTGTCACCAGACTGCAAACCGAATCTACCTACGGGTACAAATAAGTAACAAAAAAAAAAAAAAAGAAAAAAAGGCGACCGGGAAGCGATGCATTGCATGGTCACCAGCTGGTCACTGCACTGATTGCATCAGACCATTGGCACCACCCTCGGACCGCATTGTCCCTTTTCTACTGGAATTATTGTTATTGAAACACAAAAATCGTCTGCAGTCCAGACTTAATTTTCCTTATCCTGACACCCCAAACATGCCAAAGTAGAGAAGTAAAGACTCACCATTCTGTATTCAATAAGCGACTCTCTTCCCCATCACTGCTGCGGTCTGACTCTGAGTCGGTGCCGGAATCCCCCGACAATTCTGGCTCGAATCTGTACGGTTCGATGCCTCCCTCGCTCTCTTCCTGTTCACTTGACACTCCTGCATCCTCCTCTGTCTCGTCACCGATCCTGAATGCCTCTTCAATCTGAAAACTCTGGTTTTCTTGACTGCTGGAACTGCTATCATCTGCCATTGTTGTTTTGCTAAGGGTCACACTCGTGACGTCACGCAGCGTCGTCTGCACTACTTCCGGTTTGTTTGGCACTGCCAGCCAGAGGCAAAAGTTTATCGGCTTATAGCTTGGCCATCGCACGGCCTAAAAATTTCTTTTATGTGTTGAAAAATACAATAGGTAATAAGGAATTAATCCGCTATTCTACTTTTTGCGCAAAAAGGTGGGTTCAGTTCTACTTTAGGATATAATATACCAATGAACTGTAACTTGATGTATTTATGTGATCTTAAAAGAGACAATGTAATACAGGCTGAGGACAGATATTTAGTTAAAATCATGCTGATTGCATGTAAAAAAAACAATCACAAGAAAATGGCAATCAGAAGTTCTTCCTGACCAAGAGCAATGGACAGACATTGTTGAGGATATACACTACCGTTCAAAAGTTTGGGGTCACCCAGACAATTATTTTGTGTTTTCCATGAAAAGTCACACTTATTTACCACCATGAGTTGTAAAATGAATAGAAAATATAGTCAAGACATTGACAAGGTTAGAAATAATGATTTGTATTTGAAATAATAATTTTTTCCTTCAAACTTTGCTTTCGTCAAAGAATCCTCCATTTGCAGCAATTACAGCATTGCAGACCTAACATGATTGCACAAGGGTTTTCTAATCATCTATTAGCTTTCTGACGCAATGAGCAAACACATTGTACCATTAGAACACTGGAGTGATAGTTGCTGGAAATGGGCCTCTATACATCTATGTAGATACTGCACCAAAAACCAGACATTTGCAGCTATAATAGTCATTTACCACATTAGCAATGTATAGAATGTATTTCTGATTAGTTTAAAGTTATCTTCATTGAAAAAAAGTGCTTTTCTTTCAAAAATAAGGAAATTTCTAAGTGACCCCAAACTTGTGAACGGTAGTGTACGTTTAATGGAAAAACTAACATATCGACAAAGAATGCAAGAAGGACAATATGAAAAAAATGGTGGAAATGGACACACTACAAAGTGCAACAACGAGACAGAAATTGAAAGAATAACCAAAGACACTGGAAAAACCAGAAGAATTTAGAGATGGAAACTAAAAACTTGATGCTCCAACATTTGTCCCCCCCCCCTTTTTTTTTCTTCTTCTCTTTCTTTTTGGCTGTATGGTTAGCTCCTTTTTTTAATATAGAGACTGTGATCTGAATGTAATATGTATGATGAAAAATGAATAAAAATCAAAGTTACAAAAAAAACCCAAACAACTACACGACTTGTACCAGTGGCGTAACACCAGTCATGCTGCAGGAAGGAGTCGCCGTCAGACTCCTCTCTCCTGTGTGCCCCCCTATCTGGCCATTCTGCTCCACAGTCATGTCCATGTTAACTTTACATTTTAGATATTACAGCAGCCAGGACTCACGGTGTGCCATTTACAGGGAAAAAGGAATTTGCAGCGTCCAGTAAATGTGCCGTTAGTGCACTTGCTTGTCTGGCAGTTTCAGCCCTGAACCTCCCCCGAAATTTTGAAGTTATTGTGCAGTCGGTGCTGACAAAATTACAATCCTGTCATGCGGTGACCCTCGCGGGCCACCATAAGATGCCAGAAGTCACCAGTGAGTTTTGCATTGATGATTTATTTAACAAGACAAGACATAAAGCTATGAGCCACTGTGGGCAAACATACACTACACAGGATACAAGGGATCGTAGGGCCAACCCCAGCCACTACGACCTAAACTATGACATGGACACACACTAAGAATACGAGGATCGTAGGGCTAACCCCAGCCACTACGACCTTAACTATGACATGAACTAGACATGAACCTGACATGAGCGTGCTGACACACCAGGGATCTCTCAGGATGTTTAGACGATACTCCAGCATCAACCAGCTGTCAGCGCCTGCTAATAAAGCCGGCGGCTAATGAGCTGTGATGCCGAACAGCTGATCGATCTTGACAGCCGGAAACCCCACCGAGCACTGTCACAGTAAGAGCCCGGTGGAGCCAGAATGTAATCCACAGCTATCAAGGCCGGCAGAGATGATGCATAGCCCGAGCACGGACGAGATCGGCGCTCGGGTCATAACAGTACCCTCCCTCTGAGGGCGGGCTCCTGACCGCCCATAGACATCCAATCCCACCCTCCCCTCACCCCCTCCAGGGTGGGCGGATGGGGCAGGAGAGGATCAAACCACAGTGAGAACCAGAGCACAGACAGGAAAAAAAAAACGACTCAAAATACATGAAACAGTTACAGGACCAGACTATACTCCAAAATACATGAAATGCCATTACCCAGGCACAAAAACAAACAAAAAAAATATACAACACTCTCAGGTCAAAAAGCAAATACAGCACAGGACAGTGAAAAAAAAACAGAACAATTACAGGGCCAGACTATACTCCCAAAATACAAGAACACAATTATACTGGCACGAAAACAAAGATACCAAATTCCCAGGTCAAAAGCAAATACGACACAGGACAGAGAAAAAAAAACAGAACAATTACAGAACCAGACTATATTCCAAGATACGTGAAACCCAATTACCCAGGCACAAAAACAAAAATACCAAATTCTCAGGTCAAGAAGCAAATACAACACAGGTCAGAAAAAAAAACAAAAAAAACCAGAACAATTTCAGGGCTAGACTACCCTCCAAAATACATGAACAGAATTGCCCAGACCTGAAAACAAAAATACCACGCTGTCAAGTCAAAAAAACAGATACAACACAGGACAGGGAAAAAAAAAAAAAACAGAACAATTTCAGGGCTAAACCACCACCAGGAATGACCTCTACCCCCGACAGTTCATGCCGATCGGCGGAGACCAAACGCCACAGGAACACTTCAGGCGGTCTCCCCGCGTCCAATGGCTGACGGGTGGTCATAGGGGGCGGAACATGACCGAGCGGCTTACCACAGTCCCAGGCCCGGAAAGTTCACTCCTCCAGTGGCCGAACCAGATCACCCAGTGAGACACACAAGAAGTCGGGTGGCCGACCCGAGGCGCCGAACCGGCGAAACAGTACCTCAGGCGGCGGACCTGCGTCCCTCAGCCACCAGTACCGGGGGAAAACAGCCCGCGGCGGCCTCCCTGGCAAGGACAAAACTCGGGAGAGCCGGGGCGAGTGAAAAGGAAGCCCCACGGCCCCCGGCGATGATGCGCAGGGGCGATGACTCTGAAGAGGGGACAGAAGGCAAGGATGAGCCCGAACTGGGTCAGGCAGCGAAGGGACTGCAGCTTCTCCACCGTCTGTGGACCACACCGGTGCTGTACCTCCGCTGGACCCCTATTGGGTCCCGGCTGCACCCACGTCGGACCCCGATTGGGCCAGAACAGTACCTGCGGTGGACCCTGATTGGGCCTCGGGCGCACCCACGTCGGACCCCGATTGGGCCAAAGCAGCTCCCGCAATGGACCCCGATTGGGTCTCGGGCGCACCTACGTCAGACCCCGATTGGGCCACAGCAGCCTCCACAACGGACCCTGACTGGGTCGGTGCAGCTCCGCTGGCGACCTCCAACCCCGAACCTGGAACCTCCAACTTGATGACCCCGACTGGCTCCGCGCCGGTGACACTGCAAGGGAGCTCAGGACACAGAGAAAAACCGGGATCAGTATCACCGGCAGCAACAGAACCCAGCGAGACGAGTTCGGGCACAGCAGGCGGCTGCTCCTCACTCGCCTCCCCGAGAGGCAGGCAAAAATGCTCCAGCACAGGGGACAGAGACACAAGAGGGAGCACTTGCCTGCATTCGGGTTCTGTTGCTGTCCAGGACTCCATCGATCCAGGCTCAGGGTGAAGAAGTTTGTGCGCAGGCTCCAACTCAGCTGCGTCGGGCTCCGCAGCTGGCAAGATGGGTTTCGCAGCCTGAGGTTCCTCTCGCGCTGATGCCCACACCGATGACCCGTATGGCGTGGAGGCAGGGGACCCTCGACCCACTGGTTTGGACCGCTCCAGTGAGGAAACCCGGGGACGCTTCATCGTCGGCACAGGTTCCGGACTGCAGTCCGCTCTTCTCCTCCATCCACAACGTGGCTGCAGGGTCGGATCCAGGCTTTCCAGCGCCGCAGGCCCCCTCCTCTCCCCGCGACGTAGACCTGGCATCGCGGACCACTCAGCAGAGGTAGACACAGAGGCAGCAGGTTTGGTTAACACAATTACAGCAGGTGGCGGGAGCTCGGGGGGGCTGCGAACCCCGAACTCCGCCCCCAGAAGTCAGACAAGGCAGATCATAATTGTGGTGGAATGAATGAACTTGCACTTGCCTACCTCCTGGGGAGAAGATGGTGCCTGCTGCAGCGGGTGGAGACCTCCTTCTATCCCTCCGGGAGGTAACGGCGGGCCCCTCTGGGCGACGAGGAGGAGCCGCTCGGGAAGGATTGCTGACAGGCCTCGCCGAAGCATGACTCACAGCACTCCCAGCCGCTGGGGATGACGTCGCAGAGGAGGACATGACAGCCGGGGCGACATGGGCACGAGGAGCTGACAGCGCAGCTGGAACAGATGACCCGGGGGCGGCGACTGCAGGGGACTGCAGGGTTAAAAAAAGAGCACAAATCAGCTGTGTCTGCCATGCTTGCTGCATCCTCCACCACAGAATTGTAGCGTCTGTCTCACTTCATTGAGGAAAAAGTCAGATGAAATGCGACATGACAGTTCAGACTGAGGTCGCTTTGAAAAATATCAGATACGTATCTGAATTAGTACCACATATGAAAGTGGCCTGGGTCTGGTGTGAAAAAAATCGGATATGTGCTGTTTAGACAGTCATTAAAAAATCAGATATGGGCTACATTTGTGCAAAAAAATCAGAATTGACCATTAAAACCTGTAGTGTGACCATAGCCTAAGAGTTTAATCCCTATAAACTAGATTTCATATTTCGATTCAGGTTATAATTAAAAATAACTAAGGATGATTAAAACATTATCATTTCATCTACGTCCAAAACATATCAGATGCAAAAAGATTCTAAATGTTGTTTCCCCAGTAACATAAGAACACACTGCTCCATTATTCTGCAGGACAGTGCAGTGAGAAATGTCTTGTCCAGCATGAGAGTAATGTTTGGATGATCGCTAATTGATCAACTCACATAGGATCAGATGGATATAGTTCTGATTTTTATTGCTTTGACATGAAGTGTGCACCATGCTTCTGGGTTAGGGTGCAGAGTTGGAAAAAAAGGGAAAAAGTAATCTTTATTTCCACACTTTACTGTGAGTTTTAGCGAGAGTAATTTTTATTGCTTTTTACACATACATTCTAAACCCAAATTGTTGAAATGTGTCATAATGCTCTGCAAAGTGGGAGAGTCTCAGCTCAGTGCTGTATGGATATGTAGAGTTTTGAAAGCAGATCACGGCGCCCATCTAAAATCCAATTTCAGGTGTATTTTATGCCTTAGTTGTTTAAAAATAATGCTGTTCCAAGACAGTAAAAATATTTTTTTTACAACATAGCATTACATTCAGGCTTATGCTGTGTCTTCATGTCAGTCGCTGCAGAAGAAAACCCTCCTGCCACAACTAATCTGATTTGTTTTCCTCTCACACACAGAAGAATTCCAGGTTTGCTGTTTTTTTTTCCTCTTCTCTTTCTCTCTCTTAGACTTTTAGTGAATGAAACTGCTGGTCAGTTACTTTGAAAAGTGAATTTAATGGTAGTTTTAGGCATCAGTTATGCAATCTTCAATTCTTGTGAACACGTGCTGCCTATAGATGATTCACGAATGCTGTTTACGCACGCTTGGAAAACATACAAGCAGTTTGTTGAATCTGGAGTGGCTGGTTAGTACTAACTCAGCTTCCTAGCAAAATACGCATTATTTACACAGACTAACACTAAAATGTTCTTGAATGAGATTCAATATTTGAGACGCTATCAGAAAAGTAAATGGAAAAACAACAATGTAATACAGTGATCCCTCACTTATCGCGGTTAATGGGTTCCAGAACCGACCGCAAAAAGTGAAAAACCGCGAAGTAGCGTCACCCCTAATGACGTCACTCATAAATAATACGTACGTTCATTCTCTCACTCTCTTTCTCATATGATACGTGTGTGTATGTAAGTGTACATACATATGTAGATGTAAATAAAGTGTACATAAATATGTTTTTAGAACTCTTTTATTCTTATAACAAGATACGTAACTCAAGATGAAGATGATTTACTGCACAGGTTAATGAGAACTTTACTGCTCCTCAGGTGACGCCTCATCGTCAGGTGCTAGAGGCGCAGGATTGTCTAGGGCAGCTTCCGATAGAGCTGGAGAAGCTGCAGGAGGCGGCGTAGTGGCTCGACGGGAAGTCTATTTTGCACAAAAAGGCACAAGAGAACAGCGAAAAGTTCCACGCGGCGAGACTAAGCAACACGAGCGATAAAGAACAATGAATGTGGTCTTCCTTCGCTGCATGGGCGCTCGGCAGGGAGAGAAGCTGGGTGAAACGTCTTGGCCAATCAGCTTGCGGGGTGAAGCGTCTCGGCCAATCAGCTTGCGAGATTCCCGAGCCGAGCCAACACGAGAACAGCGAACAGAGAGGTGGATTTTGAGTTGTGCGGGCTCTCCGTGTTGATACCTGATGTTCTAATGTAGTTTCCCTGCCTTCTGCTAGCGCCCGCCCATTATTTCTCAATTTTGAATTTTTGATGAATATTTTTGAAAAATCTGCGATGCACTGAGGGCGCGAAAGGTGAAGCGTGAAGTAGCGAGGGATCACTGTATATTTTACTTACATGTGGTTGGTTTGATCTTTGTCTCGTCACTTGATGTCCCTTCTTTTTTTTAAAAAATTCTTTTACTGTAGTAACAGAGGGAGGAAGGGGTCGCTACGCGATGGCGCAGAGGGGGTGGCAGCAGCCAATTCAAGTGGGTCTGAAGAGAAACTGACATGGTTGCTGGGTTAGGGAGGTGGATCCGGCCCAGAACCACAGCCACCACCATCGTCTCGGATTAATGGAGAAACAGACAAACCATTAAACAGCATCTTTTTTCATTTTTGTTATACTTATTTTTTCATCTCACCGTTGCAGCGTCAGTCTCTTATTCTTACATTTTTTCTTCCCTTTTTCCAATCACTTCTGCATTTAGGTCTTTTCCCTTAAATCCTGCACAAAACTTTCACATTATGTGAAATTTTCATTTAAATTCAATTTTCCTCTAAAACCAAACTTCCTTCTCCATTTCTGTCCACTCTCAGCATACAAAATTCACTTCACCATACATGCACAAGAATCTCCCCCCAATTTTTTTCTTTTCTTATTTTTTCCTTTTTTCTTCAGTAGTGTTTTAAATTAACTCTATTTTTAAATATTCTCCACCTAGGATTTTCACCACAACACATTCCCTTTTATAATTAGGAATAAATCTGCTTATTCTCTCCTCTTCCCAGATTAAAGTTGAACCTCTTCACTCTCCAGCTGATTGGGGGTATTCTCTCTGCTGCCTCATTGCATCAAACCCGCTATTGAGCCGGTGTGGGAGGTCTTTGTTCGCTGTGCACAGTCTTTCAAAGCAGCAGCTCCCTTTCAGCCAGAGAGATACTAAGGTCCCCAAGATTGTTGGAAAAATTTCCTTTAAAGTTAACTTGGAAGCTCGTTTTGGAGGTAAATTTATGAAAGAATGCAATTCTTATCGTGGACCACAAGATGGAGGCAGTTCCTTCTACACTCAAGGAGGAGGCGACACAGTGACGTCACTTGAAGGCAGTCTAGCTGCCACAGCTCCAAGATGGCGCCCAGGATTGACTCACCCTGGTGATTTTCAAGATGGTGTTTACACTGCTTAATCTGCACATGCGCAGTTCTCATGCAACGGGAATGCATTTCAGTCACGCGCAAATGTAAATGCGCAACGTGGCTGTGAAGCCTATTGACCACAAACCACACCTTGTTTTTTCAAAGAAACTGGAGCGCCATCTCCTTAACTGAGTATTATTCATGCAAGAATAATCTTACAACTTTAACTTCATGTACAATTCAGTGCTGTTGCTTCAAACAGTCTCCTCTCAGTAACTTTTACCATGCTTTAAACACAATCTCTCAATTCAACTGAGGTAAGTGGGTGAATTACCCCTCCCTTTGTGAACAGACACAGATTCGCATTTGCCTCCTGCATGGTGGAAAGTTCAATTCAGTTCAATTCAGCTTTATTTATACTGTGCCACATCACAACAGAAGCCGTCTCGTGGCGCCACAGTGCAGAAAAAAACACACAGTCTCAGAAAAACCCAGCAATCAGACAATCCCCTATGAGCAAGCACTTAGTGACAGTGGAGAAGAAAAACTCCCATTTGGCAGGAAGAAACCTCTAGCAGAACCAGGCTCAGGGAGGGGCAGTCATCTGCTGCAACTGGCTGGTGGTGAGGGGATAGGGAGGATGGAGAGGACATACATAAAGAACATAACAATAAGATGCCAAGTACATTATTGGAGGTCAACCAGCAGTATGGATCAAATAACAGCAGAACAAAAGTGGGGTTAAGAGACACAAAATCCCTCCTTAAACGTAAGCTATATTAAAAAGGAAGGATTTTACCCTGTTCTTAAAAACAGAGACCGAGTCTGACTCCCGGACCCAGAGTGGTAACT
Source organism: Pholidichthys leucotaenia (assembly GCA_020510985.1). Taxonomy (NCBI): domain Eukaryota; kingdom Metazoa; phylum Chordata; class Actinopteri; order Cichliformes; family Pholidichthyidae; genus Pholidichthys; species Pholidichthys leucotaenia. Next base: position 326,243,399 of record CM035841.1, on the reverse strand, counting down.
GGTTCCAGAGAGAAGGAGCTTGGTAGCAGAAGGCTCTGCCTCCCACTGTACTTTTGGAGATTCTGGGCACCACAAGTAAGCCAGCATTTTGGGAGCGTAATGCTCTATTAGGATGGTAAGGTAAGATCAGATCTTTTATACATTGGGGGGCCTGATTATTAAGAGCTTTGAAAGTAAGAAGAAGGATTTTAAACTTGATTCTAAATTCTATGGGATGCCAATGAAGGGAGGACAGAACTGGGGAGATATGATCTGTTTTTCTAGAACCAGTTAAAACTCTAGCAGCATTTTGAATCAACAGATTTTTTTTAAGGATACATTAGGACAACCAGATAATAACAAATCACAATAATCTAATCAAGAGCTGACAAAGGCGTGCAGTTTCTCAGCATCATTCAGAGACAAGATGCTCTTGATCTTGGCAATATTGTGCAGATGATAGAAGGCAGTCTTAGAAATAGTTTTAATATGTGAATTAAAGGACAAATCTTGATCAAAAATAACTCCAAGGTTCCTCACAGAACTGTTCTGAGTGAGAGTGGTGGCATCTAAATTAAGGACATAATTTGAAAAGGAATTTCTAAGATGTTTTGGGCCAATAAGAATGACTTCAGTCTTATCAGAGTTTAATAGTAGAAAATTACTTAATTACTTAATTACTGTCCTTAAGACAGGCATCTAACTTGGCTAATTGATTACAATCATCGGGCTTCATTGACAGTTATAGTTGGGCAGCACGGTGGTGCAGTGGTTAGCACTGTTGCCTTACAGCTAGAAGGTTCCTGGTTTGAATCCCCAGGTTGGCAGGGGTTGGAACCTTTCTGTGTGGAGTTTGCATGTTCTCCCTGTGCTGCATGGGTTTACTCCGGGGGCTCCGGTTTCCTCCCACAATCCAAAGACATGCATGTTACGTTAATTGACTGTTCTAAATTGTCCCTAGATATCTGTTTCCTATAGGCCCTTAGAATAGAGGGTTAGTATTAGTGAAAGCGTTTTGAGTGGTCTTTGTGACTAGAAAAGCGCTATATAAGTGCAGGTTAGTTAGTTAGTTAGTAAGTTGTGTGTCATCTGCGTAACAGTGAAAATGTATACAGTGCTTTCTGATGATATTGCCTAACGGGAGCATATATAAACTAAAAAGAGTAGGGCCCAACACAGATCCCTGAGGAACTCCGTGACTGAGCTTAGAGTTGGAAGAAAATTCATCATTGATATGAACAAACTGAAATCTATTGGACAAATAAGATCTAAACCACTGCAACGGAGTTCCACTTAGTCCAACAAAGTGTTCTAATCTATCAAGTAGAATGGCATGATCGATAGTGTCAAAGGCTGCACTGAGATCTAAAAGAACAAGAACAGTGACAAGTCCATTATCAGATGCGATCAGGAGGTCATTAGTGACCTTCACTAAGGCAGTTTCAGTGCTGTGATGAGCTCTGAACCCAGATTGAAACACCTCAAACAAACCAACTTCCTGCAAATGGTCAGATAATTGCGCAGCAACAACTCTTTCCAAGATTTTTTAAATGAAAGGCAAATTAGAGATTGGTTGATAATTGGCCAAAACTCCTGGATCGAGCGTTGTTTTTTTGAGTAAGGGTTTAATTACAGCAGTTTTAAAAGCCAGTGGTACATAACCCAGAGTTAAAGAAGAATTAATTATAAGAAGAATATGGCTACCAGTAATTGGGAAGATAATTTTAAATGACCTGGAAGGAATAGGGTTCAAAAGGCAAGATGAAGACTTAGATGAGGAAATTATTTTATCCAACTCTAAGAGGTCGATTGGAGTAAACTTATCTAAGCAGATATCAGTTGAGGGAGTTGTAGTGGTTAATGTACTTGAGTTTACGGTAGGAAGAATCTGACTGATTTCATCTCTAATAGATAAAATTTTAAGATTGAAAAAGTTCAGAAAGTCCTGACTAGAAAGGTCAGGGGGGATACGAGGATTGACCGAGTCCTGGCTCTTTGTAAGCCTGGCTATAGTGTTGAAGAGAAACCTGGGGTTATTCTTGTTCGCTTCTATTAATGCAGAATAATAGCTTGATCTAGCTTTTCTAAGAGATTTTTCATACATTAAGAAATGATTTCTCCACGCTAAGTAGAATTCATCTGAATTAGTTGAACGCCATTTCCTTTCCAATTGATGAGTTTTCTGTTTTAAGCCATGAGTTTCTGAGTTAAACCAAGGGGTTAGAAATCTCTGGTTAGACTTGTTCTTTTTTTAAAGGGGCTACCAAATCTAGAGTCCGATGCAGAGAGGTAGTAACACTATCAACCATGCTATCAATCACGAATGGAGCAGACTCTCCATCTTTTATTTCTGTTGTTTCTGTTGTGTTGACCCATGGCATAGAGGAGACAATCTGCAAAAACTTGGCAACAACGTCATCAGAAAGACATCTTCTGTAGTAGTATTTTTCTTTAGAAAACAAGTGATCAGAGATAATGAAATCAAAAATTAACAGACAATGGTCAGACAGTACGGGATTATGAGGAGACACTACCAGAGTTTCGATATCTACACCATAAGTCAAAACAAGGTCCAATGTATGGTGGAAATGATGGGTAAAATTGTTTACTTTCTGGGAAAACCCCATTGAGTCTAAAATGGAATTGAATGCCTTATTAAGACAGTCACTCTCTACATCAACATGTATATTAAAGTCCCCTACAATAATTATTCTATCGGATTTCAGCACTAAATCAGCTTAAAATTGGGCAAATTCCGATAGAAACTCTGAATAGGCCGAGGGAGAACGATAAACTATGGCAAAGAGAATAGGGTTCAAGCCAAAATTGCCAACAAGCCCCACACTGAGGACCAAACCTTCAAAGGAATTAAAACATAATTTTTGCTTAACATTAGCTAGTAATTTAGAATGGACAATTGCCACCACTCCACCACCACGACCAGAACCTCTGGGGTTATGACAGTTTAAATACCCAGAGGGAGTTGAATCATTCAGACCAACATAATTATCTTGCCCGAGCCAGGTCTCTGTGAGGGATAGTAGATCAATCTGATGATCAATTAATAGATCATGAACCAGAAGAGACTTAGAAGTTAGAGACCTAATGTTTAATAGACTACATTTAATTTTTAAATTTTGGGGAGGAACAGAGGCCAATTTATTAATTTTAGGGACTTGAGGCTGAATTTGAACTTTACCAACATTTTGTTTAATCAATTTGGGATGTTTATGCATTCTATTTTTATTAACTTTTTTATTAACTTTAGAGGGAGCAGAAAAAGGTTCTCTAAGGAAGGAGACCGGGGCAAAGTAGAAAGGTGGTGGATGAGGAGGAGCTGCAGAAATGCGTGTGTTTTTCATGTTGTGTTGTATTTGTCCTGGGTTACAATATTTAGGGCAATGAGAGACAGACACAATCTCTGTAGGATTATAAATCAAAGGCTGATCCAAACGGTAAAGACCACCTGAATTAATGGGATGAGATGAGAGATGAGATTGATACAAGAACTGGGAACAGAACCAAAAAAGAGCAGTTTGGCAAACCCAGAAGCTTCAGAGCGAGTAAACACACCAAGTCCCAGTCACTGTACCAAAAAACACCGAATGGAATAGAATAGATTGTCTCTTAAAACACGTGCGCCAAGTCTATTTGGGTGGATGCCATCAGGGCTCATAAGTGATGGGCGGTTCCAAAATAAGTTAAAATTGTCAACAAAACCAATGTCTCTGGATCCTGGATTTCCTGACTGAGAGACCTCAGTCTGTCCGGGTTGGAAACAACATCTCCAACTCTGTCACGCTGAGTACCGGAACCCCTCAAGGCTGTGTACTCAGTCCACTGTTGTTTACACTTCTAACACATGACTGTGTATCCAAACACGAGGGGAACCAGATTAGTAAGTTTGCAGATGACACCACGGTGGTGGGACTTATTCAGAGGGATGAGGAATCAATGTACAGGGAAGAAGTGAGAGACCTGGAGGGCTGGTGCAGGGAGAACAATCTGGTGCTCAACGTGGACAAAACGAAGGAGATGATTATCGACTTCCGGCGGTCACAGCCTGAGCACGTCCCCCTCAGCATCGGCGACCGTTTAGTGGAGAGAGTAGAGAACATCAAGTTCCTCGGAGTGCAGATGTCGCAGGACCTGACCTGGAGCAAGAATTCCTTGGAGATCAGGAAGCGGGCTCAGCAGAGACTACACTTCTTGAGGAAACTCAAACAGGCCTCTCTCCCCATCTGCATCCTCAGGACCTTCTACAGAGGTGTGGTGGAGAGTGTTCTGACGTACTTCATTGCTACATGGTACTCCAGCTGCAGTATGTCAGACAAAAAAGCCCTGCAGAGGATAGTCAAGGGGGCGGAGAGGGTAATTGGAGTCTCCCTCCCCTCTGTCCAAGAACTTTTTCAGAACCGTTGTAGGAGCAGGGCACTGAACATTGTCAAGGACCATTCTCACCCTCTGCATAAACACTTTGAACTTCTTCCATCTGGTAAACGATTCCGAAGCATCAGAGGCAGAACCACCAGACTGATCAACAGCTTCCTCCCACAAGCTGTCAGGATGCTGAACAGCTGACCCGGAATCTCACATACACACTACTGCACCTATGGACATTTTGTATATTATAGTTAGTTATTCTTTTTCCCCAAGTATGTCTCAGGGATGTGTGAATGGATGGGGGGGTGGGGGTAGGGTGGGGGGTGGAGCTATGTGGGAGTGTGTCTTAATCATGCTGCTTCTTATATGGATGCCGAGAGAAACGCAATTTCATCTTGCCTGCACTACAGTTGTATGTACAGCAATATGACAATAAAGTTTGATTTGATTTGATTTGATTTGAATGTTAAAAATAGGACAAGTAAAACACAGCCAAGAATTAAGACAGAGTTCTGCTAAAATGATTGCAGCATCGTCTGAGAGGTGCCAAAGGGCCAGAGATGAGCACACGTCTGCCACAGTTCATAAGAGTGGACAGAAGGCTCCTGAAGTCACTTTTTAAAATCTCCGACGCTTCATCTGGGATGTTATTGCATCCCACATGCACAATGACAGTTTGTACGTGGGGGAATTCATTTAGCAGGTCAGGGATAAGAGCCTCAATGTCAGAGACTCTAGCCCCAGGAAAAAATTGAGTGATGCAGTACCCGCTTCTGATGTTCCTCATGATCGAGTCACCAATTACCACCATCGTCTGGGGGGTTTTTGTCGGTGGATTCTGACGAGGACAGTAATTTTGTAGAGGGTGATGTTGTTGCAAAGGCGGGGTGATGCGCTCTCATTTATCTGGAGCTGGTGTGTAATTTGACACACCCAGGGTGGTCTTTGTGGTGTAATTGAGTTATTTGGAAAAGAACTACAAAGTCGCGCAGTAATGACGTCAGGGAGGCGACTGGTGGGAGAGTGACAGACTAGCAGCAAGGTTGACATGGTTCAATAAAAAAGTGACGTTAAAAACTACAGTTGGACTCACACAGTGTTTTAATAACATGACATGGTGTCAGAAGTCCTGTAGTTAACGTAGAGAGGTAAGCCCAGAAAGAGAAAGGATTGTTTGTACACCGCGGAGGAAGAGAGGGGAGTTTGCGGACACAATGAGTGAAGACGGAGATGCAAATGGAGGTATAGTAACCGCTCCGGGAGCCGCTGTGGCAGCGGGTCCGTGCGCTACGTTTAACATCCAGCCGCCAGAGCCCTTCGACTTTTCTAAGCTGCAGGAGGGGGCCAAATGGATCCGGAGATTCAACAGATTTCGCCTGGCAAGTAATCTGAATGCAAGCTCTGAAGAGAATCAAGTTAATACTCTGATATATTGCATGGGAGACGAGGCGGATGATGTTTTATGTGGGCTGGCTCTGACTGATGCTCAACGGAGCTCGTATGAAGCGGTGCGTGATGACTTTCAAGGCTTCTTTGTGGTTAAAAAGAATGTAATTTATGAACGTGCCAAATTCAACCTGCAAAAACAGAAAGAAAGTGAGACAGTAGATTCTTTTGTCACTACACTATATGCGCTGGCTGAACACTGCAATTATGGTGTGCTGCATGATGAGCTACTTCGGGACAGACTCGTCGTCGGTCTGTTAGACAAGAGGTTGTCTGAACGCATGCAGCTAGATGCAGAGCTGACTTTGGAGAAAGCAATCAGGATGGCACGGCAGAGTGAGGAGGTGAAAAAGCAGCTAGCTTCTCTGAGAGGAGACACCAGGACTCAGGCAAGTGAGGCAATGTCTGTTGATAAAGTGTTCAAGGGAAGTAGCAAGCCTGCTAAAAACAAACCTCAGCGTGCTCTCAAACCGCACAGTACTCAGAATAGCAAGGAAAAGGGGACACAGTCAAAATGTCATAAATGTGGCATCTCTCCATCACATTCAAAATGGGAGTGTCCTGCAAATGAAGTGAACTGTCATGCTTGTGGGAGAAAGGGTCACTATAAACGTGTGTGCAAGACCTTAAAATCTGTACTTGAGGTGGATGAGGATGAGGATGCCATCTTCCTCGGCAGTGTTACAACAGACAGTGATCCTTGGATGGTCAACATTGACATTCATGACAGCAGTGTGACGTTCAAAATTGACACGGGTGCTTATGTCACAGTTTTGCCACATGCTGTGTTCCAGAAAATATTCAGAGAAAACCCACCTGCGCTCCACAAAGCACCTAAGCCGCTCCTGGGACCAGGGAGGAGGCCACTTGATGTTGTGGGCATTGCCAAGCTGCTGTTGAGAATTGGTGGGAAAGAGGAGATGGAGGAGGTGTATGTTGTCCATTATGTGCACACTGCCCTGCTAGGGAGGTCTGTGAGTGTCATATCCGGCTCTAGGGAGCCGGGCAATCAGAGCCAGGGACAAGCCAGTGAGTCGAGATGTTTTATTCTGGGTAAGGGATAAGGGATGAGGAGAGCACAGACACTCATACAGACGTACATTCTCAGGCTGCACAGCGCAGGGGTAGGTAGCTCGTACCGGACATGGGGGTAACAAGACGTGCATACTCACAGCGGGATACAAACACCGGAATGCTGCAAGGGGAGTTGAGGCTGACACCAGACGAAGGGGCTTCAGCCTAGCAGTGCTTATGTCGCAGCCCCGAATGATCGAAGCTGCTCCTCTTTATACTCATTAACAGCGCCCCAGCTGATGAGGATTAATTGGCCCCAGCCGTCCCGTGACACTGACAGCTGGGAACCAGCTGAGGCACTGCCCAATGAGAGGCAGGGATAAAAGGAGCATGGGCTGAGCGCCGAGCCGGCGTCTCACCCCATGGTGACAGAGCCTCCCCCTCACGGTCGGGCTCCCGAACGACCAGGAACATCCCAGCCCCCCCCCCCCCTCCCCACCTAGGGTGGGCGGAAGGGAGGCAGGACCGGAGGGGAAGATGCAAAGGGAAGGACAAAAAAAACAATAGACCAATGTAGGGCAGCAGGGCAGAGAAAAAAAAAACCCAAATACAATACCCTACAACACAGGGAAAAGGATTAACCCAGAGCACAGTTAGGGAGAAAACTGAGTTAGGACACAGGTAGGGAAAATACCAAATATGACTACAGACAGCATACAAATAACGTATAGATCAGGGCAAAAAAAAGAAAACCAAAAACCCACCAAAAAGGTGGCAGGAATGAATAAAGCAATCACAGAGTATAGTTAAGGGGAACAAAACACACTACTCCATAATGCACCAACAAGACAAAGGTCAGGACAAAAAATGATGAAAAACGCTGTGCATGGATACTAAAGAAAACAAAACACACAGCACTGAATATATAAAAGATCACCTAAAGAAACAGAGGTGACAAGGACAAATGGGTAAAAATGAAGTACGGTTAAGTGGGAATGAAACACATTACTTCAAACAATAACAAACACAGTCAATGTTAAAGTCGGGGCTAGGGAAGGCCCCCCATGAGGATAATAAGACAGAATGGGGTGATCACAGAGTATGGTTGAACAGGAAACCACACGCATACTCCATGATGCACCGACGAGGCCAAGGCTAAGGTAAGGATGAATGAAAACGCTGAGTAAAGATAAGAAAATGCAATACACAGCGCGATACATAAGGTGAGTCACCAAGAGGAAAAAAAGGTGACAGGGTAACAGGATAACAATAAGATAAAAATGCTGAGTATGGTTAAAAAAAAAAACACAGCACAAAAACATATATTCCCCTAATGGACAAAGAAACTACACCCGAGTGACTTCAATAATAATAAATGAAGTAAAGGACACCCGAGGAGACGGCAGGCAGAGTCCAAAACGGCCGGAATTGTTCTGGTAATCTCCCCGCCCATTGTCCAGTTGGCAACCCGGGGAAGAGAAATGTTCGGACGGCGAACTCTGGGCCCAGATCCCAGGAATCCAGTCCAACGGCTGCCGAACCAGGCCGCCCAAAGGCAAACACAGACCAGTGGGGGGAAACCAGATCGCCGAACCGAAAGTTTTGCGGGTCGGGTCGTCGACCCGCATCACTCAACCACCAGGACCGTTGAGACGGACGAAGGGTCAGAGCGGATCCCGGTGGAAGAGGCTCAGGGGAGAGCCGATGACGAGGGCGGCGGGCCTCAGGGAAACGGCCACCTCCTCACCGGACCTGGACAACACTGGGGCAGCACCCACGTCGGACCCCGATCGGGCCTCGGGCGAACCCACGTTGGACCCCGATCGGGTCTCGGGCGAACCCACGTTGGACACTGCACCAGAACCGACCTCCAACGTTGAACCCGGACCCTCCAGCACCACGAGGAACAGCAACTCCTCGCCGGTGACCCTGGAAGAAGGCTCAGAAGAGAAAACAGAACCGGGATCAGGATCACCGGCAGCGCCAGAACCCGGCGAGACGAGCTCAGACGCAGCGGGCGGCTGCACCCTGCTCGTCTCCCCTGGAGATAGGCTGAAGTGCTCAAAGATAAAAAGAAAGAAAAGAAAGGAGAGCACTCGCCTGATCTCGGGTTCTGACGCCGTCCAGGACTGCGAAGATCCAGGATCCGTCGTCAGGAGGTCGTTGTCAGGCTCCCATCTAGCCGCGTCGGGCCCCGCAGCCAGCACGATGGTCAGCGCAGCTTGAGATTCCTCCAGCGCAGGTAACCCCGCCGACGACCCACTCGGCGTGAAGCCAGAAGAATCTCGTCCCGCTGGACCGAACCGCTCCTCCGTGGAGACCCAGGGACGCTCAGTCGTCAGCGTAGACTCCACGCAGCAGTCAGTCCCCCTCCTCCGTCCGCAATGTAGCTGCGGAACCACAGGCCCTCTCCATATCCCACCACGTTGACCCGGAGCCGGGGACCGCTCGGCGGAGAGAGACACAGAGGATGCGGGATTAGGCATACAGGTTACAGCAGGTGGGGAGAGTTCAGGGAGCTGCGAACCCTGAACTTCTCCTCCAGGGATGTGACAGAGCAAATCATTAAGCAGGTGTGAAAAAACAATGACTTGCCTGCCCCCTGGAGGTTGAGTATCACCTGCTGTAGTGGAATCTGCTTCTTCCTCTCCCCGCCCGGCGATAACGGAGGACCCCCCGGGAATTCGTCTGAGGATCGCTCGCGTTGTCTCCAGCAGAGAGCTCACCAGGCCGGGATTCCAGGCACACACAGCGGTCAGGAAGCGCGTCGAGGAGGAGGGGGAAACAGCCGGGGTGAGCCAGCCCGAATGTCCAGGAATGACAGCGGGGAAATGAGGCTCAGGGAACGAGGCTGTAGAATCTCCACACTGACGAGGCGAAGGGATGACAGCTGCGTGGGAGGAACGGTCCTGACGATGACCCAGAACTGGATCCGGACGAGGTTCGTGCAGAGGTGACTCGGCGATGTGATGACGACTACTCCCAGGGGACGAAGCGAGGGGGAAACCCAGGATTCGCCGCTCCAGATCGGAGATCGAGACGAGGAAGGCGTCGAGCACGGGAAGGCTTCGTAGCCCTGAAGTCCTCACCATCAATCTCACTGCCGCCGCCACATGCCTGAAGGTGGTGACAGGAAACACAGTAGAGCTCGCGACAGCCACTCGACCCCGGACATAACTGCTGTCAGCTGCGGCTCCTCGAAGGGAATCCCGAGTGACGTGGCGCAGGTCGGGGGAAGTCCTCTGGTTGGCGCGAACTCCCGGACTGGAATGGCGGCAGGAACGGGACTCCGAAGCGGGGAAAGACGTCGCCCACTTCGACTCCCTGCCGGGATTTCCATCCACCCCGTGGAGCTTCTCTCGCTGTGTACCTGCAGCGTCTATCCTGGCACTGTCCTCCAGATGGTACAGAGAGTGAGGGTGACAGTCCAGGAGTTCCTCAGCACGGCCCGGATGCCAGCGTCTCGCGTTGGAGGCGTCGTACAGGGTGAAGAACGTCCCGTCGACTGCCTCCGAGATGGACCTCAGCCCGTCGCCCTGGCGCCGGAAGTGACTCCTGGGAAACGGCATGCTAGCAGCGCTGACACCCGGACAGAAAGGTACATTTCCACAGCGACTCACGGCCGCCGGCAACTCTTCTGGCTGCGACATACTGTCATATCCGGCTCTAGGGAGCCGGGCAATCAGAGCCAGGGACAAGCCAGTGAGTCGAGATGTTTTATTCTGGGTAAGGGATAAGGGATGAGGAGAGCACAGACACTCATACAGACGTACATTCTCAGGCTGCACAGCGCAGGGGTAGGTAGCTCGTACCGGACATGGGGGTAACAAGACGTGCATACTCACAGCGGGATACAAACACCGGAATGCTGCAAGGGGAGTTGAGGCTGACACCAGACGAAGGGGCTTCAGCCTAGCAGTGCTTATGTCGCAGCCCCGAATGATCGAAGCTGCTCCTCTTTATACTCATTAACAGCGCCCCAGCTGATGAGGATTAATTGGCCCCAGCCGTCCCGTGACACTGACAGCTGGGAACCAGCTGAGGCACTGCCCAATGAGAGGCAGGGATAAAAGGAGCATGGGCTGAGCGCCGAGCCGGCGTCTCACCCCATGGTGACACAGGAGGCAACTGCTTGGCTTAAGGACTTTGCATTCGCTAAATAAATAAATAATAGTGGGCCGTTACGGAGCGCTTCAGAGACTACTTGTTTTACACCTCCTCGGTGACAGTCTATAGCGATAACAATCCTGTGACCTATGTTTTAAGTACAGCCAAATTAAATGCAATGAGACACAGATGGGTTTCCGAGTTGGCTGACTTTAACATAACACTGAAATACCGACCGTGAAAAAGTAATATTGATGCAGACTTTTTGTCCAGAACACCTGCCAGTATGGACTTGTATATGTCAGAGTGCACTGAGCAGTGTTCACCTGAAGTGTTAAGTACAATACTAAACGCTGTCAAGACACAAAAAGAACAAAACGTGGACTGGATCTCCGTTATAACTTGCAATCCACAAGTAAATGAGATCATTGCTGACCATCAACCGGACGTGAAAATTACAAAACAGGAACTGTTACAAGCTCAGTTGCAGGACCCAGCCATAGCTTATGTTCTCAACCTTAAAAAAACAGGAGAAAACTTTGACAAAACACCAGTGAGCAAAGACTTGAAGCTAAAACAACTACTACATGAGTGGAAAAAACGTTTTGTTTCTGAAGAAGGGTTGTTAATGTGCAAAACTGTAACTTATACTCAAATTGTGCTTCCAGATTCATACAAAGAGCTTGTGTACAAATACCTTCACTGTAAAATGGGTCACTTAGGGGTAGACAGTGTAATGAACTTGGCAAGAAATAGATTTTACTGGCCTAACATGCAGAAAGATATTGAGTTTTTCATTACTCAGGTATGTAAATGTAACATTCAGAGGAAACCTACAGTTCAGAGTAGGGTCCCTATGTGCCATGTACCTGCTACTGCACCCTTTGAAATGGTTGCTATAGACTATCTTCACCTTGAAAAAGCAGGGGAAGGTCTAAGTATATTTTGGTGTTATATGACAACTTTACTAAGTTTGCCCAAGCTTACCCTTGACATGATATCTGGCCCAGGAAACACGCACGCAGGCTCGGGTGAGATTTAAGAGTTTTATTCAACAACAGGTGTATGAATGCGTGAGTGAGGAATGTAAATGTATTCTTGGGAACTGGAAAGCACCGAGGGCAGAACAGAACACCATACAGCCAGGCAACCCTGAGGACAGAGCAGATGACAATGGATGAGCAATTATCACAGCGAAGTGATGAAAGTTGTAATGTGGCTTACTTGCAGATGTCTTGGTGGCTGGCGGTGGCAAGAGATGCTCCTGCCTGGGAGACAGCGCCCTGCTGCGCTCGACGGAGAGAGACTGAAGAGGTGAGGTGATGAAGGGATTCTTCCACCGCCGGGAGGATCCACCTGTGCACAGGGGAAGATCTTTGGAGAGCTGGTAAGTGATAACCTTATGTGAGGATGACGAGTTGTGGCGTCGGCCGAGAGGAGAAGGCAAACGGAGAGCTTGAGCATGGAGATGAGCTGACGGCTCCAGGCCGAGGCTGCGGGCAGAGTAGGTTAAATAGAGGCAGCCTAATGAAGCACAGGTGTGCGCACGGCTGGAGCGGATGACAGGCGGGAGCGAGTTGTGACAACCCTACTCGTAACAAATCTGGCAAAACTGCAGCAGATAAGATTTTTAATGACTTTGCTCTGAAATTTGGTTTTCCTAATAAATTACACCATGACCAGGGCAGGGAATTTGAGAATTGGTTATTCAAACAGCTGCAGAAGTACACAGGAATAGTCAATTCAAAAACTACACCCTACCATCCACAGGGGAATCCAGCAGAAAGATTCAATCATACCTTGCTTTCTATGCTGCGAACCTTGGATGAGGAAAAGAAAGGAAACTGTAGTGACTATGTAAACAAAGTTGTTCATGCTTATAACTGTACAACTAGTGAATCAACAGGTTACTCACCCTTTTACTTACTTTTTGGTAGACTTCCACGTCTCCCTATTGTCACGCCGCGCCATTCATCAGCGGCGCCACCTGCTCACGCACCTGCTACTCGTCAGCGGCGAAGGATAAAAGCCGCCTCGCCCTGAGCGTCGGCCTGAAGCCGTAGACTTCATTTCCTTTGTATGGACTTCTACCACATTCTCTTCAGCATCCTCATCTCCGGTAAGAAGTTCACTTACCTCATCTCTCCAGTCTGCTCCCCTGTGCACAGGTGGATTCCTCGGCGGCGGACAATCCCGTCCCTCGTCTCTCCTCGCTGCTGCACCGAGCCCTGCAGGTGGCTGTCTCCCGGGCTTCCATCCTTGAAGCGCCAGTCATCTGCCCAAACAAGTAAGCTTCTCTCCCTCGCCTATTCTCCTCCCGTGTTGGTGTGTGCTCATCACCCTGTGTCTGATTTCTCCCATAGGGTTGCCGGCTGAACGGTCTCCTGCCTCTGGGTCCGAAGCAGACGCCACCACCAACACATTAACATTCCGCAGACACGCACCCAAACATCCCTGTTGTTAATAAACAGTTTGAACTACTCTGAGCCTGTGTGTGTGCGTCTCCTGAGCCGAACGTTATGTCACCTATTGATTTAATCTTTGGGCTGAATGAGACAAATGGATGTAAAACACATGGGGATTATCTTCAAAAATGGCAACAACAAATGAAAGAAGCATATGACATTGCTGCCAAAAACATTAAAAAGACTCTTGAAAGGGGAAAGTCACATTATGACCAAAAGAGACAAAGTGCTGTACTCTCACCTGGGGACAGGGTTCTTGTCAAGAACATGTCAGAAAGGGGAGAACCAGGAAAGTTACGTTCATATTGGGAGGACCAGGTTCATGTGGTGGTCTCTCAAAAGGGGGACAACAGCCCTGTTTATGAGGTAAAACCTGAGCGTGGCACAGGACGTGGTTGGATTCTTCATCGCAACATGTTAATGCCTTGTAATGCTTTGCCACTTCCCCAGGTAACCAGGACTGAGCCAAGTAGCACTAAGTCAAAACAGAGGCCAAAAGACAAAAACCTGAGCAACACGTCTGAGCATGCAGAGAGCTCAGATGATGAGGAACAATATTGGACTCGAAGAGTAAGGGGCCATCACCACCATCAGTCTCCAGAGGACTCTGTGGTACCTGTACCTCCGACCGGACTTGACCAAACCAGTCAGTCAGAGCATCCTGAGGATACTCAGGAACAGATAATGGGCACTCACAAGCTCAGGGTGGATGCTGAGGAGTTTCAAATGGACATTCCGGAACCAACAGAGACTGTTTCCTTTCCAGCTCAGCCCAGTGGTGTGGACACAGAGCTGTCAGACACTGTGCTGAGGAGGTCTCAGAGAGGGAGACGTCCAAGAGAAACATTAACTTATGATACACTTGGTCAACCAGTTCGGAGAATAATTGGTCTTAATTCCAATCCACTGTATGCCAGTGCAGTAATTCCATTCTATGGACAATACTGAGTACCTTGGATAGCTCCACAAATGCCTTACTACCCAGCTTATGTGCCTGTGGGTTATTATTGAACTGTGACACAGATCACCGGTTTAATATTGTTGGAGATGTGAAATGTATTGGTACTTACAAGGTTAAAATTATTATTGTGACTTAAGTATTTGATACTACAAACTATTGGGATGGTATATAACAAAATTGGTTTGAGTGACATTTGGTCAATTTGATATGTCCAAGTAAGGTTATTATCTAAGCGTACAGACTCCGGAGTACATGAAGTGATAGTAACATGTGTTAGAGTAAATTGTTAATACCTGTACTATTGGGAAAACTACTCCACATGGTTATGAGCTTCATGCTTATTTAAGTAATGAGTTACACTTGATTGTATCACCTGAGGTTCCATAGTATGGTATGCCAAAGCGATCTTAATGCACTGTGAAACATTTAATTCAATTCAATTCAACTTTATTTATATAGTGCCATTTCACAACAACGGTCATCTCATAGCACTATCAACTGTAGGGGGGACCCCCACAGTTGCAGAAAGACCCCAGCAATCAGTTTTATTCTATTCCAATTGTATTCCATCTTGATAACGTCACATGTAACATGCATTTCTGGTTCATATTTGGCCAATGTTGAGGACATTTATTTAGCAAGGGAGGATTGTAGCACTTGAATTAGTGTTGTGCTAAATAAGTGAAAAACATTGCCTGAATTTATTAATGATTCTGTTTTCCTAGTGTCTATTTTGTAATGTAGTTATACATCTGCACCAATAGGTGGCGGTAGTGCTGCAGATTGCTCCTTTGCCTTGAACTGAGGTCATGGGTCAAGTGTTTGGGTTTTTTTGTTGGGGTTCTCTGTGTTTGAGCTGCTGAGGAAGACACAAAAGTGTGCTCTGTATGTGTGCTGCATTAACCTTTTTGAGGTAAATAATGAACTCGTTTTTCTACACCAAGTTGTCCTGGAGTGGTGTAACATATGAAAAGGGTCATAAGTACATGTGCACTCCTCCGTGTAACTGGGCTGATGTGTTCAGTGACACAGGACCCAATGACTCTTAATCTGGACAATATTATGTTGGAGTAAATGTACTTGGTAAAGACCCCTTAGAGAGTGTAGGCATGGTCTACTATACATCCTAATCCTAATTGTGAAACAATAACACTATATTCAAATACACACCAAGATAGGTAGAACAGGTATTCGCAACTAACTATTGGTGGAGATATGCAGAGTTCCTTGCTAGTAGGACAAATAAAACAAATTTCTCCTGCTCAGAACTTAGGAACATTTCAAACAGTTCCTCCAAGCCATCCTCTGCAGTCGTAGTCCCAGCATCAATGGCACCAGGGCAGAACAACACCTTTGAACTAAATCAGTCCTTCTCAAATAGTGGGGCGGGCGCGATGCGATGCCAGGGGGGGCGCGTATGACCCCGGGGAACAGGCTTTGCTTTTGCCATGTAAAGTGTAATTGCACATCCACGGCAGCAGGTGGTGCAGTGGCGCTCTCATTGTCAAAGTCTGTGCGGGAGTTTAAAACTTTTTAAATTGCTGTCAACAAACCCCTCGAGAGACACCATGGAGAAATATTTAACAGTAATGAAAAGAAAGGCGGAGAGAGACAGAAGTAAAGAGACAAATGAAAGTCTCCCAAAAGCTAAGACGAGGAAATATGACGAAGCTTATCTAGCGCTTGGCTTCACTGTGACTACGGTGGGAGACGAGGAAAGACCGGTGTGTTTACTGTGTCTGAAAATGTTGGCAGCGGACAGCATGAAGCCAAATAAATTAAGACGTCACCTACAGACATTACATCCTCAACACGTTGATAAGCCAATTGATTTTTTTCAGCGAAAACGTGCGGAGTACGGCCAACAATCATCCCGCTTTGTGAACGCTACATCAGTAAACCAGCGAGCACTTTTAGCATCATTTAAAGTGGCGTACCAAATTGCGCAATGCAAAAAAACCCCACACAGTTGCAGAGGAGTTGATACTGCCTGCAGCAGTAGACATGGTTTCTGTCATGCTTGACAACGCAAGTGCTGCAAAAATAAAAACCATCCCACTGTTCAAAGACACGGTCGCAAGACGCATAGATGACATCGCGAACGATCTCCAGGAACAGCTGGTAGATAAACTCAAAGACAAACGGTTTGCCTTACAATTCGATGAAGCAACTGACAGCAACAAAGACTGTTTATTTATTGCTTATGTGCGTTTTGACATGACAAACTCCCTGTGTGAGGATTTGCTTTTCTGTAAATATGTCAAAAACAGAGCCACAGCTGAGGAGCTATTTAAAATGCTGGACTGCTTCCTAACTGAGAATGGGCTGAAGTGGGAGAACTGCATTGGTGTTTGCAGTGATGGTACTTTTGGTAAAAGTACTTTCCTGAAAACAGTTCCCAGTATGACTGGGTGAGAGATCCTTTCAATGCACCAGCTCCTACTGGTTTCACCTCTGCAGAGGAGGAACAGTTCATTGACGTGACATCTGACTCCGCTTTGAGACTGAGCTTCACATCACAGACACTGAGTGAATTCTGTCTGAGTGTAGAGAGGCAGTATCCACTCTTAGGACAGAAGGCTATGGGCATTCTTCTTCCCTTTGCAACTTCTTACCTTTGTGAGATTGGCTTCTCTGCTGTTGCTGCACTGAAGACCAAGTACAGGTCCCAGCTAAACATTGAGCAGGAGCTGAGAGTTGCACTATCATGCTTCAAACCCCGCTTTGAAAAGCTGTGCTCTGCAAAACGTGCTCATTGTAGCCATTAATGATTACTTCATTAATGTGATTTAGAAAAAAATCAGCACAATGTTTTATACCATTTTCTTCAGACTAAAATGTTAAATATATTGGTGCTCCTGTGTTAATGTTCCAGATCAATTTACATTTAATATTATTTACTCAGTTGGTCAAAAATGTTTCTAGTTTAAATAAGGATTGACATATTTTTTATTTCAGGCACTTTGATGCACTTTAAGGTTTTTTTTTCTGTTTTAGACTATAACAGGGTTTCTGTGTGGCAAAATAAAGTTAATATTTGTTGAAAGTTGATTTATATTGCTTTTTTCTTTTGTTAATGTTAAAAAGGATACAATTTTAGGTATACTTATACAATTTCCGGTTCCGCCGGACCGGCGGCGCCACACGAGTCGGCTGCCTGTTGCAACAGCCTTTTTTTTTTTTATCTTCCTTCTTCTTTCTACACCTTTCACTCTGTATATATATCACGGACGCACGGATCGCCCCGGGGGTCTCCCGGGTCGGCGGACGGAGCCACGGTTTGCAGTGGGAGACGTTACAGCGGGGAGGAGCTAGTGCTAGCTAGCACTTGGCCGCCGCCCGGTGCTAATGGGAAACTCGACATACCGGGAGCTGTAGCGAAAACGAAGCGGGTGCCGGGCTGGAGTTTAGGCGGCGTGAAAGAAATATAAGACAGAATAATAAAGAGCGATGGCAAGAACCAAGCAGACCGCCCGTAAAATCTACTGGAGGAAGAAGCCCCCCAGGAGACAGCTAGCCACAGGGCTGCTCGGAGAGGCGCTCTGGCCACCGGCAGAGTGAAGAGGCCTCGCCGTCACAGGCCCGTGGCTCTGAGAGAGATCCGTCGCTACCAGAAATCCACGGAGCTGCTCATCCGTAAGCTGCCCGTCCAGCGCCTGGTGAGGGAGATCGCTCAGGACTTCAAGACCGTCTTTCGTTTCCTGAGCTTCGCCGTCATGGCTCTGCAGGAGACCAGCGAGACCCACCTGGTGGTCTCTTCTTCGCTAAGGGGGTCACCATCATGCCCAAAGACTTCCAGCTGGCCCGCTGCATCCGCAAAGAGAGAGCTTAGACTTTCTGCTGCACATTCACCAGCCATAATGCTCTGCACTGTGTGTCTATATACAGTATATACTGTACATTTATAATAATATGGACATATGTTTACTAGATGTTGTTTTTTCTTGCCTTCTGATTGTTGCTCTGAGTGTTGCTGTCCCTATGCTGTTGCAATCCTGGAATTTCCCCATTGTGGGACTAATAAAGGCTTATCTTATCTTATCTTATCTTATTTTTATAGATAATGATCTTATTTATAGTCACCGCGGCGAGTGGGGGGGGGCGCGAAATATTTTCTCTTTCCTAGGGGGGGCTTTGCAAAAAATAATTTAGAAGCACTGAACTAAATGGAAGATGGTGGCTTTGTGGTTATGGGGTCTACTCACACTATTGGGAGGTGTCTGTGCCCCAGACAGGAGGTGTAGTGGGGCAAATCTTAAGCAGCTTCTGGATTCAGTAGAAAATGAACTTAAACAAATCACTCAATGGTTCACTGCCAATAAATTATCTATTCACCTTGGAAAAACAAAATGTATAAAATTTGGAAACCGCAAAAATCACAAAAAAATTTAAAATAAACAATGTTGAAACTGACACAGTTTCGAAAACCAAGTTCCTAGGGGTCATTGTTGATAACAAACTAAACTGGAAATCACACATAAATAATGTCAAAACTAAAATGTCTAAATCCATTGCTGTACTGTATAAAGTTAAGGATCTCCTGTGTCAGAAATCTCTACATTTTATATAATTCACTGATAGTTCCTTATATGACATACTGTGTGGAGATCTGGGGAAACGCATACAAAACAACCACAAACTTACTTTTTTTACTACAGAAAAAAGCCATACGCATTATATCAAAGAAACCTTACCGTGAACCAACAAATCCAATATTCATTCAATTACATACTCTTAAATTTAGAGATCTAGCAGATCATAATGTCATTCAAATGATGTACAAAGCAAATAATAACCAATTACCTGTTGATATTCAGAGACTGCTTTTTAAAAAAAGGGAAAGCAAATATAAGCTAAGAGGTAACTGTTTTTAATAAACCACAGGTTAGAACAAATACACAGTATCATTGCATGTCTGTCACCGGAGTTAAACTGTGGAACTGTTGCTCTGAAAATATTAAAACATGTTCTACTCTGAAGCAATTCAAAAAATTGTACAAAGATGAGATAATCTCTCAGTATCTCACTGTAAATGCTAGGAGATAAATTTGTAATAACTTAAAAGTTTTTGTTGGGTTTTTTTGTCTATTTGTTCTATTTGATTTTCTTTGTTGATTTTGGGTATGACTTAAATTTTTATGTTATTGATTTTAAAATTGTAACGGGGTAGGCACTATATAAGCACCTGCTTCAGCCTGCACCCTTTCGGTTGTTCTTTTATGTGTTCTACATATTTTTGTTGTTCTTACTGTATGTATATTCATTACCGAATAAGTTCATTCATTATTTTCTATTTTACTTCATGCAGCCTTCATTCTGGTGACATATATAACACATAAACGTCAGATCTATGACAGTCATACAAGTGAAAACATACCTGATGTGCTCTTGTCTGTCCTGTGTTTGTACCACCGATCACACCAACAGTCCTTTTTCGTTTTCAGTGCATGAGCTAAGCATTGCCGGTGAGAAGCCTGAATTTATACAGTCTATGGCACAACCACGAACACCAGCAACAAGTACCAGAACTATGCCAAAACATTCAAAAAAATACAAAAACTACAAGTGCTGAAATTAGCTGCCTCTTGGGTGCAAAACACGTATGTGGACTATACATTAAAATGAATTTGAAAAACTTTTAAAAACGCTATTTTAAATGCCCCTGCTACTCCACTCTGATTTAACACTACCTCAGCCAAAACTAGAAGCTCCGCCCATAATCATCCCTACAGCGGCACCCCCAGGAATAAGGTGGATAGATAGAATCACCCCCTGCAAAACGCTTTGGCTTTGAGAACAATAACTGTTCCTTTTGTAATGAACATATAGAAAGTACAGATCACATTTTCTTTTACTGTATGTACACCATTGCGTTTTGGGATGATTTTCATCACTGGTTATCTAAACATGTACCAACCCCTGTTTTTAACTGTCAGAATATTTTGTATGGCTTTATTATTAAGAACTCATTGCATGATATGTCTATTAACACCCTCGTAATCTTGGGAAAATTTTATGTACACAAAAATAGATTTTTAAAATGCAAGCCAAATTTTAATGTATTTCATAAAGAACTCTGCCTTTTTTTCTCATCACTGAAACACATGAAGAAGCGGAATGCTGTGAAACTCCACTGTTTGGTCGATGATCGGAAACTCATGGAAAACCCCTAGAACTCTGGACACTCTGGACTGAAAAGAACCCCCCGTTTCTCTTTTTGTCTACTTTTATTATGCTTTTAGTTACTTTATCTTATTATTATTTACTATTCTTACTACTTTATCTTATCCTTCTTACCTCTTGTAAGACTGTTGACTGAACTACACAATTTAGATAAAAAATTGTTAATTAAAAAAAAAAAAAAAAAAAAAAAGAATCACCCCCTGCAGCTTCCCTCCCAATATGGCTGCCCATATAGTGACTGGCAGCTGTGTGACGTCATCTTAAAACTAGGAATAGTGAATGAAATTTTCAGTTAAGATTTCAAACAGCACTACAAAATGGCTGATTCACGATATAGTACACTACATGGAGAACGAGTGAATGAATGAATGAATGAATTTATTTATTTCGGATAGTACATTACAGGTTAAAAGAAACTGTATAATATAACAACAAGGTCAAATTAGACAAAGACTCCTTCTACTATACAATTCCACGTGAGTTATCCGAAATGGGTGATGGCTGAAGCCGCAGCTTATATTGCCCACGACTTCCGGAAGATGGCGATCCGGACCAGTTCGCTCTTCTAAACCCGCATTCTCCAGCCCCGAAACTTGGACAATAACTCATATTCAGACTGAAAACATTTTCAGAGCTGACAGCTTCAAAGCAAGTAAATTCAATTGGTGATTTTGAACGCAAGTTTCTGTCACAGGAAACTAATCAAATCCGACTAATATGTCCGGCGGGAAAACGAACGCTAAGCTAACAACAGCTACTACTGACCATGACTACACCCCGATGGAAACCTCTGTTAGTAGCGGTCCTGGTAAGAGAAAAAGTTCTCCCGTCACTCCAACTAAGTCCTCTGCTCCGCCACTTTCAAAGATGAAAACCGCCCAAGAGCAATCTTACGACAACTTGGTAGATGCTATCACAAAACTAACCACCAAAGTTGATGATTTTGGAGCGCAGTTAAGGGAGACCGCCACAATGGTAGCCAGCATCACCCGTCTTGTTGAAATTAATACTGCTGACATCAAAAATTGCCAGACCAAACTACAGAGCTTTGAGAGAGACATCCCCAAGCTTATACAAGAAAACGAAGAGCTAAAGGAAAGGATTACTGAGCTGGAGAGGTACAAGAGGCGCTGGAACCTTAAAATACACGGGATCAAAGAAAAGGATAACGAAATGATCCGTGAGGAGGTAATCCACATTCTGTCAGAAATTGCACCGCAGTGGGCAACGACCATGGGCACTATTGTTGATAATGTCCACCGCCTGGGAAAACGTGAAAATGGGAGAAACCGCCAGGTTATTCTTCAGTTTGTCATGAGATACCACTGTGAAGAAATTTGGAGGCTGACCAAAAACTCCAAATTCTGCAGAGTAGCCGGGATCCGATTCAAGCAAGATTTCTGTAAAGCCGACAGGGATGCCCGCGCAGCAGCATGGCCACAGATGGAGCAAGCCCGTGCAGCTGGGAAAAACGTCTGGTACAAAGGCCATGTGGGATACATCGATGGTAGAAGAGTCAGCATCTAAGGGTCTGGTTCACAACTATGGCTGAACAAGCATTTTGACTCTTTAATGTTCTGTACATGTTGCTAAGCTACTTCAATGTTTACTTTATAGGGAGTCATTTCATAGTCCCCTTTTGAAGTACGCTGTGTTCCTGGCAGCTGTCATTTGGATATGTTTACATGCTACTTTTACTCAGGTTCCTGAATCCTTTTTTTTTGAAGGGTAGATTTATAAGGCAGCTCCTTTTCAATGCCATTTTGATAATTTGCATTACATATTTTCGATAATTTTATAGATTTGGTTTTTGGATTCTGTCATAACAAGCGTGCAGCTTGGGGGAAAAGGAGGAAGGGAAAGGGGAAAGAAAAGGGAAAAAAGGAAAAGAAGGAGAAGGAAAAAAGAGGAAGAAAAAGGAAAAAAGGGAAGGAAAAAAAAGGGGGAAAAAAGTTATGAGTTAAAACATATATTTAGCAATTTAATCAGGGGC
Organism: Pholidichthys leucotaenia; assembly: GCA_020510985.1. Lineage (NCBI taxonomy): Eukaryota > Metazoa > Chordata > Actinopteri > Cichliformes > Pholidichthyidae > Pholidichthys > Pholidichthys leucotaenia. Next base: position 326,220,868 of record CM035841.1, on the reverse strand, counting down.
TTTCTTCAAGTGTACTTGGTCCAAAGTAACAACCTAAACCGTTTATCTACTTGTTATTTTTATTTTATTATTATTTTAATTTTTTCCTTATTCTTTTTTATCCTTTATGTCTTTTATTACAACCTTTTCTTTTGCATCACTTAATGCTAGGGGTTTACGAGACTCTATAAAAAGAAAGGCTACATTTCTATTCCTTAAAAATGAAAAAGCACATTGTTATCTTATTCAGGAGACTCACAGCAACAATACAGATGAAAAAATGTGGACAAATCAATGGGGAGAAAAAATATACTATAGTCATGGCACAAATAGATCAGCAGGGGTCGCCATACTCCTAAATAACTTTCCTGGGAAAGTAGTTGCAACCAAAAGAGATGTCACAGGACACTGGATTATTTGCGTTTTTGAAATACACAAACAATTCTTGATTCTTGTTAACATTTATGGATTTATTAACCGCAGTCAGAACAAACAATTAATTACAGACGTGACTAACATATTGAAGGAATTATCCCAAATATATATCAATCCTGTTTTTGTGTTGGGTGGCGACTACAATATGGTTATGGATGAATGGCTTGATAGGCAACCTTCAAGATTTCCTAATCATCAGTATAATACCACTTTACTAGACTTCTGTAACACATTTCAGCTTAGTGACATATGGCGTGCGTTAAATCCAGATACTCAAACCTTTACTTGGTTTAAACCTGATGGCACCATTAAATCGCGATTAGACTACTGGCTTATTTCTGAATTCCAACCTAATATAGACATAAATACCTCAATTTCTGCAGCTCCGCTTACAGATCATTGTATGATCAAGTTAACCATAACTCCCACTAGTGCAGTCAGAAGAAATAAAGGCTACTGGAAATTTAATTCAAATCTTCTAAAACATGACCCTTTCTGTCAGGATGTTAAAAGGACAATCGACAGTATAACTAAAGATACATTATTGTCAACTTACAGGGAGAAATGGGAATTTCTTAAATTTAAAATCCGTCAGATCTCCATTTCATACAGCAAAGTCATAAGCCGAGCCAATAAACAAAAAGAAATGGATATTGTAAAAGAGATCCATTTAATATGCAACAAACATTCCTTATGTGAAGAGGACAAACAAAAACTGATTTTATTGCACTCTTCCCTAGATAAAATCTATATTAATAAAGCCAAAGGAGCATATATTAGGTCAAGAGCGAAATGGATAGAGGAGGGAGAGAGAAGCTCAGCATACTTCTGTAGGCTTGAGAAAAGAAGACAAGAACGAAATGCCATTAAGTCTCTTATAATTGATGGTAAAGAATGTACTGATTCTGTGAGGATCTCTAAAGAAATATTTAAATTTTACAGTGAATTATACTCCTCCTCTTACTCGCATACTAATGCAGAGGGTTTCTTTGAATCCATTTCAGGACGGATACCGAAAATTGATGAATATTTTAGAAAATCATGTGACGCAGAGATCCAAATGGAGGAAGTTGAGAAAGCTTTAAAATCCTTAGCTCTAGACAGATCACCTGGCTCAGACGGCTTGACAGCCAATTTTTACAGGCACTTCTGGATTAACCTAAAAGACTTATTTTTTAATATGTTAAAGGAAATCCGTGCTACATCAGTTTTACCAAATACTATGAAACAAGGAGTCATCACATTAATTCCCAAACCTGGCAAGGACCCAAAATTGATTGATAATCTCAGACCAATTACTTTACTTAATAATGATTACAAAATTTTAACACATATTTATGCCAACAGACTCAAAACTGGTATCACTGATCTTATCTCAGAGACACAATCAGGTTTTATTAAAGGGCGCTCAATACACAACAATATACGCCTGGTATTGGACTTACTTGACTATAGGGACCTAATTGACGAGGGGTTTATTTTATTTTTGGATTTTTTTAAAGCTTTTGATATGATTGAACACAAATTTTTGTTTAGGACCTTAGAGCTTTTTGGTTTTGGGGAGCACTTTTTAGACTTTATAAAACTAATTTACACGGATACCAACAGCTCAGTTCTATTACCACATGGTACCTCCCCTAGATTTTCAATAGGCAAAGGAATAAAACAAGGCTGCCCGATTTCACCTCTGTTGTTCATTGCAGCAGCTGAAATGCTCTCAATTTTTATAAAAAACTCTGACTTTGATAAATTAACAGTATTTGGAAGACAACTAACAATCAGCCAACTGGCTGACGACACAGCCATATTCATGCACAACTCTGATCAAGTCCCTAAAATTCTTAATTATATAGATGTTTTCTCTAAAGCCTCTGGGCTTAGACTGAATCTAGGTAAATGTGAATTATTACCTATTCATGATTGCAGTCTATCAGCCATTCATACCATTTCCGTCAAACAAACAGTGAAATATTTGGGCATGCATATCACTAAAGATGTTGATCAATTAGTCAAGCTCAATATATGGAATTGCTTGGAGAAATCAAAAACTTATCTCAACTCCTGGTCTCAAAGAGATATTTCCATCATAGGAAGAACATTTCTGACAAAAATGGAATGCATCTCCCGATTTATTTATCCAGCCCATTCATTACCAATGCCCAAAGATGCCGCTAAAGCCATCAACCAAACCATTTTCAATTATATCTGGAAAGGGAAAACACATTATATTAAAAAAGGTACCATGATTCAAGAATATGAGGAAGGTGGTGTTAAAGCAATAGACTTTGAATGCATTAATGGCACCATCAAAATTAACTGGCTGAGACAATTTATTAAACAACCCAAACATTTCTGGTTTCATATTCCCAATGAAATTTTTGCTAAATTTGGGGGCATTGAATTCCTGCTCAGATGTGACTATGACCTAAAAAAGCTCCCCTATAAACTCTCCTCATTTCATCAACAGGTCTTACTATATTGGAGATTGATTTATAAACATAATTTTAGCCCTCATATGACCCCTCTGTGGAATTGTAGATATGTACTATATAAACACAAATCAATATTCCTACAAAACTGGCAAAATAAGGGCATTTGGTCTGTACTACACTTATTAGACGGCACAGGGAATGTTTTAACTTTTGAGAACTTCTGTGCTAAATATAACATAAATGATAAACGAGAATATAACCAAGTAATGGAGGCAATACCTCAGACAGTTATACTAATGGCCTCAACTTTAAATAGATTTGGCTCTTGCCCAAACCTCCCTTTGCTTTTGGTGAATGGTTTCCGCCTAGATGACTCAAAATTAAACAATTTAACGATTAGGAAAATATTTAATAAAGAAATCTTCCCAGCAACAGTTTCTAGAGCTGCTATTCTTAATTTTTTCTCCAAAAAAGAAGCTCAGATTCTAAGATCTAAATTCTTTAAATTTCCTATTTCACCGAAAGCAAAAGAGATCCACTATAAAGTTTTAAATGGAATTTATCCTTCTGCTGAGTTTCTAAGTAAACGCTTTGGCTTTGAGAACAATAACTGTTCCTTTTGTAATGAACATATAGAAAGTACAGATCACATTTTCTTTTACTGTATGTACACCATTGCGTTTTGGGATGATTTTCATCACTGGTTATCTAAACATGTACCAACCCCTGTTTTTAACTGTCAGAATATTGTGTATGGCTTTATTATTAAGAACTCATTGCATGATATGTCTATTAACACCCTCGTAATCTTGGGAAAATTTTATGTACACAAAAATAGATTTTTAAAATGCAAGCCAAATTTTAATGTATTTCATAAAGAACTCTGCCTTTTTTTCTCATCACTGAAACACATGAAGAAGCGGAATGCTGTGAAACTCCACTGTTTGGTCGATGATCGGAAACTCATGGAAAACCCCTAGAACTCTGGACACTCTGGACTGAAAAGAACCCCCCGTTTCTCTTTTTGTCTACTTTTATTATGCTTTTAGTTACTTTATCTTATTATTATTTACTATTCTTATTACTTTATCTTATCCTTCTTACCTCTTGTAAGACTGTTAAAAAAAGTTAAAATAAAAAAAAAAAAAAAAAAAAAAAGAATCACCCCCTGCAGCTTCCCTCCCAATATGGCTGCCCATATAGTGACTGGCAGCTGTGTGACGTCATCTTAAAACTATGAATAGTGAATGAAATTTTCAGTTAAGATTTCAAACAGCACTACAAAATGGCTGATTCACGATATAGTACACTACATGGAGAACGAGTGAAGATTTCGAACACAGCTAAGGTCATATTTTGTTCAGAAGTTCTCATAGGAGGAAGTACGTTACTTTACATTAGCCATGTTTACATGGACACAAGTAACCGGATTAAAAGACTGATCGGAATAAAAATGCTTCATGTAAACACGCCAATTTGAATATTCTGACCCGATCACACTCATTCGGATCAAAATTTCATTCCGATTGAGACGGGTGGGTTATTCCGATTGTTATTCCAATTGGTGCGCATATAAACACTTATTCCAAAGCTTGGGTTGAAAATATGTTTACTGCGCATGGCTGTACATCAGCCACACGTCGATGTGACGTATTTCCGCCTTTACAGCAGCTAGCGGAAGACATGGCTGGAGTAAAACAAAACTGGTCTGTATCGTCCTGCTGTCTCCCTCTGTTCATCATATGCAGAAGTATGCACTGCTGGACTTGTAGCTTCATTACGGAGACCAGCAGAAGCAAAAGTACAGTCTGAATAAACACAATACAGGTCCATTTCAAAAAGAGAAAGACACGAAGCGGGGTTTGTTTACACCGGAAGTTGCTTCTTCTTCTACTATTTTCGGAATGTCGAAATGTCGACGTGCGCATGTCAAAATAATTTAGTCCATTCAAACGTGTGACACATGGAAACACACATCCTAATTGGATCAATTTTTTCAGGATCCATGTAAACAGTAAAGCTCTGATCAGAATGTTATATCGTGAAAATGACACGAGACGGAGAGCTTCTTGAGGGACATCCAGCTCAACTTTATTAGCCAGAACACTCAACTATATACAGAGTGGGCCGTACCCGCCTGACGTCACCCTGTGGGTGGGCACGGCATCCCAGACACCCAAATCTCATACATAATATTCCTCCCCCCCTTTACAAACTGTGAAACCACACACACAACTGAACCACCCAAATTTAGAAACCCGAATCACACACTAAGAACAGGGAGAATAATATGCTGTAATAGAACAACCTATCACATTCCATCCATCCATCCATCCATCTTCTTCCGCTTAATCCTTTTTGGGTCGCGGGCGGGCTGGAGCCTATCCCAGCATCTTTTGGGCGAGAGGCAGGGTACACCCTGGACAGCTCGCCAGCCCATCGCAGCCTATCACACCAAAATAATCAAAAGGCCCTTTTCCACTAGCACGCTTTAGTGCGACATGGGATGGCTCAGCACGCTTTGTACGCTTTTCCACTAGCCCCAACACGGTTTAACAGCCGCGATTCTCAGCCCCGCTCAAGGGCAGGGTACAGCAGTGCTGAGCTGGGCCGTGTTGTGACGTTAACAGACTGGTCGCCGCTGATTGGTCAGGTCGTAACCGGCGCTGACTGGTCAGGTTGTAACCGCCCCTCTCCTCCTCCTCTTCTGCCGAATCTTCACGACCTTCTCAATAAAGTTTTTGAAAAAAAAAAAAAAAAAGAATCTTCACGACCGCCATTACTCAGCGCGCAACCACTGTTGGCGGTTTATTTTCAGTGTATTGCTGTGCTATTTTCATTTATTCTCTATCAAAAATGGCTTCGCGTAATAAGGGTGTTCCATGGACCAATAAGGAGCTGCAGTGTCTGCTCACTGCATTGTCAGATGAACGTACCCAGCGCGAGTTAGACGGAGCCACCCGGAATGAAAAAATATACCGGGAGGTCTTGACATCGGAGTCCTTTTAACGGTGAGTTTTAATTTTTTTTTATTGTGCGTTTTTTCGCAAATATATTCGGTAAGACGCTCAGTTTATTTATGCAATAAAAAAGCTGTTCATTTGTGGATGATGATCGCTCTGCAGCAGCACACTGCGGACTCACGCTTTTCTTTTAATTATTCATGTGAACAATACGCTGAAATAAGCTTATGTAATCTTGTTAAAAACTATTGTCTTTTCTGTATATCTTGCACTTTCGTGCTGTATTTTATTGTGTGCATTTTCCTTGTAGAATCATCCCACGCGTCCGCCGCGCCAGCACGCCCGGATTCTCCAATGTGAATCTGTCCCGCTGTGGCACATATGTTTGGTTCATATTTCCCACAAGAGTGTGGCACATATGTCTGGTTCATATCTCCCACAAATGTATAGCTTATGTGGATTGGGGCTTCACGTCTGGAGGAACAAAAGTCTGGATCGACTGGGGCCGACAGGAGATGGCGAGGAGGTGTGAAGTCGGGCCCTCGTCTCGGAGAAGAGGCCCTGGGGGGTTTCCCCGAACACCAGAGAATAAGAGACAATGGTAAATCTTCAGAGACTTGCATTGTGATTGAATGTTTGCAGAAACACCATGTGACTTGAGTTCTTAATCCCCCGGAGGTATAAGAGTGAGCTGTAACATTATTCTGCCTCTTCTTGCTTTTGAGAATGTTGGATGATTGTGTTCTGCAATAAAGCCGAACTTGAGAAATACACTCATGTCTCGTTATTGAACACATCTTCCACACTGGTGACCCACGACAAAGAATGAGCAGAGAGAATTCTCCCGAGCGGAGCTCATCAGAGGCTGGCCTGATGGCTGCCTCCACGCTCCAGCTGCCCGATTTCTGGCAGCACAGCCCGCGCTCCTGGTTTAGCGCGGTCGAGGCGCAGTTCAGCCTCCGGGAAATCTCAAAGGATGAAACGAGGTTCTACCATGTGGTGGCGAAGCTGGACAGTCGCACAGTCCAGAGGGTGGAAGATCTGGTTAACCACCCACCGGACACCGACAAGTACGGCGCATTGAAGGAGGCGCTGATCAGCCATTTCACCCCCTCGGTGCAACAGCGAGCAGAGGGGTTCCTAGAGTTGACGGAGTCGGAGAACGGCAGACCGGCAGACCTGATGGTGAAGATGCTGAGACTGAAAGACTCCGAGGATGGCACGCCCACCTTTTCCTCCGGACTCTGCCGCCAGCAGTGAGAGTGACCCTGGCAGACTCACCCCGATTGGCCAAGCGGGACTACCATGGCCTCGGCAAGGAGGCGCAGCGACTCGTCGACGCCCACAAGTGGAGCGCGGTTTCGGCCGCGACAGCTGAGCAGAGGACGGCGCCCGGAGATGGTTTGGAGCCAGTGGTGGCGGCGCCAGACGAACCGACGATGGCGGCGACAGGCGTCAGGCGACGCGGAGCTGAAGACGGCCTGTGTTTCTACCACCGCCGTTTTGCGGAGAGGGCACACAGATGTCTCCCACCGTGCTGTTTCAAGCGTCAGGGAAACGCCAAGACCGGGGGGCCGGTAGCAGCTGCGTCCCTCGGAGAAGAAAATAAGCTGCTTTACCTGACAGATGCACACTCGGGGAAACAATTCCTCGTGGACACGGGCTCCCAGCTGAGTTTCGTCACGCCTACCTACGCGGAACGGCTGATGCCGTCCAAAGCTCCCTGGGTGTCAGTATCAGCAGCGAATGGCTCAGCGATTAAGACCTTCAGTGAAAGGACCATGCGTCTGTCCTTACAGGGCCGTTCATTCGAGTGGACCTTTATTGTAGCAGCAGTCAGTTTTAACATGTTAGGGACTGATTTTTTGTGCTCACATGGTTTATTGGTTGATCTTGCTAATAGACGTCTGGTTAATGCACTTTCTTTTCATTCTATTCCCTGCACAGCTCGGGTGGCTCCGCCGACTGCACACGCCAACGTCACAGCTGCGGGTGGTAAGTTTCATGCTCTGCTCACTCACTTTCCAGCACTCACAGTTCCAAAGTTTTCGGCCACAGTGGCCAAACACGGGGTGGAGCATTTTATCACCACCACTGGGCCGCCCGTTTTTGCAAAAGCCCGGCGCTTGGACTCAGCTAAACTGGCAATAGCGCGCGAGGAATTTGCCAACCTGGAAAAACTGGGCATAATTAGATGCTCGAACAGCCCCTGGGCTTCCCCATTACACATGGTCCCAAAGGCTGATGGCTCGTGGCGACCTTGTGGCGATTTCCGCAGGTTGAACAACGTCTCAGCACACGACTGCTACCCGATTCCGCACATCCAGGATTTCTCAGTTCATTTGGCGGGGGCGTGCATTTTTTCTAAAATAGACTTGGTGCGCGGCTACCACCAAGTCCCCGTGCGCGCGCAGGATATTCCCAAAACCGCGGTAATAACTCCATTTGGGCTTTTTGAGTTTTTGCGCATGCCGTTTGGGTTAAAGGGCGCCGCGCAAACTTTCCAACGCATGATGGATGCTGTTTTACGCGACCTGCCTTTCGTGTTCGTCTATTTAGATGACATATTGGTAGCCAGCACGTCCGAGGACGAACATGAAACCCACCTCACAGCGGTTTTTCGGAGACTGGCAGAGCACGGGTTGATAATTAACCCAGTGAAGTGCCAGTTTGGGGTGGCGCAAATCGATTTTTTGGGGCACCGCGTTTCGCCACAGGGAGCGGTTCCCCTGCCTGAGAAAGTGCGCGCAATAACAGATTTCCCCCGACCTCAAACGATAAAAGCGCTGCAGGAGTTTCTAGGAATGGTTAATTTTTACAACCGGTTTCTTCCAAGCGCAGCGCGGCTTATGCAGCCACTGTACGCGGCACTAAAAAAACAAAAACCCACTAATAAGGTCGAATGGTCTCCGGAACGGGAGCGCGCTTTCTCCCAGGTCAAATCAGCCCTTGCAAGCGCCGTTTTGTTAGCGCACCCGGTTAAAACAGCCCGTTTAGCGCTCACCACCGATGCTTCGGACCTAGCGGTGGGGGCAGTCATTGAACAGTGTGTGGCAGGGACCTGGCAGCCTCTCGCGTTCTTTAGCAAATCCCTGCGCAATAACGAGCGTAAATACAGCGCGTTTGACAGGGAGCTTTTAGCCCTACATTTGGCCATCCGCCATTTCCAGTTCTGGCTGGAAGGGCGTCGTTTCACCGCTTTTGTGGACCACAAACCATTAACTTTTGCAATGGCCAAGATCTCAGAACCTTGGTCAGGCCGACAACAAAGACAGCTAGCCGCAATATCGGAGTTCACCACCGATATCCAGCATGTAGCAGGCAAACACAATGTAGTGGCGGACTGTCTCTCACGTACTGTGGCAATGCCAGGCCACGTGGGGGCAGACTCGGTGGCTGTGGGCCAGGGCAGTGACGCGGGAGCGCGCGCAGCCCCGGTCCACGTAGGTTTGGATTATGCAGACATGGCTGCGGAGCAGGTTGGTGACGCGGATGTGCGCGCGCTCCAGTCTGGACCAACAGGGTTAAGGCTGGAGCACAGGGTGCAGCAAATAGGTATGCCCCCCTTAATATGCAATGTCTCCACGGGTCGGCCTCGTCCCGTGGTTCCAGCCGCGTGGCGCCGCCGCGTTTTTGACTCAGTCCATTCGCTGGCGCACCTGGGGGTACGCGCATCGGTCAAGATGGTGGGGGAGAAATTTGTCTGGCCGGGGTTGCGCAAACAGGTCAAGGAATGGGCAGCGGCTTGTGTAGCGTGCCAGAGGGCTAAGATACACAAGCACACGAGGGCCCCTTTGGAGCCTTTTCACATCCCGGCTAAGCGGTTCGATCACGTGCATGTTGATCTGGTGGGCCCGCTTCCCTCGTCTCAAGGGCACACACACCTTTTGACGATGGTGGACCTCACCACACGTTGGCCAGAAGCAGTACCTCTGGCGTCAACAACGGCGGAAGAGGTTGCGCGTGCGTTTTTAACAGCTTGGGTCGCGCGTTTTGGAGTTCCGTCGGATATAACGTCAGACAGAGGCCCTCAATTTGTTTCCGAACTCTGGTCGTCTATGGCCCGCAGCTTAGGGGTGAAGGTACACCGCACTACTGCGTATAACCCACAGGCCAACGGTTTATGCGAACACTTTCATAGGTCATTGAAAGCAGCCCTCAGAGCATCGCTCACGGATACAAATTGGGTGGACAAACTGCCATGGGTTTTATTGGGGTTGCGTTCTGCACCTAAGGAGGATTTGCAAGCCTCCCCAGCGGAGTTAGTGTTTGCACAACCTCTCCGTTTGCCGGGGGAATTTCTCCCGGAAAATCCTGCGCCCAATTGCCCCCCCGCTCAGCTGTTGCAGAGCGGCACGGGATCAAACACGCTGCCTGGCCCAGTGCATCACAGTTTCCCACGCGTTTTTGTGCCAGAGGCTTTAAAAAACGCAGAGTTTGTTTTTGTTAGACATGATGCACAACGCCCAGGCCTGAGACCGCCTTATGATGGACCGTTCAGGGTGCTGGAAAAAAATGAGAAGCATTTTTTGCTAGATTTGGGGGGCAGAAGGGAGCTAATTTGCATAAACAGACTCAAGCCCGCTTTTGTCCTGGCTGATGAACGCGTGCAGTGGGCGAAAGCCCCCCGCCGGGGCAGGCCACCGAGAAGGCATGCTCCAGAGCTCCCACAGAGATGTGCTAACAAATCTAATCCCCAGGTGCGAGGAGACGCTGCAGACACAGCGAAGCCGGCCTACAGCAGATTCGGCAGGAAGCTCAGACCTAAGAGTCTGGGGGATTGATTGTTGGTTATGTGGTAATGTCTTTTATGTTATGCATTTATGAGTATGTTTGTCCCATGCAGACGTTTGGGGGGGGGGGGGGTCATGTGGCACATATGTTTGGTTCATATTTCCCACAAGAGTGTGGCACATATGTCTGGTTCATATCTCCCACAAATGTATAGCTTATGTGGATTGGGGCTTCACGTCTGGAGGAACAAAAGTCTGGATTGACTGGGGCCGACAGGAGATGGCGAGGAGGTGTGAAGTCGGGCCCTCGTCTCGGAGAAGAGGCCCTGGGGGGTTTCCCCGAACACCAGAGAATAAGAGACAATGGTGAATCTTCAGAGACTTGCATTGTGATTGAATGTTTGCAGAAGCACCATGTGACTTGAGTTCTTAATCCCCCGGAGGTATAAGAGTGAGCTGTAACATTATTCTGCCTATTCTTGCTTTTGAGAATGTTGGATGATTGTGTTCTGCAATAAAGCCGAACCTGAGAAATACACTCATGTCTCGTCATTGAACACATCTTCCACACCGCCACTAGGCGCAAAATGTATTCAATGATAAATATTTGCAACATTTAAATGAGGTTGCAGAAAATGGGGGTATCCCAGGAGCTGGCAGAGACGGCTTCATTCAACCGAGCCTTCCTGACCCAGTTTGGGAAGCTGGTGTAGAGGTACTCAGTGGTCGGCGTGTATAAAATGTCGATTAACCTTCATGTTGTGTTGCAAAGGTTTTTTTTATTTTAATATTTTGTATATAATAAAATGGAATTGTTTTTGAAAGTGTGGTTTGTCTGTTATAACACTGAATTATAAAACAGTATAATTACATAGAAATTCCATTGCCTAGTCTGATGAAAATGATGCTGATCATCCTGTCAGGGGTCAACCATTGTAAAGGTAATGTAATTTTTAACTAGACCAAAAAACAAATGTTTTTGTAAGCTTTCTGTTCTTTTTATTGAAATATCATAAAAAATTAGCACCACATGATCCAGTTCTAAACTTTGGGTAAATTTTTTATGTTAACTTATAAGAAGTTGCACAGTTGGACTTTAAAATGCAGCAGGAGAGACTGATCAAGCTTACAAGTCAAAGTAGGTAAAAAAGTAAGTATATGTAAATTGAATGTTCTATCAGCATTCCAAATTCAGAGAATTACAATACTTTAGAAGGAGTGTAGCATCATCTAAATGGAAAATACTAATACTGTTGTTCCAAACGTTGACCTGAAGGTGAAAAACATGAATTTTTTTTTTTTATTCAGTACAGTGATCCCTCACTTATCGCGGTTAATGGGTTCCAGAACCGACCGCGAAAAGTGAAAAACCGCGAAGTAGCGTCACCCCAATGACGTCATCCATAAACAATACGTACGTTCATTCTCTCACTCTCTCTCTCTCATATGATACGTGTGTGTGTGTGTACGTGTACATACATACGTAGATGTAAACAAAGTGTACATAAATATGTTTTTAGAACTCTTTTATTCTTATAACAAGATACGTAACTCAAGATGAAAATGATTTACTGCACAGGTTAATGACAGCTTTACTGCTCCTCAGGTGACGCCTCATCGTGAGGTGCTGGAGGCTCAGGATCAGCGAGGGCAGCTTCCGATAGAGCTGAAGCTGCAGGAGGCGGCGTAGTGCCTCGACGGGAAGACTATTTCGCACAAAATGGCACAAGAGAACAGCAAAAAGTTCCACGCGGCGAGACTAAGTAACACGAGCGATAAAAAGCAATGAATGCGGTCTTTCATCCCTTCATGGGTGCTTGGCAGGGAGAGGAGGTGGGTGAGACGTCTCGGCCAATCAGCTTGCGGGGTGAAACGTCTCGGCCAATCAGCTTGCGAGATTTCCGAGCCCAGCCAACACGACAACAGCGAACAGAGAGTTGTGCTGCTCTCCGTGTTGACACGTGATGGTCTAATGTAGTCTCCCTGCCTTCGGCTAGCGCCTGCCCATTATTTCTCAATTTTGAATTTTTGATGAATATTTTTGAAAAATCCGCGATGCACTGAGGGCGCGAAAGGTGAAGCGCGAAGTAGCGAGGGATCACTGTACATCCAAAATGCCCTAGGATGTAAAAAATAATACAATTTGGTGTTGGCCAGTGTGCCACTGTCTCATTATTTAATACGAATAAAAACAAGTTTCAGCTCATTATTTCTAGGTCATTTGGCAGTTAATTCAAACCAAAAGTGACTTGTGTTGTTGCAGCTTTTTTATCAGAGAGTTTCTCCAGTTTTGGAGCATATAATCATCCGTCCCTTAACTGTTAAACATTAAATAACAGCAGACAGACTGGCAAAGGATACACAATTGTGTTGCTGTTGCCCAAAACCACTGTGACCCACTGCTTGTGGTGCTACCTTTCATGTGTGTGCTTTTTATGAATATTCACACGTTTTTGTAAGTACAAGTGGGATAGTATTAAATTGAAATATAACATATTTCTAATAATGTTTGCTTTTTGCAAATATTTACACTTATTTTGAAAGTAAAAGTTGGATAGGATTAAATTGACATATAACACGTCAATTAATATAACAATTAATAATAATAATAATATAACAATTAATATAACACGTCAACCAATAGTGACAGTACTAGTACATGGAGGAATTCTGGGTCATCTGCTCTTCATCATAATGGGTTTGGGCGGGGGGTGGGGTGTCTAATCATGTGCCATGGAGGGCAAAGACCCTGCAGGCTTTACCTCCAACCAGTGTCTTCAACAGCAGATTCCACTGAACTTCTTCCACTGACTGATCAGTGACAACACCTGCTGAAGAGACTGGGTAGAGAGAACCTGCAGGGTCTTGGCCCCCCATGACACATGATTGGAAGCCCCCGGATTAGGTTTAATTGGATTTAACATTTTAACACAAACTGCTTTATGGTTCATAATTCTGTTGACAGACTTACACCAAACCAAAAGTGATTTCTCAAACTGCTGGATTATTCTTAGCTTTTCCATTCTTTCAGTATTTAATTTATGCCACATGGTGGTAACCTTCACATATAAAAAAAGAGACATCTGCAAAAACTTCATAGGTTTATTGTCAGTGCAAATCCCAGTGCAATACAACATGAATGCATATCTAGTACATTGTTGATGCAGAGAATATATATTTCTACAGTACATGTTTCCATGTAAACTTGTGACTGCATTATTTTAATTGCTTTTAATCCTAGATCAAGTTTGTTTTGGCCTAAAATGCATGATAACTGTCAAATATATCTTATTATACCTAACTCAGTAAAGTTTACTTTTTGAATATATATTTTGTGGCTAATATTAACCTGGCGATCAAGTTGTGTCAGCTGATCGTTTTTTTCTATGATACCATCTCAGAATCTGCTGCAGAAGCAGGTAAGTCCATGATGTCTCAACAGTCTCTCCATGATTTTCAAGCAGATCAGAGCAATTCGTTGTACAGGAAATAAAACGTTTCTACAGACATTCTTAAGCTCAATACTGCTCGTTTGTGAAGCCGTGTTGACATCAGTGACAGGCTGATCACATCCGTGACAGGCACGCCCAGAGCGAATGAAGCAGTAATTTCCCCACAACAGAGCCATCTGAAACACACACAGCGTACATATTTTAGTACCTAACAGCGATAACTTGCAGACATTAAAGTGTAGCACGACGTACTTATAGCAAACTAGCATTAGCAACCATTAGCTTACCGTCATATACGACCTAGTTTGTATCCTCACGCCTTTGGCTCTCCCAGAAGCTGCAGAACTATTCCAGACTGCTTTCATCTCGCTGCCTGTACCCTTGTCTGGCGGTCCTTTTTGGCGTTTACAGTGAAAAAAGCCACAGACCGAGGAGTGGCCTTGTACAGCTATGTGTTATGTTTTGCTTGGGTCTTCTCAATAAAGTTTTGGAAAAAAAAATGTTTTGCTTGGGTCGCGTGCGTTACGTCACGGGAGTGTGGCACCGCCTCGCTGTTATAAACCCACCCACCCTAGCACAACACCCATGCCCAACACCGTGCTAATGGAGACAGAAGCATTCCGAGCCGTACTGAAGTGAATCGAGCCGTACCGAGGTGTGCTGGGCTAGTGGAAAAGAGGACCACGTCTCCTTAAAATACATAAAATAATCCCATATTACACACATTCACTCACATATATATACAGGCATTCACACACCAGGAAAATATAGTTTCAGGTAACCCCAACGTCTCTGGGTAGCCACCATCCAGAAAACTGCCTCGGAGGCCCTGGACACCCCCACAACGTATGCGCCCCTGGCCTCTGTCCACCTCCAGGGTCGAAACCCCCCTCCCTGACGAACATGTCTTTATGCCGCCAAAATCTTGTATACAGCCACAGAGGGCCTGGGCATCCCCACGGCATCCTTAAGTCCAGCCGCTGCCGCCCCCCAGGATCAAAACACCCCTCACTGGCCAACATGTCTCTAACCCTCAAAACTGGTCTTTCTTTTCTGGGTCAAACCCTGCCACCGACCCACAGGGGAACTCGACCTGGTCTCCCGTGCCAGCCACATCATCTCAGGACCTCCTTCCTGCGTCGTGCTGTCCCGCCAACCCTGTCCAAACTCTTACCCCGACAATGGCGTTTGGCGCTCTGCAGAAACACGCCAATTTTTCCAGCTCCACTCTCATATCCTCCAGCCTCGGCAGCCCTCTTCACGGGGACCCTGCAGTGCCGTCCAGTTCCAACACCAAGGGTACTGCGGCTACCAGCACCGGGGTCAACCCTCGCTGGGTTATTGTCACACCAGTCACAACACTCAGCTTGCCAGATCAGCTCATGTCCCGAACCGCGCCGTCAACCATGTCTGGCTGTAGCTGCTGTCCCTCGGGGCTCTCTGTGACACTCCCGTCGGCTCCATCTCCCGACCCGGGCACGTCGCCACTGCTCTTGGCCCCCTCGCTCCACTTGTCTGCTGCGTAGCCTCCGTATCCGGCCGCTGCTCACCTCTGGGACATGCACCATCACCCTCGCCAAGCCCGCTCACCGACCTGGGCTCCTCACCGCTGCATCCCGTGCTCTCGGTGTTGGTGGTCTGCTGCGCTGTCACCATGTCCTGTGGCTGCTGCTCCTCCCCGGGGCCTTCAGCCTGCCTGGCCTCGCTTGCCCATTTTTGACACGAAGTTAGCTCCTTAGCTAGCCCATCAGTTCCTGGTGCCAAGAGCTCCATCACATGCAGCTTCACAGCCCTCGTCTGACCGTCAAAGTGCCTGGCCAGCTGTTCGACAGCATCCTCGTAGAGGTCCGCTCCACCCAGAGCACCGAGGACCCTTCAGCCCTCCGAACCGAGATTGTGGGCCAGGAGCGCCCGCCAATGTCTCCCGTCTAACATGTGTAGGCCCAGTGCCCTAAAATATTCCTCAAATGAGGCTCTCCACTCCGGCCAGAGGATCACAGGCTCCCCCTCGCGCTCCAGAAATGGTGCCAACGGCCGAGGCAACCAGCACGCTCCCATTAGTCTCCTCATTGCCAAATGTTTTATCGTGAAAATGACATGAGACGGAGAGCTTCTTGAGGGACATCCAACTCAAGTTATTAGCCAGAACACTCAACTATATACTGTTACGAATGGCTCTTGCGAGCCATTAATAAGAGCCAAGGGCCAACCGGTGAGTTTGCGTAGTTTATTAATAATAAGGGAAAAGGAACACAACAAAGGAAAAGAGCCTCATGGGGCAAACCACAAATAATATAAGAGGTACACTTACGGATAACGATGAGAGGAGAGAGGAGGGCTGGAGCCGGACGTAGGGACTCCAGCCTAATCCACAGCGAGAGGTACGTGTGGATAAGGCGTGTGAGGTCGCAGCCCTGAGCAAACAGGGCCGCTCCCTTTTATAATGGTTGACAGCGCCTCAGCTGATGAGAGGTAATTGGCCTCCAGCCGTCCCATGGAGCTTGACAGCCGGAAGCCCGCTGAGACACTGTCATACCAAAAGCCGGGCTGAGGAGATGTATGGCCTGAGCGCGGATGACATCGGCGCATAGACCATGACATATACAGAGTGGGCCGTGTCCGACTGACGTCACCCTGTGGGTGGGCATGGCATCCCAGACACCCAATTCTCATACATGACACTGAATTGTAATCAGATTGAAGAAATTTTGCCCATGTAACCAGACAGGTGGGTTATGTCAATTGTTAATCCGATTGGTGCGCATATGAATGAATGAATCTTTATTTCGGATAGATTAAAAGTACAGATTAAAAAGAAACAGAATAATATAACAAAGGGGGAAAGAAAATCCAACAAGGTCAAATTAGACAATAACTCCTCTGATTATACAGTTCAACATAAGTTATCCGAAATGGGTGATGGCTGAAGCCGCAGCTTATATTGCCCACCCATATTCCATCCAAGAATTCAAAAGAAAAACAAAACAAGAGCGATTACAATTCAGAACAAAGCTAAGACAAAATGTGACAAAAAACTAAGCAACAACACAACGCAGACTGGATATGACAATCCTTATGTGATTTTACATGCCATCTTGTATATATGTTTGGAGTATTTCTTCCTTTAGTTTTTGTTTAAACTGTCCAAGCGTTGTACATGATTTTAATTCAGGTCCAAAATCGTTCCATAATCTGACTCCTTGCACTGAAACACAGTGTTGCTTGGTGGTAGTTCTCACTGAAGGTTTTTGAAATATACATGTTCCTCTGAAATGATATTGTTTCTCCCTTATTTGGAACAACTTTTGGATATTTGCGGGCAGTGATAGATTCTTCACTTTAAACATTATTACTGCAGTTTTAAAGTCAACCAGATCTTTCAACTTGAGAGCTTTTAATTTAAGAAAAAGTGGGTTTGTTGGTTCCCTGTAAGCAGCTTTGTTTATTATTCTAATAGCTCTCTTCTGAAGCATAAAGACTGGATATATGTTTGTTTTATATGTATTTCCCCATACTTCAGTACAATATGTCATATATGGGAGTATTAATGAATGATACAAGGTATATAGTGTGGGTTGATTCAGCAAATATTTCACTCTGTGTAGTATTGCAATTGATTTGGATATTTTACCTTTAATATAATTAATGTGACTTCCAACACAGTTTATTATCAATTATTACTCCAAGAAATTTAGTTTTGGATACTATTTCAATCTCTACACCATTTACACTGAGTTTAGATACTAAGCTGTTGTGATGGTTGTTAAAAACTATAAATTTTGTCTTACTTAAATTGAGCGTTAATTTGTTTGAATCAAACCACAGTTTAAGCTTTCCTAATTCCTTTCCGAGTGTATCCAAAAGTTGTTCCAAATTGCTTCCACTGCATAATAAATTGGTGTCATCGGCAAACAATATTAAATCCATTTTTTCTGAAACTTTACATATATCATTTATATACATATTGAATAACAATGGCCCCAAAACTGAACCCTGTGGGACTCCACAAGTAACCTTCAGTAACTGTGAGTTTTTGTTACCAACACATACATACTGATATCTATTCTTTAAGTAACTGCATAACCAGGACAGTGCTACCCCCCAATACCACAATTTTGTAGTTTCTTTAATAATAAATTATGATCCACTGTATCAAATGCTTTTTTAAGATCCAGGAATACCCCAACTGAATACTCTTTATTTTCAACGGCAGTTGATATTTTTTCTATAAATTCCATTAGAGCAAATGCAGTTGTCCTCTTGTGTCTGAACCCATATTGCTGCTCACACAATAAATAATTTTTCAGTATGAAGTTGTCAATTCTCTCATAGAATATTTTTTCAAGTATCTTGGAAAATTGCGGCAATAGTAAAATTGGTCTATAGTTTGAGAATTCCCCTCTGTCACCCGTCTTGTATATCGGAATTACTTTAGCTATTTTCATTGCATTGGGAAATATACCTGTTTGGAGAGACAGGTTACAGATATACGTCAGTGGTTTCACTAAGCATTCAATAATAGTTTTGACTAAGAGCATGTCAATACCATCACAGTCCGTAGATGTTTTACTTTTAAACGATTTAACAATTTCAATGACCTCTCTCTCGTCTGTGTTCTTTATGAAAATTGAGTCGTTTATAGCAGTGTTTTTGCTTATTGTATCACCTGTGGGTGCCGTAATGGGTATTTCGCGAGCCAAATTAGGACCAATGTTAACAAAAAAGTTATTAAATTCATCTGCAGGTGAAGCTGCATTTACATTCTGAGTCGTTTTATTATTTTTTGAAAAATCGGTTGGGTAGCTTGTATTTCTGTTTTTATTTCCAAGAATATTGTTAAGTATTGTCCATGTATTTTTAATATTGTCTCTGTTTTTCTCCAGTTCTTTACTGTAATAGTCTCTTTTACTACATCTTATTATATATGTTAACTTATTTTTGTATGTTTTATACCGTTGCTCTGCTTCTTTTGTCCTTTTCTTTAGGAAAGCTTTATACAATAAATTTTTCTTTTTACAAGCCTTTTGTAATCCTTTGGTTAACCATGGCTTATCGGCAAATTTATGTTTAAGCTTTTTCTTTACTAATGGACAATTTTTTTCATAAAGAGTGGTTACAATGTTTATAAATGTGTCATAGGCTTCATTTACATCTGATACATAGACTTTTGTCCAGTCTTGCTTCAGCAAGTCTTCTTTAAAAGAACTGATTGCATTTTGTGATTTGTATCTGAACGATTTTAAAATTTTTTCTGTATTGGCCCCCGTGTGGCCATGGATAAGTGCAAAGGTTGGCAAATGGTCACTTATATCATTTATCAATAATCCACTTTCTATTTTCTTATCAATAATATTAACAAACACGTTGTCAATAAGTGTAGCAGTGTGAACTGTGATTCTACTAGGATGTGTTATTGTGGGATATAGACTCATGCTGTACATAGAATTCATGAACTCTGTAATTACATTTTGTTGATATGGATTTAGTAAATCAGTATTGAAATCTCCATAAATTACTACCATTTTCTTACTAGTAATATTATTGTGCAGCTTGACTAATTTATTTCTGAATGTCTCAATGCAAGTTCCCGGCGTTCTATATATACAACTTATAATTATATTTTTTGTTTTATCTTGGTCAGTCTCAACAGTAACACATTCCAAAATCTCTGGTAGTGCAAAGGACATTTCATTTACAAGCTTACACCCCTATACAGGTCATCAATATACAGTGCAACACCACCACCCTTTTTTTGAGATCTGTTAATATGAAACATCTGATATCCCTCTATTGCCATCAGAGGAGCCTGCTCTTCATTAAGCCAAGTTTCAGAGACTGCAATAGCTGTAAATTTTCTGTCTAGCTGTTTTAAATAGTCCTGAATCTGTGGAAAGTTTTTGTTAAGACTTCTGCTGTTGAAGTGTGTTATTGATAGTTTACCATCTAGTTGCACTTGACTTTTGAATTGCTTTTCAGTGTAATATTCACAATGATTATGAATATTATTGAAAAAGTGGTTATCAGGATCAATATAATTTTCCATCTCTTGTAGTTTATGTTCAGCATAATGGCATATTTTCAGAGTTTGAATTTCCTCACTCTGTGTCAAATGACTTCCTCCAGCTGGGGATAATTGATGTCTACTCAAGTCAGTCATAAGTTTTTTTGTTTGTTTAGTTTAGTTTTTTTTTAAGTACATTGACATGGTATGTCAAAAGAACTATTCTTGCCGTGTGTGTGGATATGGATTATCATAGTCTCTTAATTTTCTTAATCAGTGTTCATCTGTATTAAGTCAGTAACATCTCTGATCATTATACTCTTTCCTTCCTCAGGTGTTCCATTTAGTTTGATCCAAACTCTACAATTTCTTGTCCATGTTGCCTGTATCTTATTTTGTCTTTTCAGCATCCGTGCTTGCCGTGCTATTTCAGCATTAGTTTTTGTTAGATGTTCATTTAGGTAAACTTCTGTTCCCTGTAGCTTTCTGGCCTGCCTCAATGTGTCATTCTTTACCCTTCTGTTCACAAAGCACATCACAATTGATTTCTTTGTTTTATTATCCTTTCTGGTTAAAGCATGACAGGCTGAAATTGCATTTGCTTCTACGTTTATATTTCTGCTATCAAGGAACTGAAGCACCTGGTTTTCCAGGGAGACTGATTCACTTGCGGGAGCCTCCTCACCTCTCATTCCTGCTGTAGCATGAGCATATGATTGGTATTTAATGTCTAGTCCACTTCTAATTAGATCATCCATACAAGAACTGTCATATAATGTGATATTTATATGTGGTGTGTCTTTAAGACTGTGGTGACGTCACAGGTCAGAGTTGACCTTCACCGAGTGATATAGATATAAAAATGGCGATGTGTTGATGTTGCCGTCTGTTAATGTTTCCCGCTCCTAGTTGTTAAAAGAGAACTCTGTTGAAACCACTATTCGTGTGGACCTCAGTTCTTTACATGGTGTCAGAAGTGCTTGACGGACGCTCTGCTTCAGTAAGATGGCCAAGTTTAATTCCCCGGAAAGTTTTCCTTTTCATCGTCCAAATGAATGGGCGGGCTGGAAAGAGCGCTTTCTGCGTTTCCAGACGGCTATAAAACTGAATAAAGAGGACGGCGAAGTTCAGGTCAGTTCACTGATTTACGCCATGGGCCCTGAAGCTGAAAACATCTTCAAATCATTCTCCTTTACTGAGGAAACGGATCAAAAGAAGTTTGACGTTGTGTTAGGAAAATACGACGAGTACTTCTGTCCTAAACGGAACGTGATCCACGAGCACGCTTGTTTTCACCAGAGGCTGCAGCGGCCCGGTGAGAAAGTGGAAATGTTTATCAGAGCCCTTTTTGAGATGTCAGAACACTGTGACTTTGGTGTAAAGAGAGATGAACATATCCGTGACCGAATTGTTGTGGGCATCCTTGATAAAGAGCTGTCACGTAAACTGCAGATGATGGCTGATCTAACGCTTGCCCAAACTATTCAAACAGTTCGCCAGTCCGAGGAGGTTGTCCTCCAGGTTCACCAGCAGGGGGAGGCACACGCCACGGTGCAGGAGATCCAGGGAAAAGCAGCAGGCAGAGGAAGATCTCCATTTAAACCAAAGAAGAAAAAAAGTGGAGAGCAAAAAGACTCATGGTGTGGAAGATGTGGAAAATTCAAACACAGAGATCCTGAAAAGTGCCCAGCCATGAAGTCAACATGCAACAAGTGTAAAAAGGTGGGTCACTGGGAAAAGAAATGTCACAGTAAATCAGTCAGAGAAGTCACTGAAGAGACAGTTTCCCAGACACCATTTTTTTGGGGCGCAGTCACAAAAACAGACAGAAATGATGACCCATGGACCATACAGCTTACAATTGGAACAACACCAGTCAATTTTAAAATTGATACGGGTGCAGATTCAAACATTATGGGACAAAAGACATTTAACGAACTAGTTCCTAAGAAGGAATTAGAGCCATCTAATGTCACACTGTGCAGCCCGGGTGGTCAATTGGACTGTATAGGGAAATTTCATGCCTTCACAGAATACAAAGAAAAACCATATACTTTTCCTGTGTATGTCATCAGTGGCAATAATGCAAACAATTTGCTGGGCAGAGACACAGCAATGTCGATGGGGCTTGTGAAGCGTGTTGAAGAAGTACACAAAGCATTTGGTGAGCATGGAACACTTAAAACAGAACCAGTTAAAATCCTGTTAAAAGAGAATGCTCAGCCATACACAGTGCACACTGCCCGCCGTGTCCCTTTGCCACTT
Organism: Pholidichthys leucotaenia; assembly: GCA_020510985.1. NCBI lineage: Eukaryota > Metazoa > Chordata > Actinopteri > Cichliformes > Pholidichthyidae > Pholidichthys > Pholidichthys leucotaenia. The sequence continues at coordinate 326,198,608 of CM035841.1, read as the reverse complement.
TTGCAGAAGGTTAAAGAGGAATTGCAGCGTATGGAGGAGAATAATGTGATTGAAGCTGTGATTGATCCTACAGATTGGTGCGCGCCAATGGTGCCAGTCCCAAGGAAAAATGGAAAAGTGCGGATCTGTGTCGATTTAAAGAGGTTAAATGAAGCTGTACGAAGAGAGAGGTATGTTCTTCCTACTGCAGAGGAAATCACTGCAAAACTTAGTGGAGCAACCACATTCACATCATTGGATGCTGCCTCCGGGTTTTGGCAGATTCCTCTCCATCCAGAAAGCAGTAAATTAACAACCTTTATCACACCCTTTGGGAGATATGCATTCAAACGTCTTCCATTTGGGATCACAAGCGCTCCTGAAATTTTTCAGCGCAAAATGACAGAAACCCTCAACGGCCTGGAAGGCGTGGCTATCTACATGGATGACATACTGGTGTACGGCGACACTCCTGAACAGCACGACCAGCGTCTCAGCAAGGTACTGGAAAGGATCGAGTCAGCCGGACTTAAACTGAACAGAGAAAAATGTAAGTTTAGACAAAACAAGCTTCACTTCTTGGGCCAAGAAATTGACAAATCAGGTGTGAGACCCGACCCTGATAAAGTCAAGGCAATCTGCGAGCTCCCTCCACCACAGAACGTGCATGACCTCAAGCGTGTCTTGGGCATGTTTAACTACCTAGGGAAATATATCCCAAATCTGTCGACAGTGAGCCAGCCACTATATGAACTGTTGAAATCCAAGTCAGTGTGGATGTGGGACCATTCTCAGCAGGAGGCATTTCAACGCATCAAAGACATTCTGTCTACTTCTCCAGTTCTGAAATTCTATGATGTGAATCGACCTACTGCCATATCAGCCGATGCCAGCAGCTATGGTATAGGTGGAGTACTACTGCAACTGCACGATGGAAACTGGAAACCTGTGGCATACTGCTCACGTCGTCTGTCAGAGGCCGAGACTAGATATGCACAGATAGAGAAGGAGTGTTTGGCGAGTGTCTGGGCATGTGAGAGATTTGAGAAGTACCTCTGTGGTCTGGAAGATTTTAAGTTGGTCACAGATCACAAACCCTTGGTGCCTCTCATGAACAAAAAGGACCTGGACAATGTGCCAATACGGTGCCAAAGGCTACTTATGAGACTTATGAGGTTCAAACCGACAGCCGAATATGCTCCGGGAAAGACCTTGGTAGTAGCTGATACACTCTCAAGAAGTCCACTACAGTGCGTAGAAAATGAGACTGATTCTCACTCTGATGTAGCGTGCTACATAGCAGCAGTTATTGATAACTTGCCAGCTACTACACATAAAATAGACACTATAAAGACCGCTACAGCAGCTGACTGTAACCTACAGTTGGTGTTGCGGTACATCAAGTCAGGATGGCCAGAATACATAGGCAATGTCCCAGCAGCTATCAGAGACTATTTTCCCATTAAAAATGAACTGTCTGAATGCGATGGAATTATCACCAGAGGAAGCCGCATGTTGATTCCGGATGTGCTCAGAGCAGACATCTTGGATCGAATACATGATGGACATCAAGGTCTGACAAAATGCAGAGAGTGGGCCTGCACATCTGTGTGGTGGCTTGGCATCTCATCTGAAATCAAACGCAAAGTCCAGTCCTGTCAGGTGTGTCGTGAGATGAGACCAGCTCAGCGAAAAGAGCCTCTCTTGTCAACCCCTCTACCTGATCGACCCTGGAAGAGACTTGCTGTTGACCTGTGTGAGCATAACAAGCACACTTACCTTGTTGTGTCAGACTATTTCTCTCGGTTCCTCGAGATACTTCATCTGCCAGTAACCACTGCTTCTCAGGTGATCTTAAAGCTGAAAGCAGTGTTTGCGAGGTTTGGTTGTCCAGATGTGGTTGTATCTGACAATGGGCCTCAATTCTCATGCCAAGAATTTAAAAAGTTTGCAAGGGAGTTTGACTTTTTGCACATCACCTCAAGTCCACACAACCCTCAAGGAAACGGACATGCAGAGAGGGGAGTTCAAACAGCAAAAAGAATCTTAAAGCAGCAAGATCCTTTGCTCGCCCTCATGTGCTTTCGATCAACGCCCTGCACCACCACAGGCGTGAGTCCTGCAGAGCTACTTATGGGTCGAAAGATCAAAACAACTCTTCCTACACTCGAAGTGAATCTTCAGCCCTGATGGCCTGATCTGGAAGTCGTCAGGAATAAGGATGCAATGGAGAAACAGAAACAAGCATTCTACTTCAATCAGCGCCATGGAGCTAAACCCCTACCTTCGTTGAAGCCAGGAGATTCAGTCCTCACAAAGCTGGACCATCAGAAATCCTGGAAAACACCCGCTGTTGTCACAGGAGAAAGCAGCACACCTCGCTCCTTTCTTATTGAAACACCCCAGGCAGCAACTTTGCGACGCAACCGCCGTCACTTGCAACATGATCCTGAATCAGCCAGAGAGATACACTCTTCAGCTCCAAATGACCTGCAGCCAGAGATTGTCGATCAGCAGCCTGAAACTGCAGCTGCTGCTGACACTATTTTACCAGAATCCAGTGTCAAACCGCCAGACTTTCCAAAGCAAGGACTGTTGTTTACCCGGTCTGGTAGAATGATTAAACCTGTGCAAAGACTAGATTTGTAGAGAGAAAAAAAAAAAATGAAAAAAGAGAGAAATTCACGTGTTCACTGTGATAAGTGTGGTTATATTTGGTTCGATGATTAAGCCATGGGCTGTGGGGAAGGGTGAAATGGGAAAAATGTTTGAATTGAAAAATTGTTTTGTTCTGAAAAAAAAAAAAAAACTAAAAAAAAGGGGGAGATGTCATATAATGTGATATTTATATGTGGGGTGTCTTTAAGACTGTGGTGACGTCACAGGTCAGAGTTGACCTTCACCGAGTGATATAGATATAAAAATGGCGATGTGTTGATGTTGCCGCCTGTTAATGTTTCCCGTTCCTAGTTGTTAAAAGAGAACTCTGTTGAAACCACTATTCGTGTGGACCTCAGTTCTTTACAAGAACATTGTTCAAGCTCCTCGACGCGTCGCTCCAATATAAACACGAATTCCGAAGTTTGGGTAGAAAATGTTTACTGCGCATGTCTGTACGTCAGCTACACGTTGACGTGACGTATTTCCGCCTTTACAGCCGCTAGTTGAAGACATGGCAGGAGTAAAATAAAACTGGGCTGTATTGTCCTCTGCTGTCTTCCTCTGTTCGTCATATGCAGAAGTATGTACTGCTGGACTTGTAGTTTCATTACGGAGACCAGCAGAAGCAAAAGTACAGTCTTAATAACACAATACAGGTCTATTTCAAAGAGAGAAAGACACATAGCGCAGTTTGTTTACATCGGAAGTTGCTTCTGCTACTATTTCCGGAATGTCGGATAAATCAGGGCATGTCAAAATGATTTAGTCCGTTCAAATGTGTGACACATGGAAACGCACGTCCTAATTGGATCAACTTTTTCAGGATCCATGTAAACAGTAAAGTTATGATCTGAATTGGTAATCTGAAGAAATTTTGCACATGTAACCGTGGCTTTGTGCAAAAGGTCCGCTGCTGCTGCTGCTGGGTGCACTTTATTTTGAAATTCCCAACTGGACGTTATTTTTATTGTTCTTTCCTTTCGGCGGTGGTTAAAACGGGACAGTTCGCAGGAAGTATAAAGTGCAGGGACATCGACAGCATGGCAGGGAATTCCAACGCGAAAATATTAATAATAGGCTGTGGGATATCAGGTATAGCAGCGGCGGTGAAGCTCGTTAAAGCTGGATTTAATATCCGGATACTCGAAGCTACTAACAGAAGTGGAGGACGAATAAAAACAGGAACTCTGGGTGAGTGGGCCTGCGATTATTTCTGTGTAAAATTTGGTTTATTCTGGGTTTTAAGACATGTTTCTCTCAGAAATGAAAACGTCAAAATGGGGTTATTACCAATATTTTTACAGTTTCGTGTCCCCCTTTTGTGCCTGATAAGCACCTAATGCCACTGGTTTGAATCGTACAGGGAAAAAATTAAGAAAGAAGTGACAAACTTCCAAGAATAAAGTTAGAAATTTAAATGAAAAAAAAGAGAAACACACTATTACTTAAAAGATCGGATTGTCTGTTTGTTAGAACCCTTCTATGGCGACCTTATTGTAGTGGAAGAGTTTCTGTTGTAAGAGCTTCCTAATGCTACGTGGACACGTAGTAATAATAATATGATTTTCTCTTTTGCAGTGGTTGGATACAACAGATTTCAGGTTCTGTTTTTCAGCTGTTGCTTCTTGTGCCCGTGTGTACTTTGCTCTTGTCTCTTGTTCACATTCTTTCCTGTATTCCTTTTTTTCTGGTTCCAAAGGTTCTTTGTGTTTCTCCTATGTAGATTTTGTTGTATGATCGGCATGGTGTCACAGATCACATTACTTTTGTAATGTCCTCTATGAAATAAAAGTAATGTTCTTCTTCTTCTTCCTTTAGATTTAATAGGCAGTTGGCAACCAGCTTACGGGTGCATTACCGCCACGTACTTCACTCAGTAAACATCACTCTATCAATGCAGAATCTGGAATCCAAAAGTAATGTTATCTAAGCGGTAGAAGATGGATGGATGGATGTTATCTATAAATACCATGCCGATCATGCAACAAAACCTACAGAGGAGAAATGGGAAGAACCTTTGGAACCAGAAAAAAAGGAACACAGGAAAGAATGTGAACAAGAGACAACAAGGAATGGGCGTGTGATGTCACCCGATGGAAAAACTGCAAGGAACTGTGGGAAAAGTGGTCACATAAAAAGTGGTCTGCCTGTCTTTGTTTAATAGTGAGCAATGAATGTGGTTAAGCGGAAGTTTTAGTGAAGGTTGCTATAGTGTGTTGTTATTATTATTCCTCTGAACACCATGCAACGTTAGATTGAGGAAGTTTTGCTGCGTTATCAAATGCAACAACCACTCTCATGATTAGCATGTAAAAAGATTGATTAATGGCATACGCTTTTTTAACTTCCCAACTTGGAAGAAAAGTGGAGAGAATTGGGTCTCCGAGTTAACAAAGAGGTGTCAGATGGAACGGATTGCAGTGGTCAGAAGGAAAGACATCAGCTTTGACAGTATTCCTGCACACATGGTCATGTGTTCACAGCATTTTCACGATGCTAAGTTGTGATTTAAAAAATATTCAGAAGTGCAGAAAGACTACCCCTTTCCAGAGCAGCTGTCTTGCGCACCGTGTGTTTTGGCTGCACCTCAGCCATGGCTCTCTGTCATCTCTCAGTAATGTGTGAAAACGTACAGGGCAAAATCAAATAATTTCCCCACATCATCCCTGCTATTCCGAATTTCTCTTGCTAATCTGGAGCGGTGTTTTGTTTTTTGTTTTTTGTTTTTTTTAATGAGAGCTTTTCGTGTGCAGACTTTGATTTTTCTGAAGTTGTGATTACTTGTTGCCTTCATTACACATTCATTTAAAATCAGCTGGGGACTGAAGTCCATAGATTGTTTGGTATCACTGGATTCAGCAGCTTCTCCTCTTTCAGGTGACTATAAAAACGTCCAGGTCAAGGCAGGATTTACTCCAGTGTTTCCTCTGGTTTAAAGACCTTGCTGCAGTGGCAACATATTTTTCCCCCCGGGGGGGGGGGGGGGGCAGTAAACATTCTGGAATATGTTAGTTTTATACTATTTATTTCTTTTTAAATTTTTACACAGTAACGTTGCATATGGAACTTACCATTTCAAGTATTGTACAACCGAGGCTTGAATATTGGGCCAGTTGGGGTCCCACCCAGACGTCCTGTGTTTAGACTTTAGTGGTGTTGTCCTTCTCTCCTTCCTCTGCCTGAACACTTTCCTCTCCTTGGCTCCTCTCTTCTGTCTAATCTTGCCCTCTCAGAGCTCTGTCTAATTCAGTTTCTCTCTCTGTCTATTGTCGTATACAAACAGGTTAGAAAATAGTGTCATGTTTTGTCCTGTACAATTTTTTTGTCATGGTTTACATAAATGACAAAAATATGTGTATTTTTTGTATTTTTATTCTAGTGTTTCTTTTTTCCATTGAGAGAGTAGGAAAGGGAAAGAAACATTCATGTACATTCATTAATGTACTCATGCATACTTAAATTATATGATCAGGTGGGTGTAGTAACCAGAAATTCTACTCATGTAAAAGCAGTGCTTTGAAATTAATAATTAAAAATAGACAACCAAAAATTTCTACTTGAGTTAAGGGTACAAAGATCAGCCACTTAAAAGCTTGAGTCATGACTTCAGTCTTGAAGGTTTGAGGTTTTTCTCAAAAATTTATAACAATTTTCTTATAGTTTTCTACTTTTCTCTGTAAATTTATCTAAAGTTGAAACCATGTTCCTCAAATTTGTAATTTCCTCTCGTAAAATTGACTTTTCTTGTACATCTGAAACTTTATTATAAATTTGTGGATTATTTTATGACTAATTTTTGTCTGTTTTTAAAATAAAATTACTTTTTTTTTTTTTTAGATAAATTTGAAACAGACTGGAATTTATTTTTTTTTACTGTTTCCTTATAACAATTTACATTTTGACCATAATTTTGCAGTCAGAACAGAACAATAATTTAACTCTGATTACAAAGAAAAATATTAATAAAATTGTATTTAATGAAATAAATTAACTTAAATTACCAAGGATGCTGTTATTTCTGGTATAATATTTCTTTATATTTATAGTTTTTTTTTTTGTTTTGTTTTTTTTTAGAAATCTCCTCACCACCCAGACAGCAGGAAAATCCTCCCTTATTTTGAAATCAAATATTGACACGTTTAGTTTGTCTGAAGGCTGCTGACAGATTAAAGTCAGTGACCATGAATTTCGTCATCTTAACCTGCCAGGTACATAATGGGGAACTGTAGCGGACTCTAAAGACATAATTCACCACAGTATGTGTTCATGTACAGAATGATCTGCTTAAGCAGTTATAGTTGTGCTGTCAGGCTTTCTCATCAGGCACCTCTCTAGGCAGCTGCTGAAGGACGTCAGTTTAGCGTGAAAAGAGAGCTACTAGTAGTGTTTTTAGCTGTTGCTTTTTGTCACTGCCGTTGAAGAATAGAAACGGCACACCTGCTTGTGCGAGAAAAGAGAGAAATTGCCAGTCTCTTCATTCCTGCAATTCCTACAGAACATAACTTAATATTGTAGTGGCTGGTGAAATATATCCTCAGCAATTCATCAGTCCTTGCCTTTCCCTTCATATGAAGCCGGATGCATATGAATTCTAACCACATCTCATAGCTAAGCAACTCTTCCATTGTTGCTGCTGTTTCCAGCGGGTTAAAACCATGATAAATGCCTCCAGTGCTTACATACCTCTTATGATTTTTTCCGCGTTTAAAGTACTTTAATAAACTCATGTCTCTGTTGGACAGTCGCGCTTAGCGAGACACTGCCTGCTGACTGACTGGAAAACTCGTGAGAGAGGGGCGCTTCTAAACTCTGTGCAGATGACGGCCACATGTGTTGTTTGTGTGCACGCTTGCGGAAAGTCATTGCTTCATATATTTTTCTTAATAAATTCATATCTCCTTGGCGAGGCGGTAAAATTTCTGGCAAGGCGGCCCGCCACCGAGAAATGTTACCAGAGGAAACCCTGTACTCTTTGTTTTCATCTTGTCCCACATTCCATTTAAATCCCCTAAACAGGTTAAAAATCATTTCTAAACATTAATGTTTGCACTAAAATACACTTTTACTCTAGTTTTGTAAACATTGTGGTCTAAACTTTGACCAACAATTGAGAAAAAAAAATCACTGTTCTAATTTAGGATGTTTTTATAGTGGCTAATTATACCACTTATTATTTCGGTGCGCCAGCGGGAGCATCAGGCTTAATTAGTGCAAAACACTGTGTAGAAATAATGATTGCTTACCTTTGTGCAAACGATGGTTTTTGAACATAAGCCTGTAACGATTTATAGTTTTTAAATTGCTCATGGGTGTATGTGCGCACCCCACAAATCAGGTAGACTACAGATAAACAAAGAAGTGTGACCACGAAAATGGCGACGACGACCCAGAATGCAGTGCGGCATGACGTCAATGTCCATTCTCTATAGCAAGGTACACGCGAGCACAAGAAGCGACAGCTGAACAACAGAACCTGAAATCTGCCATATCTGACCACTGCAAACGAGAAAATCATATCATGGACTGGGAAGAGGCAAACGTCATCTGCACAGAAAGCAACAAATACCACCGTTGGATCAGGGAAGCCATCGAGATCAGAAAACGGACTCCAAGAACCATCAACAAGGATGAGGGTCCTTTACCCTGTGCCACACCTGGGATGCTGTCCTCCACAGGATACCAGACAGCAGGGGCCGTAGTCGTCCTCTGCTGTCTGGTAAACCTGGATAAAACAGCTGATCATCACATGACCCTTCTGACGAAGGCTGCAAGAAGTGGCTGAAACATGTTAAAGTTAAAAACCTTTTTCACTCTCTGATAGAAGAGAAAATATTTGTATAATTATTTTAGAAGACAAGACAGTATGAACTCCTTTTGAGTTATTTGTGCTTGTTACAGACACATACTTTATTGCATGATTGATTTTTTTTTCTTTTTCTTTTTTACTGGCTCTCCATTCTCAAAATCCACACTTTATTTGTAGGTGAAAATATTATTGAGATTGGCGCAAACTGGATCCATGGACCCTCAGAGGAGAACCCAGTGTTTTGTTTGGCCCGTCAGTATGGACTTCTGGATCCAGAGGCCCTCACTCCTGAGAACCAGGGCATGGACATTGGAGGACACCCCCCATGGGTTCGCAATGCCTTCACCAGCTCAGGTTTGAAGATTTTTATGTGTATTGTAAGTTTTTATTTGAAAGATATTTTGTTATTGATTTCAGGTTATTTATATGAAGCAGTCTGTGTTGAGCAAGCTGTAAATAAACTCAGATATCTGTTGACTGTCACTCCTTAGAGTCCCAAGTTCTTAGTTTGTCTGCCACCCATTATGCTCTAAGTGATGATGCGAATTATAGAATTGAACTGACACAGAGCAGAGTTGACTGAACTGTTTTGCATAACTGTTTTCAGTAGTTCATTTAGTCTGTACTTTGATTTCTGACTGTACGCTGGTAATCTTAATATATTCTTATATAATGTTTGCAGGTAGGAAGCTGAATGAAGAGGACATCTCCCCTGCCCTGGAGATGTTTGCTGAACTGCTGTATGAAAGTTCAAAATTTCACATTCAAGGAGGAGAGCCCTTTGCCAGTGTCGGAGAGTTCATAAAATCAGAGGTACATTTATTTCAGATATTAATAATTAATCCTACTTAAGTGCTTAAGTGTAATATCTGAGATCAGTTGCAACCATAATTAAAATGTCTCTTATAGGTTCAGAAACGAGCAGCAGAAGAATGGAAAGACATAGACACAGCTACCAGATCTCTGCGACACTGTGTGATCAGTAACCTGCTGAAGGTGGAGTGCAGTATCAATGGGAGTCACAGCATGGATGAGGTGGGCCTGGGGGGCTTTGGCCTATACAAGACTCTGCCTGGACTGGACTGCACATTCCCTGGGTTTGTATAACATTGTATAAGTAGACTGCTGCTCTACGTATACAGTTATTCATACTATACTTTATTTATTTTATTTGATCTGGACAGACAGATGTATTGGACAAACCAGATACTTTGCTTAAGTGTTTTAGCAATACATGCCAGTTCACATCATTAGTCCGTAGGAGGCTTTTGGAAAAGAAGAATAAGAGAAAGGGTAAAACAGAGAACAGTAAAAAAAAAGTTAATAAACGGATGATTAAAATGTTAATACTTACAAAAATGCAAAAGAAAAAGTAGTTATTTATGTGTGCATATATCCATATACAAAAACAACATACATTCACATACACACACAAACAGAAAGAAGAGAAAAAGAAAAAAATAATAATACCATCATGTCATGGTCACTCAATTTTTAGCCCTATCATGCACACATTGTTGATTTATACTAAACCATTTTTTAAGCTCTTTTTTAAAAACCCTTAGACTGCTGTTTCAGTTCAGCAGAGCCCTGTGTAGTGGTTCTTCAAGGCTCTGTCGTCTCTTAATGACATTGTCACACAGTGGTGGTGCCTGACTATTTAAACACTTAAAAAATTTAAGAACACAGAAATGTATGAAATTATCGAAGGTTAAAAGATTACGTTTATTATTATGTTGATATACAGTTATTCAGTTTATTGGTTCATAAACTGGCCACATCATTAAGATAAAGTTCAGCTGCTCTTTTATGTACATATCAGCCAGTCACATTGAAGCAGCTCAGTGCATTTAGGCTGCACGTAGACATGGTCAACACTATCTGCTGAAGTGGTCAAGACCGATGATTTAGATGACTCTGAATATGGCATGGATGTTGGTGCCAGATGGGCTGGTATGAGTATTTCAGGAACTGCCGATCTACTTCGATTTTCATACACAATCGTCTCTAGGGCTTACAGAGAACAGTCTGAAAAAGAGAAAATACCCCAAGAGCAGCAGTTCTCAAGGTGAAAGAATGGGTGACTCAGCAGCTCCACTGGAGCAGTGGAGCTGCTCAGTTGCCACAGGTCAGCCTATGGTTGTACTGGGCAGCTTCAAGGTGTGAGTGTGAACAGGGTATCCTTGAAAAAGGGAAGTTGCCTCTCAATGGAACTACCCTGTATAAATAAAGGTTTGAAAAAATTAAAAGCAAGGTTTATAGAGGAGCATCTGTGAACACACAGCACATCCAACCTTGAAGCAGATGGGCTACAGCAGCAGAAGACCACACCATGTGTTACTTCTGTCAACCATTCCCACAGACTTACTAACATTGGAAATAGAAGACTGGAAAAAATATTGCCTTGAGTGATGAGTCTAGATTTCTGCTGCGATAGTCAGATGGTGAGGTCTGAATTTGGTGTTCCAACAAAATGAATGAGTGTATGCATTAGGGCTGGGCAATAAGGCCTAAGAATTCCAGATTTATTTTTCACACCATATTTGATTTTTTTTTTTTAATACAAAAGACAAAGAATTATTACCTTGGCCAAGGAGATAATATTTTCATGTTTGTTTGTTTGTTTGTTAGCAGGATTACACAAAAACTACTGGATGGATTGACGGATGAAATTTTCACTTGAAGCAGCCCTTAGGCCAGGGGTGTCCAATCATGTGCCATGGAGGGCCAAGACCCTGCAGGCTTTACCTCCAACCAGTGTCTTCAACAGCAGATTTCACTGAACTTCTTCCCACTGATTGCTGATAAGTGAAAACACCTGCTGAAGAGACTGAGTAGAAGAGAAAACCTGCAGGGTCTTGGCCCTCCATGGCACATGATTGGACACCCCTGCCTTAGGCTATGGATGAACCCATATGATTTTGGAGGTGATCCAGGTCAGGATGCAGATTCTGGGTCACTTTTTCACTTTCTTTAGCATTGCAAGAGAAGGCCTTGGCAGAGGTATGTGCTCTGTGAGTGCCCTGCAGTTTCAAATAAGTTCTTTTTATTTCAAAGAAACATGAATAAACATGATTCCCTATTGGTTAAAAAAAAAAAGTGTAAACCTGGGTTTAACCAGACCTTTCTTTTAAGATAAATGTTTGATCAAACAAAGATGAGTCCACAAATTTATGATTATTACAGTCCCAACATAACTTTGATAATAACTTAAAAAAACAGAGTCCTATCGTCTTGAAGCAAGACAAACAAAGTGCAAATCCATCTCATTACTTTTTGTAAAATCAGTGAAAGTACCTCGGTGACGTCCGCTGCCTTTTTTCATTGCATGTGTTTTTGTGTCAGAAAGATGGAGTGAGGGAGGAGCTTAGAGCTGGAGACTACCGTATTTAGTCTAGTGAAAGGAAATGTCGATTTTATTTGACATTGTCCAAACAAATTAATTTGAACTTTGTTCTGAAATCAATGTATTGCTGAGCCCAAGTACGCATGCATGGAGCATCATGACTGTGCAGCATCTTTGTTATGCAAGCATGTATGTGTATATATGGACAGTATATCTGAGGAATGTTTCCAGCACCATGCTGAATTTCTGCTATGAAGAATTAAGGCAATTGGAAGGCAAAAGGGGTCCAACCTGCTATTGGCAAGGTATACCTAATGAAGTGGCTGGCAAGTGTAGAGGTAAACTGTTGTGTGTGAAGTTGTAATCTGCTGCTACATTATTATGTTAATTAACTAGATAATAAAGTAGACTTAGAAAAAGACTGTTTTAGCAGGAATGTATTAAAGTGACCTAAAGATTGTGTTCTTTCTTGTGCAGTGGCTATGAGGGTTTAATCAGAAGCTTGATGCTGGAGCTTCCTGCTGGTTTAGTGACTTACAATCAGCCCGTGCACTGTGTCCACTGGAATAACACGGAACAGAAGGAAACATCCGTGCTGGTTGAGTGTAATGATGGAGAAACTATTGCCGTTGATCATGTTATTGTCACAGTCCCTTTGGGTAAATTGAAATCCTTCTTACACCCTTTTTTTCTGACTCACTGAACAAAATTTTAGGTTTTTCTACAACTGACGTTTTAACAATGGGGTTGAAAGTGCTTGTTTTTTTTTTTTTTCCAAAAGATCCAAATGGCTGTGTAAGTAATTAAGGAGTAATAGTAAACTTTTTCTTTTGTCCTTGGTTGTCAGGATACTTAAAGAAGCATCATTCAACAATGTTCCAGCCTTCTCTACCTCTTCACAAACTGCACTCTGTCCAGAGATTGGGTTTTGGAACAAATAATAAAATACTTGTGGAGTTTGAGTCGCCGTGGTGGGATGCTGACTGTGAAGTAATCAACTTTGTGTGGGAAGATGAGGTGAGAGGTGTTGTTAGTTTCAGCATTTAATGAAGTGGTTTCTGTTGGTGGCAGACGGACAGTGCGCTCTGTTAAATGCAAATTTTCAGATTCTAGATGATTTAAGTGATTTCTCAGTACAGACACCAGGACATGCCATTCTCATTAGTAGGATAAGCCTGAAGTTACGTATTTATTTCGGTCAATGTCCAACCATTTATCTGTTCTGGCTGGTGCTTTTTGTACTTTGAAGCAAAATCACAGGCTTATAAAGGCAACTTAACTGTATCTTCTGTGAGATATGAAGGAAGTTTGTGTTTGTAGGTCGCCACTGTAACGGGGTTAGATTATCTTTTTAGATAACATGATTGACATGAATAAAACCTCCTCCCACTGACCGTCTAGTTCTCTAAAAAAATAGCACCATCATCCATTCATTCCCAGAAGATTTTGTAGATGGAATTTAGTGCATCCAAGCATGGGGAGAACATGCAAACTCCACACACATAGGCCCTGCTGACTGGATTTGAACTTACAGCCTTCTCATTGTGAGGCAAACCACTACATCACCATCCTGCAAATAAAGATTTTCTTCATGCTGAAAGTCATTACATTTTTGAAATAGTATAGTCATTATAAGATTGGGAACACTAAAGGTTTGTACTTGTTGACATTTTAGATTTTAAAGTACTTGTACTATTTATTTGTTCACATTTTGAAGGTGTAATACTACTTGGGTTGCAGTTAACAGAGCAGAATGTTATATCTGAAAACCAACAATCAGAAGAAGGCAGTCCGCATTTGCTTCAACTTGAAGAAACTGAAGGACCCCACAATCGCTGAAATATTCCAGGCTCAAATAGGGAGCAGATTCACAGCGTTGAATTTCCTCCAAGAGGACATGAATAGCCTTACTGACAGCTTCAACAAAGCCATGTATGAGACAGCACTAGAAGTCCTTGGAAAAGAAAGGAAGAAAAACCAGCCTTGGGTAGCGGACGAGGTGCTTGATCTTTGCAACAAACACAGAGAGCTGAAAGCAGGCAAGAATAGCTCTTTCGCAGCAGCAGAAGAATACAGAACCATCAACCAGACAATCAGCAAGAAAATGTCCGAGGCCAAGGAAGAATGGCTTTCAGAGCAGTGCAGTAAAGTGCAAAAGGGAATGATAACGAAGCATTTCATACCATCAAGAAACTGACCAAGACCCATGAGTCAAAGTCCACAGTGATTGAGGACTTTGACTAAGAGCTATATAATCATGAGCTAAACATGGACCCCACTGTCCTTCGGAGAGACTTTAGTGACAGAACAACAGTCCTTGAGAGTAGCCAAGTGTTGAGGGAGGTGGCAGTGGAAGCAGTGCGCTACCTCAAAGGAGGGAAGTCCCCAGGCTGTGATAACATTCCGGCCGAAATGATCAGACATGGAGGACCAGAAATGATCAAGGCACTCAGTCATCTGCCAGCACATCTGGGGAAGTAAACGATGGCCAGAAGAGTGGATCAAATCCATCATCATTCCACTCCCCAAGAAAGGAAACTTAAAGAAGTACTCAAACTACCGCACAATCAGTCTAATAAGCCATACTAGTAAAGTCATTCTGCGTGTCATACTCAACAGATTGAAACCAATGGCAGAGGAAATCCTTGCAGAAAAAGATGCAGGATTCAGACCTGATAGAAGCACTGTTGAGCAGGTATTCCAACATCAGGCTGCTCATCGAGACGTACCTACAACACCAACAGCAACTGTACCACAATTTTATAGATTTTAAAAAGGCATTTGATCACGTGTGGCACGATGGCCTGTGGTTATGTCCTACGACAGTACAATGTGGACGAAGCCCTCATACAACTCATTCAAGCGGTGTACCAAAACTCAAGTAGTGCAGTTCGCATGGGTGGCCAGTATGGCAACTTTTTCCAGACATCAGTAGGAGTACGCCAAGGGTGCCTCCTCTCCCCTGTGCTATTCAGCCTCTTTCTGGAAAACATCATGCAGGATACCCTCCTTCACTTTGAGACCTCAGTGACAATAGGAAACAGGCCAGTAAGCAATCTCAGACTTGCAGATGACATTGACTTCATGGGCTGCAATGAGCGCCAACTCCAGGAACTCACCACCAGACTGTAGACAATTGCCAGAGCATACACCATCTCTGTCAGGGGCGACAATGACTGTTTCATTTACGTCTGATCAGATTCCTCTACGCAGCTCTGTCCTTCGCCTCCTGCTGCCAGGAACTCCTGACCTTGTTAACCCGGGCAACGTCTGAGCCGGTATGAGTTGCTTTCTGACTGACCATTTCATGATAGGCATAGAAAAAAGCAGGATCTTGGTGAACAGCCACACACCCACCACTCCCACCAACATCACAGAGAGTGGCCAGATACTGGAGGAGATAGAGACGTTCAAGTACCTGGGCGTCATCCTCAACAAAGAGGGCACAAGCACACAAGAAATCAAGACCAGGCTGGCCATCGCACTGTCCTCTATGGCAAAGTTTCCACACTTATGGAAAAGCCACAACATCAGGCTCCATACAAAGGTCAGGCTGTACAAGGCCCTTGTAGCTTCCGTTGCCTTGTACAGCTGGGAAGCTTGGACGCTGGTAGCAGAAACGAAGTGCCACATCCAGGCTTTTGAGATGAAATATCTCAGGAGAATCTTGAACATCTGTTATAGAGACCGAAAAACCAACAGATTTATCTGGCAGCAAATAACACATGCTGGCAAATAGGAGCCCTTGCCAACAATAGTCAGTCAGGTGGTTCGGGCATGTGACGCGGCATGATAGCCTCTTCAAGACAGTTCTCCAGGGCACAGTGGAGGGTGGAAGAAAGCGTGGAGAGCAGAGAAAATCTTGGATAGCAAACATCAAGGAGTGGACCGCAATGGACATCCCCATCCTACTAGAGGCAGCCCACGATCAAAGCAGGTGGAGAGCTATCTGCAGCTCCCAGCCTGGTACCCCTATGGTTGTTCCGACCACGGGATGATGATGATGATGTTATTATATGTGGATCAAACCATGCTTGTACTTTTAATAGGAATTATCAACTTTAATAATGAACTTGCATTTTTTATTGTATTTTATAATATTTTTCATATATTAATCTGTATGTCTGTATCATCTCTGGTGTGTCCTGTAAACCTGGCCACATGTCTAACTGATCATATGTTGCCGTCAGTGACAGTTTTATCTGAATATGCTTATAACGAGATTGGAAATACCTGGTGTATTTTTTTTTTTAGTTAAAAAATTGCCAAGGTACTAGAGAGGAGAGTCCAGCCGTTGGTCGAATCTCGGATTCAGGAGGAGCAATGTGGTTTTCGTCCTGGCCGTGGCACATCGGACCAGCTCTTTACCCTCTCGAGAATTCTTGAGGGTTTGTGGGAGTTTGCCCAACCAGTTTACATGTGTTTTGTGGACTTGGAGAAGGCATTTGACCGCGTCCCTCGTGGATTTTTGTGGGGGGTGCTTCGGGAGTATGGGGTATCGGGCTTGTTGTTACGAGCTATTCGGTCTCTGTACGACCGTTGTGAGAGTTTGGTTCGTATTGCCAACACTCGGTCGGAGTCATTCCCAGTGAGAGTTGGACTCCGCCAGGGCTGCCCTTTGTCACCGATCCTGTTCATAATTTTTATGGACAGGATTTCTAGGCGCAGCCAGGGAATGGAGGGTGTCATGCTTGGTGACCACAGGATCTCATCTCTGTTGTTTGCAGATGATGTTGTCCTGTTGGCTTCATCCAGCAATGACCTACAGCTCTTGCTGGGACGGTTTGCCGCTGAGTGTGAAGCGGCTGGGATGAGAATCAGCACCTCCAAGTCCGAGTCCATGGTCCTCAGCCGGAAAAAGGTGGATTGTCCTCTCCGGGTTGGGGACAGGCTCCTGCCCCAAGTGGAGGAGTTTAAGTACCTTGGGGTCTTGTTCACGAGTGAGGGGAAAATGGAGCGAGAGATCGACAGATGGATCGGAGCAGCATCTGCAGTGATGCGGACGTTGTACTGGTTTGTTGTGGTGAAGAGGGAGCTTAGTTCTAAGGCAAAGCTGTCGATTTACCAGTCAATCTACGTTCCTACTCTCACCTATGGTCACGAGCTTTGGGTAATGACCGAAAGAACAAGATCACGGATACAAACGGCTGAAATGAGCTTTCTCCGTAGGATTGCTGGACTCACCCTCAGAGATAGGGTGAGGAGATCCGGGAGAGGCTCAGAGTAGAACCGCTGCTCCTCCACATTGAAAGGAGTCAGTTGAGGTGGTATGGGCATCTGATTAGGATGCCTCCTGGACGCTTCCCACTTGAGGTGTTTCAGGCACGTCCCACTGGGAGGAGACCCCGGGGCAGACCCAGGACTTGGTGGAGAGACTATGTCTCCCAGCTGATCTGGGAACGCCTTGGTATCCCCTTTGAAGAGCTGGAGCAGGTGGCTGGGGAGAGGGAAGTCTGGGCTTCTCTGCTTGAACTGCTGCCTCCGCGACCCGGACCTCCGGAAAAGCGGTAGAAGGTGGATGGATGGAAGTTAAAAAATTATGGCTGCTTTTTCTGATCTTCAGAGATCAAGTGAAGCCAGAAAAGGGGGACAAAAACGATCTTGGGTACAGTGAACTTCCTTCATAGTACAGGCTTCAGACTACACCATTATGAATTCTGCAGTATACTGTATCACCTAAAACTGTACACTGCATCTATTCTGCAGAAGACTCTGGGTGCATTAGTCAGTAGCATTAGTAGGTTTGCATAAATAGCTAAAATATTTTGTCTCTTCTCATGATTTAGGATGCTATGCTGGACCAGGTGCCAGATATACAGAGATCCTGGCTAAAGAAACTGTTTGGCTTCACTGTACTCAAGCCCACTGAAAGGTCAGCACATGGTTTAGCCACAGAAATGCTTCAGCTTTTTTTTAGTGATGTATTTATTAGTTAACGGGTGTGAGAGTGTGCAGTTCTGACTGTGCTTTTAACTCTCAGGTATGGACACATTCTCTGTGGCTGGATAGCGGGGCATGAATCCGAGCACATGGAGACTCTGTCTGATCAGGAGGTCGCACAGGCGGTAACACAGCTCATCCGCAGGTTTACAGGTGAGTCTAAATAAGTGGATCCACTGGTCTATATCAGTCCTAAGCACTGGGAAACACCCAGACTGGCTCACAGACTGGCTGTCATAAATAGGGAACCCCATCATCACCCCAAAGAGAATCCTGCGCTCCCAGTGGTTCATTGACCCGTGGACATGTGGATCTTACTCTTACCTTGCTAAAGGCTGCTCTGAACAGGATCTGGACAACATGATGGAGCCTCTGCCACCAAAGGGATCCCAGTCAAAAGTACCTACATACGTAATAAAACTAAATGACACATGGTTGAAGAGTCGTGCCCTTTTTCTAACTGTCCTGTTTCAGCCCCTTCAGGTGTTGTTTGCTGGGGAGGCGACTCATCCCTGCTACTTCTCTACCGTCCACGGAGCTCTCACCACAGGGTGGCGAGAGGCGGACAGACTCATCTCTCACTACTCTTCCACTGGTCAATCGAATAGTCCCAAGTCAAAGCTTTAAAAGAAGAAAAAAAGAGTTTCTTTGCAGAAAAAAGCAGGATTATTCTGACTTGACAGGAATCTAAAAATGGAACAATGCTTGCTGAAATTAAAATGGATAACGCACCTAAATGGACTGTGAAGATGATGGTGTTTAATGTATATCTCAGCCAATGATATGCAATACTCAGAGGTTGCGTTAACTGAAACTTGTCTGTCATTGACAGAAAAATCTGATGGCTAATAGTGGTTATCTAGTATTGATTCCCCTTTGATTTGTGTTTTACGTCTTTGACAGTTCACTTTTCTCTATCTGTGTGCAACTACACATAGTCCTCACTCTACTACAACTGCAAAAATGTCAAAGCAGCTGAGTGTGAAACCTTTCTTCAAATGGCTGAACAGCTGAGATGTTGCTAAGACTGGTGAAAAAAGAGCCTGGTGCAGTGGAGAATGAAGCACAAACATGCACGGCTGCTGGTGCATCATGTGGACAAAACAAAAGCTATCTGGATATGAAAATCAAAGTTACAGGTAATAATAGTATGACAGAATTTTTGCAACCCTGTCTGTCAAAATGACAGATTATCAAAAGATCTAGCACAGCCTCCAATGATGCTACTGACCTGACACTTTGTGCTGTCATCAAAGACAGGAATACAATTTATCAAAGAATTATACTGTGATCAAATACATGAACTCAGTTCTGTTTTTTGTTTTTTTTTTTAAGTTTCTCACTGCATAACAGTAAAAGGCCTCCTGTTTATAAATCACTGAAAAAGTCAATAGGCAACTTCATTGGTTTTGAGTGAATTCTATACAATTCACAACTTTACTTTTTGTAATCAGATTATTTTTCTATGCACTGATTTTGATTATTTTAAAAAGAAACTAATTTTAACAGTTGGATTTATTAATGAATTTGTTTAGTACTGGAATTTCTGTTTTTTGTGAAAAGTTGTCGCAATCTTATACAATATTACAGTTAAGAAAAGACAAGGTAAGAGTTACACATTCATGTGTTGTGCCATAGTGGGGGAAAAAATTGTGTGTGTTTGTGTAGATACTAAAGATAACATGACAGTGAGTGAAATGACAATAAGAAACGTCAAACTAATATACAAAACATCTACTCAGAAATTTTGTGTAACAAATTATTTTAGAAGGAAATACTGATCAATTATATAGACTATAAGAACTGACTAAGGAAATACACTGCTCAGAAAATTAAAGGAACACTTTGAAAACACATCAGATTTTAATAGGGGGGAAAAAAGCTGGATATCTACACTGATATGGACTGGATAATGTGTTAAGAATTAAAAGATGCCACATCTTTTGATGGAAATGAAAATTATCAACCTACAGAGGGCTGAATTCAAGACACCCCAAAAGTCAAAGTGAAAAAATAATGTAGCAGACTAGTCCATCTTGATGAAATTCCATGGCAGCAACTCAAAATGGTACTCAATAGTTTGTATGGCCCCCACATGCTTGAATGCATGCCTGACTATGTCGGGGCATGCTCCTAATGAGACAACAGATGGGGTTCTGGGGTGTCTCCTCCTAAATCACTGAGCTCCTGGATAGTCTTGAGTTGTAACCTGGCCGCGCTGGATGGATCAAAACATAATGTCCCAGAAGTGCTCTATTGGATTTAGATCAGGTGAGTGTGGGGGCCAGTCAATGGTATCAATTCCTTCATCCTCCAGGAACTGCCTGCATACTCTTGTCACATGAGGCCAGGCATTGTCGTGTACCAGGAGGAACCCAGGACCCACTGCACCAGCGTAGGGTCTGACAATGGGTCCAAGGATTTCATCCCGATACCTAATGGCAGTCAGGGTGCCGTTGTCTAGCCTGTAGAGGTCTGCGTGTTCCTCCATGGATATGCCTCCCCAGACCATCACTGACCCACCACCAAACTGGTCATGCTGAACGTTACAGCCAGCATAATGTTCTCCACAGCTTCTCCAGACCCTTTCACATCTGTCACATGTACTCAGGGTGAACCTGCTCTCATTTGTGAAAAGCACAGGGCACCAGTGGCAGACCTGCCAATTCCGGTGTTCTATGGCAAATGCCAACCAAGCTCCATGGTGCTGGGCAGTGAGCACAGGGCCCACTAAAGGATGTTGGGCCCTCAGACCACCCTCATGAAGTCTGTTTCTGATTGTTTGATCAGAGACATTCACACCAGTGGCCTGCTGGAGGTCATTTTGTAGGGTTCTGCCTGGCAATGCTCTTCCTGTTCCTCCTTGCACAAAAGAGCAGATACTTGTCCTGCTGATGGGTTGAGGACCTTCTACAGCCCTGTCCAGCTCTCCTGGAGTAACTGCCTGTCTCCTAGAATCTCCTCCATGCTTTTGAGACTGCTGGGATACACAGCAAACCTTCTGACAATGGCACATATTGATATGCCATCCTGGAGGAGCTGCACTGCTTGTGCAACCTCTGTAGGGTCCAGCTATTGCCTCAGGCTACCAGTAGTGACAGTGACCCTAGCCAAATGCAAGACTAGTGGAAAAACAGTCAGAAAAATGAGGAGGGAAAAATCGTCAGTGGCCTTCACCTATAAAACCATTCCTGTTTTGGGGGTTGTCTCATTGTTACCCCTCTAGTGCAACTGTTGTTAATTTCATTAACATCAAAGCAGCTGAAACTGATTAAAAACCACCTATGTTAGCAAGGGTGTAACTTTGTTTCAAACGTTGGGGGGGGGGGGGGGTTGAGATCTCTGCCGGCATAGAGAGCCTAAGTCACGCCCCCTCCACTTCTGCATATTGGACCTTAAATCCAAAAAAAACTTCTCTATTGAAATGAATGGCAAGAGCAACATTATCTTTTGATCCTGATCAAATTTTGCAATGAGTTACACATATGATTGTCAATTTAAAAGATAACTTTCCATATAATTAAAGCTGTCAGCTGTCATATAATAACAGAGTAATATTTAGTTTTTTTTTAAATGACGAGCGGACAACAACTCCCATCATCCCACATCACGAAACACGGTTACATTTTAGTGATCTGAAAAGCACCGATTTCTCATAGCATTGACCCCTGCACTGACAGACAAGTCACTAGGATTAATCTTAGCCTGACTCTTAGCTAAATCACTATAGAGTGATGATACAGAATGGATTTGCCTGACTGTTGCCCTCACCCTGTCTCTCTGAGGAAATCACAAGAACAAAAAGAAAATGTCACTCACTTATGAGGACAAGTCTACAATTCATTAGTTTGTCCAACAGAACATTATTATGACCATCTAGTCAGCAGTCTGTTCTCTAAAGCTCAAAGTTCATTTTTTATTGTTATCTGGTCACTTGTGCCTCCTGTGCTGGATCGCTCTCACTGATCCTTTTTGCTGCCTCACTCTCCCTCTGGTCACCTGGGCCACCTCTCTGCTCCCTCTCTCCCTCTTTGTTATCCCTGCTGCTGTCGTTTTCACATTCTTGCTCCTAACATAAAATAAGTTCAGTTAATGTTCAAGTGGTTTAACAGAGGTACTTCAGTGACAATTTTGGAAAATGTAATTCATGCAAGAATTTCCCACGCAAAAAACTTGGAAAGATATAAAATGTTTTCCCCCTTCTTCCCTCTAAATAGCATTTTAACAGTGCTGTCAGCAGGTGCATTAGGTCGTCTAGTTTATTTTGATATCATGTTCATCATTCTAGCCACAGAACTGAGACTAATACAGCTGCTGAGTGTGGATGAGGCTTACCACTGTGTAGCTATTTTTTACCAAGTAAATGAACTATGGACACTATGTGTGATTTAGTCAGCTAGACTATGATAAAAGTAACAGTTATCCTGCCTGCAGAGGCATTATGAACAAAGCACACCACACCATAGGTGTGTTATGTTTCACTCATTAAATGATAATAAATCTGTGAAATTTGTGACAAGGTCATCCTGGTATAAAAACTTATTCTGGATTCATTATCTAGACATTTAATTTGTTTACACTGGCATTCAGTTTTCAAATTTAGGATTCAGGTATTTGCTCCCCTCCCCTCATAAAAGGTAAATAACAAATTTACCTTTACCAAATTTACCAGAAAAAAAATGTACAAATTTAGGAGAAAATAGTATAAATTTACAAGAAAAAAGTAGCAGCTTGATGATAGTCAAAAAATTATTTTAAAAAATCTGCAATTTAAATTATTTTGCAAATATGTAAGGAAAAATGTGTATTTTTTTAGATTTTTTTTTTAGATTTAGTATACTTTATTGATCCCCAGAGGGGAAATTGAGGGTCATCCACCACCTGGATGGATGAAGCAGCCACGATACGGCGCTATCCCTTAACCATTCACACACACATTCACACCTAGGGCCACTTTAGAGTCTCCAATTAACCTAACCTGCATGTTTTTTTGGCATGTGGGAGGAAACCGGAGAAATCCCGGAGTAAACCCACGCATACACGGGGAGAACATGCAAACTCCACACAGATCACTGTTGGTCGGGGGCTGGGATCGAACCCACGATTCCCACGATCCCCCGGCCAAGGGTAAACTGTGCTGCCGCAGTGCTAACCACTGCACCACCGTGCAGCCCATTTTCCATGACAAATTTTAAGAAAAATGCTACGTTTTTGTGTGAAATTGGATTTAGGGGGAAAATAACATGGGAGAAATACTGCATATTTATGCAAAAAGTAGGCAAATTTACAAGAAAAAAAGTGTCTCTGATTTACGAGAAAAGCTGTAAAACTATGACAAAAAAGTTGCACACATGAAGAAGTGACTTTAGAAACATCATGGTGCTACATAAAACACTGACGAAGTTTACTAAGGGAGAAAAAAAGATTGGAGAGAATATCTGGAGCCCTAACAGTAGGTAGTGAGGACAGCTCTAACTTTAAATGGGTTTATAATATGCTTTCTGTAGGTGCAGCACAGCGTTCTGCAGCGACTCCTACTTGACAGGAAAAGCAACAGGCTGGAGGAGGTGACAAATGCTGAAAAAAATGCTGAAAGAAGCATTGCAACTTTTTAGTTATCAATTTATTTTTTTAGTGCTCCCTTTATTGCAGATGGACACTTAAGCACCAACAAAGTCAAAAGTTAAGGTGATGAATCATACTAGGAGCTAAATCACTATACAGCGATAATAAGCCATCAATATCTCAGTGTTTGGTCACTGCCTAATTTGTGTAATGCTGTCTTGTGATTAAATAAAATGGGAACAGAAAACTAGAAATGTGATTATAAGCTCAATAATTAAATAAATAAAGCACTGATGCTGTATTGTTGTAGTGCTTTTGAACTCATTTTAACATGTAAAAAAAGTTTATAAAAAGTTCAGGACTATGAAATGCATCTATTCTTTCATTCATCTATTTGGTGTCTATTTCTTATATACAGTTAGGCCCAGAAATATTTGGACAGTGACACAGTCTTCATGATTTGGGCTCTGCATGCCACCACATTGGATTTGAAATGAAACAACTACAACGGAATTGAAGTGCAGACTTTAAGGTTTAATTCAAGGGGTTGAACAAAAATATATGATTAAACATGTAGGAATTGTAGCTATTTTTATACAAACGCTCCTCATTTCAGGGGCTCAAAAGTAATTGGACAAATTAACATAACCCTAAGTAAAATGTTACTTTTCAATATTTTGTTGAGAATCCTTTGCAGGCAATGACTGCCTGAAGTCTGGAACCCATGGACATCACCAAACGCTGGGTTTCCTCCTTTGTGATGCTTTGCCAGGCCTTTACTGCAGCTGTCTTCAGTTGTTGCTTGTTTGTGGGTCTTTCTGCCTTAAGTTTTGTCTTGAGCAAGTGAAATGCATGCTCGATTGGGTTGAGATCTGGTGACTGACTCGGCCATTGCAGAATATTCCACTTCAATGCTTTAAAAAACTCCTGGGTTGCTTTTGCAGTATGTTTTGGATCATTGGTGAAGCGCCGTCCAATCAACTTTGCTGCATTTGGCTGAATCTGAGCAGAAAGTATATCCCTATACACTTCAGAATTCATCCGGCTGCTTCTGTCTTTTGTCACATCATCAATAAACACAAGTGACCCAGTGCCATTGGAAGCCATGCATGCCCATGCCATCACACTGCCTCCACCATGTTTTACAGAAGATGTAGTGCTTTGGATCATGAGCTGTTCCAATTCTTCTCCAAACTTTCTTCTTCCCATCATTCTGGTACAGGTTGATCTTAGTCTCATCTGTCCAAAGAATGCTGTTCCAGAACTGGGCTGGCTTCTTCAGGTGTTTTTTGGCAAAGTCAATTCTGGCCTTTCTATTTTTGAGGCTGATTCATGGTTTGCACCTTGTGGTGAATCCTTTGTATTTACTCTCATGAAGTCTTCTCTTTATGGTAGCTGGAGGGGTTGTTCTTCACCATGGAAAGGATTCTGTGATCATCCACCACTGTTGTCTTCCAATGGACATCCAGGCCTTTTTGAGTTCCCAAGCTCACCAGTGCACTCTTTTTTTCTCAGAATGTACCAAACTGTTGATTTGGCCACTCCTAACATTTCTGCTATCTCTCTGATGGGTTTCTTTTTTTTTTTTTTCTTTGACCGCATGTTGTGTGTTCACAGCAACAGCTTCCAAATGCAAACGCCACACCTGGAATCAACTGCAGACCTTTTAACTGCTTAATTGATGACAGGTTAACAAGGGAAGAGCCCATGCAGTCTTGTTATTTTTTTTTTATTTATTTTTTTTTGCAGTCCACTGAGTCCAATTACTTTTGGTCCCTTGAAAAAGAGGCGGCTACGTGTTAAAGAGCTGTAATTCCTAAACCCTTGCTCCAATTTGGTTGTGAATACTCTCAAATTACAGCTGAGAGTCTGCACTTTAAGCCCACATTGATTATATAATTGTATCCTGAATATGTTTTTGTAAACAGCTAAAATAACAAAACTTGTGTCACTGTCCAAATATTTTTGGGCCTAACTGTATTTGTGTAGATCCTCTATCGTGCAGTTGTGGTATTTTAACAGAGGACAGAAGATCTGAAAGTAATCTGTAGGGGAAATAATCAACGTCTTTTAATGTGGATATTTAAGAATAGCCTTCAGAGTGACTTAGTCTGTAATCAAAAGTGGTAAAACTTGCTTTTTAATTGAATTTTATAATTATCAAAATCATGACGTTTTAAAAATACAGAACAGTTTTAAGGTTAACTTGAATTTTGTGGGGATGACAGAGTCCTAGAGTCCTATGAACTCAGCCATCATAGGACTCTCGCGATGCCGTCATAAAGATATGTCTATATGACGGCACATAAACAAATGTGTCTTTATGTCATATAGACCATCACTCAAAGCAAGAAATCTCTTTGTGTGTGTCTGTGTGTCTGTCACGTTTACAGGACATCATAGGACGGCCTATGATCTCTCCCTGATCATCATAGGACGTCCTATGAACTCAGGCATCATAGGACTCGCGATGCCGTCATAAAGATATTTGCAATGCCGTCATAAAGATATGATGTCTATATGACGGCACATAGACAAATGTGTCTTTATGATGTCATATACATCATCACTCACGATGCCTAGACTAATGTGTCTTTATGATGTCATATGGCTCAAAATTGGCAAGGTGAATAAGTCACAGGGCCAGTCTTTACAGCACGTTCATGTTTTCTGCAGCCATGGCCAATTCGACGTTGCCGCAAGCAGAGTTGCCAGATCAAGCAGTCTTCGTATTCTTGCTCAAGATGAAGAAACTAAGCAAAAGCGTTGCTTTCTCAGCAATGTCGTTTTTAAAGAGGTGCTGACACAGTAAAAATGTGTAAGCTTGAAGAATGCCAGTCTACACTACAAATGTGTAAAATGCCAAGCAAAGTGCTGATTTTCTCCAGGTGCTCTAGTTTCTTAGTTTCTACGGGCATGCACGGACCTTCCTGAACAGGGTCGAAAGCCACTTTTTGCTCAGATCTATTTTCATGATCTTGCCCATGAACTGGAATTACGACGCACCTATCCCTCAACCAGTGGTCTGAACGAAGAAGAAGGCCCACCAGATGGAGAGCAATAGAATGAGGAGAACTGCTGCATGTCAGAAAAGATGTTGTGAACATGAAACACCTCAGGTTCCAGCAGTACGCCGCAGGCATGACTGTGAACAACACAGCCATCTGAGACAGGAGGAGACCCTTCAGCAACGGGCATGCAGAAATACTTGCTTATACTTGGTTTCTACGGGCATGGACGAGTATGCACAGGTATGTACTAGTATATTTAAGGACCGATGGTCGGAGTAGATTTTGTTTGTACTTGATAAATGTTCGGAGCTGCTAACATTTTGATGAATGCTGAAATATACATAAATTTCACTCTAACAGTTGATGAACAAATCCATGCTGATCATGTTTCATGAATGATTAATACAATGTAAAGACCACATTTGCACAAGAAATGCTAATCATTTCTCAGATCAGCTAAATCCTACCAGGCAGCACAGTTATTCAGCGGTGTAACTTCTATTAGCAAACTAGCAACCAGCTAACTTCACACAATAATTCACAAGCTAAATCAATAATATGATATTTACCTCGTTTTGGACAGAGGGTTTGGTCCTTTTGATTGACAAGTTCATCCAATTTAAATGGTTTGTTGCCCTTGTGGAGCTGATCGTTTCATGTTCTCTCACTGAGCTGAATGTATTCCATACCAGCATCCCCACCTGCTGCCCTGACAACTGACTCCTACTCAGAAAAGGCGCACAGGTTGGGCAATACCAAGTCTGCAGCAGGGGAAGATACATTGTCTGATTACTAAAAACATTACTTTTTGTTGCTTGCAAATGAAAAAAAATTACAACTTCTTCATAGTTGCTTGAGCTGTAGATATTTTTTATTAATTATAATTATATGATTATTGGGGGGTAGGTATATTGGCTGGATTGGATTACTGGGGGGGGGGGGGGGTTATAACCCCTCTAACCCCCCCCCCCCCATAAATTACACCTATGTCTGTTAGTTCCTTGACCAGATGAGTGTCCCAGAAGTTTAACTGACTTGATTCTATACTCTAATTAAAAAGTGTTCCTGAAGCGGCATGAAAAAAATAAGCAGCAGTGCTGTGGTTTTGAGCAGGTTTTATTAATCATGTCGCCTTCACGGGATCCTCTCTCCGGTGCATAGTGGAGCAGCCCGGAGCGGGATCCCTAGGCTCTCAGAGAAAGAGAGGCGGACACAGTGTGTCCACCTGTTGCAGGATCAGAGTGAGAGAGGAAGAGAGAGAGATTGCGTTACAGAGTTGCACCTTAAATACTTGATCATAACAATACATCAAAAAGACATACCCCACAGTCTAGAATGATCAAAGGGACAACAGAACAGGCAGGAGGTATTTGCATTTGTAAGCCATACATCACAATGGGCAGATTAGCTAGACCTCGCTCTAAGTGCAAGACAAAGAGGCTAACAAGCACATCTACATATTGATCTGAGTCTCTAGGTCACAGTAAGGACAGGACGCATGAGTACAAAGGATGAAAGGCATCGATTAACATCACATAGGTGAGACAGAAGAAACTCGTCTACCTGTAGACATTAATACACCAAAGCACATCTAAGATGCTCAGAAAAAGCACAGTAAGGACAAGCCATATGCACACTATACAGAATGGCGCATTACATCACAACACATGCATGTTTGCATCACAAATACATGAATGGCACATTGCTTCTCAGTAATGCAGCAGAAAAACAGAGAAAAGAGGGCTGAGTGTCCTTAGTCTGTTGTGGGGTTAAAACGAACCGCCACATTCCTTTAATTTTTTTTGAGCAGTGTACAATCCCACATACGGCCCCCAAAAATCTAGAATAAGGTGATTAGTTCCTTCAATAATTAGTTCATTTCTCAAGAAAAGCAACCTACTTGGTTCCTTCTGAACTTTGGGGCATTACCTCTGCATTCAGTGATTAAAATAATTACTGTTCTATCCTTGAGAATGTAATTATTATGCCTGCACAAACGCACACAAAATAAGCAAACAAAAAAAAATCAGACTTTGACTTACGGAATTTTTCTTTTGAATTATTCAGCACTGGCCGAATCGGAACAAGTCCCAATAGAGACCAGTAGGAGGCAGTAAAGTAACAAACGATGACAAATCCCAGAAGTGTACAGAAGAGGAACTAAGATTTGAGAGCAGGTTCCAGTCGGGATGTAAACATTGTGGTACGTCGTTTCTACGCCTGGGTGGCTGTGTTGGTTAGGTTGGACTAAAATTAAACTAATTTAGCAAATGACTCCCAGGATTTAATGAAACTATGAGACTGGTCCAGGCTCTCCGTAATGTCGATAAGTTCAGGACTGTTTTTGACTTTGGCGGACGGGAAGTGGCTCACTGGTTCCCCGGACACATGGCTAAAGGTGACAGCTGCTCTGATCTAGAAATATGACCGCTTTAGACTTCTGTTTTCTTAATGCAGTGTGTTAATTTATGTTTACAGGCCTAAAGCAAATGAGAGCCAACCTGAAGAATGTGGACTGCATCATAGAAGTGCACGATGCCAGAATATCCTTCATGTGTATTACTTAATATTGCCCCCCCCCAATCTTTATTAAAAATTGTAGAACATTAAAATAACGAAGATTAATAAAAACAAAACCGTAAAGAATGAAGAAAAGATAGCGTTAAAATAAAGCGATATGGCATATTCTTTATTCATTAACATTTCATATTGTATTGATTGGTGACGGATATTCTCTGTTATCCACATATGTTTGTAATACTTTTAAAATTAGGAATATGTTTAAGAAAGATTAATTTAAATATTCCCCAGTAAAATGAAGCATTACCAGTTTTTTTTGTAATGTAAATTGTTTTTGTCTGAAAATAATTGTATTTTTTCAAATTAAACAATTGTACTGAGGGTGACTTTTTTTAGCTGATACATCATTGGAAAACTATGGCATTTTAATAAGTGGTGTTTATACTAGTACTCTTCAATAGTACTTTATATTAAAAATAAATAAATATAAATAGTGAAATCTCTTAAAATATCTATTAAAGCACTACTAGGCAACAAGTCTTTTTGAAAAATGGCAGACGCTAAAAGCACATAAGAGATGTCCCATACAATATCTGCAGCTGCAGTCCATGTTGTTGATAAATGATTTAGTTTTGTGAATAAACTCAGCAAATCTCTGGTGATGAAATCTATATGGGCCCCTTTACACAGCACGGAGATCACTGAGAGACTGAGCCAATTTTTGATGTTTGGAAGATCCTTGTCTGTTTTGACTGAGTCAAGTTTTTGAGGCAACTGTGGAGATCATTGATAGATCAAAAATTGGCCAGATCTCTCAATGATGTACACTCCTGTGTAAAGGGGTATTAAGGAAGAAGAAGATGGGATTCCTGTAAGGTTAATCTGGCCTTTTTTGCCTTTTCTTTAACGCAAAACACATCCCCTTCTCTGGAAGAAACCCCGTGTTTCAGGACACTCTGGGGGTCAGGCCGCATGTGCTGATTCTTAATAAGCTGGACCTCGCTGATCTGTCTAATAAGCAGGTAGAGCCTTTATACTTTAGCAGAAGCACACTATATCAACGTTTTGTCGTCACTATACCCACACACTGATGGATCATGATTTTTATTTTGCAGAGAATCTTAAGAAACCTTGAAAAAGAAGGAGTGGAAAATGTTCTTTTCACAGACTGTTCAAAGCAGCAAGATAACAACGTCAAAAATGTAATCATCATCTCCTTTGGATATCAGCATTTTAAAGGGTTATTATTTTCTTTCACAGCTAAATGTAGAAATTATATACTATAAAGTATCATGAGAATGCTTGTGTGACTTTCCCTTCTTGTTTTTTTTTTTTTTTTTTGTAGTTGATGCCAATGGTGATGGAAGTTATTGAGAGCAACCCACGATTTAACAGAGAGGGGGTACATGGACACAAATATGTTTGTTAACTTGAACTTTGTGACTATTTAAGCTAAAAGTTTCAAGCCCAGTTAATATTTAACAGCTGCCAGTCAGCATCAGTCCTTGTCATTTGTCTAACATTTCTACAGTAAGCTACATAAAGTGAGGAATTTTTGCAAAAAAATTTTATAACCACATTTTAACACAATGATCATATAAAACACGACCCACATCAGTGTCATGTTTAACATCTTATGTAGAATTTCCAGGGAGGTTTACTAAGGTGGAGAGAGCTCTCCTTTCACTTATTTGTTGCACAAAACCCACCAAGTGTGAATTGCGTTGATTTGCAAAGATTTCACGGCTCATGCGCCAGTCTCCCCTACTTTTTAGTCTTTAAAAGCAGACCTTGGCAAAAACAACAAAACAAGCCCCAAGTTCACACTGTCCAACCTATAAAACAAATATGGGCATATCCAGAATTGACTACAACATTTTACTAGCTTTTTTTAAAATTAATTTCTACATTTTTTTCTGTTTTGAGCCTTCCGACAGAAAGAAATGCAAGAACTCTCCCATTCCACATGTGACTGCTGTCTTCTTTTATATCTGACGCCAACCTCTGCATAACTAAACTACACAGTCTGAATATGAAAATTATTGAGAAGCTCTGCTACATATGCCAGCTGAAACTTTAAGCTCATCATGCATATGAAAGTGTGCAGAAAACTTTAATGTTCAAAGGGAAACTGCTAGAGCGGAACGCAGCAGGACCTAACTGAGTTCTCTCTCCTTCTTGGTAAAATCTCTTTGGTACTACAACACATTACAACAAAACATGCTCTCACTGCTCTAATTTTGTCATTAAAAAATCTTTTAGGATTTTACGTACTCTCTGATGGTGATTGGAGTTCCTAATGTGGGGAAGTCATCTCTTATTAACTCAATGAGGAGAACAAACCTGAAAAAAGGTATGCATATAAAAAAACTAATTGAGTTCAACACTTGCACATAATTTTTTGCCTCCTCTGTTTTAAAACGATCTAATTTATATCCTTCAATTTCAGGGCGTGCATCTAAAGTAGGCGGGGAGCCCGGAATAACTAAAGCTGTCCTGACTAGAATCCAGGTGTCTGTGTTTTTCATAGGTTAATTGTGTATTTTTGCTGTACAGCAGCGGTAATTTTTAATTTTTTTTCCTCAGGTGTGTGAGCGTCCTATAATGTACCTGTTGGACACACCGGGAGTGTTGCCTCCCAGGATTGAGAGCGTTGAAACAGGCCTAAAGCTGGCCTTGTGCGGTGAGTGCCGTTCTATTCAGCTGTATTTTATGGCATTACAGTTGCTTTCATTTTGTATAATTTGTCTTTGCAATAGTGTTGCTCCCGTTTAATATGTTTTATATGTTATCTTTTTTTCCTGCAGGTACTATATTAGACCATTTAGTGGGTGAAGACATTATTGCTGACTACTTACTTTTTTCTCTGAACAGACTTGGAAAGTTCAGGTTGGATTTTTTTTTTTTTTTAATCACTTACAGTTGAGCTCAAAATTATTCAGCTTCCATTACAAAAGATTTTTATTTACAAACTTTACAATTTTTCAGATGTTTCCAAAACACATGAAACAAGCAACACTAAATAGTTCCACATGTACTGTATGTTTCCAGTTATGTGGAGAAATACGATCTTGAGGAGCCGAGTGATGACATCCAGCACGTACTCAAACGCATCGCAGTGAAACTTAGAAAAACTCAGCGGGTCAAAGCCATCACTGGAGTGGGTAAGAAAGTTCAAATCCAACATATAATCCTGCTGCATAGAGTATTACTGCACATACAAGGTATCTGTCAGAAAATGAATTACACTCATCTGCTTTCTACTGGAAACTGTGATTGATTTCTGTCATGCTTGTACACAGAGTTTCTGTTAAATTTGATTGATGCAGGCATTGTGTTTTCTTTCTCAGGCATATCATCGAGTTGTGGATCTGTAAAGAAACTTATTTAATATCTTTTGGAATATTTTTTTAGGAATCCACCAATTGTGAAATTTTGGGCCCTATCAGCCAATAGCAGCAGTAGTTTTTTTTTTTTTAATCATCTGGCCCTCCTTCATGCCAGGGAAACAAAGAAATATGCATTATCATAAATAGTTGAGCTATTAGAGCAATTCAGCCCTTCATCACACCATATTTGAAACCGTAAATACAAATACACTACCGTTCAATAGTTTGGGGTCACCCAGACAATTTTGTGTTTTCCATGAAAAGTCACACTTTTATTTACCACCATGAGTTGTAAAATGAATAGAAAATATAGTCAAGACATTGACAAAGTTAGAAATAATGATTTGTGTTTGAAATAATAATTTTTTCCTTCAAACTTTGCTTTCGTCAAAGAATCCTCCATTTGCAGCAATTACAGCATTGCAGACCTTTGGCATTCTAGCTGTTAATTTGTTGAGGTAATCTGGAGAAATTTCACCCCACGCTTCTAGAAGCCCCTCCCACAAGTTGGATTGGCTGGATGGGCACTTCTTGCGTACCATACGGTCAAGCTGCTCCCACAACAGCTCAATGGGGTATAGATCTGGTGACTGCTCTGGCCACTCCATTACAGATAGAATACCAGCTGTCTGCTTCTTCTCTAAATAGTTCTTGCACAATTTGGAGGTGTGCTTTGGGTCATTGTCCTGTTGTAGGATGAAATTGGCTCCAATCAAGCACTGTCCACAGGGTATGGCACTGCAAAATGGAGTGATAGCCTTCCTTATTCAAAATCCCTTTTACCCTGAACAAATCTCCCACCTTACCAGCACCAAAGCAACCCCAGACCATCACGTTACCCCCACCTTGCTTGACAGATGGCGTCAGGCACTCTTCCAGCATCTTTTCAGTTGTTCTGCGTCTCACAAATGTTCTTCTGTGTGATCCAAACACCTCAAACTTCGATTTGTCCGTCCATAACACTTTTTTCCAATCTTCCTCTGTCCAATGTCTGTGTTCTTTTGCCCATATTAATCTTTTTCTTTTATTGGCCAGTCTCAGATATGGCTTTTTCTTTGCCACTCTGCCCTGAAGGCCAGCATCCCGGAGCCGCCTCTTCACTGTAGATGTTGACACTGGCGTTTTGCGGGTACTATTTAATGAAGCTGCCAGTTGAGGACCTGTGAGGCGTCTATTTCTCAAACTAGAGACTCTAATGTACTTATCTTCTTGCTCAGTTGTGCAGCGGGGCCTCCCACTTCTCTTTCTACTCTGGTTAGAGACTGTTTGTGCTGTTCTCTGAAGGGAGTGGTACACACCGTTGTAGGAAATCTCCAGTTTCTTGGCAATTTCTCGCATGGAATAGCCTTCATTTCTAAGAACAAGAATAGACTGTCGAGTTTCACATGAAAGTTCTCTTTTTCTGGCCATTTTTAGCGTTTAATCGACCCCACAAATGTGATGCTCCAGATACTCAACCTGCTCAAAGGAAGGTCAGTTTTATAGCTTCTCTAACCAGCTAAACTGTTTTCAGCTGTGCTAACATGATTGCACAAGGGTTTTCTAATCATCCATTAGCCTTCTGACGCAATGAGCAAACACATTGTACCATTAGAACACTGGAGTGATAGTTGCTGGAAATGGGCCTCTATACACCTATCTAGATATTGCACCAAAAACCAGACATTTGCAGCTAGAATAGTCATTTACCACATTAGCAATGTATAGAGTGTATTTCTGATTAGTTTAAAGTTATATTCATTGAAAAAAACAGTGCTTTTCTTTCAAAAATAAGGAAATTTCTAAGTGGCCCCAAACTTTTGAACGGTAGTGTATATCATACAACTTTTTTTATTATTATTGTTTATAACCTTTCACATGACAAAGCCCATTTCTGTGAAAAATAACTTTCTTCAATGAAAAGTTGAGTCACGTGTCTTCAGCTTTATTTCCGCCACTAGCTCCATAGGAAATGTAGTTTTTATGCACAAAGTACCAGCAGTTTTGGTGGAAAAGTTAATAGAATACCGAGGACTGAAGACATCAGTCCCAGGACACTGACTGAAAAATGAGAAGTCTGCACATGTATGATCACATAGCAGTGCAATTAATAACACGACCGATCAAATGTACTTCAACAATTGCTATATGATGTGTACAGGTTTATTTTTGGAGAAATGTTTTTGTTGATTGAAAAACGATAAATGTTTTTTATGGGGGGGGGTCATAGAGTAAAAATGGATGTCTTTGTACAATGGAAAAATTAAATAATGAAAAATGACTTGTTTTCAGTGCTGTTGCTTAAAACAATGCATAAAATCATTGTCGTTTACCTGTGAAAACTGCAGCGACTCCCAACGCACCGACCAGTATGGTGGCCAATACCAACCTTTACCAGTAAACATGACATTCCTTCTTTCAAATGGTCTGCACTTCACTCCCTTAGTTTCTGCTTGATTTTACCCGCAGTGTTTAGATTTTCTGGAGAAGTGGCTTGGGACAGTTCTATAATGAGAGGTGGAGGGAGCTCTGGGCTGTGAAATTTGAATACAAAGTCCTTTCTCCTCTCTACAGGAAATCAGGCACTCTACCTTTAAGTTATAGAAAAAAGAAGTGTTCTCTGAAGTAAGATGGAGAGGAGACTTGCTTTTAAAAATTTTAAATGTAAGACTGCAGTAAACAATCTAACATACAGGTTTCAGTGATGGCAGCAAATGTCGACTCAGTCTTAACACTGAAGAACTGTTTTTTCAACCTCTTGTGTAGCACATCTGGGTTTTTGCTACTTTTCCTTACTTCAGTGTAAATGTATAATCACAATCATGTCAGGATCTTAAAATGTTTTCTTCTCATCTCCTTTAGGAAATATTACCGTTACGATACCAAACTACACAGCAGCAGCCTACGATTTCATCAGAGTCTTCAGGAGAGGAGAACTCGGACAAGTAATGCTCGACTGACCTGGAGAAGTAAAAAAACTGTTTCTGGGTGTCAACAAGAGAATGTAATCTTTGTCTTTCTTTGACATGATGGCTTTTTTAGACATTTGTAAATAAAATGACTTTGTTCTCAGTTTTTCTTTTAGAGAATACAAAGCAGATAGTGATCATGGTGTAAAGAGGATATTTATTAGCATAAAGACAGTAATAACAAACTCTTTATGTACATCAGTGCAGCATATAAGAGTGCACTTATAAATAGGGAACAGTATGTTGCTCCTGAGTGTCTGCTGTGGGTGGAAAGGTTTTCTTTTAAGATGGACATACCACGAAAACCTCGACAGACATGAACAACTGTGAGAGCAGCAAATGTCTCCAAAAAGGTGTCACACACATGGCTGAGAAATTAATTCACTCGATCATGTTGCTCAGAAATTAAACATGACAGTATAGTTTCCCAAATACAAAACACTCATATTTATCACGACAGCATCAGTCAGTCCAATAATGTTGGAAAAACAAGTAATGTTTGGTTGAGGTTTTAAAACGCAAAACACATTTATTTTCCTTGTGGCAGTTTAATTTTTAAGGGCAGTACACTGCTGGTGCCAGCACTGGTTTACTCTTTAATCATGACATATCTGTAATCTGCTTCTAAGTATTGCACATAAAAACCAGTAAGCCAAGCTTTATCCAGGTGTGGTTTCATTTGTTATGGAGGCCTACAAAAGTGGTCACTTTGCATTTTTGTGCATATTCTGCAAAAATATATATTTTTTTTTTAAGTTTGGCTGCACAATTAAAATGTTCAGGCCTCATGCTGATTATGCCTTTCTGTAAAGCCAGTCGCATTTTTTGATATTTCTACATTAGGTGTCCAGTCAACTCACATTTATTATCAAGTCTAGTTTTGGTTTCTGGCAAATATGCTGAAGCAGGAAAAAGGTAGACTCTTCTGTGAAATGTTAAAATAAATACTGTGCTGGTAATGTTGCCCGTGTTTGTTATTATAGAAGACTTTATATGTAAAAAAACGTACAGTACAGAGATGCTCCTGTGACTATCCTTCCACCAGTTTTTATCTCAGACTGGTCTGACATGCAGGTTTCAGTCATTCCTGCATATTATAATCATCAGATCTGTGGTGGAAGTACAGTCCTGTAGACCTAGAAAACACCTGAATGTCTATTGTATACTATCCAGTAAGAGTCCATACTTTGGGGAAAAGAATGCAATAACGATAGACATGACTTTAGAGAGCAAAGATTCATTTTGAATTGACCCTGACATTAATGCGTCAAAGTAATTGGTCCTGTTGTAATAATCCAGCTCTTCCTCTGAGCTGTCTGCGTTGCTGCGGCGGTAGGCTGACGCATACCATTTATCTGCCGTCAGCGCCACAGCCGCTCCTGCTGCCGCCGCACCTGCCACCCTCACTGGGGACGTCCGCCCTGCCACCCTGAAGCGAGAGCGGGTTCCACCGAAGGACCCTCCTCCACGGTAGGTCCCCGCTGTGGAGCTGCGGGAGGGAGATCCTCGAGAGGAGCCCCGGGACCCTCCACGGCCCCCTTTGGATAACACAGGCTCACACAGGAAGGCAGAGAGCAGGAGGCAAGTCCAGCATGTGGCAACAACTTGGTTCATCCTGGACAGGAGGGAGACATAAGGTGAATATAAACACTATGGGTGCATCCAAATTCACCACTTTGCTCTTTGAGCATTGACAGTGAATGCACAAAATGGAGGGATAAGGGGTTGGGGGGGGCGGTTGGACACACCCTATCAAAGCTTTGTGTGTTGGCAGAACATTTCTTCAACTTAATGTCAGTGTTACCAACTCTCACTCTTTGAGAGTCATACTCATCTGCCTCTTTTACATGCTCTCACACCACACTATTTCAAATTTTAAAATGCCAAGAAAATCAATCCATCTGACAGGTGTGTTATATCAAGATTCGATTAAACAACATGAATTTTAATCAGAAACTGGAAATGCCACATCTGTCAAATGGGTGGATTCTTTTGGCAAAGGAGTGTTCATGAGTACCTTAACGGGACTGAAATAAAGACTGTGTTTTAATGACCAGCTTCAAAACTGTTGAAAATAAAGATACAAGATGTAGAGAATGACCAATGAACAATTTTTAAAACCGATATCGATATATGATGCTTAAAAAATCCTGATATTCCACTATACCAGGGGTGTCCAATCATGTGTCATGGAGGGCCAAGACCCCGCAGGTTTTACCTCCAACCACAGTCTTCAACAGCAGATTCCACTGAATTTCTTCCCACTGATTACTGATAACTGAAAATACCTGCTGAAGAGACTGGGTAGAGGAGAAAAGCTGCAGGGTCTTGGCCCTCCATGGCACATGATTAGACGCCCCTGCACAATACAGTGCATCTGCAAAGTGTTCATAGTGCTTCACTTTTTCCACATTTTGTTATGTTACAGCCTTATTCCAAAAGGGATTAAATTCTTTTTTCCCTCAAAATTCTACACACAATTCCCCATAATGACAATGTGAAAAGTTTTTTTTTTTTTAGATTTTTGCAAATTTATTAAAAATAAAAAACTAAGAAATCAAATGTACATAAGTATTTACAGCCTTTGCTCAATACTTTGTTGATGCAACTTTGGCAGCAATTACAGCCTCAAGTCTTTTTGAATATGATGCCACTAGCTTAGCACACCTATCTTTGGGCAGTTTCGCCTATTCCTCTGCAGCACCTCTCAAGCTCCATCAGGCTGGATGGGAAGCGTCGGTGCACAGCCATTTTCAGATCTCTCCAGAGATGTTCTATTGGATTCAAGTCTGGGCTCTGGCTGGGCCACTCAAGGACATTCACAGAGTTGTCCTGAAGCCACTCCTTTGATATCT
Source organism: Pholidichthys leucotaenia (assembly GCA_020510985.1). Classification (NCBI taxonomy): domain Eukaryota; kingdom Metazoa; phylum Chordata; class Actinopteri; order Cichliformes; family Pholidichthyidae; genus Pholidichthys; species Pholidichthys leucotaenia. Next base: position 326,160,588 of record CM035841.1, on the reverse strand, counting down.
TGGCTGTGTGCTTATGGTCGTCCTGCTGAAAGATGAACCGTCGCCCCAGTCTGAGGTCAAGAGTGCTCTGGAGCAGGTTTTCATCCAGGATGTCTCTGTACATTGCTGCATTCATCATTCCCTCTATCCTGACTAGTTTCCCAGTTCCTGCCGCTGAAAAACATCCCCATAGCATGATGCTGCCGCCACCATTGGTGTGTTTATGAGCGGTGCCTGGTTTCCTCCAAACATGACACCTGGCATTCACACCAAAGAGTTCAATCTTTGTCTTGTGGGGGCATAGTGCTGGACTTCTCCACCCAGGGAACAAGGGACCGAAAGAGGAGGTGTCACTAGGGGGTATCAGATGGGACAGTAAGGACTATGCACCCCCCCCCCCCCCCGGAGAGAGGAGTAAATGCCGAAGCTGCTGGGAGAAGAAGGGTGTGATAGCGGTGCTGGCATTATATCATGTTAATGTACCACACAATCCTTTGTTCTAACAACAATGTATTATGGTCGGAAGTTCCGGGTCTCGATGCATGTAAATAAAGATATAAAAGAGGAATGCACAGAGACCCAGGATTCTCTTTTGCTGTAAGTTTTGTTGGAGGAAGAATAAAGTTCTATGTCATTCAGCTCGTTGCCTCACCTGCCTCCTTTCTCCACATTGGTGACCTAAGACATGCCATGGAAAGGGAGCCGAGCACTGCCCTGGAGACTGCTTGGAGGGAGAGCACCAGTTCCCCGTGCGTGGTCTCAGTCAAGCTCCCATGCTTCTGGCTTCACAACCCGACCGCATGGTTCTTGCACATAGAAGCCCAGTTAGCACTCCGCGGGACAACAATGGACGATACCAGGTATTACTATGTGGTCGCTGCGCTGGATGCGCGCACCACGCAACAGGTGACAAGCCTGTTCCAGGAGCCGCCGGGCCAAGGAAAATAAGAAGTGCTCAAGAAGATGCTTCTCCAGTGCTGTACCCTTTCTGACACTGAGAGGGCAGAGAGTCTTCTAACGCGTTCGGAGTTAGGGGACAAATCAGCAGTGGAGCTAATGGAGAGCATGTTGGCGCTGAGGGGGAAGGACGATGAATCCTTGCTGTTCGCTCACTTGTTCCTCAGGAACTTACCGGTTACAGCAAGCGCGATCCTGGCCAACTCACCGCGGATGGTTGCCAAGGAGTACAGCGCCCTGGCACAGGAAGTGGACCGCATCATTTTGGTGATCAGAACTCTCAGTGTGCAGACAAGGGCACCGGCATCCATGAGAGACTTCAGCAAGGTCGAGGAGCCGTTCATGGTAGCCAGGATGGACACCAGAAGATGAAGGAATGGGGTGATCTGTTTTTATCATCGCTGTTTTGGCTCGAACGCCCAATGCTGCCTGTCACCATGCCATTTCAAGAAGTCGGGGAGTCAACACAATCAGAATTCAGTGTCAGCAGCAGCCGATGGTGACAGGAAAAGACTGCTTTATGTTACGGACACACTTTCGGGGAGACGGTTTTTGGTGGACTCCGGCTCCCAGAAGAGCCTCATCCTGCCGGTCAACACAGACAGGGTGACAGGACGCAGCAGTCCTGAGCTCATGGCTGCCAATGGATCCACCATCAGGACATTTGACAAGCAGACACTGACGATATGCTTACATGGACGCAACTTTCAGTGGGACTTCATGATAGCTGCATGTTCTGACCCCATTTTAGGTGCAGATTTTTTATGTGCTTATGGTTGTTAGTTGATGTTGCTAATAGGCAATTAGTGGATGCAATCTCTTTCACCTCACTGCCCTGTACAGCTCAGGGAGCTGGGTCGACAACACTGGCTAACGTTACAGCTCCAGGGGGTATGCACCAGCAGTGACTCGCACAGTTCCCAGCATTGACGGTCCCGACTTTTTCGGCTACGGTAATGAAACACGGGGTTGAGCACTTTATAACGACAAAAGGCCCGCCAGTGTTCATGCGACCTTGGCGTTTGGACGCAGCTAAACTGGCCAGTGCGCGAGAGGAGTTTGCCAACTTAGAGCAGTTGGGCATCGTCAGGCGCTCCAATAGCCCGTGAGCATCCCCACTACACATGGTGCCTAAAGCCGACGGGTCGTGGCGACTGTGCAGCGATTTCTGGCGCTTGAATAACGCCACGAAGCATGACGTTATCCCATTCTGCACATCCAGGATTTTTCCCTGCACCTGTTTTTTCGAAAGTGGATCTGGTCCGCGGATACCATCAGGTCCCGGTGTGCGCGGAAGACATTCCAAAAATGGCAATAATAACTCCTTTCGGCCTTTTCGAGTTTTTACGCATGCCGTTCGGATTAAAAGGCGCAGCACAGACTTTCTAGAAGATGATGGACACAGTGCTTCATGACTTGTCCTTCATTTTTGTCTACTTAGACGACATTCTGGTAGTCAGCGTGTCCGAGGAGGAGCACACTGCCCATCTCAAGACACTTTTCCAGAGGTTGGAAGCACACGGGCTGATAGTCAACCCGGCGAAGTGCCAGTTCAGTGTGCCAGTGATTGATTTTTTGGGCCACCGCATTTCGCCGGAGGACGTGATCCCGTTACTGGATAAGGTGCACATGGTGTTGGCTTTTCCACGTCCGCAGAACGTGAGAGCACTACAGGAGTTTTTGGGAATGGTTAATTTTTACAACTGTTTCCTTCCCCGAGCAGCCCAGCTGATGCAGCCGTTGTATGCCGCGCTTAAAAAAAAGAAGCCTGCGGAAACCATCGACTGGACTCCCAAGTGAGACCAGGCTTTTGCAAATGCCAAAACAGCGCTGGCAGATGCCGCGTTGCTAGCCCACCCGGCTCCATCTGCACGGATAGCGCTCACGATGGATGCGTCTGATGTTGCCATAGGGGCAGTGGTGGAGCAGTACGTCTCAGATTCATGGCAGCCGCTAGCATTTTTTTAGCCGAACCTTGCGTGACAACGAACGCAAATACAGCATGTTCGATAGAGAATTGCTGGCTCTCCACCTGGCGAAACGCCATTTCCAGTTTTGGCTGGAGGGGCGCGAGTTCACCGCATTTGTGGACCATAAGCCGCTGATGTATGCAATGGCCAAGGTCTCGGAACCGTGGTCGGCCCGGCAGCAACGGCATTTGGCCGCAATTTCAGAGTTTACTACCGACATTCAACACATTGCCGGTAAGCTCAACATCGTGGCCGATTACCTGTCGCGCGCGTTAATCGCCCCAGTCTATATGGGAATTGATTTCCCTGCCATGGCCGCAGAACAAGTCGGGGACGCGGACATTTGCACGCTCCAGTCTGCGCCAACTGGGTTAAGGCTGGAGAACAGGGTGGTGCAAGAAGGGTGCCCTCCCTTGCTCTGTGACGTCTCCACCGGGTTCCAAGCTCTTGGCACCGTCGCGTTTTTGAGTCGATCCACTGCCTTTCGCATCTGGGAGTGCACGCTTTGGTGAAGCTAGTGGGGGCGAAATTCGTCTGGCCGTGCTTGCGCAAAGACATGAAAGAGTGAGCTGCAGCTTGTGTCGTGGGCCAAAGTGCACAAGCACACCAGAGCCCCCCTCCAGCAGTTCCAATCCCAGCCAGGAGGTTCAACCATGTCCACATGGATTTGGTGAGACCACTCCCTCCATCGCAAGGTTTTACGCACCTCTTAACAATCGTGGACTGCACCACGCGCTGGCCTGAAGTGGTCCCGGTGGCTTATACCATATCCGCAGAAGTGGCTCATGCTTTTTTGTCGGCTTGGTTTGCACGTTTCGGATCTCCATCGGACATCACGTCCGACAGGGGTCCAAAATTCGTTTCAGAACTCTGGTCCGCTATGGCCCAGAGCCTGAGGGTCAAAATTCACTGCACTACCACGTACAACCCCCAGGCTAACGGGTTATGCAAGCGTTTTCATAGGTTGCTTAAAGCAGAGCTCAGAGCTTCACTCAGAGACACAAATTGGGTCGACCGCCTGCCTTGGGTTCTTTTAGGGTTGCACTCCGCACCTAAGGAGGATTTGGCAGCCTCCCCAGCAGAACTCGTTTTTTTCTCAGCCGCTGCGGATCCCTGGAGAGTTTTTACTGGAAAACCCCACACCCGAGGCTGATCCGCCCGCGCAATTTTTACACAGTACGGAGGCTGTGAGCGTACTGGGTCTGGCCCACCATTATTTTCCCTGCACATTCGTCCCAAAAAGTTTGCAGAATGCCAGTTTTGTTTTTGTCAGGCACGATGCGCACCGGACCCCGCTGCGCCCACCGTACGATGGACTGTTCAGGGTGTTGGAACCTGGGGAGAAGCATTTTGTGTTAGACTTGGGGGGGGGGGGGCATAGGGAGACCATCTGCATCGACAGGCTGAAGCCCGCTTTTGTGTTGGCAGACGAGCAGGTGGTGCTGGCCCAAGCTCCCCGGCACGGACACCCACTGTTAGTGGCTCTGCAAAGTGGTGATCCCTTGGCAGGGACCTGTGCTCACAAAGCTGATGTGTTTTCTTCCCCTCCCTTTTTCCCTTCACATACTGATGTGCCCTCCTGTACACCCCGCCAGTAAGGTGAATCAACTGGATCGGCAACTCCCCGCTATAGCCGCTATGGGCACCACCTCAAGCCCAAAGGACGGGGGGGGGGGGGATCAGAATCAGAATAAAATTTATTGCCATTGTTAATGTAATACACAAACTAGGAATTTGTCGGTGCAATACTGCAACATTAAACATAAATTAAAAAATAAGAAAACTATATATGCAATAAAAAATTAAATAAAAATAAATAATGCTATTCTATACAATTTTTAAATGATAACTGTACATGAGTTGAGCTGCTGTACCTAATGCACAAGAGTCTAATAAGTCATTTAGTGTTCAGCAGTCTGATAGCAGAAGGAAAAAAGCTGTTCATGTAGCGAGAAGTTTTAGTCCGAATGGACCGTAGTCTTCTGCCTGAGGGGAGGGGAGCAAACAGTGCGTATCCAGGGTGTGAAGGGTCGGCTGTGATCCGACCTGCACGCCTCCGAGTCCTGGAGATGTACAGGTCCTGGAGGGATGGAAGCTTACAGTTGATCACCTTCTCAGCAGCGCGCACAACGTGCTGCAGTCTTAATCTGTCCCTGACAGTGGCACCAGCGTACCACATGGTGATAGAGGTAGTGAGGATGGACCCAATGGTGGCCGTATAAAACTGCACCAACATCTTGGTGGGCAGCTTGAGCTTCCTCAGCTGCCGCAAAAAGAACATCCTCTGCTGGGCCTTTTTGATAAGGGAGCTGATGGTCGACTTCCACTTGAGATCCTGGGTGATGGTGGTACCCAGGAAACGGAAGGAATCCACAGTGGTGATAGCAGAATCTGTAAGGACAAGGGGAGGCAGAGGGGCTGTGACTTTCCTAAAGTCCACAATCATCTCCACTGTCTTCTGAGCATTCAGCTGCAGGTTATTGTGGCTGCACCAAGACGTCAGCCGGGCCACCTCCTTCCTGTAGACGGACTCATCGCCGTTGGAGATGAGCCCGATAAGGGTGGTGTCGTCCGCAAACTTGATCAGCTTGACAGACTGATGGCTAGAGGTGCAGCAGTTGGTATACAGGGAGAAGAGCAGGGGGGAAAGTACACAGCCCTGTGGTGATCCGGTGCTGATGCTTACAGAGTCTGAAACAGTCTTTCCCAGCCTCACATGCTGCCTCTGGTCCATCAGGAAGTCAGTGATCCACCTGCAGAGGGAGTCAGGCACGTTGAGCTGGATCAGCTTGTCCTGGAACAGAGCAGGGCGGATGGTATTAAATGCAGAGCTGAAGTCCACAAACAGGATTCTAACATAGGTTTCCGGGGAGTCCAGATGCTGCAGTATGGAATAAAGGGCCAAATTAACTGCATCGTCCACAGACCTGTTGGCTCTGTAGGCAAACTGCAGCGGATCCAAGAGAAGAATAATGATGGTCTTGAGATGGGACAGGACCAGGCGCTCAAAGGACTTCATGACTACAGAGGTAAGCGCTACAGGTCTGTAGTCATCAAGTCCAGTGATCCGTGGCTTCTTGGGAACAGGGACGATGGTAGAGGGTTTGAGACAGGCCAGCACATGGCATGACTCCAAGGAGATGTTAAAAATGTCTGTAAAGACAGGAGTCAGCTCCTCCGCACAGTGTCTTAAGGTGGAGGGAGACACGCCGTCCGGACCGGGGGCCTTGCGTGGGTTCAGTCTAGAGAACTGTCTTTGCACGTCCTGCTCACTGATGGCAAAGGCAGGAGGGAAGGAGAGGGGAACTGCCTTTGATGAAATGGGGACCATGTAGGCAGTGTCACAGGGGGGAGGGGGAATACTGGGCACAGCTGACAAGGTGTCAAAACGGGCATAGTGTTGGGACAGTCTTTGACAAAGGACTTTGTCATCCTGTCCCTTAGAAGCCTGAGGCCTACAGTTGGTGATTTGCCTCAGTCCTTTCCACACAGAAGCAGAGTCGTTAGCAGTGACCTGCTGCTGGAGTCTCTCAGAATACACAGATTTAGCTCTCCTCAACTCTCTGCTAAACCGGTATTTGGCCTCCCTGTAGCAGTCCCTGTCTCCACCCTTCAGCGCCGCTTCCTTCTCCTTCCTGATCTGTCTGAGCTTAGCTGTGAACCAGGGCTTGTCATTAGAGTAACTCACCCTGGTGTGCGATGGAAGAATGCACACCTCACAAAAGGGGATATATGAGGTCACAGTGTCCGTGTATTCGTCCAGATCATGCGTAGTTCCTTTAAACATGTCCCAGTCAGTTGTTTCCAAGCACGTGCGCAACTTCTCCACAGCTTCACTGGTCCATTTCCTCGTAGTGCTCACAACAGGTTTTGTGAGCTTCAATCTCTGTCTGTATGTGGGAATCAGATGAACCATCACGTGATCAGATAGTCCAATCGCAGCGCGAGGAATAGCACGGTACGCGTCCTTAACTGTAGTGTAACAGTGATCCAGCGTGTTCTCCTTTCTGGTAGGGCATTTAATAAACTGTTTGTACCGGGGAAGTTCATGGCTCAGATTGCTCTGATTAAAGTCGCCAAGCACAATAACCAGAGAATCCGGGAAAGTCCGCTCCATTTGCTGAATGTGATCCGTGAGTGCGCGCTGAGCCTTGCGCACATCTGCGTCGGGCGAGATATAAACAGCAGCCAAAATTAATGAAGCGAACTCACGCGGAGAATAAAATGGCCTGCAATTGATAAATAAATATTCCAGAGCAGGAGAACAGTATTGGGAGATCACAGTCACATCGGTGCACCAGCTATTGTTGATGTAGAAGCAGACTCCTCCGCCTGTGGTCTCGCCGGAGAGCCCCGTGTCGCGGTCAGCACGGAACAGCTGAAATCCCTCGAGGAAGAGCGCGCTGTCCGGTGTCTTCTCCTTGAGCCAGGTCTCAGTAAAGCAGAGGGCACATGAGGTGGAGAAGTCCTTAATTCGCATCAGCAGTTTCAGCTCGTCTACCTTGTTACAAAGTGAGTTAACACTGGACAGAAATATCCCAGGTAAAGCCGTGCGCGTGCCTCTCCTGCGAAGCCACACCAGGGCGCCCGCTCGTCTTCCTCTTTTTTGCCGTCTCACTTTTTGGGCTAAAAAATGAACCAGATCGGCGGCAGGAGCTAAAAAAAACTGGGAGTAAGTCCGTGGGAGTGAAAGTCCTAATACTTAGTAGCTCTTCACGGGTGTAAGAGCAAGCAAACACACAATTGACGGACAGTTAGTGCCCTTTCTGGGTGTTCAGGGAGGGGGGGGGGCTGTGTGGGGGCATGGTGTTGGACTTCTCCACCCAGGGAACAAGGGACCGAAAGAGGAGGTGTCACCGACGGGTATCAGATGGGACAGTAAGGACTATGCACCCCCCGGAGAGAGGAGTAAATGCCGGAGCCGCTGGAAGAAGAAGGGTGTGATAGTGGTGCCGGTGTTATGTCATGTTAATCTGCCACTTAATCCTTTGTGCAAACAGCAATGTATTATGGTTGGAAGTTGCGGGTCTCGATGCATGGAAATAAAGGTATAAAAGAGGAATGCACACAGACCCGGGATTCTCTTTTGCTGTAAGTTATGTTGGAGGAAGACTAAAGTTCTGTGTCATCCAGCTGGTTGCCTCGCCTGCCTTCTTTCTCCACAGTCTCATCAGACCAGAGAATTTTGTTCCTCATGGTCTGGGAGTCCTTCAGGTGCCTTTTGGCAAACTCCAGGCGGGCTGCCAGGTGCCTTTCACTAAGGAGTGGCTTCCGTCTGGCCACTCTACCATACAGACCTGATTGGTGGATTGCTGCAGAGATGGTTATCCTTCTGGAAGGTTCTCCTGTCTCCACGGAGGAACGCTGGAGCCCTGACAGAGTGACCATCGGGTTTTTGGTCATCTAAGGTGCTTCTCCCCTGATCGCTCAGTTTAGACGGCCAGCCAGCTCTAGGAAGAGTCCTGGTGGTTCCAAACTTCTTCCATTTACAGATGATGGAGGCCACTGTGCTCATTTGGACCTTCAAAAGCAGCAGAAATTTTACTGTACCCTTCCCCAGATTTGTGCCTTGAGACAATCCTGTCTCGGAGGTCTACAGACAATTCCTTTGACTTTATGCTTGATTTGTGCTCTGACATGTAGTGATGGGACGGCAGGCTCCGGAGCTTCGAGGGTGCTCCAAGCTTATCTAGAAAATATTTGGCGAAGAGCATTTTGAGGCGTGTATTGCTGACATATGTGTTGACGTCGTACCACGTGACTGGGTCAGGAAGCCATTCATGATTTTGCACGCAACATGAAATAATGTGAGCAGCGATACACAATGGAAATTCGTGTTCCTCACATTTTTGCTTGTCGATGTTTGACTGTGTAAAGGATTTGTCACAGCCAATTTTCAGATGGAGGCAGCACCAAAAACATGGACTTCTCCCGTTTGGAAACATTGAGCGCATTTCTCCCATTGATTTATTTTCCACAAATAGTGTATATTTATTGTAACTGAGGTGATGACTTAGTGGTAAAGCATGTGCTCTACAAGTATGAGGCTTGGGTTCAAATCCCAGCTGCATCATTCTTGTAGTTTTATTTTTATTTGCAAGGTGAAGAGTCTTGTGTTTCAAAGAGCTTGGATTATTATTGTGCATCATTATGCTGAGGCACTATTGCCATTGTGCCCTGCATGAGAATAAGGTCAGAGTTGAATATACTGGGAAAGACAGTATAAGACTGTTGAAAATTTATTATTTCTTAAAAATGGATAAGTAGTACAAGCACACCAAGTAACCCAGGCACATTCACTGTAGTCACCCCAGTTTTATTTCTTTTTTCCCTTATGATCATTGATATTTCTTGAAAGACAGCACATTTGTTGAAATTGAAAAAATACACACTAAAACCAATAATGCCCTTGTAAAAATCTGCATGCTGTATACTTTTTGTTGATGACATGGCCTAGTAGAGCAAATAAAGTTTCACATGAGGCTTCGTTGATATGAACCATTTTGATGGAAAGGCTCAAGTATTCAAGAAAGCATTATCTGGCCATCACAAAGTGATAGCCTAAAGGTAAAATGTCTGTCTTGTATCTGGAGAGCTGGGGTTCAAGTCCCAATGGGGTTTTTCTTATTTATTTTTATTTGCCAGGTGAAGCGTCTGTGTTTCAAAAAGCTTGGATACAACAATAACACATCATTATTACAAATTCTTACAAAATTATATACAAATTCAAATTCAAAAATCCAATTCAATTATGCTGAGTCACTATAGTGCCCTGCATGACAATAAGGATGGAGATGAATGTACTGAGAAAGACAGTATAAGACTGTTGAAGTTATTTCTTAATAAAAATGGATAAGTAGCACAAGCACATTCACTGTAGTCACCTCCGTTTTATTTCTTTTTCCCTTATGATCATTAATATTTCTTAAAAGGCAGTGCATTTATTGAAATGAAAAAATACACAAACCAATAACACCCTTGTAAAAATCTGCATATTGTATATGTTTTGTTCACTAGATGGCCTAGTAGAGAAAATGAAGTTTCACATGAGGCCTTGTCTATATGAACCATTTTGATGAAAGGCCTCAAGTCCTCCAGAAAGCCTCATTTGGTCTTGGTCTTCTTCTTACGGTAGTTGGCATCCAGCTTATGGTGCATTACCACCACTTTCTGCTCTGGAGTGTGAATCAAAGTGTGCAGTACCTCTGAAGCCGAAAAAAAAACAACTTCTAGACAACTAAATCCTCCTTAAAACCCCAGTTTCCCTTAAATACTTTAACACAGCCTTCACCTGTGCCCATATTATCTCATACTTAAAAACCCTCTTAATGTAAAGTCATTCATTCCCTCTTTCCTCAGCGACGCCCTCAACACCTCCCTCTGTACCTCATAACCCCTGCAACTTAACAGCACATGTTCCACTGTTTCATCCTCCTGACATCTATCACATAGACCAGACTCATGCTTACCTATTATGTTAAGAGTCTTATTTAATGAGCAGTGTCCTATTCTCAGTCTAGTGAGTATCGTCTCCTCTCTCCTGTTTCCACTTCTCAACTGGTTCACTTTCACACTCTTTTGGATTGTGTGATACTGTCTACCCTTTTCCTCTACATCCCAACCTACTTGCCATATTTGATGAATTTCCCCCCAAATTATATATTTTGCCTCATTTTTACCAAAGCTAATCGGTTTGTCTATGGTCTTTTTAAGTCCATTATTTGCCAACTCAGCCTTTTCATTCCCCTTTATGCCAACATGAGCTGGAACTAGGGCTGGGCGATGTGGCCAAAAAATAAAATCTCGATTTTTTTGGTCATCTTGGACGATTACGATATTAATCGATTTTAATCAATTAACTCAACACACATGTATTTCAAAAGGAGCTTGATTTATTAAAAAATAAATCTTGTGCAAACAAAAATATTCTACAAACATGTCAGTGTTGCTGACAAAGCTTGTTTGGATTATAGGCGAAAGCTCAAACACTTCATATGTCACACAAATGACGGCTCAACTTTTGCTACAATTCTGCAAATAAATATGTTATACATATTTTAGAATAAAAAGAAAAAATGTAAACTTAAACATTAATAACATGAACCATGTGCAAAAAAGTGCATAATTTGCTGGAAGGTCACAATCAACTGTCAAAGTCAAAAACTAATATCTTAAAACTACAATGAAACTAGTTCTTGTAAACATGTGAAATACTGCCTCTTGTGCAAAAAAAGGAACTTAAGCAGCACCAACTTCATAAACTTTGGATATGTTTTACCTTTGAAGCATCACCTATTTATACTGTGCATAAACACTGCATCAGCTTTGATTGCTTTAAACTCTTAGATTTCTTGCAAGAAAAACAAGCCTGTCAACTGACTCTGGCTTAAGACAAGCTCTAGTGCACGTTACAATGTTTCCCCCTGTACTAAATACCCTTTCAGATGGGGCACTTGTTGTGGGTATTGAGAGGTACTTTTTTGCCAGTTTACTAAGTCTGGGAAAATGTGTTTCATGCTGTTTCCACCATGTAAGTGGGTCTGAATCTGCATCAGTTTCAGGTGCCAGCAAGTATGCTGACAGCTCACCCTTAACTTTAGCTTCATAGGTCTTTGTTTCAGCCTCAACTGGAGTCTTTTTAAAGAAGCTGCTGAGGGATTTCTTCATCTTTGTTGGGGGTTCAACAACCTGACTCTCAAATTTGTCTTTATCTGCAGCATGAGTAACTGGTATGCCTCTGTAATGCATGGTGGAACAGAGTTCTGCAATGGTTCTCTCTCTTAGTTTTGCAATCTTGTCTGGCTCAATGTAAGTTGTGCGGAACCTGGGATCTAGTAGTGAGGCAAGGTCAATGAGGTCTTGTGTGGTTTGATCACTGTATTTTTGGTTAAGATATTTCAGCACATCTGTTTTGATTTGTTTTGTGAGCTCAGTATCATCATCATCCGACTTCAGCAAACTGTTGTTAAACAGATGAAGGGTTGGTTTTATGAAAGAGATGCTCACATATGTCTCACCAGACAATGCATCAGTAAAGTCGTGTAATGGCTTTATGGCTTTATTTACTGACTCTAAAACATCAATGTCCTGCCAGGTTGGCACTAAGTGCCTTGTTTTCTTATCTGCACCCAAGATTTGTCCAATTGCCTTCTCCTGCTCCAGTATACGCTCGATCATCTGCTGACGTGATCCCCATCTTGTAGGTGATTCTGAGATGAGCTGATGTTCAGGGAGGCCAAGTTCTGCTTGCACCACTGCCATGTCTCTCCGCTTCTTCCAACTAAAGGAGAAGGCACTGATGACTTTCTTGCAGACTCCTACGGCACGTTCGATGCGAGCATCCTTACAAGCATTCTCTGTAAAGAAAAAGAATGATTAATACGCTTAGCATTACTAGAGTATACAAAATATCAACAACTCCTTGCTGATGTATCGTAATGTCAATAAAAATATTGTTATTAATGCAATATTACATAAATTTGTATGTGGTTGTAGTAAATGAATCAAGAATATACCACCGCTTAAAAAAAGTGGTATTATAGGAGAAAATAAATTTTAAAAAAAACCCTGTAAATTAAACAAGTAATATTATGCCTGATAATGTTTAGTAGGTGTTGCTTTAAATTTTAATAGTATAGATTTATGTTGTATTTTAAATGATGGTGCACATTGCATTTTACTTGCCTATTGCGTTGTGGAGCCTATGTCCAAAGCAGCTGAGGTGGGTCCACTGGTTTCGCTTCAGGGCCTTCATCATATTTGTGCCACTGTCAGTAGTCATACACACCATTTTCTCCTCATCCAACTTCCACAGTGCCAAGGAGTTCTTGAGCCCCCGTGCAATGAGCTCTCCAGTGTGATCTTCAGGAAAGTAGGTGGTTTGTAAACAGCAGCTGTTCAGACTCCAGTTCTCGTCGATATAATGCACTGTTAAACTCAAGTACGGTTGAAGAGATCGACTGGACCAAAGGTCTGTAGTAGCAGAAAAAAATAAAACTGTGTCCAGCTTTTCATAAAGCGCTTGTCGTGTTTCGTTGTACAGTTTTGGTAGTGCAACCTCCGCAAAGTATTTACGACTCGGTGGTTGGTATTTTGGATCCCAAACTTTTAGCATGTGGAGAAAGCCAGGCTTCTCTACGGTGTAAATAGGCGCCATATCCATCCCTAAATGAACAGCAACGGCTTCAGTCATCTGCTTCCACCGTGCCCCTGACTTACCGTATGGCACGACACTAGAAAATAATGCGGCTAAAGTTTGTTGTTTCTTCGCGGCGTGACCTTGTTTGCTTTGGCTAGTGCTAGCCATGCTGCACTCCCGTAGCTGCGAGCACTCCTCCCATTCTTTAGGGTGCCTCTGCCGGAGGTGCTGATAGAGGTTAGTTGTGCTGCAGCTGCTCTTCGTTTTCACAGTTTTTCTGCAAACCTTGCACAGGACTGCAGTTTGCTCTGCGTCGGTCTTGTCAAAGCCGAACCACTTCCATATAATCGAGGTAATATGAGTCCCTTTTCTCTCTACCAACTCTTCGGGTTGTGCTGTGTCCGCCATGGCCGGAGCATGAGTGCTTAGGCGGAAGGAGACAAGAGGCGGAAGCATACGCCAATGCTCAAGTCATAAAAGGCAGAAGAAGAACCCGTATTTTATTTATTTAAGGTCACCTCGATTTTACGATTTAGCAAATTTTCAAATCGTCAACTTTTAAAAAGGCGAATTAATCGAATTAATTCGATTTATCGCCCAGCCCTAGCTGGAACCCATGCAAATTTAACCTGCACTCCATTGTCTGTAACTCACCTAATAGACTGTAACACCTCATACAAAATATCTTGGCAACTTTTTGACTGAAAAGATTTTATTCTTGATAACACTGATAAAGAATCTGAACAAATTACTACCCTACCTGGTTTTTCCTTTTCAACCCATAATAAAGCTTCCCACAAAGCCATCATCTCCACCGTATACACTCCCAGCACGTTGGAAGTTCTTTTACAGATTTTTAACTCCCTAGATGGAATCGCTACTCCAAACCCAACCAATCCCCTCTCAGAATCTTTAGCCCCATCTGTATAAATAAGTAAGAAATTACTGTATTTTTCCTTCCACCAAATGGTAAAAAAGCACTCAAAATCAATTTTCCCTCTCTAACATGTAACAAGTGAAAATCAATATCTGGTGAAACAAGTTTCCACTGAGCTATTGTAGGAATTCCCACTGCAGGACTCATCCTCACCTCAAGCAACCCAAGTTCATTGGCAATCATATTACTTACACGTCCATAAGAATCCCTCTGTCTCCTGACATCCTCCCAACATTCTTGCAGCACTTCTTTAGTGGGATGCGAATCACTATGCCCTTTTAAATTAATCCAGTAGTTAGTCATAAGATGTTTCCATCTTTACCCCAAAAGCATCTCTTTCATTTCAATTTGTATAGCAGTTACTGGGGAAGTTTTAAAGGTAAGGTAATTTACTCTGTTAGAAAGGTTCAACAACTTTTCCAAAGCTCCTTCTCCCAAATGCTTTAACATTTGGTAACGAATTTTATCTTTCCCTGGGGACGTATTCTTGAATTTGTTTATTGCTCTCACCATTTCTCCTACACTGAATTGGTCATTAATTTCATTCTCTGTATGTTCTCATCTAATATATTTGGATACTGAGTAAATGTATTCTCCCTTCTCTTTCTTCCCTCATTTGTCAGGTTATCTATACTGTGCATTTTTGCAAAAGTTTTAGCTAGTACCTCAGCCTTTTCTATATTTACGATTGCCACTTCCCCATCTTTCTCTGATATTCCAGATCTCGCCTATTTCCATTCATCTTCTTCATCATTCCCCACAGGTGTATTCCTTCCTATATCATCACAAAAATTTCTCCAACTTAGCCTTTTTGCTTGATGTACTGTTCTAACCCTTGCTTGTGCTTTCTTATACTTGATTAAATGTTGCATATTACAAGTCCTTCTAAGTTGCCCAAATGCCCTGTTTCTGTTTTTAACTGCCTGCTGACATTGCTCTGTCCACCAAGGGACCAGCTTTTTCTTCAATTTTCCTTTACTTTTACAGCCATGGACAAAATTGTTGGTACCCCTCTGTAAATGAAAGAAAAACCCACAATGGTCACAGAAATTGTCCTTAGGTATGACTGTGAGAGTGAATGGTTGTCTGTCTCTCTGTGTTGGCCCTGCGATGGACTGGGGATCTGTCCAGGGTGTACCCTGCCTCTCGCCCAATGATACTGGGATAGGCTCCAGCCCCCCCCCCCCCCCCCCCTGCGACCCGAAAAGGATTAAGCGGAAGAAGATGGATGGATGGTCACAGAAATAACTTGAATCTGACAAAAGTGGTAATAAATAAAAATTCTATGAAAATTAACCAATGAAAATCAGACAATGCTTTTGAATTGTGGTTTTTTTTTTTTTTTGTTACTTATTTGTACCCGTAGGTAGACTTGGTTTGCAGTCTGGTGACAAGCCACCGGCTGCTGGTCGCTGCGTGCGCGAGCGCCCTAAACCTACATGTTTTTGGTGTGCGGGAGGAAACCGGAGAAATCCCGGAGTAAACCCGCGCAACACGGGGAGAACATGCAAACTCCACACAGCTCACTGTTGGTCGGGGGCTGGGATCGAACCCACGACCTCATGATCCCCGCGATCCCCCGGCCAAGGGTAAAACTGTGCTGCCACAGTGCTAAACCACTGCGCCACCGTGCAGCCCACGGTTCAACAGAATTATTTAAAAAAACAAACAAAAAAAACCCTCATGAAACAGGCCTGGACAAAAATGATTTGGCCCACTCCTCATGAGCAAACTGCTCCAGTTGTCTCAAGTTTGAAGGGTGCCTTCTCCAGACGGCATGTTTCAGCTCCTTCCACAGATGTTCAATAGGATTTAGATCAGGGCTCATAGAAGGCCACTTTTATAATAGTCCAGTGTTTCGCTCTTAGCCATTCTTGGGTGTTTTTTCAGCTGTGTGTTTTGGGTCATTATCCTGTTGCAAGACCCATGACCTGCGACTGAGATAAGATAAGATAAGATAAGATAAGCCTTTATTAGTCCCACAACGGGGAAATTCCAGGATTGCAACAGCACAGGGATAGCAACACTCAGAGCAACAATCAGAAGGCAAGAAAAAAAAAAAACAAGCAAGCAAGAGCAGCTAATATACATATGTACATATTACTATAAAATATATAGCAATCGGGGATCGCCTGATTGCTGGGGTCTTTCTGCAACTGTGGGGGTCCTCCCTACAGTTGATAGTGCTATGAGATGACTGTTGTTGTGAAATGGCGCTATATAAATAAAGTTGAATTGAATTGAATTGAATTATATATATACACACACACACACAGACACACAGTGCAGAGCATTGTAGCTGGATGGAATAAATATATGAATATATATATATAGACCAAGCTGTCTGACACTGGGCAGCACATTTCTCTCTAGAATACCTTGATAGTCTTGAGATTTCATTGTACCCTGCACAGATTCAAGACACCCTGTGCCAGATGCAGCAAAGCAGCCCCAGAACATAACAGAACCTCCTCCATGTTTCACAGTAGGGACAGTTTTCTTTTCTTGGTATGCTTCATTTTTGCGTCTGTGAACATAGAGCTGATGTGCCTTGCCAAAAAGTTCCAGTTTTGTCTCCCAGGAGCTTTGTGGCTTGTCAACATGCAGTTTGGCAAATTCCAGTCTGGCTTTTTTATGATTTGTTTTCAACAGTGGTGTCCTCCTTGGTCGTCTCCCATGAAGTCCACTTTGGCTCAAACAGCGACGGATGGTGCGATCTGACACTGATGTACCTTGGCCTTGGAGTTCACCATGAATGTGTTTAGAGGTTGTTCTGGGCTCTTTTGTTAGCATTCGTATTATCCGTCTCTTCCATTTTTCATCAAGTTTCCTCCTGCGGCCACATCCAGGGAGGTTGGCTACAGTCCCCTGAATCTTAAATTTCTGAATAATATGTGCAACCCTAGGTCGCAGGTCTATGATCGATTTTGTTATCGTATCATCAGACCTGCGACCGTATGTCTTGGACACCCGAGTAAAGAGAGGTGCAGAGCTGTCAACTGATCACCACCTGGTGGTGAGTTGGATCCAATGGCAGGGGAGGAAGCCATTCAGACCTGGTAGACCCAAACGTATAGTGAGGGTGTGCTGGGAGCGTCTGGCTGAGGCCCCTGTCCGGGAGGTCTTCAACTCCCACCTCCGGAAGAACTTCAACCACATTCCGAGGGAGTCTGAAGACATGGAGTCTGAATGGGCCATGTTCTCCACCTCTGTTGTTGAAGCGGCGGCCCAGAGCTGCGGCCGCAAGGTGGTCGGTGCATCTCGTGGTGGCAACCCCCGAACCAAGTGGTGGACACCAGTGGTGAGGGGGGCCATTAAGCTGAAGAAGGAGTCCTATCAAGCTTGGTTGGCTTGTGGGACTCCCGAAGCAGCTAAGGTGTACCGGCAGGCCAAGCGGAGTGCAGCTCGGGTGGTTGCTGAAGTAAAAACCCGGGTATGGGAGGAGTTTGGTGAGGCCATGGAACAAGACTTTCGGTCTGCTTCAAAGAGATTCTGGCAAACTGTTCGGCGGCTCAGGAGGGGAAAGCAGCTCCCCGTCCACACTGTGTATGGGACACTGTTGACTTCAACTGGGGATATCGTCGGGTGGTGGAAGGAATACTTCGAGGATCTCCTCAATCCCACTGATACGCCTTCCACAGAGGAAGCAGGGTTTGGGGACGAGGGGGATGACTCGCCTATCACAGGGGCTGAGGTCGCCAAGGTGGTTAAAAATCTCCTTGGTGGCCGGGCCCCGGGGGTGGACGAGATTCGCCCTGAGTACCTCAAGGCCCTGGATGTTGTTGGGTTGTCATGGTTGACACGCCTCTGCAACATTGCATGGAGGTCGGGGGCAGTGCCTTTGGCATGGCAAACTGGGGTGGTGGTTCCTCTCTTCAAAAAAGGGGACCGGAGGGTGTGCTCCAACTTTAGAGGGATCACACTCCTCAGCCTCCCTGGGAAGGTCTATGCCAAGGTACTGGAGAGGAGAGTCCGGCCGTTGGTCGAACCTCGGATTCAGGAGGAGCAATGTGGTTTTCGTCCTGGCCGTGGCACATCGGACCAGCTCTTTACCCTCTCGAGAATTCTTGAGGGTTCGTGGGAGTTTGCCCAACCAGTTTACATGTGTTTTGTGGACTTGGAGAAGGCATTTGACCGCGTCCCTCGTGGATTTTTGTGGGGGGTACTTCGGGAGTATGGGGTATCAGGCTTGTTGTTACGAGCTATTCGGTCTCTGTACGACCGTTGTGAGAGTTTGCTTCGTATTGCCAACACTCGGTCGGAGTCATTCCCAGTGAGAGTTGGACTCCGCCAGGGCTGCCCTTTGTCACCGATCCTGTTCATAATTTTTATGGACAGGATTTCTAGGCACAGCCAGGGAATGGAGGGTGTCATGCTTGGTGACCACAGGATCTCATCTCTGTTGTTTGCAGATGATGTTGTCCTGTTGGCTTCATCCAGCAATGACCTACAGCTCTTGCTGGGACGGTTTGCCGCTGAGTGTGAAGCGGCTGGGATGAGAATCAGCACCTCCAAGTCCGAGTCCATGGTCCTCAGCCGGAAAAAGGTGGATTGTCCCCTCCGGGTTGGGGACAGGCTCCTGCTCCAAGTGGAGGAGTTTAAGTATCTTGGGGTCTTATTCACAAGTGAGGGGAAAATGGAGCGAGAGATCGACAGACGGATTGGAGCAGCATCTGCAGTGATGCGGATGTTGTACCGGTCTGCTGTGGTGAAGAGGGAGCTTAGTTCTAAGGCAAAGCTGTCGATTTACCAGTCAATCTACGTTCCTACTCTCACCTATGGTCACGAGCTTTGGGTAATGACCGAAAGAACGAGATCGCGGATACAAGCTGCTGAAATGAGCTTTCTCCGTAGGATTGCTGGACTCACCCTCAGAGATAGGGTGAGGAGCTCAGTCATCCGGGAGAGGCTCAGAGTAGAACCGCTGCTCCTCCACATTGAAAGGAGTCAGTTGAGGTGGTATGGGCATCTGATTAGGATGCCTCCTGGACGCCTCCCACTTGAGGTGTTTCATGCACGTCCCACTGGGAGGAGACCCCGGGGCAGACTCAGGACTCGGTGGAGAGACTATGTCTCCCAGCTGGTCTGGGAACGCCTTGGTATCCCCTCTGAAGAGCTGGAGCAGGTGGCTGGGGAGAGGGAAGTCTGGGCTTCTCTGCTTGAACTGCTGCCTCCGCGACCCGGACCTCCGGAAAAGCGGTAGAAGATGGATGGATGGATGTGCAACTGTAGTCACAGGAAGATCAAGCTGCTTGGAGATGGTCTTATAGCCTTTACCTTTAACATGCTTGTCTATAATTTTCTTTCTAATCTCCTGAGACAACTCTCTCCTTTGCTTCCTCTGGTCCATGTTTAGTATGGTATACACCATGTCAACAAACAGCACAGTGACTACTTGTTACCCTTTAAATAGGCCGACTGACTGATTACAAGTTTGTAGACACCTGTGATGTTAATTAGAGGACGCATCTTGGTTGAACATGTCCCTATGGTCACATTGTTTTCAGTCTTTTCTAGGGGTACCATCATTTTTGTCCAGGCCTGTTTCATGAGTTTGTTTTTTTAAAATAATTCTGATGAACCACAATTCAAAAGCATTGTCTGATTTTCATTGGTTAATTTTTGTAGAATTTTTATTTATTACCACTTTTGTCAGATTCAAGTTATTTCTGTGACCATTGTGGGTTTTTCTTTCATTAACAGAGGGGTACCAACAATTCTGTCCACATGTGTAGGTATAGATCCTTCTGCAGCCCTAATTATAGCTGAGCTAATTTGATTATTAGCTTCATTGACATCATCGGCTAGCATTGTCCTTACCATGTGATTCTCACACAAGCCCTGAAATCTTTCAGTCAGTTTTTCCCATATACTTATCTTGGGCCTCTGTCACCTGCATTTACTTCCATTTTTCCTCCAATTACACATGATATTGGGTAATCGTCACTCCCAACTGTAGTGTCCGTACAAACTTCCCAATTACTAATCCCGGCCAAAATGACTGTCACAAGTGTAATATTCAGTACTGACTCAGATCCTGTTGTAACATTAACTCTTGTTCCTCTACAATCATTGATACAGACCAGATTCCTTTCCATCAATTCCTCAATGACATTCCCATTTAGATCGGTACGTCATCCACCCCATATTTTGTTGTGGGCATTAAAATCTGCACATCAAATAACTCTGCGCCTATCCTACCCTTGTATCTTTAGTAAATTATCCACCTCTAACTTTTTACATGGATTATAGTAGTTAATAATAACTACTTCCTTTCCTCTTTCCCACACTTCCACCACTATGTATTCCTGATCCAATCCCTTTTCTACCACCCTATATGGGAGATTTTGTTTAATAAATGTTGCAACCCCTCCTCCTCCATTTTGTCTGTCTTTCCTAACACCAGTATTGTGGAGAGTGTTGAAAATGAGGAGGCAGGTTTACGAACAGACGAAGTTTATTAACACTCTTTCATCAGTCATCCACATAAAAAGCATGAAACAGCCAAGCCAGGTTTCTCCTTATAAACCAAACAGATCATCTCACATCTGCATGACATTTCACATCACACTGCATGACATCTAACCCCACAATACATTTCCCTTAAACCCCCAGCTCCCTCTTCCTGCCAACTCCCCATGACGTCCCTGTCTATTATCCTCTTATGTTTAACCACTGCATCCTGACTGAGACGTTGTCTGCTGACTTCTCTACAATATGCATTGCTACCCCCCCCCCCCCCCAGACAGAGTTTCAGTCACCACGTCTTTTGGGCTTCAGTCTCCTCCCATATCTGCTGTAACGGGGGTCTCTGTGCCGGCGGGGGGCTGCTGGACGTGTGTCTGACTGCAGGTGAGCCAAGGCGAGGGGGGGAACTTCGCTTTGCCCGTGTGGCTGTCCTGGTGAATCGTTTGCCTAGGGAGTTCTCAGTGGGGGTCTTCCATGCTGAGGGGCCCGAGCCAGCAGCACTTGCTCGTCCGCCACTACAAAGGCGAGCTTAAGTCTATCTATGCATATTTTCTGCCGACGCCAGCCCCCCAAGTCTAACAAAAAATGCTTGTCCCCTGTTTCCAGCACTCTGAACGAGCCTTCATAGGGTGGGCGCAATGGAGGGCGGTGGGCATCGTGTCTGACGAACACGAACTCCGCGTTCTTCAAAGTTTTTGGCACAAAAGCGCGTGGAAAACAGTGGTGGGCCGGGCCGGGCAGCGTGCCTGTGTCTGCACTACGCTGCAAATGCTGAGATGGGCAGCTGTCCGGTGCGGGATTATCTGGCAAAAATTCCCCGGGCAGCCGCAGTGGCTGAGAAAAAAACAGCTCAGCTGGGGAAGCCTCTAACTCCTCTTTTGGTGTGGAACACAACCCCAATAAAACCCACGGCAACCAGTCAACCCAATTTACATCCATCAACGAAGCCCTGAGTGCTGCTTTCAGTGACCTATGAAAATGCTTGCATAACCCATTTGCCTGTGGGTTGTATGCGGTTGTGCGATGAATTGCAACACCCAGGCTGCGGGCCATCGCGGACCAAAGTTCGGAAACAAACTGAGGGCCCCTATCGGATGTGATGTCCAACGGGATTCCAAAACGCGCCACCCATGTTGTCAAAAAAGCACGCGCCACGTCCGCGGATGTGGTTGCCGCCAGCGGGACTGCTTCTGGCCAGCGTCTGGTGCGGTCCACCACTGTCAGAAGGTGCGTGCACCCCTGCGACGGCGGGAGGGGGCCCACGAGGTCCACGTGAACATGGTCGAATCTTTTAGCCGGTATACTAAATGGCTCCAAAGGAGGCTTTGTGTGTCTGTGCACTTTGGCTTGTTGGCACGCTACGCAGGCTGCCGCCCACTCTTTCACTTGTTTGCGCAGGCCTGGCCACACGAATTTCGCTCCCACCATTTTGACTGACGCGCGCACTCCTGGGTGTGCCAGAGCGTGAACTGACTCAAACACGCGGCGGCACCACACAACCGGGACCACCAGGCGCGAACGTCCCGTGGAGACGTCGCAGATTGGGGGGGGCTGCCGTCTTGCAGTACTCTGCTCTCCAGCCTTAACCCCGTTGGTCCAGACTGGAGCGCACGCACGTCCGTATCGCTAATCTGCTCTGCGGCCATGGCTGTATAATCTATCCCTACGCAGACCGGGGCCACAACCGCGCGCGACAGGCAGTCTGCCATCACATTCAGTTTACCCGACACATGCTGAATATCGGTCGTAAACTCCGAGATCGCGGCCAGCTGTCTCTGCTGCCGGCCCGACCATGGTTCCAAAACCTTGGCCATCACGAATGTCAGTGGCTTGTGGTCCACGAATGCGGTGAAGCTGCGCCCTTCCAGAGAGAACTGGAAGTGGCGTATGGCCAGGTGGAGAGTCAGCAACTCCCTGTCGAAGGCGCTGTATTTACGCTCACTGTCGCGCAAAGCCCTGCTGAAAAAAGCGAGCAGCTGCCAAGAGCCGGTGACGCGTTGCTCCACGACGGCCCCTATGGCCACGTCCGAGGCATCGGTAGTGAGCGCTATCCAGGCCGCCGGGTCTGGGTGCGCCAACAGTGCAGCATTTGCCAGGGCTGCTTTAACCTCAGAGAACGCCTGCTCTCGCTCCGGAGTCCGTTCGACTCCATCCGCGGGTTTCCTTCTCTTGAGCGCGGCGTACAATGGCTGCATGAGTTGAGCTGCGCGGGGGAGGAAACGGTTATAAAAGTTAACCATCCCCAAAAATTCCTGCAGCGCCCTGACAGTCTGAGGCTGGGGAAAATTCGCCACAGCGCGCACTTTGTCGGGCAAGGGTATCGCTCCCTCCGGTGAGACACGGTGCCCCAAAAAATCAATCCCTGTCACGCCGAACTGGCACTTCGCCGGGTTGATTATTAACCCGTGCTCCTCCAACCTCTGGAAAACCGTCCTGAGGTGGGTTGCGTGTTCGTCTTCGGACGCACTGGCTACCAGGATATCATCCAGGTACACGAACACAAACAGGAGATCACGCAGCACCGCGTCCATCATGTGCTGGAACGTCTGTGCCGCTCCTTTTAACCCGAATGGCATGCGCAGAAACTCAAACAAACCAAACAGAGTTATTACCGCTGTTTTGGGTATGTCCTCCGCGCGCACTGGGACCTGGTGGTAACCGCGGACCAGGTCTATTTTAGAAAAAATGCGTGCTCCGGCGAGGTGAATGGAAAAATCCTGAATATGGGGAATCGGGTAGCGGTCGTGTGCTGTGGTGTTATTCAGCCTGTGGAAATCGCCGCATGGTCGCTACGACCCCTCAGCCTTAGGGACCATGTGTAGCGGGGATGCCCATGGGCTGTTTGATTGCCTGATGATGCCCAACCTTTCCAGGTTGGCAAACTCCTCGTGCGCTATGGCCAGTTTAGCTGCATCCAAGCGCAGAGGTCGTGTGAAAACGGGCGGCCCGGTGGTGGTGATAAAGTGCTCCACCCCGTGTTTAGCGATGGCTGCCGAAAACGTCGGGACCGTGAGTGCTGGAAACTGAGTGAGCAGTGTGTGGAACTTACCGCCTGGAGCTGTGACGTTGGCTTGTGTTACTGACCCGGCCCCTCGAGCTGTACAGGGGAGAGAGTCAAAGGACAGTGCATTAACAAAGCGCCTGTTAGCAACATCAACTAGTAAACCATGTGCACACAGAAAATCAGCTCCCAGGATTGGGAACTTCAGTGCTGCTATGACAAAAGTCCACTCGTATGTACGGCCGTGTAGGGATAAAACCAGTGTTCTCTCACCAAAAGTCTTAATGTCCGAGCCGTTTACTGCCACCAGCCCGGGGCCGCTAGGTCCTGCCAGTCGGTCGGCGTAGGTCGGCAGGATGATGCTCTTCTGGGCTCCGGTGTCTACGAGGAACCGTCTCCCTGAGCGCAAGTCCGTCACCTAGAGCAGCTTGTTCTCTTCACCGGTGGTCGCAGCTGCTACCGACTGCCGGCTTTGGTGTTTCCCGAGCGCTTGAATTGGCACGGTGGCGCGCATCTGCGTGTGTTCTCTCCGAAGCGGCGGTGGTAGAAGCAAAGCGCGTCTCTCTGGCACTCCTGGGCTCCCGCTGCCGCTACCGTCGGTGGCTCCTCGCCTCCTCTGGTCGTCTCGCTGGGTACCGACGTCGCCGCGTTGACTGTGGGCACTCTGGCAGTGAGGATGATCCGGTCTGCCTCCTGGGCTAGCGCACAGTAGTCACGCGCAGCCAGCAATGGTGAATTGGCCAGAACCGCTCTCACCTCTGTTGGAAGGTTCCGGAGGAAAAGGTGGGCGAACAGAAAATGCCCGTGGCCCGTGCCCATTAACGCCAACATCTTCTCCACCAAATCGACAGCCGAACCATCTCCTAACTCGGAACGCCTCAGGAGCCTCTCTGCTCTCTCACTGTCCGAGAGCATGTAGCGCCGAGTCAGCGCAGCCTTGAGAGCTTTGTACCTGTCATGGGCTGGGGGCTGGTCGAGCAGGCTCGCTACCTGCTGAGCTGTGCGAGCATCCAGCGCTGCAACCACATAGTAAAACTTGGTGTCGTCTGCTGATATTCCCCGGAGGGCGAACTGGGCCTCGGTGTGGTGGAACCAAGAGCATGGGTTGTGCTGCCAAAAGTCCGGTAGCTTGACTGAAACAGCGCACGCATTGCTGGGGGTTCCCATCCGGTCCGTCTCCGGGGTTCTTGCCTCATGTTCCATAATTCGTCAAAGGGTCACCAGTGTGGAGAGTGTTGGAAATGAGGTGGCAGGTTTACGAACAGACAAAGTTTATTAACACTCTCTCATCAGTCATACACATAAAAAGCATGAAACAGCCAAGCCAGGTTTCTCCTTATAAACCCAACAGATCATCTCACATCTGCATGACATTTCACATCACACTGCATGGCATCTAACCCCACAATACATTTCCCTTAAACCCCCAGCTCCCTCTTCCTGCCAACTCCCCATGACGTCCCTGTCTATTATCCTCTTATGTTTAACCACTGCATCCTGACTGAGACGCTGTCTGCTGACTCCTCTACAATATGCATTGCTACAGTATAACCATACACAACAAAGTCCAAACTTGGTTTTAACCAGGTTTCCTGAACACATAACATTGGGTTTAATTGCCATTTCTTTAATGAAATGCTTGAATTCCTGACCATTTGCCAGTAAACTCCTAGCATTCCATTGTAACAGTACTAGTATAGCACCTTGGGGGAGTCAGATTATTTAGCATCTCAGACAAGAGACAGTGGATAAGCATGGGAGAACAATGCTCAGGAGGTTCCTGGCGAGATAGCAGGAAGGAGTCAAGGACGTAGGGGGTTGAATGCAGTGTAATGCAAATGTCATGTTGTGTGTGGAGAAATGCCATGAAACTTGTGAGGAGAGATTTGGGATAAAAAGAGGGTGCCTGCTAAAATGAGTCAGTCTGTTCTGTGCTTGAGAGATGTGAAGTGTGTAATAAACTGTGTGCCATGAGTCGGCCTCTTATTTCACACACTCCACACTGGTGACCCAAGACGTATTATGGAACACGAGGCAAGAACCCCGGATCCGGCCCAGTCAGGAAGCTCCAGCGAGGCGGCAGCCATCCCACAGACAGCCCGGACTGGAAGCCCCAGCCACGTGTGTGCAGTTTCAGTCAAGCTACCGGATTTCTGGCAGCACAACCCGCGCTCTTGGTTCCACCACACCGAGGCCCAGTTCACCCTCCGGGGAGTAACGGCAGACGACACCAAGTTCTACCATGTGGTAGCAGCGCTGGACGCCCGCACAGCTCAGCAGGTAGCAAGCCTGCTCGATCAGTCACCAGCCAGCAACAAATACGAGGCACTCAAGGCTGCGCTCACCCGGCGCTACACGCTCTCGGACTGTGAGAGAGCGGAGAGGCTCCTGATGCGGACCGAGTTAGGAGATGGTTCGGCCGTAGACCTGGTTGAGAAGATGCTGGCATTAATGGGCACAGACGACGGGCACTTTCTGTTTGCCCACCTCTTCCTCCGGAACCTTCCAACAGAGGCGAGAGCGGTTCTGGCCAATTCGCCGTCGCTGGCCGCGTGTGACTACTGTGCGCTAGCCCAGGAGGCAGACCGGATCATCATCACCACCAGGGCGATCACAGTCAACGCGGCAGTGGCGGAGCCCAGCAAGACGACCAGAGGAGGCGAGGAGCCACCGATGGTAGCAGCAGCGGGGGCCAACGAGCGCCAGAGAGACACGCTCTGTTTCTACCACCGCCGCTTCGGAGAGAATGCACGCAGATGTGCGCCACCATGCCAATTCAAGCGCTCAGGAAAACGCCGAGATTGGCGGTCGGCAGCAGCTGCGTCCCTCGGTGAAGAGAACAAGCTGCTCTACTTAACGGATGCACGGTCGGGGAGGCGTTTCCTCCTGGACACCGGAGCCCAGAAGAGCTTCATCCTGCCGACCTACACCGACCGGCTGGCAGGACCTAGCAGCCCCGAGATGTTGGCAGCAAACGGCTCGGATATTAAGACCTTTGGTGAGAGGACTCTGCTCTTATCTCTACACGGCCGTACATATGAGTGGACTTTTGTCGTAGCAGCACTGAATTACCATATACTGGTGGCTGATTTTCTGTGTGCACATGGTTTACTGGTTGATGTTGCTAACAGGCGCCTGGTTAATGCACTGTCCTTTGACTCTCTCCCCTGTATAGCTCGAGTGACCCAGCCAACAGCACAAGCCAACATCACAGCTACAGGCTGTAAGTTCCACACACTGCTCACTCAGTTTCCAGCACTCACGGTCCCGACGTTTTCGGCGGCCATCGCTAAACACGGGGTGGAGCACTTTATCACCACCACCGGGCCGCCCGTTTTTGCAAGACCTCGGCGCTTGGAGGCAGCTAAACTGGCTATAGCGCGCGAGGAGTTCGCCAACCTGGAAAGGTTGGGCATCATCAGGCGATCAAACAGCCCATGGGCATCCCCGCTACACATGGTCCCTAAGGCTGAGGGATCGTGGCGACCGTGCGGTGATTTCTGCAGGTTGAACAACGCCACAGCGCACGACCGCTACCCAATTCCCCACATACAGGATTTTTCCGTTCACCTCGCCGGAGCACGCATTTTTTCCAAAATAGACCTGGTCCGCGGTTACCACTAAGTCCCAGTGCGCGCGGAGGATGTACCCAAAACAGCGGTAATAACTCCGTTCAGTTTATTCGAGTTCCTGCGCATGCCATTCGGGTTAAAAGGAGCGGCACAGACATTCCAGCGCATGATGGATGCAGTGCTGCGCGATCTCCCGTTCGTGTTCGTCTACCTGGACGATATCCTGGTAGCCAGTGCGTCCGAAGATGAACACGAAACCCACCTCACGACGGTTTTCCGGAGGTTGGAGGAGCACGGGTTAATAATCAACCTGGCGAAATGCCAGTTCGGCGTGACGGAGATTGATTTTTTGGGGCACCACGTCTCTCCGAAAGGAGCGATCCCGCTGCCCGACAAAGTGCGCGCCGTGGCGGATTTTCCCCGGCCTCAGACGGTCAGGGCGCTGCAGGAATTTTGGGGGATGGTGAACTTTTATAACCGTTTCCTTCCCCGCGTGGCGCAGCTCATGCAACCATTGTACACCGCGCTCAAGAAACAGAAACCCGCGGATAGGGTCGAATGGACCCCGGAGCGAGAGCGGGCGTTCTCGGAGGTTAAAGCAGCCCTGGCACACGCCGCACTGCTGGCGCATCCGGACCCGACGGCCCGGATAGCGCTCACCACCGACGCTTCAGATGTGGTCATAGGGGCTGTCGTGGTGCAGCGTGTCGCCGGGGCTTGGCAGCCGCTCGCCTTTTTCAGCAGAACTTTGCACGACAGCGAACGTAAATACAGCGCATTCGACAGAGAGTTACTTGCCCTCCACCTGGCCATACGCCACTTCCAGTTCTGGCTGGAAGGGCGCAGCTTCACCGCGTTCGTGGACCACAAGCCGCTAACGTTCGCGATGGCCAAGGTTTCAGAACCGAGGTCGGGCCGGCAGCAGAGACAGCTGGCCGCGATCTCAGAGTTTACTACCGATATTCAGCATGTGTCGGGTAAACTGAATGTGGTGGCAGACTGCCTCTCGCGCACCGTGGTGGCCCCGGTCTGCGTGGGGACAGATTACGCAGCCATGGCCGCGGAGCAGATTAGCGATGCAGACGTGCGCGCGCTCCAGTCTGGACCAACAGGGTTTAGGCTGGAGAGCAGGGTGCTGCAAGATGGCACCCCCCCCCCCCCCCCCCCAGTCTGCGATGTCTCCACGGGACGCCCGCGCCTGGTGGTCCCGGTCGCGTGGCGCCGCCGCGTGTTTGAGTCGGTTCACACTCTGGCGCACCCAGGAGTGCGCGCATCGGTCAAGATGGTGGAAGAGAAGTTTGTGTGGCCGAGCCTACGCAAACAAGTAAAAGAGTGGGCTGCAGCCTGCGTGGCGTGCCAACGAGCCAAGGTACACAGATACACGAAGGCTCCCTTGGAGCCATTTCGTATTCCGGCTAAGAGGTTCGACCATGTTCACGTGGACATTGTGGGCCCCCTCCCGCCATCACAGGGGTGCACGCACCTCCTGACAATGGTGGACCGCACCACGCGCTGGCCAGAAGCGGTTCCGCTGGCGGCAACCACGTCTGCAGACGTAGCGCGCGCTTTTTTAACAACATGGGTGGCGCGTTTTGGAGTCCCGTCGGACATTACGTCCGACAGGGGCCCTCAATTTGTTTCCGAACTCTGGTCTGCGATGGCCCGCAGCCTGGGTGTTACAATTCACCGCACAACTGCGTACAACCCACAGGCCAATGGGTTATGCAAGCGTTTTCATAGATCACTGAAAGCAGCACTCAGGGCCTCATTGACGGATGCAAATTGGGTAGACAGGCTGCCGTGGGTTTTATTGGGGTTGCGCTCCGAGCCGAAAGAGGATCTAGATGCTTCCCCGGCAGAGCTCATTTTTACGCAGCCACTACGGCTGCCCGGGGAATTTCTACCAGATAATCCCACTCCGGGCAGCTCCGCGTCTCAGCTTTTGCAGCGTAACGCAAACACGGACATGCTGCCAGGCCCTGCCCACCACAGTTTTCCACGTGTTTTTGTGCCTAAAACTTTGAAGAGCGCGGAGTTTGTGTTTGTCAGACACGATGCCCACCGCCCTCCATTGCGCCCACCCTATGATGGACCGTTCAGAGTGTTGGAAACAGGGGATAAGCATTTTTTGCTAGACTTGTGGGGTAGGAGGGAAAAAATTGGCATAGACAGACTCAAACCCGCTTTCGTTGTGGCGGACGAGCAAGTGCTGCTGGCTAGGGCCCCTCGGCGTGGAAGACCCCCACGGAGGGCTCCCCAGGGAAACGATTCGCCAGAGCAGCCACACGGACAGATCGAAGTGCCCCCCCTCCCAGCAACCTCCCACCGGCACAACAGCGCCGTGGAAGCGGGAAAAACCCAGTTAAAGCAGATACAAGAAGAGACGGAAGCCCAAACAGCATGTGGACTGATGTTCTGTTGTTCTATCACAGCATGTGGACTGTTATTCTATTGTCCTATCTAAGATGCTGGGGGGTATTTGTAGCACCTTGGGAGAGTCAGATTTCTAGCATCTCAGACAAGAGACAGTGAATAAGCATGGGAGACAAAAGAGCTGGAGTCTCTTGGTGAGAAAGCGAGAAGGAGTCAAGGATGTAGGGCAGGGGTGGGCAGTGAGGGCCATTCCACTGCAGGTTTTTTGTTCCACCCAGTGTCTTCAGCAGGTATGTGCTCTCTGATCAGCTTCAAGGATTGCTAATCATTGAAAACACCTGCTGAAGAGACTGGGTGGAACAGAAAACCTGCAGTAGAATGGCCCTCCATGGCACATGATTGCCCACCCCTGATGTAGGGGGTTGAATGCAGTGTGATGAAAATGTCCTGTTGTGTGTGATGTAAGCCATGAAACTTAAGAGGAGAGTCTCTGGTAAAAAGTTCAGTCTGTTCTGTGCTCGTGAGATGTGAGTGTGAAATAAATCATTTTGAAATGAATCTGCCTGTGATTTCACACGCTCCACAAAGCCACTATTTGTTAAAAATACATCAATGGGAGAAACAAGCTACCGGAGTGGTGGCTCAGTTGGTAGAGCATCCACCCCACACCCGGGAGGCAGGGGTTCAAATCCCGGCCGGGTCATGCCGAAGACCATATAAAAGTGGAACTTCCTGCTGTCCAGCTTATTGCTCAGCAATAATGGAATGAAGGAGGGAAATCTGTGGTGGCGCCTTGCATGGCAACAGCCCTTCTGATTCTACTATGGGGTGTGTGTGATTTACACTGTAGCTAGAATAAAGCACAGTTTTGTTCTACTGTACATGATTGGTTGAATGACAATAAAGGGTGATTTAATTTAAGCTCAAACTGTTCCAAATGGGAGAAGTCTGTCTTTTTGGTGCTGGCTCCATCTGAAAATTGGCTGTGACAAATCTCTTACACAGTCAAACATGACAAAACAAACCGTGAGGAACGGGGATTTCCATTGGGTAGCGCCACTCAGTTTACATCTCCTGACCCAGTCATGTGGTCCGATGTCAACACATAAGTCACAAGACATGCCTCGAACCACGCCTCGCCAAATATTTCCTGGATAAGATTGGAGCACCGGTGCCTGCCTTACCATCAATAGTCAAGTGTACTGGAGGCCTTGGGTGCAGCCAAAGCTGTAAGTTTTTTCAATCCAATACACTAAAATTAGTGTATTGGAAACCTCCCAACAACAATTTTGTTGTTGGAGGTTTGAGTAGAACTGACCCCTTTGTGGGAAGAATAGACTGCTGGCCACTTTCTTTTCTTCTAGGTGTGGGTGAGGAAGACTCCTGGATGTGTGAGCCTGTTTGGTGTGGACTCAATTAAGGATATTAAAGGACAAGGCCTGGGGTGTGACAGCAAGCCTCTGGGACTGATAAGAACGTTTGAATGACCTTTGCCTTTTTAAAGGCTGCCTCATTTTTAAGGTCACATTGGCAATATTTGTGATTTTTTTTTTATCTTATTTTGCCTTGTGTAATAAATGTTTGTGCTTGCAACCTTGGTGTCTGATAGTTACTAAGTACTGATCACCCTCATAGTAGGAACCTAAAAGGGGTTTGTTTTATTGGAGGTTAATAAGAGAGTTAATTCTGTTCCAGTAATTGGGTAATCTCCATATACCCTTCACATTGCACCTGTAATGTATAATTAAGGTACAATATTGATGTTGCTGGAAGGAAAATACTGTAGATTGTCATACTGAGGTTGTGCGACATCATTTCCTTTAAAGAATTTAGGTTGTCCATTGTAGGTTACTGCACAACAAATAATGCTGCACTGGACAAACATTTGTTCTGCACCTTCCTCCTCCTCTTCTTCAGCAGAAGGCAAGTTTGAAAATGTATACTTAGCAGATGAAATAGCTGTAGGTATTTAAGATGCAGAGACATGCAACAAATCAGTCCGTCCATGCATGATGGTGAATAAAAAGAAAAAGATGGCATGTTTGTGATGGGCCATCATTTGATATGCATGACTGAGAAGATAATTGGGTCATTTAGAAGAACTGTGCAGCCTATTTTTGTTATTAAATCCACCGGTATGCCGTTTATTGAAATGATGCACATTCATAAACAATGCAAATGGATGCTATCGAATTCAAATTAGCCTGCACGCTATGTTCTGAACCGATAAAAACGAAACTTATTACATGTCCACACACATTCGGGTTAACGCTAAACTCCACTGGATGGTGCTTACCTTATTATCTTAAAGTCGTTATCCTTGTTTATGTGTTGACGGGAGATGAGATGAGGAGGATCATCGAGGAGAATGCAGCTTATCCAGGCGAGAACGCGCAGCGCGCACACGGGCGCATCTGCGCCTGGGAGAAAAAAATATTCACAACTACAAAACCGCATTATTTTAGTCACTAATGGTTACAGTTCCCAAATTGTCCTTCGTGTTATTAATTTTAATCAATCATGTTAATAGTATGTTGTCCTCACAGTTCTCTCTATATTTAAAATGTACCATTTTAGACTAAACGTCTTTCAAACATGCAAGAAAAAAGTCAACGCATGGTTCAGATTCAGTAAATATTTGGAGAGAAAAAAAGAAAAGCATGATATAAAATATTTTCAACGAAAACATCATATATACAGTGTATCTGGAAAGTATTCACAGCCCTTCACTTTTTCCACATTTTGTTGTTACAGCCTTATTCCAAAATGGATTAAATTCATCTTTTCCTCAAAATTCTACACACAATACCCCATAATGACAATGTGAAAAAAGTTTTGTTTTTTTTAGATTTTTCCAGATTTATTAAAAATAAAAAAAAACTAAAATCATGTACATTGTGGAGGAGGAAATCAGACGAGGCAACAAGCTGACGACACAGGACTTTATTCTCCTCCAAAAGATACAAACAGACTGAATCTGAGTGCCAGAGCAAACTCTCTTATACACTTTATTCCCGCCTCCAGCAACCAGAGTAAACACATTACATACAAGCTGTGAAACATGCACACACATCCACATCCACATTAGCATACCATCACAGAGCAGGTCATGATACAATACATTTGCACCCCTGTGTCCTCAGGTGTGAACCTGGCACAATGGGGGCGGAAGGCACATCTTTCTTTGACTTTATACCCGTTAGCGCTCTCTCCCCCTTAGCAGGTTCTTCTCGCCTTTTCCCCATTACCATTTCTGACTACCCTCTCCCCCACCAACCTCCCATCCTGGATGAAGTGCCATGTCCTCTTCTGTCCCCCACACAGCGCCCCTCCCCCCAAACACCCAGAAGGGGTCCTATCTCTCTGGACTTTTGGGCTTGAGCAAGCGCCCGTAGTGGCTGTAGCGTGGAGCCTCTGGGCCAGTCGAAACACCTTCTTGTCGAGGTGGGTGGAAAGGGAGATCGGTCTCTGGAGGGGAAAGGGTGGGGAGGGAAAAGGGTTAGTTTCGTGCAAACCCTCCTCTGCTGGGGAAACACAAACCTGCGGAGCCGCTGTAGGCAGTCGTCAACGCCGGGGAGCTTGAGCCAGCACCACCTGTTCATCTGCCAACACATAAGCGGGCTTCAGCCTGTCTATGCAGACGGTTTCCTTACGCCGCACCTCCCCCCACCAAGTCTAACACAAATTGCTTCTCAGTTTCCAACACTCTAAACAGGCCATCGTACGGCAGCCACAGCGGGGTTCTGTGAGCGTCGTGCCTGACGAAAACAAATTTGGCGTTCTCTAAGCACTTTGGAACAAAAGTGTGGGGAAAACAATGGTGCACCGGGCCGGAACGCTGGTAGCCCCTGCACCGGAAAACAGGTGCACGGGTGGGATGGTCCCAGGCACGGGGCTCTTGGGCAAAAATTCTCTTGGGATCCGCAACTTCTGAGAAAAAATGAGTTCTGCCAGGGAAGGTGCCAAATCTTCCTTAGGTGTGGAGCATAACCCCAGTAGAACCCAAGACAGGCGGTCGGCCCAATTTGCATCCGTCAGCGAGGTCCTGAGCGCTGCTTTAAGTGACCTGTGAAAACGCTCACATAAACCGTTAGCCTGTGGGTTGTATGCGGTGGTGTGGTGGATTTTGACCCCCAGGCTATCAGCCATCGCGGACCAAAGCTCCGAAACAAATTGTGGACCCCTGTTGAAAGTGATGTCCGACAGGGATCTGAATCGTGCGACCAAAGCTGACAAGAACGTGGGGGCTACCTCGGCAGATGTGGTGGAACTCAGCTGAACCACCCCCAGCCAACACGTAGTGCGGTCTATGATTGTTAAAAGGTGTGTGAACCCTTGTGACGGTGGGAGGGGGCCCACTAAATCCACGTGTATGTGGTCAAACCTCCTGGCTGGAATCTGAAACGCCTTGAGGGGAGCTTTGGTGTGCTTGTGCACTTTAGCCTGCTGGCACATGACACACACTGCAGCCCATTCTTTCACATCCCTACATATGCAAGGCCAGACAAATTTGGACCCCACTAGTTTAACTGAGGCACACACACCGGGATGTGAAAGGGAGTGGACGGACTCAAAAACGCGGTGGTGCCAAGAGCTTGGAACCACCAGGCAGGGGTGGCCGGTGGAGGCAGAGCAAAGGGGGGCACCCTTCTTGCACCACACTGCTCTCCAGTTTTAATCCGGTAGCTGTGGACTGGAGCACACAAATGTCTGCGTCCCAGGTTTGGTCAGAGACCATAGTGGGAAAATCTATCCCCATGCAGACCGGGGAGACTAACGTGCATGGCAGGCAGTTGGCCACAACATTAAGCTTACCGGCTATGTCTTGAATGTCGGTAGTGAACTCAGAGATTGCGACCAAGTGCTGTTGCTGCTGGGCCGATCACAGCTCCGCGACTTTGGACGTTGCATACGTTAGTGGTTTGTGATCAACAAATGCGATGAACTTGCGGCCCTCGAGCCAAAACTGGAAATGATGCATAGCCAGGTGGAGGGCCAACAACTCCTGGTCGATGTGCTGTATTTACGCTCACTGTAGTGCAAAGTACGGCTGAAAAACGCGAGTGGCTGCCACAAACCGGAGATGTACTGCTCCACCACTCCCCCATCACAATGTCAGATGCGTCTGTGGTGAGCGCTATCCGCGCTGACGGGGTTGGGTAGGCCAGCAGAGCTGCGTTAGCGAGCGCCATTCTGGTGTTTGTGAAAGCCTGGGCCCGCACGGGGGTCCAGTCAATGCTATCCACGGGCTTCTTTTTTTTGAGCATGCTGTACAGCAGTTGCAACAGCTGTGCTGCCCGTGAGAGAAAATGGTTGTAAAAACTGACCATCCCCCAAAATTCCTGCAGCACCCTCACGGTCTGTGGACACGGAAAATCCGACACTGTGCGCACTTTATCCAGCAGAGGGATCATGCCGTCTGGAAAGATGCAGTGGCCCAAAAAATCAATCACTGGCAGCCTGAACTGGCATTTTGCTGGGTTAACAATAAGTCCATGCACTTCCAACCATTGGAAAACTTGTTTGAGCTGGGTGAGGTGCTCCTCTGATGTACTAGCCACCAAAATGTCATCCAAGTAGACAAAAACGAATGGCAGGTGATGGAGCACCGCATCCATCATTCTTTGAAAGGTTTGCGCTGTGCCTTTTAACCCGAACGACATGCATAAAAATTCGAAAAGGCTGAAAGGAGTTATTACTGCTGTTTTAGGAACATCCTCTGCATGAACCGGGACCTGGTGGTACCCGCAGACCAGATCCACTTTTGAAAAAATGCGTGTCCCGGCCAGGTGCATGGAAAAATCCTGGATGTGCGGAATGGGATACCAGTCATGTTCCGTGGTGTTGTTCAAGCGTCGGAAATCACCACATGGCCGCCACGACCAGTTGGCCTTGTGCACCATATGCAGCGGAGATGCCCAAGGGCTGTTGGAGCACCTAACAATGCCCAATCGCTCTAAGTTAGCAAATTCCTCGCGTGCGCTGGCTAGTTTAGCTGCATCCGGGTGGTGAGGGCGCGTGAACACAAGCAGACCTTTCGTTGTGATAAAATGTTCGACCCCGTGCTTTGTTACTGCAGCAGAAAAGGTGGGAACAGTGAGTGCTGGGAACTCAGAAAGCAAACGCTGATACTTACCCCCTGGAGCTAGAACGTTAGTGTGTGTTGGTGGCCCAACTCCCCAAGCTGTGCAGGGCAAGGAGGAAAAAGAAACAGCTTCCACTGTCTGTTTGCAACATCAACAAGCAATCCGTGAGCACACAGAAAATCAGCACCTAAGATGGGGCCCGAACATGCAGCTACCACAAAGTCCCACTGGTAATTGCGTCCGTGTAAACACACAATCACCATGCTTTCTCCAAACGTCCTGATGTGGGATCCATTGGTGGCCATAAGAGCCGGGCTGCTGCCTTCTGCCAGTCAGTCTGCGCTGACTGGCAAAATGAGGCTCTTCTGGTAGCCGGAGTCCACCAGAAAACATCTCCCAGAACGTGTATCCGTGATGAAAAGCAGCGGTCGCAGCTGCTATGACCACTGGCTGTCTCGTTTCCCAGCTTTCTATAAGTGGCACAGCGGCAGACAATGTTGCGCCTCCTTGCCAAAACAGCAGTGATAGGAACAGAGATTCCCATTCCTGCGTCTCCTGGTGGCCATCCCTACCACTACCATTGGCTCCTCAACCTTGTTGAATTCCTTCATAGATCCCGGTGTCACTGCATGCACACTGAGAGCCTTGGTTGCCAGGAAGATGCGGTCTACCTCTTGTGCTAGCGCGTGGTAGTTCCTGGTTGCCAGCAACGGTGAGTTAGTGAGGATCACCCACGCTGTAGCTGGTAGGTTCCAGGAAGAGGTGGGTGAACAGGAAGGATCCGTCATCCTTACCCATTAGAACGAGCATGCTCTCCATAAGGTCCACAGCCGATCTGTCACCTAACTCTGAGCATGTGAGTTTTTCTGCCCTCTCCCTGTCCAAAAGGGTATAACGTTGCAGCAGCATCCGCTTGAGAGCGTTGTATTTAACCTGGGCTGGTGGGTCTTGGAGCAGGCTCATGACCTGTTCCATGGCGTGCGCGTCCAGCACAGCTACCACATGACGGTATCTGGTGTTGTACAAAGATATTCTCCGGAGAGCGATATGCAAAGCGGCCAGACTGTGGATCCAAAAGTCCGGGAGCCTGACCGTGACAGCGCACGCAGTGGTGTGTGGCTCCCGCGGGAGTGTTTCCGCAGAGGTGCTCGGCTCGTTCTCCATTTCACATCTTAAGGTCACCAATGCGGAGAAGGAAATCAGATGAGGCAATGAGCTGATGACACAGAACTTTCTTCTCCTCCAACAGATGCAAACAGACTGAATCTGAGCGCCAGAGCGAACTCTCTTATACATTTCATTCCCACCTCCGGCAATGTAAAGTAGTCAGTATACAGCTTGTATAACAGTGTAAATTTGCTGTCCCCTCAAAATAACTCAACACACAGCTATTAATGTCTAAGCCGCTGGCAACAAAAGTGAGTACACCCCTAGTGAAAATGTCCAAATTGTGCCCAATTAGCCATTTTTTCCTCCTCGGTGTCATGTTACTCGTTAGTGTTACAAGGTCTCAGGCACGAATGGGGAGCAGGTGTGTTAAATTTGGTATTATCGCTCTCACACTGTCTCATACTGGTCACTAGAAGTTCAACATGGCACCTCATGGCAAAGAACTCTCTGAGGATCTGAAAAAAAGAATTGTTGTGCTACATAAAGATGGCCTAGGCTATAAGAAGATTGCCAACACCCTGAAACTGAGCTGCAGCACGGTGGCCAAGACAGTACAGCGGTTTAACAGGACAGGTTCCACTCAGAACAGGCCTTGCCACGATCGACCAAAGAAGTTGAGTGCACGTGCTCAGCGTCATATCCAGAGGTTGTCTTTTGAAAATAGACATATGAGTGCTGCCAGCATTGCTGAAGAGGTTGAAGGGGGGGGGAGGTCAGCCTGTCAGTGCTCAAACCATACGCCGCACACTGCATCAAATTGGTCTGCATGGCTGTCATCCCAGAAGGAAGCCCCTTTTAAAGATGATGCACAAGAAAGCCCACAAACAATTTGCTGAAGACAAGCAGACTAAGGATATGGATTACTGGAACCATGTCCTGTGGTCTGATGAGACCAAGATAAACTTAGTTGATTCAGATGGTGTCAAGTGCATGGCGGCAACCAGGTGAGGAGTAAAAAGACAAGTTATCTTGTCTACAGTCAAGCATGGTGGTGGGGCTGCCATGATTTGGGGCAGTATGAGTGTTGCCGGCACTGGGAAGCTACAGTTCATTGAGGGAACCATGAATGCCAGCATGTACTGTGACATACTGAAGCAGAGCATGAGCCCTTCCCTTTGGAAACTGGGCCACAAGGCAGTATTCCAACATAATAACCACCCCAAATACACCTTCAAGACAACCACTACCTTGCTAAAAAAAACTGAGGGTAAAGGTGATGGACTGGCCAAACATGTCTCCAGGCCTAAACCCTATTGAGCATCTGTGGGGCATCCTCAACCCTCAAAACTGGTCTTTCTTCTCTGGGCCGAACCCCGCCGTCGACCCGCAGGGGAACTCAACCTGGTCTCCCGTGCCAGCCACATCATCTCAGGACCTCCTTCCTGCGTCGTGCTGTCCCGCCGACCCTGTCCAAATTCTTACCCCGACGATGGCGTTTGGCGCTCTGCAGAAACACGCCAAGTTTTCCAGCTCCACTCTCATATCCTCCAGCCTTGGTAGCCCTCTTCACGGGGACCCTGCAGTGCCGTCCGGTTCCAACACCAAGGGTACCGCAGCCACCGGCACCGGGGTCAACCCTCGCTGAGTTATTGTCACACCAGTCACAACACTCAGCTTGCCAGACCAGCTCATGTCCCGAACCGCGCCGTCAACCATGTCTGGCCGTAGCTGCTGTCCCTCGGGGCTCTCTGTGACACTCCCATCGACTCCATCTCCCGACCCGGGCACGTCGCCACTGCTCTCGGCCCCCTCACTCCATATGTCTTGCTGTGTAGCCTCTGTATCCGGCCGCTGCTCATCTCCGGGACATGCACCATCACCCTCGCCGAGCCCGCTCACCGACCTGGGCTCCTCACCGCTGCATCCCGTGCTCTCAGTGTTGGTGGTCTGCTGCGCTGTCACCGTGTCCTGTGGCTGCTGCTCCTCCCCGGGGCCTTCAGCCTGCCTGGCCTCGCTCGCCCATTTTTGACATGAAGTTAGCTCCTTAGCTAGCCCATCAGTTCCTGGTGCCAAGAGCTCCATCACATGCAGCTTCACGGCCCTTGTCTGACCGTCAAAGTGCCTGGCCAGCTGCTCGACAGCATCCTCATAGAGGTCCACTCCACCCAGAGCACCGAGGACCCTTTGGCCCTCCGAACTGAGAATGTGGGCCAGGAACGCCCACCGACGTCTCCCGTCTAACATGTGTAGGCCCAGCGCCCTAATATATTTGTCAAATGAGGTTCTCCACTCCGGCCAGAGGATCACAGGCTCCCCCTCACGCTCCAGAAACGGTGCCAACGGCCGAGGCAACCAGCACGCTCCCATTAGTCTCCTCGTTGCCAAATGTTTTATCGTGAAAATGACACGAGACAGAGAACTTCTTGAGGGACATCCAACTCAAACTGGTCTGTATTGTCCTCTGCTGTCTTCCTCTGTTCGTCATATGCAGAAGTATGTACTGCTGGACTTGTAGTTTCATTACGGAGACCAGCAGAAGAAAAAGTACAGTCTGAATAACACAATACAGGTCCATTTCAAAGAGAGAAAGACACAAAGCGGAGTTTGTTTACATCGGAAGTTGCTTCTTCTACTATTTCCGGAATGTCGGATAAATGTGGGCATGTCAAAATGATTTAGTCCGTTCAAATGTGTGACACATGGAAAAGCACGTCCTAATCAGATTAACTTTTTCAAGATCCATGTTGTGATATCCTACCGTGTAGCAATGATCACACTTGAGTTATTTCTTTGGCTAACTCTGCCATTTATTTTGCAACACACATAATAATGACTGAACATGGATTCTGCGCGGGGTTTTCACACTCTTGCTCTAATGTGTCCCCTTCATAGTAGTGCTGAACAATACAGGTAGTTCCCCCTAGAGGCATGTGCCAGTAATGTTCTATTTTAGACTTGCAGTCTACCACATCCCTCCCCTCTAGATTAAACTACTTTTAATTACCTTAGCCAATTATGCTAGACATCCTGGAACTCCCATTTAATCCTAAACAATCACAGTTACTTTAACTTCTTAAACACATGTGCCATACATATAATTTCTTTCTCTTTTCTTTTCTTTTTTTTTTTTTTTTTTTTTTTCACCTGTATAACACACATAACAGTCTAACTGGGGATTTGGTTTGACTACCGCATCCCAGTGAGGTTCCAGGACGCATTCTTGTCCTGTGGCTGGGGAACTCACTACTGACTAATTATAGTCCTTCAAGTAGTCTGGAGCTTTCCTAGCTCGCTGAGATCTTCTCACGGCTGGTGAGCCAACTGCAGGTGAAGACTCAGACTGCTCCACTGTTTCGGCTGCTGCAGTGCTGCCCGTAGAATCTGCAGAGACGGTTACCTCAGGTTTCACCTGAAGTGGTGGTTCGTTGATGCTCTCCTCAGGGTGGGTGTCAGACAACACCTCTGGTGCCATCGGCAGGGGAATGGAGCTCCTACCACGAACTTGGTCGATGTGTCGCCTCACCACTTGTCCATGACCTAATGTCACCTTGAATGACACAGGGCCTGTCTTCTCTGTTATTTCTCCTGGTACCCAGGCTGGTCCTGAGCCAAAGTTGCGGGTGTAGACCACGTCTCCTTCTCTCAGTATTCTCTCTCTAGCATGCATGTCATGATAACCTTTTTGTTTCTCTTGTTTATCATGCACTTTGTTTCTGAAGTCTGGATGTGTTAAGTCAAATGTTGACCTCAACTTTCTTCCCATCCATGGACCTGCGTAGTCAATGTGAATTCTTCTCCATGGTTTATCTGGAACTTCCCAGGGATGTAGTGGGGCTGCTGGAGGACTGTTCCTGTTCTCCTGGCATGCCGCACATGACTTCACAAGCGCCTCCACCTCTGCATCCATGTTGGGCCACCACATGTAGCTCCTCGCCAACGCTTTCATGCGAGTGATGCCAGGGTGTGCTTGGTGTAGTTGTTGCAGTAAGGCATTCCTACCAGGTGGTGGAACAACCACGCGTCCTCCCCACAGGATACAACCTTCCTGGGTGCTGAGCTCATCCTGTCGTCTGGCATAGGGAATGAACTCAGGACTGTTCATCTTCGGCCATCCTCGCAAGATGTATTCTCGCACTCTTGCTAGAACAGGGTCTTTGTCTGTCCACTTCTTTATTTGTTGTGCGTTCACCAGGGGCACGCCGATATCTTCAAACAATAGCACTCTCTCCTCCTCCTCAGGCGTGCTGTCTCTTCCTCCATCCAAGGGTAGCCTACTCATCGCGTCAGCATTCGTATGGTCCCGTCCGGCTTTGTAAACGATGGTGTACTCATACGCTGCTAATGTAACGGCCCATCTCTGAATTCTCTGAGATGTCATCTGGGGTATGGCTCTCATTTCACTGAACAGTGAAATTAGTGGCTTGTGGTCAGTCACTATAGCGAACTGTCTCCCGTACAGGTATTTGTGGAATTTTTTTACACCAAATACTACTGCAAGGCCCTCCTTGTCTAGCTGGGAGTAGTTTTTCTCAGCTGCACTAAGAGTTCTTGAGACGAACCCTATGGGTCTCTCTGAGCCATCCTCCATACGATGAGAGAGTACAGCACCCACACCGTAGGGTGATGCGTCACACGCCAGGATGAGTGGTTTGTTTGAATCATAATGCACTAACACACTACAGGACTGAAGTAGCGCTTTGGACTCTTCAAACGCCTTCTGCTGCTTGACCCCCCATGACCATTTTTCTTCCTTCTTAAGTAAGGTATGTAGTGGTGCCAGCAGCGTGGAGAGCTTTGGGAGGAACCTATGGTAATAGTTCAACAAGCCCAGGTAGGCTTTTAACTCAGTAACATTTTGTGGCTCAGGCGCCTCCGCAATGGCTTCCACTTTGTCTGTTAGAGGGTGTAGACCACTGGCGTTGATCTTGTGGCCTAGGAACACCACCTCTTTTCCCATGAACTCACACTTGCTTCTTTTCAACCTCAGACCGCTTTTCTCCAACCGTTGAAGCACTTCCTCCAGCGTTTTCAGATGTTCTTGTTCATTTGGTCCTGTACAAAGGATGTCATCCAAATAAATGGCAACATTCGGAATTCCACCTAGGATGCCCTCCATAGTTCTCTGGAATATAGCAGGACTGGAAGCTACTCCAAATGGTAAGCGTGTGTAGGTATATAAGCCTTTGTGTGTATTGATGGTTACATACTTTCTTGATTCTTCTTCCAAGACTACTTGTTGGTAGGCGTGACTCATGTCTAATTTCGTGAAGTGTCGGCCGCCATTCAGCTGTGCGAAGAGGTCCTCCACTTTAGGAATTGGATACTGATCCACCCGTGATGCTCGATTGACAGTGAGTTTGTAATCTCCACATATTCTAATGGAGCCATCCGGCTTTCTCACTGGGACTATGGGTGCCGCCCATTCTGCAACCTGCACTGGCTCAATGATCTTGTCATCCAGCAGCCTCTGTAGCTCGCTTTCAACCAGTGGCTTGACTGCATAGGGTACCGGTCGGGGTTTGCAGAATCGTGGTTGGGCCTCCTTGTCCACATTAATCTTTGCAGTGACACCTTTTAGCTGTCCTACGCCTTCTTTGAACACCTCAGCGTGTCTTTCGAGGATCTCCTCCAGCT
This sequence comes from Pholidichthys leucotaenia, assembly GCA_020510985.1. Taxonomy (NCBI): domain Eukaryota; kingdom Metazoa; phylum Chordata; class Actinopteri; order Cichliformes; family Pholidichthyidae; genus Pholidichthys; species Pholidichthys leucotaenia. The sequence goes on along the minus strand of CM035841.1, from coordinate 326,118,363 downwards.
GCAATTTGGGCTGAGATTCCACTTTATTCACCAACTGATCCATCATGGCCAGTTCTTGTAGCCAACTTCGCCCTAGTAGATTTGGTCCTTCGCTCCCAACTACTACTACAGGTAAGTCCTTTTCTTTGTTTTCGTGTTGCACCTTCACTTGTGCCATGCCTAGCACGTCTAGCTTCTCTCCTGTGTATGTTTTTAATTTTAATGAACAGGGATTTAATTCTGCTGTGTCTGTTTTCTTCCACAGTTGTGTATATTGCTGTTTACTTAATATGGTTACTCCACAGCCTGTATCAACTTCAAATGTTACTTTCATTCCATTAACATTCATGGTACGCGTGATGGGCGCTACCTTGGTCAGCTCCTCTGACGTGTTGTAAATTGTGTGAAAATCCATGTCTTCTGTATCACTTTCTCCCTCCCCTCTCAGTTGATTCGCTCGCTGTTCCTTTCCTGGGCCCTTGTTTTCATACTTTTGCCCATTAACTGTCGCTTTCAGCACCTGTGCGCTGTCCACCTTTATTCTACATGCTTTCTTAATGTGCCCTCGCTTGCCACAATTATGACACAGCTCAGTGGCAAATTTGCACTCGGCGGCATTGTGCTGGCCTTTGCAGCGATAACAACTGGGGAATTTGTGCTGAGTTTTGTCAGTCGACACTTTGTGGACACCTACTTGGGTCTTAGGCACACAAACATGCGTTGCTGTGTCCTCTGTTAGCTTCCTTTGCATTTCTCTCACATCTTTAGATGCTGTTTCCATCGCTTGGCATAATTCCAAAGCCTTCGCAAAAGTGAGTTTTGTTTCAGATAAAAGTCGCCGTTGCATTCGGTCATCATTCACTCCACACACAAGTCTGTCTCTTAACATTTCTTCCAATGAGTCTTTGTAATCACAGTGCAGTGTTAATTTCCTCAATTCTGCCACATACTCTGCTATGGACTCAGTGTTCCTCCTTATGCGTGAATTAAATTTGAATCGTTGCACGATTTCACTCGGTTTGGGGCTGAAGTGCTTCTGAAGCTCAGCAGTAAGCTGGTCGTACGTTTTATCTTTCGGTAATGCAGGGCTTATTAAATTTCTCAACAAGCTGTAAGTAGTTGCACCAACTCCACTCAACAGTACAGCCTTCCTTTTGTCTGGCTCCTCAATGTCATTAGCTTCGAAGAAAAAGTCCAACATTTCACTATATTCTTCCCATGACTGAGTCGAGTTATCAAAAGGGGTTACCGTTCCGATTACAGCCGCCATTGCTCGTCGTGGTGGGGAAACCTCGTTTTTCCTCCTCTGAACTTGCACTCGAACTACTGGAGTCACTTGAGTTCGCCACACTTGCAATGTTCTCTGTTTCTCGCCGCTGATTTTTTTCTTTTTAATCCTCGTCGCCAATTGTGTGATATCCTACCGTGTAGCAATGATCACACTTGAGTTATTTCTTTGGCTAACTCTGCCATTTATTTTGCAACACACATAATAATGACTGAACATGGATTCTGCGCGGGGTTTTCACACTCTTGCTCTAATGTGTCCCCTTCATAGTAGTGCTGAACAATACAGGTAGTTCCCCCTAGAGGCATGTGCCAGTAATGTTCTATTTTAGACTTGCAGTCTACCACACATGTAAATAGTAAAGTTATGATCTGAATTGTAATCTGAAGAAATTTTGCACATGTAACCGTGGCTTTGTGCAAAAGGTCCGCTGCTGCTGCTGCTGCTGCTGCTGGGTGCACTTTATTTTGAAATTCCCAACCGGACGTTATTATTGGTCTTTCCCTTCGGCGGTGGTTTAAAACGGGACAGTTCGCAGGAAAAAGTATAAAGTGCAGAGACATCGACAGCATGGCAGGGAATACCAACGCGAAAATATTAATAATAGGCTGTGGGATATCAGGTATAGCAGCGGCGGTGAAGCTCGTTAAAGCTGGATTTAATAATATCCGGATACTCGAAGCTACTAACAGAAGTGGAGGACGAATAAAAACAGGAACTCTGGGTGAGTGGGTCTGCGATTATTTCTGTCTAAAATTTGGTTTATTCTGGGTTTTAAGACATGTTTCTCTCAGAAATGAAAACGTCAAAATGGGGTTATTGCCAATATTTTTACAGTTTCGTGTCCCCCTTTTGTGCCTGATAAGCACCTAATGCCACTGGTTTGAATCGTACAGGGAAAAAATTAAGAAAGAAGTGACAAACTTCCAAGAATAAAGTTAGAAATTTAAATGAAAAAAAGAGAAACACACTATTACTTAAAAGATCGGATTGTCTGTTTGTTAGAACCCTTCTATGGCGACCTTATTGTAGTGGAAGAGTTTCTGTTGTAAGAGCTTCCTAATGCTACGTGGACACGTAGTAATAATAATATGATTTTCTCTTTTGCAGTGGTTGGATACGGCAGATGAGCAGTGCGGTGGCGGAGTGGTTAGCACTGCGGCAGCACAGCAACTCACCCCTGGCCGGGGGATTCAAGGTTCGATCCCAGCCCCCGACCAACAGTGATCTGTGTGGAGTTTGCATGTTCTCCCCGTGTCTGCGTGGGTTTACTCCGTGATTTCTCCGGTTTCCTCCCACATGCCAAAAACATGCAAGTTAGGTTAATTGGCATCAAACTGGGGATTCTAAATTGTCCTTAGGTATGACTGTGAGAGTGAATGGTTGTCTGTCTCTCTGTGTTGGCCCTGTGATGGACTGGCGATCTGTCCAGGGTGTAACCTGCTTCTCACCCAAAGATGCTGGGATAGGCTCCAGCCCCCCCACGACCCAAAAAGGATTAAGCGGAAGAAGATGAATGGATTCGGCAGATTTCAGGTTCCTTTTTTTCAGCTGTTGCTTTTTAAGATAAGATGAGATACAGTTAGGCCCAAAAATATTTGGACAGTGACACAATCTTCATGATTTGGGCTCTGCATGCCACCATATTGGATTTGAAATGAAACCACTACAACGGAATTGAAGTGCAGACTTTAAGGTTTAATTCAAGGTGTTGAACAAAAATATATGATTAAACATGTAGGAATTGTAGCTATTTTTATACAAATGCTCCTCATTTCAGGGGCTCAAAAGTAATTGGACAAATAAACATAACTCTAAGTAAAATGTTACTTTTCAATATTTTGTTGAGAATCCTTTGCAGGCAATGACTACCTGAAGTCTGGAACCCATGGACATCACCAAACGCTGGGTTTCCTCCTTTGTGATGCTTTGCCAGGCCTTTACTGCAGCTGTCTTCAGTTGTTGCTTGTTTGTGGGTCTTTCTGCCTTAAGTTTTGTCTTGAGCAAGTGAAATGCATGCTCGATTGGGTTGAGATCTGGTGACTGACTCGGCCATGGCAGAATATTCCACTTCTTTGCTTTAAAAAAACTCCTGGGTTGCTTTTGCAGTATGTTTTGGATCATTGTCCATCTGTACTGTGAAGCGCCGTCCAATCAACTTTGCTGCATTTGGCTGAATCTGAGCAGAAAGTATATCCCTATATACTTCAGAATTCATCCGGCTGCTTCTGTCTTTTGTCACATCATCAATAAACACAAGTGACCCAGTGCCATTGGAAGCCATGCATGCCCATGCCATCACACTGCCTCCACCATGTTTTATAGAAGATGTGGTGTGCTTTGGATCATGAGCTGTTCCAATTCTTCTCCAAACTTTCTTCTTCCCATCATTCTGGTACAGGTTGATCTTAGTCTCATCTGTCCAAAGAATGCTGTTCCAGAACTGGGCTGGCTTCTTCAGGTGTTTTTTGGCAAAGTCAGTTCTGGCCTTTCTATTTTTGAGGCTGATTCATGGTTTGCACCTTGTGGTTTATCCTTTGTATTTACTCTCATGAAGTCTTCTCTTTATGGTAGATTTAGATACTGATTCACCTACTTCCTGGAGAGTGTTCGTCACTTGAGTGGATGTTGTGAAGAGGTTGTTCTTCACCATGGAAAGGATTCTGCGATCATCCACCACTGTTGTCTTCTGTGGACGTCCAGGCATTTTTGAGTTCCCAAGCTCACCAGTGCACTCTTTTATTCTCAGAATGTACCAAACTGTTGATTTGGCCACTCCTAACATTTCTGCTCTCTCTCTGATGGATTTCTTCTTTTTTTTTCAGCGTCAGGATGGTCTGTTTCACCTCCATTGAGAGCTCCTTTAACCGCATGTTGTGTGTTCACAGCAACAGCTTCCAAATGCCAACGCCACACCTGGAATCAACTCCAGACCTTTTAACTGCTTAATTGATGACAGGTTAACGAGGGAAGAGCCCATGCAGCCTTGTTTTTTTTTTTTTTTTTTTGCAGCCTTCTGAGCCAATTGTCCAATTACTTTTGGTCCCTTGAAAAAGAGACGGCTACGTATTAAAGAGCTATAACTCCTGAACCCTTGCTCCAATTTGGATGTGAATACTCTCAAATTACAGCTGAGAGTCTGCACTTTAAGCCCATATTGATTATATAATTGTATCCTGAATATGTTTTCGTAAACAGCTAAAATAACAAAACTTGTGTCACTGTCCAAATATTTCTGGGCCTAACTGTAAGCCTTTATTAGTCCCACAATGGAGAAATTCCAGGATTGCAACAGCACAGGGATAGCAACACTCAGAACAATAATTAAGAAGATAAGAAAAATCAAAATAAGAGCAGTGAATATACATACATACACATAAATATATATACAAAGTGCGGAGCATTGTAGCAAGATTGAATAAACAGCATAACCATCTATTTAGTTACCCTACATGGTATGAATATGTACCCATACATATTGTCACCCTCCGTACCGACTGATTTTGTCCTAGTTGTATACTGGAGGGGACCATTTGTATAAGTCTGTTGCGTCTTTTGCATTCAGTACTATTAGGTCGTCACGTTTTTTTGCTATCTCTGTGAGCAGCCCTGCTTAGGTTATACAGTCTGACAGCCGTAGGTAGGAAGGACCTGCGAAACCTTTTGTGCCCGTGTGTACTTTATTATTGTCTCTTGTTCACATTCTTTCCTGTATTCCTTTTTTTCTGGTTCCAAAGGTTCTTTGTGTTTCTCCTATGTAGGTTTTGTTGTATGATCGGCATGGTGTCATAGATCACATTACTTTTGTAATGTCCTCTATGAAATAAACAAAAGTAATCTTCTTCTTCTTCTTCTTTTAGATTTAATAGGCAGTTGGAAACCAGCTTACGGGTGCATTACCGCCACGTACTTCACTCAGTAAACATCACTCTATCAATGCAGAATCTGGAATCCAAAAGTAATGTTATCTAAGCGGTAGAAGATGGATGGATGGATGGATGTTATCTATAAATACCATGCCAATCATGCAACAAAACCTACAGAGGAGAAACGGGAAGAACTTTGGAACCAGAAAAAAAGGAACACAGGAAAGAATGTGAACAAGAGACAACAAGGAATGGGCGTGTGATGTCACCCGATGGAAAAACTGCAAGGAACTGTGGGAAAAGTGGTCACATAAAAAGTGGTCTGCCTGTCTTTGTTTAATAGTGAGCAATGAATGTGGTTAAGCGGAAGTTTTAGTGAAGGTTGCTATAGTGTGTTGTTATTATTATTCCTCTGAACACCATGCAACGTTAGATTGAGGAAGTTTTGCTGCGTTATCAAATGCAACAACCGCTCTCATGATTAGCATGTAAAAAGATTGATTAATGGCATACACTTTTTTAACTTCCCAACTTGGAAGAAAAGTGGAGAGAATTGGGTCTCCGAGTTAACAAAGAGGCCTCAGATGGAACGGATTGCAGTGGTCAGAAGGAAAGACATCAGCTTTGACAATATTCTCGCACACATGGTCATGTGTTCACAGCATTTTCACGATGCTAAGTTGTGATTTAAAAAATATTCAGAAGTGCAGAAAGACTACCCCTTTCCAGAGCAGCTGTCTTGCGCACCGTGTTTTTGGCTGCACCTCAGCCATGGCTCTCTGTCATCTCTCAGTAATGTGTGAAAACGTACAGGGCAAAATCAAATAATTTCCCCACATCATCCCTGCTATTCCGAATTTCTCTTGCTAATCTGGAGCGGTGTTTTGTTTTGTTTTTTTTTTTTTAATGAGAGCTTTTCGTGTGCAGACTTTCTTTGATTTTTCTGAAGTTGTGATTACTTGTTGCCTTCATTACACATTCATTTAAAATCAGCTGGGGACTGAAGTCCACAGAATGTTTGGTATCACTGGATTCAGCAGCTTCTCCTCTTTCAGGTGACTATAAAAACGTCCAGGTCAAGGCAGGATTTACTCCAGTGTTTCCTCTGGTTTAAAGACCTTGCTGCAGTGGCAACATATTTTTCCCCCAGGGGGCGGAGGCAGTAAACATTCCGGAATATGTTAGTTTTATACTATTTATTTCTTTTTAAATTTTTACACAGTAACGTTGCATATGGAACTTACCATTTGAAGTATTGTACAACCGAGGCTTGAATACTGGGCCAGTTGGGGTCCCACCCAGACGTCCTGTGTTTAGACTTTAGTGGTGTTGTCCTTCTCTCCTTCTCCTTAGAAAATAGCAAGTGTCATGTTTTGTCCTGTACAGTTTTTTTTGTCATGGTTTACATAAATGACAAAAATATGTGTATTTTTTGTATTTTTATTCTAGTGTTTCTTTTTTCCATTGAGAGAGTAGGAAAGGGAAAGAACATTCATGTACATTCATTAATGTACTCATGCATACTTAAATTATATGATCAGGTGGGTGTAGTAACCAGAAATTCTACTCATGTAAAAGCAGTGCTTTGAAATTAATAATTAAAAATAGACAACCAAAAATTTCTACTTGAGTTAAGGGTACAAAGAGCAGCCACTTAAAAACTTGAGTCATGACTTCAGTCTTGAAGGTTTGAGGTTTTTCTCAAAAATTTATAAAAATTTTCTTATAGTTTTCTACTTTTCTCTGTAAATCTATCTAAAGTTGAAACCATGTTCCTCAAATTTGTAATTTCCTCTTGTAAAATTGACTTTTCTTGTACATCTTTATTATAAATTTGTGGATTATTTTGACTAATTTTTGTCTGTTTTTAAAATAAAATTACTGGGTTGTTTTTGTTTTTTTTTGTAGATAAATTTGAAACAGACTAATTTTTTTTTTTTTTACTTTTTCCTTATAACAATTTACATTTTGACCATAATTTTGCAGTCAGACCAGAACAATAATTTAACTGATTACAAAGAAAAAATATTAATAAAATTGTATTTAATGAAATAAATTAACTTAAATGACCAAGGATGCCGTTATTTCTGGTATAATATTTCTTTATATTTATGGGTTGTTTTTTTTTTTTTTTTTTAGAAATTTCCTCACCACCCAGACAGCAGGAAAATCCTTATTTTGAAATCAAATGTTGACACGTTTAGTTTGTCTGAAGGCTGCTGACAGATTAAAGTTATTGACTTCGTGAATTTCGGTCATCTTAAACTCCTTAAGCTCCAACTCTGTTCAACCTCTACATAAACGACCTGCCTACTACAAAATCCCGCAAATTCATCTATGCAGACGACATCTGTTTGGCATTCCAAGCACCAGACTTTGAACCACTGGAACGGGTGCTCACGGAAGATCTTGCTAAACTGGACCAGTTCTGCAAAATCTGGCGCCTAAAACCAAGCCCAGCAAAAACCGTCTCCAGTGTATTTCATCTCCACAATGCAAAAGCTGCCAGAGAACTAAACATCCACCTGAGCGGACTCAAGCTTAAGCATGCCCCAAATCCAACTTATCTTGGAGTGACCCTTGATAGGACCTTATCCTTCAAGGAACATCTAAAGGGGACGGCTGCTAAGGTGAAAGTACGAAACAACCTGCTCTGCAAGCTCGCTGGTGCAAAATGGGGGGCGGCAGTCTCCACCCTGCGCACCTCAGCACTGGCCCTTTCATACTCTGTAGCAGAATATTGTGCCCCTGTCTGGTCCAGGTCATCTTACACACACCATGTAGACACCCAGCTCAACTCAACCATGAGAACTATAACTGGAACAATCCGCTCAACACCACTCCCCTGGCTCTCTGTACTGTCAAACAAGCCCCTCCACACATCCGGCGAGCAGCATTAACTCAAAGGATGCTCCAAAAAGTTAAAGATTTTCCTCACTTACCAATCCATGCAGATATCTACACCCCACCCACTGCCCGACTTTCATCCAGACGGCCGATTTGGAAAAACCCTCCCCCAGCTGACTTTACCATCCAGACAGCTTGGCAAGAGGAATGGGAGACCAAGGAGGTCCCAAACGAACAGCTGGTGATAAACCCCAACCAACAGGTCCCGGGCACCAACCTCCCAAGGAGACAGTGGTCTACACTCAATCGCTTCAGGACTGGACATGGCCCCTGCTTGGCCAGCCTTCACAGATGGGGCAGTAGCCCTAGCCCACTGTGCGCATGTGGAGAGGAGCAAACTATGGAACACATCATAGAGGCTTGCCCGCTCCAAAGACTGGAAAGAGGATTACACACCCTCCATACAGCAAACCAGGAGGCAACTGCTTGGCTTAAGGACTTTGCATTCGCTAAATAAATAAATAAATCTTAAACTGCCAGGTACATAATAGGGAACTGTAGCGGACTCTAAAGACATAATTCACCACAATATATAATACAAATAAGAGTTGTGTGCTGATCTGCCGCACTAAAGAAGATTTGTTAATGAAATTCCCTGTCTTTGAATTGGCAGGCAGGGAATTAATTGTCAGGGATAGAATTAAATATCTGGGACATGTTATTAATGATAGAATGACTGATGATGATGATATTTTCAGACAACGCTGCAAAATCTACATGCAAGCAAATATTCTTGCACGCAGATTTGGTTTTTGTTCAGATGAGGTGAAACTGGTTCTTTTTAAAACCTGTTGTACACCTTTATACACTGCTCATTTATGGATAAATTATAGGAAACTAAGTATGCAGAAATTACAGGTTGCCTACAATGATGCCTTAAGAATTTTACTTAAAAAGCCTCGATGGTGCAGTGCTTCCGAGTTATTTGTCTCATCACGTGTAAATACTCTGCATGCAGTAATAAGGAATTTTATGTATAAATTCATCTGTCGGCTTGATGTATCTAGAAATGAAATCATTCAAGTCATGTCTAGCATTAAGCTCAGTTCTATTCGCTGTCAGTCACAGTTTAGAAGGCACTGGTACAGTAGTCTTTTTAAGTCTTTTTAAAGTCTGTACTGTCTTTGTACTTCTTTAAGCAGTTATGTCTTAGTGTTTCTTGTAACTTTTTGATTGTTTCAACTGTCTTGGTTTTTTTTTTTTTTTTTTACTTGTTTATTTTTCTCTTGATGGACCTTGAGTCTGGAATAAAGTCTTTGGTTGAATATGTGGTCATGTACACAATGATCTGCTTAGGCAGTTATAGTTGTGCTGTCAGGCTTTCTCATCAGGCACCTCTCTAGGCAGCTGCTGAAGGACGTCAGTTTAGCGTGAAAAGAGAGCTAGCGTTTTTAGCTGTTGCTTTTTGTCACTGCCACTGGAAAATAGAAACGGCATGCCTGTTTGTGTGAGAAAAGAGAGAAATTGCCAGTCTCTTCATTCCTGCAATTCCTACAGAACATAACTTATATTGTAGTGGCTGGTGAAACATATCCTCAGCAATTCATCAGTCCCTTGCCTTTCCCTTCATATGAAGCCGGATGCATATGAATTCTAACCACATCTCATAGCTAAGCAACTCTTCCATTGTTGCTGCTGTTTCCAGTGGGTTAAAACCATGATAAACGCCTCCAGTGCTTACATACCTCTTATGATTTTTTTTTACCGCGTTTAAAGTACTTTAATAAACTCATGTCTCTGTCGGACAGTCGCGCTTAGCGAGACACTGCCTGCTGACCGACTGGAAAACTTGTGAGAGCGGGGCGCTTCTAAACTCTGTGCGGATGACGGCCACATGTGTTGTTCGTGTGCACGCTTGCGGAAGGTCATTGCTTCATATATTTTTCTTAATGAATTCATATCTCCTTGGCGAGGCGGTAAAATTTCTGGCAAGGCGGCCCGCCACCGAGAAATGTTACCAGAGGAAACCCTGTACCCTTTTTCATCTTGTCCCACATCCCATTTACAGTGGGGCAAAAAAGTATTTAGTCAGCACCAATTGTTCAAGTTCTCCCACTTAAAATAAAATTAATACAGGTAACGAGTGGAGGACAGAGGAGCCTCTTAAAGAAGTTACAGGTCTGTGAGAGCCAGAAATCTTGCTTGTTTGTAGGTGACCAAATACTTATTTTACCGAGGAATTTACCAATTAATTCATTAAAAATCCTTCAATGTGATTTTTCTGGATTTTTTCTCATTTTGTCTCTCATAGTTGAGGTATACCTATGATGAAAATTGGAGACCTCTCTCATCTTTTAAGTGGGAGAACTTGCACAATTGGTGACTGACTAAATACTTTTTTGCCCCACTGTAAATCCCTAAACGGGTTAAAAATCATTTCTAAACATTAACATTTGCACTAAAATACACTTTTACTCTTGTTTTGTAAACATTGTGGTCTAAACTTTGACGAACAATTGAGGAAAAAAAAAATCACTGTTCTAATTTAGGATGTTTTTTATAGTGGCTAATTATACCACTTATTATTTTGGTGCGCCAGCGGGAGCATCAGGCTTAATTAAATCACATTACCTGATTAGTATTTCATGGCCAGTTGTGTAATGTGTATATACTTAATCAAGAATCATGACAAATCTGAACATAAATTCAACATTTCACCGCTGGGACTTAGAAATGCTTGTAGTTGCAGAGACGCATGCTAGTGCAGAACACTGCGTAGAAATAATGATTGCTTACCTTTGTGCAAACGACAGTTTTCTGGTTGTTCACCTGGAAGATTGAGGCAGCTGGACCATCCATTGGTGAATTGAACATGAGCCTCTAACGATTTATAGTTTTTAAATTGCTCATGGGTGTATGTGCGCACCCCACAAATCAGGTAGACTACAGATAAACAAAGAAGTGTGACCACGAAAATGGCGACGACGACGACCCAGAATGCAGTGCGGCTTGACGTCAATGTCCATTCTCTATAGCAAGGTACACGCGAGCACAAGAAGCGACAGCTGAACAACAGAACCTGAAATCTGCCATATCTGACCATTGCAAAAGAGAAAATCATATCATGGACTGGGAAGAGGCAAACGTCATCCGCACAGAAAGCAACAAATACCACCGTTGGATCAGGGAAGCCATCGAGATCAGAAAACGGACTCCAAGAACCATCACCGAGGATGAGGGTCCTTTACCCTGTGCCACACCTGGGATGCTGTCCTCCACAGGATACCAGACAGCAGGGGCCGTAGTCGTCCTCTGCTGTCTGGTAAGCCTGGATTAAACGGCTGATCATCACAACAACATCACCCTTCTGACAAAAGCTGCAAGAAGTGGCCGAAACATGTTAAAGTAAAAACAACCTTTTTCACTCTCTGATAGAAAAGAAAATATTTGTATAATTATTTTAGAAGACAAGACAGTATGAACTCCTTTTGAGTTATTTGTGCTTGTTACAGACACATACTTTATTGCATGATTGATTTTTTTTTTTTTTCTTTTTCTTTTTTACTGGCTCTCCATTCTCAAAATCCACACTTTATTTGTAGGTGAAAATATTATTGAGCTTGGCGCAAACTGGATCCATGGACCCTCAGAGGAGAACCCAGTGTTTTGTTTGGCCCGTCAGTATGGACTTCTGGATCCAGAGGCCCTCACTCCTGAGAACCAGGGCATGGACGTTGGAGGATACCCCCCATGGGTTCACAATGCCTTCACCAGCTCAGGTTTGAAGATTTTTGTGTGTATTGTAAGTTTTTATTTGAAAGATATTTTGTTATTGATTTCAGGTTATTTATATGAAGCAGTCTGTGTTGAGCAAGCTGTAAATAAACTCAGATATCTGTTGATTGTCACTCCTTAGAGTCCCAATTTTTTAGTTTGTCTGCCACCCATTATGCTCTAAGTGATGATGCGAATTATAGAATTGAACTGACACAGAGCAGAGTTGACTGAACTGTTTTGCATAACTGTTTTCAGTAGTTCATTTAGTCTGTACTTTGATTTCTGACTGTACGCTGGTAATCTTAATGTATTCTTATATAATGTTTGCAGGTAGGAAGCTGAATGAAGAGGACATCTCCCCTGCCCTGGAGATGTTTGCTGAACTGCTGTATGAGAGTTCACAATTTCACATTCAAGGAGGAGAGCCCTTTGCCAGTGTCGGAGAGTTCATAAAATCAGAGGTACATTTATTTCAGATATTAATAATTAATCCTACTTAAGTGCTTAAGTGTAATATCTGAGATCAGTTGCAACCATAATTAAAATGTCTCTTATAGGTTCAGAAACGAGCAGCAGAAGAATGGAAAGACATAGACACAGCTACCAGATCTCTGCGACACTGTGTGATCAGTAACCTGCTGAAGGTGGAGTGCAGTATCAATGGGAGTCACAGCATGGATGAGGTGGGCCTGGGGGGCTTTGGCCTACACAAGACTCTGCCTGGACTGCACTCCACATTCCCTGGGTTTGTATAACATTGTATAAGTAGACTGCTGCTCTACGTATACAGTTATTCATACTATACTTTATTTATTTTATTTGATCTGGACAGACAGATGTATTGGACAAACCAGATATTTTGCTTAAGTGTTTTAGCAATACATGCCAGTTCACATCATTAGTCCATAGGAGGCTTTTGGAAAAGAAGAATAAGAGAAAGGGTAAAACAGAGAATGGTAAAAAAAAAAAAAAAAAGTTTATAAACGGAGGATTAAAATGTTAATACTTGCAAAAATGCAAAAGAAAAAGTAGTTATTTATGTATGCATATATCCATATACAAAAACAACATACATTCACATACACACACAAACAGAAGAGAAAAAGAAAAAATAATAATACCATCATGTCATGGTCACTCAATTTTTAGCCCTATCATGCACACATTGTTGATTTATACTAAACCATTTTTTAAGCTCTTTTTTAAAAACCCTTAGACTGCTGTTTCAGTTCAGCAGAGCCCTGTGTAGTGGTTCTTCAAGGCTCTGTCGTCTCTTAATGACATTGTCACACAGTGGTGGTGCCTGACTATTTAAACACTTAAAAACCAATTTAAGAACACAGAAATGTATGAAATTATTGAAGGTTAAAAGATTGTTTATTATTACGTTCATATACAGTTATTCTTGTCCAGTTATTCAGTTTATTGGTTCATAAACTGGCCACATCATTAAGATAAAGTTCAGCTGCTCTTTTATGTACATATCAGCCAGTCACATTGAAGCAGCTCAGTGCATTTAGGCTGCATGTAGACATGGTCAACACTATCTGCTGAAGTGGTCAAGACCGATGATTTAGATGACTCTGAATATGGCATGGATGTTGGTGCCAGATGGGCTGGTATGAGTATTTCAGGAACTGCCGATCTACTTCGATTTTCATACACAATCGTCTCTAGGGCTTACAGAGAACAGTCTGAAAAAGAGAAAATACCCCAAGAGCAGCAGTTCTCAAGGTGAAAGAATGGGCGACTGGTTTTACATGATAGAAGGGCAACATTAACTCAATTATTCACTCACTGTGGGGCAGTGGTGGCCTAATGGTTAGGGATATGGACTGGTGAGCGGAGGGTCGCAGGATCAGATCTGGGTGGAGACAGATGACATGGCAGTGTTTGCCCCACCCTCCTTAACTCCAGCTGCTCCAGTGGAGCTGCTCAGTTGCCACAGGTCAGCCTATGGTTGTACTGGGCAGCTTCAAGGTGTGAGTGTGAACAGGGTATCCTTGAAAAAGGGAAGTTGCCTCTCAATGGAACTACCCTGTATAAATAAAGGTTTGAAAAAAATTAAAAGCAAGGTTTATAGAGGAGCATCTGTGAACACACAGCACATCCAACCTTGAAGCAGATGGGCTACAGCAGCAGAAGACCACACCATGTGTTACTTCTGTCAACCATTCCCACAGACTTACTAACATTGGAAATAGAAGACTGGAAAAAATATTGCCTTGAGTGATGAGTCTAGATTTCTGCTGCGATAGTCAGATGGTGAGGTCTGAATTTGGTGTTCCAACAAAATGAATGAGTGTATGCATTAGGGCTGGGCAATAAGGCCTAAGAATTCCAGATTTATTTTTCACACCATATTTGATTTTTTTTTTTAATACAAAAGACAAGGAATTATTACCTTGGCCAAGGAGATAATATTTTGATGTTGGTTTGTTAGCAGGATTACACAAAAACTACTGGATGGATTGATGGATGAAATTTTCACTTGAAGCAGCACTTTGGACACCCCTGGCCTATCATGTGCCATGGAGGGCCAAGACCCTGCAGGCTTTACCTCCAACCAGTGTCTTCAACAGCAGATTTCACTGAACTTCTTCCCACTGATTGCTGATAAGTGAAAACACCTGCTGAAGAGACTGAGTAGAAGAGAAAACCTGCAGGGTCTTGGCCCTCCATGGCACATGATTGGACACCCCTGCCTTAGGCTATGGATGAACCCATATGATTTTGGAGGTGATCCAGGTCAGGATGCGGATTCTGGGTCACGTTTTCACTTTCTTTAGCATTGCAAGAGAAGGCCTTGGCAGAGGTATGTGCTCTGTGAGTGCCCTGCAGTTTCAGATAAGTTCTTTTTATTTCAAAGAAACATGAATAAACATGATTCCCTATTGGTTAAAAAAAAGTGTAAACCTGGGTTTAACCAGACCTTTCTTTTAAGATAAATGTTTGATCAAACAAAGATGAGTCCACAAATTTATGATTATTACAGTCCCAACATAACTTTGATATTAACTTAAAAAAAACAGAGTCCTATCATCTTGAAGCAAGATGAACAAAGTGCAAATCCATCTCATTACTTTTTGTAAAATCGGTGAAAGTACCTCGGTGACGTCCGCTGCCTTTTTTCATTGCATGTGTTTTTGTGTCAGAAAGATGGAGTGAGGGAGGAGCTTAGAGCTGGAGACTACCGTATTTAGTCTAGTGAAAGGAAATGTCGATTTTATTTGACATTGTCCAAACAAATTAATTTGAACTTTGTTCTGAAATCAATGTATTGCTGAGCCCAAGTACGCATGCATGGAGCATCATGACTGTGCAGCATCTTTGTTATGCAAGCATGTATGTGTATATATGGACAGTATATCTGAGGAATGTTTCCAGCACCATGCTGAATTTCTGCTATGAAGAATTAAGGCAATTGGAAGGCAAAAGGGGTGTAATGAAGTGGCCGGCAAGTGTAGAGGTAAACTGTTGTGTGTGTGAAGTTGTAATCTGCTGCTACATTATTAGGTAAATTAACTAGATAATAAAGTGGACTTAGAAAAAGACTGTTTTAGCAGGAATGTATCAAAGTGACCTAAAGATTGTGTTCTTTCTTGTGCAGTGGCTATGAGGGTTTAATCAGAAGCTTGATGCTGGAGCTTCCTGCTGGTTTAGTGACTTACAATCAGCCCGTGCACGGTGTCTACTGGAATAACACGAAACAGAAGGAAAGATCCGTGCTGGTTGAGTGTAATGATGGAGAAACTATTGCCGTTGATCATGTTATTGTCACAGTCCCTTTGGGTAAATTGAAATCCTTCTTACACCCTTTTTTTCTGACTCACTGAACAAAATTTTAGGTTTTTCTACAACTGACGTTTTAACAATGGGGTTGAAAGTGCTTGTTTTTGTTTGTTTGTTTTTCCAAAAGATCCAAATGGCTGTGTAAGTAATTAAGGAGTAATAGTAAACTTTTTCTTTTGTCCTTGGTTGTCAGGATACTTAAAGAAGCATCATTCAACAATGTTCCATCCTTCTCTACCTCTTCACAAACTGCACTCTGTCCAGAGATTGGGTTTTGGAACAAATAATAAAATATTTGTGGAGTTTGATTCGCCGTGGTGGAATGCCGACTGTCAAGTAATCAGCTTTGTGTGGGAAGATGAGGTGAGAGGTGTTGTTAGTTTCAGCATTTAATGAAGTGGTTTCTGTTGGTGGCAGACGGACAGTGCGCTCTGTTAAATGCAAATTTTAAGATTCTAGGTGATTTAAGTGATTTCTCAGTACAGACACTAGGACATGCCATTCTCATTAGTAGGATAAGCCTGAAGTTATTTATTTTGGTCAATGTCCAACCATTTATCTGTTCTGGCTGGTGCTTTTTGTACTTTGAAGCAAGATCACAGGCTTATAAAGGTAACTTAACTGTATCTTCTGTGGGATATGAAGGAAGTTCACATTTGTAGGTCGCCACTGTAACAGGGCTAGATTATCTTTTTAGATAACATGATTGACGTGAATAAAACCTCCTCCTACTGACCGTCTAGTTCTCTAAAAAAAAAAAATAGCACCATCATTCATTCATTCCCAGAAGATTTTGTGGATGGAATTTAGTGCATCCAAGCACGGGGAGAACATGCAAACTCCACACACATAGGCCCTGCTGACTGGATTTGAACTCACAACCTTCTCATTGTGAGGCAAACCACTACATCACCATGCTGCAAATAAAGATTTTCTTCATGCTGAAAGTCATTACATTTTTGAAATAGTATAGTCATTATAAGATTGGGAACACTAAAGGTTTGTACTTGTTGACATTTTAGATTTTAAAGTACTTGTACTATTTATTTGTTCATGTTTTGAAGGTGTAATACTACTTGGGTTGCAGTTAACGGAGCAGAATGTTATATCTGAAAACCAACAATCAGAAGAAGGCAGTCCGCATTTGCTTCAACTTGAAGAAACTGTGAAGGACCCCACAATCGCTGAAATATTCCAGGCTCAAATAGGGAGCAGATTCACAGCGTTGAATTTCCTCCAAGAGGATGTGAATAACCTTACTGACAGCTTCAACAAAGCCGTGTATGAGACAGCACTAGAGGTCCTTGGAAAAGAAAGGAAGAAAAACCAGCCTTGGGTAACGGACGAGGTGCTTGATCTTTGTGACAAACACGGAGAGCTGAAAGCTGGCAAGAATAGCTCTCTCGCAGCAGCAGAAGAATACAGAACCATCAACCAGACAATCAGCAAGAAAATGTCCGAGGCCAAGGAAGAATGGCTTTCAGAGCAGTGCAATAAAGTGCAAAAGGGCATGGCAAAACGGAATGATAAGGAAGCATTTCAGACCATCAAGAAACTGACCAAGACCCACGAGTCAAAGTCCACAGTGATTGAGGACTTTGACTAAGAGCTATATAATCATGAGCTAAGCATGGACCCCACTGTCCTTCGGAGAGACTTTAGTGACAGAACAACAGTCCCTGACAGTAGCCAAGTGTTGAGGGAGGTGGCAGTGGAAGCAGTGTGCTGCCTCAAAGGAGGGAAGTCACCAGGCTGTGATAACATCCCGGCCGAAATGATCAGACATGGAGGACCAGAAATGATCAAGGCACTCAGTCATCTGCCAGCACATCTGGGGAAGTAAACGATGGCCAGAAGAGTGGATCAAATCCATCATCATTCCACTCCCCAAGAAAGGAAACTTAAAAAAGTACTCAAACTACCGCACAATCAGTCTAAGTCATACTAGTAAAGTCATTCTGCATGTCATACTCAACAGATTGAAACCAATGGCAGAAGAAATCCTTGCTGAAAAAGAGGCAGGATTCAGACCTGATAGAAGCACTGTTGAGCAGGTATTCAACATCAGGCTGCTCATCGAGAAGTACCTACAACACCAACAGCAGCCGTACCACAATTTTATAGATTTTAAAAAGGCATTTGCTCACGTGTGGCACGATGGCCTGTGGTTATGTCCTATGACAGTACAATGTGGACGAAGCCCTCATACAACTCATTCAAGCGGTGTACCAAAACTCAAGTAGTGCAGTTCGCATGGGTGGCCAGTATGGCAACTTTTTCCAGACATCAGTAGGAGTACGCCAAGGGTGCCTCCTCTCCCCTGTGCTATTCAGCCTCTTTCTGGAAAACATCATGCAGGATGCCCTCCTTCACTTTGAGACCTCAGTGACAATAGGAAACAGGCCAGTAAGCAATCTCAGATTTGCAGATGACATTGACTTCATGGGCTGCAATGAGCACAAACTCCAGGAACTCACCACCAGACTGTAGACAATTGCCAGAGCATACATCATCTTTGTCGGGGGCGACAATGATTGTTTCATTTATGTCTGATCAGATTCCTTTACGCAGCTCTGTCCTTCGCCTTCCGCTGCCAGGAACTCCTGACCTTGTTAACCCGGGCAACATCTGAGTCGGTATGAGTTGCTTTCTGACTGACCATTTCATGATAAGCACAGAAAAAAGCAGGATCATGGTGAACAGCAACACACAAACATCTACAGATACTGGAGGAGGGAGAGACGTTCAAGTACCTGGGCGTCGTCATCAACAAAGAGGGCACAAGCACACAAGAAATCAAGACTAGGCTGGCCATCGCACTGTCCTCTATGGCAAAGTTTCCACACTTATGGAAAAGCCACAACATCAGGCTCCATACAAAGGTCAGGCTGTACGAGGCCCTTATAGCTTCCATTGCCTTGTACAGCTGGGAAGCTTGGACGCTGGTAGCAGAAACGAAGCGCCACATCCAGGCTTTTGAGATGAAATGTCTCAGGAGAATCCTGAACATCTGTTATAGAGACCGAAAAACCAACAGATTTATCTGGCAGCAAATAACACATGCTGGCAAATAGGAGCCCTTGCTAACAATAGTCAGGCAGAGACAACTACGGTGGTTCGGGCATGTGACACGGCATGATAGCCTCTTCAAGACAGTTCTCCAGGGCACAGTGGAGGGTGGAAGAAAGCGAGGAGAGCAGAGAAAATCTTGGATAGCAAACATCAAGGAGTGGACCACAATGGACATCCCCATCCTACTAGGGCTGGGCGATAAATCGAATTAATTCGATTAATTCGCCTTTTTAAAAATCGACGATTTGAAAATTTGCTAAATCGTAAAATTGAGGTGACCTTAAATAAATAAAATACGGGTTCTTCTTCTGCCTTTTATGACTTGAGCATTGGCGTATGCTTCCGCCTCTTGTCTCCTTCCGCCTAAGCACTCATGCTCTGGCCATGGCGGGCACAGCACAAGCCGAAGAGTTGGTAGCGAGAAAAGGGACTCATGTTACCTCGATTATATGGAAGTGGTTCGGCTTTGACAAGACCGATGCAGAGCAAACTACAGTCGTGTGCAAGGTTTGCAGAAAAACTGTGAAAACGAAGAGCAGCAGCACAACTAACCTCTGGGCTGCACGGTGGCACAGTGGTTAGCACTGTGGCAGCACAGTTTTACCCTCGGCTGGGGGATCGCGGGGACCGTGAGATCGTGGGTTCGATCCCTGCCCCCGGCCAACAGTGATCTGTGTGGAGTTTGCATGTTCTCCCCGTGTTTGCGTGGGTTTACTCCGGGATTTCTCCGGTTTCCTCCCACATGCCAAAAACATGCAGGTTAGGGAGTTGAGGGGTGCTTGCGCACGCAGCGACCGGCAGCTGGTGGTTTTTTTTTTTTTTTTTTTTTTTTTTTTTTTTTTTGTTACTTATTTGTACCCGTAGGTAGATTTGGTTTGCAGTCTGGTGACAAGCCACCGGCTGCCGGTCGCTGCGTGCGCGACCGGCACGCGACCGGCATTTTGTCACCGGACTGCAAAACAAATTTACCTATGGGTACAAAATAAGTAATAAAAATAAAAATTAAAACATCTATCAGCACCTCCGGCAGAGGCACCCTAAAGAATGGGAGGAGTGCTCGCAGCTACAGGAGTGCAGCATGGCTAGCACTAGCCAAGGTAAACAAGGTTACGCCGCAAAGAAACAACAAACTTTAGCCGCATCATTTTCTAGTGTCGTGCCATACGATAAGTCAGGGGCACGGTGGAAGCAGATGACTGAAGCCGTTGCTGTTCATTTAGGGATGGATATGGCGCCTATTTACACCGTAGAGAAGCCTGGCTTTCTCCACATGCTAAAAGTTTGGGATCCAAAATACCAACCACCGAGTCGTAAATACTTTGCGGAGGTTGCACTACCAAAACTGTACAATGAAACACAAGCGCTTTATGAAAAGCTGGACACGGTTTTATTTTTTTCTGCTACTACAGACCTTTGGTCCAGTCGATCTCTTTAACTGTACTTGAGTTTAACAGTGCATTATATCGACGAGAAATGGAGTCTGAACAGCTGCTGTTTACAGACCACCTACTTTCCTGAAGATCACACTGGAGAGCTCATTGCACAGGGGCTCAAAGACTCCTTGGCACTGTGGAAGTTGGATGAGGAGAAAATGGTGTGTATGACTACTGACAGTGGCACAAATATGATAAAGGCCCTGAAGCTAAACCAGTGGACCCACCTCAGCTGCTTTGGACACAGGCTCCACAACGCAATAGGTAAGTAAAATGCAATGTGCGCCCTCATTTAAAATAGAACATAAATCTATACTATTAAAATTTAAAGCAACACCTAAACATTATCAGGCATAATATTACTTGTTTAATTTACAGGGTTTTTTTTAAAATTTATTTTCTCCTATAATACCACTTTTTTTTTTTTTTTTTTAAGCGGTAGTATATTCTTGATTCATTTACTACAACCACATACAAATTTATGTAATATTGCATTAATAACAATATTTTTATTGACATTACTATACATCAGCAAGGAGTTGTTGATATTTTTTATACTCTAGTAATGCTAAGTGTATTAATCATTCTTTTTCTTTACAGGGAATGCTTGTAAGGATGCTCGCATTGAACGTGCTGTAGGAGTCTGCAAGAAAGTCATCAGTGCCTTGTCCTTTAGTTGGAAGAAGCGGAGAGACATGGCAGTGGTGCAAGCAGAACTTGGCCTCCCTGAACATCAGCTCATCTCAGAATCACCTACAAGATGGGGGTCACGTCAGCAGATGATCGAGCATATACTGGAGCAGGAGAAGGCAATTGGACAAATCTTGGGTGCAGATAAGAAAACAAGGCACTTAGTGCCAACCTGACAGGACATTGATGTTTTAGAGTCAGTAAATAAAGCCATTACATGACTTTACTGACTCATTGTCTGGTGAGACATATGTGAGCATCTCTTTCATAAAACCAACCCTTCATCTGTTTAACAACAGTTTGCTGAAGTCGGATGATGACAATACTGAGCTCACAAAACAAATCAAAACAGATGTGCTGAAATATCTTAACCAAAAACACAGCGATCAAACCACACAAGACCTCATTGACCTTGCCTCACTACTAGATCCCAGGTTCCGCACAACTTACATTGAGCCAGACGATTGAAAAACTAAGAGAGAGAACCATTGCAGAACTCTGTTCCACCATGCATTACAGAGGCATACCAGTTACTCATGCTGCAGATAAAGACAAATCTGAGAGTCAGGTTGTTGAACCCCCAACAAAGATGAAGAAATCCCTCAGCAGCTTCTTTAAAAAGACTCCAGTTGAGGCTGAAACAAAGACCTATGAAGCTAAAGTTAAGGGTGAGCTGTCAGCATACTTGCTGGCACCTGAAACTGAGGCAGATTCAGACCCACTTACATGGTGGAAACAGCACGAAACACATTTTCCCAGACTTAGTAAACTAGCAAAAAAGTACCTCTCAATACCCGCAACAAGTGCCCCATCTGAAAGGGTATTTAGTACAGGGGGAAACATTGTAACGTGCACTAGAGCTTGTCTTAAGCCAGAGTCAGTTGACAGGCTTGTTTTTCTTGCAAGAAATCGAAGAGTTTAAAACAATCAAAGCTGATACAGTGTTTATGCACAGTATAAATAGGTGATGCTTCAAAGGTAAAACATATCCAAAGTTTATGAAGCTGGTGCTGCTAAAGTTCCTTTTTTTTGCACAAGAGGCAGTATTTCACGTGTTTACAAGAACTAGTTTCATTGTAGTTTTAAAATATTAGTTTTTGACTTTGACAGTTGATTGTGACCTTCCAGCAAATTATGCACTTTTTTGCACATGGGTCATGTTATTAATGTTTAAGTTTACATTTTTTCTTTTTGTTCTAAAATATGTATAACATATTTATTTGCAGAATTGTAGCAAAAGTTGAGCCGTCATTTGTGTGACGTGTGAAGTGTTTGAGCTTTCGCCCATAATCCAAACAAGCTTTGTCAGCAACACTGACATGTTTGTAGAATATTTTTGTTTGCACAAGATTTATTTTTTAATAAATCAAGCTCCTTTTGAAATACATGTGTGTTGAGTTAATACTTCGATTAAAATCGTAATCGTCCAAGATGACCAAAAAAATTGAGATTTTATTTTTTTGGCCATATCGCCCAGCCCTACATCCTACTAGAGGCAGCCCATGATCAAAGCAGGTGGAGAGTTATCTGCAGCTCCCAGTCTGGTACCTCTGTGGTTGTTCCGACCACGGCATGCTGATGATGTTGTTATATGTGGATCTAACCATGCTTGTAATTTTAATTGGAATTATCAACTTTAATAATGAACCTGCATTTTTTTTTTATTGTTTTATAATATTTTTCATATATTAATCTGTATGTCTGTGTCATCTATGGTGTGTCCTGTAAACCTGTCCATGTGTCTAACTGATCATACTGTATGTTGCCGTCAGTGACAATTTTATCTGAATATGCTCATAACAAGATTGGAAATACCTGGTGTATTTTTTTTTTAGTTAAAAAATTATGGCTGCTTTTCCTGATCTTCAGAAATCAAGTGAAGTCAGAAAAGGGGGACAAGAACGATCTTGGGTACAGTGAACTTCCTTCATAGTACAGGCTTCAGACTACACCATTATGAATTCTGCAGTATACTGTATCACCTAAAACTGTACACTGCATCTATTCTGCAGAAGACACTGGGTGCATTAGTCAGTAGCATTAGTAGGTTTGCATAAATAGCTAAAATGTTGTCTCTTCTCATGATTTAGGATGCTATGCTGGACCAGGTGCCAGATATACGGAGATCCTGGCTAAAGAAACTGTTTGGCTTCACTATACTCAAGCCCACTGAAAGGTCAGCACATGGTTTAGCCACAGAAATGCTTCAGTTTTTTTTTAGTGATGTATTTATTAGTAAACGGGTGTGAGAGTGTGCAGTTCTGGCTGTGCTTTAACTCTCAGGTATGGACACATTCTCTGTGGCTGGATAGCGGGGCATGAATCCGAGCACATGGAGACTCTGTCTGATCAGGAGGTCGCACAGGCGGTAACACAGCTCATCCGCAGGTTTACAGGTGAGTCTAAATAAGTGGATCCACTGGTCTATATCAGTCCTATGCACTGGGAAACGCCAAACTGAATCAAGACTGGCATATTTTCCAAAGTTCATTTTGTCTTTCAGCACTCAGACTGGCTGTCTTTGTTTAGGGAACCCCATCATCAGCCCAAAGAGAATCCTGCGCTCCCAGTGGTTCATTGACCCGTGGACATGTGGATCTTACTCTTACCTTGCTAAAGGCTGCTCTGAACAGGATCTGGACAACATGATGGAGCCTCTGCCACCAAAGGGATCCCAGTCAAAAGTACCTACATACGTAATAAAACTAAATGACACATGGTTGAAGAGTCGGTGCCCTTTTTCTAACTGTCCTGTTTCAGCCCCTTCAGGTGTTGTTTGCTGGGGAGGCAACTCATCCCTACTACTTCTCTACCGTCCACGGAGCTCTCACCACAGGGTGGCGAGAGGCGGACAGACTCATCTCTCACTACTCTTCCACTGGTCAATCGAATAGTCCCAAGTCATAGCTTTAAAAGAAGAAAAAAAAGATGGTTTCTTTGCAGAAAAAAGCAGGATTATTCTGACTTGACTGGAATCTAAAAATGGAACAATGCTTGCTGAAATAAAAAATGAATAACGCACCTAAATGGACTGTGAAGATGATGGTGTTAAACATATATCTCAGCCAATGATATGCAATACTCAGAGGTTGCGTTAACTGAAACTTGTCTGTCATTGACAGAAAAATCTGATGGCTAATGGTGGTTATCTAGTATTGATTCCCCTTTGATTTGTGTTTTACATCTTTGACAGTTCACTTTTCTCTGTCTGTGTGCAACTACACATAGTCCTCACTCTACTACAACTGCAAAAATGTCAAAGCAGCTGAGTGTGAAACCTTTCTTCAAATGGCCAAACAGTTGAGATGTTGCTAAGACTGGTGAAAAAAGAGCCTGGTGCAGTGGAGAATGAAGCACAAACATGCACGGCTGCTGGTGCATCATGTGGACAAAACAAAAGCTATCGGGATATGAAAATCAAAGTTACAGGTAATAATAGTATGACAGAATTTTTGCAACCTTGTCTGTCAAAATGACAGATTATCAAAAGATCTAGCACAGCCTCCAATGATGCTACTGACCTGACACTTTGTGCTGTCATCAAAGACAGGAATACAATTTATCAAAGAATTATACTGTGATCAAATACATGAACTCAGTTCTGTTTGTTTTTTTTTTGTTTTTTTTTTTAAGTTTCTCACTGCATAACAGTAAAAGGCCTCCTGTTTATAAATCACTAGGAAAAAGTCAATAGGCAACTTCATTGGTTTTGAGTGAATTCTATACAATTCACAACTTTACTTTTTGTAATCAGATTACTTTTTTATGCACTGATTTTGATTATTTTAAAAAAGTAATTTTAACAGTTGGATTTATTAATGAATTTGTTTAGTACTGAAATTTCCGTTTTTTGTGAAAAGTTGTCTCAATCTTATACAATATTACAGTTAAGAAAAGACAAGGTAAGAGTTACACATTCATGTGTTGTGCCATAGTGGGGGAAAAAATTGTGTGTTTGTGTAGATACTAAAGATAACATGACGGTGAGTGAAATGACAATAAGAAACATCAAACTAAGATACAAAACACCTGCTCAGAAATTTTGTGTAACAAATTATTTTAGAAGGAAATACTGATCAATTATATAGACTATAAGAACTGACTAAGGAAATACACTGCTCAGAAAATTAAAGGAACACTTTGAAAACACATCAGATTTTAATAGGGGGGGAAAAATGCTGGATATCTACACTGATATGGACTGGATAATGTATTAAGAATGAAAAGATGCCACTGTGGTGACCCACCACAATCTACATGGACATTCAACCTTCACACAGCTAGGCGGCAGGAAGCAGAACAATTTGCATATGGACAGAGCCCCTAGGAGACAATCAGAACAATGGACTATTGTTATACATCCCCGGATTAAGGAGAGGAAGTCCGGGCGCCAGTTGGCCACGCGATTGATATGTATTGACTGATATGTATATCAATATGCAAATGTGCCATGCATTCTCTTGTCTGTATAAAAGAGCTGACTTTACATGCCTCAAGCAGGGAGCACACACACGACACACAGCACAGCACGACACATGCAGGACAACTCAGCGCTACAGTGTGTCTCATGATGTTGGAGGAAATAAAACTCTGAAACCTTCCAGCTCGTCGCATCTCGCCTGAACTTATTTGTTCCTCCACACCACATCTTTTGAAGGAAATGAAAATTATCAACCTACAGAGGGCTGAATTCAAGACACCCCAAAAGTCAAAGTGAAAAAATAATGTAGCAGGCTAGTCCGTCTTGATGAAATTCCATGGCAGCAACTCAAAATGGTACTCAATAGTTTGTATGGCCCCCACATGCTTGAATGCATGCCTGACTATGTCGGGGCATGCTCCTAATGAGACAACAGATGGGGTTCTGGGGTGTCCCCTCCTAAATCACTGAGCTCCTGGACAGTCTGAGGTGCAACCTGGCTGTGTCGGATGGACCAAAACATAATGTCCCAGAAGTGCTCTATTGGATTTAGATCAGGTGAGCGTGGGGGCCAGTCAGTGGTATCAATTCCTTCATCCTCCAGGAACTGCCTGCATACTCTTGTCACATGAGGCCAGGCATTGTCGTGTACCAGGAGGAAGGACCCACTGCACCAGCGTAGGGTCTGACAGTGGGTCCAAGGATTTCATCCCGATACCTAATGGCAGTCAGGGTGCCGTTGTCTAGCCTGTAGAGGTCTGCGTGTCCCTCCATGGATATGCCTCCCCAGACCATCACTGACCCACCACCAAACTGGTCATGCTGAACGTTACAGCCAGCATAATGTTCTCCACAGCTTCTCCAGACCTTTTCACATCTGTCACATGTACTCAGGGTGAACCTGCTCTCATTTGTGAAAAGCACAGGGCACCAGTGGCAGACCTGCCAATTCCGGTGTTCTATGGCAAATGCCAACCAAGCTCCATGGTGCCGGGCAGTGAGCACAGGGCCCACTGAAGGATGTTGGGCCCTCAGACCACCCTCATGAAGTCTGTTTCTGATTGTTTGATCAGAGACATTCACACCAGTGGCCTGCTGGAGGTCATTTTGTAAGGTTCTGCCTGGCAATGCTCTTCCTGTTCCTCCTTGCACAAAGGAGCAGATACTTGTCCTGCTGATGAGTTGAGAACCTTCTACAGCCCTGTCCAGCTCTCCTGGAGTAACTGCCTGTCTCCTAGAATCTCCTCCATGCTTTTGAGACTGCTGGGATACACAGCAAACCTTCTGGCAATGGCACATATTGATATGCCAACCTGGAGGAGCTGCACTGCTTGTGCAACCTCTGTAGGGTCCAGCTATTGCCTCAGGCTACCAGTAGTGACAGTGACCCTAGCCAAATGCAAGACTAGTGGAAAAACAGAAAAATGAAGAGGGAAAAATCGTCAGTGGCCTTCACCTATAAAACCATTCCTGTTTTGGGGGTTGTCTCATTGTTACCCCTCTCGTGCAACTGTTGTTAATTTCATTAACACCAAAGCAGCTGAAACTGATTAAAAACCACCTATGTTAGCAAGGGTGTAACTTTGTTTCAAACGTTGGGGGGGGGGTTGAGATCTCTGCCGGCATAGAGAGCCTCAGTCACGCCCCCTCCACTTCTGCATATTGGACTTTAAATCCCAAAAAAACTTCTCTATTGAAATGAATGGCAAGAGCAACATTATCTTTTGATTCCGATCAAATTTTGCAATGAGTTACACATATGATTGTCAATTTAAAAGATAACTTTTCATATAATTAAAGTTGTTGGCTGTCATATAATAACAGAGTAATATTTAGTTTTTTTAAACGACTAGCGGACAACAACTCCCATCATCCCACATCACAAAACACGGTTACATTTTAGTGATCTGAAAAGCACCAATTTCTCATAGCATTGACCCCTGCACTGACAGACAAGTCACTAGGATTAATCTTAGCCTGACTCTTAGCTAAATCACTATAGAGTGATGATACAGAATGGATTTGCCTGACTGTTGCCCTCACCCTGTCTCTCTGAGGAAATCACAAGAACAAAAAGAAAATGTCAATCACTTATGAGGACAAGTCTACAATTCATTAGTTTGTCCAACAGAACATTATTATGACCATCTAGTCAGCAGTCTGTTCTCTAAAGCTCAAAGTTCATTTTTTATTGTTATCTTGTGGGCACCCAGCACAATGCAGACTGATAATATTCACGCTCAGCAGGGACTGCATACGAACAGAGAGCCCCTAGGGGGACAACCAGAACAATGACTATTGTTAAATATCCCCGGATTAAGGAGAGGAAGTCCGGCGCCAGTTAATCACGTGATTGATATGTATATCAATATGCAAATGTGCCATGCATTCTCTCTTGTCTGTATAAAAGAGCTGACTTTACATGCCTCATAACAGGACACACACGCACACACACGCACAGCACAGCGCTACAGTGTGTCTCATGATGATGGAGGAATAAAACTGAAACCTTCAGCTCGCTGTCGCATCGCCTGAACTTATTTCTGTTCCTCCACACTGGTGACCTTTGACGAAGAAAGGAACATGAGGCGAACACCCCGGAGATGACCCGGACGGGAAGCCTCAGCACGCGTCATGGTGCACTCCTCACCTG